>OX453299.1:12441991-14841991 GCA_949710035.1 Crambus lathoniellus | reverse complement strand
TGTCACTATCGAACGCTCAATGCAGACTAAATAAAGTTCGTTGTGCGCGTTGTTGCGCCTAGTTAAGTACGTTCGTTCTATTTTTTTCGCGGACTACCGCGAACTTTTGTCCAGTCCAGTCTCTTCGGTGTCCGTGGTAATTTCGTGGACTCTTTGTCCGCGATACTTTTAGTTCCTCGTGTGCGTTATTCGATACAATTTATAAGAGATCTATATCGATGGACAAAAAAGTACCCGGAGGACAGTCCGTCGTCTGATTAGGCCTTAACTCGACCAATGTAAACGAAAGGGCGAGTAAACTGGGCCGAGTACTGAGCGAGTCGAGTGGTCTCGCGCGGAGCATAGTTGCTCGCCCGAGTTGTTCCCCCACCAGTTGTAACTCGACTCGTCTGCCTACTCGCCCCGTGTAAACCGTTGACTCGCTCGGAAAACCAACTGGGCCCAGTACTTTTACCAGAGCTTCTGGGCCTAATTACTTTACCAATGTAAACGGTGGAAGGCGAGTCGAGTAGTAACTCAGTTACTGGGCCCAGGTTGCTAGGCCGAGCTGCTCAACTAATGTAAACTATGCTAAAGCTACGGACGGCGGGGCGGCCTGCCGTGAATGGGCCGCTTTAGTCTACCTATTAGGTGCCCATTAGACGGTAGGTTTTGCTGTCAGTTTGCTATCAGTCACGATTCTTTTAGCCAATCAAAATGAACCATTCATAACGCTGCCCGAAGTACCTCTATACTGATTGGTTAGATAGTCATGAGTGATCGAATTGACTGATGGTTGCATGACCGTCTAATGTACGCCTTACTACAGACAAACAATTTTTTTTTGCTATTTTCTATTAGGTACTTTTTCGTTTACTTCTTCAGAAAAAGTTAGGTCGCTATAGTGGGGTAGCGCCATCTAGTACAAATTTTTGAACTAACGATGAAACGTCAAAAGAAACTCCCTCATTTTACAGATCCGGAAAAAAGGGATGCTTGTATTTTAATAATTAATCATGTATAATAGTAAAAAATTATTTATTTCGTGTAGTTTAGGGTTTGAAACAGTGAAACTACACGAAATAAATAAATTTTTAGCATTTCAACAACACACTTATATTGCTGTAGTTGGTTTAGTTAGAGGAATTAGTGGAAAACGTTATCGCCGTTTGTATGGAGACCGTTTGCTACAAAATCCTCAAGATGGAAAGCTCTGCCGGCCTAGCATGAGCGGCTTTTATCACGCGATATGATATAGCAATAGCACGTCATGCTGTTTTGCTTACCCCACTAAGGTGTAAGCAAGACAGCATGACGTGCTATATCATATCGCGTGATATAATGATGGTCATTCTAGGCAGGCTGAGGTGGCTAGCAAAACCGAACTTCGGCTTCGATATGATAATATCAATTGGTTATTACAACTTCCCGGTATATTGTAATTTATTAGAGTTATTGTAATTTTATTAGTGACAATATAAAATTAACTCGTTTTAAAAGTGGTTTCTTTTTCTGAAAACGAGTAGGTACTTACCTCGTGTGGTTTAGAGAAGCCCGTGGCGCAGTGGTTAGCGCGCTCGGCCTGCGTTCTTTGAAAATAATCAACTTTTGCAGTGGCTGGTCACGGGATGGGACTTAAAATTTATTATCTCGAGCTCCTCCGTGCTTCGAAAGGCACGTTAAGCCGTTGGTACCGGCTGCGTTTGCAGTCGTTAATACCCACCAATCCGCATTGGGCCCGCGTGGTGGCTAAAAGCTAATTCTCCTTATCCATTAAGTATAAGGAAGGCCTGTGCCCCAGCAGTGGGACTTCTGTGGTCATAAAAAATATACCCACGAAATTTTCCAACCTGACCTTTTATAGGAATAAGGCAATTTTTCCCTCCTTTGGGCCGATTGAAAATATACCGGAAAATTATAATACTGGTTCAATGATATACGAGTAGTCGAGTACGTTCATCATATACTTAAGCTTCTTATTACGAAACCAGAATCATTTACAATACCTACTTCGAATGCTCTTCATTCATTCTCTAGTTTACCTAGAGTTAAGGCGATACCCGCCCACTACCTACATTACATACAAGACGATCCAAGTATGACGTTTTCAAGGCATCAATGTGTTTGATGCCGATGTCGCCGATCGTAGTTACCATAGCGAGATCCATTTCATTGTCATGTTATTTGCTCTTAGATCCGGAATTCTTATATCCGCCTTTCTTGCGACCTTATGCATTTCTTATGATCCCCGACTCCGAAAGCTTTTGAGACAAATGTACTGCTATTTAAATGGAATATTCAGTATTGTAGCATCCATTGTACAAATTTCTTATTCACTGCTTAAGCAGAATACTTGAATTGTGTAGGGACCGATTTCTAACGATATTTACCTGGTTTTTATGTTGATGGCATGCCTTTATTTTTATTACCAATATGTGTTGTTCAGTACAAAAAATATCTTTACGATTTTTCAGAACATCATGAAAAACGGGTCTGGAATCTCGTCTAAAGCGAACGAATTGAAACATCTCATGACTGACGTTAATGTTTATCTAAAGAATCTCCGGAGTCACGTTTGTATGTTAACATTCTTTAGGCTCCTCGTACCGACGTAATTACGATATACGAACATTACGACGACGACCCGGTTTCTTCCCCCGAAACACAAAGAATGTAAATTCTCACAACCCTTCTGAGGCTGAGCTCAGCCCGCCATTAGCTCGAGAGGACTTCACAAAATAAATTCCAATAATAATAAAAATCATTAGCATGTCGCGACGAGATATTGAAACTGGGGAAAGTCTATTCGAGGAAACCGCGATCACAGCTGAAGATTGCATTTAAATGTTTCATTTAAGTCGCCCAATGGGTTGGAAACGGTTAAGGAGGCGGGCGGCAAGAAAACCTCCTTCGGGGGCATTAAAATATGTAATGGGCAAAAATAACAGATGGTCTACCGTCTGCGTAACGAACTGTGCGATGGACCCCAGTTCACAAAAGAGGACCCTTGGGCGTGCGCCGATGTTGGCTCAGGGATATATAAGTTGTTTGCCTAAAATATTGTTGTTTACCTATCATTTTTGTAGCAAATCTGCGGATAATCGGGGTTTGTTTACGAAACAAAAGCTTTGAAAGGGACAAAGGGAAAGCTTTAGATGTATTTCAAGTTTGTGTTTTGAGAAAAATATATAGAAATGATTCGCGTTATCGCTTGAGGCGGAGTATAACCGCATTCCGGAAGATAAAAGTGCTGGTTTCGTTGAGAGCATATCCTGCCGCCGCACCGAAGAAACGGAATACCACCACTATGGAATCTTCGATTACGTTCATGTTACCCGGAACATGTTACTGTAATGTATTTTTTTTCTTTTGTTTATGCCAATGGAAATGTTTCCTTTGTTACCGCGGGTGCCTCGCGGCGAATTAGCGAGATATGAAAGACGATTCGAAACATGTATTTAATTTCAACGTTCTGTTGTTATCTGTGTATAAAAGGACACAATATTAATATCAGAGATACAAATACAAGTCTCAAATGTGAATAGCCATGAAAAAATTACTTATTATTTTGTGTAACAGATATGTGTGTAAAGAGCAGTTAGTTTTAATCTAAACTGTTATCGATGCCTAATTCTGTCATTAGACATTTTAAAAAGATAAAAAGAAACGACAATATAGTTTGAACTGTTTAATAATAAATAAATTCATCCACATACACTTTTTATGTTACATCAATTACGAATAATGGTAAAATGTCACAATATACTGAATTTTATCACTAGAAACCAACGACAAATACTGCATAAGCAAAGAAGACTATGTATAAGTATAAACAGATTTATTGTGTATCGTACATCAAATTCGAACCCTGAATACTTGGTTACATCCAGTTCAGTCAATAACCAACGTAAAATAAAGTTGATCTTTATACACTTAATAACAAACGTTTAGCCAAGTAATAAACCGCATTCCGGCTTTCAATATTGTTGGCTTACCCGAAAATCCTTTTATAACCTAAAACACTTTGCCCCAAAGAACATTTGAAAAATTCCATTCAGGGGCCATTGGAACTACGAATCGAACAGACATTAGGACCCCCATGACAAATCGGCGGCCTCTGCGGGTCCCCTATATTGAATGATTGATTTATTTGCTCCACTTCGGGCCATCCAACAGGTGATGTTCATATACTGTCGGATTTAGTAACCCTTAATGTTTTTCTGACTACCTTGGGTGAGAGTGGCAATTTTGTAGTGATTAACAGTTTGGGCGAATATACTTGCCTTTACTAACTTTAACGTTAAAATCGGATATTTATCCGCTTTAAAATAAATGTAATACTTCTATCCCTCATTTAAATGAGATATATAATTCAGTAATGAAGTGATTGTACATATCGAGCAACTTTGATTGATTTTGAGCAATGGTCGGTCGTGGGATGGGTGACCGATAATTTAGTATCTCGAGCTCCTCCGTGCTTCGGAAGGCACTATAAGCCGTTGGTCCCGACTGAGTTTGCAGTCGTCAATACCCACCAATCCGTATTGGGCCTGCGTCACTACGCATAATGAGAATGGGCCATGACCCACTGGTCATGGCCCATTCTCATTATCCATCCATAAGGAAGGCCTGTGCCCCAGCAGTGGGGACTTATAATGGCTGATGATTGTATCGATACAATTTATGCAGGTGTGCAAAGGTGCTGACTTGCGTGTGTGTCGTAGTCGTATCGTGTTTGACGGCGAGCTCCTAAAATCCGGTGTTTTGTTTACGCACTAAGGCATTTCATAATAGGTAAGCAACGGATTATATATTCGGTTTTCATCAACAATCAAAGTGATTCAAGGGGAAGGTTCATTATTGAAAATTAATGTGAATTTAATTTTTTTCTAATAATCTTAGTACGAAGGATAACGTCGGGTTATGTCGATTCAAGGCGGGTCGCTAGTTTGAAATAAGTATAAGTTTTCAACGCTTATGACTAGTGAATATTAATTGTCTTTCTCCGACCGCAATCTTGTAATTTCGCTTGTCCCACAATCCCGCGTGTCATCTAGTAAGATAATGCGAAAACGATTAAGGATGGCATGATTGAAATATTGCTAAAAATAGCATTATTTCGCTACCCTACTAACTAAAAAAAAACCGAAAAGCCTTCAATGGGGATACAGCTGCTGGTCCCCCAAGCTCTATACTTAAAAAAAAATATTCTCATATGCATTGCTCATATTTTTGCCGTTAACTCATTTTCTTATTCAAAACTATTCAAAGCTTTTAAAACGTATGACTAGTGAATATTCACAGTTTTCACTAAACGGTATTATGTAATTCTCACTTGCCCCGCAATCCCCTGTGTCCCCAAGACGCTAAGGGTTATCTAGTAAGATAATGTGAAAGCGATTTAGGATGGGATGATTGATTTGGAGGTCGTCACTCGTTTTATTTATGGTCTGTTAAGGGTCCCACGGGAGTGAATTGGCGGCTGTTCGTTGATGTTCAACCTTTTAGAGTATTTTGGGTTTGTGAGGATTTGAATTGTTATCGGTAACTTAGTGAAGAGTGTTATTAAGTGTTGAATAGTGGCAAGCGCTTGCTAAAACATCAGAAAATGGAATCGATGATGGAAAATCACTTCTGCACTAATATAACTGAATTGAAGAGAGTTTATTTTTTTTCCGTAGGTACCTTTTGTTTTAGTGTTAATAGTAGTTGGAAAAGCTTTAGTCTTCAGTAAGTTAGCTGAGTACCTACACGTTACTGTCGATATAGCGGACGTTAGCTTTATCATAAGTAATATATATGTGTATAAAAAACATAGGAAATTCGTAATAAAACGCAAAAATAATTAAGTAGTTAAATTGGCTATACCTACATAATATAGGTATCGTCGAAATGACACAAATAATATTTAAACAAAACTTAGGAAGATTAAAATGAATGTTACCTACGAGAAGAAAAGAAATAAAACAAAAATGGAACGTGTTGATCGGCAGTTTTGTATGGGACGACGAAATTTTTTTGTTCAAATTTCTTTAGATCTTTGTATCTAAGGGAACGTTTTGCAGTTCCATGGGTAGAATCCCTTTATTTATTTATTTATTCACAACGGGGTAGCACCTAGCTTTCAATATTAGTGCTTATTTTTTTACACCTTGTATATATAGGTAAGTATTATTCTTGTCAATACTATATCTATTTGATCATCATTGCTATCACTGTGTTTACACAATCTACATAGAACTACACAAGTTTATGACGCAAGATTTACGACCAAAACTTTTAAACGCATTATATTACCTAGGCCTGCAGGCTGCAAATATTGGCTTTTAATAAATAGGACTGAGGGTAATGGAGGTAATTTTAGAAATTTATGAACTGCACTCGCTTCTGTAAGGTTAGCTCGAATAACCGGCGAAGGCTAATGGGGGCTTATTAGAGCCTGAATATTGCTCTAAAGACGTTATTGCACGTTAAGTTTACTTCCGCAAAATGGCTATGACGGAGCAGAGGCGATTCTTCGCGAGGATTCTAGGAATAATAAAGTCGGATTCAGCTGGAAGGCTTCACAACATCCTGTACAATAATGCGAGGATGTAATTGAAAACTTGTTATAAATGAATTTGCACTTGGTTTAATTTTGTTTGAATCTTCATTGGTATATTGGATAATAATATTTTATGACTGATAGGTAGAAGGCTAATGGGGGTCTTATTATAGAAGTCTGAATATTGCTGTAAAGACGTTATTGCAGGTTTAAGTTACTTTCGCAAAATAGCTATGGCGGCTATTTTGGAGGCAGAAGCGATTCTTAGCGAGGATTCCAGGAATAATAGTCGGATTCAGCTGGAATGCTTCAAAACATCCTGTATACGAGGACTAAAACTTTTTACAAATGAATTTGCACTTGGTTAAGTTCGTTTACATCTTCATTAATAATATTGTTATTGGATTATTTCCTGGCTGATAGATCGAACCAAAATTGTCATGGGGCTTTATTGACGGGGAAAATGTTTGATATAAACTTTTAAACTTAAATGCTAACAATAAGTGTAAGTAAGTACTTATTAGAATATCGTAAGTGTTCTTTCCAAAAAAGTTACCATACTATTTATTTACTTCAAATTTTTAAGTAAGTAATTAATTAAACAATTTCTAGTAACCCAAGTAGGTAAGTACTTTAAATTACAAAAACTTGTAAGAATAATACGAAGAAAAGAAAATAAACTATAATATTATTTCTAATATTTTTACTGTGAATAAAATTTTAACAGTAAACGTTCTTCAAGCGCAACCTGTAATAAACTGTGAAAACACAATTAACATAAAACACAAAAAGTTGACGACGTTTTAATGAGACAAAGCTGATTACTTTTGAAGAATTTTTATTCATTAAATAAAATGAAATTTATTTGTAGTGTAAGTAATATTAATGGATGCTCTCCGGCGCGTCTTGTAAGGAGCTTTTGTGGGGAGAGATTGTTGCCCATAAACTATGATTTTTCTCTTTGAATATTATGGCTGAGTGCTGACTGGTTGTGTGGGACATAAATTATACTTGCACTGTGCCTTCTTCTATACGTTTGAAATGGTATAAGTTTATAAGGTATATTTTGAAAGTTCTTAAGTTAATAGAAGCAATTTGCAGATGATGAACTGAGTAACCAAAGTTATAAACTTCAAACTAATCTATAAAATATTTAGTTACTAACTTCGTCTCGCGGTGGTAACAAACAACGTTAAAAACCTGTGTGCTATTGCAGACTATTTAAGTGTGGTCAGGGGTGTTGTAAATTAATAAAAGTTATGCTGTACTAACATACTAATAATATATTTAGTGTAAAACACGTATGGTTACAAACACTGTCCTGGGGACGACTGTAGCCAGTAATAAGCAATGCGCCCACGCAGGTGCATGGTGCATTATCACACTACACTATAATCCCTGTGCTTAAATTTCATCCAAATCCGTTGTGCCGTTCTGGCGAGATATACCTACCTAAATATGTATTTATGATACTAGTCTATCCAAGAAGTAAAAGTGTCATTCCTAGTTCTGTCTAGTTATTAAGTAATCAAAATAAAATGAAAAATTATCCAACAAAGTTTTCTATATTTTCCTTAACTTTCAAAGCGTTTACTTAATAAGAAAATCAAGGCACAAAAAATCCTAATGTTGATCCCCATAATCTCTGCTAATCGGATGGCGTAATGTTCCCAATCTTCGTAAGCCGGATTCCAGTTGTTCCAATAATAAGTGTGTCCGTTACACCAGGAGGAACGCCAGTGGAATTCTTCGCAGGAGTTGGGACGTGCGGGTGTCCCATCTGCATAAATACGTAAAGCGGTCACGTTCGGACGGAGGACCGCGCGTTTAACTTGTATCGTCTATGGACAGTCTGAATGGGAAAGTGGAATAGAATAAGATTTTTTTTTACTGTATATTTCGGGAATTAAGTTTTGAGGATTTAGAATTGTTCGCTAGCGGTGGGACTGTCATCTTGGCTTTGACTTAAGACTTTCAGATATTTTAATGGTGAAAACTTTAAACGTGTGTCATATTAGAAACACAAATGGCTTGTGTGCCGACATTCATTTTGTTGAATGTCTACTAGTGTTTGTGCTAATTAAATTTATATCAACCCTTGAACCATCAGTTTTACATGTGCTGACATGTGAAACTGATGGTTCTGATGATGATTGAATTACAGTTTGACTAAAAGCGCCGTACTGTTCATTAGGAATGCTCGGCTAGGTGGTAATACAAATTCAAAGAAAGCTTTCATTTGTGTGCAAACGTATCTTGATGGCAAACAATTCGTCGAAAATTTTCATAACAATGACTTTTAGCGCAAGAAAAGTCCCTGCTTTGTGACGCGAAAGCAACAGTTACAAAATTTCTCTCAAACGCCAGCGATCTAAGCTAAAAGAAACCGCCAAGTTTCGCTACAAAAACTAAACGGTCCTAAAGTGGCGTTCAAGCCCACTAGCACGCGCGGTATAAACGTACGCGATGCTCGTGTCACGGCGCCTTTATTTTCTATTTCCAAGGCGGCGGGAAACACCGCGGCTAATCGCCTGCCGTCCCGCCCCCGCCCGTTAGGGAGGTGGTCCTGCTCGATGAACTTGCACGATTGATAAAGCTTTATAAAGTTAATGGTTTCTTACATCATGTCCGATCAAATAAAACTTTAATTTTACAGGAATGTTTCATCACATAAAAACCTGTAATGTAGAAGAATACTTTTAATGTACTTACTTACAGATTACTCATACGGATATGATATTGTATAGTTATCTTGAACTTGGTGGAAATTAAATAATTTGACTTTACTTGAAACCCTGTGGAATATTACCTTATTTATTTTTAAACGTAAAATAGACGAATTTACTTTGTTTTCACGTATGTTGGTACCTATACGTAGCATATTTTTGACTTTTCTACGATGCCCACTGGGGTTTAGCCGTATCCCAATCGGAACTATGCCTCCGGCTCAGCGGCCACAGTGTCACAAAAAACAACTGAATTACGTACAATAAACGATAGCATGTATTTAACTTCACGCGCTTTACATGTTCAATCGCATTTAAGAACGGTAAAAAAAATCGATAACTAAGTTCGTTGACTATCGACCACGTGCTTCACAACACTACCCGCCCTGGATCTGTCCTGGCAACTAACGTGTTCTTTTAGTGGTTTGTCCTACGCTACCTGCGTCTAAGATCAGTTTACCGGCACGTAAACTGCGTATGTGTTACGTGTTGCTTGTGTTTAACATTACATATTAAGTCTTATGGTGGTGTCGCTTAGGCAACACAGTTTTAGATATATATAACACATAGGTAGATTATGGTCTAAAATAGCATTGCGACTACTTTGTAGCCCGGTGAAATATCTAGAGTTGTCACAAAGTAAGAGGCCCGTTTTGACAGATGTCGAAGTGAGTGACGTAACTAGTAATTGAACCATATGAGTCTGTGATCGATACTCGCGTTAAATCGATACCAGTGTATGAGAATCATTGACACTAGAATTGAGTAGATTATATTCTAGGCCGTTTCATAACATTTTAATTTTAATATTGTGTACGAACATTTAACTTTAAAATAACAGTTCTTCATTGTAATAGCTTTTACTGACGCTTTGAGCGTAAAACTTCCAGTTTTCACAGAATATCATTATAACAATTTATTTATAACGATTAAATCGAATGAAGCTGGAAAAATTAAATTTGGAAACGGTTACCAACACTAGATTTTAAACCAATAAAGACTGAGAACGTAATTGTATTTGAGACGTTTCGTAAATAGACTAATCCACGTCTTACTTTATAGTAAACTCGCTACAATACTCGCAATTCATTTCATATATTTTTTGATTATCAAAAAAAAATTAATTATTCTTAATCATTTTAACTAATTCCTTGTGACTTATTTTTGTCAATTTCATAAAAAGTTACACTCTAGTGTCATTCCCATCTGTCAAAAAGGGCTTCTTATTTTGTGACGATTAGTAGTTCCCAACGGGAAAACAGTCATAATCTTTATTTACTTAATCTATATATTTTTCCTAGCGGTAAAGCAATCTATACTAGTTTAGTAAAACTGAGAGGCTTATTAGTTTGTTTCATCACTGTAGGCAATAACGCGAAAGATTGCGTTTAATTTTGAGAATTGCATAGAGTTAGTGTAAGATTACTATGAGGAATGATGAGGGCTAATTATTTTCCACAAAAAATTATCTTGGAGACGGTAGAATTGCTTAAAACTTTGTCTATGTCTGGACAAAAATGCGTCCTTTACTATTTGTTTAAAAACAAATCACAAACGCCTATCTCTATATCCAATGCACGTTTTTGTTGTTAGTGCGTGTGACACGTTAAGCTAAGACAAGACAAGTGATGGGCGGTTTTCTCTCGGGCACGCATTGACCAGACCACGGTAGAAATGTTGCATCAGTTTGAAGTAATTGTTTTTAGACGATAAAGTAAGGTTCTTAGTTAAATTAGCAAGTAGAAACAATACACAAACGTCTTTTTTATGTTCTATGCACGGTGTCGTTATAGTGCGTGTGACACGTTAATCTGACAAGACAAGTAATGGGCTGTTTTCTCTCGGGCACGCATTGACCAGACCACGGTAGAAATGTTGCATCCGTTTGAAGTAATTGTTTTTAGACGATAAAGTAAGGCTCTAAGTTAAATTTGCAAGTAGAAACAATACACAAGCGTCTTTTATATTCTATGCACGGTGTCGTTATAGTGCGTGTGACACGTTAATCTGACAAGACAAGTAATGGGCTGTTTTCTCTCGGGCACGCATTGACCAGACCCCGGTAGAAATGTTGCATCAGTTTGAAGTAATTGTTATTAGACAGAATATGTGAAGACAGAGAATATGTAAGGTTCTTAGTTAAATTTGCAAGTAGAAACAAAACACAAACGCCTATGTCTGTATCCAATGCACGTTTTTGTTATTAGTGCGTGTGACATGTTAAGCTAAGACAAGACAAGTGATGGGCGGTTTTCTCTCGGGCACCAACGTAGAATGGGTAAAACAGTTTAAAGAAATATTTGCCTAGAAAGGCAAGGTAGATCCCTTGGATGCAAGAATCGGGACTTATTGAATAATAATAATTAAATAAGCTTCATTGCACACAAAATAGAAAATACATAAAGGAAAACAATCATATCGTTTATGTATAGTTATTAAGAAATAATTATTAACTTCTGAAATTAGAAATCTTCTTAAAATCATTGAACATCTCTGAGTTATTTATTGTGACCGATTGTGTAAACAAAAACCTTTTTAAATATCAGATTGCTTAAATCATGACCGCTCTATAATAAAAGGGTCAATCTGCATGTAAGCGTTGAATTTTTTTGAGTTTTCACAAATTTTACTATAATTTGCATATTTAGTCGACAATTACTGTATTATTTTCATAGCTTAAATATATCAACGCCAATCAGATTTGAGACGTAAATAAATACCAATGTCTGCTGTCATTTGGTTAGTTTCTAGGTAACAACGTTCTGCGGAACGCCGCCCATTCCAAGTTTCCCATAAATTAATCTTTGTCATACCCATCAGATAGTCACTTGTTGAACAACTAAACGCAAACAAAAGAGCATCGACGACGCGTCACGAAAATCCTTCGTTAGGAACGGTTTCAAAGTGCCCAAGAAACTGCGGGTAAGTCTCGCTTTACTCTGTGTTGCGTACTATTTTGATTTATGCGATGTCGAGACACCTACCGAGTCTCATAAACTGCGCCACCTGCTACCCGGCTAAACATTCATTTGTCAGTCTCGAATGTAAGTTAAAAAGGATTGTTAATATCTGAGATGGGCTTTGTTTTACTCAGTTTTGTTTACGACTTTCGAACATTGAGACTAAGAAGGGATTTGTACTGGCAATTTGTGGGCAGACTCGTAATGAGAGGCTTAGGTATAAATATGGTACAATATTTAGAAGTTATTTAGATTGAGTGTAATGTGAAGTGTTAAATTAGTTGGTTACTGCTTTTATCTTTTAATTACTTTTCATTTAATATACAACACGCATAACATTTAAACGAATTAAATAAATTAACCTGTAACACTTGCTTCAAATGACTTTGCTAGTTTCAACTCAAATTGAAGATAATTAAATTAAGATTTTTATTGGGCATAATATACCGGGTTCCCTTTTTGAGTTCGAACATTGGTAGTTCGATTTGCAATAAACCGAACACGGTGTGTGGTTCGTAATGTTCGTAGTACCTACGATGTTTTATTCTATCGATGCTTAGGCGCGATGTAGCGATACCTACCTACATTTGAGATAATTTCTAAGATAGTTTGTTGTATTGAAATTTAAAAAATATTCTCGACAATATCTCTGATATTTATTTTGAAGTAAGCTTTTCCTTCCAACACTTTCATCCGAAGGTAACAACACCAAATATAATATTTACGCATTTGAATAGTAACCTGATCCCAAACATGGGGGATACAAAATTTGACCATTCCCCTTTATTGACAAGTAGGTAGGACAGAGGTCGGTCCGAGGGTGTTTTGCTAATAAATATTAAAGTGCTACTAGTTTTAGTTAATCCTGATTCGCATAACAGAGTGGATGCCATCAAAATTCATTAGGGACCCATTAGTGCTCTAATTTAAAAGGGTATGATTTATATTCGCACCTCCATTAGAACTAGAATTATGCTTAACGAGACAAAATATTACGTGATTTTGTAAAGTTCAAAAGTTAATACATATTACGAGGTAAGGTGATTGTTAAATTGATATATTAAGCGTGTTTTGTTTATATTTTTTTCTTGCTTTCTTATGATGTTGTTATGTAAGTTCTAATTTTATGATTGACTTTTGATTACATATTTGTGCGTGGCTGTACACGGGCAATTTTTATCCGATTGGGACAGAAGGAGGGTTATGATTTTTGGCAATAACTGTAATGGGTCAATCTGGAGCAATTAGTGGAGCGATTTTGCTCCGTTTTTGTGCTATTGTGTGGCCGTGTCTCAGTCTCAGCAACAGATTGCTACATTTTGACATTTTGCCATCGCCCTTAATATATTGCTTGATGATGTCGTGACGACATATTTGGCGACTAGGCGACTGGTAGACTGAGCTCAAAACTAGCAAACTGTGAACACTCCATTTCAAATATATGGAAGAGCGTACTAAACCGATACGCCGCTAACTCAGTCTGCGGCGAACAGGGCCCCAATCGCGGTAGGTAACTCTATGACGCATTAGTCAAGTGTACGTGCAGTTGAAGTGCAGTTGACGTGCAAAACCGTTTTTGATCACGCGCGGCTTTGACAGTGCGACAACGTTTTCTGTTCCGGTGATAATCTTTGGAACCAAAACAGTTTTCATACGACACTGTCGCGACAGTCTATTTTGACAGCTAATTTCGTATTGCAAGTGGCTCCTCTGTAACGGATGTCACCGGAAAAGACAGGATTGTGGGACTATAGGTTTGCGTGACGTGCGCGTCGTTATGTCATTACGGCAATACGAAGTCAGTCAAACGTCAATCAATATCCACACGCGATGAAGACGCGCTGCATAGAATTACGGCGATTGGCCCGCAGTTTGCCTACTGGGAACGCAGCCTAAATGGTAAGTATTCTAAGCACACTGCATTCTTAAAGGTACTATACAATCACTCGCTAATATAAATCGCATTCATAAATATCTTACAGACCTACAATCGTTTGAAGTTCCTTTTTCACATTAATGTGTAGGTAATTATGAGGACAGCTTTTGCAAATATAATTTTCTGAGAAGCAGCGCATAAAAGAGCTTGTTAGGAGTCGCTGGAGTGTTCCATATTGCACTGAGGGGATGATTCACACCATCTGCCGATGTAATTGGCATCGATAAACTTGGATATGTGTTCACACCATTCTGATAAATAAGATAATTAAAAAAACGTATTTTTAACATTTATAAAAGGTTTGATCAAATTCAATTATTTTTTCGTAAATAAGCAAATACATGTTTGGTATTTGTTTGCAAAAAAAGCGTAAATTAGTTAATAGTATAAAAGTGAATGTCCTTTGCTATGAACTTTGGTTGGTCATTTACAACAGAAAGGCTTCGATCAACAATATCACCAGAAAGCTTATAAATGTTATTTTGAGTTCTTAATAAGTTTTCGGTGAAAATTTTATTTTCATGACAAGCTTTTTTGCTGACTGTAGGTACTTAAATATTATATTGTCATCTAAACCAAACCTGTATACAAAATTTCAGCTGGACGACACTGGGAAGTGGGTCTAATTAAGCTTGCAAGATTTGTCCCCCACTAAGTAACTAACTAACTAACATGGCAAATTAATAAAAAGCTTGTAAAAAAGTGTTGGGTTTTCATAAATGGAACATAACTCTAACGTAGGTACGTATACAACGTATTGTTTTTAGTAGTGACACGTAATGTCACTTACTAGCGATTTTTTTTTGGCATTTGCCATAAATAATGTGTAACGAAATACCTCTGTTCAAATGAAAAAAACCTATAAAAAAATGGAAAATGAAGTATTTTAGAAAAAGTCCCTTCGGAGCTAGTTTGAGACGGGTAATTTTTTTCTAAAATATTTATTTCTTTTTCCATTTTTCAATAGTAAAAATTTCATTGTGAATGCAAAAAAGTAAAATTTTAAATAAAAATATCTAAGTAAGTAATAAAAAAAGCAACGGTGTAACATTCAGCTAGTGACGAGCCATTGTGATCGATATTAGTAATGAGTATTATTCGATGTTTTCGACGCCGGCCGTTTCCTTTTCAGAAAGAAATAAGGTTCTTTAATACCAGATCGATCCGATTGTTCCGTCCTCATCTCTGCTCCCTTTTGTTAATGCTAAATAAATAAGCAGGTAAGAGGGGTGGTTTTTTTTTCATATAATAAAATGTGTCATACAATTAGGAGTCTTTAGAATTCGACGGACAAATGGAGGTTTTCTGTTTGGTTATTTATATTGTAAATAATATTAAATAGAGATAGAGAGAGAGAGATATTTGCTTGTACTTGTGATAGTGATAGTTAAAGAAAGGGGGCATATCAAAATACTTAAGTATTTTAAATTTATGTGTTTGATTGAATCAGGCGTCACTTGGCGGAAGTCCCTAACCATTGTGAAAAACGAAATATATGTAGCTTTCTTCCGCAAAAAACACAATATGCAAGATGCACCGCCCGCCCGCCCGCAAAAAATTGCACATGCACACCACGAAAACACCAGTGCACAATACCTGCATCTAGCAAGACAGCAATACACCTTGCACCGTCACCGATTAGACTACTCTACACGTGTTTCGCCCCAACCCGGGGGCATCCTCAGGAGATAGTTCGTGCTAGTTCGTGCGAAAAACCAACACCAAATTATTTGGTGTTGGTTTTTCTAGAATCTGAAAATACCTCAAGAGTTTTTTTTATCCAATTTCTATGAAATAAGTTAAACATCGTATCATGGGCTCAAGCGACACAATCCATGTATTGTATTGAGCATGTGACACCGCGACAAGTGGCAACAGGTCGCCGATTTGTCGTGCTAATGGAATATGACGTAAAGCCTGAATCGGTTTTTAATATACAACGTGTTAATACTTTAACTGAAACTGAAAAAATAGTTTGTTCGGAATCGAGAGTTCCACATCGTTTCCACACAATCGATTCCACACATTTTTGATAGGGGTAAAAATTTTCAAAATAACCGTTTTCATTTTTTGTCCCTTCTGAAAATGTTTGTTTCTACTACTGCCTATTCATTAAATACCCGTGCGACCCGTCACGTGCTCTCTTACGTCATAGTAGAGCTTAAAATCAGTCAGAAAGTCAGGAGCACGAATATTTTGGAAGTTTCTTTATAGAGTTTTTTTAATATTCAATTTAATATAAAATAAATTAGAAAAATTTAAAATGAAGTATTTTAGAATGATAAAAATTGCATTGTGAATGCAAAAAAGTAAAATTTTAAATAAACTTAAAATTAATTGGGGTGTATGGGCTTTTCGTTTATTGCAATAACACGTTGTATAAATAGTAAAGTGAAAAAGGAGGACTATATAAAATATTATGTTTGTACCTATTCCGAACTCCCTAACTTGTACGCATACTTATTAGAGAGACCGTTAACTAAAGTACATTACCATCTCTATTACAGCCAACATTATTTTTCTTAAGTGCGACAAATATCATTATAAATACGTACAAACAGAGGTACAAACTATTACTTTATACAGGCAAGAGATATCTTTCCACGTACCTAACACAAGAAATGGAAATAGATTGGTGTATGTTATGCCCCACTAAGAGTAAGCAAATGCAAAAAACTGTTTTGATATGTGTCTTTTTTTTGTGTATAATCAATTACCCGAGAAAATTAAAATACTTACATAGTTCCAGAATAATTTATACAGATTGCTTATCGCACATGTGTTCTACTTCAGACACTAATAAATTGTATTTTGTATTCATTATTTCAACCAATTGACATTCTACACGTAAGTAATTCATTATTTTATTTCTTTTCCTGTTGTTTTCATTTATTTTTTAATGGACTGCTCTGTTTAGTTAATGTATTAAAATTTATTTTTACATGCTACCATTGTTAGCTGTAAGTATAGGATGAACCTAAAAATGTATAAGTACAATCTTCTACATACTTATGTACCCTGTTTATACGCAAATAAATTATTTCATTTCATTGTGATGTTAAGCCCAGACGGTTTTGATATCAGTTTTACTATAGATGAAATGAATAAATAGGTATCATCAAAGGAAGGTAGCCTTTATAAAACTCCTAAAAATGATACATTGAATTGGATTACGAACTCTTTACACCCAACACGATTATGCGAAATCGTGCAAAATATCGTCTTAAATAAAACATTCAATGAACTGAGTTAAAAATAGTATCATGAAGGCTTAAGTGACAAAAAGGCTTAAGTGATAAAATCCATGTTTTGGCGCGTCTTAACGCGGGCATGTAACACCACGACAAGTGGCAACAGGTCGCCGATTTGTCGTGCTAATGGAAAAAATGTGACGTTAAGCCCGAAGCGGTTTTAAGCCGCGTCTCCACGAGCGCTGTGAGTTATGAACTCACTGATCGTTAAAGTGAGGATTTGACGGTTCATTAACTCTAATCGAATATCTGAGTGGGCCGTGATTGCGACTAATAGGTTAGAAATTACGTGGCTGTAGTGAAGAAAAATTTTGATGTTGATTTCTTGTGGGACGAAATGAAAGTTTTTAGATTAATTAACGAGCTTATTACATTGATGTACCTATCAAATGTTACTCTGGAGTAGTTATTTTATAATAATCATCTCTGTAATTGGCCATGGGATGGGTAACCATAAAATTAAATTGCTTAGAACCACTCCTCAGCATGTTGGTTGAGCTTTTAGTTCCGGCTGTATTCGGAGACTTTAATACTGTAACTTTGTATTACGCCTATATGGTAAAGATTACGGTCTTTTTTTGTTGCCCCTGGGAAATGTCTTCGCGTACCCCCGCCCTGGAAGCCGAGGGGGTTATGTGGGGCTTGAACCCACTAAAACCCCCGGGGTGCCTCCTCAGCACATGAGGCGGAGATTGCCTCCGTCCTTTCGACGCTCCCTCCTCGTCTCCTCTGGTGTGATGGAAGCCCTGGATGGACGACCAATTCGCCGTTCCGCTGATGGTAGGGATTACGGCGTATACTTTTTATTCATAACTACATAAACTTCATTTAGGCACATAACAAATCATTAACGATGGTGAGCATTTATAGTAATTGATTGGATAATCAATCATCGGATCGATGCCATTCCACCGAAAACCCTAACATTTGACTTTGGTTATACTCGTAACAGTTACTAATGATGTACTGAAAAGCCTGAAAACGTTAAATTATTGAGTGAGCCCAGCACTTACCCCTCTTGTCCAAGCTCTCTAAATAACTGGCTTTGTGTGCACTATGCACCGTTTTTACTGTTGTTACAGGATACAAGAACAGGTTTTGCGGGCCGTTATATATTTATTTACTTAGATAAAAACTGAATGTAATTTTCATTGCAAACAAAACTTATTTTCTTATTTACACACTGTGTTTATTTAGGTATAGTAACGAAATGTTAATTCTACTGCGGATGCGGCAAAATTAATTATTTATTTGAGGTTGCGGTGGTGGTCGTTGCTGCAATGTTTAGTTTTAATCCCAAATGTTTGGTTAATCATAGGTTACACAAATGTAAATTATGTTGATGACTAAATGTAAACCTTTGGTAAGTCTACTCTTTATGCATAAAGCACATCGTTATTCCGATCATACTCTGTTTCATTTTACTAAATTGGTCCGAGGTTACTATTAGGTCATCTATTAATCACAAAACATTATTTATTTGTAAAATAAATGCGGCTGACTTTTTTTTTAGTTATTGTAAAAAGAAAATTCATAAGTTTGGACTGAGTACTCCAATACAAAGTCCTTTCAAGAACATAACAAGACAATTATTGTTGGCTATAAAATACGAATACTTAAATTGGTTAACCAAAAACCTAGGATTTTTCACAATGTAAATAATATCATGCATATCGCTAAATTGACCTTTACACCGCAATAGCACTAGACACTCATCATAATATTCAAATCATGTTCTCGCGAAGAGCGGCTATAGGTACATTATAAAACGCGTAAATAGCATAATCCTCCTGTAAGAGCTGTGTAAGCGGTGGAGTGATTCGCGTCATCGTCGTACTATAACGGGCATTGTGAACAGGCTTATTGTACGACCGGGATTGGTTTCCCGGCGAAGAAAGCGCCCGGGAATCGATTTAAAATTTTCCTTGAAAGACGCTCACTACAATAGCACCTAATACTCAGATCCGGCGGTGGCGTAACACAGGTTTTTTAATTAAATATACGGGGGATTCGGAGGTCGGTGTTATGCAAACGTGGTGCGGCTTACAGGGGTAGGTGCTTACTTATCTTATGGACCAAACAGTTCATAAAAAAGTGCTTATTTAATATGTATATTTTTTATACAGTAATATCAACGTTCGTCGTAGTCTCTTAGGCAAAACTCTTACATTTTTATAATATACAAATAATAAAAATGTTCTTACATTTTTATTATTCATATATAACAATGTAAGAATTTTGCCTGAGTTAATTTGGTTTAGTTTGTACAAATGTAACTATTTATATTACGTACGATGGTGTAGCTTTATTGACATCCATAAGTGTTGTTAAACCAACCTAAACTGAATAAACGAAATTGGATTTTGTAATTTTAACCCGATTTACTACTTACACCTCCTTAACACTTGAGGACTCGTTAGTGGGTCTAACGGACCCAGTCCCTTATTTTATGTTTAACTAGCGCTCCACTCGCGACTTCGCCTGCGTGAATCCCCATTTTTACCTCTTTTGTAAGGAGATAATTTTCAAAAATTCTACGTGCTCCCCTTCTTTCCCCAAGGAACATACATGCCGAATTTTAGCGTCTTGCGTCCCGTAGTTTCGGCTGTGCGTTGTCTGTCAGTCAGTCAGTAACGCAAGAGTTTTTAAATACTTAATAGATAATAAAAAATAAATATAATATAGATAGATAACAGTTCACGAGATGTGTGTGAGTGCTACGGACGTAAAATGCGTGTCCCAAAGGAGAAATATATTTTTTTTAAATGTTCAAAGTCGATTATTGTTTTCTATTATTTTTCATCTCTAATTCTCATTTAATCTAAGTAAATAAAATATTAACTTAGATTAAATGATAATTAGAGAATAAAAAAAATAAAAATATGTGTCGTGTAGTGCCGGCACATAAATAGAATAGCACTACCCCCTCTCTTGTGCTATTCTATTGCAAAGAGGCGACAAAGGGAAAACTGCCATCAGGAGATGGGCAGCAGCGTCTCCAGGCTATAACTGGCCATACTGCGATCGCCAACCCGCCTGCCAAGCGTGGCGATTATGGCAAACCCCCCCAAAATGCTTACACAAACAATGCGCAGGACCGATCGTTGTGGAGATCCTTGGGGGACGCCTATGCCCAGCAGTGGGCGTCGTTCGGCTGACATGATGATGATGATGATGAAATAAAATATAGAAAATTTTTATCGAAATAATCACAGAAATTTAAAAAATCACCCTAATTTTTATCATAAAAGTTTGTTCACTATACATGGTCACCATGGTCCACCTAATTGATTGCTCTGCATGTCAGGACACCTGCACGCGAGAGGACCTCATGTTTAGTGGAAGTGAGAGTGACACAGTTTTGGGCCAGCGACATTTGATTTTGTGCTTGCCATTGACACGACAACGACGACGAGTAGAGGGATAAAAAGTAACCTATGTCAATCAGGGATAACATATTATAGGTTCAGTAGTTTCGAAGATTACCCCCTACAGCCTCACAAACTGACAAACTTTACCTCTTTATACATATTGTCCCAAGTAAACATTCATTTTTAAATATTCATTAACTTTTGCTTTAACATGCAAATACACTGACTAAACAGAATTCTTAGCTTAGTTAAGTACTTATGACCTGGGAACTACTAATTTCTAGGTCTTTTATGTACTTTAGAATACAAACATAGGTGAGATCACACTAACGAGTTGAAACGATTCGAAGTCTAAAGTAAACATATTGCTAAGAGCAAGAACACTAACTTTAGTTTTAAGATAACAAGAAATCGTCGTATCCATCTTGGACCTTAAGACGTTGCTATAAGGTTCATTATAAGTGTGAAGTGTTGCTATAACCGTAGGACATAATACCGCCTCATATCCACACTTTCATATTCATTGACCGTAAAAATATTTTCTATTTTGCGAGATTGAATTTTCGCTAACATTGTTTGTAGGCAGGTAGAATTTTATGGGAACTCGCCTACGGTTATCTTTACTTTGACAGTAACTGACAAACTATTATGATATCAAGATGAAAATATTTGAAGTGTAATATTATACAAAAAGTATCGATGTTTTGCTTGTTTATAGACTAAACAACATTTTAGACTATTTCTTTGAAAGTCCTTATTTTTTAGCATTAGGTCTAACGCAAATGATTTATGAAGCCTTTCAATGGCCTTTTAATATGGGGTCAGACCAACGTATGTAATGCTGTAGATATAATTATATATTATACTAGCTTTCCGCCCGCGGCTTCTCCCGCGTAGACTACACGACGATATCATATGTTCCTCTCCAGGCTACAAAGTATCTGTGTTCCAAATTTCAGCCAAATCCGTTCGTCCGTTTTGGCGTGATTGATTAACAAACATCCAAACATCTAAACTTCACATTAGGAAGAAGGATTATAATTATAATTTGTATATTTTAATATTCATCTGTAATTTCTCTCTTTAAAGAGGATTATAAAGCATAAAAAGAGCTTATTAAAATTTATACGAAGAAATGTACATTATGTATACTTTTACATTATGTAAAATACTTTTTGACGCCTATTGGCCGAATTAAAATGTGTAACAAAATCATAATTTATTAACTGAATATTTTGGAGCATTAATAACATATGGTTGAAATGATCTTAAGTGTCTTTCTGGATAAAGTAAATTCCTGTTTCCTGAATAATTTATGCTAAGCCTCATAATATCGAGAGAGACATTCTTTCAAATGATTAGCATTTTATTTTTAATTCATAATGCATGTGAAGAGAGCATCAATTGGAAATGTTCTTGCCTTGTATTAAATTATAAATTCACGTGAGTCGCAAGAATGTTCAAATTATTCGAGCGTATGCATATTTTATAAGAGTAGGGGCGGCCCGTATGACATGTTTGCTGTATCACAGAAATATACCTACGTTTTGCTTACGTTTGTAAATATTGAATCATTTATGACTCGTCTTAGTACAAATTTAATTCATGACTTCTTAACATATAATATTACTAGTTTTCCGCCCGCGGCTTCGCCCGCGTGGACTACACGACGTTATCCCGCAGGAATGTGACATTTTTCCGGGATAAAAAGTAGCCTATGTTCCTCTCCAGGCTACAAACTATCTGTGTTCCAAATTTCAGCCAAATCCGTTCAGCCGTTTTGGCGTGATTGAGTAACAAACATCCAAACATCCAAACATCCAAACATCCAAACATCCAAACATCCAAACTTTCACATTTATAATATTAGTAGGATTTGCGTTAGAAGTATCTAAACACTTTCCAAAGACTTGAGTTATTTTTTACATATTGTCTCAAGTCTGGGTGTACCTGATGCCTACGCTTGCTACTTTTAGTTTGGAACAAAATTTGAGATTTTTTCTATATTTTTTTTTACACGTGGCCTTACCAATCGCGTGTACGTTTTACTTACACAAGCAGAGCAGAGACAAATACGCATAACTAAGCTATGCTTCGCGGTTATCCATCATAGTTTCGTTTAACTGAAAGACTCTTCAGAAAAATGTCATAATAGGCACTTCTACGCTCCAAGACCAAGAGAGAAGAAGAGAGATCCACATTTCTACTACTCCTACTCACAGTAACACAGGCAGCCAGACAAAAATTTACCTTTCACAAATAATGACAGAGATCTTAAGATTCGTCATTTCGATAATATTCCGCCATCACATGATTACTGCATTCGTCTGATTAATTTCTAAATCTCCATTAGTACCTTATCTAGAGACGCGCAGCGCAATGGAACTGAAAAGTTATTCAAATCATTACGTATATAGTACTTATATGGTTTCTGTTAATATGATTTTTTAACTATCAACTATCCTTAATTTTTCGTTTCGGTGCAAAGGTAGTTCTTATTCATTTCTTGCACACCTTCGAGTCGACCTGGTGGTTTTCATGGACCTTTGAGCCAGAATTAACATTAAGATTTCACTGTCTTTTTAGTCAATGGTGATAAGAAATTGTATTATTGATATTATTTCGGTAATATTCCGCCAGCACAACTTACCTGTTATACAAGTTGGTATCCTTTGATAAGTGCATTCGTGTGATTAATTTGGAAATCTCCTGATAAGTTAAGCTGATCTAGAGACGCGCAATGGAATTGAAAGGTTATTCGGATCATTACGTATAATATGTTGCATCGGAGCTTTGTGTCTCGAGACTAATCTCTCGTAAATGTCGATAATATAAGAAGTTCTGGATGTGGCATGCTTAGTGTGCTCCTCTGGTGATGACTTTTTCAAAGTGTAGTACAATTTGAAATACAGCTAAACGAAAAGTTTTTAAAAGAAGGCTTTTAAGTAGTCAGTCATCCTGTTACTGCAGCACTGAAAAAATGTCGAAACATCGAGACAACAAGAATAAAACAATTTGTGTAACAAGTTTTAAATTGTACGTATCTTATCCTATAAGTAAAGAGTTTTATTTCAACCAATCGGACGCTTACTACGGTTCTGGTTAAGTTTTGTAACCAAAATTCTTACTAACACACATACACACACGCACGTACAAACACACAAAAAGATTGAAAGTGGTATGACTGCATAGGTATTTAGGAGTTAGGTAGGTACACGACATGGATGCAACAGTTAAATATAATAGGTACTTAAATCACCACATCCATCCCACCTAAGCAAATAGCTATTTTCTTGTTCCAGTGTATCCGATATCCATTGTGTAGAATGTAGATGCTTGATTATATCGTACCATATCAGATGTGTTTGGTATGCAATAGTAATTATCGTGTCTGCTTTTGTAAATAATTACTCCGTAGATATTTGACCCATAGTTATTAGTTTAATTGGCTATGGCAATTATAATTAGCGAACTAATTAATTAGAGGTATTATCTAAACTCTACCTTGCGCTTAATTCCAAAATGCTTGCATTTTTTATTTTTATTAAATAGAAAACATAATTCAAATGTTTTAAAGTTAAATTTTATAGGAAAAAACACAGTACATACGCTAATGTGGTATTGTTTTGTTGCTGAATTGTATTAAAGATAAAGATAAAGATAAAGATAAAAATATTCTTTATTCACTTAGACATAATAAATATGTACTTATGAATCGTCAATATTTTCCTACCACCCATTCAAGACTTTTTTAACTGACAAGAAGAATGGGCGCAAGAAACTTGCCAGCGTTTCTTAGTTAGGTAACGACATTTACAAAAAAAAAAATCATATCGTTACTAATACAACAATTGCTTAGTATAAAAATACATCATATTAAACAGTGATTATGTTATGTGTTACATCATGACCATGCATTGCGGTCATTCAAATAATCGTCTACTTTATAGTATCCTTTGCTCATCAGCGACTCTTTAATGTAACATTTAAATTTATGCAATGGTAGTTCAATTATATGCTGTGGAACTTTATTAAAAAAGGCTATGCTTTTCCCCAGAAATGAGGCTCTGGATTTTTCTAGCCTAAACTTGGGAACGACAAGTTTATCTTTATTTCTTGTGTTAAAGCGATGAATATCGCTCTGCTTTACAAATGTATTATAATACTTTTTCACATAAATTATATTTTCATAGATGTAATGTCCTGCAACAGTTAAAATGTTTATTTCTTTAAATAGATCTCTTAAAGAATCTCTCGATCGGAGGTTGTAAATGGCGCGAATAGCCCTTTTTTGGAGCACGAATATACTTTGGATGTTAGCGGCTGAGCCCCACAACAAAAGGCCGTAGGACATAACACTATGAAAATAACTAAAATAGACTATTCTAGCCGTTTCAATATCGGTTAAGAGCCTTATTTTCTTAACTGCGAATGCAGCCGAACTGAGTCTACTCGCCAAGGCTTCGATATGAGGATCCCATTGTAGTCGCGAGTCTAATATAATACCTAGAAATTTTGTATTGTTAATGAATTCGACCGTATCGCCGTCTAGTCTAATATGAAAATCAACTTGTCTTACATTAGGTAACGAAAATTTTAAACACTTAGTTTTCTTTGAGTTTAATGATAAATTATTACTATTAAACCAATGTGACACTTTTGAAAGAGCACTATTTACTTCGTCAGAACAGTCATCACCTCTATCTACTTTAAAGACTAGAGATGTATCATCGGCAAATAGCACCGTCTCACATAAATTCTTCGCGTAGTAAGGAAGGTCATTTATGTATATTAAAAACAACAGCGGGCCCAATATTGATCCTTGGGGTACGCCCATAGTAATGGGAGCTCCGGTAGACTCAGTTTTATTAATAACTACCTTCTGAGTTCTTCCATACAGATATGAATGCATAAGGCTTACTGACATTTCAGAAACACCATAATGTTTTAACTTCCTTAATAGTGTTTGGTGATCAACACAATCGAATGCCTTGGAAAGGTCACAAAAAATAGCGATTACATCCTGCTTGTCCTCCCAGGCATCAAGTACATGTTTTAGAAATGCAACCCCAGCATCAGTGGTACTTTTACCTTTTGAAAAACCAAACTGTTTCTCATGCAGTATACTATTTAATTTAAAATATTCTAAAAGTTGAGCATAAATTAATTTCTCAAATATTTTACTTATTGCTGGTAGTATGGATATAGGTCTAAAATTTGCTGGGTCACTTTTGTCACCAGCTTTAAACAGAGGAATAATTTTACTATTCTTCATTAAATTAGGAAAGACCCCTTCACTTATACATTGGTTAAAAATTATTGCTAATGATGGAGCTATCACATCAATTATTGATTTGATGATACTTGTAGATATGCCCCAGAGATCTTCTGTTTTCTTAATATTTATTGCTTTGAATGCTTTAATAATATCTTCGGTAGTAACATAGCTAAAACTAAATGTTTCCTGGCACTTGTTCACACTAGATTCCATAAGAGAGACAGCGGTGTTGGGGCAAGAATTAAGTCTGCTAGTAGTTTCTAACGGTATTCGAGCAAAGAAACCTTCAAAAGCACTAGCCACCTCAATATCCGATTCAAAAGTCTGATCACTAATTTTTAAGTTAAATGAATTAATTTTGCTTTTTGTTTTGCCAGTTTCTTGGTTTATAATACTCCAGGTAGCTTTTATTTTATTTTCAGATGATTTAATTTTATTTGAAATATACCTAGATTTTGCCAAAGCACATACTTTCCTAAATGTTTTTGAATATTTCTTGACATATTCAATGAAGCTAGGATCACAGGAGGTCGTTTTTTGTGCATAGAGTTCAAATAACTTTCTTCTACTATTATAAATACCAGGTGTGGCCCAGTCACTGAACTTCTTACGATCATTACACTTTATAACTTTTTGTTTAAAATTGTTACTAAATTCTTTTTCAACAATATCAAATAATGATTGATAAGAGTTATTAGCGTCAGCAGAAGCTGGCAAACATTGAACTTTATCTTGTACATTATTTCTAAATTTATTAATACCACGTTTCGGTATTGGCCTGCAAATTACTTCGCGTTTAGGAGTAACATTATAGTGCTCAAAAGAAGCTAGTTGTCCACTGTGGTCGGATTTAATAATATTAATTACCGATTTCTCAATTAAGTTACAGTTGGAAAAGATGTTATCTAAGCAAGTGGCCGATGTTGGCGTAATTCGCGTCGGTTCATTAAAAGTGTGAAGCAAATTAAATGATTTAAAAAGATTAAGGAATTTACCGGAGAGTTGTGCTAATTTAATATCTAAGATGTCTATATTAAAATCTCCACAAACTACAATTTTTTTATTCTTACGACAGCATATTTTCAAAACATCCTCCATAGTGGACTCAAAGACTGTGTAATTTGCTCCAGGGGGGCTATATACACAGATTATAATCATTTGTTCAAGTTCCACGCATGATATCTCACAAATTCGTTCAACAGAGAGGGATACTATATCCTTTCGCTCTTTATATTGTGTGTTATTAGGTAAAATTATTAAAGAACCCCCCCTTATTGTAGTTTTTCTATTAAATGAACTTACAACACTATAATTATCCAAATTTAACAATAATTCATATTCTTTTAACCAATGTTCAGTAACACATAACACATCAATATTTTCACAATTTAAAAATAAACTTATTTCTAGGTCTTTGCCAGCAGAAAAGCCTTGGATATTCTGGTGTACTATTTTTAAACATTTTTTTAAACGTTTTTTTAAACGTAATAAAGTAAGAATAATAAAATAATTTAAAAAGCTCTACCACTGTCTGTTGTTCTACGATGCTAGTGCTAATTTCCTGATACCAAATCCAGTTTGTAAATCTTATTCCACTGAAGAATAGCTTTATAACTTCTCTTTAAAATTGTTTTTAAGTATATCTTTTAGTTTATTGACTATATCTTTAGTCACTTCCGAATGGTGTGGATAAACACTTAGATAAAAAAAACATGGTGAAACCCCATATTTCTGAACCTACTAATATTAAGGAAACCCGATTGAACCGACTTATTCTGTCGAGAGAAGCTCGTCGTTATTAGTTTTTTCGAAAGCCGTTCTCCGTGATCCAGGAGAGGAAATGGAAGCATCAAATTAAAGTGGAATATTTCATAAACCCATTCTAATAAATAATATTATATTACTACTTCATTTTTTTAACATAGGTACTTATTTTAAGTAAACTGAAAACAATAACTTGTTGTACGTAGCTGAACTTTCCTTTACTTGTTACTTATAATAGGTGACCACAAAACTAGAGCAACACGTGACCAGAAGCAGTTTTGTTAATTAATTAACCGAACTGTTTTGTTATTATTTCAAAACAGTAATGTCTAGTTCTAACTAACATGTTTGTTCATAGCTACGCTTATTTTTACTAACTCTTCCAAAACTTTTAGTAACTTGTGGACTTCTTAATTGCAGCTAGTAAACTAACTTTTTGCATACTTGCAGCTGAAATTCTCGTTTACTCTAGCTAAAGTTTTTTGTTGATTGTAACCAAACTACTCGGTATTGCACAACCATATTCCCATTTCACTTAAAACTGTCTGTTAAGCTAATGTTTCCAACACTGTTTGATTGTTACTAACAGATTTTGTTTACTTGATTTAGCTGTACTTGTTTTGCTAAATGATTCCGAGTACTTTTGTTGCATGCAGCAATATATTTTGTTTTACTAGTAGCTCAAACGTGTAACTCCAAAAACTTACGCAAATCCTCTCAAGGGGTGAAAGTACCCACCAATATGAACAACTTTTACTACAGGAGCAACTTCGAAATCGCGAAAAAAAACAGTTTTGAATCAATTTATTAAACGTCCGTATTATTATTATGGGTGCGATAGCTCTTATTTGATGAACCGACAACCGTTTGGTACAGTTGCCCAGCCAGCGCTCCATCGCCATACGCCACATCTGAAGCTTAATTTTGTTTTTCATTTTTGAAAAAAAGTCTCCGGAATCTAGAGGCTATATCGCAATCTATATTCTCATAGGTACTTTCTCTTACTACTTCATCTCCTCTTTCTCGTGATGTTCTTTACAAACGGCGGACAATGGTCTTGTCGGCACAATACGCCACATCTGAAGCTTAGCGGCTATTACGTAGACCAAAGATCGGGACGGTTTAAATTTTTAATACTGAGCATAAGCAATACCTAATGCAAGGTGGAAATCCACCCTTTATAGAACATTATAAAATTTGTGATTAATGGCAGGAAAGTATGAGAAGTTAGATGGCAATAAAAGGGGTATCGTCTTTGGCGCAGACTGTATCAAATTGTATCAAAGCCCAGGTCTCAGAAAATTGCAAAATATAATGGACTCTTATAATACTTAAGGATCCCTTAGTTCAGGTAGCTTCCGAAAAAAGATTACGCTCGACGCTCATGCCATCAAAAGTCAGTATGCTCATATACTTTGTGAAATATGCACTTGTGTTTCTATTCTACGTAAGGCTCTTAGTGTAGGCAATGAACAGATTCTTTGTATGGAGACCCATACACTAATTCCTCAGTCGATGAAATTTTGTTGAGTTATAAAATAGCATGAGCCATAAACTTTTAAATTATTATCCAAAAAAAAACTCACACGGAAGTTAGGTATTTATACATAAATATACAAATCTGTTTATATATTGAACCGAGTAATTTCTCAAACCAAATTTATTTTACCAAATGAGTTATTTATACTAGTATGTGATACGTGATGAAAATCCAAAACTTTTTTCAAACATGAGTATGCTTGGCAAAATGGTATAATTCCGTTAAAAAGTTCGACAGAGACATTTTCAGTCCAAGTCACCCCATTTTGTTTTATTAAAATTTGGTGTTTCTGCTGGGATATTTTTTTGGATATTTCATATTATTGTTTTTGTACGTTACATGAATATGTCCGGTTAAGAAAGTTTAGACGGAGCATTTTTCCTAAAAAAGATATCAATGAAATAAGACTTTCATTAAAAAATACCTAACCTTCTATTATTATTATTTTTTGGAAATTTATACAGTACTTTTAATTTATTGATACTTTATCATGATGTAATGTTTTTTCTGGCTGAGGAATTACTGTGGGGGTCAACTAGCTTCATTGACTACACTATCTGAGGGAACTTAGTTTTGTTAGTTTTTTGTTTGCGCAACACAACATCTTGTACCAAAACATAAAGTTGATTTATTCCGGCAGCCAGAACCATAGTTAATGTTACTTGTGCCTTAGTTAACTTAGTAGCTACTGAAGTATCTAAAATTAAAACCGTCCCGATCTTTGATTCACGTCATGGCCGCCGAGCTTCAGATGTGGCGTATTGTGCAGACAAGACCATTGTCCGCTGTTTGATTATTGTTCGCATTCACCATGTACCTACTAATGGTGGCCTACGCAATTATACACGTTGATCCGATTAATATCTACCATTGTTGCACTGAATTTCATAACAGCAATGCTGTATCGTAAATTAGTAATTGATACCTAATAGGTCTGACGAGAATTCTGAACTTAGATGTATTGCTTTATTGATGGAAGTAAAAGAGCGTTTAGTGACATGTTTATTAATAATTTATTTTGAAGCTATCTTAGATTTCTATTACACAAAACACACTATGAACACACATACACTCGCATACACATACTTACACCTTATATTTAACTTTTTGTTTTCTTTTCGTTTTGCTTCTCGTTAATTTTTTGTAAACCAAACATTTAATGCTAAATAAGATTTCAAATTGAATGCTGCGCTTGGGGGTGGGGACCTGGTGATTTGTAATACAGGTTAAATCCATTTCAAACACCAGAGTGCTTACCATCAACTCTTATTACGGTTTTGTTTAGGAACCTAAACTGATCTGCTTCGCTTATTCGTACCACGACAGCTTAATATCAATGACAGCGATTCAGTGATCGATCAATGACATTTCACAGCCGCTAAGCTGTCAGAAACTCTTATTTGACTTATAACCCGGTCGATTTAACATGTCACCTGCAGGTTATACCCGTCCCTCTCACTCTCCGGGCATGACAGAATCGAGTGAAAGAGACGGGTAGAAGAAAAAGGACACAAATCGTTCGGTCATTAACATTTAGCAATTCATTTGCGATCCAGTTTTTAGAAGGTCAGAGTACGAAAGAAAGCGATTCATTTTAGGAACCTATTCTGAATCGCGCTATTTTTGAATCGCTGTCATAAAGTTGATGGTAGGCACCCAGCTCCTCACAAACATAATAATTTGTAAAGACCTTTATAATCTGTAACCTGTAAGTTTTGTTATATTTGTATTTGTGAGGAGAAATAAATTTATTTTTATTTATTTCTGCTCGAACTGTTCATTGAAATAAAAGCACTTTTTACGGATTTAATCGCGCGTAAAACAACAATTATTTTTTTCAAAATTACCAAGTATGTGTACAATATACCTACGTGATTATCCGTAGAAAAGGTGGTTTTATTTCAGTAATTTTACTGATTAAATTGAACTTTTATAAAGCTTTCTAAGACAATTTAAATGTTGATTAAATAAAAATACTTTAATTTTTCCCAGTCCTATCACCGGTCCTGAGCAGTTGTGAATGTCGTTATTTTTTAGTAAGTAAGTAATTCATTACTACACTGCTGAAGATTGAACAAATATTTCTTTTCGGATCACTTACAAAATTGTTCTTTATAATCATGAGAATTAAAAAGGTCTCATGGTTATTACGAACAAAGGGATCTATACACAGTCCCGACGGTAACCACCGAGCAATGCTCGCTGACGTCATTAAGCGCACAATAGATGGTCCGAAATGATCCGTGGCGAGCGCGCTGGAATCAATCTACACTCGCCTTGTTCGATTTGATGGGAGGCGACAAGCGTGACGAGCGGCCTTAATGATTACTTAACAGGGGAGGTAGACTGGTCTGGGCAGTCACCCAGACCTATCAAAAAAAAGAAATTCGAGAAGTCTGCGGCAAGTTATTTTCATTTTTTTATCGACAACCGGTCAGCACCTAGCTTATGTTAAGTGATGATAAGGCTGAAGGTGGAAGCACTGTGGTGGAAGCGCACTATTTCCGGAATCCTCAATTACTGAGGAACTGGCTATCTTATCTCTAACTGCCGGAAAACAACAATGCTGAAAACATCGTTGTTATGGCGGCAGACTTAGATAAGATAGTGGTAGTTAACCAGTTAACCAGGCGGACTTTGAACAAGCCCTACCACCAACCAATAATTGTCTATGAAATAAACTGCTGAATTCTATCTCTACATGGTATAAAACAAAGGCGTTTCCCGCCGTCAGTACGCTAAGACCTTATAATAAGCTATTTCGCGGCCACAGGATGAATTGAACATTTTAGTTAGGTAGGTACCTAAATGTCATGTTATGTTCATTAGTATTAAAATTTACTACATCCTTAATGCCAATAAATATCTCAATATCAATGCTGTTCAACCAAGCCCAAAAATGAATAGGCTCTTGCCGTCTCTTTGTTAAAAGTTTTTATCTCGTAAGATTCAACAATACCTACTCTCATCCCGCTTCCCGAGCGAGATACTTATCAGTTATTACCGGGAATAAACCCAAAATCAATACATGGATATCAGTATTCATCTCGTAAAATCCATTTCGCAATCCGTGAACTTTTTAAACATTCCCAAATAAGTAAGGAGTTCAAACGGAGCGGAGCGATAGACTCGCAAAGCGTGAAGCCGTAACCGTACGGACGTCTTTTAAACTGGAAGTGCCTATAAATATAAAAATATCACATCTTAGATTTCTGCTCGAACTGAGGGCCTAGACAAGTGCCAGTAGAATAGAAAGACAAATGTATGGTATTGACATTAGCGATTGAAATGTCACGTGACCGCTAAAGTCAAGCCCATACATTTTCTTTCTATTCTACTGGCGATTTCGATATTAAAAAGCCACTTGTCTTGGCCCTCTGCTTATTGGAATAAAACCACTTTTTACGGATTTTATCACGCGTATATTATTATTATTTTTTATTCAGGCAGGCAGTTGAGACAACTGATAACAACCTGTATCCAATTACATTACAGAAAAAAGTCGGTTTACGGAGTGCCTATTTTTATACAAAATTATAAACTACTAGCTTTTGCCCGCGGCTTCGCTAGCGTGTAGTTCAGGGTAACGTATAGTGTAATGATCATGCAACCATTATTTTAAGAGATATAATGGCTATAATAAGCTATCCTTAAAAGCTAGATACCTATATGCCATCGCGGACTTTTTTGTAGGTCTATAAAAGAAGAATATTCCAACATGCCTTATTTTTTTAAACCTCAAAGGGCTTAGGCAGCGTTTTCGCTAAAAGCTCCCAGGCGGCTTGGTTTTTTCCGACTCTTCCAACAATTATTATCGTTGTATTTCAACAAATTTACAGATAACCTTGATAAATTATATACTAAACCACTCTATCTATTGGTGAAAACCGCATGAAAATCCGTGCAGTCGTTTTTGAGTTTATCGCGAACAGACAAACAGACGCGGCGGAGGTCTTTGTTTTATAATTTATGTAGTGACATTAAAATCTTGTCTTGTCTCTTTTCCTTCACATTTTTTTTATAATCCCCAGTAATGTTCTTATAATGAACGCTCTACAAGCAGATATGGCAATAGTTTTCTCTAAGCTAGAAGTTCTTTAAAGGCTTTGGGAATCGTTTGAGCATTAAAGTTTGAATTAAATTTGGGCCCAAGATAAAATAAAATTTGAAGACTTAGTACCGAAATAATATTTGTCGTAATATTCAGAGCATGTATATTGTATATTATACATGCTCTGAATATTACCACAAATATTGGTTGATAAGACACATTCAAATTTTATCCTCCTCCATGGACTAGTTATTATTGTATTGTAATTCTTTTATCTTTTATGATTTCTTCATTTCGTGTCACTAACAAACCTAAACTGTGGCGAACTAAAACTACGCGATTGCAGTACTTGCACTCCAGAGTGCCTACCATCAACTTTAAGACAGCGATTCAAAAATAGCGCGATGCAGAATAGGTTCCTAAAATGAATTGCTTTCTTTCGTACTCTGGGGGCCGATTCTCAGGCAATCGAGAAAAGTTCACTTTTGCTCGAAATTCAAATATAACACAGTTTTTGTATTGTCAGAATTTCACAATCGAAAAAGTTCGAGCGAAAACCAGTCGAACGCTACGAGTGGTAGAAACCAATAGATGTTCGTATACGAACTTAGCTGTCAAAATGAATTTGTTGACATGTGGGACAGCTTAGTTTGTTTGAAACGATCTCAGCAGCTCTAACTTTTCAATAGAAACCACAAACAAAATGTTCGACATACGAATTACCACACTGAAAAAGTTCGAATGCCTGAGAATCGGGCCCCTGACGTTCTAAAAACTGGATCGCAAATGAATTGCTAAATGTGAATGACCGAACGATTTGTGTCCTTATTTCTTCTACCCGTCTCTTTCACTCGATTCTGTCATGCCCGGAGAGTGAAAGGGACGGGTATAACCAGCAGGTAACATGTTAACTTGGCCGAGTTATAAGTCAAATAAGAGTTGATGACAGCTCAGCGGCTGTGAAATGTCATTGAATGATCACTGAATCGCTGTCATTGATATTAAGCTGTCGTGGTACGAATAAGCGAAGCAGATCAGTTTAGGTTCCTAAACAAAACCGCAAGAAGAGTTGATGGTAGGCACCCAGTACAGACTTATTTTTTTATAACTGTGATTGACCCTAAAATATTTATTGTTTGCATACGTTTGGGACAATGCCAGGATTCCTCACATAACCTACCTATCTTTTAAATTTCATGTTTCCCAGTATACTCAAAATAAAGAAACCATCCAGCCCCCTACATCCGCGCCCAGGACTCGTAACAAATCAAACCGTAAAAACTTCCCCGTAGATTCCCGATAAAACGACTGACTCGAACAACTTTCCTTAGATGTACTTATTTGTACTTAATTTGTATGGAAGCAGAAGCTTGTTTCTCACATTGTTGCGATTCTATCGCAAATAAACATCTGCAATTCTTTACAAAGTTGTAAGCTTTTAGGTACCTATGTTTATCTAAAATGGTTCGATATTTTTAGATGTTGTGAGGTTTTAGCGAAATTGTAAAATTATTACGTACCTACTCGTTGTTATTTCAAATAATTTTTTATTTTTTTGCATTCACAATGCAATTTTTATCACTTATTGAAAAATTGAAAATAAAGTATTAGTAAAAGTCGACCCGTCTCAAAACTAGCTCCGATGGGACTCTGACTAACAGCGCGTTAGAAGTATTGTATAAATTCGTCGCTTCTCCCAGCGACTTAATAGCTCAGTGGTTAGAGCATTCGCCCGGACAGTGAAAGATCGTGGGTTCGTGTACTATCGGAGCTAAGTTGTGAGACGGGTCGACTTTTACTTGTACTCGTTGTCACAAAAAACTTTTCATACTTTGAATAGAAAGCGGTAACTGTTATGATATACCGGATTCTTACATGTTTAAATTTGTTTTAGAGAGAGTTTAAAGAGTTACTCCGTGATTAAGTATGGCGTGTAAAATATCGGGAACTCGAAAGCAAATTTAAACATGGTAAAAATTCCGTTTTTATAATAGTTAGAGTGTCTAATTAGCGTTGTAATCTGCCTTTTTTTTCGATTAAAATACTTTAGCATACTGTTTTGTTTAATAATTATCATTGTTTGGCAAGTTTTTCTTTTTTGCTATTAGCGTTAAGTTAAAGTTATTCGGTTACTAATTATGCTATTTCTGATTTTGGTTGTTCAGATATTTGATATTTCCCTTTAGCCTATACTATAGAGCTTCTTAATCTCAATTTGATTTTTCAAAGACATGTAGGAACAAGACTTGCATGCATCTCCAAAACAAAATTAGACCTTAAAACGTCATTCATGACTTAACCAAATAAACGTCATAAGCTTCGCTCGCGAAATGTTTCCCGTATTTTTGTATGATTCTGTTAATCCGTTTCCTATGTATCGGATTACCCAAAATTCCGAAGCCGTCGTCGACGAATAAATTATGAGAAGCCTCTCATTTTCCACTCAGAAGAATGCTCCGCACGCTCCATCTTGTACACAACCCGACGTTTTACAATTTACAAAAGAAAAACGTACAGTTATTTTCTAATCTCGCATTAAGGAACGTAAGACGAAATTCACAGTATGACAATGAACTTTATTCTTACATTTTCTGTCAATATCATTTATTTATTAACATTTACAATAATCGGATTTAAAAGTTAAATCATCATGACAAGTTCGGAAAGGGTTAGTTAACATTGGAGAGTCAAAATTTCTGTAAGAACTTGTAAGAAAATAAATTATTTTCAAATAATTTGTTTTCTTACAAACGGCGGCTTCACCCGCCTGGACTACACGACGCGCGACGTTATCCCGCGGGAATGTGATATTCTTTCGGGATATAAAATATCGTAACAAACATTGATCGCGATTAAGTAACAAACATACACACATTCAAACATCTAAACTTTCACATTTATAATATTAGTAGGATAATAATATTAGTTAGATAGTATGTATTTCTTTTTAACCGACTTCTAAATCAAAAAGGAGGAGGTTCTCTATTCGTCTGTATGTATGTTTTTTTTTGTGTATGTCCACCGATTACTCGAAGACGGATGGACCGATTGAAATTAAAACGTTAATACATCAGGTTGGTTTCCAAGTTGGTCCCATTTTTTGAAATTTTGAAATCGGTTCAGTAGTTTTCAGGAAATCTTGAAATTACTGTCGTTTTCGTTACCACTTTATGTGAATTTAATACGTATCTTTAGGCATAACTCCTTTGTTTATAAACCGATTTTTTATTAACAATCAACCTTCTTGTTTCAGGTAAATTGTCATGTCCACTTCTACAAAAAGAACTTCAGTAACTTTATATTGATTAAGGTAAGTATACTAGTCATTTGTTTATTATCCTCACAGAACGAAACGTGCAGCCCGATTTACAACCGTTTGGAAAGGGAATCCGATTTGTATGCAGTGCTTTGTCTTTTTCTAATGCATACATTCCGCTGCTGGGAACGTTTCCGACGGTTTGTGAATGACAGGGCTGGTTATATAAGCGCAAGTTAGCCGGCTGCTTCGAATATACTCATTTTACTGGCATCGCAAATTAAAAGTAAACTGTCATGCAAAGCCACTAAATACTTATTAATTTTTCGTCTTATTTTCAACGTGACTTCGTATTTTGTTCTTAATCAGTAGTTTTGCCTGGTACCTTATTCCTTATGTAAATTATTAACCAAACCGCGTGACGTAGGGCGGCCGAATGCGGTGGCGATCCGTCAGTTTCTTCGGCCGACCGGTAAACAAGGTTTACCCTCAAAGCCTACATTGTATTTTGGTCAGAGGCCATTGTGAAAGGACGTCAAGCTACTTGTGATTGTTCCTGTATTTATGAAGCTTTAATCATGCCTTTATAGTAAATTCTAAAGGTCATACCGCAAATTAAATGGAGTGTTTGGGCGTATATTATGTGCGGCTATGGCTGTGTTGTTACTTGATGTACGAAATTGAATAGGTTACATGGAACCCATTTGGTGGCATTTGAAATTATTATTTCGTTCAACAAGATTATAAGCAAGATAATCATATGTTATTTAAATTGATAAGTCTGCTGTGACCTTATTTCTCCTAGACAAAATGCATGTACCGCAAATCACAATATTTTGACAACAAGCCGGAATGTCACGGCTGCTTACCCCGCCAAGAGCCCGCTACAGATTATACTTCTGCCAAATTATTTTCAAGTTAGTAAAACTATTGTACAACTAGACAAATCCATCCATCATTAAACACAGTAATAAGTATCTTCTTAAAAACTCTACGTCATTATCGTGCGGGTGTATAATAAAATTAGTAAGTGGAATATCACGGCCGCTTTTCCCACCAAGAGTCAACCACAAATTATATTTTTGTCATACAATTTTTCATGGCAATAAGAACTATTGTAAATCTAGACAAATCTATTCACTACAAAACACAGTAGGTACTATGATTATAGCAGACAAGATTTGGCTTGTCTCCTCGGTCAAATAGATCTTCTTAAAAGCTCAGCGTAAAGATTGTTCGGGGGTGGATGATAAAATTTGTAAGCGAAATGTAACGGCCGCTTTCCCTTTCAAAAGTCCATCACAGATAATATTTTTACATGATTGCCCAAAATAAGAGTGTATTGTGTTTTTTGTCAAATTATTTTCAAGACGGTAAGAACTATTGTGAATTAAGACAAATCCATCCACTTTAAAACATAGTATTATGATTATAACAGACAAGTTGTGGCTTGTCTCTCCCAGTGAAACTCTCTTAAAAGCTTAAAGATTGGTCGGGGGTGGATGATAAAATTTGTAAGCGGAATGTCACGGCCGCTTACCCCGCCAAGAGCCCGCCACAGATTTGGCGCTGTAATGAGTCGCCATTCGTCGCGTATGGCTGCCTTTAGAATTGGCCCGAAATATCTCTAGGAGGTACCTATTAAATTAAAACTGAGCATGTTTAATGTTTAGATTGTATTCTAATTTTAGCTTGAATTTGATGCACAAATAAATGCAAACAGAAGACAGGTGAATTATACATACTTATATGAAACTTATTTTAATTTTTAGTTTTTTGCATTCACAATGCAATTTTTATTACTGAAAAATGGAAAATGAAGTATTTAGAAAAAATCGACAAGTCTCACAACTAGCTCCGATGGGACTACTTATATGAAATTAGTTTACCTAAAATCGATGACTGAATAAAAAATAATAGCTAGCAAGGGTAATATCGTAAATTATTGAAAATATTTTATTAATTACTAGCTTTCCGCCCGCGGCTTCGCCCGCGTGGACTACACGACGTTATCTATGTCCCAACTTTCAGCCAAATCTGTTCAGCCGTTTTGGCGTGATTGAGTAACAAACAAAACATCCAATCATCGATTAAATAAGTAATTATTGACACATGTGTTAATAAATGTAATTTTATCTATTGGTAAAACAAATCATAAAAAATATAAGAGTATAGAGTAAAAAATAGTAAAGAGTAAATTCTCCGTTCAATGTAAACTAAAAACCTTGAAGCGAGGCGGCTTTTAGAGCCTTCGTAGTGAAAGTCTTAAAGTGCTACGCCGCGGAACCGTTTCAGATTCGTAGTCTCGTAGCACGACACTCGTAGGCGACTGGCCGCATGCCAAACTACCTGTTGTTCATACGAGTTCTGAATGTAAAAGAAATATTTTACTTAATAAATGTAAAATTTTATTTGCTATCTTAGGGTTCCGTACTCGAATGGCAAAAAACGGAACCCTTATAGATTCGTCATGTCTGTCTGTCTTCGTCGTACGTCCGTATGTCACAGCCACTTTTACCCAAAACCATTAAGACATTTTAGAATTTTTTATTGAAAATCGTATGAAACCCTGCACAACTGCCGGAGTCGAATCGTCGGAATCTCCGACGTGGTGTTCTTACAGAATTCAAAACGTGGTTTCGTTCGGCGCGTTTGCCACGGAAAAGTGTGCTTATCTTTAATTACGTGTCTAAGTGACCTTTACCTCAAGCTGCCAATGCCTTCCAAGCAACAGAGAGCAACCTGCCCGAAATTCAACAATATACTGAAAAAGAAAACCTGTCCCTACTAAGTACCAAAAGATCCACATTTGAGCAGTTGGCTGAGGGCCAGCCTACCTGTTGTAACACGGCCTATCTGTTGTTTCGGTTCGACAAGATAAACGTTTCGAAGTGATCTTCAGCAAAATTTATAGCATTAACGATCTTTAAATCAAGTCACCAATCTACCTCAAACAACTGAGAGCGGCCTACTCAAACTTTAACAATAGACTGAAGTACAAAACTTGCCCCTACTAAGTACCCAAAAGACCCACATTTGAGCAGTGGCTGACGGCCAGCCTATCTGTTGTGATACGGCCCGTCTGTCGTTTGGGTTCGACAAGAGAAACGTTTCGAAGTGATCTTCATCAAAATATACAGCAGTCACGACCTATAAATCGACTTTCAAACAACTGCGAACAACCTGCCCTAACTTTAACAAAAGACTGAAGAGCAAAAGTTGCCCCTAAAACACATATTTGAGCAGTTGGCTGTCAGCCAGCTTACCTGTTGTACCTAAGCCTATCTGTTATATGCACTCGCCAAGAAAAACGTTTCTAAAACACTTCTTTATTGAATGTGTATCTCACATAACCTGTAAATCTAGGTGCCAATCCTTTTCAAACAACTAAAATCAACCTGTCCGTTCTTCAACCAACCTTGCCCTCCCCAAACACACATTTGAGCAGTTGCCTCAGAGGTCAGCCTACTTGTTGTAAGCCTATCTGTTGAAAAACTTTTCTAAAAGACATCTTTATTGAATGTGTATCTCGCATAACCTGTAAATCAAGCTGCCAATCCCTTTCAAACAACCAAAAGCAACTTGTCCGTTCTTGAACCAAACTTGCCCCTAAACATACATTTGAGCAGTTGGCTGTCGGCCAGCCTACCTGTTGTATAAGCCTATCTGTTGCATGCACTCGACAAGAAAAACGTTTCGGAACAGCTTGTTTGATTTATGGAGGCAGATGCTTTAGGGCGCTTGTAAGTAACGAGATTTTGTCCTTGCGACTCAAGAGAAATTTATTGCTACACACGGAGTGGTGAATTTAAGATACCTAATATTCGTATGTGGATGCATACTGAGATTGTTTCAGATCTGGAGTTTTGATTTATTACATTGAATGTTTAAAACCTTAGTTGTCTAATGCCCGAATACTCGTACGCTACTTGGGAGCGCCTCAAACATCGCCCTGTCACTTTCAATTTCAAACATATGAAAGAGATGGCATGATGTTTGAGACGCCCCCAAAGATGATTTGCGTTCGAGAATTTCACTTGGCGTTTGAACCATTTGGTAAGTACTGGATTTCGCACGGTCTAACAACTCCTGAGGATGCCCCGGGTTGGGGCGAAACACGTGTAGAGTAGTCTAATCCGTGAAGGTGCAAAGTGAGTCACTGTCTTGCGATCTGCAGCTGCAGGTATAGTGCACTGATAGTTTCGTGGCGTGCATGTGCATAATTTGCGGGCGACCGGGCATATTACATATATCTCTATTTTTACAAGTTATTAGTTTAATTTTTGGATAGGTACGAGTACTTCTTCGTATAGACTAGAACGCTATCTTTTAGTTCTATAGCCTGTCATTACAACACTCAAATTCAACTTATTTGAAAACAATCTTTTGTTTTAAGTTTGATGTCAACTTTGCTCAAGTTTCGTCATTCGGTAATGTTCGATTATCACCAATAGGTGTGTATAAATGTTTAGCCAACTAAAATTGATTACTATCGTTAATATTTCCAATAAGTTATTTCATAAACCCTGCACGGAGGTAACGAGGAAGTGACTCCAGCGGAGTTTATGACGTGTGCCGCTGCGCAGATAACGGCACAACTACAGCGACACCGATAAATTTTCATGGTTATTATGGTGCACTCCTCCCGCAGTTTATGATCTGTTTTACAGGACGGAGCCCAATCAGCCTGCGTCACCTTCGTTGCACTTACGGCTTGTCCACATCACTACGACACGACGCACGTCTTCAAAATGTAGGTAACATTGCACGTCACGTCAGCGCACGGGGCGCGTGACGACGTGGTGTTGTGGACAAGCCGTTAGAGGACTCTTATGCGTATACGGTCGTTTCGGCGCGTACGCGCATATAAACCGCTTGCCTGTAACCAACAACTCTTACATAAGTGATTTTGTTACTGAAAACAATGTGAATTAAAAACTTGTCTTAGATAAAGTTATTTAAAAACGTAAACATGTGTTTACATGGTCATTCAACATCTATTAAGACATCAGCATTGTTTCTACCAAATTGATTAAGAGTGAACCAAAAACAGACCAGAATCATGGATGTATCAGTGCAAGATGCATTTCCCTCGAAAGTGGCAGAGCATTTTTCACCTTTATTATGAAACAGTGCAGCGTCTGAATAATTCAGCAGTCGACTTAGCCCGACGACTATTATTTTATGAGAGCCCTGTATAATTTCGACATTTTAGAGGAATGCAGTCTATTTCTGCTCTGTGGTTAATATGGGGACGTTTCTGCGTCATTGTTTTTGATTTCCATAATATATGGGATTAACTCTTCTACATTGGAAGATGATAAATGAAGGGTTTTTGGTGGGCATTTGCTTCTTTTGTTTTTATTATGAGTATTAATGCGCAATACGACCGTAAAGGAGTGTTTTCTTTTCTAAGTAAGTAGGTTTTATTGAACAATAGAACTTTATAGTTTTTTGGCGCGCTTATTTGTATCCAATTATGTACTTTATACCTATGCTTTTTTGTGCGCCGTCGATTCGCGCTTTTACGACGGATCTTAGTGTTTTTATATTTCATTGATGAAGAAAAAAACAATCAAGGTACAAGTAAATCCCTATCAATGCATGGTTAAGAAAAAAAGTATATTTATCGCTTGGTATTTACCTACTATTGGGTCGTAAAGCACATCTGTTGCATCAAAGACACACCGATACAACTGTTTCTAGTTTCAATACATACAACTATGAGCAACAAAATGACGTTGCCACATCCGGTAAAAGAAAAAAAACTATTCTAAGTCAACACGATCCATTACAAGCAGTGAATGTCTCGATTCGTATTCATAGATGTTCGATCCGCCCAATAATATGCTAAACGGAACGGTACATGAGTGGAGTCGTTTAGTCGTTGTCTCTGGCGCGACGCCAGCGACACCTGTTGACTTGCGCGATATACCGCCTTTTTGCTTCGAAACTTTTTGTGGGTGGGGTTGCCAGTTTATTATAGTTTGCAACTATTAGTAGGCTATGAAAAACTTTGTAAGAGTTTATAAGTTATCATCACCTTCTGGAAAGGTCGGAAAAAACTAAAAAGCCATAAAAGAAACACAAGTCTAAATATTGCAATGTGTCTAAATAAAACACCGTGTTGGAAATCCGTAAAAAAGGGGTTTTATTTCAAGTTATTTAATCAATCATCAATCTTCAATCCTCATAGAGTCCATTCTCCATATCCAACTTTATATTGAAATTGTGCCTCAAAACTTTAATAGGGATATACCTAAATATAATATTTTATATGGTATTGTCGAAAACCAAATTGTTGATATGAGAATAACTTCAATAATAAAAATTGCATTGTGAATACAGAAAAGTAAAAATTTAAATAAATTCACATGGTCAAGGTCATGGTCAGTCAATGGACTATTTTATGTGAAGTTATTAACAATGTAGTTTTCGACACTCTATATATATAAAATTCAAAGTCCTGACTGACTGACTGACTGACTGAGATATCAACGCACAGCCCAAACCGCTGAACCTAGAGACTTCAAATTTTGCACATAGATACGTTATACAGTGTAGGCATCCACTAAGAAAGGATTTCTGGAAATCCTACCCCTAAGGGGGTGAAATAGAGGATGAATGTTTGTATGAAAGTCCGTCAGTTTTGAAGTTAGGATCTTCAAACCTTTAATATTTACCTGTGTCAGCGTTTTTGACAATTCCACCCCCGAAGGGGTGAAAAGGGGGATGAAATGTTGTATCTGGAAAGTCCTTCATTGATTTTTATTATTTAGGCTTATGGACGGAAAGTAAAACAAATAAGCAAAAACATGTTTCGTATTTTTTCGAAAATCAACCCCTTAGAGGTTAAATGAGATAAATAAACCTAAAAATCGATATGGATGTCGTTATTGAGGTTTTATGGGATGACGATTGCAAAAATGGCATTTATTTTGATGTTTAATACGCTGAACATGATTCAACCCCAAAAAGGTTGCAATAGGGGTGAAAATTTGAATGAAAAATCAGGGGGTAAAATAGACATTTCAACTTGAAACGTTGTAGTAGGCTTACTTCTTAAAACAAATAGGCAACCCATTTCGTAATTTTTCCAAAATCAAACCCAGTGGGTAAAATAGGGGATGAATATTTGTATAAAAATCCGTCAGTTTTGAAGTAAGGATCTTCAAATTTTGTATTAAGGCTGGCAATTGGAAATTAATATTTACCTGTGTTAGCGTTTTTGACAATTCCACCCCCGAAGGGGTGAAAAGGAGGGTGAAATGTTGTATCTAGAAAGTCCTTCATTTAATTTATTATTTAGGCTTATGGTCGGAAAGTAAAACAAATAAGCTAAAGCATGTTTCGTATTTTTTCGAAAATCAACCCATTAGAGGTTAAATGGGATAAATAAACCAAAAAATCGATATGGATGTCGTTATTGAGGTTTTATGGGATGACGATTGCAAAAATGGCATTTATTCTGATGTTTAATACGCTGAACGTGATTCAACCCCTAAAAGGTTGCAATAGGGGTGAGAAATTTTGAATGAAAAATCAGGGGTAAAATAGACATTTCAACTTGAAACGTTTTAGGCTTGCTTCTTAAAACAAATAGGCAACCCATTTCGTAATTTTCCCAAAATCAAACCCAGGGGGTAAATAGGGTATAGAAACCTAAATTATCTTTAGTACCCTAAAAGTTCTTGGTACCTAAGCTACTCAGAACTAACTTTTTGATTGTGAAACAGATACTTATTATTTACTAGCTTCCGCCCGCGACTTCGTCCGCGTGGACATTCGAGAAAATACTTAGGGGACCAATAACCAGGATAAAAAGTATTCTATGTTTTAATTTCATAAAAATCCGATCAGCCGTTTTTACGTGATTAGGCGGGTCCTCCCTCACCAAGTGAGCAGCCTCGTGCGAGGCCCGCCGCACGTGGCAAACGTTCTGCCTCGCGCGAGGCCGCTCGCTTGGTGAGGGAAGACCCGCCTAATCACGTAAAAACGCTGATCGGATTTTTATGAAATTAAAACATAGAATACTTTTTATCCTGGTTATTGGTCCCCTAAGTATTTTCTCGAATGTCCACGCGGACGAAGTCGCGGGCGGAAGCTATTACCATATAAAATATTATTTTTCGTAAAGTTTATTAACAAATTCTGTAAATATGTATTATTTTTGCGAAGGTTATTTACTAAACAAATTTTGTATTGTGTGTAAAATCGCTAAGAAAAAACTATGTTTTATATTAAAAAAAATAACAAAAGTACCTACTTTACGTTAAGTATTAACGAAAACACAGACAAAGCAATCATAAACTGACGAACAGACTTAGGCAATTACTATACTTTATTAAAAAAAGCTTCTACTGCTTTGCTTCTATTAGCTTCTAAATCCATAACTCATATCTTCAATATATGCTTTCATAAAAGCTACCTACATTTTTAAACTCGCAATTCAGAAAGCATTTTCATTTCCATCAAGAACTTCGTTATATTTCTTAATTATTTCAGAACGACATGAAAACGAGACATTATAAAAACATAAAGCCTGTAAATATTACGCAAAACGGGATTTTTACCATGTTTTGATTTGTTGTTTAGTCCCCGATATTTCGGCGCAGTTGCACACGCCATGATCACGTAATATTTAGTGTTAATAACCATGAAAAAAAAAAAGCCTGTTCTTATATTTCGACACTTACATACGACTAGTATCCGACGCGACGACGTGTCGCCGAGGCGTATCCATACATAATATTATAATATAACCCACTACCGGCACTATCATTCAATCGGCAGTCGGCACTATAATTCATTTTTTTCCATTCAAACGTTTATTTCAGATACAACAGTCCATACAAGACATTAAAGTAGATGCAGCGTATTTTTACATTTTATCCCAAAAAAATATCATATTACTGCGGGATAACGTCGTGTAGTCCACGCAGACGAAGCCGCGGCCGGAAGGCTAGTCTCCTATACATTTGTATAGATACTGATTCGCACGCTACGCTACCAGTATCCGACCTGTCACTCAATAAAAATGACACGTTTTAGCGACTGGCGTCAGAGACTATAGTCTGTTTTTTTAACAAAAAAGTACTGAGTTGAGTATATCCCATATTGCTCATTTGTGCGAGAGACATTTATACTCAGTACTCGTTCGTCAAAAAAACAGACTACGTCTATTGTAAGTTTTGTGATGTAACAACCTATTATTTATGCAGCGTATTTTTTTTCTTTTATTGATCAGTGTGAAATGAGCTTTAACTTTTCACTTTCCTGCCCTCTGGCAAAACCAAACAAAACATAAATCCGAACCTTTATAAAGTATTCACTACAGGTGTATGTGATATAAGATTTTTTCGGTAATCTTTTATTTAGTATGCACGATAAACATTTTAAATTACATCCATCCATTGGGCTGAGAATGTAATAAGATGCGTCGTAGCTCAAAAATATTGAACGTTAAAAATATCTTAGCCTACCGTAACTGTGTAGCGCTGTCCTTAGAATTTAACGTCGTTTTGCTTTACTGCACCTAAGTATAACAATGCCTTAAAGACCAAGGTTCCGTAGATTAACTGTATATTTTACTAGCGGATTCTCGCGGTTTTACCCCCGTTCCCGTGGGAATATCGGGATAAATATATCGCCTATGTCACTTGGAAAGAATGTAGCTTTCTAATGGTCAAAGAATTTCCTAAATCGGTCCAGTAGTTTAGGAGCCTATTCAATTCAAACAAACACACAATCAAATATTTCCTCTTTATAATATAAGTATACATTTTCTGAACTAAACAGCAAAGGTAATGAGCAAAAACGATTTCCTTCATTTTTAATCGACTTCCAAATCTCAAAAAGGAGTAAGGTTATACGTTTCACACTTTTGTTGATTGTACTCTTGTTTTTTGTACTTTATACAATTGTTTGGAAATGGCATTGCCTTCAAAAGATACCCTTATGATATGACCCCATTATCTTAACTACCTACTTCTGCTCCAAAATCGCCAACAACCAACAAAAAGGATTATTATTCGCATTCTTATATTAGTATGAATGCTTCTCTTTCGATTTATTTTATACATCTTACCTATATCCGATGTACAAACTAAAGTTTATAAATAAAGCAAAACTCCAAAAGACCCCTGAAATTCTCTCTCGACGCGTAAACGCTGCTCAAGGTTGTATAATTCGAAAAATTCTAATTAAGTCACCAGCTGTTTGGTTTTTTTTTAATTTTGTCGAACTACACCGCCAGATGACAGGGAGACGAGAACCAACAAAGTTGCGACCTCGTCATCTTTATACCTTCGGGGGACAACGCGGTATTTGTTATTACGACGACGATAGAAGTTAACGAAATTGTATATGAAAACATGAAATTCGGAGCCGGGTTTGAAGTTCGTTTATAGTTTTGACAGTAAGAGCAAAGTATGAAGAAAATATTGTGTTGTTGTTTTCTTCGTTTTAATTCGCCATATAATATTTCACCACAGAAGCATGACACAAGAAAACTCGACAAAAAATAATAATTAATAAACCATGTTTTGAGTTTCGAGAAATTATATCTTCTATTTTATTCTTTATCGACTTAACTATGTTTTGTTCCGACACGAAACCAAGAGAGTTTATTGATTGGTACTGACAAAGAGTCACTTTCCTTTATAATAATATATATAAAAGGATACGAAATATAATACGTATATAATTACGTATTATATAGGTATTGTTGTAAATGAGTGAAAACAGTGATTAGACGTCAGTGTAACGCGATGCCGTTCTCTCCTAATTATGTTTGTTCGCGTATTTTATCGGATGTTACGTAAAACTTTTGTTACACAGCCTTTGTTTCCAAATAATGTTTATAAAAAACCTTCAAAATTATATATTTAACACAAGGTATTAAAGTATAATTATTTGGTATTCAAGTATAATTAAGTATCATGTTATGCCGATTTAATATCAGTTGGCAATGCCTCACTTAACTTAAATCTCTCTAGTAAGTTATTAATAACTTAACCGGAGCTTTTCTGCATCTAGATTAAGATAGGGTTGCATTTAGGTACCTATTCATCTTAAATTACCACTACTAGGTATCTTGATATAAACTTTTGTTACGAATCATCATGTCAGCCGAACGACGCCCACTGCTGGGCATAGGCCTCCCCCAAGGATCTCCACAACGATCGGTCCTGCGCTGCCCGCATCCAGCGGCTTCCCGCGACCTTGACCAGATCGTCGGTCCACCTTGTAGGGGGCCTGCCCACTTACTTCATGTTACGAATAACAAAAGTTAAATATTGTGAAGAAGTAGACACAATTATTGCAAAACTTAACGATATCTTGAAATTTTATTCAATCAGCTATTGATTGTTATTTAGTTTTGATTGATTCACCTACAAAATACAATCAATATAAGCACTGCCAAAAATAAATAACGAATTATTGCATTCGTACGATATTTAAAATATTGACACAACTCTTATTCCTCGCATTCGATTACCGGTTTTCAATTCGCTTTAACAGTGCTTGCCCTCAGGGCGCACGCAAAACATACAGTTCATAATTCACATGAAACGCCATCGGAAACAATGCCCCAACAAAATGGCCGTTGAAAACGATTTCAGATCAGAAAATTTAATCAAATTACGAATTTCAAAAATGAAATCTCACCGAGCATTACTGCACTGTTCGATTATTTATCACTAGCTTGCCGCCCGTGGCGTTGCCCGCGTGAAGTATAAGATGTTTTCTTGTGGGAATGAGATATTTACCCGGGCAAATAAGAGCCTATACTCTATTCTAGTCTGTAATAATTCTCAGAGTCAATCCATATCCCTTCAGGCATATGCTATATTATAATTATACTTACTTACTTACTGTGATGGCGCGATGACCCCGAAGTGGATCTTGGCCTCCGACAACAAAAGACGCCACTGCTTCCTGCATAGCGCGACCTCCTCCCAGTCTGGCAGTAGCAGCTCCCGTAGGTCTTTGGCCACTTCTTCAGCCCAGCGATACCTAGGCATTATATATAATGCAGCTATAATATATCTCTGTTTCAAATTACATCCAGACCCGCTCAGCCGTTCTTGACTGATTGACTAACAAACATGCAAACATTTCATTTATAATATTAGTCAAGAAGTAAGATAGGATTAGTAAGACTAGTTAAGCCATATTAACTAATTTCGAAACTTAACTAACGCAATAATAATATAGTCGGGGAATTTATTAAAATCTTGCCGGCTCATTGAATTTTAATCTGCTATGTACCAAAAAGTGGGTAGAGTTGGTTTTAAAGATACTCATATCTTGTTAATTAAATCTGCTCAATGGGGTGCCTTTGGCGGGTTCTTAGCTTGAAGGTACAATACCGTCGAATTTCAGCCATTGGAAAGCTTAATTTAAATTTGTCTTAGAGGACGACGAGAATGAGCGTTTGTTTATTTAGCATTATGTATTTATAATAGGAAAAGATAGCATCGCTAAATGGATCAAGGCACAAGAATTAACCCTTGTAGGAATTCATTGATTTTGTAGAAGCTCTGAAATTAGTCAATAGGTATCTACTAATATTGGTATGCATTTAATGACATCAATATTAATAATATTCTCAATACAGCAAATTATTTTAATCTTCGACTGGCTAACAATTTTATTATAAACTAGCTGTTGCCTAGATTTCATAACGCTCTTCTTGAAGTCCTATTATCTACTAAAAGTGTCTAAAGAATATCGAATACGCAGGCTAGGGTATGAACATGGTATGTTGTTATGATATGCTGCATGAACTTAGTCGAGCCCTCATTCATAGATCTGTCCGTCTGTCAAGAAACTTTTTCTCAAGAATGCGTGGGAGTCTGCAATCCCTTAGAGCCGAGAAAAAAAAATCAAACTTCTCTTGTCTTCTTCTTAAACCAAATCAAAAAGGCCACTTGCAGCAATACTTTGCTTCCGTTAAATCTCGATTTTATTTTAAATCCCATTTAGCTACTTGTTGTTACGGATCTCGATTTAGATTTAAACCGCTTTCTAGGTCGCCTTAGGCTGTTAAATCTCGATTTACAGTAAGTTGTGATAACTTATCTGTATTTTCATATTGTTTTTATACGCAAAAATGCATTTATCACATCACACATAACAGTGTATAATGATGATGATTATTTTGTAGAGCCGTCCTTTGTTCTTCCACGTTACCTACTTGCTAGCTAGATCTATTCTACGCGAGGTTCATAAGACTGAACCACACCAAACGATCCATCTTGGATTGGCCAACCACGATCTAAGATTGGGAATCATGGATCGTGAATCTAATTTATTCTCTTGGGTCGCACGAGGCACGTCCACTCCGACCACTACTATGGAGCTCCAGTGGAGCGCGCACTCTTGCCGCGCGCGTTTGGAGCGCGTATTATCGTTTAGCGTGGGTCCGGCTCAGCAGCATGCACGCTTTCACGATTCAAACAGAAGTTCTTACTTAGTAATGCATAACATCAAGTCAATCATATTTTTAACCGACTTCTAAATCAAAAAGGAGGAGGTTCTCTATTCGTCTGTATGTATGTTTTTTTTGTGTATGTCCACCGATTACTCGAAGACGGATGGACCGATTGAAATGATTGAAACGTTATTATATCAGGTTAGTTTCCAAGTTGGTCCCATTTTTTGAAATTTTGAGATCGGTTCAATAGTTTTAAGGAAATCTTGAAAATACTGTCGTTTTCGTTACCACTTTATGTGAGTTTGATACGTATCTTTAGGCATAACTACTTTGTTTATAAACCGATTTAGATGATTCTTGTTTTGTTAAAAAGGGGATAGCTCAAGGTATTTTAACCGATTTCAAAAAAGGAGGTTTTCAGTTTGATCACATACCTATTTACCAGAATACAAGTAAATTGCCTGCACGATGCACTAAAAAGAGTAAAATAAAAATTATTTTTATAAAAAAATAGAACCGCCTTCAAAAAAATCACATCAAAAAAGTAAGAAATAATTCCTCACCAAATAAATAACGTAAGTACTTTGAAGTCGGGCGGGTTTTAACAAAAACCATAAAAAATCGTACATGTTTCACGCCCGACTTCAAAGTACTTACGTTATTTATTTGGTGAGGAATTATTTCTTACTTTTTTGATGTGATTTTTTGAAGGCGGTTTTATTTTTTTATAAACATAATTTTTACTATAAAATGAAAAATAGAATGTGTATCCATCCATACTAATATTATAAATGTGAAAGTGGATTTGTTTGTTTGTCCGTCTTTCACGTCAAAATGGGTGCAACGGATCGACGTGACTTTTGGCATGGGAATAGTTTGGCAGCTGAAAAGTGACATACTTACTTAGGCAGCCATTACACAGCCAATCTGGATCGCAATCTGCGATCAAAATCAATGATCGCGATCCAGATTGACTGTGTACAAAGTTGATTGACGGATCGCGATCACGATCACGATCTGGATTGACTGTGTTAGGCTACTTTTATCCCGGAAAAATATCACATTCCCTCGGGATAACGTGTCGTCGTTTAGTCCACGCGGGCGAAGTCGCGGGCGGAAGGCTAGTATTTTGATATTTATGGAGATATTTCCTATTTGTGAGAGCTTGTAATTAACTTTCTCTAAGTAACAGTTATAAAATGTAATTATATAAGTACCATTTAATTTTTTAATTTTAATTAAAGTCATTTAAGTAAGCTTTTCTAGTAAAAAATGAATAAATACGTTAGAATGAAAACTATTTCTAATTTTCCTTTATTTTATTTATTGGGTAAGTATGTAGGTACCTACGGCTGAAGGCCTAAGTAGCCAGGGCCGGTTAAATGGCATAAAAAATGGTGGGTATCTAGGTACGTACTGGCCACATACAGTGCGACAACGTTTTCTGTTCCGGTGCCCAAAAGTGGAACTAACGTGTTTTATTTTTAATGTAATTTTGCTGTCAAGTTGCTGTCCAATCATAGCGCCGTTGTCACCGGAACAGAAAAGATTGTCGATCTGTATCGTTTATGAGCAAATTTTTCAATATGACATTGGTGACATTTTGTCAACATTGCCACAAACTTATATCACACAGTGTTTATTTTTTAGTCCGACAGTCCGTTTTGACAGTTAATTTTGTATTGCTAGTGGCTCCTCCACCACCACTGTCACCGGGTCAGGTATACTTACTGTAGCGACATCTAGCGTCGAGTGGAAATACGAAATAGAAATATTACATCAATAGGGCGAAAACCCCAGTTTTGACAAGTGCCCCGCCCGAGTGCTTACTTAGCTTAAAACATTTCATTAAAAACTTTTGCTTTTTAATATCTTTTTTATCTATGACTTTTAAGTCATAATAACAATAGTAAAATTCTTATAACATAGGAATATTATTCAATAAACGCTTTTCAGTTTACATTGAATTAAATGTTTCTTTTATTTTATCTAAGTTAGGTAAGTATTGATTTCTCGATGTATCTTTAAAAATTTGGTTAACAAAAAACAATAAACGGTTCCAAGCCCTTCGCACATTTTATGTTTAAAAATAGGTTTTTAACTGAATAAAGCTAAATTTCGTAAGTATATGTATAGTTATATATGTTTTTTACTATGTTTGTCCACGAATTTCTCGAAATCTAAAGGCATATTATCGAGATGATTCTATTTGAGAGGTGGTGTATTCGATGGTGATCCACCTAAGATACCTATTATAATAGGTGGTATCTTAGGTGGATTCTAACTTTGGTAACAGTTTAAGTTTCATCAAAATCGGTTTAGTAGTTTTTGATATGTGGGTACATTATGATACAATATTATATACACTTAAACAAAGGTACCTCAAAGGTAATATTTTTTCCTTTTCAGTTGACAAATACTTTTTGCAGTCGGTTAAAATTTTTTTAAGTACTTTTTTGTATTGTAAGTATTTAAAAATTTAAAGAAAAGTATAAGATACATTCTTGACAATTTTAGATATAAATTTTGTACCTACTTAAGACCATAGGCGAAAAAAGTGAAAAACATCTTAAAGTGGCGACAGAGAGGGGGCTTTCACCCTACTTAATATAATCTTTTGAATGTACTTTTGTGAGAGGTATATCGTAATCTTACTGACTTCCTGCACCATCTATTGCTTAGTAGCAATAATGACGTAAATAACATGAAATTATTTTTATTATTTTATAGGAGCCTGGATGGTTTTTAATTTATATTATGTTTTGAAGCAGGTAAAAAAAATAACATGATTCATTATAAATTTAGACAGCGATTAAATATAACGTATTTTCATAACCATGTGGCGACATCTATTTTAGTAAGAATCAGTTTTTGTATTTTCCCGTAGGAATAAGGGATTTTTACGGGACAAAAAGTATCCTATTCTTTTTTAAGAGTAACCAGTTGTCTTCGTACAGAATTTCATAAAGATCCGTTCAGTGGTTTTTGCGTGATGCCGTCACAAACAAACAGACAAACAGGTAAACAGATAAACCGACAAACAGACAAAAAATTTAAAAAAGAGATTTATACGCTCTATTGCTTATTTCTAACATGTTCTGGTATTTTTTGCAAATATCTTCAATGTACAGACACGGAAAGTCTACGATTTTATTATATGTATAGATAGATAGATGACAAAGGAAAAAATATAATTATTCCTAACAGTTATACTTTGTACAATGAAGCATGGGTCCTAGACAGCTTATTCGAACAAAGAAAAAAATTCTCTATGCTTTTGGAATAAAAATCAAGAAAAACAGCATAAGACATTTTTTTATGCAGCTTATGTTAGACTTGTGCAGAAGCGAAATTTTGCTTTGCACAAAATTGAGCTGTCATAGGACCCATGCTACATTGTACGAAGTATTATTATTATTATTATTATTATTTATAGGGGGGACGCCAGCGAAGCCGGACGGGTGATCAGTCACCTAGGTCGGGACCATTTCACCCAGTTCCCCAAGTCCCCTAAAAACTGAAGAATCAGGCGGGTTATCATTTACCCCACCGGCATCGGACCCTCGAACCTACCTTGGTTAACTTGTACGAAGTATAGCTTACCTACTGTATACCTATCCAGGGAAAAATACTGTTTTTTTTAGATAATTTTTCTCTCTTTAATGGCACTACCTATGCAATTACAAAGTTACTCCAAAGAAAATCTCTTACTAAATAATAGATAAGAGCACAAGCGCTCTCCCAAAAAAAGCAACATACAAATTACGCGAATCTGGCAAGTACTTAATAAAACAGCGCCTTACTAACTATTCACAAACATGTAAGGGTCCTTTGTGCAAAGTAAATAAGTACTTTTTTGTATTGTAAGTATTTAAAAATTTAAAGAAAAGTATAAGATACATTCTTGACAATTTTAGATATAAATTTTGTACCTACTTAAGACCATAGGCGAAAAAAGTGAAAAACATCTTAAAGTGGCGACAGAGAGGGGGCTTTCACCCTACTTAATATAATCTTTTGAATGTACTTTTGTGAGAGGTATATCGTAATCTTACTGACTTCCTGCACCATCTATTGCTTAGTAGCAATAATGACGTAAATAACATGAAATTATTTTTATTATTTTATAGGAGCCTGGATGGTTTTTAATTTATATTATGTTTTGAAGCAGGTAAAAAAAATAACATGATTCATTATAAATTTAGACAGCGATTAAATATAACGTATTTTCATAACCATGTGGCGACATCTATTTTAGTAAGAATCAGTTTTTGTATTTTCCCGTAGGAATAAGGGATTTTTACGGGACAAAAAGTATCCTATTCTTTTTTAAGAGTAACCAGTTGTCTTCGTACAGAATTTCATAAAGATCCGTTCAGTGGTTTTTGCGTGATGCCGTCACAAACAAACAGACAAACAGGTAAACAGATAAACCGACAAACAGACAAAAAATTTAAAAAAGAGATTTATACGCTCTATTGCTTATTTCTAACATGTTCTGGTATTTTTTGCAAATATCTTCAATGTACAGACACGGAAAGTCTACGATTTTATTATATGTATAGATAGATAGATGACAAAGGAAAAAATATAATTATTCCTAACAGTTATACTTTGTACAATGAAGCATGGGTCCTAGACAGCTTATTCGAACAAAGAAAAAAATTCTCTATGCTTTTGGAATAAAAATCAAGAAAAACAGCATAAGACATTTTTTTATGCAGCTTATGTTAGACTTGTGCAGAAGCGAAATTTTGCTTTGCACAAAATTGAGCTGTCATAGGACCCATGCTACATTGTACGAAGTATTATTATTATTATTATTATTATTTATAGGGGGGACGCCAGCGAAGCCGGACGGGTGATCAGTCACCTAGGTCGGGACCATTTCACCCAGTTCCCCAAGTCCCCTAAAAACTGAAGAATCAGGCGGGTTATCATTTACCCCACCGGCATCGGACCCTCGAACCTACCTTGGTTAACTTGTACGAAGTATAGCTTACCTACTGTATACCTATCCAGGGAAAAATACTGTTTTTTTTAGATAATTTTTCTCTCTTTAATGGCACTACCTATGCAATTACAAAGTTACTCCAAAGAAAATCTCTTACTAAATAATAGATAAGAGCACAAGCGCTCTCCCAAAAAAAGCAACATACAAATTACGCGAATCTGGCAAGTACTTAATAAAACAGCGCCTTACTAACTATTCACAAACATGTAAGGGTCCTTTGTGCAAAGTAAATTGTATGGGCTCCAAAAGGTAACGCAGAATAAAGAATTAGAGTAACAAAGCGGACTGAATAATCCTTTGTTATGTTAGTGAGTTGATGTTAATACGGTTTGGGATATTTGAAGGATCGCTGACCAGATAACGCGCCCTTTTTAAACACGTTAATGAGAATGGATAACTTACACACTTTAGTAGCTTTGAATATAGTTCTAAAGCGTTGGTACTAGCGGACGCTTGCGACTTCATCTACGTAGTCTTAATCAGCACTCTCCATGATTTGTATTTTATTAGTAGGTAACTAAGTTCTACTATTATATATTCTGTGGTTCTGCTTGAGTCAATATCCACGTACATATTCGTACTTATTTATTTACTTTGTTAAATCCATAGTTTTTATTGCTTAATGAGTTGATGAATAGTTTATCTTCTTTATGTGCTCCTTTAAATTAGGTTTCAGATATAGTGGTGTTGTAGTTGTATTGATTGGTAAAAACTTTGATAAATATCCACTAATTGTCAAACCCTAAAATTTTAGCTTAATAAAAAAAAGTTCATGAAAAGCCTTAAACTCAGAACGCCGATGGGGCCGGAAAACTATATAGTAAATGCTGCCTTATTTCTATAAGAATAAAGGTCAGTTTGGCCCCATTTGGTCGGGCTGGCGTCAAAGGGTATAATGTATATTATTATTCAAACTCAAGTTGCAAGCAACCAATGTTGGATTAAACTATCGGTCATACAAAACTTAGTTTTCGGATAATAACTAGAAATAAAAGAAAAACCAATCAATATTTTGTTTCAAAAAACAGGAACGGATTAAAACCATTTCAATTTGGTAGTAAAGCTTTTAAAAGTTTTCGATGCGTTTGTAGCTTAAAAAATATATTTTCCAGAAAATAATAAAACTTATGGAGAGCATTAATATATCTATATTTAACCTTGTCGGTACATTAAGCCACATTCGGCTTAATAAATATTTCATCATTCGCCATGTTCAATTGTTCATATATGAAACACCATCATCGGCTTATGAAACTAAATAAAATATACCGATATAATCCGCCTTAAACACCGAGTTAAACTACACTACGAGCCATGTTCACATATTCCTTTTGATATAAATATGAATTAAAAAGATTTTTCGATGAGAGTATTGCACTTTGATGTTACTTTGTACCAGACGACTTTATTTAGTAAATAGTCTGGTTAAAATTTGGTGCAATCCTGTAATAAAATTGAGAAGTTATATTAAAATTTACAGACAAAATATTATTGTTTCAATGAAAACCTCCAAGACAAGAATAAATCAATATTTTTTAACTTTTTCAAATCAAATCAAATTTCTTCTATTCAATATGAATTGGGGTAACAACACTTCTGTAATTTAGATACGATACCCGATCTCTTTTATATCAACTTAGATATGTAAAAGAGATCGGGTATCGTATCTAAATAAGTGGATTTAACATTAAAAAAATGAATTTCGGTTCATTTATACGTATACTCGTTCATCTTGTTGTATCAATGAATAAAGAAAAAAAACTATGTTTCCTAATTAATTAAAAAACTTTTTAAATCTTCTGCCAACCACCGCGCATAAAAGAAGGAAGTGAGCCTTATTTTTATTTTGCTCTGCGGTTATCACCATTATTCAGTAAAGAGGTTAAATATCTTTAGAATTTCCACGTAACAAAGAGGATGAATACAAGAGTAATGTAAAAAAGGTTGCATTGTTTATTTTTTATGATTTAAAGGAAAAAGCGGCCAGCAAACACGGAATGCCGCGGCTGAGACCGCAGGGGCACGGTCTTTGTTTGCGACCCGCATGCCCTTCGACACTTGCTCATAATTATTTAATTCCGACACAAAATTACAGAAATAGGACACTCTTCCGCATATCCGCTTTTCGGGATGAAAATGCACCTATATTTAAACGTGACTCGTTTTTCTTTCGCAATAGATGGTGTTTTATTTTTAACCGACTTCTAAATCAAAAAGGAGGAGGTTCTCTATTCGTTTGTATGTATATTTTTTTTGTGTATGTCCACCGATTACTCGAAGACGGATGGACCGATTGAAATGATTGAAACGTTATTACATCAGGTTGGTTTCCAAGTTGGTCCCATTTTTTGAAATTTTGAAATCGGTTCAGTAGTTTTCAAGAAATCTTGAAAATACTGTCGTTTTCGTTACCACTTTTTGTGAATTTAATACGTATCTTTAGGCATAACTCCTTTGTTTAAAAACCGATTTAGATGATTCTTGTTTTGTTAAAAAGGGGATACCTCAAGGTATTTTTACCGACTTCAAAAAAGGAGGTTTTCAATTTGATCACATACCTATTTACCAGAATACAAGTAAATTGCCTGCACGATGCACTAAAAAGAGTGAAATAAAAATTATTTTTATAAAAAAATAAAATCGCCTTCAAAAAAATCACATCAAAAAGTAAGAAATAATTCCTCACCAAATAAATTTCACGCCCGACTTCAAAGTACTTACGTTATTTATTTGGTGAGGAATTATTTCTTACTTTTTTGATGTGATTTTTTTGAAGGCGGTTTTATTTTTTTATAAAAATATTTTTTTCTTAATTATTTTACACCATGTAACAAAAAAATTTAAATGCACGTTTAATATTAGTGTTTGTTAATAATAAAATTATTTTTTAGATAACGTTAGATAACGTTGGTGCTGTTTGCTGGCGACGTTCACAACAAAATGCAAAACACCACAACAATAAATAGCGTCGAATTTCGTATAAATTTGCAAAGAGATTCAATAGCAGTACACACACAGTGGCACGGTGGTGGCAACGTTGTTACAACGTATTGTTGTTCATTTGTTCATTGTTTCATAGGGTTTTTTCGCCTCGAATTCGGGGAATAGGCGGGCTTTGGAGAGTGGATGGTGTGGAGAGAGAGATAGTGAATGGAGAGTTTTTTTAACTGTATGGTAGGAACCTAGTACTAAATTTGTTTGGAAAATTACCTTAAGCTTTAAAAAAAAATGTATAAACTTGTATTTTAAATATTGACAAAACGTTTAAATCGGCTCTCAAATGATGATGCAAAAACTATAGATAGGAGCGGTGCATATAAAAGCAGCTCTTTTGTGATTGGTCATTTTGTATATACAGAAAAAAATATTTTACAAATATGTTACTAAAAAGAACTGGGCCGCAATTTTGCATAAAGCTATTTGGATATTCTCAATGATTCGGTTTGTTCCGTTCGCGTTCAGCCAATGAACGGCCTGCCACAGAAAACACCTACAGACAATATAACATAAAAAAATCACCAGGCCCATATTTTTCTTCAATTAAGACTCACAAGTGGGTACTCGCATCACTCGACGAGAAAACTTCGCCGTGTAAGTACCAACACACGCGTATTACTGAAATGCATGAAACGTATGAGATGTATAAAGAGAAATGGAAAACTGACCCTTCAGTTACATAAATATAAAACAGCCCCGAGCCTAAGGGTTTGGTCTGAAATGTAGGGGATGGCGTTAAAGTCTTTTGATTCATTTATATTACGTTACTAGTGGCTGCCCGCTGTTTCACCTAAGAGGTTCCCGTTCCCGTAAGAGTATTGGCACAAAATACATCTAACAAACTAATCCGGGTCACGGTTTAACTGAGTGTAAAATTTAATCGTAATCCGTTCAGACGTACCTACCTACTTGAGGTTTGCGTGTAGCAACACAATTAGCAATTCATTTATATTTAAGTATGTTTTTTAACAAAAGTTTGTCTTATTTTAATTTTTTGTTTTTTGCATTCACAATGCAATTTTTATTACTGTATTGTGTGTGTTTTTTGTTGTGAGACGGGTCGATTTTTTCTAAATACTTACTACTACTACTTCCTTTTTTCATTTTTCAGTAAAAGTTTGTCTGTAACATTAAGACATAACTAAATTGAATTCAGCATTTTTTTTATCAAGAATGGATTATTTACTATTGATTCGCAATTGTTTGACAAATATTTTGTCAAATTCAATAAAGTTTCGCTTTCGTCCGAAACTACTTTCTATAACATAATGTTATCAATAGGCTACCTGACCCTTTTTTATTCGTGTCCTAAACGATTAATAATTGTCCTATTACACCAAAAAAAATATTTATTAATATTTTAAAACATAAAAACCTAAAAAACTTTATTTTGAAATTTCGCTTTTTAATAATCGGTAAATACGCTCTTCGTCATGTTGGTCGATAGATTATCTGTGCTCTGACGTCATACAATTTGTAACCAACCACTTGACAGTGTGGACAGTGTCAAGTGGACTTTATTTTGAAATTTCGCTTTTTAATAATCGGTAAATACGCTCTTCGTCATGTTGGTCGATAGATTATCTGTGCTCTGACGTCATACAATTTGTAACCAACCACTTGACAGTGTGGACAGTGTCAAGTGGTTGTTTACTTACCTTAGGGTAGTTCCACTTATCAAAGATCTTTGTCCAATATGCATTTGATCAAAGAAATTGGACGACTTTGACGTTCAATTTCATACATTCGACATCCAATTTCTTTGATCAAATGTATATTGGACAAAGATCTTTGATAAGTGGAATACACCCTTACTTATTTATTAGTAAGCAAAAGCAAAACATATTTGTATTGTATTTGTAGCAAAAGTGAAAGTTACGTTTATTTGTTTACAAATTAAGAAATCTAATGACGTCACAACATGGGCGATTTTCATCAGTTGAAATAAAAAATAAAAAAATATATTTTTCTAATTATTTTTACTTATCCATCTTGTACTGTTATTTCATGATATTGCTATATTACGTTTTCCTAACCCAAGTACTAAAGGAAATATTCATTCGATGTAGGTATCAAATTAAGTATGAGTCAAGTAGCCTATTATTTATGATAAGTCTTCTAAGTACAATAAGGCTTTTAAAACACAACATGGAAGATGCACCGCCCGCCCGCCCGCAATAAAGTGCACATGCACACCACGAAACTAACAGTGCACAATACCTGCAGCTGCAGATGGCAAGACAGCGACACTCCTTGCACCTTCACCGATTAGACTACTCTACACTTGTTTCGCCCACAACCCGGATCATCCTCAGGAGATGTTAGACCGTGCGAAATCGAGCACCGACTATCGCGGTGTTTTTTGCGGAGTAAACTAATTATATTAATTTTTCTGACAATGGGTAGGGACTTCCGCCTAGTGACGCCTCTTTCGATTTCTGTCCAGTGCTCCTTTTTGAGTCATTTGAAACGAAACCATAACCAGGTTCTTGTTTCTCGCTATATTCACTTCTCTCACGGTCCTCATGGCATGTTTTTCTTTCTTTTAACATTGAAAGCGCCGACAGGATCATGTTTAAGATGCTCCTTAAGGTGTTGAAACGCTTCAACAATATAATTAGGATTGGGATTCTACAGGAGTAAAAAATCGCCTTTAATTTGGAAAACTAATAGACCGCTTCCAGCTTAGCACTTGTGCACTTTCCACGTACACGGTCATTGGTTCCTGTGTTTGTCTGTGCAACAGAATAAATAAATATTATTAATGGTACCACGAAACGTTCATCGAATTTTTCTCTCGAACATATGGAGTAATAAAAAAAGCATGGCTCGTTACATTGAACATTGGAAACAAAAGCAGAGCAGTTTCTGGTATCCAATTAGTTAAAATGTGCAGACATTGAAAAACAATAAGTCAATCATATGAATGAATAGCTTTTTTATACTATTTGCTTGTTTACACATTGCTTAACACATAATCTGTGATATCTAGCATTACACTATAATACAGGATGGAAAAAATATAGGCGCTGCTGGTTGGAAACTGCCTTTAATCCTTTAGTTAGCTTATTTTACTAAAAAGAAATATACTTTTATTTTTAAAGAGAAACAAAACTGGGTTCATAGATTTAAATAAGGCAACTGTCCGAATCCATGAACTTTAATTGTCTTCTTTTCATTTAGTTTATTATGTTTGTTACAGAGATTTGATCCTTATGATTGACCTCATCGATTGATACGATAAAACTACAGAATGTTGTTTTTTCGAATAAAAGAGCTACGAATGCAGCTTTGTTTCTTTAAAAAAAATAAAGAATGTTTCCTATCAGTAAAATGAGGTAACTAAAGAATTAAAGGCAGTTAGCCTCCAGGGCCCATAAATTTACCCACCCTGTATATTCATAAGTATCCCACAATACGAGTTATTTTTTACATTCGTAATTAATACAATACATTAAATGAAATAGCTTAGAATGCAAGCCTACGATTTCCTTTTATAAATAATATAATCTTAGTTTGAGTTGAAATACTAAACCAATAAAGACATTGTGAATACTAATTCATCAAACTTTGTAAGTTAAATAAGATGTTTCGACGACCTAATTTTATATTCTGCCAAAGCTATGGAACTAAAATTAATGGTGTAAGCAAGCCGTCATCAAAAGCGATGCATAATACAGAATAATAGTATGATTCCTTCGACAATTCAAAATACAGCAACCTGTTAAATACAACGTACCTTTTATGAATAAGTAAGCATTTGTATTGTTACTCACAATATGCTTTTAATAACAATAGGCTTGGTATTCGATACTTTGATAGATTATGTTTCCAGACAGGCTTCCTTTCATGAGAATCTTTATTTTCCAACGGAATAAGCTTGAGTAAACTTCTCAGAACTTATAAAATATTTTCGACATCTATTGTATTATTGGAGGAGAAGGAAGATGTATTTTGAGGGGAACCGCCCCACATATAATTAACTATACTATGTATTTGCTGATTTTATTGTATCACATTCCGATGTTGCGGCGAAATTTATCGTGTTTCTGAACAGTTGTAACCTCTGCATCGGAGTCGGAGCGGGCCATCGATCACCCCATATCAGTCGGTAAACATTCGCCCAATATTCGCGCTACCTCAACTCTAAAAAGTTCCCAGTCAATAACGTTAAAAATGAGCTTTCAAATAGCAAGAAAATTGTTTTTCCTCTGGCAACATCGGCCGATACATCGGCAAAATGAAAAGTTTCCCCATCAGCCAACTGACACATCGATTGGCGTTTACATCTTTGTAAAAGTATTGTTTAAGATCATGCAAAGCATCTTGAACCTTAAGCGTATGGTTATAGGCGGGCTGGGGTGGGTAGCTCGTGTTTTTCTGTGTTGATCGAGTGGATGTTTTCTTCGTGCCGTCGGACGATTGGTGCGTAATCAATCATTTATGCAGGAGCGTAGGGAACAAAAGCGCCATCTAGTGTCTAAATGGAGACGCATCGCGCGGTCATTAAATGTCAGTTTCACTTATTGGCATTGTGGGCTAATAGCCAGCTGGTTTGCCTGCATGGCTCGTGTACGGCAATAGTAATTGCTTTCATTGACATGCCGGAGGAGGAAGCTGCGCGGAGAATGCCCTAGCAATTAATTGGATACAGACGTTGATGGGAGCGGTATAAGGACCGATACTATGTGTGTTGACGTTCCAGTGCCTTAATATGCGGGGAGCCTGTTGACCGATATTCATGGAAAGATTCCTTTAAACATAATGACAACATGCTGCAGTTCAAAATCTTATCTATAAACTTAATCTTATAGCGTTGTAAATCCTTATTAAAAGTAACAAGTAAACTTCCACCTGTTAAATGTCAGACACGATTTCGAACATTTAACTTAGCACAATAAGCGAGTCATATCACATACAAATTAGTTAACATAGTCTATTCGAAGTTGGCCGGTATGATCCACTGTGCAAATGTTAGTCGGCAACTAAATGTCGTCATAAGCCGAAGCGACGCCAGTTCCCGTTTGTCTTGGAGTTCAGGTAAGCTGAAATTAGTTATGTCTACGTCTAACCACTTGAATTGTAGTTGCTGGTGCCTTGGATGTTGGGGGCTGATATTAGTTGCAGTATGGTACCTTTGGAGTTGTAGGTAGGTTAAAAGCGCTGAAAAAAAGTGACATGAGTAGTTATAAGCTATATCAACTACAGTGTCGATTGTTTAAGATATACTAAGAAAGACATGTCTCACTAGCTCTTGAGGAGTTCGACACAAGTTTTTTCTAGTGTTGGATTATATTTGAAAAATTTTACCTACTTATACTGAATTCTAATTTCGAGTTCGGATTTAAGTGATCCTTAGGTTAAATAATTGCATTTATATTGTATTTTTGAAAGACAACTAAGCAGTACCACTACTGACGTATATTTTGTAGGCGAAGATTTCGATGGAAGTTTAATTATTTTGACTTTACCCTACCATCATCATCATTATCACTGGCCATGTTGCTGTTCTCACTGCTGGGGTACAGGCCGTCCTTATGGATGGATTAAGAGGGACCCTGGCATACGTAGTAATATGTGAAAAGTGTTAAAAAATGTAACTTTGATATTATTTTGTTATTCGATTTATAGGTAACTAGCGGATCCTCGCGGTTTCATCCGCGTGATACCCGTTTCCGTGGGAATATCAGGATAAAATATAGCCTATGTCACTCGGGAAGGATGTAGCTTTCTAATGGTCAAAGAATTTTCCAAATCGGTCCAGTAGTTTCGGAGCCTTTTCGATGCAAACAAACACATCAAACACAACAAACAATCAAATCTTTCCTCTTTATAAAATTAGTATAAATACATAAAGTAAAACTTACTGTTTAACATATACTGTGGTTAGTTCGTCTTACTTGTTGATATGCTGCATTCGCAAGTCTGCAGCGGTTGGCTGTAAAACTAACAATTTTGTTAAAGTAAATACTAAGAAAGTTCATAACGAACTCCAGATCGGAAACTGTTTGACGAAACCTCTCCGAGCGAGACTTTCGGGCAAGGAATGAGATGAATCTTTCAAATAATGTTGAGTCTGTAGGTAGGTAAAAGCAACCATTAATTTATTTATTGAATATTTTCTCTACTGTCCTTATTTCTTTACTGTCCTTTTTTATCTGTGTATCTACTATAAAATCAACGTGATACCACAGAATACAGGGTGTTAGGGGCACCCTTGCAAAAACTTTAACCATGGGTTCAGGCCTTCATGCTGAACAACGCACAGCAAGATTTTTTGTCGGAAATGAAACAAATATTTCGACTCTCCATACAAAATGTCCCGATAAGTTGCTAAATTTGTAAGAAAAGTTCATTTTTTTTTTCATCTCCGACAAAAATTCTTGCTGTACGTTGTTCAGCATGATGGTCTGAAGCCATGGTTAAAGTTTTTGCAAGGGTGCCCCTAACACCCTGTATATAATAGTACTAAGGTAGTGTTATACGAGATGTTTTCACGTCATACACGTGCCGTGCCGCCAGCATTTTTCTCGTAGGCTTACTTAAATTAGTTATCAATATATTAATTGTTTACTATTTTCTTACTTCTTTCAATTCGTTTTGACGGAATTTGTCTAATTTTTATTGGCATGTTCGTTCACCTGTTTCCTTAACACAAAAAAGAAACACTTACTAACTAATGCAAAAGGAATTATTATATCCCGCTCGATCGACAATTGCACTTCAAAAAGTATGTCGCGAGACACGATAAAATCCATCCCTTTTCATCCTCGTAATAATACAACAAGAAAGTTGAAACAATTTGTGTTTAATACGATTATACCTCCCCTTATTATAGCAAAACAACAAAATAACAAAGTAAAAAAGACATGAGCGGTTGTCACACACAGAGACAAGACAGTTAGATTGAAGCTGGTACCATTGAAAATGTCTTTCCGACCGCAATCTAACTTGCCAAATTAATTTATGACGATAAAAAACTTGAAGAGCACGGTGGATATTTTGGGAATGTAATAATGGAATATGCGAGATCGTTGAAAGATATAAGGAATTGATGTCGTGGTTGTTGTTTTAAAACCCCACTGCTTTAGGTAGGTGGAATCTGTTGCTGCAAGCTAATTTGTCCTACCGTGTATTGCTATGGACAGTCATCATCATCATCATCATGTCAGCCGAACGACGCCCACTGCTGGGCATAGGCCTCCCCCAAGGATCTCCACAACGATCGGTCTTGCGCTACCCGCATCCAGCGGCTTCCCGCGACCTTGTCCAGATCATCGGTCCACCTTGTAGGGGGCCTGCCCACGGAACGTCGTCCGGTTCGCGGTCGCCATTCGAGAACCTTTCCGCCCCAACGGCCATTGGTTCTCCGCGCTATGTGTCCCGCCCACTGCCACTTCAACTGAGCAATCCTTCGAGCGATGTCGGTCGTTGTAGTTACTTTACATAATTCCAAGTAAATTGTAAAATCAATTTCTAACCGAAAACAAAAACTTTAAAACACATAAAATAATCTTTAATAGTTAGCAAATTACTACTGTTATCATTAAAAATCACAGCCAAAACAGTCTGATGTCTACTTTACTTCCAACGAAAAGTCTCTCAAAGTTTCTATATTGTAATATTCTATTCTGTGGCTTTGTTTTCGCTTTCGTTTTGGGGATGCCGGCTTCTCGCCGATAAACTTTTAATGCGTTTTTCACTTAGTTACGAAATATTTCAATCGTTTTAATTAAGCCCGAATAGGCGGCAAAGATTTTGTTATGAAATAAGGCTTTTACGCTCCAGAATATTTTCAAGGCATTTTGTATTTCGTGAGAATTTAAACTAGTTTAGACGTTCAGCTTTTATGGTGGCAACATGGCAAATGATTATGATTCTAATATGAAATTTGATGTAAAATCGACCAACAAACTTCTGATTATTATCTTTCCAAGTTGCAAAAAGCTTTATGGTTTAGATAATATATAATATGTCACACGGATATGAGGAAATCTGAGATTTCACGAAATCCCTAGGGATACCACTAAATCACGGATTTCGTGATTCGAAGTCTTATTTATGACGTCTTCTTCCTAAACAAGTTCAGTGATATGTCATTTTACTAAACTAAGTACTACAAGTATTTGTGTAAATGTGAAAAAATTGAATTTTTACAAAGTTTTAGATATTTAGGCTTAGAAATAGATACATTTTTTAATTTTAAAACACATATTGAACAGGTCTGCAACAAACTCAGGTATGTTATTATTAAGTTTTTCCAATTGTTTAAAATACTAGATAAACGAACTTTACTAATGGTGTACTATGCTCTTGCCGACTCACTTATAAGCTATGGTTTAAATGTTTATGGTCGAACTTACCACACATACTTATTAAAGTTATTGAAATTTATAGTAGATAAAAAGACAAAATTAAAATGTAAAGAGGACTATAATCAGTTATTTAATATATTGAAGATACTACCAGTCCACAAAAAGGTGGAGTATTTAATAGCTGTAGAAAATTATTATAATCAGGATAATAGATTCTTAATTGAAAGCAAGTATAATACAAGAAGGGTGAGAGAAAAGAAATTAATTGTACCTAGATTTAGAAATAATTATGGGCAAAGAAGTAATAAGTATATCATACCAAAAATATATAACAAAATAGATGTACTCAGAAAAAACAGTGTAATGAGTAGAGAAATGCTGAAAAAAAAGTTAAAGTGTGTATTATTAAATGAAAGATAAGTTTTTATTTGTTATCGGTAAAAATATATAAACATTAGTAATAATATGAAGTAAGTATTGAAAGTTTTCTTTGGCACTGATACATGTTTGCAGTTTATCCAAATTATTAGGCTTTAATTTGACGGTAGGTAGTAAAATATGTCATTCTATACTTTATATTTCTATAGTTAAAAAAATATAATTAAATAAAATGCTGATACATACCTGTATCAGCATTTTATTTAATTATATTTACTAAAAATATGTTAACAAGCGCTTGTCTTGCCTACAACCTGATGCTTACAGGCTGGCAAGGTTTTTAGAATTAGTTAATTTATGTATATCTGTGGGAAAATAAAAATAAAAAATAAATAATAAATAAGAATAAATAAAAAAAAATCTAGTGAAATGAAGAATGGCTGAAGAAAGGCAGTAAGCTCACGGCTACAGGTGACAGGTATGAGCGAGTTTGGTATCGGAAGTCCTGTAGAACTCGTGATAGGTTAGGTTAGGTTATTTTTTTTTGTGAAAACAATCCATAAGTTGTTTCAAATTTCTAACCTATCACGTGTTCTACAGGACTTTTGAGGCAAACTCTCACCTCTGAAATCCACTTTTCTGACATTTCACTAGATTTAGTTTAGTGAAATGACATATCACTGAACTTGTTTAGGAAGAAGACGTCATATATAAGAATATTCCACATCTTCCGTGATTTCGTGGTATTTCTAGGGATTTCGTGTAATCTCTGATTTCCTCATATCCCTGCGACATATATATAAGTAATTAAAAAATGGTTAAAAAATGGTCCGAGTAACATCAATATCAAATTAGCTTTTTCGGCATTAGGGAACAAAACTTAAGTAAGTATAAATTATATAAAAGTATAATTTATAGTAGATAAAAAGACAAAATTCCATTTTTCAGTAATAAAAGTATAATGCTTTGCAAACGCCCGATACCAAAAAATACGTTTTTTTCGAAAACGTAATTCAGTTTTCTTAAGTCTTATCTTAACATTCCTTAGTCTTGCTCCTCCATGTCGCAAAGCAAAGTATTAAATACTTGAATGTTGTATTGTACATACCATTCATAAATGCAATACCAAATTTGCACGTTCATTTTGCTAATTGTTGAATGCTCTTCAAAGCCCGTCCTTATGCCTCACATGGAATGCCTCGAATGGAGAGATCCAAGTAAGGAACATAGGAAATTGAATATACGCGAATGCAACAACGCAACTAATTGCGGAGTTATTGAAAGTACAACTAAGTTAAGTCTTTGAGCTGACTTAGTACAATGGAACTTAACTTGTCCGTTTGTACTTGTACTAACATGGTGCGCTGCGCCGCCGCTTTCTGATTGCAACTTAATTGCTAACTTAGCGCTTAGGAACATTTTAATTTCTGTAAGTTTGATTTATTTTCGTTAAAGTTTCCCAGTTGCTTTGTATAGAAGTTGGAGAAGTTTTGCGGTTTACTTCGTTTTTAAGTTGGAGTGCAAAGTTCGTTGTGGTACGTAAATAGGTAATGCCTTACGTTTAAAGAAAAAGAGTTGCTCTAAAAAATTAAGCTTTGTGTGTAAATCAAATAATATATGCCATTTCGATTGCCGGATGCCGTATGGATGCCATCAAAAAGTTACACTCAATCTATCAATCTATCTTTATACTTACATACAAAACGCTTGCGTTACTGACTGTCAGACAACGCACAGCCGACTACTGGGCGCAAGAAGCTTAAATTTCGCATATATGTTCCTTGGGGAGTTTTGGGAAGCACTAAGAGAGGATTTTTGGAAATTCCCCCTCTAAAAGGGTGAAAAGGTAGTCCACGCAGACGAAGTCGCGAGTGGAGCGCTAGTCTTACATCACTACATAGTATAAAACAAAGTCGCTTTCTCTGTCCCTATGTCCCTTTGTATGCTTAAATCTTTGAAACTACGCAACGGATTTTGATGCGTTTTTTTTAATAGATAGAGTGATTCAAGAGGAAGGTTTATATGTACTTTTTATCCCGATATTCCCACGGGAACGCGAACCACGCGGGTGAAACCGCGGGCGGCCGTTAGTATATTATAAATGCGAAACTTTGATAAATGTTTGTTACTCAATCACGGAAAAACGGCTGAACTGATCTGGATGAAATTTAGCACAGAGATTATGGTCTAAAATAGTGTACACACTACTTTTTACCCCGGGAAAATATCTCATTCTCACGGAAAAAAATCGTCTAAAGGGGCGTCCACACTTGTAACATTTTGGCGTGTCCGAACACCGTGTCTTTAAAACACATTGTCACTTGATACAGTATTAGCATAGCGCATGCCCAACAAAACTAGCGATGCATGATAAAGTTTAATGTTTTTTTAATAGTTAAATGTTTTTTTTGTGCTACTGTACAAAACGTTAACTGATTTGGAAATTCTACACATAGTTTTTAAGTTTGTAGTAATCATGCAAAGACGTATAATCCTAGAGATACAGCGGATTCGTCATCATGATTACGTTTAGCATTACTGTGTTTATGCTCATAGCATGCTAATGTGTAGTTAATCAGGCGAAAGATTAATATACTATATTACAGACGGTTACAACCACTAATTGCGAGAGCGAAATTGGATATTGAAACGGCAGACTGTTTTAATTATCATTCCGAAATTCATATAATGTTGCATTCATCGAAGCCAACGGTGATTATCAAGCAATGCAGTTTAAAAAAAAATGAGATTTGTACATGTTAAACTCACTTAATTATCGACATTAGCATCAACACATACCGAAAGCCTGAGGTTGTGTCGTGATACTTAATATTAAATGTGTAGGTATATATTTGTTTTGGAGTTGCATCCCAACTTATTATTTAAGTAAATGTTTGACGTGTTTGTTTGTTGATGTAACCTGCTAATTCCCTATGACATAAAATTAAGTAAAAAATAAAATGTTAATTGGAATTATTTCACAAAATGTATTCGACCATATAGACAACCTGTTGTTCATGAGCATATCGATTTGCCTTTTCTGCGTTTTTTATATGTATGTAAGTAAGTATATTTCTTAACACGAGTTCTTAAAGGGTCGTTTATATTAGTCTTATAGACAGTATGTATACGACTGCCGCCCGTAGCTATTCGTTCACCGACTTTTGAACGGGTGTTCGGTTGGTCGTATTCGGCTCCAATCCGTATTCAGTCAACCACTAGTGCAAGAATTATTATTACTTTTATTTTACTACAAGTAATTTATTATCAAATTACGACGAAGCCCATAATTTGGTTTTAAGCGACAGACAGAGATAAACCGATAGCGGGGCTTAGTTCGGCCAAACTACTGATGATTTGACGACCGATTTGGCGCAGGGGTAGGCTACCCGCCTTCTGCGCCAGTGGTCTCGGGTTCGATTCCCGAACAAGACAAATATTTGTGTGCATGAACATGTCTATTTGTCTTGGTCTGGGTGTTTACTATGTATATTAAGTATGTATTTACAAAAAAAGTATTTAAGTATATATTTATCCGTTATCAAGTTTTCCATGATACAGTTTCTTAATGAAATTAAAATGGGCTTAGATAATTGGTGTGAATGTAAGAAGTTATTTATTATTTATTTATTTATTTTATTTATAACAACCAAAAACGGTTAAACGATCCGGTCAAACCGAAAGTGGTCGCCGAATTCGGTCAAACGACCGATGTAAACAGCCCAATACGGTTAACCGATCCGGTCAAACGGAAAGAGATTGCCAAATTCGGTCAGACGACCGATGTAAACAGCCCAATACGGTTAACCGATCCGGTCAAACGGAAAGAGATTGCCAAATTCGGTCAGACGACCGATGTAAACAGACCAATACGGTTAACCGATCCGGTCAAACGGAAAGAGATTGCCAAATTCGGTCAGACGACCGATGTAAACAGACCAATACGGTTAACCGATCCGGTCAAACGGAAATAGATTGCCAAATTCGGTCAGACGACCGATGTAAACAGACCAATACGGTTAACCGATCCGGTCAAACGGAAATAGATTGCCAAATTCGGTCAGACGACCGATGTAAACAGACCAATACGGTTAACCGATCCGGTCAAAATGAAAGCGGTTGCCGAATCCAATAGACAATCTAATGCAAACGCGCTACTTATAATAAAACGAAATAAGGAAACTGTGCGCTAAATACCTACCTAAATGGTGTGATTTTAAGAAATTTATTTTTTATCACGCAAATGCTTATTACCTACGTAATCGAATCAATAAATTTAATAATTAAAATTTAACTTAAATTTATTTATTTTTATATTAATCTTTTATTAAGTAACAAACCCTGTTATTGTTATTTCCTTCTTTAGTGAGACTTTATATTTCTTGCAAAGCCAAGAAACATTTTTCATTTAATTTACCATTTCAAATTCACAAAGGGTGTCATGAAATAAAAAACGCAAAGAGTTAAGTCGTCCTGAAGCTAAAATTAAGATTTATGGTTAAGCCTAGTAGATCTTCTCCTTTGTATGTATTTCTTTTTTTTCTTTTATCTGTACCTACAAAATATGAAGTTAGTACCTACCTAATGTGTGTGTAAATAAAAATAAGTATTCTAATCTCATTTTCTACCGCATAAGTATATCAACATAATATGATTCCTCGTATGAATATCTCAAACGTAAAAAAAATCTACCCATAATATAATCAATTGTAAATCAAAAGAAAAAGTAATTATCCTATTATAATCCCTTAAAGTGATTAAGAAAAGTTCTTTAATCACTTGAAAGAATAAATTGAGCGGAGCTAGGATGATTTAATTAAACCAATAGTTAATTAATTAATTTCAACGGTATTCGCTTTCGGGAAAAAGCGATAAAATAATTGGATCCGTCAAAATTATAGAACGCCAATCGTCCTCGGAGGATAAATGATTTTAAGAGAGAGCTTATTGAAATCTATTTTGTTTTATTGTTTCGTTATCCTAACAACAATCGGAGCCAGCGTATTACAAAACAATTACGATGCGAGCTTTTAAACGAAATTCCACATATATTTTGAAAACTTGCCTTCAGGAAATATTTTGAGCTGGATTATATTTCATTATTTAACATTCTTATCGATTTTACAATGATAATGATATTCGAACACAAACATTCCTCATTGATTTATTTCCCCCTTTTTGTTGTTCGACGAACGAAGGGTCCTATTTCGAAAAACTCAGAGGCGTATACCAAAGGCTGAGAAAAAATAGGAACAAAATAATGTCATGCTTTGAACTCGTACATACATAGCTAACAAACTAATTATACAAATGAAAATATCACTTCCGACGCTGCAATGGAATTGAAAATCGGATATTATTTTTTGTTTACCTTTCGTCGATAAATTTTTTGTCGTTTCAATTTTTATTGAATACCGGAATGGAGTACCTTCTGCATCAGTCAGATTTAATAAAAGTGTTTGTACTCAGTACAATAACCGGCTTTTTTAAATGAATGGAAGGCTTTTGGAATAAATGACATTCCATACAAATTGCAGCCGATTGAATACGATATGAACTATCAAATTAATACGATTACCTTACGCAATTGCACCCCTGGGGTACAAGGCCTTCTTCAGCTGAGGAAAATATCAAAACAGGTTTTATGCGTCGGGCCGGAAATGATCGCTTACATAAATTTTATTAATAATTGGTATATATGTTTTATTTGTTAAATATATAATATGTAGATAAAGTACCTAGTGTATGAGACTGCACACAACTTGGTATTAAGACACTCGTGGGGTGGGATGCTATTAAATTATACATTATACTCCCTCTCGTGTTTTAATACCTCTCATTATGTGACAGTCACATAAACTACTTTTATTATTGGCAGTTATTCCGTGTTGATTTTCAACGTCCATTTTATTTCTATAGTAACTACGTATTTTTTCCACCGATAACACTTTCTTGTCGCCTCTATACCTGTATATACGTCTGTTAATTGTCTCTGCCGCTACGGCGAAAGTAAAACCGCGCTACAAACTATTTAGAACTAAAGTTTTGTTATTATGACAGTTACGTAACTCCATTAATTACGGTAATGAAACCTACATTTATGTAATTAATGGTATAAGCGAAACTACGCAAACGCGGTTCGGAGTCTAAACTATTAAAGTAAAAACTCAGCCGAAATAAGTTGTACTTGCAGGTTTTTTGAACGAAACGAAGCTTAAACAAACATTAAAATTGCCGGCAGACTAATATTTACGAATATGATGCACAGTTTTGTGATTTTTATTTTAGTTGGTTATTGGGAAACGTTAATAGATACGGGAAAAGCTTTGCTCAAATAACATATACTGCATCAGGTCTATTTTAACTGTTATGCTGTTTTTAATTATATTGTTAGTTTTGCTTAACACATTTTTATGAAATATCTATAAAGAGAAGCTTTTAACTTTAATTGGCTGGGTGATGATAATAATTAGACATGAAATTAAATGCATTGTGTTTTGAAAAAGTTGCTATGCTATACAAGAAAATAAACTTACCTACCTACATAAATCATGTACCCTAACGTCTTCTTTACAATTCACACTAGTTCGGACACTTAAACACTTATCACCAATCGGCATCGGTTCGCAAATTTGTTTCGTATCATTAAATTAGTGTATAGTTTAATTGATTAATCGCCGCAGAGCGTCGGATGGCGCCGGGACCGGCGCTTAATTTAATTAAAACTTTACATCCTTTTCGCTTACGATTTGTAAACAAGTTTGTTAGATATTTGTATGACGATTCGTTTTAGTAATATTTCCTACTTGGACTGGCGTACGCACCGTAGCATGAAATACTGTCGTTATGGTAACCGTTATCGTGATTGTATTATTTTGTATGAAAACCAGAGCAAAACTGAAATTCAATACATGTTTGACAGCTTTTGAAGGACATTAAAGCTTACTGTTTGATTACCATAACGATAGTTTTTCATGCTATGGGCACAGAATAAATATTGAGTGCCGGTCGGGTAAATATCGATGAATTAATTTTTCTATATTTTCTAAACCTTGAAGGTCACTTAGTTTCACGCTTTTAAAAGAACGCCTTACAGAAATAAAAGTGAAACTATGTTTAAATTCCTGTTTAGTATCATTATATTTCAAACTTCCTCAGTTCCTATTATGAGTTTGCCACCTCCCATTAATTAGCCGTAACAACAACATATCAATTACACAATAAACGTCGCACAAAATAAAAGATTACCGCGTCGGCTGTCCGTCCGTTCGTCGCGTGAATTCGTCACACGCACGGTAATACGCCGTGATCTGTCCGGACGCGCTATACGTATATTATTCATCATGTTTTCAACGTCCTCCATACATACGGAATATTAAAGCACAGCTGGTAGGTTTTTCTAACGGTAGCTAAATTGTTCGCAATATTTCGACTGGTATTGGTGATACAACTATATTATACTGAATTAAGCTTCCCCGAAGAAAAACTAAACAATAATTGTTCAGTACACCCCTGCCTAGACCCGCGGAACCGGCATAGCGCAGTGGAAGCGTTTCACTAATATAGACTCCGGACAAACTTGATTTCAGCCGGGATGTAACTGAACAATTGAACTGCGATACACAGCGACTTAATTTAAATTAAGGTGAATTTTACATACGGGTCTGTGGTGTCGAAAGTCTCCGGGGCAGAAGTGGTATTAGGGGGCGCCCCCATCTGATGTTCCTTCTTCTTCTGCAGACCTTACCAATTCGTCACCTTACTCACAAAACAAATACCACACAGCGGTCCCAAGACACTGGGCGCTTCAACACTACACAATGACACACGCGGGGCTTGCTTATTAAGATATATTGTCCCGACAACAACGCGTGTGGTGGTACTCTTTATTTCAAAACGCCGCGACCGTGCCACTCGTCAAGATGGCGTCAAAATCTTGGTCGTACAAAACGGGATCAAAAGGATAATTCAGGATTCAATTCAAACTCGATATGCCAGGCACATTCAACGCGAGCCTTTTTTAACAATTCAGCAAAATTTAATCCGACATTTTTTTTCTACAAGAATTCCAATCAGGTCAAGAGAGGCTGTCAACTTCAAGTGACAGCTAATGTCAATTTGACGTGACATTAGGGATGCGTTCAGAAATGTCGATCTTTTCCGAACATCCCCCCGCCCCGGACCGTTAAGAACGGTACGTCAATCTACGGGTAATCGGGAGAGCCCACTAACTGCTCTCTTCAAAACCGAATCTCGAACCAAAACCTCAGCAAAACGAGGAACTCCGTCAGTTCCGGGGTAGAGTTTAACAATGCGCCCCCTTCGCCAACATAGGGGCGGCAGGTTAGCATCCTTAATCAACACGAGGTCGCCAGTCTGGGGTGGGGTGGTTTTATCTGTCCACTTCACGCGCTGTTGTAGGATATGCAAATACTCCATCGACCAACGTGCCCAGAAGTTTTGGGACATCTGTTTCAAAAGTTGGTATCGCGACAAACTATGGGATCCTACATCCTGAATCGGATATTCAGGCAAAGCCAAAAGGGGCTGTCCGATCAAGAAGTGACCTGGGGTCAACGCTTCCAGGTCATTCGGGTCCGAAGACAACGGGCACAAGGGTCGCGAGTTGAGGACGGCCTCAATTTTACAAAATACCGTATCAAGTTCCTCAAACGTGAGAATAGTTTCTCCAATCACGCGACGCAAGTGTGTCTTGGCAGCCTTTACACAAGCTTCAAAAATTCCTCCCCAGGTCGGACAAGCTGGAGGGCTAAACTTCCAGATTATCCCACGCCGGGAGAGGGTGGTTCCAATGTCTATTTTATTATCAACAAAAAACTTAACTACTTCCTTAAGATAATTACACGTTCCCTTATAATTAGTACCACAATCGGAACGTATCAATGTCGGCAGTCCTCTACGGGAAACAAATCATACAAAAAAGTTGGGGTCCGTGAGAATAAATCCTTGACTAAATAGGTATATAGACCCTAAATACAAAGAAAATAAATACAAAGTCCTTGAACTGAAAACGTTTTCTAGAATCCTAAGAAATAAAGAAAGGCGATTCACCAACCCAGTCGGCTGCTGGAAAATAAGTGCCGCTGGGGCTATACTAATGACGACTAGTGGGAGTGCAGTGTCTCCCCAGAATCTATGACCCGTCTCTAACGCTGCCCCGCGTGTCCGAATAGCTGCACACTCGACGACCTGTGGTCCGATTCGAGCCTGCAGCCGAGTTTTGGGCGGGGAAGATTTAAACTGTACCATCCACCACGAAACCGTATCGAAACGAAAGAAGAAGAAGAATGCCACAATTGATTAAACGTTCTGTTGGTTGCAGGTTGGCGCAGCTATGATGTCCTGTCCCCTGCCCCTGCCGCTGCTGCCGGCGGCGCTACATCCACAGCCTGCATTGGCGTCAGACTTCCCCATTCACATTGGAATTAAGGTAATTATAATAATGTTTAAGGTTGATGTAAAGCATTCACAAAACAATAATTATGTATAGGAAAATAATAATACAAAAAAACACTAGCCCTTACTTACATACACCAACCCAAGTGGGAAGTTTTTCGTTGTTTCCTCTGTTGCAATTTTCCTGTAATAATAGATAACATTCTAATTTTAATTCTCACTTACTTCGTTTCTACTTCACTATCCATATAATGTCTCTGTGTTTAGGTTTTGTTGTCTTGCAATAAAAATAAAAAAAAACATACCATTACGTACACAAGAATAATAAAAATTATTATGATTTTGATTCAAGTTTACTTATAACCTTGACAATTTTATAGTTCCAAGATAATCGAGTACTAATATTTATATATCTTAAGTTAATTTTATCTACATTTTTCTTCTAAAGAAAAACCATGAACAAACATTCGTACAGATAAGCAAGTTTGTGACTAATTATTTTCCATTGTAATGGATTGTAATGGAACCCTATAACAGTAATTTAATACCACTACCGCTCCTTTCACTAACTTTCATTCGAATTTATTTTTCAAACAGAAGCTTTGTGAAACATTTTCCTGGTAAAAGCTGGCTCAGTGGTTCAAATAGACAGTTTGGAGATTATACAGGATTCTGACCACTCTATCTCTTTGTAACCGAGCATTTATTTTGTATTTGTTTTCTCCCAAAAAAGTTTCATCCTAAAGTGTCGCTCAATAAAAAAAAAAGCCTCGCAAAACTGAACGTACACAAAGTTGTTAAAATTCACATAACGCTGTTATTAAGGTTGCATAAAAATATGCTACCATCGAGAGAAATAGTATATAAATTTCATGATAAATTGCACGGGATTTTGTGTTTGTCCATTTTGTTAGGACCCTCGTTTACGGGCCAAAGTCGCTTGCTTTCGTTGGCGAGTAAAAAATATGTAATTTAATCCGCCTCCCCGGACGAGTTTCAGGCAACTTAAATTGCGAATATATCAAAGCTAAATAATATAAGTAAGCGAAAGAATATAAGGTAACTTTCAGAGTTGGGCCTTGAATCTTAAGCTGGGAACACACCTTGTTTACGTTTCCCATGAAGATGTTTGTTTTGCACTGTACCTTGGTAGGGAATTAGTATCCCGGGAATATACGCAGATCCTTTTTATATTCTTACTTGTTATTCGAACGGCGGCTTAAATGACTATATTTAAGTAGGTACTGTCTGTACATATAAATATAGTAAATATGAAAATTTTGTTTGTGAATTAGTGCTATAAGCTCGGAATTAGTATCATAGGCATCCCTGAAATTAATTTATGGTCAATTAATTAATTGGATGTCAGAAAACACCAAACCCTTTTTTTTATTAAACTTTATTGTACAATCACAAATTAAGGGTACAAAAGGCGGGATTAGCGCTAAACACATTATCTACCAGTCAACCTTTAGTAAAAAACAGACAAGCGAATTCTGTATGTATGTACCTACAAAAGGAAACGATTTAAACAAAAATAAATTTGAACATAGATGACAAAAACATAAAGATAATTAATTATTAAACACAATTTACATACATACATTATAAATCATTTGAACATACCTACATATTTAATAATACAATGTGAACACAAAAAGTGATAATGAACAAGATTATATACCTACCTACCACATTTTTATTCTGAGATAACTACCTTGCTTAACTAACTAAAGGTGCTTGATCACTACTATCAGACCTTTCAAATTGATTTACCTACATGTATAGGAATACCTTTTTACATACCTTCACCATTTTGATGTCGAAACATCTTAAGTTGTATCGATGAGCTCAGTGGCGCCGCCAATGGAAATAAATCAATTGCATTTTATTAAAGGCTTGGATTAAAAGTTTCGGTTATTTCGCGCAAATAGAAGAGCAAAATGCAATTTTTTATTGTTTTTTCATGCCCTCTAATATGAGCACCAAGTTATGGATCTCGATTTTGCCAAATGTGGCCACTTTTGGCACTATTGAGATTCACGACTTATTGCGTAACTTTGAGTTCTCAAAAGTATATTTATAAAATGCATTCCACTCTTTCACCTGCGCGAAATAACCGAAACTTTTAATACAAGTATTTAATAAAATGCAATTGTTATTTTAATTTTTAGTTTTTTGCATTCACAATGCAATTTTTATAATTGAAAAATGGAAAATGAAGTATTTAGAAAAAATCGACCCGTCTCGTTTTTTCTAAATACTTCATTTTTTCTTAATACTTCATTTTCCATTTTTCTAAAATGCAATTGATTTATTTCCATTGGCGGCGCCACTGAGCTCATCGATACACCTTAATATTACTAAGTCAGTGCACCCCACCCTTACGAAATACCTTTAAAGCAGACGACACACCAATATCAATATTTGAAATGAACTTTTGCCCAATTAGCTTGGCAAGTTAAACCGTCTTAATTTACAAGTATTGATTCGAGCGTCGACTTTAATTAGTTTCGAGCTCTCGAACGCTCCTCTCATTTATTATCCTTGATCAGTAAATGTATCTAGGAATGTTTAACCTGTATTTTTTTAAGGAATGATGTATATGGAGAGCAGGCAATATTTAAATGTCAGTTAAAACACTATACTGTTGATTTGGTACATTCCTGTAGCTTCAGATGCCAACTTATTAAATATTAATTTTATTGATTTGGATTTTTAACCGACTGCGACAGAAGGAGGGTTATGTAAATAAATAAATAAATAACTTCTTACATTCACACCAATTATCTAAGCCCATTTTAATTTCATTAAGAAACTGTATCATGGAAAACTTGATAACGGATAAATATATACTTAAATACTTTTTGTTTGTAAATACATACTTAATATACATAGTAAACACCCAGACCAAGACAAATAGACATGTTCATGCACACAAATATTTGTCTTGTTCGGGAATCGAACCCGAGACCACTGGCGCAGAAGGTGGGTAGCCTACCCCTGCGCCAAATCGGTCGTCGAAAGAGTATGTATGTATGTTTGTATGTAGATTTCTATGTTCCCTGCTACAGCCTAAACGATTTGAAGGATTTTAACGTATGAGGTGTCGTTAGAATCGTCTTGATAGCGCGAGTGACACTGGATACATCCATCGAGTGGAGTATCAAAATGAAGGTTTCAATAGCGATTCCATAAATAAGGTGATTTAATGATAATGAACTAAAAAGTCTAAAATAAAAACATAATTATTAAAAAACATAAAAAAACACTGAAAAAGGGAAAAACAAGCTTTTTAATTTCCCATTGCAGTCAGGGGACCTTTTAAATTGCAGTCGGGTTTTTTGTTTTTTTATTTGGTTAGCTTGGGGATGAGTAATAGTTATTACTCATCATCATCATCATCTCAGCCTTACGATAACCACTGCTGGGCATAGGCCTCCCCCTAGGATCTCCACAACGATCGGCCCTGCGCCATAGTGTATAATATATTCTTTGCCTGCGCTGCGCGGGACCTTGACCATCGTCACTCCACCTTGTGGGCCTGCCCACGGAAAGTCGCGCGTCGACTGGTGTGCTGTCGACCCTTTAATAGTTATTACTAAATACTAGGCCCATTACATTATTTTAATATATTTTTCTTAATTCAACCCAAATACTAGGAACTATTAATTAAAATACTAAGAAATAAATAGAAAAAAAAAACGACGAGTCTTGTAAACACTTCGGCAGCTTAATAAGTTAGAGTCGGATTTCCAAGGATGCGGGTTCCAATCCCGTCCAAAAATGTACATTCTATCCTGGTGTTAATTTTATCTATTACAATTTTTCCCATATTATGAATTTGCTTTTGAATTAAATACTCTTCTCTTTTATGTTGTAACTATACACGTGCTTTCTACTTAGCCTGAAAGCATCGAAAAGCACAAACAAAACAATATCCATCCACGGAAAAAAAATCTGACTTTTCAATCCATAAATTGAATGAATGCGATCAAATATTTATTTGAAACGCTTTGTTTTTATCATGTCCATATTGTAAGTAGTCTGTTTACATTTGGAAAAAGTGTGGTAAAAGGTTTTTGTTGATTAAAAGTCGAGAGCAAATAGATATTATATAGAGCTGGTTATTTACTTATTTGCTGTAAATATAGCACTTTATTCAGCGTGCAATATGTTTTTTAATTAATTCTTGTGAAACATCAGTTTAATTTTAAAAGCTGAAAACAAAGTAGTTATAATATTTTTTTTATCTACAACGGGGTAGCACTTGGCCTTCATCACACCTGATGTTAAGTGGTGATAAAGCTGAAGGTGGAAGCGCAGTACTCCCGGAATCCTCAATCACTGAGAAATCACTGTTACTAACGATCACTTTTAACATTTTTAAATTTGCACTGAATCATTTACATATGAATTTGTGTTGTTATACATTTTTTTGCTTAATTAATTTTCGTTTTCCTTCATTTTATATGTCCTGATTTCAAAGAACTGGCATCAGAATATTAAAAACATAAGAAGTTGGCCTTGTTTTCTTCAATCCCGATTTTAAGGGACATGGTCAGTAATGAACTTGTAGCCTCGGGATAAAATTCTCATTGGATATTGCGTATACCTTTGCGTATTTTGCAATATAATTGTATGTACGATCATTTTTGATATTTGGCTTTATGCAAAGAAGTAGGTACTATACTGTGTTAGCCCCTTTGTTCCTGGTATCCATTTCAATGGACATAACATTTGAATGCTTGTTATAAAATATGAAACAGCCAAAATCTTTAGATTTTTAGTTTCGAGCTCGTTGATTCCAGAGTGATTTTTCTTTGTGCTACTGAGTACCACCCAACTGCACTACGTTTCTCGACCAATTTAGCACGGTGGCACTAAAGTTTTTTTTATACGTTAATATCTAAGAATTTAGATAAATTTACGCAATGTTGCTGATGTTGATCGAAAATAAGGCTATGACAAAGGTGGAAGTGCATTACTCCCGAAATCCTCAACTACTGAGGAACTAGCTATCTTGTCTCTAACTGCTGGGACACAACAATGCTAAAAACGTCGTTGTTATGCCTTCAGACTTTGTTAAAATGCTGGTAGCTAGCCAGGTGGACTTAGAACAAGTCCTACCACCAACCCATTTATTCGTGCAGCTCAGCTGCAGCTAGCACGAAAATCTGTAGTTATGGTAATCGTTATCGTGAGCGTATTAACTTGTAAGTATTTGATTGAATCAGGCGTCACTTGGCGGAAGTCCCTAACCATTGTGAAAAATAAATATATGTAGCTTTCTTGCGCAAATAATCACAAAACTTGCACCTTCACCGATCACACTACTCTACACGTGTTTCGCCCCAACCCGGGGCATCCTCAGGAGATAGTTCGTGCTAGTTCGTGCGAAAAACCAACCAACCGGGTGTTGGTTTTTCGCACCAATGAAAATCAGAGCAGCGCCTTTTTCGGTCGTATCATCATCATCATCATGTCAGCCAAACGACGCCCACTGCTGGGCATAGGCCTCCCCCAAGGATCTCCACAAAGATCGGTCCTGCGCTGCCCGCATCCAGCGGCTTCCCGCGACCTTGACCAGATCGTCGGTCCTCCTTGTAGGGGGCCTGCCCACGGTACGTCGTCCGGTACGCGGTCGCCTTTCGGTCGTATAAGGAACTGAAATTCAAAACATTGTTTGACAGCAGCACTTTGGCAGCTTTTGAAGAACGGTACAGTTTACTATTCGATTTTTGAAAACGATTAGTTTTCATGCTAGAGTACTCATGCTCATCAGATATTCTGTAATATCCTACTGCCTTTTACCCAACTACACCACGTTTCTCGTCCAATTTAGCACGGCGGAACCAATAAAAAAACTATTAACCGTAGCGTTTTACCACGCGCCCGCGTGCTTTATCACTAAGAAATAAATTAGTCGCCCAGTGCATGCAAACTGGGGGCAGACGACTAAAAAAGTTCTAGACTATTAAACTTAGAGTAGTAATTAGGTATACGAGCTGGGTGATGTCATTACTGTTTCGTGGAATAGACAGATTATGTATTAATAATGCCATTAAGATACCAGTTTTGTCAAATAATTTTGTAATAAACTCTCTAGGACTGTCTTTTAAAGAAATTAATGAAGAAATAATGTCTATTATTATTGATCATTTATTTTCAGATTTTTAAATCAAGGTGCTGGTAACATGACAAACTTATAATAGTGTTAGTAACAAACAATGTAAAGGTAAATAACAAATTGTAACTTTCAATGCGGCTCCTGAGCTATAGGTAATTATAGCGCGTGACAGGGGCATGTAAAATAAAATAAAATAAATTTAATTTAATTAAGAAGAAATAAAAAATACCTTGCTTACTTCCGCTCATAAAGTACTGATACACATAGAAATATTTTTCGTATTAGTACACATTGATCTAGTATAAAAAGGAGAATTATAATAAAATACAATATAAAATAACCTTTAATATAGGTACTTTTCTGCACCTGTACTCTGTTACGTCATATCATTCTAATATCTTGACTCGATTCCTCGTCCGCTTGTTTGAGTAGCGAGATTTCAATTCACACATATTTGAATAAATAAATATGCATGAAACCAATTTATAGAGGTCGCTTCAGTCGGAACACAATATCGGGGCCCTCATTAGGAACTCGCTACGGCGTAGCGGCCTACGAGAGTTGCTACGGAAGCGCTACGTAGGCCGCTCTATGTACATTTGTAGCCGTGTTCATGTCGTTCGTTCGTTCAGATACAAACTTTAAAACAAATATACAATGCTTTTTTGCGTAGTTTAAACCGTTAGAGAATGGAAGGCCTTCAAGTTGCGATTGCGAGTGAATAGGTTTCTTCTAGGTAAAGACGATTCATTGTAGATCACAGCATCGCTAACAGGCGTGATAGCCGGCAAGCGCTTGAATATCTTGAAACTTTCGAAGATTAAATGACTTCGTCCTTTGTTAATTAATGTACAAACCTCCTAAATTTAATATAATAATAATTATTTATTATTCACTCACACAGAATAAAACTACAAACTAGTAATAACTTTACCTAGATACAGCAACTTATTGATCTATGTGAGAGACTGGCATCTGTCTGTACTAGAATATCTGTATTACAGATTACCAGCCTCTTCACCTCCGAATCCAGACAATTTAATTAAGTAATCATTATTACATTACATCTATGCCTTGAGCGACTTTCAAATAATACAATACAGCTTAAATTTATTAGGTATTTCTTACAAATAAGAGTAGAGCTTTTGTGTAAAATATGCCCATGGGAAGGTGTGTGTGTGTGTATGTGTGTGAGTGTGTGTAAATTATTTTATTCAATCTTTTTACTACATATCACAGGAATGAGGTTAAATAATGAGCATGCCACGCACCAAACTTACTGAAGGAGAAGCAAGGCACTCTTTGAAAACAATAAGAAATGTATGGATTACTTTATTGTTTTGAGCAAAATGTTGGCGATATTTGACGATGAACTTCAAGTTCTATTCTGACCTCTTTTTCAAATTCTGTGCTTTTTACTAATAAATGAAGACTTTGAAATCGAACTTATCATAGACATAGTACAAACAGTACTGTGAGCCTACAATGAGTTTTTCTTTCCGTTTATTTCGAATGAAAATCTGTACAGCGCCTCTAGTGGGCAGTAGCAGAACTATATATTCTCATACAAAAATTTTCCTGTTTACTATACAGTAAACGGAAAGTAAAACTCATGGTAGGCTCGCAGGAGGGATGGTATTGGTGTAACATTAATTTGCTAAATGTACGGAACGTAACAGGCTTGGCTTTTGAGCTGGCACAATGGCTGATCTGCCCAGGGGGCTTCGATTGGATTGCTCTGGCTATAACATATGACAAACAGACAATTTGTATATAAATCCAGGTGTATAGCTAATGCAGGTGTGTTTGGCAGACGGGCTTCAATTTAGTACAAAATGTATTTAAGGCGCTACTCGGAAAAAGTACGGACTTTTTGATTTAAAACTATAGGACGGTTACAGTTGTTACAAATCTGGTAATAAGATATATATTTCTTCATACCTTTTTCTAGAATCGTATAGTTTCAGAAACACGATTTTATGACTTTGGCTCGACACTTTTTATTTTCGAAAATACCTCTAAAAATAAGAAATATCAAGATTATTCTTAAATGGGGATACATATACTATTGAAAATTGGTTTAATTAGTGGACACCAATAATATTTAGGATCGTATAGAAGCATTTTTTTAAACTCGCTATAGTTTTATCCTACTAATATCCTACTAATATTATAAATGTGAAAGTTTAGATGTTTTGATGTTTGGATGTTTGTATGTTTGTATGTTTGTATGTTTGTATGTTTGTTACTCAATCACGCCAAAACGGCTGAACGGATTTGGCTGAAATTTGGGTCACAGATACTTTGTAGCCTGGAGAGAAACATAGGCTACTTTTTATCCCGAAAAAAATCACATTCCCGCGGGATATTGTCGTGTAGTCCACGCAGGCGTAGCCGCGGGCGGAAAGCTAGTATTTTCTAAATGAATTAGTTATTTATTTTTTGACAGAATTGTTAGTCCTTAATATTAATTTTAATGCATACCTAAATGGAATTATTATCGACATGTGTATAAGTTCTAGTGTCGTGTTGGGAAAAATAGTGAAATTAAAAATTTGCAAAATACCTTCTTTTTAAATAGGTATATATAATATACACTCAGTTTATGAAGCCTCCAAAAATGTTGCCTAGAAGCACACTGATTAAATCGTCCACAATAGACGAAAGTGTCTATACACACACTTAAAAGTATATTAATTTGCAGTATTTATTCACATCCCAATTCACAGAGGACAGCATTCTACGGTCATTCCATGAACTGCAATCACATGATGGATTTAATAAAGCCAATTTCAATATAAATCTCTCCAAATTCCGTTGCAATATACACGCGCTTTGTAAAGACTCGTCTGCATTTAAAGCCATTTTAAAAGCATATTAATGAATAATTAAACCAACGTTTATGTAGCATAATAGCTTACATATGTAATCTATAGGTACCTATACTGTTTTGGGTTATCCAGTAGTTAACTGCACTCTCTTGCTTTCGTAAAGCTATTTGCTTGGAGCAACTAAAAATTTTAATCAAATAAATTTTAATATTTTATACTAAAATACATAATCTTTTTTCACAAATAACTTAAACTCGGTTATGTGGTTAACTTTACAAATGTGGCCATAACATCCTAAACCAGGAATTTCTGATCTGAGTTTATGATATCTTTTATTACGATAACAAATACTAGCAAATCAAATTCTCTAGATCAAAGAACATTATCATACTTAGTCCAGGGGATATCATGCCAACAGAATTGTCATTAGTCCAGACACCGAATCGTTTGACAGATTAATCGCAACGTTAGTCATTGTTAGGTTCAATGCTATTGTTATCACCGCAAAGAGACGGTAATACTGTCATTTCGTGATCGTTGCATGTGTGCAACTGCAACAAGTTCATCGGGATATGCACTTAGCATTGTATGTCAGGAATCTGCAATGAAACTGACATTACGTGTTTATGAATGCGTTATATTATGTCATTTATAAGCACTGACGTAATGTTCGGGTGGAACTAGAGTGCTTGTCAGATAACTCTGCGCGTGACTGGGGCATTATTGGCACTAGTTTCAGTACATTTCTTGTTCTAAGGTTAAGGTAAAAGATTAGTATTCGATTTCTACCGCGCGCAGACTCATCTGGCTCGCATTCTACATGCTGTTTCGATGTACCGGGATAAATGGGGTTGTAATGAGTGTTTAAATGAGAATATTTGAAGCCAGCTACTTATTAGCCGTAAACCGTCTACGTACGGAGCCAAAAGGGTTTTTCTGTTTGTCCATTCTTCTATATTTAAGAGCTTTCTCTCAGGTAAAAATGAACATATCAAGTTGATTATGACCTATAATACGCAAAGATACGATCCTATTAAAGAAATATTTTTTTAAAGTCAGTCAAAAGACTGTTCTGTTAATTTTGCATTCTAACTGATAAGTTAACTTATGTTTTATGGTTATTTTAATTTTTAGTTTTTTGCATTTACAATGCAATTTTTATTATAGAAAAATGGAAAATGAAGTATTTAGAAAAAATCGACCCGTCTCACAACCAGTCCGATGGGACTCGAACCCACGACCTTTCGCTTTCCGGGCGACTGCTCTAACCACTGAGCTACGGAGTCGAAAGGTCGTGGGTTCGAGTCCCATCGGACTGGTTGTGAGACGGGTCGATTTTTTCTAAATACTTCATTTTCCATTTTTTTTATGTTTTATGATTTAATTATGATCTTTCTTAGTAAAAAAAAGTTTATTAGGAATACTACTATTTTATTGTCACTACAAATGTATTTCATGAATCAAACAAACACTGCTTAAATTAAAAATATTTGATTATTATGACTTCCCAACCCTCCCAGCATTGCATCGAATTCAATTAACAACTAACAACAAATAAACGCAGATTCCCCAAAATCAAAATTCGCAGATTTCATAACGGAATGCGGGTCAAAATTCATTAACATCTGCGATGCTAACAATTCACAGCTAAATAAAGGCTTTGTGGATTTTCACCCTTTATCCCTAGAATGTCTGACAACAGTCAAATTCATAAGACTGACATATTTTATTTTTCTTCTTTATAACAGCGATAGTTTAAAAGAAATTGTTGTTTCCCATGGGTCTGGGTTATTGTTTATATGTTTGTTGTGAGTAGTCTTCGGAAACTGGTATGATATCAAGTATTGATTAATCAATAATCTTTTTGTGCGGTCAATCGTTCACATACCTAGAGTCACAAATTTTCAACAAGATGTCTTAGAACAAAAATAAAGACACTAGTTCTATAGTCAAAGTAATAATAATACGTAGCTACTAGATCATCATCAAATAGATTTTCATACACGGCGAAACCAAGTCAACCTGTGAAGGTGTGATAATGCGTCGCAACGCAATGGATCTTGACTTGTACTTGAGCTAATCGACGGGTCCACAGAAGACAGTCGCATCTACTAGTTAAAACGTTCTCGAAAAAAACTTTATTTTTTTAACTACCCTTTCCGTTTCCGTTCAACATCAATTTTCCTATTGGTCAATCTTACCAACGTGACGTCACATCCGTGCGTGACATCATCATAAGTCACGTGACTCGAGTTCACCTTTTAGCAATGGCGGGGATTTGTGTCATTGTAACCTATGACATAGCTTATATATACATATTCTTTGTTGTTACTGACTATTTAAAATTGGCGCAATAAAACAGTGGCTACTGCCTTTAATAAAATTCTAGTAAATGCCACTTTATTCTTGGGAAAAGTCGAAATATACGAGGAATGATATTTGGCAGCCTGATACTTCACACCTGTATCTATCACCAGATATAATACCTAGTAAATTAGCTCCCAGTTCTAGCACGGTACCCTAACCATACTAAGTCCAAATATTAGCGTCGCGCGTCTAAATAACCGGCATTATCCACGGAACAATATCAACGCCGGGACACCGCAATAAGCGGCGAGGTTAATGGGCCCGTCCGTCATGTTAACGGATAGATTTTAGTGATGTACTCATCTGTACGGGTGCTGGAGTTAAATTAAATATAGAAGAAAAAATAGAAAATGTCTTAAACACTAGTAGATGCGACTTTATCCGCGTGTAAGCAAGTTTGATAGCCGGCTTGAGTTTTGGCCTGTGCCCTTTTTTGGGACGTTTAAAACTATTAGTGCTTAGCTAAGTGAGCGCAATTGACACGTTTCCAAGATAACATAGAGACATTGATTTCATTCCGAGATTAGTTGCTTAAGCACTTCGGTAGGTAATAAGAACCAATGAATGTATATACTTAATATTATACTAACTTAATATTATATGGAGCAAAGACTTAATTTTTTGTTTGCTATGAAAAATGTCAAAAGTATGTAGCATCTCGATTATAGTCCGGCAGCCTTTGTCACCGTGGGTAGGAAATGTGGTTCTGGAAACATTTTAACGATTTTACGTCAAAGTAAAACCGTGTTGCCTAACATTTAGGATAATTTAACTAATCGAAAAAAAAGTGATTAGATATTCATGAGTTGGCATTATAGTAATTTTAGTCTAAAACAATCTGAACGGATTATATGTTCATGTTTGACACGCTTGAAATGTGCACATTTTAGCTAATCACCAAACGCAACATTGCTTGATCAAATCAACAGAGCTTTCAGCCTTTTGTGAGTTATTCATGGAAAAATTATAGTCAACGTATTTATTTCAATACTAGCCTTGCCGCCGGAACGTAATGTTTTTCCAAGATAAAAAGTAGCGTATTTCACTTTCCAGCTTCCAAACTATCCCTATACCAAAAACCACGTCGATCCGTTGCTCCGTTTTTACATTTATAATATTAGTATGGATTATATAATGGAGTTAAATTTTTGGTTAAATACTTACATTCTTAACTTTTGAAATGTTATAAGTTATGTTATATGATATTTTGAATCGCAGACTCGGTATAATGTTTTTCAAATTACGTGCGCCAAACCCACCTATGACAAAACTGCATGATTTATTTCTCACATTTCCAAGAAACTCGTATTTATATTTAATCGCGAACACGATCACAAATTACTGGTCCGTACCGACCACCCATTATGTTTTATTTGGCACGTAGAACAACTTTATTTTTCCATGTCCAAGGATATACTGAAAGTTTTCTAATAAAGGTTGGCCCTATCGGTGAGTTTTGTTCGCGCTTATTGCCTATAGGTGACAATTGATGGCTATAGCTGTTTTTAACTGACTTGCGAAGTTTGGGAACCTATGATTATTGTTTGGGTCAGAGGTAGCTGATTTTTTTCTACGTAAGGAAATCTTTGGGGACAAGTGAAAAGGGAGGTCGTTAATTCTCATACAAAACCTTTCTTTAAACACTATGGCTTACCTATAAACCGAAATATTGTTTGTTTTGTTCAGTATTTTTGTAAATGTAATACTTCGCTCATGATTTTGACAGAAAGCACAACCGTTAAAGTTTATGCTTATAATTAAAATTATTGGCATAAGAGATAACAAAGAAAACAAAGACATTATTAATTATTATAGGATATACATGCAATGCAAGTCTGTAGATATTCTATAGGTGCGAATTAATTTTTTAACACCGCACGCTTTGTAATTGGGGGTTCGCGTGTACTCCTTCACGCACAACCGCTGGCTACGGTCAGAAAAAAAATAAAAAAAAATAAAAAAAATACCAGTATACATTAAAATTTACAATCGATCGACTGGGCAAATTCAGGAGCTTTTATCATTAAAAATATATAAATCTTTGATTTCTCTAATTTTTGGTAATTAATAGTAATAAAAAATGCTGCATCAAGTACTTATTTTTTACTTGAAATGGTATTTAGCGTTTTAAGCGCTTTAAATTATTTTTATTGTTTTAAGTTGCCATACATATCGACAAGCACAAGTTAAAGAGCCTTAAATTACTGTTTCATTTCTTGTACCCCTAGCATGAAAAACTATAGTTATCGTAACCGTGATCGTATTATTTTGTATGAAAACCATAGCGGCGCCCCCATCGGTCGCATAGAGAACTAAAATTAAATTCATATTTAACAGGAGCATTTTGACAGCTTTTGACGGATGGTATTGTTTATAAGTTTACTATAAAGTTACCATAACGACACGACAGTTTTTCGCGCTTGGGCTACTACCAAATTACTTGGTACCAAATAGCACACAATTTTATGCTGACCATACAAAACATTGTAAGTTTTCCGGCCTTTATAGACGCTAGACTGGACAAGCAAACCGACCATAATGACGTCGAGCCTAATTAAAATTTTCGTTTTGTCGCCCTTGTATTTAATTAAAGATTTCTTGTTTACAACTCATGAATGTGGGGTTAAAGTTGATAGTCACGGTTACCTAATAAAAATATTACTTAATCCTTGTAAACCGTAGACAGATTAAAAAAAGCTTTCTGATTTTAAAATTACTGTAAGTTTTTTTTTAAACAAATTACAACATAGCTAGGAGGGGGATAAAGGCAAATCGCCAGTCATAGATTTGATTTTTACAATACAAATTGAACCACGAATTATTTGGAAAAGTTTTATAGATATTACAACATACTTGAAAGGGACTGGACTAAGCGAAAACATAAAATAATAACATTTTGTTGATAAAAAAACCACAACGTTCTGGTCTAATTTTCAGCTATACTTAATCGACCCTACTAACGATTTGCAAAAATAATGTTTATTTTACGAGTAATTCGAATAAAACTAATTCGGTGTTTACTTTTTATGATTTTTTTGTATGTGATTTTTTTCTAGGTTTCTTATCCCCTCTTAAACTTTAACTTTTGAATACGAATCCCAAAATCATAATTGTTGTTCCGAATCGAATACTATTTTTTAATGAGCTTGGGGTACAAACTCGTTCATTACGTCAGACCTTTTGTGGTAGACAAAGTTAAAAAAAAAAGAAATTTGACATGTGCCTATTTAGTGTTACGTCAAACATTCAACTAAATAAAACCATACAAATGAATTGTCATTAAAAAAAGCTAAATCATTTTTTATAAAAGGCCAATTGAAAAGCTAGCGTACTTAACGAATGTTTCCCGGTATTACAAACCTCAGTAACAGAACTAATCGTTTAAGGATTAAGTGGTGTTAGTAGGGTCACCAATTTATCGTTGGAGAACTAAGGACAAATACATCGACAACAAAAGATCGGAATTTCATACGAGTAGCCATCATCTTCCTGACCATCTTAATTCTGTTTAGGGCCGTCCTTCTTCTCTACTCTGTTACCTGTCATATCTTCATTGACTCCTTTTTCATTTATATTATTTTGAACACAATATCATAATCCTTGTTAATAAAAATATGGGTGTAAAGAAAATATTGGTTTTATATTAAAATCATCTTCTTTAACTTATCCCAATTCTACTTAGGTCGGCGCGTTACCTACGCCCTTCTTTTCCACTCCAATCTTTCACCTGTTTTCAAACATGGGTTTTATATTGGTATCAATAAAAAAATATGTCAAAAACATATATTATATGAAAGAGTAGGCTTGAAATAAAAATATGGATTTTGCTATTCTAGGATATTTAATCCATTGCATTTTTTCTTAAACTTCTATTCCCTATATTTCTTTATTTCTATTATTTTCGCGTAAAGTACGGATGCGGATGTCGTAATGTCATCAAAATATTGAGTGAAAAGTAATTAAAAGCAGACATATAAACTTATTTGTTTTTTTACAAAAGTATAAATAAGCATTGTATAGATATCCTACGTAATCCATATAGTTGGCAACCCTGGCGTGAGGCTCGGAAACGAGCGTTCCTCGGCGTCAAGACGCTTCGCCGGAAACCTCCCAGTTTGTTGCTTCCGACCGCCACTAATTCCCGGGCTATAAAACAACCCTTTACTTTTCCCTAATTTGACAATACTGGTCGGTAGAAAACGAAATTGTTTTACGTTATATTATTGAGAAAGACTGTTTGATTTACTAGTTTTGTAAGGATGCGTAGTCTTATATCGTTTGTCAAATAATCAGGATTCTAATTAAATATTTTTTTCTTAAGAAAAGTCCGTAAGAAAAGTCCAGAAAGTTAAAAACAAATTATGCATAGGATGGCTCTAGTTGACTCTATACCTACTGAAAAGTATTTGCCTTTAGTTTTTTTTAAATGAGTTAAGAAAACAGCATGTAGGAGCAAAATTTATAAAATAGGTCAATATAAAGTAATGTATCTTAAATCCAATAGTCTGATAGTTGACGAATTATTACTCGAACACAATACTGTCAGTAATGTGGGTAGTTGTGTTGTGATTTGTTGGGTATGTCTTACGTAAATTAATAAAGTCAGTCTGAGCTCGACCACCGTCTTTGATTGCCGTCCGTCCCTAACGTGACATGGCGCAGCCGGTAGTAGTATAAAATCGAACAAAATGGAGTCAGTACTGCAGCCACCGCGACCGTTCAATTTTGAAAATAATTTAACTAATATTACGTCAGGAAATTTGTGTACGGAGTGGGAAAAGTGGAAAAAATCATTTAACGTGTACTATGAAGCATGTGAATTGGCGAAAAAAGACGCCAAAGTGCAGATTAATATTTTATTACATGTGATCGGAGATAAATGTCGCGAGGTGTACGACCAATTTCAAGAAGATTTCACGACTGTAACGCAGTTATTGAACAGATTTGATGCATTTTTTGTACCAAAAAAGAATTTAGCAGTGGAACGTCAAAAATTCTTTAAAAGAGATCAACGTGATGAAGAGTCGGTGGAGCAATACGTTTTTGAATTGAATAAAATTGCTGCAAAATGTGATTTTAAGAGCTTGAGAGACGATCTTGTGTGCAGTAGATTGATATGCGGAATAAAGGACGTCGCGCTGTCCGAGCGATTATTACGAGAACCAGATATAAAATTATCAAAAGCTTTAGATATTTGTAGTTTGGCCGAGATGTCACGCATGCAAGCATTAAATATCAAGTCTGAAAACTATAATCAGCATGTTCACGCACTAAGTCGAGATTCAGAAAACAATGAGGAGAATAACCTACATTTAATCAAGAAACGGTACGGTACAAACGAGCGAGCATCAACGTCGCAGCGAAGGTCAGCCGCGCCGCTACAAAGACACGAACGAGCGAACGGTTCACTAACTATGCGCGGAAGCAACACTTCGGCGATAAATTCATCGGGTCGCCAAAACTCGAGTACATTTAGTTATTCGCGTAAACCGGAGCAGCGAGGTGTGTGCAGAAACTGTGGCAATGTACATAGGAAATATGAGTGCACCGCGTACGGACAAAGGTGTAACAGGTGCAATCGTGTTAATCATTTTGCAAGGGTGTGTAGGACCGGCCGCGGTCGTGTGTACGCAGTAGAGGAGGATTCCACCGATCAGGTAATACACCATGTTAACACTCATAATTCAAAAGATGATTGGTTAGTAGAATTAGTGATAAATAATGTACAGGTCAGTTTTAAGCTGGATACTGGAGCTGATGTGAACGTTTTACCAAAAAGTTTCTTAAGCATCTTGAATTTATCAGAACAAAACCTTACAAGTTCGTCTGTAAAACTACGGGGCTATTCAGGTTCTAGCATTCCAGTTCTAGGAAAATGTTATTTGAAAACTTCATACAAAAATAATATATACTTTATAAAATTTATTGTTGTTGATGTATCATCATCACCTGTCTTAGGTAGACAATCCTGTGAAGAGTTACAATTGATAAAAAGGATTATGACTGTTAATACATTAAATAGCAGTGAGACCATTTTAGATGAATATTCGGACGTGTTCACCGGCATGGGTTGCCTTCCCGGTGAGTACAAAATACAATTAAGGGAAGATGCTCAGCCCGTTATTCACGCTCCTCGAAAGTTGCCTATTGCTTTAAGAGATCAAGTCAAAACTAAATTATTAGAGATGCAGCGTGATGGTATAATTGCAAAAGTTGAGGGCCCAACGGATTGGGTAAATAGCATGTTAGTAGTAAAGAAACCCAATGGAGATTTACGCATTTGCCTTGACCCCCGTGATCTCAACAAAGCTATTAAAAGAGAACATTTTAAATTACCTTCTTTTGAGGAAATCACTGCTAATCTTTCAGGATCAAAATATTTCAGCACTTTAGATGCTAAACAAGGATTTTGGCAGGTTAAATTGCATTCTACTGATTTGTGTACATTTAATACAGTTTTTGGCAGGTTTAAATTTTTAAGAATGCCATACGGTATCACTTCAGCTTCGGAAATTTTTCATAAACGTTTATATGAACACTTTGATGATATAGAAGGTGTAGTTCTTTTTGTAGATGATTTATTGATTCACGGCCCTAATAAAAAAATACACGACGAGCGGTTGAGATTGGTATTAAAAAGGTGTAGAGAAATAAATATAAAACTCAACAGAGAAAAATGTAAAATTGGTTTAACTGAAATAAAATATTTAGGTCACAAGATCACAAAAAATGGCATTTATCCGGAAGACTCGCATTTAATTGCTATTAAAAACATTTCAAGGCCCCAATCTGTTAAGGATGTAGAAAGATTCTTGGGTATGGTAACATATGTTAGTACTTTTATACCAAACTTATCCGATAAAACATATTTTTTGCGTGAATTACTAAAAAAGGATGTGGAATGGCATTGGAACGAAAAGCATGAGAATTGTTTTAATGACATTAAACAGTTTTTAATTAGCCCGCCAATATTGCAATATTACGATCTAAATAAACCTATTGTTATATCAGTAGACGCCAGCAAAAATGGATTGGGCGCCTGCTTAATGCAAAATAATTTGCCAGTATGTTACGCTTCAAAATCCCTTACTAAGACAGAACAATCTTACGCACAAATTGAAAAAGAACTGTACGCGTGTGTATTTGCCTGCGAGAGATTCTATACGTATATATATGGCCGATCGGACATAACAATCGAAACCGATCATAAGCCATTAGTAAGTATTATAAACAAACCGTTAGCGAGCGCGCCGGCGCGTCTACAGCGCATGTTAATGCGACTGCAACCTTATTCTTTTAAACTTGTGTACAAACCGGGCAAGTATTTGTTTATTGCTGACGCGTTATCTCGCGCAGTGGCCCCCGGCGATGTGTGCGTATCGAACCAGCCGCGAGATCATCTCGATGCGCAAGCACAAGTGTGTGCGTTAACTGCGGTGAACCCATTAACTGACTCACATTTTCTTGAAATACAAAAGTGTACTAAACAGGATGATGAACTACAAGAACTGATAAAGGTAATAAAACAGGGATGGCCTATTGAAAAAACAAAAGTGAGTGATAAAATTAGGTGTTATTGGGATAGTCGAGATGAACTAACAATTAATTTTGGTATTGTTTGGAAGAGTAATAGGGTTGTTATTCCGAAATGCATGCGAAAAAATATGATAAGAAAAATTCATATAGGCCATCTCGGTATAGAAAAATGTAAGCTTAGGGCCCGTGAGATAATGTTTTGGCCTAATATGAGTTCACAATTACAGGATTATTTGTCACAATGTCAAGCTTGTTTAACGTATAAAAAACTAAACACAAAAGAGACTTTAATACCGCATGAGATTCCAAATAGGGCCTGGTGTAAGATAGGAATAGACATTTTTCATTTTGGAAACAATTCGTTTTTATTAGTAATTGATTATTTTAGTAAATTTATTGAAATAGCCAAATTAAAGTCGCTAACGTCACAAAGTGTAATAAACAAACTCAAACGTATTTTCAGTCGGCAGGGAATTCCAGAAACTGTTGTATCTGATAATGGCCCAGAATTTTCTTCAAATAGTTTCTTCGAATTCTCGCAGAAGTGGAAATTTCAACATTTGACGTCATCTCCGAGGTATCCTCAATCTAATGGTCAGGTTGAACGCGCTGTACAAATTATAAAAAACATTATGAAAAAGACAAACTATGATAATACAGATTTTGATTTAGCAATTTTAGAATATTTGAATACTCCGATTAGTAACGAAATAGGTTCGCCTGCCGAATTATTATACAATAGGAAATTACGTAGTATACTTCCATGCAAACCATCTTTGTTTATACCAAAAATAAAACAAAACACACATTATAAATTAAAATGTCGCCAACAACAGATGAAACGGCACTATGACAAAGGTGCAAGAAATTTGAAACCTTTATTTATAGGTCAAAAGGTTAGGGTCAGAATAAACAAAGATTGGATACATGGTAAAGTAATCGGTTTCAAGGGTCTCAGATCTTATTTAGTCAGAATAAGTCAAACTGGAAATGTTCTAAGACGCAATAGGAAACATTTAATAATTGATAACAGCCCCGGTGAGTCACCAATGCGTACCGATTATGATGATTTAGTCCAAAACGGAATCAACATCAGCTCCAGCGTTGCGCCGCCTGTACAACAGTTACATAACGACAACTCTAATTATTATCGTACTCGTTTTGGCAGGACAGTGCGACCTCCTGATCGGTGGGGTTACCCCACAGCTGCATCTGCGGCAGCGCCGACAGAGCAGTGAGTTAGAGAGAAAATAATTTATAGTGATGTTAATTAGTTGATTGTTTTATGAAAATATCTTTTATATACTTAATAAATTCATGCATGTACTTATTAGTTTTTAAAGCTATGCTTTGTCATTTACAAAATTATAATAATTTAATTTGAAATATCATGTACTTTAATTAAAAACTTGATAAGTTCTATATCAATCCAATTAATTTCAATAATTTTTGATGCTATTGTTATTTTACTATTTCCAAATAGTCCAATGAATTAATTAATTAATTAAATAATATACAAAATTATGATATTTATGAAATTGTTATTAATCGGTATAATTTTTTTTTCTATTACACGAATAATACTTCCTATAAATTATTATTTTGAAAATACAGATCAGTTAATATTGTCGTTAACTTTGGATCTATTATATACTTACTTATATGAAGTAAATCTTAAAAGTTAGAAGTGTAAGTTTAGTAAGTAATTTAAAAAAAATCAATGTTTGTTTTATATTTTTTTGTGCATGTTTAAATGTTAAGAGTTTTCTTTTTCTTTTTCTTTTTGTAAAAGGGGATTGTCAGTAATGTGGGTAGTTGTGTTGTGATTTGTTGGGTATGTCTTACGTAAATTAATAAAGTCAGTCTGAGCTCGACCACCGTCTTTGATTGCCGTCCGTCCCTAACGTAATTATTACTCGAACACAATACAACTAATTTAGTAAGATTAAAGTACAAAATCTGTTTTTAAAATAATAAATTACTTTCATCAGTTAATACATGATAAAAATATTGATGGTGAACTGGGTTTTTGCAGCAAAATATACATTTGCAATATTTACCTCTGAATTCACAAACAACCACTGCAACAAGTTTAGAAATTGTTGATTTAATAACTTAAAGGGATTGAACAAACCTCAATGCTAACAAAAAGTATATTATTGAAGACACGATTTAGTAGCCTTCTGCAAGCTGGAGTGGAAACGGAACGTCGACATTTCCGATAACAGAGCCAAAGGGCGCGGGTGAGGCTCGTTTCCGCCGCAGACATAACTTTATTTACACTTACGAACAACTTAATAGATAGACTCACCCGTGTAACTTTTTATTATCCTACTATCCTACTAATATTATAAATGCGAAAGTTTATAAGTATGGGTGTATGGATGTTTGTTACTCTTTCACGCAAAAATTACTGAACGGATCTGGATGAAATTTGCAACAGAGATAGATTATAGGCTGCAATAACACATAGGATACTTTTTATTCCGATATTTCCACGGGAACGGGAACCACGCCGATGAAACCGGGCAGCCGCTAGTAATGTTATAAATGCGAAAGTTTGTGAGAGAGATAGTCGTAACTTTCGACATAACATTTTTCTATGTAAATAATCAAATATCGTGGTTATTCAATTATCAAAAGTTGCTCGATACGGTCTTATTGTAAAGCAATATTAATTTGTTATATGTACAAAAGAAAAAAAACAGCAATTTCATACCTTAATCCCTATTATTTACTCGTATCTCATACAACTTACGCTCTTGCTTTGCAACCGCTTGGTTACGTCAGTTTGGTCAAACCTTAAACATAAGCTAAACTATTAAATTAGTCATCAATAATATATTAGTATCAACTTAAATAGTTACCCTAGACTGTCGTTACAAGCATCTTTGAATATCAAAGAAACTACACACTCGTTGGGTTAAAAAAGCCTTTGTCATGAGCCGTATTATTTCTTCTGGTCTGATTTCGTACATTAATATCTTCTAATTTAAAAGAAAGACAACAATAATAGTAATATCGTTTTAGATTTTTTACTATTAAGATCAGTTATTAAAAGGCAGTTTTGTGAAACCTTTAGAGCTTGCTGTATGCAATAAATAAAATACTTAGTACATAAGCAAGAAATTTTTAAAAGTTTGTATCAAGTTGTTTCAACCAAAGAGCTTTAAATGCACTCCAGTGACCAATTTTGTTAAAACTTATGCATTAAACGTACTTATTCTAAACAGCAAAAACTTATACTAAGGTGGTTACAAATATCATCAAATTTTCATAGTTCTATGAAAATATTATCAAATAGTGTAAAACAAATAAAAATTCCCAAATTACTGCTAATTAACCTCTACTCGTCTAACTAATCTTACTACCTAATATTCACAATGCGAAAGTTTCGATGCTTAGATGTTTGTTGAAGGATCTGAAGAATGTGATTTAGAAATAAATGTTACTCTGAAACAATATTCCTACAGGAACGGAAACCATGCGTCACTGTAAACGCATTGTTTCCGTTCCTGTAGGAATATTGTTTTTCACACACAACACGCACACAACCTTTTCTGTTCCGGTGACAGCGGCGCTACGTACGTTTTTCTTTTTTTGTAGCAATTTAACCGGCCCTGACTTCTAAGAACTTCAGCCGCCAGCAGCGCTATAGTTGGACATCAACTTGACAGCAAAATGACATTAAAAAAATACGCTAGTTTCACATTTTGGCCACCGGAACAGAAAAGTTTGTGGCACTGTAAAACAGCTGGGCGGTGTTATTAAAAAATAAAGGTACCTACCTATTTGCGTCGATGTTTTAAGAAAATTTTTAGAAAATGCAACGACAGTGAAATTAAAAATAGAAAGAATAGCTCTGAAACCGGGATGCGAATTTACGAACGCTATACCATTTCAGTCACGAGACAAACTCTAATAGATAAGGCCTTTGGCCTTGCAAATCGTTGAAAACATCTAATCTATTTCCGTAACAATTTAGACTGTAATAGTATAAGCATTGATGATTAATTTGAAAGCAACATTGCAGTTGCAAATGTTCGTCTGTTACGGATACAGTAAAAATTCCATCTAGCCTAGCATGAGCGGCTTATAACACGCGATATGATATAGCACGTCATGCTGTCTTGCTTACCCTACTTAGGTGTGAGCAAGGCAGCATGACGTGCTATATCATATCGCGTGTTATAAGCCGCTCATGTTAGGCCGGCATAATATCTCAACGAATCGTAAACAACTTTTCAGAGAGTGAGTTTGCCTTGGAAGTCCTGTAGTAGAACACTTGATAGGTTAAATTCCGTGGTTTTTTTTGTTAAACAAAACATGGATTTTTAACACAAAAAATAACCACGAAATTTAGGCTAGGCTTAATTAAAATTTATAACCTATAACGTGTTCTACGAGGCAAATCTACAGGACTTCCGAGGCAAACTTTCGAGCAAGGTTTTTTTCTCTTAAAATGCCAACTGATTAAAACATGCAATTCCTATACTATAAAAGTAAAGATTTTTACTGAATTAAATTAAATATTTTCAACGAATTTGCACGGACAACGGATCATCTATTAGGGTTTGTCTCGTGACTGAAATGGTATAGCCTTCGTAAATTCGCAACCGGGATAGCTTATTGCTATTACGTTGTAATGTAATTTGAGGAAAGCAAGGTAAACTAAAATGTGTATTGAAAATTCTCTTCCTTGTCAATGTCATGAAAATTATGATTCCATACTGAAATTCTGAAAGGATATTTTTATAATTTAAATTTCATAATACGAGCACGCATATTGTGGAGACTGACTTCCTTTTATAGCGATATTAAATTTAGTTGTCTAGTGAAAAAGACAATTTCAATGCAAATTATGCAATGGTCTATGATATCCACACACACACTAATATTATTAAAAAAGAAAATCTTGTTGGTTGTATACGAAGCAAATAACACAAATTCTTTCAATGAAGTCATTATATCTTTGTTTTTAGGTTGTGACGAGGAAATCATTGGCATTTAAGTGTCGCATTAAAGTTTTATAACAAATTCCTGGAATCGTCAATTTGATGACACTGGAATAATTTATTTAGTTTCGTTCGTTGTATCCTGAACGTATATTTCAATTTTCAGGCCTGCCAATACAGGGGGCTAATTGTCTAATTTTAACATCAATCGCAATCGCTTTCAAAGGTATTGCGATTATGATAGCGGTTGATGGAATTGTGTAACTTTACACAATTCCATAAATCGCAATCGCATTCGGAACGAATGATGTTTTGACATATTAAAAACATAATAAAAACTTACTTATATTCGTTGAAAGATTGCAGTTAACAGTGAAATCTTTCGTTTGACACTTCTCAATAGCTTTCAAAGATTTTGCGGTTGTCACTTTGCTTAGACAATTCCAAATCTACGTAAAGTTAACGATATCGTTCATTCAATAATCTTTCAAAACAAGTCGCGATCGCAATCGCAATCAAATGTCAATAATTTGTGGTGTGAAGTTCGTGAATATCTTTCAAACGTCAAATTGAAAGCGATTGCGATTGATGTTAAATTAGACAATTAGCCCCCAGGTATACACAGAAATAGCATTTGTTACTCTGATTATCATATTGTTCTCCGTTATTATTTGCTATTGGTTTCTCTTTGATCTTGGGTGTTTCTGTTACCATGGCTTTTAATCCGTTCAATTTAATTACCTAAATCGGATACCTTTGTTTGCAAAAGAAAAATTAATTGATATTGCGTTAATTTTGTGTTGTTAACTTAGTTATTTCAATTAAAAAATAACAAGCTTTTTTATGTTATACGTACCTTTATTCTGCTTTATGATAGTATGTGACGTAGCCCGTGAGTTTTTCCATCTAATAATTTCTTCAGATTTTTTGTTTGCTTTAGATATTCTGCCGTATTCATAAAAATATTTAAGCTATGTTTGTTTAACTTAAACATTGTTTTGTCTCTTTTGCTCAAATTAGAAATGACATTTATGTTACAAAGACAAACTAACAAAGTTAAACATCGCTTAAATATATTTATGAATGCGGCAGATTGTATTTAACAGTTTTACTTCAAAAACTACTCAAATTCAGTCAAGCAACGTTTTGTATCATTCACCTTAAATTTCAAAATTAAAGAATTAAATATTTCATAAAGAATTTGGTGTTATTCATTATAACAGATCTTTTTAAATTGAGTCACTTATTTCCTTTATCAAAACGTGATTTTAGTCCTTAAATATTGTTTCCAATGGTGAATTCATAATATGTAATGTATCTTATGTACCTGTCCACGTCAGGAAAGTTGCTAGACTAGGCTGTCTTGGGAATATCTAGTTTGACAACTTAACAGTAACATGGCGTTGTTTATAGCTATGAGTTACTGAAGCGTCATGCTTATGGTCCAATATTTATATTAAAATATAAGGCGATATCTTTTTTAATGTGCATTAAAAAGAAATGTTTATAGGATTATATTGATTTTATAACATAGCTTAACTAAAAAAGGTTTATAAGTTATTATGACCTAAAAATAATAAAAAAAAAACAAATCAAACCTAATTTGATAAACAATCTAAATTTTAAGGTGCCATCATAGTGTTTATTTTAAGCTCCATTCATACTAATATTATTATTATAAATGTGAAAGTTTGTTTGTCCATCTTTCACGTCAAATGGAGCAATGGATCGACGTGATTTTTGGTATAGGGATGGTTTAGGAGCTGGAGAGTGATATACGCTGATTTTAATCCCGGAAAAATATCACGTCCCGCGGGATAACGTCGTTTAGTCCACGCGAGGAAGTCTAGTTTATTATATGCCTAATTTATGTAAGAAGAACATCCAACAGAAACTTCCAATAAGACTGTTTGCATCGCTCAGTACCAATTTGGAGTTTGATAATTTACCTTAATTGAAAACTACTTCAAATCCCAGGTTGGTCGATAGGATCGGTATAATTAAAAAGTCGGTAGCCAATCCTATTACACCTTGAAAATACTTCGGAACGAACCTGTTTGTATAATTCCGTACAAATTATCCGGCGCTGAAAGTAAGAATTTCGTCAGTACCGCAAGTTGCCAATGCGATGAGGTATCTACTTCATTAAAGTTTTATTTGATTACTCAAGACTTAAGAAATCACGCGAGTTTCATTATCTGTTATGGTGACTAGAAGTTGCCCCACATTCAATATTTTGGTTGCCATCCGAATGCATCTCTACAGATTTTAGTGTTCCTCCAAAAAATAAATTATTCAAACGTTAAAAGCTTTGAACGCTATAAGCTTGTTTACTTTGCTGTACGTTTGTTTAAAAATAATCGTGTGCTATTTTTTTGTATTTATTGTATTTATTGTTTTTGTGCAAGGGGGTACCCTTGCACAAAAACAATGTCCAAAAGTGGATCTTTACAAATTCATCCAAAATTTTACCAACAAAAATATTTGATTCAGCTGCACATCGCAGTAGACTCAAAAGACCAACTATCAAAAAACACGAACTTAGTTAAAACCACCAAAGACCAATACCAGTCTCTCTATATTCTAAACTCGAACGTCAAAAATCTAATTTTGTTGCCAAATAATCAGATTTTGCCAAATAGCAATTACTAGGTGCTCTGGCTGTCTACGCGTATTTACTGCGGTGTGGTGCCGTTCGGTTAACTGCTTTAAAGGAATATCCGATCAAACATGGGCGTAAACTAATTCCGTCGGCAAACTCGAAACTCGGTTAAACAGAAAAAAGTGTAGAACGCCAGTTGCCAACGTCGATTTCGCTGTAGCTTATTTTTGAAGTTAAAATTTGATCCTAAATTTTCAGGTTAGTTTTTAGTGTCTATTTCACGTCATCTTTTCGTAGGTACTGTTATCTTGATTAAGCAGTGAATTAAAACTAAGTAATTAGGTACTTGTCATATGAAAATACGTGAATGTACATTGAAATATTTTTAAACTTTCATGGTCATTAACACTGTAAATATTATGAAAAAAAGGGATTCTTACCATGTTTTGATTTGTTGTTGAGTCTCCGTTATTTCGGCGCAGTTGCACACGCCATGATCACGGAGTAACTCATTATCGGGGACTCAACAACAAATCAAAACATGGTTAAAATCCCGTTTTTCGTAATATTTACATTGAAATATTTGTTGAAAATTAGTGGCATCCCGCGTGGTTCCTGTTCCCGTGGGAATATCGGTATTAAATTAAGCCTATGTCACTCGGGAATATTGTAGCTTTCTATTGGTGAAGTATTTTATCCATAAGTGTAAGAGTTCATCCATTACAAAGATACAAACAAACAAATAAAAAATCCTTAAAATATTAGTATATTATTAAATTTTTTGTAAAATTTTAAGTAAATTATCTAATTTACGCGTATTGAAGGAGTATTCTCGACATGTATTTGGTCATATCACTGGCCTGATTTTACTATTAACCCAAAACATGTACTATCTTTAGATCTCTAAGAGAAAACTAAACTAATGAAAAAAAACGTGTGTTTTTCATCAAAACATAATTTATTATTACGAAATTAACGCCATCATATTGATTTTCAGGACCAGCATTTATCGTGAAGTGCGCAAGAGGACAGTCAAAAAACTTTAGTTAAAGAACAGTAGTTAACAAAATAAGTGCCTAAAAAGGTGTTAAGGAGAGCATCTAGCCGCTAGTGATCAACCAACGTATAGCGTGAAATGGTCAAGGTAATAAAAAAACTGCTCTGTATGAATAATTCACATTTCGCAACTCACGCCACGCTAACCCTTCGTGTGTGGGCTTCACTTTGTAAATACATTTTCGAATCACTCTTTCACCCGGTGGAATCAAATGTGCCAACCTCTGTTTGATTTTGTTTTGAATTTCAAATGTTTTAAGGCTGTGCAGCACCTTTTTAGCTCACTTATTGGTCGGCCGACAGCATCGTGTTGTACACATATAAATACATAAATACTTTCATTACTTGTTTGTTTTTAAGCCTCTGAGTGTATTGCATTAATAATGCAATTATACCGACTTTAGAATCAAAACTGTTAAATAAAGAACAATAAACAACATTGTTCTTAAAAAAACTAAATTGTATTATGAATTACCTCTTCTCGAAGTCATTGTATGCAACATTGTGCTGTCACTGAATTTTTCAGTAGACTTCTAGTATAAATGAAATGTCCAAAAAAGCACGCAGTGTGTTTACGTATTCTTGCCTATGTATATTGTTTTCACATAACAGTCTCGTCTCACATGTCTTGTTCAAACTTTCTCTCTTAATGTAAACGGTTACTAATACCTTCAACTTCTTCACTATGTTTTGGTGTGTTTTGTAAAAGTGTTGTTTTCATCTGTATGTAGTTTACTGGTACCGGTATCATTATCTTTGGTAACTTCCTAGAGTAGTATTTTACAAAGCTGAGGATAATCTTCACTTTGTAATGGAAACTTCTTTTTGCTTCTGCGGACACTACTCATTAAAATAAATCTATCGATGGATTGAGAACTTCTTGTCCAAGGTACGTATTGCAAGATTTTAATTTAAATGTTCGGTTTTAACTAAGGCACATTTTCATGAGAAAGAATTTTTGTACTGCTGGTAGTTATAAAAATTGCTTCACTACATAGTATAAAACAAAGTCGCTTTCTCTGTCCCTATGTCCCTTTGTATGCTTAAATCTTTGAAACTACGCAACGGATTTTGATGCGTTTTTTTTTATAGATAGAGTGATTCAAGAGGAAGGTTTATATGTACTTTTTATCCCGATATTCCCACGGGAACGGGAACCACGCGGGTGAAACCGCGGGCGGCCGCTAGTAAATAATAAACAAACCAAATCAAATTCGTAAACCATGATGTGCTATTGATTTTACCGGATGTAACTTTTTTTTTATTTAAGATACGTTTCGTCGATGAAACAGTTTAATAATTTTGAACCCTATAACATCAGCTGCTTTAATCTTACCCCACGCTAGTATATCCTCCTAACAGCAACAAAATCTATTAATTAATCTTATCCAAACACGTGCATTTTCATATTAAATGAGCGCGTTGCGGTAGAATATTATTATCCGCTTTTATATTAATGTCTGGATTACGCGGGTTCATTACAAATTAAATTGGTCAACGCGTGGTTTGTCCAGTGTCTTACTTTAATCCCTTGTTTTTGGGTGTGTATCATCATGTTCGATATACCTAAATAATCTGTATCAGTTGGAAGATCGTTCTTGAAAGTGGCGTTCGAAATACGTATTAAACTGATCCAAGTTCTGGGTGCCTACCATCAACTTTAAGACAGCGATTCAAAAATAGCGCGATGCAGAATAGGTTCCTAAAATGAATTGCTTTCTTTCGTACTCTGACCTTCTAAAAACTGGATCGCAAATGAATTGCTAAATGTGAATGACCGAACGATTTGTGTCCTTATTTCTTCTACCCAGACGGGTAGTCTCTTTCACTCGATTCTGTCATGCCCGGAGAGTGAAAGGGACGGGTATAACCTGCAGGTGTCATGTTAGCTTGGCCGAGTTATAAATCAAATAAGAGTTGATGACAGCTCAGCGGCTGTGAAATGTCATTGAATGATCACTGAATCGCTGTCATTGATATTAAGCTGTCGTGGTACGAATAAGCGAAGCGGATCAGTTTAGGTCCTAAACAAAACCGCAATAAGAGTTGATGGTAGGCACCCTGTTTAGCAAAATAAAAAAAAAATTGACGTTGAGATTGTCGATAAAAGTATAAAAACATCATTCAAAGTAGTCCCACAGAATTAACTTGAAACTTTTTAGAAAGGCTTTTCAAAACGACAACTCCTTCAGTCAGCTTCACTGTGTTATAATGTAATTTCAATTATTTAATAAAATTAGGAATCTAAGTGGCTATACAACTGTATTCAAACTGACCCTAGGAAAAAGGCTCATGTCGCTTTTTCTACTTTAACCAACTTTCGAGTATTTAAAAAACCTGTCACTGTTTAGCTTTCATACATTTCCTGGGGTATTTTCGACCGGTAAAGTGTCAAACGAGTTCTTTGCCTGCAATACGGACGTGCGGGCTCGCGTTGCTTTTGATCTACGGATTGAAACAGCACTGGCTCTGAATACTGTATGGCTGGACCGGATAATAAAAAATGTTGAAAACCATGCCCTTTTCTACGAAATGGACCAGTCGATCATTAATAAAATGAATGCACGCTGCGGAACCTTCAACGCTGCAGTTTAAATATCACCTTTTTGCGTATCGGTGTAATGTTTCGAGCGAGCTGTAATGACGAAAGGAGTGACATCCACAAATGGAATACGTAACGTGCTTTTGACGAAATAAATAAATATTCATATCGTAAAGGGAATTGCTTATTTTCGGTTAAGTGTGGATATGATGTTCAGTTAAAAGTATTTTTGTAAAAGAAGAAGATTAAAGTAAATATTTATAAAAGTCTTTTTGTATGAAAGTGTATGCAAAAATATCACTTTAATACGTATTTAAATAGATTTAAATCTACAACGCACCGCCATTATGCACCTGTGTTACTTACCACGTATTAATGTGGTTTTAGTAAACGGTCGCGACATCGCTCGAAGGATTGCTCAATTGAAGTGGCAGTGGGCGGGACACATAGCGCGGAGAACCGATGGCCGTTGGGGCGGAAAGGTTCTCGAATGGCGACCGCGAACCGGACGACGTTCCGTGAGCAGACCCCCTACAAGGTGGACCGACGATCTGGTCAAGGTCGCGGGAAGCCGCTGGATGCGGGCAGCGCAGGACCGATCGTTGTGGGAGATCCTTGGGGGAGGCCTATGCCCAGCAGTGGGCGTCATACGGCTGAAATGATGATGATGATGAGTAAACGGTCATTAAGATAATCGATTACAAGATTTTTTTAAATTATAACACGCACTAATATGCTCGTAACAAGTGATTTAGATCTTCTACTTTATAATTTGATTAAACAAATAATAATGACGACAATTGAGAGATTAAACGTATATATAATTATTATGTTATGATTCACTATCTTCGAGCAACGCGAGCCTTCCGTCTGGACGGAAGACCCGCGTTGCTCGAAGTTCACTATATTTTAATTTGATTACATACAGTATAAAAATCGATTCGATCGATCGATTAAATGAATTTCTTTTTTTACCTGAAAACATTAAATTCAAACATACAACAATAAAACTTGGTGATTCTAATACTCTTTGGTAAAAATTATTTGCTCTACTTTCGTGGTAATGTGCATGCTATTTCTGTTTATTATATGTCTGTATATCTTTAACAATAAATATTATTATGATTATGATTATCTGTATTTTTTTGGTCAACTTTTCAACGTTTTTTTGCTTTTTTATTATGGACTCCGATACCGCTACCTATGACGATTTTATGTGAGTTCGTGCCATTTTATCTTAAGCTTATCAATTATAAAAAGTACAATACTAATATGTTACTTTTTACTATGAATTTTAACTTCTATTTGGTCAATATTGTCACATGCTAGTTAAGGTACATTTTGGAATCTTGATACAAAATTATTATAGTATTTAGATTCTGTTAGGTATAAAATTATAAAAACAAGTCATTTGTTCACCTTTAGCCTAAGCTCCCATACAAAGTGAGCAATTGCTATTTGGTGATAGTTTATGTTATAAACTATTATATTACTTCGTTTATGGTTCATTCACTTGTTTAATAGTAAGCATATTTTTGGGGTCTTAACGTAAATAAAAGTAATAACGTTGACGATGACTATGGCTGTAACAAACCCCTTTACAAAAAAAAACAGGCACTTGCTTTATTTTCATATAAACTTGCGCACTTTATGGTCATTAAAATAGAACTGTCAGTATTTTTCGACAATAATTTATATGTCAAATGTGTTAGTTTAACTGACAGAAGAATTTTTCTATAATCATCCTACTTCCTACTAATATTATAAATGTGAAAGTTTAGATGTTTGGATGTTTAGATGTTTGGATTTTGTTACTCAATCACGCCAAAACGGCTGAACGGATTTGGCTGAAATTTGAGACATAGATACTTTGTAGCCTGGAGAGGAACATAGGCTACTTTTTATCCCGGAAAAGTATCAAATTCCGGCGGGATAACGTCGTGTAGTCCACGCGGGCGAAGCCGCGGGCGGAAAGCTAGTTTGAAATAACTTTGAAAATCTCTTCATATTCCCAAACTTCCAAAAATCTAAGACATTAGTTGAGTTTCATAGAAAAATGTAAGGAACGTTAACAAACTTTAAATTTTTATCCGCTGTAACGAAAAAGGGAAGTGTTAGTTCTTATTTGAGACTTTTATTCGAAATACCAGCTATTTTGCATTTTGACAATAGTGTTAGTGTAGAGAAATAACGAGTAGATGATCTGCAATAGAGACGTGCAGTGAGCATTTGATTGTATGGAAATAAAGCAAGTGCCCGTTTTTTTGACAATCAGTATTAATGGTTTGGATGTGAATTTCATTTGTAAATCCTAATTAAAATCAAATCATGAACCAATTTAATAACAATATTTCATATTTAATTCTTCCTTATGTGAGCCAAAATCTAATATTAATCACATCAAAGCTAAAAGACGTCGCATGAAATGTGAAATTAAATTATTTATTGTTTTGCTTAACTGACAGTACGGCACGCGACATCAAATAAACTCAACGCTTTTCGAGATGTTTGTTTGTGTATACTGAATGAAGACAATATTTCATTTTTTCATATCATGAAAAAGAAACGAGCAACATAGTGAAGAATTCAACATAATATAGTTTTAAAATCACTTACGTTAATCTTAAATTCCTCACTGTTATAACCAGTTATCGGATAATCGGATGCATATTTACCTAAAGTTAATATTTGGCTAACTAACTATGGAAGCGACTTCTTAAAATATGTTTTTTAAATAAATATCCCGGGATTCTAGAAAATTCGGGAATGCAAAGCTAGTCGGTAACATGTTGTAAAAACGAAGCCTTTAGCATGTGGTATTTATTTTTAAAAATTTCGGGATTCCGGGTTTACTTACACAACTATTCATAGGTACGTATTTACTTGAAGTTTAGTTAAGTTCCCAATGCGATTTATGAGTATGTACTAGTAGAGTGTTAGAGGAAGAGTAGTGAGTGTTAGTTTAAATAAAACAATAAGTACTTACAATAATACTTTATGGGTCTATATACCCTTTGCGGGTCGCTACTTGCACACAAGCAGGTATATGTATAATTTGCCGTCTCACTCGCATTCATTAAGAAATACCATAGCCTTCTCTATTGTTTGCACCGACGTATCCGTACGCGTCAGAGTGAGGCACGAGACACGCCGTGCTTCCGCCCGCGCACCAACCCCGGGCAGGCCCCAGTCACTCGCTCAAGGTCACGCGCTATGTGCCTACCGCTAAGTAGCTCGTAACCGAGCCGATCAGTTGTGGGCTGTCGCACGCGTTTCCCGCACAAAACGCTGCGATACAATTTTATTACCTACCTATATAATTATTAAAGATAAAATCTTGACTAACGATACGATGGTTAATTATTGTAAATTGTTCACACGATTCAGAATATTTTCGCTAGTAAAATCTAATAACTATGAGTTCAAAGATGGGATAAAAAATATAGATCATTTTATAAAATTAAAGCACATTTAATTCACTCCATTGCATTATTCATAAATAGTAAAGTTTATTTCACTTCAGCCATTTTGTTTAATTTATGTTCTTTGTACAACCTTGACGATTTCGCTCGATGACCTACTCTCGCGAAGTACGCGGGAATCTCGAATCTTGGAGCGCGTCCGTAGAATATGTTTCTTCTTGCAGCGGTTCTGCAGCAGTTTTTGTAGGCTAATACAGCGTAGGTATTTTAGCTTTTAGCTAGATAGAGGGATTTATCTGTTACGTAGTAACTATTTTCTAATCTTACCCCGGGCACACCTGCATTCGTCTACTGCGCAGCATTCCGCGCGAACTTCAGGGCCGCCAAGTTATTTTGCGCGTACTGTACAAGCCGAGCTATAGAAATCTAGCAACGTTGCACGTGTATTGTCTATTTCTATTGACAACGCCAATGACAATACGACAAATTTAAAAACAAGAGAAAGTCTACAATACTTAACAATGCCTGACAGCCACTGAAAAGATTCCAACTTTTTATATGGAGCCTGACATAGGTACCTAAAGTTCCAAGTACCTTAATTACCAAAAATGACAAGTTTTAATATACTAAGTTTTATTATACACATTCAAAGTGAAATATTTCAAAAAGTACATCATTTAAGACTTTTGTTTAAAATGTTTTCTCTGTTGGTTGGTGTATGTTTCATAGGTGTACACCAAAATATGACGTTTAGGTACATACGTACTTGCACCTTTAAGTATGCCAATGAGTTACATTTGTGGTAGGAGGCAGTGAAGTTACATAGATACTGTGTATCCTAAACATTTAACTTACTTAGTCCTTTAATACGATAGGTAGGTAGGTACAGGTACTACTGTTAGTTGATTGCGGGATTTTATTGGTGATTCTGTTTTACTTTAATAATCAAGAACTTGAATGGTCTTTCTTTATAATTTCTTATTTATTATTCGTTTGGGATATGTTTCGAAACTTGAAAAAGTACGTGAAGAAATGTAAAATTATAAACGAGTTATTATTTTTAGATATATTTTTGATACAAAAGTGCATTCCATTTAAGCCAACATCTGAATATACGTAAATACCAGATTTGATTCTATATAACCAAAACACTATATTTGTCAATTCCGAAATCCCGGGATTTTTCGATACAAAAGTGCATTCCATAACAGCCAACACCTCAACTTTAGGTAAATATGCATCCGATTATCCGATCTCTAGTTATAACCACGCACAGATGTACATAGGTTACACAAGGTACATAGATTGGGAAATAAAAAAACTTTAAACCTAATCAAAAACATAAAGTAAGCAACTCTCAGATTTCTGCGCGCATTAATATTATATAACTACGTTCACGGACAAATACTTAAAGCCCGTTTTATCATAATTTTTGTAAATATGTATATAAGTGTTACTTTCAGGTTTTTGTTTTTTAGACGTTGCGACGTCTTTCCTGGGGCCGGGTGTTTTTCTTTTCTTTTCAATAAAGAAATATGAGTTTAAAATCTAATTACTATTTACACTTGAACCCATCAACATCCAAAGGTTGTTATAACTTTGTAACAATTATTCACATTATGAATGACACGATACAACAGATGCAGCAAACGTCAGAGCTAATGGTTGTACCAATTTTTTCGCGGCTTCCCTCCACGTATCAGTTCTCGCAAACGCGTTCTTTATCCAATTATCCGTATATAAGTCTCACCTGTGACTGAGGAAATGGCTCGGGAAAACTCAGGAAAACGCCGCTTTGGGGAGACGCCGTTATATCCACAAATATTGTTTTTTCTATTCAGCCTCAGTGCTCTTTTGTAGCGATTCAATTAGCCAGCTAGAACTTCGTGTTAGGATATACGCGGATTTTTTACTTTTTTGTTTTATCTTTAATTTTCATTTGTTTGAAATCATGTCATCTCATCAACAGGCCATGTCTTAAGTCGCTCTTGTGACTGAGGAAATGGCTAAACGCTGTTTGGGGGAGCTGTTGTTTTATCGACAAATATAGCTTTTCTATTCAGCCTCAGTGCTCTTTGTAGGTATTCAAGTATCTAGAGCTTCGCGTTAACATATGCGCGTTTTTTTAAACTTTTTAGTAAAAAAATCTATTTTCATTCGGTTTCAAGGTTTTATTCCTTTCGGTAATATTTTCATTTCGGTTATAAGGTATAATGTGAGCGTTGATCTTCATTTGTTCGTCGATCACAGTATGATTTGCTTGATCAATAACGAGATGCAAAACTTTTTATGCGATACCTTTGTTTATTGTTATTATAATATTGCTAGTTATTCCTCGTCCTTATTCTTATGAACTTTTTCTAAATTATCATTGACGAAAGTCTTCCTAAATTTTAACAGAATTTGTGTAAATTTTACTTTTTCGAAATGTTTGTCAAACCTAATGTTTAGTTATAGGACGAAAAATCTAGGTTTGACAAACCTTCCGAAACCGCCTTACATGTAGAATTATTTAATTTCATATGCTCCCGCAATTCGGCAAATTAGATCGGCACTCGAAACGGTCAGAAGTCGACACCCGGCCCTTCAGCTGATATGACGCTACCCTCTCCCAATCACAGGGAAATTTAAAAGGGGGCTAAGTCATACACCTAATGGGGAAAAAGTTCCGTAGGTTATTAATATATTTAAGAAGAAATACCTATATGTTTCATTACAATATCAAAGGGAAATCTGAAGAAATAACGTTCCAAATGATGTATTTACGTAGCCATCGCATAATGTGTATAATCTTCTGAATCTTTCGTCTCTTTGATTACTCTTTTGAATTTATTGGTGCAGTTAAGACAACTGTTGCCTATCAATCAATAAGTAAAAAATAATTTAAAAAAAACAGCCCAGTGTTTCACACCTAAAGGCTAGCAAAAGATACTTCTGTGCCTATTCTACCTTCTAAAAAAGCATATCCATTGGACAAAATACCAGTAAATACTAAGAAAATTGCAGATTTAAAGAAAATAGAAAAGTATCAACCCCCTGAAGAGAATATAATGAGATTTTAAATTATTTTTATGCATTCGAAATGCAATTTTTGTAAGTAATAGGTAAAATGTAATAGTAAAAAACCACGAGCCCTATAAGTAGCTTTCAGGAGGAATATAATGACTTTTTATCAAGAAATATTCATGTGGCCAACGTCTGAAAATGATGATGAGGATGAAATAGTAGATATATAATCATGTGTACTTTATTTTTTTCAATTAAAGACATTATTCAACAAATGGTCTTTAGTTTTTAGAGAAATTCTAGTAACAACATCAATCTATCACTGCTGCTATGCAATTTTTTTCAATAATCTGTTTTTTTTACGATCAAAATATATGAACTTGTGCATATTTTATATTGTCCGAACAAAGACCTTATGACATAATACATTGTATTGTATTGTAAGGATACATTGTATCCAATATTTTTTTTCAGTATTTAGTTTTTTTACCTCTCCTGACTGTTGACTTTCAAAAATACCTGATTCAATTATAATATTCAACGGTATGTTTTCCAATTTAATATCAGATAGGAATTATAACCAGAAACCACTAAACCCACAAATAGTTGGAAAACAAATGACCTCTTCAGTTAATAATAATTGATTCCCATATGCAATGGTTTGGTGAACTTGGCTTGAAAATAATAATCAGTTAAACGATCCCAAACATAAAAGATATAGAGATCGCTAAATCACACCGATTTTACGACAAAATAAAAAGGAAACAGACGTAAATATAGATTTGTTGCGCCATCGGGGAAATAAAGTTCCAACAAACTGGGAAAATGAAATATACCTGAATAGATCTATGAAGACTACTCCAAGGTTATTTCACAAAAATATATTTGCATATGCCAAAATGTTAGTAACAAAAGACGCATTTCACTTGTGCCCTTACAGTCAAATAGAATATGTTTATTCAATACTAGCTTTCCGCCTGCGGCTTCGCCCGCGTGAACTACATGACGTTATCCCGCGGGAATGTGAGTTTTTCCGGGATAAAAAGTAGCCTATGTTCCTCTCCAGCCTACAAAGTATCTATGTCCCAAATTTCAGCCAAATCCGTTCAGCCGTTATGGCGTGATTGAGTAACAAACATCCAAACATCTAAACATCCAAACATCCAAACTTTCGCATTTATAATATTAGTAGGACTTTTATTTGTTGAATACGAAATGTTACCAGTCTGACTTTCATAGGTATTGTTAAAAATACACAAGAGAGGATTATCACAACATTGTACCTTTGCGTCTATTTTCACGTTACTGTAAACTGTTAATACTATTGCTTCAACATAAATTGCCAATTTCCTACACCAATTCTTCAGGCCTTACATTACAATGGCTGCCGCGAAAATGACTGTTAGTTTTAAAAATCCAATTACACTTCGAAAATCGATTACACCTCTGTATATTGCGGATAAATTTTATTTAGAAGGGTACCGCTCTAGACTGGTAAATATTGGAGCAAGATTAATAGGGTTCCGGCACATTGCCCATGGATCCCCAAACCGGGAAGGAGATTATTCCCTTTTCTCGCGGATCGGAACCAGATCTCATTTCCTCCGACAACATCAAAGTGAGATAGCAATCGGTTTTTTATTTGAATCAGCAATATTTTGTAAGGCCAGTAGTTAGTCCGGTGACGTATGGGAATAGAGCAGCTCGCTTCATCTATTATTCCGTGAAACGTAGGCTGTTTCCTTAGGGATGATATAAATTTATTTTATGCTGAAGTAAGTTGCTTATCCAATTGTTCGTAAGTGATATTAATAATTTATTAGTTTCGCCCACGTCAAAGTTTCCTGAGCGTTTAGAAATTGTGTTGCGCGACACATTGGTTATAGTTGAAGATGTTTTATACTGATTCTTAATGTTTAGTACAATAACCGCTTATTTACAGGTATTAAGTTTCGTGTAAAATATTATAATTTGGAAACGCTTTACATCATTTATTATTAAAGTACTACTTTTGGGTTGGAATTCATCATTTTACCATATAATTTAAAATTTGAACATTAATCATTGTCACGAGTATAAATAAAATAAATAAATGCCTATAAACGTTTTGTAAGTTACGAATAAACAATCGTTTACGCGCAATTCGAAAACTAATTTCTTATGCTATCGATTTTATTAAAAGACATAAAATGTCGCATAATATAAAAAAGTCCTGTCCACAAATAAAATCTTTTATTTATGACCAAATTGTCCTTATGCGCTTAAACGAAATAATCCGATGGGGTATTTCAACGAACAATCTCTGAATGAATTCGAGAAAAAAGCTGAACTATAGAGGCGACAGGAATTTCTTTATCAACATTTGTTTCGGGACCTGTTGATTGTTTAATTTGACGCCTTTGATCAACGGACGAACAATGCCCGGACTCGTAATGGAATTCGAAAAATTTGCATCATTAAAAGTCAATTGAATTTACTTGTTTTCATTTGGGACGGGAGGACAGCAATCAGTACGACCGATTGCTGTGCTTTTAAATGCGAATATTTAGCCCTTTTGTTGTTGACGGCTAATTTTTTACGAGTAGGGGAGTGGTGCTTGTCGCCATTTTTCATAAGTGCTACGGTAAAGAAATATCAGACAGAGCACATAATGACGACGAAGTGTAAAGACCTCCTAAATGATGCTTTCCGGACCAGGATTGAAGCCGCGATCGCTGTAAAACCTGGCAGGAAATTCGGTTCTCCCTTGTTTGACATAACAACGTTTGATCTAATCTTACTTTGTAGAATGTCAGTTAGTATAAAACCGTTTGTCATAATTATTCATTTGACCTAAAATTTATTTGTCAATATTATGACAAATATACATTACTTATACATATAAATTTGTTTAATATAATAATCGTATCTCCTAATATTTATTTGACATAATCTTCATTTGGCCTAATATTTGAGTGGCTCGGAAGTGATAGGTTAGCACGTGTTCTACAGGTCTTCCGAGGAGTACAGGAATTTTCTACCAAACGTTTTTATACCAAACGATTATTAGTTTTTATATCAAATGAATAATATGTCAAGTAAGTAATAGCGCAAACGTGTTTATAACAATTGAATTAGGTCAAACAAACATTATGTTAACTAATTTAATATCAAACGATTATTATGTTAAACGTTGTTAGAAAAATTGAGATTAGACCAAACGTTGTTATATCAAACAAGGAAGAACCAGGAAATTCACGTACCTATTGCGTTAATTTTCAAGCGGTCTTAATTATAAAATCATCAATGCGTACTTATTATGAATGTGAAAGTGTGTTTGTTTGTTTGTCTTTACCTCAAAACGAAGCAACGGATCAACGTGATTTTTGGTACGGGGATAGCTTAGGGCTGGAAAGTGACATAGGCTTCTATTTATTCCGGAAAATATCACACTCCCTCGGGATAACGTAGTGTAGTGTAGTCCACGCGGGCGGAAGGGTAGTAGCCCAATAAACTAGCCCATTGTGTTGTCTAAAATATCTTAATAAATAATATGAATACAAAATATTTGCTTAACAAAAAAAACATGATATAATATTAACTGTCAAATGAATACTATTGACTTTACGCAATTCTATATGATAATAATAAACATTCCACACAAATTGCAGCCGATTAAATACGATATTACTGTCAAATTAACGATACCTTACGCAATTGCACCCCAGATTATTACATTTTACTAAGCATTTAAAGCCTATGCCCAGCAGGGGGCGTCGTTCATCTGACATGATGATGATGATGAAGCATTTAAACGGATAAATTGATTCTTAATCGTTAAACTGATACTGCTTAAATATTTCTTTATTTTTTAAGGCTACATGAAAATACGTATGTAGAGTAAGCCACTTTACAATGCCACTTACATTGCATTTCGCCACATGTAGTGAAAACCCGATGGCTAAATTGCTCACCAACAATACTCAAATACAATCCTTATTAAAACGCGAGACGTCTATAATATGTGCCGTTCAGTTACGCTTGAACTTCAACAATTTGTGACTGACCAAAAATGGTACCCACAGAACACGGAATAGTAGATTGTATTACAAGGGAGCAAAATAACATATTTACGGCGAGGGCGCTATTTTGAATCCAGAGCGCAGTGAAGGATTCTAAAGTAGAATCCTGAACGCAGCGAGGGATTCAATATACGTCGCCCGACATGAAAATAATTTTGCGGCCGAGTAATACACTCTACTTTTCATTTCGAATATAAGGAAAGTAAATACACTCTGCTTTTCATCCCCCTCTATAAGAAAAGCAATAAAGACAACTAAAACTATCTAGAAAAGTAAAAGAAAGGTGGCGGAGGGCTTCGCTTTCTCTGTTTTTTCTATAATAGGGACATAAAATAACAAAAAAAAAATTTAAGAACATTTTTTTTATGTGTCTATCGGATGCCTCCTAACTATCTCCGGAGTACCATAGGGGGTTGAAAATTTTGTTAGATTTTAGCTACGCTACGAGACGAGACGCGCCGTTTTTGAGATATTCTCGTTTTTATAAAATTCTTTTTTTTTTTAAATTTTGCAAGTCCCGTCCCCATACAAAATTAGTTGAAAACTTTTTCATTGCCGATGAGGTACCTAACTCTATGGTTGACTGTAGGTAACCAAATTCAGTTCTATTCTTAAAATTCATTTCCACCCTAGGGTGAAACGGATAGTTTTGGACCCGCTGCTCAGTTTAAATATACATCACTTTCCGAATCTGAGAGATGAAATAGTAGATTGTATTACAAGGGAGCAAAATAATATATTTACGGCGAGGGCGCTATTTTGAATCCAGAGCGCAGTGAAGGATTCTAGAGTAGAATCTCGAGCGCAGCGAGGGATTCTAAAGTAGAATCCTGAACGCAGCGAGGGATTCAATATACGCCGCCCGAGGTGAAAATAATTTTGCGGCCGAGTAATACACTCTGCTTTTCATCCCCCTCTATAAGAAAAGCAGTAAAGACAACTCAAACTCACTACCTTTCTTTGTCGTTCAGATACCTACATCATAGCGCTAGTCGGGCAAGAAAAAAAAATTGAGTTTCGAAATAAAAAAAAAAAAAAAATAAAAAAATATATGTCCATCAGATTCCTTATAAGTATCTCCGGGGATGCCGTAGGGGGGTTGAAAATTTTGTTAGATTTTAGCTACGACTCACCGTTTACGAGATATTCTCAATTTTATAAAATTCCGTTTTTGAAAATTTCTCGGTCCCGAAAAAAGTCCCGGCCCCATACAAAATCAGTTGATTTTTTTTTTTAAGTACTGCACACCCTTTGCTACACTCCAACCAATGCTTCTTTAATTATGTTCTAAATTTAAATCTCATCGTTTTGGACCCTGTTATGAAGCTGTTCAAAATTCAAATCTCATTTATACCCTCTTGTCATAACAGGTAAAAAATGAATCGTTTTGGACCCTTTTATTAGATAAACAATCATCGCTTTTCGAATCGATGGGATGAAAAGATTTTTTCTCTTACGTTCTGTAATGGTACCTATCTCTAGAGTTTATTTGAGGAAATAATATAACATTTTGAGTATTTATTAACACTATCACCATGATGCCCCACACATCTCTCACTCCTTAGTCAATCCCTCTACGCTAAGGATCGTAATCCCTGATACTTCGTCGGTCCGTGATTGATCCCAAATCGCTGGTCGCTCGGGCTGACGGTCTATCGCGCGATGCTAGGTGTATGAGCATTTGCAGCATCTTGGTTGCTTGGGCAGTCTATTTATTTAGTCTGCAACTAAGTGGTCGTTTCCTAACTACATTACGGCTCAAACTTACTATGTGTGTAAACGTCATTATTACAATACAATTACATTTTAGCTTTAGAAAAACCACATACAACCTGTCAAGGACCAATGACGCTATATGCCGCGGATCTGGGAAGCCCCTACTCTTTTTTTTATAACTATTGCAATTTTTTGATTTTTTGAATGCGGTTTTCGATCTTCAAAAGAGAGATAAACTCGTCGTACTGTAAAAATACACTATAATATGTGACCCGGAAAAAAATAATGTTTTTTTTTTTCAAATCGGAAGTAAGTAAAGTACTTAAATTTTTTTTTTTTAAATTAATAAAAAAATGTTTTTCCGCTTATATATATTATATATATTCTTATTCGATAGATTTTTTCATGTAGATTCTAAATATAAATACTTTTTATATGTTATTTCATCGATAACTAAGTGAAAAAAAAAATTCGGATGGACCGCACCATTGTCATTTGTTTACACAAAGGTGGAGTTCGAACGACGATTATAAAACAAAACATATCGTAAAACTGCCACTAGCGTTAATTGATTGCTTTTGTTAGTCAGCTACTCATAAATGTAACCAAAGACCGCCCAAGTATAACCAGATGTTCGGGAGTGCGATAGCGCGCACTTGAGTGCTTTGTTTACATAAAAAATGTGCCATATAAAAAACCCTCGGGCCCTAAAAGATAAGAACCATACCTCACACGATAAAGAACCAAGTTCACAGTTGAGTTGACCACTGTAGAAGTTATATTAATCTGCAGATAATACACTTATAAGGTAGCAGTCTTAACCCTTCCGATTCCCCCGGCGGAAAGTTGCGAGGCATGCGGTGCGATGCGGGGATGCGGGTGACTAAGTGATGTACGGCCCCCGGGGTCTGTATGCGCCGGGCCGTGACGGACCCTCCCAGCGCCTTGTTATTTTAGACGAATTTGATCATCCACAGGTAAATTTAACTGAGTGAAATGGTTGTATGAATAAAGAAGTTTCTTGGTAGTTTCTTGCCAAACTAACTTGCTTTGTTTTGGTGGGTTTTCATTTTATGTCTTGTAATAATGGTAATGGAATGGATTTTGACAGTGTATGTGTACGAAAAGTGTCCGAATAAGTATTTTTTTTGTCATGCACAATTATTTTGTATCATAGACAAAAAAAAAGATAGGACGTTTAAAAATGGTTAGGTACTACTTACATTACCAACTAATAACTATAGCTTCAGCAATAGGTTTGAGTCGATCAGCTGCATTAATGTTTGAATGTTCTTTTTTTAACTTCTAATAGGTACTTTCACTTGTTTAAAATATTGATACTCCTATCAATTGCAAAAAAACAAGATAAATGCAAATATTGATCAATTCAAACTTAGGTAAGTACTAATCGAATTATGATTAAAGACACGGTACCCGGTGGTCTTAAACGTCGAACTGAATTACTTGGGGTTCCAAAATTAGTTTGACCTAGACAATGGTGGCGGCGTGGATTGTTCAAATATTTGTAGATCTAGTGAGAGGTCGTCGTAAACCAAAGATATTGCCTTAGTATTGTCTCAAAGAGATTAGTTTCCTTAGCTCGTGTGGTCGCCCGTAGTGACAGATCGGGCTGTTAGCAGAACGTCTAATTAATTAAATACGTGACTTCACTTTTATGTCTTTAGCCGTTCTCGTGAGGACGGTCGATAGAATACTGTTGATTGAGGTGTTGTTTTCTTATAGGATGTAGTTTTAATTTACTAAATTGAAGAAATACGACAAATTAGATGAAAATTATAGAAACATTGTTTAGTAACTATGCCCAACGGCATTAATCGCGTACCTATTCCAGTTGAAAAGTACAATAAGCACTATTCCGATTCATGATAATAATAATAGACAGCTATCAATTCTTTTTATTATGATGTTGATGTTTTCCGATCCTACAATCCTGGAATGGTCCGTCACCGTCCATATTCCGACATTGACGGCAACACGCTGTCAAACGCCCGCATCGTGACGCGGACAAGTTTCCGTTGATTAAAGATAGCAATATCAGTTTCGTCAACCTTTCATTAGGGAGGCCACAAAGGCGCGCAATTACATCGCGACATCTGGGTGCCTTATCTGCGAGGGCTGCATCTTGGGACCGCCTTTCAAACGGGTTTAATTAAAGAATTTGCTACTGATATTGAGAATTTGGACACTCCTGAGTTTACTCGCAATATCTTGCGGGTTATTCAAATGAAGATGGATTTGTTGACTTTACGGGCTTCTAGAAATAGTCTGGGGAACGCCTTATTTCCACTTCTTCTTAATGGCTCCCTCACTGCTAAGGATCTTGACTCTGTTACATCTGATCAACCCGCTCTCTCCGTCTGTGGAATAACATCGCGACACCCACGCAAGACCGCATTTGTGTGTGCCGGTAGTGTTCTATTGCGAACGTGAGTTTTTAATTTCAGCGTTGTTTTATTTTAATTAAACTGTATGCAGTTAATATAGTTGTACACCTTCGATCAACAAAGGTGTTATTGTTGATCGAAGGTGTACACGGAGAAATCTAAGAAGTGCATAATTTTTCGTTTGCTTAGCAAAACCTTCAATACTCTTCTAGGAAAGAGATTATATCCGCTTAAGCTTTTTTCTCTAAGTTAATACTAGTACAGACAAGCACCTCTCTTTATTAGCCAGTATGTAGCATTTACACAAAAAACTCAGATGCGAGTGAAAGACTACCTATGCTTTACATTTATCTTTCCACCAGCGGTAAGTGTACAAATGTTCAGAGAAAATAAGCATGAATGAATAACCAGAAATTAAACAAAATAATGTCAGCGGCTTGAAAGCTCAATCAGTCAGTATTTACATCACGCGAGCTTACCGTGCGTCGAACTGGACATGTTGACAATGAAGTATCAACTGGTTAAATTTTTAATCGCTTCGACCAAAGAGCCATGTGAAATTATTTAAGTTACTGATACCAACCAATTGCTTATTGGAAATTGTTATTTCATTTGGTACTGTTTTCAGACGGTCGACGACAGATAAATCTTCCGTACATGAAAAACTCGGTATCGTTATCATAATCGTAATAATATTGTATGAAAATCAGAGCAGCGCCTCTTTCGGTGGTATAAGGAACTAAAATTCAATAGATATTTGACAGTTTTGACGGATAGTATACTCTTACAATTTACCATAATGACAGTTTTAGTGCTAGGGTTACTGTAAGGATCTGATAACAAAAACTGGGAGATCCTAGGTACTCTCTGACCGTTTGTGGGTTTGGAAAAGGCAAATACTTGAGGAAGTAATCGAAGGCTAAACAGGAAAAATATAGGTATAGTAGGTAGATATAATGTGAAGTGAGGACCTGGGTGCCTACCATCAACTCTTATTGCGATTTTGTTTAGGACCTAAACTGATCTGCTTCGCTTATTCGTACCACGACAGCTTAATATCAATGACAGCGATTCAGTCATCATTCAATGACATTTCACAGCCGCTAAGCTGTCAAGAACTCTTATTTGACTTATAACTCGGCCAAGCTAACATGAAACCTGCAGGTTATACCCGTCCCTCTCACTCTCCGGGCATGACATAATCGAGTGAAAGAGACGGGTAGAAGAATTAAGGACACAAATCGTTCGGTCATTCACATTTAGCAATTGTTTTGCGATTCAGTTTTTAGACGGTCATAGTACGAAAGAAAGCAATTCATTTTAGGAACCTATTCTGCATCGCGCTATTTTTGAATCGCTGTCTTAAAGTTGATGGTAGGCACCCTGGTGTCTTGTTTTACAGGTTGCAACCCAATCCATTTCAAGCACCAGTCTTCACAACTAGTAATCTAAGACTGATATTGTTTATATTTGCTGTTGCTTGTTACTACTATTTGTGAAGAAATAAATAAAGATTTTTATTATTTTTATTAATCAAACTAGAATCTAGAATCTATCTCTAGAATATTTTCAGACCAAAACCAAATAAGCTACTTGGAGTAAACTGGTACTAAATGTTGCTATTCGAAGTGAATACAAAAACCGATCGATCTAATAAGAAACTCGGAAGCTTTCGCTGTCTCACAGTACCTATGTGGACTTAAAACATATAGGTAAACAGCCATGTAGTACATCCACTATTCCATATGATTAATTACGTAGCTCGTACCAAGACAGATTACCTTTCCCTTGGGAATACTTCGGCTTCCCTACTCAACGTTTCATCGTCGCTGATGATCTTAACTACACTAGATGCGCTGATGCGGAAGCGAGAGAAATAGTAACATGTCACTTGAGAGATAAAGAGATAAATTTTAAGAGGCATTTATAGTAATAAAATCACTCAATCAATTACATCAATCAATTTTTAAAAACTTTTTTATACTATTTAAGATATTTCTGAAAGTATAAAAATATACGTAAAACTACAACATATTCAACGCCTAATTGGTCGCGTGGGGTGTTTCGCACCCCAATTAATGTTTCCAGACTCTTTTAAAACTTGTATTATACTCGCTGTTCTGCCAGGTAGCTTCGTAAATTACTGTCAAGTTCATAATTCAGTCGCGAGCGGGACTCGATTGTACTTGGAGAGCGTGTTTGTGGGCCTGGACACCTGAAAAACGCGTGCAATGAGCATATAGATAGCAATGATTGTAGGAACTACAAGAAAACTATTATATTCTTATGTTTAGAAATGTATTGAATAGTTTAGAAGTTGATTAATACGTAAGAGGAAGTGTTTATTTCTTATAAAAAACCAATTTTGAATGTATGTGATATTTTATTTTAATTAGTAATTAATTTTCTTTTTTCGGGGTGTCACACGCCCCACGTGACTGCTTATGTAACTTTTAGGCGCACTCAATTAAGGGTTGAAGTGTTGTAGTTCTTTCATTATAATGGCCTATATTGAAACGTCTAGAAACAAGCTCGATTATGTAACTAACTACTACCTGTAATTTTCTATTAAAATACTTTTCAACAAAACGGATGTGGTTGTAATTTAAGTTCAATCAAGGAGCGCCCAAAGGATTTGAAACACGTACGCCCGAATTCTCAAACGCAAATCATCTTTGGGAGCGTCTCAAACATCATGGCATCTTTTTCATACGTTTGACATTTAAAGTGACAGGGCGATGTTTGAGACGCTCCCAAAGATAAGTAGCGTACGAGTATTCGGGCAGTAGACTTTTAAAATTTTGATTTGACACTTGTCGAATTTCTAAAACAAACTATACATAAGCGTTTTTGAGTAGTATATTGTCGTAGAAAATTTATTCTAACAATAATCATCCGAACAAAACGTCTTAATAAAAAGTTGAAGCTTGATTGAACATTTAAAAAATATTTATAACCCAAAAAAAAGTAAAACATATTTTTTGGCAACTATTTGTCGAATAGTTTTTGAGAAATACCGTTTCAACAGATGCAAATTTTAGTGAATTACGAGCTACATGCGCCTAAAGAACCATATACCATTCATAGAATAGAAACTCTTTCTAAGGTATCGGCAACATAGGAATGGGTAATCTTTATTGACGTGTTCCTGTCGACCGCTTAATTAGCTTTCGGGCGGAGATTTCGAAGGGATTTCCTCCAAATTAAGCATGAAGTAATTTGTTGTCGATACAGGAAGCATTACCTTTTTGCACGTTTTGAGCTTGTCACTGAGAAACATTTTGTAAAATTGGTCCCTTACGTGTGGTTAAATAGAATTTAATTGAATTGGCTCCATATTTAATATGTATCTTACTTTTCGTAAAATTAAATCACACTTAATAAATTTTTCTACTTTCATTGCACAAGTAATTACAGTCCGTTGATGATTACAATTTCAATAGGTTTCCTTCTTTTTCGCCAGTAAAATGGTAAACTTGATTTTTACCCGAATACTTTTTATCTTTATTTGTGTCACCAATATCAATTTGACGGCGTTTTACTCCCGTCCGTCATTATTTAAATCGATAAGCCTCTTTCCCATCCAAAATGATTCTATTTAAACAAAATTAGGCTTAGAGTATCCACAGCATCCAGTTTGCTCAGTCAACATACTGAAGACGTCCTACCTCGATATTTGCGGACGGTACCGCAAACAATGGGAGGTCCCCTTGAGTGGCAGGAGTACAAATAAATTATAGTATTATCATTTATTTGCTGAGCTACACGTGAGTGGTATGGGAAACTTAAAAATAAACCGGAATGACTCAGTTTGGCGAAATTGACGAACATTTTAGTAAAATGTAGGGAACTTTAAAATGTTAGGTAGGTAAGTACTATAAATTTAAGTTTTATGTGACAGTAACAATGAAGTTTGCAATAAAAATATATAAAACATTCATTTATATCATTTGAACAAAGCTAAACCGGAAAAATATAGCTCCTAAAAAATCTTTAAAGGTTTGTCAAGAAAATAAGCATATCTTGTGCGTACCTGTTAGTTATCAAAACAACTATTACGGATAAACAACGCGTGTTTATTTTTAAGATTGTTTTTTTAATAAGCTAGATTAAAAAAAAGAAATATTTTTGTTCTACGACTTCTTATCATCATTTTCTTTGCGTTGTCCACATGATAGTCAATTATATTTTATCGTTGGTTATCTTAACAGTCTCCTTTGATGATTAACTTTGTCTATAATAAATAACATTGAGCTTTTTACTTTGTAACTGACAGGCGGGTAGATCGCTTTCATTCGTTCAATTTCAATATTGTATTATTCGTACATTTTGTACTTTACCTTTCAAGGCGGATGAGCGTCGTTATTGACTTGCCATTTCCCTGTTAAAAATAACCTTTACCTCATTTTGTAACGTAATAACTTCTATGAAAACGCACAATAGGTACTAATAAGGGGTATATTTTGTTTGTTTCCGTATTGTTATGTTTTGTTTGTGAAGAGTAACAATAAGTAGCTACTAAAATAAATAGATGCATGTAATTACAGGTTTCATTAAATTAATTTTAGTCCGACATGACCGGTCTGAAAGTCCTCTCGATGACCAAATTATGCCATTTGCGACTACCCCCATTATTTTTTTTGTAACTATTGCAATTTTTATGTGTTTGAACGTGGTTTTCGATGTTCAAAAGAGAAGTCAATTCTACGTACTGTAAAAATACAATACAATATGTGATTCGGAGGAAAAAAAGAAAAAAATTGTATTCAGACCGGATCGGATGTGCAAATCGGTAGTAATATTTTTTCAAAAACTTAAAATATATTTTGTTTTGTTATTTCGTACTTACATCATATTCACTCTTATTCGATAGGTTTATTTATGTAGATTCTAAATATATATATATATATATATATATATATATATATATATATATATATACCAGTTAATGTTGGGAACATTACACTCGAAGTTGTTGACCACTATGTCTACCTAGGACAGACAATCCAATTAGGTAAGTCCAACTTCGAGAAAGAGATCTCTCGTCGAATCCAACTCGGATGGGCAGCGTTTGGGAAGCTCCGGCATATATTTGCGTCCAAAATTCCTCAATGTCTCAAGACTAAGATCTTTGACCAGTGTGTGTTGCCAGTTATGACTTATGGAAGCGAGACGTGGTCTTTTACTATGGGTCTCATAAGAAGGCTCAAGGTCACCCAGCGAGCAATGGAGAGAGCGATGCTTGGTATTTCCCTGCTCGATCGAATCAGAAATGATGAGATCCGCAGGAGAACTAAATCGACCGACATCGCTCGAAGGATTCCTCAGTTGAAGTGGCAGTGGGCGGGACACATAGCGCGGAGAACCGATGGCCGTTGGGGCGGAAAGGTTCTCGAATGGCGACCGCGAACCGGACGACGTTCCGTGGGCAGGCCCCCTACAAGGTGGACCGACGATCTGGTCAAGGTCGCGGGAAGCCGCTGGATGCGGGCAGCGCATGACTGATCGTTGTGGAGATCCTTGGGGGAGGCCTATGCCCAGCAGTGGGCGTCGTACGTTTGAAATGATGATATATATATACTTTTTAAATGTTATTTTATCGATAGCTATGTGACAAATATTTATTTCGAATGGACCACACTATTGTCATTTGTTTATTTGTACAAAGGTCGAGTTCGAACGACGATTATAAAAACAAAACATCTCGTAAAAGTGTCCCATAGCTTTTATTAGACGCTTTGAGTCATCAACTATTCATAAATGTTACTACACTAGCGCTAAGTAGAAATATGTCGTCGGGAGAGCGCTACCAAGCGCTCAAGTGCTTTGTTTACATAAAAATGGGCCATTAAAAAGCTATTGATGTCGGGAGGTTATTTCTTTTGGTTAGAGAGAAAGCTTTTGTAACATTAAACACTGTTAAATTTATTTATTTATTAATTATATAAACGCTTTATTAGTTTTATTACACACAATCAAATGAACACAGAAAGAAAATAATCACAAAAACGAGAAGTATTCAAGTTGCGACAGTTTTTTAATACACGCTATTTTATTTTACTTTGATTTTCAAAGCTTTGCAATCTGTAATCTGTGAGTAGCTCTAACGAATCTGCAGACCACTTACTTAACGTAATTAGCTACAACGTTCACTTTAAACGATTTTGATTTTTCTCTTCCCTTTTGACATATTTATTTATATGTTATACATTGATATTATTTATATGTGAAATTGTTTATTATTCTATTTCAGGTAAGCATCTGAACGCAGCATTTTTGCCATTACCGACAGGTATGATAGTTTTAAAAATATATTTTGTTTTTTGCTTTTTAAAAATTAAATGTTTACGCACACTATAGCGTACTTACGAATAGTATTTAAATTATTTGTTATGTAATTGATTTGTAAAGGTATCTCAAATGCAATAATTACTACTTACAACTTTATAACTAAGAGAATTCAAAACAAAAAATGTTCTCCAGACTTTTACATATACGTAAGTATTTTTGTGTCCTTTTTGAATTCCAAGAAGTGCTTAATTTTAATTAAGCAATTGCTTTTAAGCAATTTATTTGCTACAAAGTTAAACGTAACTATTCCAGTAGTCCAATCATCAGTCGTGACTTGAACAATGATTTTACTGTGCTAATTAGTGAAATTACTTGATCACTCAGACATGTTCGATTGAATGGCTTTGTAGAGCCTCCAGTCAAATGTATAATAATGCTCGTAATAATTATGCATAAATTAATTTCCTCGTTTGTTTTGATATTCATTTAAGTACATATTAATTTTTGAGATGACTTCGTGCGCGTGGAATCTAGATATTCACAACTTTTAAAAAAAGGAATTTAAATAACTATATTTTTAGAAAGTTATAAATTATATAGATGAATGTTTTTTTTTTAAATCAGTGTAGCAGCTTCTATCGTGCTTGCTCTTTGAGCCACAAAACAGAAAAAATAAAGAGTTTCATACAAATTCTGACCTCCTTTTTACCCCCGTAGAGGGTGAATTTCCAAAAACCCTTTGGTAGTGCTCACTTACATCTTTTGCAAAATCTATATACTTACAAAAGTTTCTACTGAATCCCATTAAAGAAATAAAAAGTTTCATACAAACTCTTATCCCTTTTTTTACCCCCTTAGAAGAGGAATTTCCAAAAACCCTCTCTTAGTGCTCCCCTACACTGTTTAAGGAACATACATGCCAAATTTTAGCTTATTGCGCTCAGTAGTTTCGGTTTAGCGTTGTCTGTCAGTCAGTAAGTAACGCAAGAGTTTTTTTATACATAGATTTCAGTTCCATAAACGACCGAAAGAGGTGCTGGTCTGGTTTTTATACAAACCAATACGATAACGGTTCCATAACGACAGCTTTTCGTGCTAGTGCTTCTGATAATGGTTATCCAAAATAACCTGATACTTTTGTATGTCGTATAATCCGCACATTGTTTGGCAAATTATTAACCGATTTTAGTTTTCGCTTAATCGGCATTTTAGAAAACTAATTTGGTTGGCAAATTGTTTTACGTTGCGCAAAATGAACGTTCAAAACATTATTTGGTTCACAATTTATTAGGTTTTAACTTGAAAAATGCTGGTTCAAGCATATTCAAATGCGTTTACCAAGCACTACTAACGTTGGACTAACTATCTCACTTTAAAACATTGTGACGGCTCTGTGGTCTAGTCATGGCAAATTTTCTTTGCCACAATGCGTTATGGTCGTGTAAATGACAGCGGACACGAATTCTGCTAGGTGGTCTTTATGTGATTCCCACAACTTAAGATCTATAACACGAACTTATGCGATGGGTATGTTTTCAATGTGTACAACGTGCTATGTTCAGTTTTTCGCTCAATGAGCGTTCCCGGTTTTTGTACGTAACATATACAGCGTCTTTGTTTAAAGATGGGGCCTTAGATTAGATTTAACCGCCTCTGTGGTCAAGTGGTTCATACCACTGATTTCAGACCCAGAGGTCCCGGGTTCGATTCCCAGTGGGGGTACATATTGTATTGGGTTTGGTTGGTGGGAGGACTTGTTCTTAGTCCGCCTGGCTAGCTACCACTATCTTATCTAAGTCTGACGCCATAACAATTATGTTTTCAGCATTATTGTGTTCCGGCAGTTAGAGATAAGATAGCCAGTTCCTCAGTTATTGAGGATTCCGGGAGAGTGCGCTTCCACCTTCAGCCTTATCACAACTTATCATCAGGTGTGATGAAGGCTAAGTGCTACCCCGTTGTGAATAAATAAATAAATAAAAAAACGTCAGAGGGTGAAAGTACCCATCAATACAAACAACTTTTACCATGGGAACAAGTGCGATATCGCGAAAAAAATCGGCTGTTTCATAAATAAGTGCAATACCGAATGGGCCAAAATGTACGGAACAGCTGATTTGTTTTCACAATGTGGCACTTGGTCCCATAGTAAAAGTTGTTTATATTGATGGGTACCTTTACCCTTGAAGTATGTCCCACCTTTACTTTACTTTACTTTTATTTTCCATCTTTAACAAATAGCCTGTATAAAAAGCACTTCAGACTTACAGTTTCCGCTCACAATGTGATGTAGTAGTTCAACATATACCCAATATATACACAGCTAGAACGATGGTCATCATCTTATTGGCTTTTCGATTCTGAGCTTTAGGAAGCGAACAAAGGCAGAATAACAAGAACAAGACATATTCTTTTGTGTTAGTTTATGAACGCGATGTCATGATATTCTCCGAAATAATACGTGTGATTCTGTAAGATAATTTTTTAATTTTGTTTGCTAAATTCGCTGTGACTTTGATGATTGATATTAAAATGCTATTGGTTGCTCGATTGAACACTAGCGCTACACTTGGCGAGCGTGCGTGGTAGTGAGTTGAACTAAATTTACCGCGAGATTTGGACAATAAATGAATTAATATGGAGTGACGTAAAGAGTGACAATTTGTAAGGATATCCCGCCGTCTCTTCAATTTTACTTCTCATTCGAACTAGATTCTTTATTCCAAAGTAGCAATCCGCTTCGCACGGGTGCAAGATGTACTTTATACATATAAAGTTATAAACCTTCCTCTAGAACCTCTGTATATTCATTAATTAATCTATACAAGTAAATAAAATTGGAGTGTCTGTTTGTAATATAAAAATAACCGCTTTTTACTACATGCACATCATTATATATACGGTACACATTCCAAAATAACATTTTTTTAAATTTTTATCTGTCTGTCTGTTTGTTCCGGCTAATCTCTGGAACGGCTGGACCGATTTCGAAGGAGTAACTTAGGATACTTTTTATCCCGATATTCCCACGGGAACAGGAACCACGCGGGTGAAACCGCGGGCGGCCGCTAGTTAAACAATAAAACCAGTTGCCTATTTCAAAAATTCTAAGACTGCATATGGCGGAGAGCTACTTTGATTATACTATGAACGTAGATATAACATCAATCGAATGCGAATTACCTATGCGAAGTGGAAGTTAACAGCGAAGTGAGATACGATTTTAGAGAATCAATCTAACAGACACCGTTCAATTTCCACCAGTAGGTACATGCATAAACAAACCGACAACAAAGGAATAAAGGAATATTGGGTTCCATTGCATCAAATTCCGATATTTCTAGGTATTACACACGTACCTTTGATTCCAATATTTTACACGAAGAATTACGGAAATTTAATATCGCTGCTATACTGGAAATTATTCCTTTATGCAATTTTTTATATTAAAGTTTGAATGTTCGCTTTTGTTCCTTTGTCGGTAAGTCAGCAAATAATATTCTTGTATGTCGTTTTAATATTAAAATTAGCTTAATTAATATTGCACTTAGGTACTCAATTATAAAAGTTACGTACGTTACTGAACTGGATATATTTAAAGAACTAAAAAAATACTCTTTTGTATTGCGGGTAGCCCAAACACAAAAAACTCAATATAGTAATCATATAGTAAACAATACCAGCTGTCAAAAGCTGTCTAAGTGCTGTAGCACTAGCACGAAAAACTATCGTTATGGTAACCGATATCGCGATAGTAAGTATAATTTACATATACATACACTCTTAGAAAACAACCATATAAATAGGTAAATTTTTCGCTAGTGGAATTGAATTTCGCTTTGAAAGCTAGCTCTTTGTTAGAGCAAGTAAGAAAACAAAGTATACCTGCCTACTCGGTAAGCTCGAATTTTTCTTTGCGCTTTTATTATTTGATTTTTCGTCAGTTGGTTGCTAGTTTGAATATGATTTTGCTGTAATTTTAACTGGACAATACTTACTGGAATATGTGTTTATTATCGGATAGTTATTTTACTAATTATTATTATAAATTTCAAAATTTAATAAAATATTTTTTTTGGTATTTTGTCATATTTGTAAAAAAGTAGCTTCGCCAATGTAAATAAATAAGTTGTATTCCTAGTTTTTTATAAAATATTTTAACAAAATGTTGTGGACTAGTTGTTGATCTGGCATCACCGAAACTTGCGTTCAGTGGACCAAAGCTTTCCTTGAAAACTTCAATATTTTCAACTTCAGTTATTGGAGCCACTATTGCCTTTTTGGAATCTGATGAAAACTAATTAATTTAGATGAGAAATTTTCTACTTACAATTAACAAAACAAGAGGGTGTCTCAATCCAATTTGCGCTATAATTATGACGTCATCGGAGAAGGATTTAATTAAAGAGCTTTTCGGAGGCCTCCAAGGTAATTGCTGTTCAATGAGTCTTTTGTAGTCCGAGAACTGGGGCCTGTTTTTACTTAGTCATTATGTTCCTGAGTATTTGCTTAATGCTCATTTATTCTGAGTACAGCGAATGTTAAGTCGAATGGAACTTTTGGTGACGGTAACAATAAGTAAAAGTTAGAGCAAACGTTCCTTACTGAGGGCAATTAATAGCTTTGTCCTTCAGAATCCCTAGCATGGTAGCATTTGCCCTTAGTCTATACTAATATTATAAAGAGGAAAGATTTGTATTTTTGTATGTAACGAATAAACTCAAAAAGTACTGGACCGATTTAGAAAATTCTTTCACCGTTAGAAAGCTACAGTCTTCCCGAGTGACATAGGCTATATTTTATCCCGATATTCCCACGGGAACGGGTACCACGCGGGTGAAATAATAAATAACGGTATTTTGATGATGGATGATGGATTGAGTATGGATAAACTATATTGGATCACTTGGGTTCAGTATTTCTGCAGGTCTGATAGACTGAGAATATTAGAACTTCTTTGGACGAGTATGTTATATTTGTTGAACCGGAACCATGAAGAGCCTACACAGCCCTGCAGTTGTGCAGCCGTTGCGTCTGTTTCAGTACAGTTTCATTTAAAATAGAACAGGATTTCTTTTTAATTATCTGTCAGGTAAGTTAATTGAAACTTGTACAAAGCTTGTTAAACAGACCCTTAATATTTTTAGTTACCTTGTCGCGTCATTTAATCGTAACTGAGGCGTAAGATTTAATTAAAAAATAAACATTATGTTACTTTCCCACTGCTGCGCACGCTGTGCTCGACATTCAAATCTGTGTTAGGTAGTGCCCATGCTCGTAAGCACTCTACTTGTTATTTTGGCAAAGACGTTCCCGGTTTAGTCGCAGTCTTCTTCTTTCGTGGCGATGCTTAAATCCTCCCCTCCCAGAGCCCGGTTTCTTGAGCCGCAGGCTCGACAGCGCAGCGGGTCAAAGGTCGTCAAGTGTGCAGCAGTATGGCCACGTTGGGCCACGTGGAGGTGGGGTGTAGATCGTGGAGAGTCACCGCACACGCTCTGGTCGTCACTAGAGTAGCCCCAGCCTCATGACTTCTTTGCAGTTTTAGTTACACACGTTATATTAGCACAGCCTATGTACTAATGTGTGACAGATCCAAGCAGCAACCACTAATCGAGTTCGTGCACTGCAGTGTACGTTAACATGACTTTATCTTTTTTTTCATGCAGTAAACGTTCCTAGTCTGCCCGTGCACAGAAGTGAGACAGTGCTATTACTCTCCTGCCATTAAAAAAATATCTGCTTAATAAATAGGCCAGTCTGGCTCACTTCCCTTTCACAAAATATCAATGTAAAATACTTTTTAAAACTATAATTAACGTCGACCTTTCATAATCGTGGTTGCTTTCTATAGGGTTAAGTGCAGAAGAGCTACTCTACCTGCCAATGAATCTGTTTTTTTCCAGTTTTCAGTTATAAAATGTAGTTCTTGTTTGCCTATTCGAAGTTGCACAAGCAAATCTTTATTTATTGGACGACCTTAATAAAAAATCGTGAAAATTAATCAAAGTAATGCTCTTTTTAACCGACTTCTAAGTCAAAAAGAAGGAGGTTCTCTATTCGTCTGTATGTATGTTTTTCTCTTTTTTTTTTGTGTATGTCCACCGATTACTCGAAGACGGCTGAACCGATTGAAATGGTTCAAACGTTATTACATCAGGTTGGTTTCCAAGTTGGTCCTATTTTTTGAAATTTTGAAATCATCAAATCAAATTATTATTTCATTCACAATCTTATTATTCTTTTCTAAGTAAGTTACGTTTAATACTAAAATAAAAAAGACCGTCTTGTTTTTATAACCAAATCTCTAAATAGGTAGAGTTCAAATAAAACGCTAAGTAATTATGAGTTAAAACAACTACCTTCATTTGGCGAGCATACCATCTTTTCTTGACTTATGTAAGGAGATGTGCGCTTGGAAGTTAATTAAATTAAATATGTGTAAGCAACGAAACGTTTGCTTTATGTTCGTTTATTCTAGAAAATTCTTGTTAAAAAAATGGTCGTGATGCAGCATAAAGGTCGTGTTTTACTGAGCTTGTTGTAGACAGGTTAAAGCAAGTTTTAATGATTATTTGATTTAAACTAACTGTGACGAACTTTCGTGATGAACTAACTTAAACTAACTGTGACGAACTTTCGTGATGACCTCCGTGGATGAGTGGTGGGTACTCCGGTTTTCAAAGAATCTCTACACTGAAGTTCTAGGGTTCAAATTCTGATGTTTGTACGATGAATACCAGGCATTATTAGTACTTTAATCAAGAAATTAAATAATTATAATTATTGTTTATTTATTATTTAGTATCTAAGTACGTATCGATATATGTATTCTGTCTGCTTCTCTAGTATCCCATAACATAATTTGGTGCTAATTGGTGTGAGTGTGAGAAATAACTATTTATTTCTTTTTATTAACCTATTACTAAAAATAATTAATTTCTTATTGACTAAACATTGATATTTGTATGAATTTTTAGACAGTAAGTTTGACACTTTTAAAATATTGAAATGTATTTAAATGAAAATTATATTGTACTGATACTTGCTGGCGTATACTTGCTGGAGTACTCCTGTACTGTACCTAGCCTACAAGTTGTAGGCGACGATGTCATCTGTGCTTTGTATAGTACTTTCATCTTTATGTATAACTAGCTGACCCAGCGCGACTTCGTTCCAGTGACCCTACCCCCTACTTCACCCTACCCTACCCGTACTCTACCCCTACCCTACCCCTACCCTACCTAAAACCTTCCTTGGACTTCCACGAACATTTCAAGATCAAAATTAGCCAAATCGGTCCAGCCGTCCACGCGTGATGACGTGACCAAGGGAAATAGGGATTCATTTTTATATATATAGATATTTAATTTTTTATGTAGGCGACGCCCATTGTCATTGGTTGATATTATGTATATGATAAAACATAATTACAAAGTATTTCAGTATTACTATTCAATTTACAGTTTAGCACAGAACACTTAGTTTTTTAGGCTTAGTATCTTTCATTGATATTTTGAAAATAATAGTGAAATCTTTCTGTTTCTCATATACAAAAAATAGTTTCATTAGTGTTTAATCTCCTTTCGTGTCAGTTTAGTTGTGTCCAGCATTAACAACAAAACAAAATATAAAACTTTACCAAAATCATTCGCCATGTACAGTGCGAATGAGGTTAAATTAAACGTAAGTACGAACGCAAATGAACGGTGTTTAATTGAAAACGATTATTTTCGATAGTTTCACGGTTTATTGACTTTTTATCGGCGATGTAAATAAAGTTTCAATTTGTATGCAACCCGGATTGAACCCTGACCACACTTAAATAAGGGCCCATTTGAGTGAATCCGTGTTGGTCATGTTTAATTAATCAGTTACAATATTTACTCTGAGTCGCTCGTTTGTAAAGCCTGAATAATAAAATTTGTAATATTTAACATTTGATTATATATTTTATCTCCTTAAAAGAACACACTTTACCGAATATTGTCAGTTATCAATAAAGCCAAAGTAACGTAGTGAAACAAAAGTGAAACCGACATGGTTATTATAAAAATCCCAAGACAGTATAAAATGTTGACGTCATTTTCTTGATGATATTTTTTTTAAATAACTTCTTACTAGAAAATAAATATTTACTCCCCCTGGATTGGTTACCTTCGTAGATTATTATAGGTATGTATTAATTAAAATAATGAGGTAAAAAGCAACCCTTAAATAGTGCGACAGTCTGTCTGTCTGTCACAGCTGGATATATCGAGAACTACTAATGCTATAACTTGAAATTTGGAACAGTTTTAGACCTTTTTTCTTGTTCTGTGGTTTTAGATGACGTTTGCCCAACTATTTTCCAACTCCGTAGCTCAGTGGTTAGAGCAGTCGCCCGGATAGCGAAAGGTCGTGGGTTCGAGTCCCATCGGAGCTGGTTGTGAGACGGGTCGATTTTTTCAAAATACTTCATTTTCCATTTTTCAAATATAAGAGAGTTAAAAAATATATTTTTTTTTGTAACCGGGTCTGAAATTTTTCTTAGGTCGCATAGTTTTCGACTTTTGATGAAAAATGTAAAAAAAAATACCGTTCTCCCTTATCTCCGAAGTTCGCATAGAGAAAAATCTGAAATTATTTTATGTGATAGATGCTTATGTAGGGATTACGGAAAAATAAAACGATGTCTCAACTTGTCTTAGGTGGTAGTAGAACATAAAAAGTACATGTGACGCCCCGTAAGGGCACAACAATAATACAGATAAAATTAAAGTACACATTTGCATTTTATACAGTTAATTTATACAATAGATAGAAGTAATATTATATTATAAATTTACATTAAACTATATAAGTATTTTATAATATTATATTATTATTTAAAAGTCTTCACTTATATTTATTGTTAAAATATTCACTTATACTTTAAAAGCACTCGGTAATGAAGAATTTTTTAATTCATTGTTAAAACGAGATGAATCTTCTATATTTCTTATGTAGTTCCGCAAGTGATTATATATTTTTATTACCATGTAATGAGGGTTAGAAGTAACTATTTGTAGTTTGGAGAATGGTAATACAATTGTATTTTTATTTCGGTCGTTTCTTTTTAAAATAGAAATCGGTAAGAATGTGAACAGATTTTTATGCTTTCTAATAAACTTACATGATTCAAAAATGTATATGGAAGTGAGTGTGAGAATTTGATTTTAAATTTGATTTGATTAGGTCTGCATGAGTCTGTTTGCTCAATATTGGTTAGAATTCTGATTTTTTTTTTGATAATATTTTTTTTTTCTACCTTAACAATTGCCCCACAACACGAGACCGTATGATATTGTAGAATATGCATAAGCGTAGTGCGCAGTGAGAGCCGTTTGGAAGTCGGTTATTCTTTTGAGGTGTTGGAGAGCATATATAAAGGAAAACAATTTCTTAGATATTCTTTGAATGTGTGATTTCCAGTTCATACCGGTATCGTCGCCAGCAAGGTCGCAGAGTAAACAATTTGAATTTTTGTGTTGCCATAGCTGTATGTGATAAGAAGAGAAGGTTTTTGATATGGTTTGAATTGAAGTATTTTCGTTTTATTTAGGTTAAGCTGCAAATTGTGGTTTTCTAACCAAAGGGTGATTTTATCTAGTGTTAGTTTTAGGTTGTTTTTAACTTCATTTATATGTGAGCAAGGAAACAAAATAGAAATATCGTCTGCAAATAATGTGCAATGTCCGTCTAAAACGTTAGGTAGATCATTGATGTAAGCGAGAAATAAAACACATCTCAGGACGCTTTCTTGAGAAATGGAGCTGTTAACGGGGACTCTACCAGATCTTACAAACTTTACTGCACCTGTCTCATTATTAGTATTTTGTACCTCTACAAATTGAAAGCGATTTGCAATATAAGACTCGAACCATTTATGTGCCATACTTCTAATTCCCATTTTGTGTAATTTGTCAAGCAAAGTGAAATGATGCCCATGAAAATGGGCATCATTTCATCAGGGCCATCATTTTATTCATCAGGGTGTGAAGCGCCTCATTTCGGTCGGGTAATGAAATTCTATACTTTGACAACAGCACTTAGACAGCTTTTGAAGGGCGCTATAGTTTATTACCTACCTTATCGATAATTTTCATGCCCTAGCACGTATAGAGCAGCGCCGCTTCGGTCTAAGGAACTAAAATTCAACAGGCAGCACTTTGACAGCTGTAGCATTTAGTCGGATCATTATAATCTAATTATCCAAATTATGGTAATCCAAAGCGAGAGTTTTTCGATAGATGAAGGAGAATTAAGCCGTTGTCGATAAAAAATAAACTTGAGAAAAATAATAAGATTTGAGAAGAATAATAAGTAGTTAGGGTATACTTACCATGGTAGGAAGAAAATATTTTTTTAAATTATATAATACAAACAGTTCAAATTGTTTTAATCAAGTGTTTTTGTTCTTTTTAGTTAATGGCATTATTTCAAGTTAATTCGACCTAAATGTTTCATTTCTAGACTAGATCTTTTCAAATCCGTCTTATAGTAAATTAAATATTTACAAAAAACGATCAATGGATAAACATTTATTATATTATGTTGCGTATCTCTTATCAATACTAAACGCCTTGCATTCACCCTGTATGTTCTCTAACTAATGTTGATTTATAAAATGAGGAGGAGGTGAGGGGGAGGGAGGGCGAGATTCTTAGGGACTTTCCTAACGGGACTATACCGCCGGGGAATTACCTATGAATTCTATCCTATGAATAGGGGAAACCCCAATATTTGGGATATTAAACGTGTGATCAAAAACACGATTTAAATTCAAACTGTTTTAAACATTTGTTTTAATCATGCCAACCCTGGTACCTACGCTTATTCAGAAAGAAAATTAGAGATCGATCACAAGCATTGTTCTTTGCTGTCAAACCAAAATAACGTTGCACTATTACATTCAAGGTCCGTATAATATGCGAGTCGAGTCTCTTATCCAATTAGTACCGAATGGTTTCCAATTCCTGACGAAATGATCAACAATACCAAAGATTCTCTTAAACCTACAGTTTATAGCAGTAAGGGCCAAAATTGTTTGAAATTATGAAGCCTACGCAAATACACAGGGTTATTTGTAAGCTTTGTGGCGAGTATAACAGAGTGCTGTGCCACTACGCGATTGTTCGTGAAATTAATTAAGCAAATAGAGGAAACGCAACAATACGCCAAAATTGCATACCGTATGCCCGAAGGCTTGATGGTATTCTCTCGATATTTTTTTTCGTCCATTATGTGGTATTCGTTAACATTCACTAATGAAAATGGGATAGGTTTTTAATAAAAGATTTTTGCTTTTAACGATACATAAAATTTTATTGAAGTCCCAAATATGAAAGTATTAAAAGGCGTGGTTCGGTAACGCGTTAATTTGTAAAAGGAGCGAATAAAAGTTGACTGTCAGTTTGTTTCATTTCATCAACTTCTACATCATAACACCAAAATAATAGGTCTTCTTCTTTCTTTCTTTTCTAAAATTTTCACGTACTCTGTGTGTAACATTGAAATAAATCAGTTTTAGTGATTACACAGTAACAGGTAACAAAATCAATATTGCATTAAACTGTCGCCCTCAATCGAAATTAAATTGATATTCACTACCGAGATTGACACCTATTAAATCAATTACAAACAGATAGCAGTTTCAACTAGTGCAAAGGAATTTTCATAATATCATCTTTCGAATATTTGGTACTTCGGCTATTTGATCATATCGATTTCGACAGTACAAATTAATTAAATCATTCGGAGCGCCATTTCAAAGAACACAGATATATAATCAATCGACGTTATTCCATCTATTTGCCAAATATAATAAAATTACTGCTAGCGACTGTTAATAAATCGGCACAATTTTTATTATTGAAAATGAAATATTAGAAAAAACGACCCGTCTCACAACTAAGTCCGGGGTAGTTGGCCATAATTATTTCTAGGTTCTGCCATAAATAAAATATAAACATTTCTATGTTTATTTTTTCTTATTATAACACTTTAATCATTAAACTTAAGAATAATTAACAAATTTTAAACAATTTTTAATGGGATCAATCTTGAAATCGGTTTCTTTGTAAAATCACGATTGGCCATCTCTCCCCTAGTGCCCGGGTAAGACGACCATAGGAATAAAGAAGAGAGAGCCTGTACTTAACCTACTTGATTCTTCTCTTGGTACGTTATGTTTTGGGTTTATGGTTTAATTGTTGATCATTTTTGCTTAGTTATTTTCTGTTGGTTATTTGGTGTACCTTGAAGGCGAACTGCAGATTCTTGACTAAAACATAGTCTGGTACTTCTGCTGGATTAAAGGGATAAGCTTCCGTAGCTTTAAACCCTGACATTGCATTTTCTGATAAGGCTGCCATTATGGAATCGTACACTGAATGCACATGGCCTTCTCTCCTAATATTTTGGAGGAGATGGCCACACATAATATAAAAAATATTGCAAATACCAGGTGCGCAGTTTTGAAGTTTTAACAAAGCTCTACTCATAAACCAATAACAAAAGTAAAAAATATCCGTTTATTTACGAAATAATTTGCTCATATGTTGGAAACCTGCACACACAATATTATTTTTTCATTAGTCTAAATCAATTATAGGGGCGTTACCCACTTTTGCTTTTATTTTTACCAAATTTTTGATCGTGCACCTGTACTTGTACACAATACCAAGCTAACTAAATAGTAAGACGTGCCGCCCAGTGAATAGTTTTAGAAATAATTCGATTGGCCATCTCTACCGTATGGCCATCTACCCCGGAATTACCCTAATAAATGTTTCATTGTGAATTGAAATAAGTAAAAATAAATTGAAATCGACACAAATCGAAAGTAAATCGGAATCTATCATTAATAAATTTAAGAACCAATTTATTAAATGTAGATAAATCTTTATAATCCATGAATCTGTAATAGTTATAGTCAAGAGAAAAACAAATTCCGTGTTCTAAGTTGTAGTATTTTAACATTTGAAAATATACCTTGATTGGCTCTTAGTGGAATTAGAAAGGATTCCCCACGAAGTCAAACAAAAGCACGGGTGAGGCCGGTAAGAAAATATAGCTTACATTAAGAAACCTAACAAAAATATGTGCTTCAAGTATCATGCCTTCTTCTGACGGATTAGCATTCGTCAAGTACAGTGGCGAGTGCCTTGCGAAGTTGCGACTCAACGCCGCCCATCTGTTTACATCACTGTACCTGACTGTACTTATCTACATCGCTATACACTCATCATCATCAGCCGTACGACGCCCACTGCTGGGCATAGGCCTCCTCCAAGGATCTCCACAGCGATTGGTCATCGCTATACACTAATCGGCCATAATACATTTAGTACCTACTCCAGGTAGAAATAATTTAGGCGTCAGCACGATAATATGCACTTAGTACACTTTCCTGTGTGCAGCTATCGCTAGTTTAGCTAGATTTAATTAATTTGCCTCTAGGTAGCTTTTGTATTAAAGTACGAGCCGCGTTTATTACAGCGTTCGTTCTAAGAAATTGTTTTATGAGGTAAGAATTTTAAGACTTTAGCTTAAGAAATTTGAAGGAACAACAGACTTTGTTATAGTGGAAATTGATTAAAGAAATTGTCCACTGAGTTATGTTTAAGATTTGCCCTGAAAAAGGCTGGGTTAATTTAAGTTTTTATTAGGATTACCTGAATGGCGAATAATAAGTCAAAAAATTATGATATATTATTTATTCACATTTCATTGTTTCGCTTTTTTTATGCTTTCGCCTTGACAGGATGAATCCTATGAATTTTTCAGTTTTATTTTGCCTCGACAGATAGATAATGTTTAAAAAAACGATTTACATAACTTACTGATTAAAAATTATGTCATCTATTTCTATTGAAATAAGCATCTTGAAATTGTTTTTTTTAAATATTGTGAATATTGTAGAAACATTCACGTACCTAATTACTTACTACTTTTCCACCAAGTGTTTGTGAAAACTGTATTTTGTTTATCAGGGGTATATTCCCAATTATAAGGTTCCGTCCACTCACTCCGATCGCTTGACTCCACGCTTCGTTCCTTAGCGTCATTCACCATCGAAACCTCCCAATCGTATTCTCACCTCAACCGTATCGAAATCACTAAGCTAAAAATCCGCCACCCAATGATCCGTAGTGGACGAATAGCTCCTATCAATCCGGCTTCTTACTGCCTTTTACGTCTTTCTGGTCCGGTTCAAACGATTCGTCTCGAAGTTAAATTACGGATGAAACCAACGGATAGGCAGGTTGGGCGCTTAATGTGGTATCTGAATCGAAATTGAAATAGGTACCTACTTCCCTGACTACCTTTATCAAGGAGGATTTCGGTGATTTACTGCTGTATGTCGATTTCAATAAGGAGTGTTTTAAATTTGGATTAAATATACGGAATGAGATTATTGTTTGCTTAGGGTGGAAGGTAGGGCATGGGAGTGCTGGAGCTTTAGAATCCTTATCCATTTACTTATTACATATTGTTAATTGCGAGAAATATATAATTCTGGTTATTTCATCAAAATGTTAGTTCTGTCTCACTGACATAGTAGAAGGGTGTATAGTATTCCTTGTTGATCCAGATTATAACTTACTAAGAACATAGCTATCGACAGTATCTACCTACTTTACTTCAAGTAACTGATCAAAAAAAGTCCTTAAAAATATTTATGAAAAGTGTACATTTGGCCAATAATAAAAAAAATATTTTCACGTGTCCAACATTACAATAAATTTGCTTAAAAGGGGGTTTCATCAAATTGTACAATAAGAGAACGCGTAAAATTAACTTACACAATAACTCCAACCCTTGCACGTAGCGGGCACAGAAAAATGGCGAAGTCAATTTTGCATAATAATTTAATGTACCGCAACGAAAACAAACCTAATTGGGTTTCCGGTGCGACTGTCTGTATTATGCTGGAATAGGATACTGTTAAAAAGATCTGTATTATGTGGAATAGGGGACTGTTAAAAAGGTATGATTCGTTAGCTATGTTATGCAGAAAAGTAATCGCAAGAAAATCACACACTGTTTTTTTATTGGCTGAAAAGTTTTAAGTACCTATATAGCTTTTTGCGCTTAGTTAATGCCTATAGAGCCACAACTTATCTGACTCAGTAGTCGCAGAATTATTTTTTGTCATACTTATTACCGACAGGCGACTGTCCAATTTGAAAGAAAATTTTGTATCCTACTTATTACAGATCGACAATCTTTTCTGTTCCGGTGACAGTGGCGCTGTGTATTTTTTCTTTTTTTTGTAGCAATTTAACCGACCCTGACTTCTAAGACCTAGGTAAGCTTAAGTTGGTCACGGTTGCTATAATCGAGTATTTTTGAAGTGATAACGTACTTTGTAGTACGAGTACGAGATCACGTTAAAAAAAAGCTTCAGCTTCAGCCTGCAGCAGCGCTATGGATTGACAGCAACTTGGTGATGGCATTGCAGCAAAATGACATGCAGCAGCAATGCAGCAAAATGGCATTGCAGCAAAATGAAAACGTTGTCGCTCTGTACGCGTGGCTCCTCAAGAACAGCTGTCAACGGGTCAGATGAATGTTTGTGGCACTATAGTTAACCCTAGTTGAGAGAGATGAGAAATGTTTCATCCATGAGTAACGTAAAAAAATCGTGCACATTTTAGTAAAGGTAAGCATTTACTCCAGACTCTATTTTACCTCCGGTGCGATTGTCTGTATGAGGTGGAACACGAGACTGGAATGATTCGTTATTTATGTTATCCTAATCCTAACAATAATAAGTATTATAAATGCGAAAGTTTGTGAGTATGGATGATGTATGGACGTTTGTTACTCTTTCACGCAAAAACTACTGGTACCCCTAATGTAAGTTTTTATGTCAAGCAAACGCAAACTATTTCGATTCCGCATTTATCTCAATTTGTATGAAAACTGTATCAGCGCCTCTAGCGGCGAGTAGCGCGCTTATACAATTTTCATACAAATTGACATAAATAGTTTGCGTCTGCTTGACATAAAAACTTACACTAGGGGTTGAACGCATCTGGATGAAATTTGCAACAGAGATAGATAGGTTGGAATAACACTCATTTTATCCCGATATTCCCAAGGAAACGAGACCCACGCGGGTGAAACCGTGGGCGGCCGCTAGTGTAACATATACTTAGAGTAATCGTAAGAAAATCATGCGTGGTAATCTATGTTATTGTTGATCGAAGGCGGTAATACCTACTTTTGTACTTTAGTATATTTATTAAATAGGAAAAGCAGACGCGGGTTTTTTCTTGCGGTAATTTTTAAAATTACCGAATAGCAAACGCTAAGTGTTGTATTACTCATAACATGCTAAGATAATGTCAAAATACTACGTGATTATTAATTTTGTGTTTAAGTAAAACTTCATAAATTCATAGTTTTTTGTACGTATGGTAATCTATGTTATTTTTATACTTACATCATTATTGTAAAACAAGATACACCCGTTCCTATTTAAATAAGTTATAATTTCCTTTTCTTCTTCAGCGCATATCCGCCCACCGTTGAGAATAAGCCTCTCCAATTTTTCTCCAAGTAGGTAGCCCTGTTCTCTGTCTATAATTACTTAACATCTGAAAATTGTTCTTGACATAATATTATAACTTTCTGATAGGATAGGTACTCGAAAAGAAACCAAAAACTTAGTAGACACTGAAACTTTTTTCGCTTCGTCAGTATAAAGTTTGCCAAAAACCTAATTAACAGAATTTTGTAACTATTCCTTTTGATTAAGTTTCGTTTGATTGATGTTTGCAAACTGCTTAAAGCCTATTTTGTCGATTTTCATCTTCATTAAAGTATAAAATGATTGTTATATTTTCAAAGTAGGAAGCACGGTAAATTTTAACATCTTTTCAGTGTTTTTATCACAGGACTCACCATGTTCCGAGGTCTATCTGTGAAAGTAATCGGGTTTGTACCGCGATCTATTCTGCTTTTCTGTTGGTGTGACTTACCTACCCATTTCAAGAAACTTGTCGTAAAATTGATAAGGTTGAAGCTCTGACCAAACGCGACCAAGCGTCTACGAAGCAGGGAGTGTCAGTTGCGCGGCGGACGCCAGACGCATGGTTTTCGCATCGCGGTCGTTTACGCGGCCGTTCCTGAGTTTAGGGTTCGAAACATTGAAACTACACGAAATAAATAAATTATTACTATTATGAATTATTAAAATAAAAGCATCCGTTTTTTTCCGGATCGGTAAAATTCAGTGTAGTGCACAAACGCCCTTAGACTGTATTTTAATTCTGTCGGAGTAAATTAATAGCGCAGTATTGAAATCTGCGCTCCGCGACGGGCGAGCGCCGACGACGGCGACGGCCCGGCCGGCTGCGCGTTAAAACACTGGATTTTAGTAAGTTGCCGTCGAAATATCCTGGAAGAACTTTTATTTTTTCCGTCGTCGTATCGCTATTTTGATCGGAAATTACATCATAAGGTGGCAGATCGAAACTTTTACTCATCGAAAGAGACTCATTTGGAGATAAAAACCCGCATAGGTTGCCAGTAAATTAATAGCGCAGTATTGAAATCTGCGCTCCGCGACGGGCGAGCGCCGACGACGGCGACGGCCCGGCCGGCCGCGCGTTAAAACACTGGATTTTAGTAAGTTGCCGTCGAAATATCCTGGAAGAACTTTTATTTTTTCCGTCGTCGTATCGCTATTTTGATCGGAAATTACATCATAAGGTGGCAGATCGAAACTTTTACACATCGAAAGAGACTCATTTGGAGATAAAAACCCGCATAGGTTGCCAGCCCAAACTCTTAAGGTCAGCCATGTTTTGTGAGCCCCAAAAATGGGATCAATTACCTCATCAGGTGGCACGATGAAACTGATGCAGAACGATTGCCCTAGATATGCCATTCATTAATATATAAACTCACCTATATATGAGGTAGGGTTTCGTGCAACGGGAGCTTAGTCTATAATAAACACAGCTATACATGCAAAGAATATTTTAGTAGTGATAAGAATGATGTGCTGTACACTATCCTTTACCAATACCTTTATTTATTACGTTGTAACATTTTATTATCATCGAAATAATGATTTCCTGCTATAATAATCAGATTACTAAACTTGACACAAAAGTTTAAACATAGGCAATATCGAAATCTGATAGCATGTTACGAGGCAAAAGTTTGGAGCAGATAGGTAAGTAATTTTAATTGCTTTAACTAAACTCGATACACAAATTGCGTTAAGTGACTAATTAGTGTAATTAGGGTTCCCCTCTGAAACCCAAGTGAGTGTTTATAATCTGATAAGTTTAAACGTTATTTAATGATTATTGATAAAACAAATTACCGTTTTTATCTCGTGGGCTCGAGATTTTTAGGATATAATCGGTATTATTTTGTAAATTGTAATCCATTTTTGCTTCTAGAGACTGTAAGATTTTTCGATAAATATATTTATCCGTGAGTTCCCTTAAAATTAATGCAAAAATCGTAGATGACGAACAACTTTTTTAAACCGTAACTTCCTTAATCAATCCTAACAAAATATTTTCTAAAAGTATTAAATGTGTTTATAAAATGGTTGTTCTTAATATCTCTGTAATTATATTATGTATTATTGTGTTAGTAGAATATGAATATAATAGAGACACTTTAAGTCCAGAAAAATGCTTGACTCTGAAATGTTGAGAGTAGAGCACTACCTCTAAGAGGCGTGCAATAGCCTAAAAACGAAAATAATTGTCTATATAGCTGTAGAACAACACAGTATTTTAAACAGTGAATGTTTGAAATACGGAGAAAAAAACATCGATACCGAGTCTGCATTTTATGTACAATTTTATTTATGTAAAGCGCAACAGGTGGAGTGCATGTTTTTTCAACGAAATATCTGTGCTGTAAATTAGGTCAGTGTAGCCTAGAGCAGCATACATATTGATTTTGCTCTCCAGTGGGTACCATTAAATCACACAGTCTATATGGGATGTGATAAAGTCTATGGAAATTAACATGAAATTGTTTTCACAGTTGTTGTGAAAACGCAAGTTACTTAGTTTTGATTAAGGTAATTGCTTACTGCCTAATTCATAAAAATAATTCAATCTTAAATCTTTATTTTGCTAAAAACACGGTAACAATTGGATGTTAAAAAGATATAATCCGCTGAATTTTCAGCATGCAAAAATAACACAGTTAAACATATCAAAAATCATTAAATTAAATTCATCGTTACCTAATTTCATAATCATTAACATTAAATACATTAAATTCCTCATCATAATCATTAAATTCATAATTATTTATATGCTAAAGCCAGTACAATTCTATTGGAATATTAATTTATTTAGCTTTGTTTAATTTTAACATTGTTTTGTCGCTTTTGCTCAAATTAGAAATGACATTTGTGTTACAAAGACAAAACAATGCTTAAGTTAAACATAGCTTAAATAATTACTTTTGTGGATACGGCAGTTAGTCTTTATCCTTTTTCATACATAATGTCAGATCTACATTGCTGGCGCCAATGTAGCTGGAATGCTAGCGCTGGCTTCGTATAAACGTTCTTTCGTGTTGGTCTAGCGCTGGCGCCAGCGCTGACATGGAGTCATTATCATAAGGAGGGCAAGCGTAAGCAAGGCGGACCACTCCTTAGGTATAAAGACGTGCTAAAGCGCCACATGAAAAAATGTCGCATAGAGCCTGTTCGGAAAAGATCGACGTTTCTGAACGCATCTCTAATGTCACGTCAAATTGACATTAGCTGTGACTTGAAGTTGACAGTCCTCTTGATTGGAATTCTTGAAGAAAACATGTCGGATAAAATTTTGCTGAATTGTTAAAAAACGCTCGCGTTGAATATGCCTGGCATATCGAGCTTGAATTGAATCTTAAATTATCGATTTGATCCCGTTTTGTACGACCAAGATTTTGACGCCATCGTGACGATCGGGCCGGTCGCGGTGCTGTGAAAGATACTTTTCCACCACGCGTTGTTGTCGGGACAATATATCTTAATAAGCAAGCCCCGCGTGTGTCGTTGTGTATTTGAAGCGCCCAGTGTCTTGGGACCGCTGTGTAGTATTTGTTTTGTGAGTAAGGTGACGAATTGGTAAGGTCTGCAGAAGAAGAAGGAACTACCAGAGGGCGCGCCCTCTCTCTCCGCTGCCCAGGAGACTTTCGACACCACAGAACCGTATGTAAAATCACCTTACTTCACATTGAGTCGCTGTGTATCGCAGTCCAATTGTTCAGTTACATCCCGGCTGAAACCAAGTTTTGTCCGGAGTCTATACTCATGATAACCTTCCACTGCGCCATGCCGATTCCGCGGGTCTAGGCAGGGGTGTACTGAACATTCTTGGTAGCAAGAGCGTAGTTTGAAGGCCTGAGAGGCCCACGCCAAAACTTTGTCTATTAATCAGTGCCGTTTTGATGACCATCTGGTCCGGACTGGATTAATTTGTACTTGTAAATGGTAATTAACTTGCATTTGAAAAGTAAAGGGCATTCCTTTGTTATTGGTTCCATGTCTTGTAATTAATTGTCATGTATTGAAGTTCCAAAATGTAAACAGATGCCTTTCTTTGTTCATAATAATTATTATTTAGTTTTGTTAGCAAATTTGAGTTGTGAATATTGACAAGTTGTTGCTAAATAATAGCTAATAAAAAGTTGTCCTAAAAAGGCTTGGGTACTTAATAAGTTTGCACTCCATACTTAGTGAAACTTAAATGATTTAAGACATTATTTACACATTGAAACTTATTGAAACTTGTGCTTTGAAATAATTAAAATTAGCTTGTTGTATGTTGATATCCAAGTGAATTTCAATAGTCAGTGATTTGTTGAACTGAATAACGTTTGACTTATAAAGTCAAAGTTAGTTTGTGTCTAAGTTATAACCTCTTGAGAGTTAGAGTTATAATTATTTACTTGAGTTTTGTGGTTATTAATAACCTCCAAATATTGGAGATTTTGTGTTATAGTGAATATTTTGAATTTGTTGTTTTTGTTGATAAATTTGTGACGTTACAATGACGGCCTCCTCGGCTAAAGCCAAAATACGTTCTGAGTTACGGTGGTTAGCTTCTGCGGTTGCATTGTTGGATCGACCGGATAGGACGGAGGCCTTGTTGAACAGATACGTAGATCTGCCCGTACGTTTGGCTGTTGTTGATGAACAGTATGCCATATTTTTGGAAAAGACTGTTGAGGACGATGTGGAAATGCGACAAGAAGTCGGTTTGGATGTGGACCAGTGTTATGATTTTGCGGACAGAATTACCCAGGTGGCTCGACCTTTGCAAGTGGCAAGAGAGAATGAACCGAGCCCGTCCCCGGTCACATCTAAGAGTATGCCCCCTCTATTTGCTAGATTGGCCCCCTTAGATTTAAGGCGTTTTGCTGGTCGTCTAGAGGACTGGGAGGGCTTTATTAATATTTTTGATAGTCTCGTACATGCCCGGGATGATTTGACCCAGGGCCAGAAGTTGGCTTACTTGTTATCCGTGTTGGAAGGGGAGGCCCTTGAATCGGTTCAACATTTGGCCCCCTCGGATGAAAACTACCCTATTGCTAGGGATTTGATTGCCCGTCGGTACCAGAACGTACGACGTCTGGCGGACAACCATGTTGCCGCCATTTTGAATTTACCCCGCGTTGCCAGCGTGATGCACTTGAGAGTGGCTTTGTTGAATCCGCTGTTGGTTGCCTACAACGCATTAAAAAACTTAAAACTCCCAGTGGAGCAGTGGTCGTTTTTGTTACTGCACATTGTCCTGGGAAAGTTGCCGGACTCTGTTAAGGTCCGTTTTGAGCAGCAGTATGGTGGGGATAGTGCGACTTATCTGCCACCCTTCTCGGACCTCTTGACGTTCCTGGAAGGAGAGAGTAGACTGGCAGATAATTCCTCTCTGGCCGGTCCTATGGGACCCGAACGACCTGTGCCACAGAGTAGGTCCCCCACCGGACCCCCTCGTAGGGGGCGTATGGCCCCTCGCGCGCCCGGCCGCTATGCCGCCGTCCAGGAGACCGCCCGCTGCTTGTACTGTCGGGAACCGGGTCACAGCACGACCCGTTGTGATAAGTTCCTCGACCAGCGCGTCCAAGGCCGTCGAGCGATCGCGCGACAACGGACATGGTGCTACTCGTGCTTGGGCCTGCACATGCAGCGCGAATGTACCCAAGCGCACCCATGCCGCTTTTGTAAGGGCAACCACCATCCCCTCCTCTGCATGAACAGCCCAGAGGGCGGCGGAGCGCCGCAGCGCGTCGCTGCAGGATCACCTCGTATGGGTGGGGGTCTCGGACCCCCCGCGGTGTTTTCATCCCGCAGCAGTTCTAGTGGCCACCAGAGTGGCCCCAGACGCTCTCCGCCACGTGTGGAGCCTCAAACGGGCGGGGGTCCCAGGGACCCCCCCATGGGAAACCGATCCCCAAGGATGGGGATAATAATAATAATAATAAAAATATATAAAAAAAATTCGTCAACGTGACAAGTCATTATTTTCCATCATTTTATTGATTTTATTAAGAAATATTTAATTCAGAGGTCATTGTAATACCAAAATAATATTTAATACTTATCTAATAGCCTGCAACAATATACATAGAACAACAACAAAGAAGATACATATTTATAATCTATTTTAAAAATGATCCTGTTTGACAGTTGAAAATGTCATCTCATCACAAAAACAAACCAAATTAAATGGGAATGGAATAGGTATACATAATGAACAAATAGATGTTGACGAGAAGCCGAGCAGCACGTCTACCACCTCCGGGCTCGTCACCTCGCTCCGCCTCGCAGTTGTCGGCAACTGCCTTAGTGCCGTGTGTTCAGCTGACATCTGCAGTTGCGTCGAGCGATAGTGACGAGTACTTCTCTCCGCCGACGTCGCCACCACCTGTACGCCGGAGGAGGGGCCGGCCACCGAAGAGTTTGGGGCTTCTGGGGCAAACGGCTGCGGTCAGGGCCCCCGCTCCCGGTGGAGTGCAGCGCATGCGATGGACAATTTCCATCAATGAAAATGTCATGCGCGCATATTTTGAGGCAACAGAGGCAGGAACTAATCTTACTGCGTATCGTGTTCGGATGCTTTCTCTGTTTCAGGCTCTTAAACCATCTATCAACGTTTCGGCTCAACGACTGTCGGATCAGGTGCGAGCCATTCAACGGGGTCACTTGTTGGATGACTCTGTACTTGATCGGCTCCGAACAGAGGTGCAACGTAACCGTATTATTACTACTGCATCGCAGGCGGCAACTCAAGCTTCTGCCGCGGCCACATTGCAAGCTGGCGTTGCTGATAGTGATGGTGGAGATGATATGGTTACTACTGTAAGTCCCCAATACAATGATATATTGAGGAGTACTCTTGAAGATGTAGTTCGGGAATTTCGATCGACTTCTGTTCACCTTAGACCTCGGCTTCCGCGTTTTCCCATGCACAAAAAAAATAGGGCGCTGATGTGTGCTTTAGATTCACTACTATCAAATTACTTTGATAGTAGTGAAGACCTGGCTGATACTCATTCGATCTTGTATTGTGCGGCTATTACGGCTTGTCGTGTTGCTCATGTCAAATTTCCAAATACTGACACAGCAACACGCCCACGTCTGGCTGTACCAGCCTGGCAGTGTAGGATTGAACGTCGTATCAGTGAGGCTAGGGTACTCATCGGTAAGCTCAGCTGCTTTAGGGAGGGCAACATGCGTCCTAGGGTCATGCGCTTTGTGAAACGTGCATTCTTGGGGACTGGTATTAGTCCTCAAAATTATATTTCATGTGTCACAGAGCGCATCGACTTCCTGAAGCAGAAAATTTGTGCATGGGCTAATCGTATTCGGAGGTATAGGGTGCGAGTCGATCGCTTTACTCAGAACCGCATGTTCGAGAGAGATCAACGACGTGTTTATGCATCCTGGGAGCGATCGGATCAGAGTGATACTGATATGCATCGGCCAGATGATGATGCCATGATTTCTTTCTGGCACAACATCTGGTCCGTGCCTGTCACTCACTCTGAAGGCGCGTGGATAAGGGATGTTGAGCGTTCGTGTGAGCTTATACCTGAGATGAATGAAGTAACCATTGACTACCAAGACGTAGTTTGTGCAGTTCGTTCCTTACCCAACTGGAAATCTCCAGGCCCGGACGGACTGCACAATTTCTGGTATAAATGGTTACCTAGCTCGCACGTTTGCTTAGCATCTCAATTTCAAAGTGCTTTATTATCTCGATCGCTTCCAGAATTCATGACAACAGGCATAACCCATCTGCTCCATAAATCTGGTAGTACTGCGGACCCCAAAAACTATAGACCTATCACCTGTCTACCAACAATTTATAAAATTCTTACGTCCATTTTGAGGTCGAAGATTAATAAACACATTGATCAAAATTCTATTATGTTCGCCTCTCAAAATGGATGTAGGAATGGGGCCCGTGGTACTAAGGAGCTACTCCTCATTGACATGGCTATTAACCAACAGGTTCGTCGAAACCGAAAGAACCTGTCGACTTCCTGGATAGATTATAAGAAGGCCTATGATTCCGTGCCGCATTCGTGGCTCATGAGGGTGCTGGAGTTGTATAAAATAAATACAACTCTACGCACTTTCTTGATATCGTGCATGCGAAAATGGAGAACGGTCCTTTTCTATCCAGGATCTCGACGGGTTCTAGGTCAGGGCGACCCTATAAAAATAGAGCGAGGTATCTTCCAGGGTGACGGTCTGAGTCCATTGTGGTTCTGTCTGGCCTTGAACCCTCTGAGTACACTTCTCGAGAGTTCAGGATTAGGCTACCGTTTACGGAGAAATGGTCAAGTAATATCACACCTGCTATACATGGATGACCTGAAACTATTTGCCCATAGCAGTTCTCATTTGACAGCGTTACTGAAGGTTACTGAAGCTTTCAGTGATGCCATTAAAATGGAATTTGGTGTGGACAAATGTGCAGTCATGCATGTAAAGCGTGGTCAGATAATGGAATCCACGGGTATACAACTCTCGGATTCTATTAATCTTAGATCTCTCTCCGTTAACGAAACCTATAAATATTTAGGTATGTCACAGGCATTAGGCATCAACGATGCTGACATGAAACAGACGTTGCGTGAGCGTTTCTTGGGGCGCCTCTCAAAAGTCCTTAAAAGTCTTTTGTCTGGCGGAAACAAGGTTCGCGCATACAATGGATGGGTCATGCCGGTACTGATGTATTCCTTTGGCATACTTAAATGGACTCATACTGAACTGGATGCCCTGGATAGAAAAGTTCGTACATTGCTGACAGCACATCGCATGCATCACCCACGTTCATCGACCATGAGATTGTATATCCCGCGGAAGTGCGGTGGTCGTGGCTTCTTAAATGCTAAGACATTGCATAACCGCGAGATATGCAATCTTAGGGAGTATTTTCTCCAAGTCGATATGGGGTCTCATAGAGATGTAGTTGCTGTTGACAATGGACTGACTCCTCTATTTTTAGCAAAAGAAAACTGGCGCAAACCTGTAGTACTTAGTACGTCCGACCGCAGCACTGTGTGGCAAAGCAAGGAGTTACATGGCAGATTCTACCGGGCTCTCCATGGGTCCGACGTAGATTTATTAGCCTCAGTATCCTGGCTCCGTTTCGGTGATCTTTTTGGTGAAACCGAAGGTTTTGTCTGTGCAATTATGGATGAGGTTGTGATGACGAATAACTACCGAAAGTATATCCTAAGAGATGGCACAGTGGATATTTGCCGAGCGTGCCATCGTCCGGGTGAATCCCTTAGGCATATAATTTCCGGTTGTTCTCGTCTCGCAAACGGCGAGTATTTGCATAGACATAACCAAGTGGCCAGGATAATACACCAACAACTTGCTCTGAAACATAGTCTTGTGGCATCCGAGGTGCCGTACTACAGGTATGCACCAGAACAGGTCCTTGAAAATAGCCATGCCACATTGTATTGGGATCGATCTATCATTACAGACAGGACTATTGTAGCTAATAAGCCTGATATTGTATTGATAGATCGACACGAACGTCGCGCAATAATTGTTGATGTCACTGTTCCCCATGACGACAACCTTGTGAAAGCTGAAAAAGATAAAGAAAACAAATATCTTGATTTAGCTCACGAGATTGTTGACATGTGGGACATTGATTCAGCAATTATTGTTCCGATAGTCATATCTGCCCATGGTCTGATAGCCAAGAGCCTCGATAAACACCTTAAGAGGCTTGCGTTAGGTGGATGGATCGGGAGTCAGATGCAGAAGGCAGTACTTCTGGACACGGCCCGTATAGTGAGAAGGTTCCTGTCTCTGGATCCTTAACCATCGGTAGCCGGGACCCTGATCTTGCTACCGTTGGGGAACTGCATTTTTGTATTTTTAAATGTTATATTTTATAGTGTTATACATTGTAAAAATTTAATGTTTAGAAATATAATTTTGTAAGTATTTAAAAATGTAATAAAGGGAATAATAATAAAATTTTATTTCAGTTTCATGCTAGATAATTACAAAGTTTCTAATTCTATACAGATCTTAAAAGTAGTAGGTCTTATTTAGGTTAAGGAGTAGGTATGACTAACAGTTTTTGTGGTCAAAGATAACTATATTGTTCGAAGCTGACCCTAATAGGTTATTTGAAATAACCTGCGATTAGGGATTCGGCCCCAAGCCCCAAGGTATACCGGTGCACTTGAATCACGTTACAACGGGCAGTCTACATGGGTTATTGTTTGATGGCTACTACAAAGGTAAGTCATTAGGTATCATGATACATTATTCTAAGGATAATGAGGGTGAATTTCACTATTCAACTTCGACCTTAACGATGGCTTTAAAAATTATATGAAAGATTTGAAAAATTTTACAGTTTTTTGTTTGCCATAAATCGGATAAAGTTGACCAGTGCAACTCAGTCTAAGACAATAAACTATAACTAAGGCGTGCAAGATAATGAATATGCGTGTGTGTGTGCGTGCGTGCGTGTGTGTGTGTGTGTGTGTGTGTGTGTGTGAGTGAGTGTGTGTGAGGGGATGAGATTGTTGATTTATGTTTTTTTTTTTATAGTTGTTAAGAAATTATGGTATTACTTCTAAAAGACATTCGGTTTCGTCGTATGTCTTATAAATGAGCCATTCGACTATAATTTTTTTACATAATTGATATGGATATTGGTAATGGTTGTTAATTTTATTGATTTTATTATATAGATATGGACCCAGGAAAATTATAAATCTTTTTGTAAAAGTGAAATTAGGTTTCGGAACGGAACAAACGCGATGTCTCCTTCTCATATTGGTGACGATGTAAGGTGTGCGAGCATGTATATAAAGAAGAGTATGCATTATAAATAACTGCCGGACAGTTAGGACTTTCCAGGACGTGTAAAGTTCGTAGGTGGGGAACGTGAAAGGTTTGAATGTACTTACCTTTAACACTGCCCTTTGGGCCCTTTCTATTTGCAACATGTTCGTTTTTGAAGAACCTCCCCATGCAGTAATGCAGTAAGTGATGATTGATTGGCATAACGCGAAGTATGTCATCCTTATAATGGCAGTGGAGGCAACATAGCGTAGCTTCCTAAATAAATAAGTTAGTTTTCTGACCCGGGCGGATAGGGATTCGATGTGTTTATTAAAGTTTAGGTTATGATCGATTACAATGCCGAGGTATTTTGTATGAGATATGCTCGTAATTTCCGGGCAGGTACAATGATTAGTATTTGGATGTGAACAGGTATGGGCAATGAGTGTAGGAGTCGGCAAAGGTTGCGTGTCACCTCTGATCGAGAACGTCATAAAGTTAGTTTTGGAGGCGTTGAGGGTTAGTGTATTCAATGTCAACCATAAATTTATCCCACTGAACCCTTTTTGGGCAATATCTATTACTCTAAACCAACTTTCTGCTGTAAAGGTAACAACTGTATCGTCAGCGAATGAGATGATTTTTCCGTTGTGGATGTCCATGTTACAGAGGTCATTAATAAAAACGAGGAATAATGTTGGCCCCAAGATGCTGCCTTGTGGAATACCGAAAGATACTGGAAGGTAGTCACTGTAGGTATTTCCGATTTTAACTCTTTGATACCTTCCCATTAGGTAGCTACTGAAGAGTTGATGTTGGACTCCTCGAACACCAAGTCTCATAAGTTTGTCTAAAAGGGTGGGGATAGGAATGGTATCAAAGGCCTTTTTGAGGTCTAGGAAGATGGAGAGTACCTTTTTCCGGTTGTTAATACCAGACGCAATATGGTTGATGAGGTCTTGAACAGCATCAGATGTTGACATGTTACGTCTAAATCCAAACTGATTGTTGGAAATTAGGTTGTTAGCCTCTAAGTAATAGATAAGGCGATTGTTGATGATACGTTCAAGAACTTTAGAGAGGGATGTTAGGACAGCAATAGGTCTATAGTTGGACGGTGAACTCCTATCTCCACTCTTATGGATGGGGTGAATGTTAGCTTTTTTGAAAGCATCCGGGTAAATTCCGTATTTAAAACAGGAGTTAAATATATGAGTCAGAGGGACTGCTAGAGTTGTAGCGTACCGTTTCAGAATGGTGGAGGATATATTGTCCCAGCCAACTGCAGTGTCTGCTTTCAGGGAACGAATAGTGCTTAAAACTTCATCTTCGTCTGTTTCCAGTAGGACAAATGATTTTGAACATGAGGGAGAAGGCGGCAGTGTCTGGTGCGGTGGTACTCCACAATCTGTAATTTTCTTTGCGAGTTTTTCACCGATGGTAACGAAGTAGGAGTTCACGTTATTTGCCGAGGTAGTGGCAGACACATCTTGTTGGAGAAGGTGAGTAGGAGGGTGTTTAGACGAGGATATGTTTGCAATTCGTTTCACCGATTTCCAAATCCTTTTAGAATTTTTTCCAGCCTTTAACAACTCATCATTATCAAATTGTCTTTTTAATTTTTTTAATATTTTTGTGCAAAAGTTGCGGTATCTAGTGTAAGTTAGCTTAAGAGTAAGGTTGTCTTGATTTAATTTATATTTGTGATGTAGGGCATCTCTGTTTCTAATACACCTTAATACTCCTGGTGTAATCCAGGGTTTGATGCTTCGATTTTTTCGGGTTATGTGTTTGATGGTGGTGTTTTCGGTTATAGCAGTATTTAATGTTTCGATGAGAAGATCAGTTGCACGATTTGGGTCAGCTATTTCTTGAATAAAAGATAGGTCAGAATTATTAAAAAAAAAGATCCAAACCGGTTAGGTTGGTTTTGCTAAATGAAGTTACGGATGGAACGCGAGGTTGGCTATTGTCCAGACAGGTTAAAACAGTGGAATGGTCTGTAACGGTGGAATCAATAACAAGTGTAGTTGAGGGTACATTAGTTTTTAGAAAAACGTGGCCCACGAGTCGGAAATGTATGACTCGGCAGGAAACCGTGAAATGCTAACGTGTTGAGGTATTCAGCGGATCGGTTATCGGTAGCAGAAGGGACAATATTTATGTTGATATCTCCAATTATGATGATGTTACTGAATGACGTTAACGTACTTAGTACGTCACATAGTGAGTGTAGAAACGTGTCTATCGAATCATTTGAAGGTGATCGATAAATACAGAGTACAGCAGTTTTATTATCCAGCTTAACCAAGAGAGACGAAGCGACATGTAAATTTGGTTCTTCAACTGTATAATTTAAGTCCGATTTCACATAGGCAACCACTCCATCACTTTGGTTAAGGTTTTGCTTAGTTGAGTGTGAATGATAGTTACTAAGAATAGGAATGGTTTGATTGGATGAACAAGAAAGCCATGATTCGGTAAGGACTATTATATCAGTTTCAAAAGGTAGTCCATGTAATAGTGCATGTAAGCTTAAGATATTTGTGTTAATGGAACGTATGTTTTGAGTGAGGACTTTTAGTTTGGTCTTACTATTAGAGATATAAGTTGAGACGTTTGTCAGGGAACATGTGTGAGAGTTGGAAACCGAGAAGTCATCGATAATGAGTAATGCGAGCGTTGCCGGAGGTCGTAGAGGCCCCCCGCGACGTTTTGAGCCTCGCACGGGCGGGGGTCCCACGGACCCCCCCCCCCCTGGGAAATCGGTCCCCAACTAGGGGGTTCGATTTTGCGAGCGTTGCGGGAGGTCGTAGAAGCCCCCCGCAACGTGTTGAGCCTCGCACAGCCGGGGGTCCCCGGGACCCCCCTTCTGAAAATCGGTCACCGTGCCCCCGCGACTATGGGGCGACGTACACGGTGGATGCTAGGCACCGATTCTCGCCGCCGCTCGCCGAATACCCGCGTTTGGAGCGGCGCCCGCCCCGTCTTCAAGGGGCCGGGAGATATAACCCGCCTGATACCGGGCGAATTGGACGTAGGCAGTATGTGGGAGAATGGGACCCACTGGATCGCTATGAGCGACCCCCTTACCATGGGGGGACGTCTGGGGACCCCACATACTAGCAATCAACGTGTTTACGGTCGATTGTAGCCACCCCTCCAGATACCGTTTTGTTGCCCACGGCCTCTGTGCTTGTCAGGGGATTGAATGGCGACCTTGTGGAAGTTCGCGCTTGTTGGATTCCGGTGCTCAGGGGTGTGTTGTGTCATCTTGGTTAGTTAGGCGGTTGGGCCTCAAGGTGCACCCCCACACGGAAGGCGTGAGAGGTGTTGGCGATGTGAAAGTCCCCGGGTTGTTAGGGCATGTTGACTTCACATTTACATCACGTAATAAGTCCACGCCAGGCATTAAGACCTCGGCGATTGTGTTGGACACAGTTGTTGGCCGTCAACCTTCAGTTGACTTGGGACCGAGTATGTTGTCTTTGGTGTCTGATTCCCCACTCGCCGATCCAAATTTCTTACGCCCAGGCCCGATTGATGCTCTCCTTGGAGCCGATGTCCTGGGGCGAGTTTTGTTGACGGGGAAGCGAGTTTTGCAGCCAGATGGCTTGGTAGCTCTGCAGACGACACTCGGTACAGTTGTGATGGGCCCTGCTCGCCGCGTTTTGGATTCCCTTGATGAGGATCGCGGTCTTGTTTTTAATGTGTCTCTCTCCGAAGTGGTGCAGAAGTTTTGGGAGGTTGAGGAACCTCCACCAGCCCCGCGGGTCGACCCAGTAGCGGATGAATGCGAGTTGTATTACCAGAATAACACTGGTCGCCTCCGCTCTGGTCGTTTGATCACCCGTCTCCCCTTTCGTGCCGGCCGACCTCCTCTGGGCGAATCCCGACCGCTAGCGGAACGTAGGCTAGTGGCGATGGAGCGTCGCATGAGCAAGGATCCGGTCTTCCGCCAGAAGTATGTTGAATTCATGCGGGAGTATGAGGAGTTAGGGCACATGTCCGTGAGCGATTTGGATTGGCGCTCCGTTGAGCACTTCTTTCTGCCGCACCACGCCGTTTTGAAATCCGGAAAGATTCGGGTGGTCTTTGACGGTTCGGCTCCCACCTCTACTGGAGCGTCCTTGAACCAGTGTCTGCATGTAGGTCCCAAGCTGCACACGGAGATCTCAGACATTTTGACCAACTTCCGGCGGCACCAAATTGTATTTATGACTGACATCCGGATGATGTTCAGACAAACGGTCATCCATCCAGAGGATAGGAGGTACCAATTGATTTTGTGGAGAGAGAGTCCTAGGGACCCCTTGTTGATTTATGAATTGAATACGAATACGTACGGTTTGGCTTCGAGCCCGTTTGTTGCGATTCGTTCTTTGTTGGAGTTGGCCGAGAAGGAGCGCTTGAGATACCCTCGCGCCTCCGCCATTTTGGCCAGTGACGTCTATGTGGATGACATTTGCACGGGCGCCTCATCTGTCTCAGAGGCGATTGTCCTGAGAGACGAACTCACCGCCCTTTTGAAGTCGGGAGGTTACGAGTTGAGGAAATGGATATCCAACTCGCCTGATGTACTGGTAGGTTTGCCCGAAGAGCACCAGCAGGACCCCCACCTATTCGAAAATGTTGATAATCCCCATGTGGTGACCGTCCTTGGCGTACAGTACAAACCGGTCTCTGACACGTTCACTTATTGTGTGGATTTACGACCACCGAAAGTCTGGACCAAGCGTTTAGTATTGTCTACTGTCGCACGTACCTTTGACCCCAATGGGTGGATTTGCCCCGTGCTGTTTATGGCCAAGTGTTTCTTGCAACGGTTATGGGCTTCGGGTGTGTCGTGAGATGAACCCCTCTCGGACGAGTTACTCCGAGATTGGTCGAGCTTCGTTTCATCCCTCCCCGAGATTAATGAAGTGCATTTGCCGAGGCTATTCCTCCCTTCTGAAAATTGTAAAGTTACTCTTCACGGCTTTTCCGATGCCTCCGAACGTGGATTTGCTGCGGCCGTGTACCTCCGCACCGTTACTGTTGACGGAGTTGTTGCTGTGCATCTGGTGATAGCGAAAAGCAAAGTCGCTCCCCTTCGGACTCGTCATACGATCCCGAGGTTGGAATTGTGTGGAGCTGCCCTCCTAATGCGTTTGTTGAACCACGTATGGCTCACATTAGGTCGATCTATTAAGATACAAGAGGTTTATGCTTGGACGGACAGTCAGGTCGTCCTTTGTTGGTTGAAGGCTCCGGCGCACACCTTGGACGTGCTTGTGGCCAATCGAGTGTCGCAGATTTGTAATTCCGACATCGAGTTGATTTGGAGACACGTGCCGGGAACCATGAATCCCGCGGATTGTGCGTCTCGGGGTTGTGTAGCCCCAACCCTAATTAACCACCCCTTTTGGTGGGGCCCACAGTGGTTGATGCGGCCTGAGTCGGAGTGGCCGCCCTCTCCAGCGTTGTCGAACGTAGCCGATCCTGATATGCGGGCATGCGTCCTGGAGACTAACCCCGCCGGGGAAAAGGATTTGTTGTTGGATCGGTACAGCTCCTTGCAGAAGCTGCTTGGTGTTACCGCTTGGATCAGACGTTTTGTGTACAATTGCAGAAACCCACGCGCGAGGCGTGATTCGTCGGTTCTCACTCCGGACGAGCGTAGGGACGCGCTCTTGTTTTGGGTCCGGAGAGTACAAGCTGATAGTTTTGAGTCCGAGATTGAAATTTTGCGTTTAGGCCGTCGCAAGTTGAAGGGCGCGGTATCGCGATTGAATCCCTTCCTGGACGAGAGTGGGCTTTTGCGAGTCGGCGGAAGACTTCTAAATGCGAACCTGCCGTATGGAGCTCGTCACCCCCTTTTGTTACCTAAAGCCGGACATTTGACTCAACTGATAATAACCGATCGCCATGTGAATGCACAACATGCTGGCTGTAATGCTTTGTTGGCCATTTTGCAGCGTGAATTTTGGATTTTGTCTGCTCGTCGAGCCATTCGCACTGTGGTTTTCCGTTGCCTGCCTTGTTATCGATTGAAGGCCGCGACCATGCAGCCCCAGATGGGTGATTTGCCTGCTGATCGCGTCACGGAATGTAGAGCTTTTGCCGGAGTCGCCACCGACTTCGCCGGTCCCTTTACTGTAAAGGCTTCGAGACTGCGTAATGCTAAAACCTATAAGGCGTACTTGTGCGTGTTTGTGTGTTTGTCCACCAAGGCTGTCCATTTGGAAATTGTCTCGGAATTGTCGACCGAAGCCTTTGTCGCCGCCTTGAGCAGATTTGTTTCCCGTAGAGGACTGCCGACATTGATACGTTCCGATTGTGGTACTAATTATAAGGGAACGTGTAATTATCTTAAGGAAGTAGTTAAGTTTTTTGTTGATAATAAAATAGACATTGGAACCACCCTCTCCCGGCGTGGGATAATCTGGAAGTTTAGCCCTCCAGCTTGTCCGACCTGGGGAGGAATTTTTGAAGCTTGTGTAAAGGCTGCCAAGACACACTTGCGTCGCGTGATTGGAGAAACTATTATCACGTTTGAGGAACTTGATACGGTATTTTGTAAAATTGAGGCCGTCCTCAACTCGCGACCCTTGTGCCCGTTGTCTTCGGACCCGAATGACCTGGAAGCGTTGACCCCAGGTCATTTCTTGATCGGACAGCCCCTTTTGGCTTTGCCTGAATATCCGATTCATGATGTAGGATCCCATCGTTTGTCGCGATACCAACTTTTGAAACAGATGTCCCAAAACTTCTGGGCACGTTGGTCGATGGAGTATTTGCATATCCTACAACAGCGCGTGAAGTGGACAGATAAAACCACCCCACCCCAGACTGGCGACCTCGTGTTGATTAAGGATGCTAACCTGCCGCCCCTATGTTGGCGAAGGGGGCGCATTGTTAAACTCTACCCCGGAACTGACGGAGTTCCTCGTTTTGCTGAGGTTTTGGTTCGAGATTCGGTTTTGAAGAGAGCAGTTAGTGGGCTCTCCCGATTACCCGTAGATTGACGTACCGTTCTTAACGGTCCGGGGCGGGGGGATGTTCGGAAAAGATCGACGTTTCTGAACGCATCTCTAATGTCACGTCAAATTGACATTAGCTGTGACTAGAAGTTGACAGTCCTCTTGATTGGAATTCTTGAAGAAAACATGTCGGATAAAATTTTGCTGAATTGTTAAAAAACGCTCGCGTTGAATATGCCTGGCATATCGAGCTTGAATTGAATCTTAAATTATCGATTTGATCCCGTTTTGTACGACCAAGATTTTGACGCCATCGTGACGATCGGGCCGGTCGCGGTGCTGTGAAAGATACTTTTCCACCACGCGTTGTTGTCGGGACAATATATCTTAATAAGCAAGCCCCGCGTGTGTCGTTGTGTATTTGAAGCGCCCAGTGTCTTGGGACCGCTGTGTAGTATTTGTTTTGTGAGTAAGGTGACGAATTGGTAAGGTCTGCAGAAGAAGAAGGAACTACCAGAGGGCGCGCCCTCTCTCTCCGCTGCCCAGGAGACTTTCGACACCACAGAACCGTATGTAAAATCACCTTACTTCACATTGAGTCTTCACTGTGTATCGCAGTCCAATTGTTCAGTTACATCCCGGCTGAAACCAAGTTTTGTCCGGAGTCTATACTCATGATAACCTTCCACTGCGCCATGCCGATTCCGCGGGTCTAGGCAGGGGTGTACTGAACAGAGCCATCTCAATGGGAGGCACTAAACGACCGGAGTGGCGGTATTTGGTTCAAACTGGAGTCCGGTACTTCGAGGAGCAACGATGCCTCGAGCTTGATGCCAAGCGTGATGAGTTGAAAGCCCGACCACCTTTGGCAATCAATTATTTATATAATAATGGTGTGCTCACATGTCCGCAATGTGCGAGAACCTTCTCAAAGAAGATTGGACACGGTGACTGAAGCGGTCGCCGTAGCCGAAATCGGCCGGATTACATCATCATCATCATCATCATTTAATGTTCCCACTGCTGGGGTACTGGCCTTATGCGGATTGGTGGGTATTAACGACTGCAAATGCAGCCGAGACCAACGGCTTAACGTGCCTTCCGGAACACGGAGGAGATCGTATTAGTATTTTTTTTTAGTCACCATCTCATGACCGACCATTGCGAAAGTTGCTTGACTTCAACAATCGCAAGCTGAGCGCGCTAACCTCCGCGCGGGCTCTTCAATGGACACGTGACACGGAGTAAAATCGCTGATTACATACTGGCGCTGTTTTTAGAATTTGCCGTCATTTAGATTTTTAATGGGTAATCGGTAATTCACCTTCTATAGAACATGATCAACAAATTAAAATAAAAATCATTTATTTCAGGCCTACATAAAAAAAACATTATAAAATTCTACACTTTTACTATTACACAACCGTAGTGTTAATCATGCGTACGTGGAGCTAAAACTTGAGACAATCCACTAAGCCAGTCCACTAAGATAATGATATTATTATTATAGTTATTATTGATCGCTGGCTTGAGGACAATCCAATGTAGTCGACTGTCTCTATTTACCTACACGATGCCAATATTGGACTGGCATAGTGTAAAGTTTTTTGTTTGTATTAAATTATTGATTAATTTACTGTTTAGTTTGATCATGTGACAGTTTAGTTAGAAAGTAAGTTTTTAGAGGTTAGAGTTTTCTAACGAAACTGTCAAGTAGGTGTTAAAGATTTTTCAAGTAATCTAGACTTGAAACTTTTACAGATCGCACTTGACCAGTTTTTACTTTGCACCTCTTAATTTGAAATCCGGATTCAAAGTAACAGTTTTTATTTCTACTTTGAAGTCAACGTTTCTCGTCTCTTAGATATTACTACCATTCTCCGTACTCCGGAGTTTTCAGACAAATATTTAATTTTCTGTTTATTTTAAAACGCCCGTCTGCTCCGATAAAAGTTGACTAAGTACATGAACGCCATGGGCTTTGCTCGCCGCCTGGAGAAACCACGAAACACAGTTTTGTTTGACGTTTTTAAAGGTAAAGGCTCGTATAACTTTTTGTTTGAAATTCAGTAATATTTTGTATTTGAACTGATTTTGCACGACGACGTCGCTCTGTTTCAATGATACTTTGTTAAACAACAAATAAGTATCTACTTATTAGTTTGACTAAGTTTGGTTGCTGTGTTTCTGTGCTAAAAGAATTTTGTTGGCATTTGAACGAATGTCGTAAATACTTAGGTCGTTTATTTGAAGTGATTTTAGTTATAAATTTAATGACACCACTCAATAAAATATGCAAAATAGGCTCGAGATAGAGGTCGTTGACACTTGTTTTGCTATTGCTTCACAACATTATAAATACTTAGTGCTGTTTTGCAAAGGGACGAATATAGTCCGTGCGTCCTTAGGTCACTCTAGCGCAATAAGCTTAAGAAATTTTCACAAAATACGTATTTGGAAGAAATTAAAAGATCGTCAAGATCTTTTGAATAAATAATTTCATATTTAATGCTCCACTTTTACTACAAGTTGTATAATAATTGGCACAATAGGGGATCGTACTGTTTTTTTATTTGTTTTAAATGTTTTTAAAATATTAAACACAGGTATTTATTTTCAAATATTTTACATACTATCGGAGCTATAGAGCATCAAACTTCCTTATTAGACAAGGACAGGGCTAATTACGTGTGACGTCAACCGTTGGTAGCTAGCGCCACTTTTGGTATTATCACAGTGTTAAGATATTGTATTATGCTGTGGCCATACTCCCGCCCGCCCGTACAAAATTACTTGCTTGTTATTCAACAGTTAGAATTTTTTTTCACTTTTGTTATTCTCCAATGTTATATTTTTGAATTTACTATTAAATATTTACATTTAAATAACAGTCCGATCCCCTATTGTAAAACTTTTTGAGTTGTTCGAATTTACACCACCAACTTCACCTAATTTCGCCGAATTTACCAGTGATTAGAATCTCCATTATTCGACGTGCGTACCTAACGGCTACCATTATCCTCTTTGTTAAATTTTTAATTAGAGTGGGAAGTTATAACTTGTAAGCTGACATAGGTACGGTTCAAAGTTCACAACGAAACTTCCCTTTGTTTATAGAACTTCCAGTTTCGGAAAGCAGGTAAGTTTTCGAACATTGCGGTTTTAATGATCTAATATTAAACGAACGTCGAGGGTATTAATTAAGGATTCCGAACATAATAAACCTACAACAGAACGTACAACAGAACCGATACTAAAATGCGAGCTCCCGCAAAATATTGATGCATTACAGATTGCATTTTGGTAATGTGGAACAATAACGCGTGTGCAACTTTAAAACCGTTTAATCATTACAGATACAGACCGTAATTATGACCCGATAATTAATTGATGTGGTTCAGGCGTAATTATTTTAATATGACGTGTTTCAGATCAAATAACGTATGTGCATACCCTTAAATGTTCCTACTAATATTGTAAATTTAAAACGAATGTGTCATGGGATCAACACATAAAGCCTTAAGTATTTAGAAATCGAATGGTAATTATTGAAAAAACTTTTTAGTAAAGTTGGTTGGTAATTATAGAAAAAACTTTTTTGCTGGATAAAAAATTTGGTACTTATTCCTACTAATAAATAGATATTTCATTATGAAATAAAACAAATCTGCTTTATCTTTGAATCACATCTATACAGGGTGGAATTATTCCATGATACCAAGAGGGAAAGTAGGGCAGGCGTACCGGTTTTGGCCACTGTACCGGTTTTGGCCACTTTTTGCTCTAAAAGTTTTCTAAACAACTTTTAGCCATTTTTGATAAAGGCAATTAAAATAAGGTATTTTAAGGTAATAATAACAACCGTTAGAATTCCTTATGTCATAAGATTTTTTTTCAATAAATTCCATTTTCTGTTTGAAAAAATGTTTTGTATGAAAATTTTAAGAAATTTGTTATGGATGAAATACTTTATAAACCTTTGTTTTTTGCAATTAAATTGTTGTTTTGCAACTGACTGGTTTCTAGCGCATAAGAATATATTGATTTTACCTAGGTTTGGTTTTGATTTTTCGTAATACTTACAAAAGTTTAACTATCAGTAAGTGGCCAAAACCGCTACATTTGGCACCTCTCACACATTGTGTGTAATAATAGGTCTTTACCTATGAAATTGCCGTTTTCTATGGGGATATTGTAGGAAGTTGAAATTAGCATACAAAGATATTTGGGGATTTCTTGGACATGTGAACTCAGAATTCAACGAAACTTTCGAGATATGATCAGTCAAAATTAATCTAACTATTGCCTATAATCGCATTTAATAAACAGTCTTAGAATAAAAAAAAAATCTGTTCAAAGCTGTCAAATTGACGACAACCAAAGAGCGGTACTTTGAAGCAGTTATAACAATTTTAGACGCGTGTTTAATTATTCTTTACTTAGATGTTTAACATGACGACATACTCTATTTTCGAAACTGACTATTAATTTTGATATATTGATATTAATTAAAAAATTAGAGACCAATAAACATGTTTGAAAAAGACGGCAATTTCATATGTAAAAGACCTATTATAAAAAAAACTATTTTACTTTTTTAAATTTGAAAAATGTACCTTTAAAGGTAGATAAATTATCTATATAAGATATAATTAGTGTCTTAAATACCTAAGACCATTTAGTACTTTGTGCTTAAAAGTAAAAAAATCCTTAAAGTGGCCACAATGGGTACCTACCTACCTACTCTAAATAATGGAGATAGCAAAAATTTCACTGAAATGTACCACTTTTAACAAGAAATAATACTGCATTCTCATTTTTTTAAACTCATCCCGTTCCATACAAAAGTACACACCGACTCGACATCGAATCCATTATGTCTTTCATTTATTTCCTTTAAGTTAATTTATTATTCCTTCAGAGAGATTTGATCCTTATGAGTTACCCTATCGATTGAAGTCATAAAAGTACAGAATGTTGTTTTTTCTGGTTTGATTCCTGGGTGTGGCAAACTTATGTTTGAAAATGTTTAAATGCAGTTTTGTTTTATTGCAAAAATAAAGGAATGTTTCCTTTGGGTTTTTGCTATCTCCATTATTTTAAGTTTAGCTTTCCCTCCAGTTATTCTACTAATATTATAAATGCGAAAGTTTGTGACTATGGATGTATGTTTGTTACTCTTTCACGCAAAAACTACTGAACGGATCTGGATGAAATTTGCAACAGAGATAGATTATAGGCTGGAATAACACATAGGGTAATTTTATCCCGATATTCCCACGGTGACGGGAACCAGGCGGGTAAAACCGCGGGCGGCCGCTAGTCATGAATTAATTCTATCTTGCATAATAATATGAAATAAGTTTTTAGTAAAAAATTCATTTTTATGACAAGTTTTTTTGCTGTCTGTACTTTAATATTGTATTGTCATCTGAACCAAACCTGACATACAAAATTTCAGCTCCATCGGACACTATAGGAAGTGGGTCAAATTAAGCTTGCAAGATTTGTCCCCCACTAACTAACTAACATGGCAAGTTAATAAAAAGCTTGTAAAATAAAATTTATTTATCTATTTCTTTATTTAAGTATTTGCATGTTCAACTGCTACTGCGGCTCCGCATATAAATATAAAATATTTTATTAACGGTACCCATACTAAAATGGCACAAACATATTCAATTAAATGGAATAATTCAATCAACAATACAATAATCAAGTCTGATTTGACCTAGGATTAAAACTGATAAATTTGAGTTTCAGACCCTAGCGTAGTAGTTCAAAGTTCCAGACCTAAATGAATGAATAATAGTTATTTAAATAGCAAATATTATAAGCTCTGCGGATTGCCTTTTGCTGACCTTGTGCTAAGTGGGTCTAGACTTGGGATAAGACTGGTGAAATGTAAAGAGAATTGTAAAATTTTCAATTATATAATTTTATGTATAAAGGTGAACTAGGTGTTATTTTTAATCTATCTATAATAATATCACAGAATATAAAGATTTGATTGTTTGTTTGTTTGCATCGAATAGGCTCCGAAACTACTGAACCGATTTAGACAATTCTTCCACCATTAGAAACCTACATTCTTCCCGAGTGACATACGTTATATTTTATCCCGATATTCCCACGTGAACGGGTACGACGCGGGTGAAACCGCGAGGATCCGCTAGTCGAAGATAAAGGGGGTATTACTGTCGGTCGCCGCACACGAGCCACACGCGACAGCCACAAACGCCGCTAATTGAAGCTAGATGAAGAAACAAATGAAGACCACTGGCGTCATAGTCATAGCTGTTGTCGTCGTCAACCGTGTGCGGCGAGTTCATTTAGTGCGTGTCAGATAACTTTGCGCGCGACTGGGGCGTTTATGGCGCTAGTTATAGTAGTTACATTTTGTTGTTCTAAACTTAGGGAAAATATTAGTATTCGATTTTGAACGCGCGCACACTTATCTGGCGCACACTCTACATTACATATTTATATTCTGTGACTCTACTCGTAAAATTTATGAAAACTACTACAGTAACGTAGGCCTGCAGGAAATAGATCTGTGGAGGCGTTTTGTGGTTGTGGTCGGTGGCCCGTGTGCGGCCAGGCTATAGTTACTACTTAGTTGGTGTAACATGTTGAACACTAGCTGAAATAACTGTAGTTTATATCTACTACTGGCGACAAAGGCCGAGTGGTGTACGTACCAGTTTTGAAGGTGCCGCTATCTCTAGAGGACCCGGTTTCGATCCCCGGTCGGGTAAATATTGGGTCTGGGTGTAGGTATGTGGTAATACCCGTCGTTGTTTTCAATTTCCATAATCCTAATTCCTAGGCTTAAGCTACTATACTACGGAACAATGTATGTGATGGTGTCCATTGTTTATTTGTTTATTACTACTAGTAACTCCCCGCGGTTTTACCCGTGTGGTACCCGTTCCCTTGGGTTCATAGGCAATATTTATATCCCGATATCGGTATGAATATAGTTTATGACACTCAGGAATAATGAAGCTTTCCAATGGTGAAAGTATTTTGAAAATCAGTCCCTTAGATTTTTAGTTTATCAATTACAAACACAAAACAAGCAAAATTTTAATTTTGCCCCTTTATAATATTAGTACAGATTATTTCACCCGCAGCAAATGGTAGGTAATGAATAAAATTTTTGCCTATCCGCAATTTTTTTCTAAATAATACTAAAAATTTATGTGTAATTGTTTAAAATGATAATAAACTAAAAAAAAATTTCGTGGTATATCTCTATCTGCCTTATTATTTTGTAATAATGTATTCCTACTGAAATGAAATGATGAGATCCGCAGGAGAACTAAAACAACTGACATCGCTCGAAGGATTGCTCAGTTGAAGTGGCAGTGGGCGGGACACATAGCGCGGAGAACCGATGGGCACCTAGGCCGAATTCGCGGTCTCGAATGGCGACCGCATACCGGACGACTTTCCTTGGGGACTTTTCCCGTGGGCAGGCCCCCTACAAGGTGGACCGACGATCTAGTCAAGGTCGCGGGAAGCCGCTTTATGCGGGCAGCGCAGGACCGATCGTTGTGGAGATCCTTGGTTGAGGCCTATGCCCAGCAGTGGGCGTTCGTTCGGCTCACATGATGATGATGATTACTGTATTTATTAAATTTATAAGTGTATATTAGATAACATTTAAGGGAGTGACCCTTCATAAGTACCTACGTGTTGGCATTTTATTCACCGGGTCTTTGCTTAACCATCCTTGGCGTTTCCGTGACTTCCCTAATCCTCATGTCTTTTTATAAAACCAAAGTCAGTGCGACACTCTTTATTCAGATTGTAGATTTTTCCTTCCTAAATTGCTTTGGGGCCGTTTGAGTTTGACAGTCGCATTATCCAATTTAGTTCCCTTTGTCTGTATTTTATATTTTGCCCTTTTCTTAATCTTGTTTTGCCCTGATGCTATTTGATGGGTAAGATGTCAGACTCGCTATTGTTTTTGTATATTAACATTGTAATATTGGGTTGAGACAAATTTTACAGCGTTGAAAACATATTTAATTTAACTCCATTATTTAATTACAATCCGAATCTACCAAAACCGCTTATCGTTTTTCGTCGCCTCGTATTCCTCATATCGTGGAGATGGTGACCACAACCGCCCAGCATTTTTTAGTTTATCGTTTAATCTTTAGTTATTTAAGACCTACTATGAGTTAGATCAGTAATATACACAGCTATTTTACAATATTCGTGCCATAATTTTATTGAGACACTTACGTAAGTATATTAATATTTTGACGACCGATTTGGCGCAGGGGTAGGCTACCCACCTTCTGCGCCAGTGGTCTCGGGTTCGATTCCCGAACAAGATAAATATTTGTGTGCATGAACATGTCTATTTGTCTTGGTCTGGGTGTTAACTATGTATATTAAGTATGTATTTACAAACAAAAAGTATTTAAGGCGCCGATTCCCCATAATAGGGTATTTTAGATTATGGATTACTCGCAAATCACAAGTATTTAAAACTTGGAAAAAATATATGTTATTTTACAGTTATTTATCAAGTGCTTCCGGCCGTTTTTTTTCGATTGGTGATATTTTACTGTGTCAAATAAAATCCCAAACATCCGTCTAATAATAATTCAAATATCATATTACTTGCAGTACACTTGGTTTTAGTTAATGAAAAACATATAAAAATAATTGTCTTTGAATAGCCGAGGGATTCCGGCCGTCATAAATTTAATTTTTTTATTATTTAAATTTTAATTGAATTTTAAGTGATTTTCGATTCGCGGGGCGCTCGCGAGTTCACAGTTCACTGCCGGCTGCCGCTGCGTCCGCGCGAAGTGTATCGCGCGCGGCCGAGCAAGCGTTAGCATGCCTATTTCGGTCGGGATTCCTCGCCTTAAGTATATATTTATCCGTTATCAAGTTTTCCATGATACAGTTTCTTAATGAAATTAACATGGGCTTAGATAATTGGTGTGAATGTAAAAAGTTATTTATTTATTTATTTATTTATTATTAATTAAAGGAAAGCTAGTAATCTTAGCTACCGAACTTTTTGTGGTGTCTCCTGAATACAACGTCCGCAGACTAATGTTTAAGGCCAAAATTATAAAGCTTTAATTTAATATAAAAATCTTGTACTTATCAATTGTGAAATATTAACAATAGGGACTGGTAAAAAGGCATTTACTGAAGCTATTATTTTAGTAACAAAATGTTAATGATTTGCCTCATAAAATTCAGAACACACAATCCTATTGATGCGTCAAAAACGATACGGTTCGTGGGTCGGTCGTCTGGTGAAGTTTGCGAATAAGGATTAGATGATGGCTACTCAATGGTCCAGTAAATATAACTCTGATAAAACTGGTGATTTTCGTGGGCTTTTATAATGAAATACTTTAACTAAAGTATCATCAGTAGTATTTGCTTGAAATACAAAAAGGTTTAACATACTAGTGATTACTTTCGCTGTGTTCATATTCATTTTGTTTTTTATTTATGTATATTTATTCTACCAAATTTATTACTATGTAGCTCTTAACCTAACCAACCTAACCTAGAATTCAGAAATATAGTGTGGCTAGGTAGTGCTCTTATAAACACAGGTACCCACGGAAGATCAGCGTCGGAGTGTCTATGGCATTCGACACATGCTGAGTGGATACCTTTTTAGTGTACCATTCTTATACATGTTTATACCACTTTATTGTACCTCCGAGTGTGTGTCACTAAATAAATAATTTTCTTTCTTTCTTTCAACCGAACCGAAATAAAAAAAATTGTAATACGGTAGCGACGTTGGCTACGTGCTTAAAAAGTGTATGTTGTACATTTAAGTAGATAATGCTTGACATGTTTGTTGACCTTGTGGGCAACCCTAATTGCGCATCTGATTCTGTAAAGTAGAGGAACTGTGTGTTGTGCAAACTTATTTGAAATTTTAAAAGTATCTAGATTTATTTTTGTTACGAAACATATGTAGGTAGTAGCCATAGAAAAAATCAGCCCATCGCTGCTTGTGTTAAAAAAACTTGATATATCATAAACAAAGTATCGGTAATTAGGTAAGTACATTACTTTCGTAACCATTTTGGAGTACTTTATATTGTATCGAAGAATTGTAATATATTTTCTAGAATTTCATTTTTACACACAAATGTATACCTAAGCTACCTAATGCGCTTTCATTACCTTTCAAAATGATTATGAAACACTAGTACTAACTAATTAGTCTCTAATGCTGACATTTCCTAGAAATTAACAAGCTCTAAGAGCTTCCTATACCTACTTATAACTTAAGAGCTCAGCATGTCCCCAAGTTATTTCTGGGGAAACTTGTAAGCGGCTTACGTGTCTTGTGTAAGGGTAATATTCAAAATTACTCGTCTAGTCAGTGTGCAGGTTTATTTGAATAATTGATGCCGCTCCCGTGAGCTCGGCCAAACATTTGCAAGCCGCAATCAAAGGTCCAAGTTCGTCGTCAAAGCGCCTCTTGCGTTTGGTTACGGTACTGGAGTGGTGAAGAAATAGTTTTGGAATGGACTAATGAAATGGACTTTTGGTTTACTGTATTTCATTTTAAATTAAGACTTTGTCAAAATGATGAAAATATTAAAGAAAGAAAGTATTTGAAAAAAATCGACCCTCTCATCGTGTCTCATCGATGAAACAGGTAGATTTTTCTAATATTTCATTTTCAATATTTTCAAAAATAAAAATGCATTGTGAATACAAAAAAGTAAAAATCACGTGTTAAAAGGATTTAAATAAATAGAGCTGAATTTTGTTCTTGAGTTTCTAGTCTAGTCAACCATGTAAGCCGTAATTTTTGCAAGAGTTTGATTTTTGTTTATAGTTCAAAAGCAACTGTGTAATTTTATTAAAGAATTTAGTAAGAAATAAAGTTGATTGGTCATATTATAACTTATTTGCTTTTAACAAATTAGAGTAAATCTTAAACGACCGAAAGAGGCGCTGCTCTGGTTTTCATACAATATTATACGATCTTCATTACAATAACGAGTATTTTTCGCCTACAGGGTTTTAGGAACATTGATGTAACTCCCATTCACTGGTTATTAGTTCCGTTGTAACATATTTAATTACCGTTTTCTATGTAACCACTTTGTAACAAACTATCCGTTCTGTTAATAGAAGACGTTACACCATCTATTTTCGTACAGATGTTACTTGTAGTTTCAGTGTCCAGTTTAAGTTTGGCCATACCAATTCCGGTACCAGCCACTTGCTTCTTAGTTCACGACTGCAGTTATGCAGTTATATAATATGCAGTATAGTAACACAAGGGTGACTGTATTTTATCACCAAGCTTACGAGTACTTAGTTAAAAAAGTTCGTTATCTAAGTTTTATAACGTACTCTTACATCCAAAAGATAAGTAAGAAATATTTTTAGTAAGCTCAAAATATAAATGTCTTTTTTTCTCCTATCGATTTGATCACCAGACCTTTGTAGTAGCAACCCAACATTGTAAGACCAAGCTAGCAGTTATCATTGAACAAAATTTATACCACACAACAATTTATTACAAACAGACTGAGTCTTAAATTCTTACAACAGTTTCAAAACATTCATAAATTTAAACAGAAAGATGCATCGTTTAGCATTAAACGCGGAGTCGGAAATGCTATTTATCATAGCCGCTATTCGTATGTAACGTTGCTTAACGAGCGCACCTATCCCGTGGAGAGCCGAGATGCTGAGATGTGCGGCCCCTAAATGGCGGAATGATACTTCTACACATTCTGAGCTGCAGACGCATTAGGAAGTTTGAGAGCTGCATGTTGAAACCTCGTAAAGCCATTCTGTTATAACACCGCTTGGGAAATCAATGTAGTTTTGTTGCTGTTTCATGTTGTATGAATGACCCGCTACATAAGTATTTTTGGGCGATTTTTTTTCTCTCAAGCACTCCAGTTGTGATATGTGTGGCCCCTAAAGGAGAAAATTATTCTTATACACATTCTGAGCTGCAGATGCAGTAGGAAATTTGAGAACTGCATGCTGAAACCTCGTAAAGCCATTCTGTTATAACACCGCTTGGGAAATCAATGTAGTTTTGTTGCTGTTTCATGTTGTATGAATTACCCGCTACATAGATATTTATTTTAGGGCGATTTTTTTCTTACAAGCACTACAGTTGATATGTGTTGCCCCTCAATGAGGAAATGATTCTTTCACATTCTGAGCTGCAGATGCAGTAGGAAGTTTGAGAGCTGCATGTTGAAACCTCGTAAAGCCATTCTGTTATAACACCGCTTGGGAAATCAATGTAGTTTGGTTAGTGTTTCATGTTGTATGAATTACCCGCTAATTATTTTTTTCTCTCAAGCACTTCAGTTGATATGTGTGGCCCCTAAATGAGAGAATGATTCTTCTACACATTCTGAGCTGCAGATGCAGTAGGAAGTTTGAGAGCTGCATGTTGAAACCTCGTAAAGCCATTCTGTATAACACCGCTTGGAAAATCAATGTAGTTTTGTAGCTGTTTCATGTTGTATAAATTACTTGCTACATACTTAGGTATTTTAGGGCGTTATTTTTCTCACTCAAGCACTCCAGTTAATATTGTGTAGCCCCTAAATGAGAAAATGATTCTTACACATTCTGAGCTGCAGATGCAGTAGGAAGTTTGAAAGCTGCATGATGAAACCTCGTAAAGCCATTCTGCTCAAAACGCCGCTTGGGAATCAATGTAGTTTTGTTGCTGTTTCATGTTACCGCTACATATTTTTGGGCGTAATTTTTCTCTCTCAAGCACGTCAGTTAATATGTGTGGACCTTAATGAGAGAATGATTCTTTTACATTCTGAGCTGCAGATGCATTAGGTTAAGAGTTTGAGAGCAGCATGCTGAAACCTCGTAAAGCCGCCTCGTAAACACCGCTTGGGAAATCTTTGAGAAAACTTTTTGTTTTGGGTAAAAAATGTTAAACTCGCGTCAGGATCACGTGACCGTCATATCGTAAGACGGACACGTGACCTGATCGAAAAACTGTTACAATGTCATTAAAATACGAAGGCAAAATTTCGCCTTCGTTTCCAAAGTTGTGATAGTTCAGGTTAGAAAACAAGCAGCATTGAAGCCAGAAGACCTCGGTTCAAAATACAAACCGTATTTTTTATTTTTTTTGTCAAATTCCTTTTTTTGTGAAAAAGTCTAGGGAGCCCTTTTCACTTCTGCCGGCACTCCCGGAGTGCAACCTGTTGTTTTTTTTTAAATTTACTTAAATCTTAGAACTCTATGATCTGTAGCAGTTCTTTTGTTAAGTTTGATTTTCTTCTACATAAATATTGCTCGGTAAATAATTGCTCCAGTTGGACCAACCCAACTCCACTTTTCAAAAAAAAATTAAAGCCGACCTATTTTACAGTAAAATTGTGTGTAAAAATGTGCAAAAAGACTAACATTTCATTGTTTTTATTTATAAACGAAACTGTGTGGATTCTGTTTTGGCCTTTTTGTTTTGGTTTTCATTTAGCCTCTGGTCTTCCAGTGCAGTGCATTGTATATCAAATAATAACGGATCGAATAGCAGGAACTATTAGTGGGGTATACCTAGTTGAGCCTTTGCCCGTAATTGGTGGAGGATCGTTTACAAATTGTGCCTGTTATCTGCTTTTATTAGTGGCAGAAAAAGGTTTATTTTCCTTTATAATAGAGACCATTACATTAGCTTTTATTTTGGTTCAGCCTTTTTTGTGATTCGTAATAGCATACAATTATGAAATAGGTATGATTTATGCATACTATTTTAGCAATTTGATAACACATAGAACTGTATAATTTACCACAGGTACACGCCTTCGCGATTGAAAGATCGCGATAAATACAAAGAATTATTGAAAATCACTGTGCGGGGTATTTATCACAAATTTAAGTTTTAATTAATTAACGATTTGTCTTTTTTTACCTAGATAAAAAAATCACATGAAAATACCATAGTTAGTTAGTTTTGGCAATTCTCAGTTTATAGAGATTACTTAACGAATGCCTCTCATTTAAAAATAATTAAATTCAAAATAATTGACAAAACTTTTGCAAACTTCATTGCACTAAAACCCACACCTCAGCTATTTACACCTTCATAAAACCGTAATAAAATCTCGTAGCACAAAGGCGAAATTGATCTAAAACCGTAGCACTACCTGAGTTTAAGCTTCTTTACATCAAACGACATAACAAATTCATACATTATGTATAAACGGCTTAATGGAGCCGCCATGAGGTCAGGCCGACTTGGCATTAAGAGCTTTTGGAAGGGATAGGGAGGGGTGGGGGGTGCCAAAGTGAATATTATAACAGGAGATGTTACTTGTTTTCCAGCTGATGTTCCATTTGTGCTAAGACGCACTGAAAGGGTGGGCTCGAAAAAGACACTTTCTAATATCTTGTTAGGCGTAACTTAAAACTAGGACGGTGAAACTTTTTTCGCGAAGGTCACTGGGTCACATATACGTATGTGATACTTAAAACTAAGGCACATTGACGATGTTTTTGAATTGTTAAGACGCAGGCGTCATCATTTCAGCCGTACGACGCCCACTGCTGGGCATAGGCCTCCCCCAAGGATCTCCACAACGATCGGTTCTGCGCTGCCCGCATCCAGCGGCTTCCCGCGACCTTGATCAGATCGTCGGTCCACTTAAGACGCAGGCATAGCAAGATGAAACCAAAGCATTGAACTATAATTGAGCGGTGTTTTGCAGAAAACGACCAACGCCAAAAACACAGTTTCGAGATATAAGCAGTTTAAGGTTTTTTTGTTCATGCTCGAAATTTATTGTAAAAATTGTTATAAATTGGATCAAAATTGTTAAAATGCTATCTTAGCTATTAAATAAACTATTTTTTAATACTGTAATAATTTGATAAACTATAGAAATATCGCATTTATTTATGGTCGTTTTCAACTAATTTACTGTTTCTTGCATTTACATTTTCGCAGAATGAGACCAAATAGGATGGTCTCGTTTTGCATAATTAAATTTCAAAGATCAGAAATAAACTGAATGATACCAATTCAATTGTTATATTTTGCAAAATATATTATTAATCTTGAAATGATTAAATTATTCAGTTTCTAATATCAATCAATCTAATATCCAGTTCGGGAATATTGTAGCCCTCAACAAGTTCATTGGAATCAGTGCCTGCATGAAGATTTAAATAGATTTCTTGGCAATCCGTAGGTATCATCATCATCATATCAGCCGAACGACGCCCACTGCTGGGCATAGGCCTCCCCCAAGATCTTCACAACGTTCGGTCCTGCGCTGCCCGCGTCCAGCGGCTTTCCGTGACCTTGACTAGATCGCCGGTCCACCATGTAGGGGGCCTGCCCACGGAGCGTCTCGTCTGGAAAACGGTCGCCATTCGAGAACCTTTCCGATCGGTTCTCCACGCTACCTATGTGTCTCGCCCACTGCCACTGTTTTGGTTCTCCAGCGGATCTCATCATTTCTGATTCGGTCGAACAGTGAAATACCAAGCATCGGTCTCTCCATTGCTCGCTGGGTGACCTTAAGCCTTCTTATGAGACCCATAGTAAAATACCACTTTTACTATCTCTCTTCTATAGGTCATTACTGGCAACACACACTGGTCAAAGACTTTGAGGTATTTCAGACGCGAATATATGCAGGAGCTTCCCGAACGCTGCCCATTCGAGCTGGATTCGACGAGTGATCTCTTTCTCAAAGCTGGACTTACCTAATTGGACCGTCTGTCCCAGGTAATCATAGTGGTCAACAACTTCGAGTGTATTGTATCTAACATTAACTGGAGCGGTTACAACATGGGCATTGGACATGATTTTCGTCTTATCTATGTTCATCTTAAGACACACTTTTTGAGAAGGTTTACTGAGATCTTGGAGCATTGTGTTCAGGTCTTCTAAAGACTCAGCCATAAGAAGTACATATTCGGCAAACCGTAGGTGTATTAGGTACTCGACGTTGATGTTGATGCCGCATCCTTTCCAGTCCAGACGCTTAAAAATATCCTCCAAAGCAGCAGTGAACACTTTCGGAGAAATAACGTCTCCCCGTCTCGCACCTCGATGTAGTTAGATAGGATTAGAGCTCTGGTTCTGTAATCGGATAGACGTGGTGGTCTGTAGTCTGTTTGGCACTTCTAGAGAGACTGCAGCACGACCCGTCTCAATCGAATCAAAGGCTTTCTCATAGTCAACAAATGCCAAGCAAAGTGGCAAGTTGTACTCTTCGGTCTTCTGTATAACTACCCGCAGTATATGAGTGTGGTCTATGGTACTATATACTTTCCAGAACCCGGCTTGTTCGGTAGGTTGGAAGTCGTCGAACCTGCGATTTGCAATGACTCTCGAAAACAACTTATAGTTATGGCTCAGAAGTGAGATAGGTTTGTAGTTCTTCAAGATTCTTATCACCTTTCTTGAAAAAAAAAATACATTACATCGTTTCTGCCCCATGCCTTTGTCGTTTAGCCCACGAGGATGACTGAATTGAAAAGCTTCTGGAGAACCTTAAGTATCGGCTTTCCATCCGCACTCAGAAGCTCTGTTGTGATTCCGTCATCGCCCGCAGCCTTGTTGTTTTTAAGCTGCCTGAGAGCCATTCTAATCTCGTAAAGGCTGATGTTCAGGATATCTTCTGTGTCGGGTAAGCTTGGGTCTAGTTGTTGAACACCTGTTGAAAGCAAGACTAAAGCTTGCTTTCAACAGGTGTTTGCGTGGAATATAAATGTCCATAGAAACTCTCAATCTCCCTCAGGATTTTAGGTGTTAACGAAATGATGCTACCTTCCTCAGTTTTCAGTCTCGTTGCGAGCTTTTGTTCCGCTCAATATCAAGTATCAGATACTAAAGTAGACAACTACAAAAAATCTCTTAGTTCGGTGTGCCTCCTAGCATAGGCCTTCTCCAACGACTTCCATTGTTGCCTGTCTTGGGCAACCCTTCTCCAGTTAGGACCTGCTGTCAACTTTAGGTCATCTTCCCAACTCGTATGTTGTCAAAGACTTAGATATCTGTATATTGAGCTTCCAATAACGATGAGCATCCGCTGAGTTCTGTAGTTTCATTTCGTGTCTCTGATCCATGAGTTAGAGAGCCTGGCTAAAGAGTTTCTTTAATTTGGGACGGTGGGTTTCAAAGTACTTTGACCCTACCTTACGGACAGTATTCACAACCATATTATATAGATCGTTCACATCGATGCTGTTCTCAGCTTTTTCAAGCTTGACGTTGATATTCAATGTGCCTCTGACCATACGGTGATCGCTTACTTTCATAACAGCGTTGATCACAACGACATCATTGAATTAAAATCAATCTCTTTTTTACTTTTTTACTTCACCGTCCGGACTGATCTAGGTCAATTTGCCGCTTACGGGCTTTCTGAAGAAGGAGTTCTTCATAATATAGAGGTTCTCCCTCTCCATAAAGTCTTCTAGCATCTGGCCTTTTTCAATCCAAATTGCCCCGCTATCAACTCATCACCACAGCGTTGCCCTAACTTCGCATTGAAATCTCCCATCACAACCGTGTAGTGGGTTTCATAGCTATGTATTGGCTTTAGAGATCTCCTCATACATAGCCTCCACTTTGACATCGTCGTGTTGAGGTCAGAGCGTAGACCTGATGACATTCAGCGAATACCGTTTCGATATGCTGAGTATCAGGCACGCTACCCTGCTCGACACACTTCCGATGGTAATCACGTTGTTGACAAGGGACTTGTGGACAATGAACCTGACACCACCAATGGACTGTTGGTCGCCCTCCCGGTGGTATAGTAAGTTACCGGATTGCAGGATAATCGAGGCCTCCTCCTCTCTGCGGACTTCAGATAACCCAATGATATCCCAATGTAACTAAGGTACTAATTGCCTCTTCCAACTCCACGAGCTTCGCTTCGAGCCTCAATGTGCGCATGTTGTAGGTTGCCAGATCGAGTCGTCGGTGTTGGTAGCCGGATCCTACCCGGGGATTCTTAGCACCCCCTGCCCCACCGTTACCATAGCTTATTAAGCAGTTTTCCCTCTGTCGCCTTTTACGACACTCACGGGAAGAGAGGGGGTGCTATTATTTTTATGTGCCGGCACTATACGCCACTATCCGTTGGTATAACTGGTAGTAAATAACTAAAATAGACCACACCGAATCTCGGTCTCAATCTAAAAATGATTATGAATTTTGCAGGAAGCGACCACTGCAATGGTCGTTTTCTGCAAATTAGTAAGTTAGCAGTTTTGGATCATATGTATTTGCTGAAAGCAGCCAAGTCAGTTGGTCGCTTTCTGTTTTTTAAAGAATCTGCTTAAACTTGAATTTTAGTACATCAATGGTCTGGGCTTGGTCGCGTTTAACATATAAATGTGCGATACTGGTGTATGGTCTCATTTGACAAATTATTATCTTGAGTTTGACAAGTGCTAGGAGTTCGCATGTTTTTGGACATTGTAGATCAAAATAAATCTTAAGCAATGGGTATCATAACTCATTTTAGCAAAAATGGCCGTTGGTCGCTTTCTGCAAAACACCGCTCAATTTTGATAGCCTTATTGACGTTCTACAGTCTACAGAGTCTAGGTACACACTATGATTTTGACAAAATTTTATTATTAAAACAACTCATTGTTTTACTCAATAATGTGACTAATTGTTTTCTGGTGTAGCTTGTATAAAAGCATTAGATATAAAAAAAAGTATGATGTTTCTTTTTCTTTTGTAATTTTTATATAGGATATCTATGTAAGTACACATTTTTTAACCACTACGGGTTAGCACTTAGCATTCGTCAGACCTGATGGTCAAGTGATGATAAGGCTGAAGGTGGAATTGCACTACTTCTGAAATCTTCAACTACTGAAGATCCCTATCTGTAACTGTCGGAACACAAAAAAGCTGAAAGCATCGTTGATGTGGCGTTAGACTTAAATGGTGGTAGCTAGCCAGGCAGACTTAAAACTAGTCCTACCACAAGAATCAAACCTGAGACTTCTGGGTATACCTGTGGTTTGTACCACTAGACCACAGGGGCGGTTACATTATATCTAATTTAGTTGGAAGAGAGGTACTCTCGTATGTACTTAAGGCCCACTTACCTTTGTTTATTTGCGAATCAGGCGATGGTTCCATAATTAAAGGGGTATGTCGATTCCCCGCAAAATCTGTCAGTTCTACTTCAGAAAGTACCCTCAATAACATTAATTATTTAGGTTGTACCGAACTATTGAGCAATATAATGGTCCAAAATCCAAACTTTGGTCCTTTAGCATTATTCTGTGCTTTGGTAGAACAAATTATATACCATGCAGGTAAGTGGACTGTTACAAGTATGATGATTTAGTGCTTCAAAGCACTACAAAATAACAAGTATTAATTGTATGACTGTCCATCACGATCATCATTCTCTGCCGTACTACGCCCACTGCTGGGCCTAAGTCTCCCCCAAGGATCACTATAAAGATCGGTTCTGCGCTTTCCGCATTCACCAGTTTGTCCGTGCGCCTTGTATGATAGTCCAAATGGAATAAATACCCCATACAATAATCGACCTATTCAGTGTCAAAACGTGAGATATCAAATAACCGTCAGTGGCGAAGGGTTCGTACATGCCGATCCCCATTAAAACATCCCTAAAAACCCCACCCCTCCGATCCACTATGCAGATCATCACGTGGTAAAAGTGTTTTTGGCCCCGGCTTAGGTACCTACTCGCCACTGATAGCCGTATTATTTTGATTGCGTTGACTTTACAAATATATATTTCAACAATTCTTAGAGGCGATTCGCTTCCATCATTAATATCATAAGGGAATTTTCTATGTCCTCTGGGCTGACATGGGCATTTTGATAACCCATCCTGTGTCTGACCACTGCGCTATCGACAGCCCCTATTTAAACTTACAAGCATCCGCTTATGCTCGAGAACCTTTGGTCAAGTTTGTATGGTCAGAGCTTAATTTCTGGAGATGTATTTTATTCGGGCATACATATGTGGAACTATGTGATCTTCCTATTTACCTTTAGATTATAGGAATCACCAGTTTTTTATTTAATATTTACGCCCTAACCCTAGAAGTAATAAAAGCGTCTTTAATATTTGAAAGTTATAATTCAATAAATCGTGCACGTGGAAATGCTTTGGGTAAATATATTTATTACTTCCTCTTCGGATCTCATTTTAGTAATGACTACCTTTTATATTTCATGTATAACCATTTGAGTATTGTATAGTATATGTTGTATAGTTTTCTTTATATGTATATTACGAGTATATTGCCAATGTCTTTAAATGCCAGTAAGAATACCTACAGTATATTTTATACTACTTACAGTAAAAACTTACTATGTTCTTGCTTTCAAATATATGAATTTTAGTTATACAATAACGTTAGTTTTTAGTGCCAAGGGTACTGTTAACGTACCTATAAGTTTCGTACTAAACAGTACAGACAAATCGCGTCATTTTCTTAAACCTTTAGTCACCCAGTTAATTATGTCTTACATCTTAAAAGGTATTTTTTCGTCGTCAAGCTGAAATTTCACATAGCAAATTCACCCTTATCTCTTCAATGTTATGCACATATTTCTTCTCTGCGCCAGTGTAGGTTGAGCTTAGGCCTTATGCATAAGGCTGGCTAGTAGCCATCCTTCCAAAGTTCTTCTAATCAAGATAGCGCACCCATCGCACAACCTCTAGTCCCGTAAGTCCCGTAAGTCGTGATCCGCGACTATTAATCAAGTGACGACACACATGTACGTTAATCAATTATTACAAACATTCCCCCTTGTTTAATGACAGAGATTGTAGTTTCGCTTTATCAGCACTTAGCGGGGTAAACTCCCCCCAATTAAACACTATGCGAGTGTCAAAATTGAGTCACTATAGCTACATGTTAGGGAATGAGGAAGAGTTTAAGGTTTGGCTTCGATTACTGTTATTAATAATCCTGTGGTGATTTGAACAACTTATGAAATCAAAATTAAAAGCAATCGTAGTAATCATTCTTTAATTTTGTACAGAACCTAATGTTGTCTAATAAAACATTTAATAATAATACGATAAATGAACGAATATTTTTACGTATTCAAACCAGCATGATTCATCATTTTACGACCACGTCCAATGAAATGGCCTGAAACAACCTTGGAACCTAATATAATAACTAACAATATATCTAGGAATAAAAAGTTGTTTTGTGAAAAATAAATATATGTAGCTTTCTTCTGCAAATAATCACAAAACTTGCACCTTCACCGATCACACTACTAAGTTTGATGAAGGTGCAAGTTTTGTGATTATTTGCGGAAGAAAGCTACATATATTTATTTTTCACAATGGTTAGGGACTTCCGCCAAGTGACGCCTGATTCAATCAAAAAGTTGTTTTATTTTAATAAGCAGTAAGCGATATTCAATAAACATTGGTTGGTGGTAGGAATTGTTCTTAGTCCGCCTGGCTAGCTAAGTAACACCATCTTATCTAAGTCTGACGCCATAAAAATGATGTTTTCAGCATTATTGTGTTCCGTCAGTTAGAGATAAAATAGCCACTTCCTCAGTGATTGAGGATTCCGGCGGGATTAGTGCTCTTCCACCTTCAGCCTTATCACCGCTTAACATCAGGTGTGCTGAAGGCTAAGTGCTACCCCGTTGTGTATAAAATAAGCGCAAATTTTAATCTACATCAAAATTTAAAAAACACGCAATATAGCAACCTCGAATTCAAGAGAAGACTTGAAAAGTTCTATCGTCAAATCTTAAGTAAACGAAGACGTTCTCGACATAGCAATTCACTTTCGCAAACCCCATAAAAATTTAAACCCTCGACGCTCCATCACAATGATACGCCTACTTTTGAAGTCAAACACAAGATTTCCACATTTCAAGTTATTTATTAACGATATCGTCCAACTGAGGACATTTACAAGTCACAAAGTAAATACAACCCCCGTATTCATACTAAAGTGGGCCAGTCCGAAATTTGCCTCAGGGTGTGGACTATGTCAACCCACTTGCTTGTGGGCCTCTACAAAGTTCCGAAGAACATTCGGACCTTTTGCCTGTTCTGCGGATAGCCCTGACAAATATTCATATTTTATTCTGCGAGCTTTGAGTCCACTAATAATGCGAAAGGACCGCCAAAGGACTAATTTATTATGACTCCTTTTTTAGTGTTTGCTACAAAAGGTCGTGTGTGTTTGTCGAGTCTTACCTAAAGGGTTTAACTTACTTTGTTCAGTTGCCGTGTGATATACTTAATGCCCACAGAGAATTAAACAATTTACTGCTTTCTAATAAACGTATAAAGGTTCTTGTTTCATTACATTTAAATTAAGTAGTATTGTTTAAAATTATTTTTACTTTTTTACGTACATGTCGATTTTTTTCTAATAAGTACTTCATTTTCAATATTTTCAGGATGATTATTTTTTTTTACTTATACCTTATTGTTATTATTATTTACTAAATTATTGATAATGAAGTATCATTTAATTTTAGTATTTTTAAAATTACGTATTTTTGTAAACCTGATTCTATCCTTTTATTAATTACTAGCGGTAGCACGCGGTTTCAGCCGCGTGGTTCCCGTTCCCGTGGGAATATAAAGTATCCTATATTTTAATCCAGGCTATCTACTATCTGTGTGCCAAATTTCAACCAAAGCCGTTAAGTAGTTTTTGCTTGAAAGAGTAAAGTATAACAAACATACATACATACAAATTACATATACATAAGGATTATTGTGTAGTGTGATAGCAACTCTGTAAGCCTTCCTATTCCCTTTCGTGCCTAAAGCCCTGAACCCTATATTTTTTAATCTTGATAGATTTTACCATGACGCAGTCCCCTTACTCTTGTAACAAATAATTCCTATTAGCCAATTATTAAATTAACGTTAAACATTGAATCTGTAAATCTTATCACTTTGCAATAAAGTCTTTACTTTTGACGTTTGACATTAATTCAATTTTAATGCCAATGCAATTTCGTTCAAGAGTAAGGGGGCAGGACCCAGGGAATATTAGAACGATAAAATAAAACTTGAAAAACTTACAAACTAGCTACATACATATAAACACGCCTTTTTCCCATGGGGGTAGGCAGAGACTATGGATCGCCATCAAACTACGTACCTACTCATAAACCTAAATTAATATTTTTAAAAGTCTCTAAAGTATGGTAATAACTATTTTAAAGTTTGATGAAGCTACTGTTAAATCATCGTTATATTTTTCATCATTTCACCTCGCATCTTAATCTGCAAACATTAGTGTTTCACAATTTTTCATAGCGGAGCACTTTTCAAATTTACATTTTAACCATGCAGAATAGATTTTTTTACTCCACAAAGCTGAACCAGTATACGAATGGCAGGTTTAATTGAATACTAATATTTTACGTGTGAAACTAATTACGTAGCTGTGTCCTTAATCAACATACGGACTTGTGTCGTGGCAGTGTTAATCTAAATACTTATCTCATTCTGTTTGTGTTGCGAGCTCGGCAAAAACGCGGGTGCGGTCACCACTCGGTCCCGAGACCCAGCAAAAGTGTTGCATTAAATAATTAATGATACTTATAATAAATTCTGTTTTTAATATGATCCGCTACAGCCACCAAACAGCGGAGGACTAGGGATGTAGAATACTCGATAGTAACAATAAATAGTATATGTATGTTTGTTTTTTGTTGCAGGTAATTGCGAGTATGATGTTCGAATGATTTTTGGAAGCGTCTTCATGAAGACTTTAAGGGAAAGGAATGGTTTGTGGTATTAAATTCGACTTCCATAGCCTTATTAATGATTTAAATTATTTTGAAGAGATTTTGATACCAGAATCAATTTAAACAAACACAATTACATAATTTCCTCTACACGTTTGTATCGCAAGCTCTACCCCTTAGGCCCAATTAGACTGATCGAAATCCCTATTCGGCGGAAATTTAATTGAAATTCTCTGTATCCATTTCTATCGACGTCATGTTTCGACATGTCTCACCACTACAAAACCGCAGCCACCTTTGCTCCTCGTATCACAAAGAATATTTCAGGCAGAAAGCCCTTCAACATAGAAGTTTACACCTCGCATTAAGCAAGCGTTAATAACGTAAGTAATTTGATGTTACATATACTATTCTGTAAGACCGTGTTACATAACAAACTTTATGTAAGTACTTTCTGGCTTAACTTGAAACGCGTTTTAAGAACGGGATACGGGAGTTAGGTAAAATAAAACGAGATTAAAATACAATAACTGAAATAGAAAAATTAACTAAAGTTGAAGTTCTAAAAGTATTTTTTTATGCTTGAGCAATCAACTAAATAGATATTTTTTTACTACACGACTGTCCAAGTAGTGTAATGTGTTTAGGGTTAATGTATGTATGAACGTGAGTTTATTTATTCCACCATAACCTTTTGAATGCCCCAACGGCTTTTAACGGATGAGATGTCATTTGTCACCCCGAGTAACATTGGCACTTTGGCACACATTGGCACACCACAAAATTTTAATTTGGACAAAGATTTGAGGGCATGATAGTGTCCATCAATACGATCAATTTTTACTATTAGGCCAGTCACCGTAGACATAAAAATCGCGTTAGCTTGCAAAAAAACGCCAGGGTTGATATTTTGGGATGTTGTTAGGATAGATGCCAATAGTATATAGTTATATTACTTATTTATTTTATTATTTATTATTACTATATTTGTTTAATGAAACAATTATAGGAGAGTCCTGTAGAGCACGTGATAGGTTAGAAATTAAATTTCTAAGCCTTTTTGCCTTAAATTTCTATAATATAACTATATCACTAAACTTGAACCGTATTATAATTAAGTATATTACTAGTAAGATACCTAGTAATAAATCACTTTTGTAGAACAATCTTACGGTATATACTTATATAGTATTATATCCCTAGGGATATATTACAGCTATAACTATCTTACTGCGACACATACATACATACTCTCGAAAAACATAACCGGCGACCGCCACGTAGGTACTTACTTTGTGACATAACCCTCCTTCTGTTGTAGTCGGGTGAAAAAGACTGTAGTTTGTCGGCAGAATGTTTTTTAGTTCCAATAATGACACCGGATAAGATAAATTAGCAGCACTCTACCGTAAACAGAAGGCTGTATGCATAAAAACCCTCTTAACTATCTATTTATGATAAATTTTTTCGCTTTTGCTTGTAGACTCTAATGATCTCTCTTTAGTCTAAACTTTAAACTAAAACACTACACATCACATAGTTTTGTTGTACGCGATAATTAGGTGCGGAGCGGAAAATATTCCTCTTTTATTTCACTACTCTCCCAGTGTAACCAGCACCCAAATAATAGCAACTATATTAAAATGAAATAATTAAAAGCTCGCATTTTGACCGCACACTCAATGATCCCAGTTTTGCCAGTTATTTTACACTCTACGACTTGTATCGAAATTTATTTCACAGGAATATCATGATTTTGTTTCAATGTTGAACTGTGTTTGCACTAACGAGCACCTTTTATGTATTAAACTTACAAGCGGAAATTAACAAAATACTCTGAACTATTTTCCGAGTAGGTACTATCGACGGAGTATTTTAATAATTCTGTTTCCAGTACGCAGGAAGCAATGGATTGGTAATTGAACAAAAACCTGATACTAATGGGTATCGAATATTCCCATTTGCGAAAAGCAACATTTCAAAAATAAGCTTAGTGGGTTGCGTACATTCGCGCACAAAGGGATTGAGAAGAATACAAAGTATTATTCATAATATTTTTTTAACAATCATGAAAGTGTATTTCTTAAGACGTGAGTCTGGAAATTTAAAAGATAAAAACGAAAAGAGGAATTTATTTCGACATTAAAAACATTATATATCGACAGCTGTCAACGAAAATTAAGTTCCTTTATTACGAATCTATGACCATGTGAAACTAAATTATTTTCTAATGTCTTGTTGTGTTGGTGTCATCTTCAGGCTTACCTGAACCTACTTGTAGTACTTAATCATCATTTCAGCCATATCAATTTTCTCATTAGGACGAGCGCGTGGCGCAATGGTTACCGTGTTCGGCCTGCGGACGTTGACGTTAAGCAGTTTTCGCAATGGTCGGTCACCGGATGGGTGACCAAAATTTTTTTTTAATATCGAGTTCCTCCGTGCTTCGGTAGGCACGTTAGATAGTGTAATGTTCAGCTAATCTTGGTAAACAGTACAGATGCCGTCACGTAAAAAAAATCACATCAAAAAAGTAAGAAATAATTCCTCACCAAATAAATAACGTAAGTACCTACTTTGAAGTCGGGCGTGAAACATGTACGATTTTTTGTTGTTTTTGTTAAAACCCGCCCGACTTAAAAGTACTTACGTTATTTATTTGGTGAGGAATTATTTCTTACTTTTTTGATGTGATTTTTTTGAAGGCGGTTTTATTTTTTTATAAAAATAATTTTTATTTCACTCTTTTTAGCGCATCGTGCAGGCTATTTACTTGTATTCTGGTAAATAGGTATGTGATCAAATTGAAAACCTCCTTTTTGAAGTCGGTTAAAATACCTTGAGGTATCCCCTTTTTAACAAAACAAGAATCATCTAAATCGGTTTATAAACAAAGGAGTTATGCCTAAAGATATGTATTAAATTCACATAAAGTGGTAACGAAAACGACAGTATTTTCAAGATTTCCTGCAAACTACTGAACCGATTTCAAAATTTCAAAAAATGGGACCAACTTGGAAACCAACTTGATGTAATAACGTTTCAATCATTTCAATCGGTCCATCCGTCTTTGAGTAATCGGTGGACATACACAAAAAAAAAACATACATACAGACGAATAGAGAACCTCCTCCTTTTTGATTTAGAAGTCGGTTAAAAAGGCCGCTGAGATACAGTGAAGGGGATGTGTTTGCGCATGGATATAGTCGCGCATTGAAGTACTAGGCTGTGTTTTATAATTTATGTGTGAATAATGCATATTGTAGATTGAAAATATCAACTTGTTAGTGCCTTGGAAGTGATGGTATAAGCTAAAATTAAGTCACCAATATTAGGCTCCTCCAGAATATCAGCGTTGCAACAGTATACTTTTTTTTTTACTGTTGCAATACTATGCTGAGGTGGGGGCCTAGTTGGCTGTACACCTGGTTTTTTTTTATTATTTTACTTTTAATATTACTGTAATTGTGTTATAGCCAATAAATGTTTCTCTTTCTTTCTTTCTTTCTTTCTTTCTTTCTTTAAAAAATATATGTTCTGCGCAGGTACTTCGCCAGCGGCTATTGTAGGTTTCATCATTTGACAACCGATTTGGCGCCTGCCTTCTGCGCCAAAGGTCTCGGGTTCGATTCCCGAACAAAACAAAAATTTTTGTGCATGAACATGTTTACTTGTCTTGGGCTGGGTGTTTTCTATTTAAATTATTTGTGTATTTAAGAACAAAAAGTATTCAAGTAGGTATATATTTATCTGCCATCAAGTTTTTCATGACACAGTTTCTTGTTGAAATTTACATGGGCTTAGATAATTGGTGTGATTGTAAGAAGTTATTGATTTATTTATTTTATATAAATACTAGCGGATCCTCACAGTTTCACCCGCGTGGCACCCGTTCCCGTCGGAATATCGGGATAAAATATAGCCTATGTCTCCCGGGAAGAATGTAGCTTTCTAATGGTTAAAGAATTTTCTAAATCGGTCCAGTAGTTTCGGAGCCTATTCGATGCAAACAAACAAACAATCAAATCTTTCCTCTTTATAATAAATAAATAAATAAATAAATAACTTCTTACATTCACACCAATTATCTAAGCGCATTTTAATTTCATTTAGAAACTGTATCATGGAAAACTTGATAACGGATAAATATATACTTAAACACTTTTTTGTGTAAATACATACTTAATATACATAGTAAACACCCAGACCAAGACAAATAGACATGTTCTTGCACACAAATATTTGTCTTGTTCGGGAATTGAACCCGAGACCACTGGCGCAGAAGGTGGGTAGCCTACCCCTGCGCCAAATCGGTCGTCGTCCAAATTTTAATTGGGAAGTTTGGTACAAAGTACTAATTATATTTTATTAGCAATTAGGTAATATAAGTACGTTGAATATTATATTTATAACAATTATTCTGTAAGTTCCAAGGCAATTGATCCGGTCCGAAAATTAACTTGCACGGCTGGTGGTTTTTTTTCTATTACAATTTTTCCAATAACGATAAAAAAATCTTTATCGTAAAAATGTTTGACGGAGCTTAATCACGTATAGTAAGCCAAAAACACTTGTCCCTTCTAACCTTCTTGAATTCTGCAAATAATATAATATATATATATATATTTCTATCATAGTACCTATATAATCATAGAGCCGGCAAGCGTGACAGACCCGTTGCACCGCGTGTAACAGTATGGTGATTACCGAGCATGCATTCGGTGCAAAAAGTGCATTTCAACCCGCACCTTATAAGGCGGCAATACGGAGCACACAGCGTAAATGCCATGGTCACCCATTGTAACGCCATAGGAAATATTGGTTTGCAGTATCTCAGGTAAATAAAATAAATAAATTACGGATGTAATCATGTAACCATTTTAACCACCTCTTTGGTCTACTGGTACATACCACTGGTATCAGACCCAGAGGTCCCAGGTTCGATTCCCAGTGGGTGTACATATTTGGTTTGGTTAGTGGTATTCGGGTTCGTGCAAATTCTGATGCTATACCAACGATGTTTTCAGCATTGTTGTGTTCCGGCAGTTAGAGATAAGATAGCCAGTTCGTCAGAATTGAGGATTCCGGGTGTAGTGCGCTCCCACCTTCAGCCTTATTATCACTAAACATCAGGTATGATGTAGGCTAAGTGCTACCCGTTGTGGATAAAAAAACCATTACATACATTGCTCTAATCCCAACTAAGTAGCTTAACCACCTGTGCTATAGATATCAGAAACGACCACGGGTATTAAAACACAAACCCAGACACGAGACAATATATTTAAAAAAGTTTTTGGAATATATCCTACCAGGAATCGAACTCGGGACCTCAGAGCTAGCGGCACCTTTAAAACCGGTGACTACACCACTTGACTATGATTATGACTAATGAGACTAACTACCGCTCGCAGAGACGCCAGTTAAATTGTATTGGCAATGAAATAGCTTTCCTACTTTATTCAATACTGGACATAACTACTTGTTTACTGGCGTCTCTGAGTGCGGCAGTAAATTTATTAAATAAAGTAACAATTTACTTGTTTCTCAAAAGTTCTTCTTTGGAAATTATTGGATTAAGAGATTATTTAACGTGTAGGCAGACTAAGACCTAACGTGTGAGAAAAAAATTTTTCCCCCTGTTTTTTCTTTCTTTTTTCTTTCGATACGGGCGTTTTCCGCAACTCGACGTCTTAGGGCGTTAGTGCACTACACTGAATTTTACCGATCCGGAAAAAAACGGATGCTTGTATTTTAATAATTTAATCATTTATAATAGTAATAATTTATTTATTTCGTGTAGTTTTAATGTTTCGAACCCTAAACTACACGAAATAAATAAATTCTATTATTTATAATAATTAATTATTAAAATACAAGCATCCGTTTTTTCCGGATCGGTAAAATTCAGTGTAGTGCACTAACGCCCTTAGCGCCTATTTTGCGCGTGGAGGGTGGGCAGCATCTTTTCTGTTTCCCCCTAATTTGCGTTTTAAACTAAATGCGCCACGGTAGAATTTTAAGACCGTTTGGCTCTTCAAGTCTTCAGATAACTTAGTCACGGTCACGGTCACGGTATTTGGTACTCAACAAAACGTCAAATTCTGTGGGATGATAAAAAAAATACCAAACTAAAGTTTGGAAGCAAAATTTAAAGTGATATAGTTTTAATATGACCTAATTTGAAATGTAGTTCATTTGGGCACATTATAAACCGACCGACTAAAATTACTAAATTTACCGACTAAAATACTAGGTTTGGTTGCGGAGAAATAGATTTAGGTTAGTTTAGATTAGCGACTAAGTCGCTCACCTAGTATTTTTGTCGGTAAAAAAGAATTTTAGTCGATCGGTTAATTACTACCCGTTTATTTGTACGCATTTAATTTATAGAGTTATGTGAACAGTAAAAGTTCTAGAGCATCAGGTTTAGAAAACTGCTTTGCAAAAATCCAACGTTTCGCTTGAATCAATGATACTGTACATCAATTTACAGTGGCGTGATATCGGTCCGATTTTTTCACTAGTAATTTATGCCTTATTAAAACAATTTATTCGGTTCTGTTCTCGGATACCACGGACGATTTACTTGCATTACTATGGTCTTGTTTTATGTTTTCTTTCCGCCGATCGTCGCCGCATTTTGTTAGTTGCTACGCCTTCTGTTATTTGTTAAACATTGATTACTCAACCGAATTCGGAATGTTTGGAATGACCACCTTTTATTTGAATATGTAGATAATTAAATTGATGTGATTCAGACGCTAATTTAAAACCTCAGCTTACTAAGATTATAAATGCGATTAGGTTTGGATGTTTGTCACTCAATCACGGCGAAAAGGCTGAACCGATTTGGTTTAAATTTTCCACAGAGTAAAAACAAATACAAAAAGCTTTATTTCTTCTCTTATATGAATAGATTATGGTTTAGAATAGCAAAAAGGCTGCGCTAAATATCCTTAATATTACCTTTATTAAAATGATCTTAATATCTCATTCCCACGGGAAAAAAAGTCTAGCTCACGCGGTCAAAGCCGCAAGCGGAAAGCTAGTTTGAATTTTTGTATGTTTTGAATTGTATGTAAACCACTTTGATATGTATAGTAGGTACATATAAAATTTATTACTTGCTTCAAAATTTCAATATACTTAATTCAATATAAATAAAATATTTAACCATCTGTACATAAGTCAACCTTTATTCTATAAAACCAGAACATTCATTTTTATATTATGTACATTCTTATGAGATATTTGACATAAAATAACCGTAAATTGTGCCTTATCTAACTTACATAAAAGAAAAGTTTATGGTGTCAATGTTACGGAAGACGGAAATAATCAAATAAAATATTGATGGTAATGTACTGTTTTATAAGTATTCTACTTCAAACCATTATTCGACATTAAATTTGACAATAATTTACATGCACTCCATTGCATTAAGATGTGAGAATCTTTATATTGCACTAGCGGATCCTCGCAGTTTACCCGCGTCCCCGCGTGGTACCCGTTTACGTGGGAATATCAGAATAAAATATGTCACTCGGGATCGGGAAGAGTGTACCTAGCTTTCTAATGGTCAAAGAATTTTCTAAATCGGTCCTGTAGTTTAGGAGCCTATTCGATTCAAACAAACAATTAAATCTTTATAATAATACTAGCTTTCCGCCCACGGCTTCGCCCGCGTGAACTACACGACGTTATCCCGCGGGAATGTGATATTTTTCCGGGATAAAAAGTAATCTATGTGCCTCTCCAGGCTACAAAGTATCTGTGTCCCAAATTTCAGCCAAATCCGTTCAGCAGTTTTGGCGTGATTGAGTACAAACATTTAAATATCTAAACTTTCACATTTATAATATTAGTATGAAGAAAGATTAGTACTTATAAATTAATACAAAAGCTTAATTGAAAATAAGCTTTCTTGTACTTAACTTTATACATAATAGATCTAAATTTTTGCATTTAACTTAAAAATGGTTTTAGGAATCAATAATATTGCATTGTTTGTAGAAATTAATAAACACGATTTATCCGAAAGTCTTTTAGCTTGCACTTATAGGAGTGTTTCCTTTGTGTGAAACTTGCTATCTCGATTATTTCGAGTACTTTTCCTCCAGGTTAATCATGAAATAATTCCACCATGTATATTAAACGGCTAATGCCCGAATACTCGTACGCTAAAGCCTTATCTTTGGGAGCGTCTCACACATGAAGCTCGACTTAATACTGAGGTAACTGGAGAGTGCAGTACGAAAAATTTTTTGTCATCACAAATTACACAGTGGCTGTCTTCCGTCTCACCTACGCTTTAAAAAAATACGTTTGGTCATATGAGACAACTGACAGCCACTACATACATAAATGTCAAATTTGCTGGGTACACTTTTTTATTCAGGGTGAGAACTCCAGTTACCTCAGTATTAAGTCGAGCTTCATGGTCTCACACATCGCCCTGTCACTTTTAATGTCAAACGGATCAGGAAATAGGAACACTTTTTCTATAATATTGATATTAGAGATCGTTAAGGTGCTCTCACACTGCTGTTACAAAATGTTTATAAACATTTCACGTTAAAAAACATTTCTAAACAAAAAGTGTTGGAGCACTTAAAGTGTTGTGATTGTGAGTAAATGTTTTATTGTTAAAAAAATTGTTAACATATTCTAGCCGAAGTGTAGGAGCACAATAAAAAAGGAAGTAGGTATTAATAATTAATAGGTACCAATGTAGAGCAAATCAGCAAACCTTAGACCCGTATTTACAACAGTCACGTCACGACACTGTTTTTTAAACCAGCCGATCCCAAAAGTAACCCAACAATGTGAGCCACTATCACACGTTCTGAATACAGCCCACACCCAATGTTAAGGTCACGTTACATAACCAAGTAGACAGACGGCTTGGCGGCGCACGCGCAGGGTCAACGACCGGGGCCGCGGCGGGCGTGCAGAGTTACCTATACCACGCGCTAAAGGTTCATGCAATTCTTTTCATACACTTACTGATACATGGCTGTTTTAACCGACTTCAAAAAAGGAGGAGGTTGTTATTTAAAGTTTTACTTTTTTGCATCCACAATGCAATTTTTATTATTGAATCATTGAAAATGAAGTATTAAGAAAAAATCGACCTGCTCTAACCACTGTGCTACGGAGTCGTTAAGCTCGGTGGTTAGAGCAGTCGCCCGGATAGCGAAAGGTCGTGGGTTCGAGTCCTATCGGAGATTCGGAGCTGGTTGTGAGGCGGATCGATTTTTTCTTAATACTTACTTAATTTTCAATTTTTTAAGGAGGAGGTTCTCAAGTCGTCTGAATTTTATTTTTTATGTAGGTTTGTTCCGTTAAGCGAGACGTGGTCCTTTACTATGGGTCTCATAAGAAGGCTCAAGGTCACCCGGCGAGCAATGGAGAGAGAGATGCTTGGTATTATTTCATTTATTTCATCAGATATGATGAGATCCGCAGGAGAACTAAAACAACCGATATCGCTCGGAGAATTGCTCAGCTGAAGATTTGTTTCTACTATGGCTGAAGTGGCAGTGGGCGGGACACATTAGCGCGGAGAACCGAGATGGCCGTCGGGTCGGAGAGGTTCTCGAATGGCGACCGTGTACCGGATGACGTTCCGTGGGCAGGCCTCCTTCAAAGTTGACTAACGATCTGGTCAAGATCGCGGGCAGCGCAGGACCGATCGATCGCTGTGGATATCCTTGGGGGAGGCCTATGCCCAGCAGCGGGCGTCGTATGGCTGATGATGATGATTTAAAGAGTCGAACAATGTGAAGCAGTAAATAGGATAATTAGCACTGTATCCGTCTGCAAAGCTTCCCAATCACCGCATAGTTCGTGACCAAGGAATTATTATTTTGATATGACTGTATGCTTAACATTTCAATGAATTGTGTATGAAGTTTTGTATCCATTTGCTGCTAAGGTAGAAACCATGCGATTCTTTCGTATAATCTCAGCAGTACATTGCTGTTTTTGTAGTAACAATTCAAAATATTGCCCAGCTTGACTTTTCAATGGAAATGTGTGAAGTTTTGTTTTGAAGAATGAGTCACGCGTGTAGCCGGTTGCTAGAATAAATGCGTAAGTGTATGGGTTCATGGCGAAACGTTTTTGCTGAGATTTCAAACGTTGTACTTCGTAGCGCTTTTGAATCATTGCCCATAATAACTTAAGATGCTTTTAAATGTACTCTGGTAGAACTCAACTGTGCCTGAATGGTTTTTGTATGGTTTAAATTACATAAATAATAATGTGTCTGTTTCTGCTACCGCAAATCTCAAATACATTCTTTACTGTTTTTGTTGATAATACCTGTAAAAAAAGTTTTTGATAGTTGTGCATTTACATGTTTATGCATATACAGAGCCAGCCAGCTACAAATTTATAAAATAATAGTTTTACAAGCAAATCGGAATCCGTGTCTTCGTGGGCATCATTTTAAACCAGAGACGGGAAAAATACGGCCGGCGAGCCAGCTGCAATCAATTAATCCGGCCCGCCGCCGACGCGACGACGGACGCGATGGTCCATCGATTATGTTTCATATAATTTAGTGTAGAGTATTATATATGTACATACTTAGGTAAAGGAGCCAGCTAGACTAGCCTTGTAGTTCTTATGTTGCGGGTCGCAGGACGCGAAGAGAAGAGTGCCCCGCGATCCCACAAAATGCATATTTTCTTATAGTTCTGTTCTGGCTCTCTGAAATTTTCTGCCACCCCACTAAGAGTCTACCCACCACTGTTCTAAACTGTCCTTTCATTTAAGATAGTTTTTTTTCTCTTTAAGCAAACAAAATATACAGTATTCTCAATACTCTGATTATTCTATAGTATCACAAAATATATAGACTGTGATAGTATATTCAATCGATTCTCGAATAGTTCCTTGTGATTCCTGATCCTATTGGAACATTGAGGATCGGTGGCTGTTATTAAATTTCAGGTTTCATCGAAATAGTCAAATTGATGTAAATGGGAGATACAATTGGTTATCGGATATGGTAACGATGAAGCATAAATCTGTATATGCAGTTGTCTACTTTGTGCCATCGTAAGGTAATAAGAGCATCTGACTTGATGACGAATGAATTTGACAACTGAAGAATGTTTTGGGAATGTGACCGTACATGAAAACGAATATTAGAAAAATCGTAAAAACAATATTTTTATATTACGTAAACGTACTTACTTATATTAGGTAAATAATTAAACTAACAGAATTTAATTTGAGTTTTACCGTTATTAATAATTTCTAATAAATTTACCACAATTTTGGATTAAAAAGAAAAATCTAGCATCTTACTCTTTGTTTTTTTTTTTACTGACAAGCACTACAAAGTTAAAACATCATAATTTAGTTTAAGTAAGAAAATAATTACAAATTAAATTGGATCATCAAGCTTTCAACTCCAGGACTTTATGGTACTTTTATCTTACCTTTAACTTCAGGAAGCTTATTATATAAAGTTGTCTTATGGCGCTGGATTTTCTTATCCGATCTTGTGCAAGGTGCAGGTTACTTCTTTCAAAGTTTATTTTATAGCTATTTCAGTTCTTTTAAAGTTTCCAACGTATTTTTAAGGTCATCAAGATTAAACTTAGCGTACACAGATAACATGTGTCTTTTACTTTATATCAATACTTTATATATTATAAGGGTATATTTATAACAGTAAACTAAGTATAGTCTTTAATTAATTAAAATTTTTTACATTCCGAACAGATTCCGTTACATTTTCGAAGTTTTTTTTTATAAAAAAAATTTAGTGTTTGTACCTACAGTGACTTCTTTCACAAATTTTCACCCAATATCTCCACTTAAAGATTTATTTTTGCACGAAAAAGAAGGCTTATAACCGTCTTTATCTACAAACATGAATTGAAATTAGTATCGTTATCTGAAATCTTATCTTACTTTATCGCAACTCCCTGCTACGCTAAAATACTTTGAAAAATAGTTTGCTATTTCCTAAGATGGTTTTGGTTACAAACTATCTTATAAGCGATTATCCATAATGTGTATGTAAAATCAACTTCAATTGTCTGACACGCTGTTAATTACACAGAATGGGCCTAATAGAAGCATACAAGATTCGCAAATTCCGAATAGATTACAGACAACGGATGAAAACCGCGAACGCGTTAGTATCCGTTTATCCCCCCAGTTCGAAGCACCAGTAATTACCTGACGACGTTTCGATATGTATTAATTAATTATTAATACCTTCGAACACACGTTTAAATATACACACAGCTTGATGGTGTAACAATATGTTAAGTAAACTAATCGCTTAGTCTCATTCCAGTTAACCTCTAAGGTATAAAGTCGGGTATGTGTTTGTACAGTAAGACGAAATAATTTTGTTTGTAAGCTTATAGTTGGTTTTGAGCTATATTACAAGTTGGGTTTGTAATTATTATGATATAAGGTATGCTTTATTTCTAGGACAACTTAAATACTTACTAAAAAAAACTTGTCTGTTAAAGCTAGCGTGTGGCTATCCGGGTAAGCAAAAATTGCAGGCTCTAGTTCCGTTAGTGACACGAGCTATATTTTCTAGCAAAAGAGTATAATTTGTTTCAAATATTTTTTATTAAATTAATAATTTTAATGAATAAAAATACTTATTAAATTTTAACTCGTATGTCAATATTATCGATATTTTCGACGGTCCACGGTTCCTGAAGTGTTTTGTGTAAGTTGTTTTATTTCAGTGAACAGTACGCGCGTATTAATTAATCCTACGGTGAGTATTGACTAAATTCTGTATAGGTATACAACGTGTTAATACTTTTAGCGAAACTGAAGAATCAGAATCGAGAGTATGATCGATTCCACACATTTAGGATAGGGGTTAAATAAAAAAAAAATGTTTTAATTTTTTCCCCCTTTTATGATTGTGTCTACTTACTGCCTATCATTCAATACGCGCGAGACCCGTCACGTGCTCTCTTACGTCATAGTAGAGCTTAAAATCTGTCAGAAAATCACTGAGACATTGAGCACGAATATCTTGGAAGTTTCTTAAAAAAAACGTATTTAATATAATATAAGTTAAGTAAATTAGTTGGGGTGTATGGGTTTTTCACTTATTGCATTAACACGAGTAATATTTATTTATTAGGACCACCTTGTCTGCCCCCTACGTAGCTCATACTTTGTTATAGTAATCGTTGAGCTTAAATTTAAGCCCAACGTTTTATAGGCTCTTGTTAAAACTATACTTAACTATAAAGAGTTTACGAGTCAAGCACAACTTACTTAGTCGGGATTTAGTGTTAGAACTAATTCTGAATAATTAAAGCACTTGAGAACACTTAGGTCCACTTGCGCGCTTTGACATTAAAACACCTTTTGGTTAAATTGTTTGGAGGTGATAGCCTATAAGAATTATTATGTTATATTTTCACGACCTCCGTGGCCGAGTGGTGTACGCACGTACCGCTATCTCTAGAGGTTCCGGGCTCGAACCCCGGTCGGGTAAATATTTTAAATAAACTTTTCAATAAATCCTCGGGTCTGGGTGTATGTGGTAATACCCGTCGTTGTTTCAAATTTCCGTAATACTAGTGCTTATGGTACTTACTTTGGTATTGGATCAATGTAGGTATGTGATGGTGTCCAATATTTATTTATTTAAATATACAAAATATAAGTTTATCATCATTAAAATCTGTTAAATTAGCTCATGATGTGTTTTTAAATGTAACCTTTAGTTACATTGTCCTTATTTCTAGAATATTCATCTTGAAGGCATGGAGAATGAAGAAAATTCTAGTATATTTTTTACAAGCTTTTATTTAACTTGCCATGTTAGTTAGTTTGTTAGTTAGTCAACAAATCAACAACAATCATGCAAGCTTAATTTGACCAACTTCCCAGTGTCTGATGGAGCTGAAATTTTGTATATATGTTTGGTTTAGATGACAATACAATATTAAGTACAGTCAGCAAAAAAGCTTCTCATAAAAATGAAATTTTTACTAAAAACTTATTACAAGTATTTTATTAACTTGCCATGTTAGTTAGTTAGTTAGTGGGGGACAAATCTTGCAAGCTTTATTTGACCCACTTCCCAGTGTCCGATCGAGCTGAAATTTTGTATACAGGTTTGGTTTAGATAACAATACAATATTTAAGTACAGTCAGCAAAAGAGCTTCTCATGAAAATGATTTTTTTTTTCTAAAAACTTATTATAAGTTATTGTTGATTTTCAGTTTTACAAAAAAAATGTCGTAATTTACATTTAGTGTGTTGTAAACACTTAGTACCTATATTAACCCCCTTAATTGAACCAATTCCTCATTGTTTGTGCAACTAATAGACATGCATTCTATTAGTTGGATAAATACTTTTAGCGAATAAACTAAATACTTTTTTCTAGCTGCATAAATGCTTTTAGCGAGTAAACCACTTCTTTTTTTGTACTTAATCAATTAGCTTCGTCCGGATTGTCCACGTTGTTTTAATCCAACGACACAAACCTAACCCTCGGCCACTTGAGCACTGGCAATGTCATTACCTGCCTTTTCGGGAATTAGCCGAATGGACCGACTCCCACTGGCTAAGTTTGCTTTAACTATTCGTAATACCTACTTATGTTCTGCTGCTCTTTGATCTCTAATGAGATAATCTGTGTCCCTGTGTAGGGTGGGCACGTTAATTTATAAATAAATAAATAACTTCTTACATTCACACCAATTATCCAAGCTCATTTTAATTTCATTAAGAAACTGTATCATGGAAAACTTGATAACGGATAGATATATACTTAAATACTTCTTGTTTGTAAATACATACTTAATATGCATATTAAACACCCAGACCAAGACAAATAGACAATGTCAATTTATGTTTGGTTACCTACTATCATTGTCTTTCGAAAAAAAACTGACAAAAGTATATTCAGTGGAGCAAATGATTTTACGGAAACAATCATAACGTGTTTTTTGATATAAAATGCAATAATAAAAATATAAAACACTTATTATTCAAAGTAACTCCATGTTTTCATATTATAAAATTGTTAATGGATGTAAAAAAATCGTTCTTATTTTTAATTGCATTTCTAGCTACCCACTACTACCCACCTTCTGCGCCAGTGCAAGTTGTCTCGGGTTCGATTCCCGAATAAGACAAATATTTGTGTGCATGAACATGTCTATTTGTCTTGGTCTGGGTGTTTACTATGTATAATAAGTATGTATTTACAAAGAAAAAGTATTTAAGTATATATTTATCCGTTATCAAGTTTTCCATTATACAGTTTCATAATGAAATTAAAATGGGCTTAGATAATTGGTGTGAATGTAAGAAGTTATTTATTTATTTATTATCGAACTCAGCTAGATTTCTAAAATAAAGTTTTAGAAATTATTTTTATGCTTTCACAATGCAATTCTGCAAATATAGGATAAAAGATTTGATAGAATATACCACCAGCCCTGCATGTAGCTATCTCGCCTGAAAGCTATACTTGTAGGGCTGGTGTTTTTTGTATATTTTTTTTTTCATATATTCCTCAAACTTAAGTATTAATTTGAAGACCTTAGTAGCCAAGAGATGATGACGACAAACACGCTTAGTTTTAAACTTCATTTTTAATATTTCTTAGTAAGTATAAAGTAATTGGTCAAAGAGCATTATCGATATCAAAAACGATTAAATATATTGGAGGAAATCTGACGCTATAAAACATCGAAAAATAAAAGTGGGTCATATAAAATGGATGCAATAACACCGTGTTGAAATATTTTCGAACGCATTTCAGGTTGATAGGTATGACGTGTGTTCAAGCATCAAATATTTGACGTCATAGCTTTGTGTTACACTTTGGTTAAAAGGAAACTGTACGAGGCCTAGTATTTATATTTTTCTACGGATTGAAAGGTCGAGTGTTAGTATAAAGTGTATAAATAAAAGCATCGAGTAAAATTATACCTACAAAGTTTTCATCGTAATTTTCATTTGATAGATTTTTTCCTTTTCGGTGCAGTTTCACATCATAATCATCATCATCATAATATTTTACATCATACAAAAAGTAAATACTAAATACCTGTATTTGAGGGCCAAAGAAAAAAGGAACACATGGTTCTAATAATTTATTGTTAATTCAGTTAGGTACATGTTTGTTTAGTAGATTGTATAATACAAAGTTATATTAAATTCTACTTCTTACCCCAAGAACTATCCGATATTTTTGTAAAAAATTCAATAACAGGCCAAATTTTTGTAAACGGCCCTTAAATATAATTTTAAGAGACTATATTTTGGAATCCAACATAATATCGCATTGGAAGGTATAAAAAAAAAGTTATACCCCGAAAATGGTGCAATTCTTTCAGCAAATATGCTATCACCAATTTTATCGTTAACATGTGTTTATGTTCACCATATCTAAGCACCAAAGTTGAAATCCATAAAGATATAAAACGGGAAACTAATACTTTAGGAAGAAGTCGGTTGTTTCTGATAGCATTTTTAAAATAGGTGTAATGCCAATTTGAGTTTACGTAGAGAGTTTTTTTTTAAGTTTATTTGTTTTTCATTTACAAATATAGGGGATTATATACTTTTACGAAAGATAATAATAAATGTATTCAAATGTAAAGTGAATAACTCTTACACCATTTTTGCCTATTTTTTATAGATTTTTTAAAGCTTTGTATTTGTTTTTTTTTTAATGGCGATGTCATAAATATTGGTGGATTACTAATGAATTATTTATTAAACTAGATAATCTAATTTTCAATGTTAAGAAATTACTGATATAGAATAATTGTTGAGTCTCCATAGAGCGAATTAGTTTGGCTCTCGGGCTATCTCCTGAATGGGGTATTTCGTAAAAATGTTTAGTGAAATACCTTTAACAATAAATCGTTTGAAAAGCATAGGGGTCTTGTCACCCTACTGCGCGCTACTGAAAGAATTTTCAAGACGTAGTAGCGTAGTAGTATAGACGTAGTAATAGTGCTTCGCTAAAAGGCGTCTAATCCAGTTTCCCAGTAACCGTGCACAATGAGCTTACCTCCGCGCCCATCGGCTGAGATCAATGCGATCTACCACCGGGTACCCTCTGATAAGACCTCGTTATTTCCGAGTGATGACGCTCTTATCCGCCAATAATGATCAAGGAAATGTGAAACAAGCGCGGTTAAGTATGAGCCTATTAAAAATTGGTTTCAATATAAAATTTATTTTTGCTATGATTTAAGTGACTATTTTGAGTTAAAAAAATTCCAAATTCGAATAATATTTATTCAAATAATAAAAACTCTTGTAACTGAACTGCACTAAAAACTAAAAACTGAAGTCATTCCTATTTGTTGTTTCTTTTAAAAAGATGTCAAACTCAAACGTCAATATAATAATCATTATTACTTAGGTGAAAAAAACCTCGGACCCAAGAAAATAAACTATACTTACTAACTAACTTAATTTTTTTTTGCCAATTTCAAAGATTTTAATACATAAGACAAAAATCTTAACATATCATTAATAATATTTTCTTTAATTAATATAATATGTTTTAAGTAAATTTTGCTTACTAGGTAATAACTTCTAAAGTAATCGGAACGCTACGGATCGGATGCGCTACGAAAAAGCTTCAGCGTTACGCAAAAAAGATAATGCATTAGGTAGAGCCATTAAAAGTTGCAGCGATGACCGTACGAAGCACTGCGAGGCAGCGAGGCAGCTCGGAGCAGCTCGGACGCGGAGAGGCGCGTGTCGCGAGGTGGGCTCTGGAGCGCGCAGGCGCCCAGGTGCGTCAGGTGGGCCCGCCCCCAGCCACCCGCGCCCCGCGCACCTGCCCGCCGCCAGTCCACCGCCACACGCCGGCCTGGCGACTTGTGCTCCGTGCACGCCGCCGCTCTCTCCACACTCTCGCGAGCCCTCCGCGACGACTCTCGCTTCTCCCGAACGCTAAGTTTCCCACCCTTGCGTGACTCCTAACCTAACTTTCGAAACTTTTTCTCGCGCGTGAACTTCCGTGTTCCCGCGCTTTTCCGCGGTCTCGGAGTCCAGGGTTTGTCTCCCGGTGAAGTCGGCGGCGTGAGCCGTCGAGCGCTCGGAGGTCGGCTGCGGATGCGGTCGTGAGAGACGTGTGCGAGGCCTCCTCGAGGCCGCCGGCACGCTGTTCCCGCAGCAGCTAGGGTGCGTGTCCTACGTGACGCCGTGCGCTTGCTGCCCGCCGTTGTTCTTGCAGCCGGCACCGCACCCGCTCCCGCTGCCGCTGCCTCTCCCGTTGCCCCTTGCCCTTCCGCTCCAAGCCCTAGACCCCCAAGTCGCTAAACACCAACGGCTGCTGCTCTCTAACATGGTAAGTCACTTTCCCGCTTATTTACGCGCGCTCCAAACTTTCCAAAGTTGTTGTGATACGATAATAACTCTCTCGGGCCTCGGACTAATGTATGGTGATACGATCGCTCCCCTCATGCGGTGAATGCGGTACGACTATCCTCGCTGATCACAATTCCGCTCGGATACCACATAAATAAACATTTACTATCTACCAACATTACTAATGAAACGTTATCGCGGGTGGGATCACTCCGTAAACTTCGATCATAACTAGTGAGAAGTTGAGTAAGATTTACACGCATAAGTTAAGCATATTAACGTCTCCGACGTGAATGTTACTTGGAGTTTCGCTTAAGTCGTCGATCTTTAAAGTTAGTTTTAGTAATTTAACATGATGAATATAGCGAAATTTAAATGTATCGACCTTGTAAAAATTAAAGTTTTTTTGCACAACATATTATCAGTTAAAATATTACAATATGTTGTGAATGTACACAATAACAGAAATCATTACATGCAAACGCTGCAACAAGCAAAGTTTGAATAGTGTTCGTAGTAGAGAATTTATCTGTTTTGTTTTAAATACATCGGATAGCGCACATGTCCCGAACTTCCGACGAATATCGAGAGAAACGTTTAAACTGGTTGCAGATTCCCAGCTGATCAGATTCCGTTGTTCTAAACCAAAACATTGTTTAACTCGTCGGAACTCCGTCAATGTAAACTTGTAACGAAATTTCAAATGCAATCCTGAAAGAAGTTTTGAAGGCGGAAATCGAGGGAAGGAATAAGACATCGGTTCTTCGTTCTTCGACAGGCGAGAACCGAACAGAGTTTTGTTTACGTTTGAATCGATTCTTATCTTTTGGTGGTCTGAACGACGCTGCCCCACTGGCGTGAAAGTAACGTTGATGACAGAAGTTTGATTTAAATGGGAGTCGTATTTAAACTTTTCTCATTAAGACTACCAGTCAAAGGTGTGATTATGTTATTTTAATACTCCTCACAAATCCGGTTTATTCTTCGAAGTAAGGCCGTAAGTCGTAATGTACGTTCCTCGTAAAATATAAAGCGAGATAAGGGAATAAATACCCTCGCTGTTATACCTTTCTTGATGATTGGGTAGCAGAAAAAGCTTTTTAAGTACTTATTATTTGTAACGAAAACAAGTCTTATAAAAGGTAACACTTTTCTAGCCTTGCTTTATATTTAAGTTTTTGCTTAAAAAGAAAACAGTTACCTATTTAAACTGACTTTGAAATAATGACTTTTAAATTAGACGTTAAATAAAAGGTAATAATAATCTATTATTTTATTAGTCATATCACTTCTAATTCGGCGAAAGTCGGTATCAAAGTCGCTTAATAAAGTTTAATAAAACACAGTGATAAGACAAGTAATAACACTCAAATTATCAAGATCAAAATTCACGTCACTGCTGTATTATATGTCACAGCACACTGTATTAATTTAAGTCAGCATAGAATAATGTGACAAACGCTGGAGTGATGGAATTAATTAAAATGTGAAAGCTGCGCGAGTGTCTTTTGTTTCGCATTTATGTCAACGACGCATTTTTAAAGTTTGCAAGCATTTGCTCCACGCAGCGTAGTTGTTTTGCTAGAATATTAAGGACGTTTGAATTTGCCTCACGTGCGCAAAATATTCATAGACGCCTGCATAACGGACCGTGTTTCCGAAGAAACAGTGCCTCGGTCGAACTAAAGTACTTCTCAGTAGTGTATTGATAACGGCGCATACGCCAGACTAACGACGTCTTACCTCATTGAGTTCAATCGCTTTAAAATCGTACTTGCCAATTTAAAGCGTAAATATTCATACCGCGAGCCAATTTTTCATCCAAAGTTAGGAGTGAATAGTTGTACCGTCAACGAGGAAAAGTCTTGCACTTGGAATAAATTACATGCTAGACAAAGGAAGCAATTAATAATTTTTCAGCGACGCAAAATAGCGTGTTCTCTTGTTTGAGTTGAGAACTATAAAATGACCAATTACGAAACTGCAAAGAATCAACTGTTATGGGCTTTACATATGAATGTAAGTAAAGTTATCTTCTATAATATACATTTTTATAGCTTAAATAACCAAGCGTTATATTTCTCGTACAAATCATTAATATAATTTTCTTGTATCGCGTGGCGTTCGCGTCATTATTTCAGTTTCACTTCGATTTCGCTTGAAAGTAGGATCGGCGGCCACGCGAGACGGTATGTGATCGAAATACGTTCAGCTAATTGCATTCATACGTCTAATAGGTAACGATTCCGATTCGAGAAGCAATTTATGCAAAGGCAGATTCTGTCACGTGATATTTTACGCTGTAACTTTTTACGCTGCGGCTTTTTACGCTAGTGCGTTTTCACTGCAGACCGCTCGACAGTCGATGAAACACGCAGTTGTTCTACATTTTCTTGTTTGTTTATTTTGCATTTTTTTGGTTATATGGGGTGAATCAAGCAAGGTTTACATTTGAGTTATATGATATTAGGATAGGAGTGACTTCCAACATCATGGTGAGTTTTAAAACAAAAGGAGAGCCAGTGCTTATTTTAATTTTAATGATGAAACCTAATTTGAAAAGTTTACATGATTTTTTTACCCAACTGTAATTAATTTATAAATATATTTTTTCACACTGTAAACGAAAAAAACGTTACATTATTACATACATTAAAGTTTACGAGTTTGGTTCCCTGACAATTTAATAAAAATAATAGATGTTGAATCCTAAATTTATTCTCATTATACAAACACATTTTTCTGTACTATGACGTTAGTTGTAGGAACAATAACACGATGCTTCAAAAACAACTTTTCAGCCTTATAAATAAGTGTTTGCTCTTAAATATTTTTGAAGTTAACCCTAGAATACTAATGTTAGTCGATTCGACTAACACTGCACCCAAATATTGCTGTCTCTTTGTAGTGAATGCACCATGCGATTTGATCGTTCGTGTCAACTCAGTTGCAGGTCGGATGTTTACAGGAGTGACGGTGTCGAGCTGGTAAGTACAGCCATTTTGGAAATAATTCGTTTTTGTTAGTCGATATGACTAATGATTAGTATTTATGTAACTTTTGCGATAAATGTCTTTGTGTTATTATCGTGAATTTTGTTTAATTTTAGATTGAAAATGACCTCGTAATAAACGTAATTATACGGACGAAGAGTTGGCGTGATATTTGAATGATGAGGACAGTGATGGTGATGTGGAATCTGCTGGAAGTGAGATAGAATACCAGTTAGAGATCGAGCAGCTGGAACAAACGGATGAAGAAGAAGATAGGCCAACTGAGGTTATATTATCCAATATATCTAACCCAGATTCATCTATAATATCCAAGGAGACTATTGTCCGTATAAAAAACACCGCACGACCAAATCTATGGGCTCAAAGTGCACCAAAAATATATGCGGCGAACATAAAGTTGAAATATGTGTCAACTGCAATAAAAACAAATAATATTTTTTTTATGTATTCTTAAAACATTGTTCTATAATATTTAAGTTTATTTAGAGGAGGTTAAAGTTTTTAATTATATTTTTTTTTAAGTTATAGAGACTGATGTTTGGATCTCACTAAAATAATTCATAAATACTTTAACTGTGTTGATTACTTAATAAATACTTTAAACTGACTTTATTTTTTATTTTAAATAAGATAAAATAAACCAATAATTAAAATAAGATATAATATATATGTATTTGTACTATATAACTCTTATTAGGTAGGTTTATATAGGTGTTAGTCGAAACGACTAATAATAAGTATTTCCGCATAAAAAATATGATTAGTATTCTAGGGTTAAATACTTCTGAATATGCACCAAGTTGAACAATCCTACAACATTTTGTATTTTAAGTGCGTAAATTTCTAAGTTTTGTTCCTACATCATGTACTCACTAATTTAATGAGACAATTAATTTAGGAAAGAGTTAGTTTGGGTTTGTACTCTGAAATTGTGGAACACAATGATTATGAGTTAAAACAAGTAAGTTTGACAGAATTCTTTTAAAGTTATGTAAACTTTAAAAGAATATCGTTATTTTTACATTGAAATATCATTACAAAAAAGCTATCAACGAATTGAAAGAAAAAGCTTAATATTGTAGCTGTCAAATTTTTTTAGGTATTTAATAATTGTGTTGATATTTATAATAATATTAAGTACTTATTGAAGTTTTAAATACAACAATGATAAGCCATTGCATCATGAGATAAGAATGTAGAGCCATAAACCGAGAATAGTACCTGTCCCTATTATATCTAGAAACCGTTTTTGCCCATTACTTGGCTAGCAGGTGTGCCCTAACAGTAAATACTAAATGTGATTAAAGTTATTTCGAAATTACCACTGGTCATTTTATGTTCTTATAAAAACTTGCGACCGAGGGGCCCCCGTCCGTCACCGTAAGTGTAGAAAAGTACTCATGCTAGGTGTACGGTATGAGTGACAAGCGATTTGGTTACCTCATCTAGTGTATCACGTTTACCTGATCAATACCACCCGTGTTTATTCTAGTATTATTTCTCTCACGTCAATAAAGATGGACATACTTCGTTTGGTGTGTTCCGTAAGAGCGTAAGTTTTTATGAAGTCTCGTGATTGCGAAAACCAGCAATTTATATGGGCCACTTGCATAGTATGCAATTTATAATTCCGCGACTTATCTAAATATACGTTTAAATAGAGCAAGGTGTTTTTAATCAATAAATAGTGTTTTTAATATAGAATAGCTCCCCTCTTTACTCTTTTATTTGCCGATGAATGGGACAGGCTCACTAGGTCATTGGGTGTCGAAGCTGGTTTAAATGTTTGTATTGCCTGAAAAGTTTTCTCCCTCGCAGCATTACATATTAAGTTTTTAGTATTATTTCAATATATGTGTATTTATTTATATAAAAAAATAACAATATGATGATAAATATATAGAATGCTAATTACAAACTTTTATTACATTTACCGTGTTTGTGTGGGTAATTTTAGTCAAGCTAAATTTGAGCCACTTCCCAGTGTCCGATTAAACTGAAATTTGTAAACCACCTTTACACATTTAGTTCTGATGACAATGTAATAATAAAGTACAGTAACAGTCAGCAAGAAAGCTCATAAACATGACATTTTTACTCAAAACTTGTTTAGGAATAACGATTTGCTTAAAAACATAACGCTGTCGCTCTCCTTTTGCACCAAACTGTAAATAATATAAGGTCATCGTGCCGACTTACGAACCGGAACGGCCATAGATTCAAATGTGGATGCCAAAAAACTAGTCTCTTCTATTCGTCGGATCTTTTGTTATGACACCATAGTCTGTGGGGTTTTAACCATTAACTATGTTGGTTATAATTTGAAGTTAAAATAAAATGTCTTTGAGACGCAAAGTAAAAAATAGATTATATTTTAATCTCTATCTCGAAAACGAAAAGGGGCGTAATCGTAACATTTTAGGAGAAGCGTTTATGTAACTTTTTAAACTTTCATGGTCAATAACACTGTAAATATTACGAAAAACTGGTTTTTTACTATATTTTGATTTGTTGTTGAGTCCCCGATACTTCGGCGCAGTTGCACACGCCATGATCACGGAGTAACCCAGTAACTGGGTTAGCCCAGTTTTTCGTAATATTTAAAGCGTTTATGTGTTTGTAAAAAAATCTGATAAAGTTTTTGATAATGTTAAGCACGTATTTGCATCCTGTTTTTGTATAAATGTTATAAAACATTATTTTGGTAATAATAATAATAATTTTAATTAGTTATGTTTCTTAATTCCTTATTTTTCAATGTATTTTTACTAAAAATCTCCCAACTTAGGCCCTTATATACATTGGGGCCTTATTTGTCGGAAATGTTACGGCAACAAACGGACATGAATTTCGTTTATGATTGAAAAGATAGTTATAAACCTCATTTGTTAAACTAAAAGTCGTTTATTCCCGCCAAGTCGAGCAAACCAGCACGGCCGTAAGTACATCTTTTATCGAATCAACTCAACGCATTCTTCAGACACTTATAACTTTGTTATTATATGAAGAAATACCTTGAAATTGAAACTTAAATGACAAAGTATCATACTTAACATATATTTTAAGTGACAAGTTTCTATATTTAATGTTGAAATTTGGCATGGAGATAGGTAATGGGAGTTTATAAAGTGAAGAGTCTGAAAAAGAGCAAATATACCCCTAAGGGCGTGAAATCAGGGGGCATGGCAAAAATCAACCTTTAAATGTATTTTCTAGTTCTTTGGAATAGGGATTGAGTTAGGACGTACATCGGTAGCCCCAGTCATGTTATAAGTAGATAACATGAGTAAAAACATTGTTCTCGTTTAAATATTCTCAATAAACTTTTTAAAGACTATTGGTGAGTTACATCATTCCTACTCGTGTGGTCTGTTTAATATAATGTTTTATAAAGTGAAAAAAGTTTTATAGAGTAAAAATTTGTTTCTTTACAAAAACATTACGTTTCACAAAGTATCTTAAAAGAAAAAAATGGCGCAATTTTCTGAATAATGATTCAAATACAATCAGCCAGACTTGGCTCCGCGTTACATTTCAATTGTTTTTAAGTGACGAGACGTGGCAAATTTTTACATTGAAAAATGTTTTTGGTGGGATAACAATTATTTTGAGGTAGAATAATAATACTTTTATAATAATAATAAAGGCACATATGACATAGGTAAGGGTTTCCGCTCTTACATACATTCGTTTTTTTCTAATCCGCAGTAAAAGGATCTCTCTCTACCTTTAGATATTTTTTAACCTCTTTCTTTAAATAGTTTTTGGGCATTTGTCCTAATAATAAATATTTTTGAAAGACTACCTACTACTATTCCTCTTGAGATAATTGTCTGATATAAAAATAACTCGGATTATGTTCCAAGTTATTTTTAAACCTCGCCAAGTTAAATCTACATATTAGTGAATAGGTATTTAATTACATTCTTTTAAATGAGAAATATGATGCATCATGCTAACATGATGATGATGAAATGAGAAATAAATTCTCCTAATCGTTCTATAACGAAGGTCTGTGCCCCAGCACTAAGGACAATTGTCATTTTTAACTGCGTTAACTTATGCGAAGCCACATAAAGTATACTTTTGCAAGCAATCGCATAATGTTTCAAAACGAAAAGTAGGCCAAAATAAAAGTTGATTGCAGCATTCCCAACACATATTCAACAGACTACATTACACATACGATATATTTTCCAACCGCAAAACAAATAAAAACGAGCCACATCGTGTTATAACTTGTTAAAAAATCACCGCATAGGGAAATAAGGCGCTAGACTACGGAGTAACGAATTTTTCTCCCTAATTACTCGGTGTCAGGGCGATTGTGCAGGAAATGCTCCGGCGCCGGACAAAGGACCACGGACGTTCATTAATAGGATCTTTCTAACTGCAATTTTGCTGAATTAAACGGGACCTCGTCGGAAATATTAATATCGGCCAGCATTCAACCCGTCGCCTTAATAGTTATAATTTGTTTGTTTGTTTTTGTTCGTACTCTCGGATACGGACCTAAATTTGCAGGATTCAGTGTGCAGGTCAAATGAAAATGTTGTGCGCAAAGAATCTTAGGTTGTGTTTTTCATTTGTTTTTTTTTTCTTTTTGAGTGGTTTTGAAACAATTTTCTAGTAAAGAAGAACACATAAAATTTTCTAAAGAATCATCTAAAATCGACACGTAAAGTCGCAGTCTGAGACTAGAAGTGATAAAGAAACAAAAATTTAATACAAAATAGTTTTCACTAACTTCTAGGTACAAGACGCGAATATAGTGAAACAAGAGCCACGTTATATACTATCTGTTTTATCTTTATAAATAAGAAATGAGTCACAATCACAAGACATGAAAAACGTGAAAAACTGCTCCTTGCCCCTTTGTGATGCAGGTAATGAAAAAAAATGGCCCAGGTCAACGTTAGAGAAGCTTGTGCTATAAGCTTATTAACTTAACCTTCCTTTTTCATTACTCGTTTTGTAGAAAATTCTTTCATGGCTTTGCGTTGCTTCTTTCATTATAATTCGCCAACGACGTTGTGTAATAAAATATAAATTAATATTATTTTCTTTAAGTTGAGGAAAATGAAAATTTTGATTGTAAAAACATTTTGAGAGCTTACTTACAAATGGAATTGTCCTCTCCGAATGGGAATTATCAGATTATTTCTTCTCTTACGATTTTGGAGATTAGCTTAACATAAATAAATAAATAAATAAATTTCTTACAATCACACCAATTATCTAGCTCATAAGTAGTTTACATTAAGAAACTGTGTTACGTAAACTAGATATAACGGATAAATATATATACCTAGATCCTTTTTTTGTAAATACATTGACACTTAATATACATACATAACACCCAGACCAAGACAAATAGACATGTTCATGCACATAAATATTTGCCTTGTTCGGAAATCGAACCCGAGATCTCTAGCGCAAAAGGCAGGCATCCTAACCCTGCGCTAAATCGGTCGTCAAATATAAAAACTCATTGTTAATATTGATTTTGATTGTTTTAAGTATAACTAAAACTCATTCCTACATGTTATATTATGTAAAAAAAAAACCCGGGCGTTCGAAAATTTTTCGCTGTTACGCTGTCGTAATCCCCAGAGCTTTAAGTTCCGATATCAGAAAAGGTGAAAATAAATATCCAAATGGAGATTAATGTGAATATTGGTTTGCGGGCCAATAACGACCAACGGACGTATCGAAACTATCGTGATTGAATTGCAATTGAATTGCAAAGGTTCGGTTGGCGTATTTGCGTTGGTAACGGTGGCAATATTCCGAAGTATTACCTACGTTTCATTGTAGGAGGTTTCCGGTCTGTTGGCGCCTTACGCAATACTCGAAACACGATGACATGACAAATGTCGGGTGGACCCTTACCTCCACACACGCGAAATGAAACGGATGACGTATCGAATTCGCGTTCAGACGATTATTTAGCAGCTATTCAATTTCCTACTGCAGGTTGTGGTAGCTAAGAATTATGGAATACCTAGTGCAAATACTTAAATAAATGAAACGTTAATTACAGTATTATTTTTTCAGTTAATTTTGGAGCTTCATATTTTTACAGTTTGCAGATAGATATAAGCTTTAAGGCAATACGTATAGAAAAAGTAACGTTGATCCCACCAAAATCATCCTGTAAAAAAACTGCCCAACTCTCGCTAGAGCTGCTGATTTCTTTTAAAAAGTGATGGAATCTCTCAGTAAAGTCAAGCCAACTCTAATGTTCCTTACTGCGATTTCTCTATTGATATAGTTAGGTTATAATTATGTGGCTTGGTCGTTGACTTGTGTCCACCAACATGTAAGAACAAATAGACCATCTACTAAGTGATAAGCTTACCAATTTTCCTGTGAAGAAACATAAATCCTCAAAAGTACACATTGTTTTTACAGCCTTTTCAAAACTAAAACTGTCCGTGGTTTCTTTCACCTACAAACGTTCACGGTTTCCTGAGTGCATTTTCTTTGTGTCCAACGATTCCACACCTACGGTGCTCCATAAAAAAGGCAACAAGAAAGAGTTTTGTATCTCGCCAGAGTTAGAAATTTCAGCAATTTTATATAAATCGCCGCCGAAACGTAATATATTGGTTTCGCCCAATATTTTTACCTTCATTTTCTCGTATGGAGCGGCGATAGTTTTGTTGTAAACCTTCTCTGCGGAGCTATAACTCAAGGTTCAGTGCTAGTTCAGAAATAGCTGAGGAAAACAAACATACGCCCACGGCCACCGTACTTTTGCGCTCTCTTACTTTTCAGAAAGTTCACAAGTAAGTTAAAACTATGAGCCGCTAGCTTAGCAAAGCTAATGCTTATTCGATCTCGGCGATATCTGTGCATCTACATTGGCTTCACATTCCTGCGCACGTTTTCTATTTTAAAATTAAACGTTTGTGTTGCCATAAACATGACCGAATAGCTATTACACACAAGACCATAGACTGAAATTGCTCACAACTGTTACAAATTGAAACTACATTTTTTATGTGTATTTCACATTTATATCTTAAAGAACTTTAGTATCTATACTAATATTATAAAGCTAAGGAGTTTGTTTGTTTGTTTGAACGCACTAATCTCGGAAACTACTGGACCGAGTTGAAAAATTATTTTTGTGTTGGTTAGTCCATTTATCGAGGAAGGCTATAATAGGCTATATAACATCACGCTATGACCAAAGAAGCGGAGCATTAATGAAAATTGTTACAAAAATGGGAAAAATATTTTTTTTTGTAGGTTTTTTTTTTTGCAGGTGAAACTGTAATAGTACATTACAGCCGAGGACAGGTAAGTAAGAAATTACATTGTCGAGGATGGTTTGAAGCACGAGCCGCAGGCGAGGGCTTTAATCATTCGAGGCAAGGTAATTTGCTTACCGTACAAGGCTTGTATAGTGCTTTTCTCAAGAAATGCGAGGAAATAAAAAAAAACTGTTTAACGAAATAATATTTATGAAAATTTATATCACACATGATCGGGCAATTATTAAATGTAAATTTTATTGTTTTCCCGGGCACACTTATGTATAAATCGCCCATAATAATATTATTTTAATGATGTATCATTAAAATACGCCAACAACACAGATTCCGAAAACGTATGCGCCTTTTTTTCACTTTTCCAAATCAGATCGTAGGTTTTCATATATCTTTCTTTTGATTTTGCTGGCAGTAAGTTTTCTGTTATTAATTTTGCTTCTGCTCTCAAATTTGGTGGAGTAGGTATATACAATGTCTGTATATGTTTCATTGGCAGAACTTATTTTGATAATTTATTACACAATATAAACTGTATTGATATCAAATCAACCGCTGAAAATCATTCCCGCCGTTTTTTTATATTGGCTTGTGAGACCATGTTGAACGGTCATACAGCCTATTGATACTTACTAGCTACTAAAATGCGCAACTTCAATACCCGCTTCTGGGCGGTAGATGGCGCTGTACATATTTCCCATACAAAATTACTCGTAAACATGGAAGTATTATTTAGGTAATACTTCCATGCTCGTAAAGGATATTTTGTCTATGATAAATCTCATTTTGTTTTTTCGATTGATGTTCGTGCTAAGGGTACATAGCGCTTGTGGTACAATACGAAGTAATATACCTCTGTGCGCACCGTATTTAAAAAAAGTTAACCTAATTATGATATAATAATTACCTATATAATAATAATAATAATGTGGCTGTATGGTGCAAATGTCCCTTTGCTTTTTCTGTTTTTATACACAGGAATAACAAAAGAAAAAATAAAGAAAAAAGTTGGTAATAATATCTTTGGGTAGTACCTTTTTCGAGGTAAACATTCTAAATTTGAAAATCACTACAGTAATGAATTTCAGTACTTACTTACTGCACTAAAATCAGTGCAGTAAGTAAGTACTGAAATTCATTACTGCAGTGATTTTCAAATTTAGAATGTTTACCTCGGAAAAGTTCCACGTACTGCATTCTTTTCTCAAATATAATATTAACATTTCAGAGCATAAGTGTGAAAATGGTATTATTCCTTTACGTATCCGTCAATGGCGAATTTGCAAGCTACTACAAACTTATTTTACTATTCTAACAATAATTATTACTACTCTAGCGCTCAGCTCGTGACTTCGTCTGCGTGGACTCCCTTTTTTCCCCCTTAGAGTGGGTATTTCCAAAAATCCTCTCTCTTGATGCTTCTCTTCACTGCCCAAGGAATATACATGCCAAATTTCAGCTTCTTGCGCCCATGAGTTTCGGCTGTGCGTTGTCTGTCAGTCAGTCAGTAACGCAAGAGTTTTTTAAAATAGAAGATGACCATAGCAGTACCAATATTTTGATACATGCATAATATCTCGGGGGCTTCGCAATCAGTGTTTAAGTGCGCAAAAACAGGAAATTCAGCAACATCGTGCTACAGAATTGATACACTTACAACTGCTCAAATCGAACACCGCCGCCAGAGCATATCGAATAATCCTCAATGGAGTGATATCGATGCAATCCGAACCAAATTGCAATGCACCAACTTTGCAAGTCGTTAAAAGAATACTTGTTCAATTAAAAGTTTCCGCTGCACAAATCGCAGTAAATATGCTGAGCTACCTGATACACGGCCGGAACACTAACATCTAGTTTCTTTAGTCGCGTAAATTGAAACTTATCTAGTTGCAATTTTCTTAAATCATTACCGTTTTTCTTGGTTAAAGTTTTTTACTTGGAAAAAGTGATAACGTTTTTTTAAAAACAACTTTTTTACATTTTGTTTTATAACTTTGTTATCTTATTATCTAACTATTTATACCAACGATGTACACTAGTGGACAATTAATAATACGGGTCAGTACGAAAAAAATCTTTTAAAATAATAGCGCTAACAGCACGAATGGAACTGTATGTTGTAGAGAAAGAAAGAAGAGGAAAGAAAGAAATACTCATTTAAATTTTGAGCTGTATGTGGCCTAGCATTGCCATACATAAAAGTGGTCCATGCTTGATATTTTGACATTCTCATTAAAGATCTCTTCTACATATCTTGCACTAGTTAGCTTACCATTTTCTATCAGCAATAACTCCGTGCGACTCTCTAAAGAGATTTCAGCCCAAACCATAACAGATCCACCGCCGAAAGGTACTTTTTCCTCAAAACAAGCTGGAATAAAACGTTCCCCTTGACCGTCGGTAAACTCTTCGCCGCCATGTGCATAGAGCATAAATCTAGATTCATCAGAAAACATTACTCTTGCCTATTCTTCGTCTTCCTATTGTGCATGTTCGCGGGCATAACGTAATCTTGCTACTCGATGTTCCCTTGCGAAGTATTGGGCGATTTGTGGGGTCTATGCTCGTCTCTTCGGGTCTCTCGTAACTGATTTGTTACTTCAACTGCCGTGAGGTGTCGCTTTCGGAGCATAGTAATAACAATTAATCGATGTTCTCGAGCCGTACGTAGTATATCTCGGTCTGCCGGTTCCTAGTCTTCTAATGTTGAGCCCAGTTTCTCGCCAACGTTGCACGACTCTTTGCACCGTAAAAAGTGACACGCTGTAAGTACTTCTCTGTCTACTGCCTTCTTCTTGCATAGTGACGGTACCTACGTGTAAATTCTTCTGGCGTGATGAAAGATGATGATGACTGGCTATGCCTATAATCATTTTGATTTGACAGATTGAAAACAAAAGTGAGAAAACAAGCAAAAGTAAAACACGCGTGATTTGAATTTATTACCAAATTCGAGCTTTTGTTAATTGTCTTTAATATAAAGTTTATTAATTTACAAGATACATAGGATTTTGTCGCTGACCCGTATTATTTGTCCACGAGTGTATTAATACAACTTTTTCATCCTAAATATTGTCTGGCCTAGTTAAGAATTTATTCCGTTATACACCCGCTTTTAATTAATAAATGTTCATATTTATCTTGTTTACAACTACAACTATAAAACCCACCCATTGTTTCGACGTAAAAGAGGTGAAACGAGCGCCAATCCTTCTGCAATAAACGTTTAATATCGTTTGGACTGATAAAGTACGATCCGAGTTTGTAACTGAATTTTCTTCGCGTTCATAGTTGGCTGCACTGCTATTCGATGAAATAAAAAAGGAATGAAAAAATCGACAGCCTGTTTCCAAACGTGGTATGAATACGAGCACTCCTTTTTCGGACGCTCAGATAAAAATCACTTTCGATCCGTGTGTCTCTAAAAACAGCTCACCAGTTGAAAAATCTCTGCGAGCGCCGATGGCGAAACGAGGCATGTCCTAATGTAGGCAAATTGTCGTCACAGCCTTTCAGCGTCCGGCCACGGCTATCATTTCCAAGATAAGCGCTTAAAAGCCTCATGGAAAACGCTTTCAGCAGCGGACTATTACGAGCTTGTTCCATACTTTTTGCTTGGCTTTCCATCTACAGGTAGAGTTATATCTTGTATGTGAGTTACGCGCGATACTTTCAAAGCTGATTGGTATCAACTTTTAACTGGCCAGCTTTCAGATTTTTATTCGATACCGATCGTTTGCCATCTACCTATCCCCCTTTACATTGCGGTCAAATCAGTCATGTCGGTTAATAGTTTTTTTTTCTGTTTCATGTTAAGTTAACATGTTCACTTGTTATCCTAAAACCAGTCTGAAAATAGTGAAATGCTTTATGTTAGACACAGCAAAAACCTTCTTTCATTCCAAGCTACCAAATATCGAAATACCAAAACTACGCGGATTAAAAGAAACGTAATCTCATTGTACCATTGAGTGAATAAAGGGTCGGTACCGTTTTAAAGAAATAAGACGATGTTAGAACAACCTAATAATCTTAATGCATTAGATTACAAAGGGCTTACTTTCGGAGATCGGGCGGGGAAGTGCCCTTTATTTTGCCTCATAATATTAGATTTTTATGATCATTTTAAAAGGGCCGCAACATCAAACGTATCAAACATTTCTTTATCTAGGTTTTGCTTTTGTAGCTAATGAAAACCCACGGACCTATTTATCAGTTTCTAAAAATATTTTATTACCTACATTGTCAAGTGCTTGGGTGTTCTTTTATTTTGGGTCACTGAGACGTCCGTCGATTACTCGAGTGCTCTTGAAATCGGAATGAGTAATGTCCGTGTTCCGTGTTGTGTTTATAAAATTTTGAAAAGAGAATAAAACGTTATTAAGTTCCTTGGCGTGGTTTGGCATTGAAACAATGATTCTTTGTTCTGTTGCCTAGGCGGGAAAGAGGTCGCGGTGTACTGAGAGAGGGGTGAGCGGGCAGGGGGGGTACTTGCAGCGCTATGCTGCACTTGCCTTGGCCAGGAAGCGCGGCGGAATGCAGTCAGTCGCGTTTGCTCGCGGGGCGGGGGGCGCCGAGGGCAATGCTCGCTGCGCCGGAGCAACTCTGCCTCCCATTCAGTTCATCTGCCTGATGCTGCGTTTATTTCCTATTTCTTATTGTTTAGAAATTTATTATGAACATTTTTTGTAGGGCGATCGTTTGAGGGTGCCCTTGTGGTAAGCTCTATGTAGAGTAGGGTATTTTAACCGTCATTATCTGCAAAACTAGATGAAACTCTGCATTTATTTTATGTACTAAGTTATTTTTTTATTCAAATGCAAACAATACGTGATGCCAACGACGAACAAAGTAGGTATTCAACCGTCAACATCCTATGAAACTTTTACTCCCAAACACTTAAAACGCTTAAAAGAAACCTTCGCAAACACAGTTCCATCAGTTTCCAACAGATTAAAAAGCAAAACAAGGCCCGAATAACATTCGTTCCCAACAATAAGGCGCGCAGTATCACTCGTATATACCTACTCATGCACGTCATGCAGTGATACGGATCCGTCATCGCTTTGAACCGCCGAGTGCCGCAATTTCTCTGTGCCGAACCACGGCCGGGTCGGCATGCAGTCGTTATATGCACACCACTCGACAGGATTACCCGCTAGGTGCTGCGATTAACCGGCACGCTAGAGGTTCCACAGTGGAACTCCGAGGTTTGTTTTCGAATGTACCAGTTTGAATTTGGAATGTTGCTCCGATTTCCGAATAATTTTAATTAGGTATGTTTGGAAGGTTGGTGTTTGCCTTTGCACGGTTGCATCGCTAATTTAGCTTACTCTTTTTTGTACCGAATACTTAATTGTAGGAAGCAGTTTTGCCGCGTCTCCAGAATAATTTCTTGCCCAATTTCATACACCTCCAAAAACCTACAACAATCATCCATCAAACATTTCCATATATAACATCCTAAGGATGTCAATTGGCAATCAGTGATATGGCATGCTCTAATAACATCATCGCGTGATGATTATAAAATTAAGCGCCGCCGCCGCGTTTACTCGATTTCCAAATGCGTTGGTGTGTTTGACGTGATTTTCAAATGCATACCTATTTGACAATTTAGAAACTTTACTGTAATTTTTAAAACTTTTTTTTTGTTTCAGGTACGTGGGTGTTGTTAGAAAAAGTTTACGTAGTTTTGATTCATTTGCGGCTGCGTAAGTAACAGAGTTATTTTTATTTGGCATTTATTTACCCATCGTTAAGTTCGCTACTATCATTTTCATTTCATTCGTTTTTATTAGTTCTATGAAAATTATTAGTTATTGCTTTCGGTCAATTTCTAGTCTCCCCAGTATTAAGACTTCTGTATTCTGAAACAGTTTTTGAATACCTAAGGTGCAATGAGTTCGGAACACCGTGAAACATTGCATAAACTTCTATTTTCCAACGTAAAGTTTTCTTCGCGAGTAACATAAAATAGTTCGGTTCATTAATTTTGAACTGTTTTATCTACTCTCACCGAAAGTGACTACAGGGTTGACTGGCACCTTTGCTGTTTATCGCGTCAGTTCAATATTTTAAAATAGGTAGATCTTTCAAAAACCAACATACGTCATGTTTGTTTAATATAAACATAAGCTCTTGCAAAAATTAATTTATGCAAAGAAAAAAATATTGTTTTGAACTTGCAATTTTTCGTTAAAACATAAACACATTTTAGTATTATTATTTATTTGAAATATCAAACTAAGAAATAAAAAAAATCAAACATAACTTTTTCTTAGTAGTGTCAAGCATTCTCTAGTGTAATAACTGTCTTACACGTCACAAACTTAGAGCGTTTGATTAAATTACTCGAATGATTAGCATTTCACGTTCGCACCTAAAATTTATACGTGACTAAAAGTACATGAAATCAAATTGTATGTTTAATCACATTGTCCCTGAATCAACCGTTTAATCCAGTAGGTCCATTAATCCACCTTCACTCCTACATCACAAATTCTCTTAGCAAGTTATACTTCAGATGTGGAATTTGTTCCCAACGGGTACAACTTCCAAATTATAGATTATTACACTTATATCGTGCACGAGCCATAATGCACCTTGTTGCTACTCAAATAAAGTCGTCACTTGAAAACTTTTATCATTATAAACCTACCGTCCTCAGGTGTGGGAGAGTGAAAAGTTATGTTCCCCAAAATGCTGTTAGCTAATTTATAAAAAAAGTATTGTCAGTGTGACCTATAACTTTAGAAAATATGGGCTATGCTAAAGTGTGTTTCAATAAAAACTATAATGTTAAAACATTACATGTACGTCAACATAGAAGTAAACATACTCAAAAAAAATTTGAATATTGTAAGATATTTTGTTGTTAAGTACATATAAATATTATACTACTCAAAAGTATCAAGAAAAAATTGCCAAACTAAACCAACGAATAAATACCGCGAGTCTAAAATTTAAGGGGATATTTCACAGTATATTTGTGTAGTGAAACAGCGATCTCACAGTATATTTGTATAGTAGGACGCAGGTGCGGGTTCAAACGGCGCAAGTTCGCTAATGTGCGGCTTATGATGACAGTGTTGCGGCGACTTACCGCTATGTTTGAGGGCGATAGTTTTTAGAGACCCATGCCGTATACTAAAAGTGGGAGTATACTGTAATACCAAAGCCAAATAACTATCATGATATTTTTAACGGTCAAAACAAAAGTAAAACGTTTCTATTCAGCTTAAGTTGACACAAAAATGTTTGTTATTAATAAGACGACGTTCGTTAAAAGGCTTTCCAGCTACTGGGTTTTGATAAAATCAAGCTGCTTATTGTAAAGTATCTTTAAGTTTGCTTAATCATAAATTATATTTTTATTAAGATTTAATTCATTCGAACATTCTGGGCCCAACTTCTAAATCAAGAGAAAAATATATTACTTACTAGTTTTTCACCCACGGCATCGCCTGCGTGGACTACGACGTTATCCCGCGGGAATGTAATATTTTTATAGGATTAAAGTAGCCTATGTTCCTGTCCAGGGTACAAAGTATCTGTGTCCCAAATTTCAGCCAAACCCGTTCAGCCATTTTGGCGTTCGAATATTGAAAACATACTGTTGGCAACAATAACAACAAGAACTTGTTGCAATATACAATTTATACTAAAAAAATAGTAAGTATTATTACAAAATGCAACACCAACTCGCTCTTGACATTTTCTTAAAGTATCAAAACACGGCGCGGCGGCAAAACTTGAGTCGAGACTTTGAATTTGTTTCAAATGCTCTTGGTCATAATCGGCTTAAATAATGACATTGTACTGAACTTACCGTACCACATCCGAGACGTTGGTTATTGTTTTAGACTCTACTGGAATAAAGCGCACGGAAAATATTACTTCTTACTAAATACTATGTGATAGTTTGGATGTTAGTCACTTAATCTCGGCGAAACGGCTGAACGGATCTGGATGAAATTTTAACCAAAGATAAGGTTATGATCTGGAATAGCATACCTATAGGCTACTATTAAGTCCGGGAAAAGGTTTCATTCCCACGGGAAAACGTCATAAATTTCACGCGAGCAAAGCCGCGGACGGAAAGCGAGTTTAATATTCAGTAGACTACATTGTCATCTAATAAGTTAATGTGCTAACGTTAACGTTTGAATGTTTCAGAATCAATAACAGAGAACAATGGTTTGCGATATCGAATCTTCGAATTGAAGATATCGATTGTAGTTTGTAGACGAAAGTCACGACTCTACTAAATTTACGATTGATATTGCAACTGGTATAGACATGTTCACACGATTCACTTAAAGGAGTTTGAAACCACTACTACATTGAGATATTAAGACTTCTTCGTTTTAAATGTAAATAAAGCCGACGTACAAAATGCAGACTGACAAATTTTTACACCTCGCCTTTTTTTTTCTTAAAAAAGCATCTTGTTTAGAAAGCCCGCTGCTATTTACATTCGCGGAAAAAATCCTCACTCGGGCGGTCTGCATCCAATGATTTACTTACAAAATTAGAAACCTGAAAATATCAAGCACACTACCAAGTTAAGATCATACGATTCAATAGATATTAGTTTAAAAACCAATAGGTACTTTACATACATTGAGATGTTGGAATACCTTTACTTTAACTGAAGTCTTATAAAAATAATGCAGACTTTCAATCAAATTTTCACCTCTCCCTTTTTTAGGGTTCCGTATCCGAATTGCAAAAAACGGAACCCTTATAGATTCGTCATGTCTGTCTGTCTGTCCGTCCGTCACCTTATTCCGAAACTATAGTGTTTGTATGAAGGACAAAGTTATATTTTGCTGATGAAAAGGTATTTTGGCTAGGTGTATGTAATCGGTACGTTAAGTGGGTACGGAATCCTTCGTGGGCAAGTTCGACTCGCACTTGACCGACATTTCTTCTTTAAAATAGAATCTTGATTATAAAGCCAAGTGCGATTACATTGCGAATACAATTCCTCACTCGGACGTTTCGCATCTAATGTAGGTATAACATACAAAAACTAGAAACGATATAGTATCAAGCAAACTTCCAAGAATAAGAATTGAAAGCAATAAGTACTTTAAATGCTTTGATACATTAGGACTCTCATTAAAAACTGCGAATAAAAACTGATTTAAAAAAACGCTGAATGTCAAATCAGTTTACACCTCACTTTTATTTTATCAAAAATAGAATCTCATTAATTATAAAGCCAGGTGCGATTACATTTGCGAAAACAATTCCTCACTCGGACGTTTCGCATCTAATGTTTTACTTACGAAAATTAGAAACGCAAAAAACATCAGAGCCACTCCCAGGTCTAATCAAACAGGAGGTTCCCCCTGGAATTCTTAAACAAATCACCAGTCTTGTAAATCGTTCTGATCCCGTCCGAGATTTATTCCATCTGTGCGCCTACTCATGTGCTAGGCGCAAACCGCATGGGTAGGGCTGCCAGGGGAGTTGTGTTGTGTATAAAGCTGAAATAAAAGCTATTTATTATATAAGAGTGGACGAAAATTGTTCTGTAATAATTCAAAAGTTTTCATTGGACAAGTAAGCATAAGCAATTTTTTTAAACTTATATATGTACATTGGAAATTACTCATGTGCTAGGCGAAAACCGCATGGGTAGGGCTGCCAGGGGAGTTTGGTTGTGTATAAAGCTGAAATAAATAGCTTATAAGAGTGGACGAAAATCGTTCGGTAATAAATCAAAAGTTTTCATTGCACAAGCAATCATAAGCAGTTTAAAAAACATAAAAATCAATAAGTACTTACCTAGTACATTGAAAATGGAAAAATCGATATTTTTATCCTTATTTTTCTTTTAATCCACTGCTGATCATTATAACTCAGATTCGTTTAAAAGTCTCAAAAAAAGACTAACTGTTGACTCTTACCGACGCCAAAAAAATACACGTTCAACACTTAAAACATAAACTAAAACTCAAATTAAAAAGTTTCTTACAGAGAAATTTACTTAAGATTTGAAAGAGTTAAAAAAGTCAGCCTTAGATATTACCCGGCCCTAGTGTACCACAAACCACACTCGCGTAAATTACACACGTAGGTGTTCTGTTTAAATAGGGGTGCCTAAATTTGTACCCTTAAGTAGGGGGTAATAGGGGAAGTTTCTCTTACGTAATCGAAGCCCGCCACCGAACTAAGTTTTTATCTGCTAACTTTAGAGTATGTTACGGCGCGAATAGATTTATTGACAACAAACCGACCGCGTGGGGAACTTTCTTATTCAATATGCTACGTATATCTTTCGGAGTAACAAATCTGGAGTTTTTGAAGTGTGATATTCTAACGTTTTCCAAGAATTTGAGATAGGATTTTTTTTATCTGCGTACTTAAATACCATTATATTATAATACTAGCTTTTGTCCACGGCTTCGCTCACGTGCGGTTCGGGGAACGCATCTTTTTAGAGGTTGAATTTTACAAAATCTTTTCTAAAAGGATGCCACGTTATTAAACAATCTGCGTGCCAAATTCGAGTTCGACCAGTTCAGATCCTTCAGTTACCTTTGTCTTTTATATATACAGATTTACTAATGGTACTTGTTCTTAAAGTTATTTTTAATAGCTACACAGTATTCCGATCTTACCAAACAACAAGTTACAAACAGCACAAAACTGAGTCTTAGTAATAAAAAATTACATATTATGTTTATCATTATAATGACCAGAGAAGAATTACAATAAATATTTTATGCTAATCTTATTAATTTTCAATAATGGGTCCCGAACGAATTGATTGCTTGCAAATTCAGTTTTTCATCAAGTAAATTTATTCGCCATCGGAATTAAAAAACCTAATACTTTCCCATTGCAATCCCGCCACGCAACTATAGAAAACATGGCGTCAAAGCAACGTGTCACGAAGTGGTAATCCCGAAATCCCAGCGGTTTCTCAAAAGAGGAGCTCAGCCACATAAACCTTGATTACCCTTTTCGACATAGTGATTTTTTATGCAGCGCTTCTTCCAGGTGACCTGCCAGAATAAGCATCGATTTAAACCCTTCTCGCTTACTACAGTGCATCGATTTGAGCCCCTCTCGCTTCCAACAGTGTTGATATAAATACGTATTAGATTTTTATCGAGTGAAATCTCGTAAAGGTTGATGGTAATGGCTTAGAGAAAAAAGTACTGCTCCGCAATAAATATTTATTTGCTACGTGAAGAATAGGGATGGACAAAGGTTTTATTTAATACAGCGGTTAATGTGTTGTCAACCCTGAAACTGTAGTGCTTATAATAGTCTAGGTACCCACACAAATTTAGAATGTTTATTCATCCATAAAACCGTATGTCTCTATGTTCGTATTTAATTAACTTGTGCGTGGTGTTAGTAGTGAAATAACAAAAATTATATAACAGATAAAAGCTACTCTTTATGGCTTGGTAAATCATAGATTTATTAATATAAAGCATAAAGCTCTCTTGGTAAGCTTGTTTTTTTGTTTCTTATTTTTAAATACGTACGTTGTTATAGTTAGTCTTGGCAGCAACCTGTTCTTAACCCCAAAGGAAATCTTTTACTCGCCTCGCCTTACTAACAGTTAACTATGCGTAATTATTTAAAAATGCCGAGGTTAAATATAACCGCGAGATGTTTATAAAGGTTAGTTATTTCCGTACAGTATACCGTATTCCGTACTAACATGGGGGTATCGATTCCGTACGATATATCGTAAAGTGTAATGAAAATGTTACGATAGGGGCATTAATCGTGGCCAGTATCGATAACTTTATCGGATACATATATCGGAATCGGCGGACTTTTAATGATTTTTATCGGTGAGCGTGCCATAATTTTTACAGTTGTTGCATGCATTGTTTTTGTAGAACCATTTATAGTATTGTGATGTCTATTACAAAATATATGTGTATGGCAAAACTTTCATACGTAAATTTGTTTTTAAAAGACAAAAAATTCGATTATTATTATATATTCGATTAGATTGGCAACAGTCGCTCACCTAGTAATTTTGGTACCCCGAAATGTTTTTTAGTCGCCCCGCGGTTAATACATACCTATCTAAATTTAAGGAATATAATTCGGTGGAAAAAAAATATTCCAACTTAATGAAAGAATTCAATTGATTTCAATTCATTTCGAATGGTTGAATTGAAAGTAATTAATTTCGAATAGCCGCCAATATTGATGGGTACGAACCAGTTATCAAAAGTGAATTAAGGTAATTGTGTTCATACACTCCAAAGTTTATGGAACCTCCCGATTTCCGGATAAGCACTTAGCTTTTGTCCGATATTTTTACTATACCTACATAGTAAATATGTATTTCCACTACAATTGGGCACTCTACAAAAGGGTTTTAAAAATTAACACGTTTACTTTTATGGGATATTCAACCCAGTGTCTTTCGTATTAGAAGTTATTATTAGTTTACGGTGCCTGGGTAGTAATTTGACTAGCAAATTATTGATACGCATTAGGTTTTTAGTGGGGTCGTCTGTTCGTTATCTGAGATCAGTAGCGTGTTATCACTTTTGTACTGAAAGGGACATGATAAAACACACTGATAAAACTAAGCATAAAACATAAAAAATATTGATTTTTCTCATTTTCCTTTGTTTTGATGTCATTTTAATGTTTTATTTACTTCCATCATTTTTTTTAAAGCTTGGTTATAGTCTATTACTGTGTGGTTATTACACATCTCCCCTACCTTGTGAATATACAGGTTTATTAGTAAAACACCTACCCCATTATTATTATTCCAAAACGTGGACTAAAAGTTAAACTTGGTTTAAAACTGATGCTAATTCTGTCTTTCATTTGGAAAATGAAAGTGACAGCACAGAACTAGTTTAGTACCAGTTTTAAACCATGACTATTTTAGCCCATGTTTTGGAATAAGGGGGCTAGAGTCCTCTAACCTAGCAGGAGTAGATTACTAACATTACTACTTTTGCTTTACGACTTTTTCGAAAAAGACAAAATAAATCGACTTTACAAATGTTCAACGAACAGCTGAACGAGTTTTGTATGAAAATTCAAATTTTTCTTTTGCGCCGTAAGCCGTAAGTATAAACAAACGTTGTTGTTTACGATGTAGGTAATCTAATGCTTAGAGCTTGTTGGTGTTTTACAAATAAACCTTTATAAGTAACATTACCTATTAAACAAAAAAAAAAACAACAATAACTATGTCACCTTAGTTATTTAACGCTTTCGTTAAGTCCCAAAAATATTTAAATCTGAACCAGGCCAATGATTCTGCCATCTCAAAATATGAAGCCACATAAATGAATATTTCATAAATGAAATAAAGGGATTAGTGGCTAAGTCTAAGACAGCTTAATTTACGCGTAAGCCCGAACCAGATTGAATAATAAATATTTCCATTAAACAAGCGGTTGATTTCAAATTTATATACTGTACGCCACTGCTAGTATTGTAAATTAATTTTATCTTCATTTATATCCTATATTTTTTGATCAACAATACCACTAGATAGGAAGGACAGTTGGAAAGTCAGTCGGTACAATATTTGCGTTTTGCTATAGTTCGTGAGGCGTTATCAAGTGGTATTTGATCGAAGTCCTATAAAGGTATGATCATAAGAATCCCCTCGGCAATTAATTAATTATTTGAGTTTTTATACACTGTTTGTTTTTTTTTCATTTGCCGCTTGATTTAAAAATTGTTTTACTTCACAATTTTTCTTTGAGACTAATTTGTAGTAGGAACGGCCTCAAGATGTGTCCTATCCTTAAGTCACAAGAAGCAAACAGTTTGTATTTTTATGCAAACTATAAGGAGGTAATTATTATGGACCTAATGTTAAGTTTCAATTAATTAAATGATGATTATTTCAGCACTGAATTATTTTGGATACTTATAATAAACATTAACAAACTCAGGAACTTAATTTTCCATTTTGCTTTACATTGATCCGTTTTCGTTAGTTAAGTGTACGGTCTTGTGAATCGGTGTGGGGATGTGCAAGGTGATAAGCGAAGTACACGTGTAAGCTACCGGTTCAATGGAAGTTAAATCCACATCCACAGACTAAGAATACAGACGGTACAGGTGTTGCAAACTTTGATTTGTTCGTTCAGGATATTTTGGAAAATAATTCTGAGATGAATGGGCACAATGTGCGCAGTGGTACTCATCATACCTCCAGAGCCATCTGGAAGATAATTTATGAGATAATACTAATTTATGAGATAATAATAATTTATGCGAACAATTGGCAGTATAATAAAGAATATTGAGTCTTGTGTGTCTTGATAAATAAATGGCACTTATAGACGTATTATTATTACAAATATGAAGAGATATCTGAGCGTCTAGGCTTTATGTCAGTCAAGTTAGGATATCTCAAAATAAGCTAGGGAAATAAGAAAACTACAATATTGTTCTTTGATTATCTTCAATTGAAACACTGTAAGTTACTCGTTGAAATGACTTGAGAAAGAAAACTTTATTATGTTTAAGAAAGCACAAGAATAGATATTCTGAGATACGAATAGGGATCGACCGTCGCTCATGTGTTTAATGGATAAAAAACCATTCCATAGAATAGAGTCTACAAAATGTAAAAACGTTGGGTTGGCTACGTTTTTTCTGTCAGAACATAGGGTCGTCAGCGATTGAAAGTTTATTAAAAAATTTGTAGTTTGCACCAATTTGTTTGTTAAATAATTAATTCTGTAGGCCTCAAACTATCGATTGGTATAAAAATGAATAAAAAAACTAGGTAGGTGCATTTTTCCTAGAAAAAGATAACGAATAATTTTAAAACATAATATGTAAGGACTGGAAAATTTTAGCCAACTCACTAGCGACATAATTGAGCATACATACTTAATTGGATATAAAACACATTTCATTAATTAAACAGATGGGTGAAGGTCGATCCCTATTCGTGGAGAAGGAGCTCAAAAAAAAAATTCGATCCTTATTCGTATCTTAGGAAAATGTAAATGTTCTCCCGATTGACTCATTAGGTTCTATAATATAAATGAATATAGTGATGTAAGCTCGTTTAATAATTAGACCTTGTTCAAATTAGCTTTTCGTCTGATATAAGTATTTCAAAATTCGTGTGAAAACGATCAAACAACATAATTAGTAGTCAACAATAGCAAATATATGCTATCATAAATATTCAATACGGAACAAAGTAATTGGAGGCAACTCCGTAAGGATACCCCGCTAATGCCCGAATACTCGTACGCTACTTATCTTTGGCAGCGTCTCAAACATCGCCCTGTCACTTTAAATGTCAAACGTATAAAAGAGACGGCATGATGTTTGAGACGCTCCCAAAGATGATTTGCGTTCGAGAATTCGGGCGTAAGTCTTCTTCTTCTACAGACTATTTATATTAGTTTAAGTATATCCGTAGGTAAATCAGTAAGATTAAAAGTTTACAAACAGTTTGCCACCTCTGGTGGCCCTTCTTTGCGGAAGGGTTTCGCGTGCTTGCAACTTACTTATCAGTGGTCACCAACTGTTTGGTTAGGTAATATGGGGTAATGCGATCGGGTACTACCGACCCCGTGGCCATCGCACTGTTCATATCGAATACCGTAATTACCTATTAAATTTCACGCGTAAACGATTTACTTAATTAATTTGTGTAAGCTTTCCATTTGACTAAATGCCATTAATTGGAAATTGTTTAATTATTGTTAAGTGGGGACTGTTACAATATTTAGGGGTGTATGAATGTCTAATGGTGGGTTTCGGGGAAAGAATTAATGATTTATTTGACCTACGGCAATTCAATCTAAAGACGCAGTAGAAAAATATAATAAACTAGGTACCTTGAAATTTTTTTAATGCTTTTTCTTTAGCATATCAAGTCTCCAATCTAAACTATTAATTTGCAACACCTGACGAAGTGAAAAATCCAATAGAAACTTTTTTGTTATCAACTTTTCGTGTTATAAAATCGAAGGTAAAAAATAAAAACTTCCTATGTTTTATTTGTTCTATCGATACAATGTGTGCTTTATCGACTTTTAAAATATAGCGAATGATACATATCCAGCAGAATATGAAAATAGTGGAGACAGCCCGCGAACTATTTCATTACAATCGAGCACAATGGAACAGTACTTTAAGTAATAAATCGGAGTGCAGTTGTTTTTACTGCCGCGCTGTGCTGTATTGTGTATACTGTGTATGTTTGTGGACTGTATGCGTAGGGCTTTATTTCATCTATATGTCTAGTGCTTTACTAATAACTTTTTAACCTACATTAAAATCTGCAAGTATTTATTAGCAGGTAAAGAATGTTTGTGTGTTGTAGGTATGGTGGACGCATATTCAACTTCGACTTATGGTCTGCTAATTAACGCGCTAAGATTTAGCGCTAAATGATTCTTGAACACCTGAATACCTGTTCCATTCCATAGCATTTTATTGCAATGACACACACAATTGTTCGAAGCGCGATCGGTTTTAATTTGACAAATGTGTGACATCCATTACTTGTTATTGGAGACAGTTGATTCAAACATGCGCATTGCTGCACCAATGGTTGTAAAATATTTTTCTAATTAAAAGCGATAGGATAATAGATATTGGATTAGCACAATCAAGAGACAGGACTGTAAATAAAATACGTAATTAAATAGGAATCTAAGGCTGAGTGTATTAGACAAACGCATTATAAAAACGTAACATTAGATGAAACATCATAAATTATTATATATAGGTACAAAAGTTACATTGTCTCAAGAAACGGATGACAGTAATCAACCAATTTCATTCACTATGCATACTTTAGGTGTTGAAACGATTAATCAGTCGAATTAACAACTCGTCTTAGACATTTAGCTGCCTCTTAACTCAGGGCTGCGACGCGGCGCGCATACTTAACAGACGTCTGTAAATTGTCAACTCGTCTAATCGATGAACCTTATTCAAATTAGCTTTTCTGCTGATAGTTCCGAATTCGTTTGAAAGCGATCAAACAATACATAATTAGTAAACAAAAGAATCAAGAATTTCAAATGAAATTTTCTTATCTCCAATTCTTATGTTGTTCGTAAAATTAAGGCTACTCCATAAACACACCCCGCCAAGCCTTCCTTACCCAATTAATTAGCCGTTATGAAGATCAAAGACGAGACCAAGTCACTATCTCCTTAAGTCCTATCCATTCAGCCCAGAAACGAGCCTGACAGTTTAACTTTAGATCCCTCTAATACTGCGTACAACGTGACTTCTGTCAATCAAGACGTATCTCGATTTGTACCTACACCGCAGATCGGCAGCAAGAACCCAAACTATAAGAAACTTTATTCAGATCCTCTAAAGTTCCATTTCGAATGTCACGCAGGTCAACTTGAGACCGTCTGGTGAAGGCGTTCATCTGTTTTATTAGCTATCTATCGCGAACTAATTTATGTGATGTGGTCTTTATAATAGTGTTAAGCTCTCTTATTTATGGGCTCTTACTTATTTACCGACATGGTCGCAAAATTTAGAGTGCACACTTAAATGCTTAAAATACGTCTTCCTATAACTAAAAAATTCTATGTTTTTATTTTAAACATTTAAAACACTTGATTATACACGGTCATAAAGTAAGGCAACATTTTGTATTACTGACAGTATTATTACGATTCCAAGGGAACGTCTTTCAAATTTGTGAATTTCTTTTAAAAGGATGCCTTTAGGGTAATCTGGTTTTAACTAAAGATTATCCAGTATCTCGGAATCTGCATTTGGGTCCAAAACAACCCGGCAATATTGCCGTTAATCATCTATACACACTAAGTAATGAATGTTAAACAGTTGATCCAATTCCTTCGGTTAATATTTGTTCAGTGAATCAGAATTTTGAGATAAACGAGCTACGTGAAATTTGAATTATTATCTTCGAAGTCATCAAAAGTTGGCAATATCATTAAGTGGTGGAGGACCCTCGAAGTCACGCACAAATGAATGAGCGATCTGTTTGCGCGTGCTGTTGCCAAAGAGTCCGCCGTGGAAATTTACCGATATCAAAATGTAAGGTCGTTGTGACATCGTTTGATATTTAACATCTTTATGAATCATAAGTAAAAGAAAAACTTTTTTCTGTAAAACATGTGAAGTCTTTTGTTTTGTTACATTAATGATAATACGCAATAACTTCGCCGCACACGAGCCACATGCGACAGCCACAAACACCTCCACTTGAACACTCGCGTTAGTGTATATGTCGCAGGCGGATAGTTGAATCCGCCGGATAGTTAAGTATGGCAGCATGTACCCCTCGGAAGTCCTGTAGAACATGTGATAGGTTAGAATATAAGGGGGCCTTAAATTGCGTGGTTATTTTTTTTGTGACTCCGTCAACTTATGGATAGATAAAATAGCTTACGGAAAAAGTCATCGGGTTAGGCGTTTAATAAAATGGCGGGTTCAACCATTTGGCTATGACATATATATTCTTTGACTTGAAGCTAGACGAAGAAACAAGTGACGACTACCACGGCGGGCGGGGGCCAACCTTGTGCGGCCAAAACCGTTTAGTCCAAAAAAATATACGAGAAGTCATACAAAATCTTAATTAGATGCTTTTTAATGTCGAATGGTTGAAACTTCTTATTAAATATGAAAGGCAAAAAACACATTAATTATATTATCAAGCTCGTTTGTCTGCGGGATGTCTTATTCGCAAATATTTTCCTTCTAAACAATAACGTAATTCTGTTTGTCGTCAAACATTGGCGGCTGCTCCCTATTTACTTTGGAAAAGGTTCGTTTTTCTTCCATCAGTATCATTAGAAATTTTCATAAACCGAATTAGTTTGAAGGCTAATTTCATTTACATTTAATATGATCGGTTTTTTTAAGACTTTAATTAATAGACAAAAACTGTACTTATTTCTTTAGTTCTTCATTAACTTACTTATAACGTGGTAACTAGCATTGATATTGCGAAAATCCTCCGCAATTTCTCAATCATCAATAAATCAATCATCTGCGATATAAGCTAATATGAATAGAATACAATAATTCTTTATTTGCAAGCAAACACGGTACAAAAAAGATAAAAACAAAAGGACATGCAAGACCTCGTGTCGCACCAGGCACTGGCACACAAATATAATGATAATTACTTAATAAGTTTTGATAATATAAAATTATTCATTCTAAAATGTCAAATTGAGCATTAATAATTTTAATGCTACATAAGTACTTTTCTTTACAGAAAAATAAAGGGTTTTCTTTCCATAGTTCTTTTATTTTTTTATCCATTCAGACTTATCGTCTACGTTTTAACCCTTAAATTTTTTCAACATTATACTTTGGTTGAAATAACAATAATTACAAAGTGCTAGTTTTTGAACAATGATATCGCTAACTACAAGTTGAACGTGTTATTAGTTTTCCAAATTGATGCTATTTCCTCATCGCTGAAATTTTACGAGCTCACGAAATGCACCTGAATTATTTTCACGCACTAATTTGCTTCCTGCTATGATTGGTCTGTTAATAGCACTAGTTTTGTAACATTAAACTTGCTTAAATTGATTCGCTTTCTGTTTCCTTGTTCAGGACGGCATTTTTATGTTTCACGACACATTTATGAACAAAAATAAAATAAAATCTATGAAAGCAACACTTGCTTACATTTTATTTTACCCTATTGTTGTGAAGTATTCATCATGGACCTCTTTTATTTAAAAAAAATAAGAGCTTTTGTTCGAATATTTTCTTTACATCATGAAATTTCGCTCCAACCTTTCTAAAATGACGAGGAGGACAGCACACAATGCCGAGTCAGTGCTTCATCTAAAGTACACGATCTTTTCCAAGTATTCGCAAGACTAACACCGTACAGTTTCTATTCCATCACACTCGATAATAGACCCCCGTCTATTCTCCGGATATTGAAGCACGTAATCTGGCTACTGTGTCTCCATTCGCAATTTATCGAACGATGAACGGTAGCCCATAATATTCAACCCTTAACCTCCCTACTTATTAATATCTACATAATTTATTGTAAATTGCATTCTGCCGTGGTGATCCTATGAATAACGGGATTGAGGATTAAAAAGTGTCCAGCTTGAATTATGATTATAATTACGGGGAATGGCTGAATAAATGGTGTCGAAGATTCACGAGGAATAAGATTTTAGACCCGCTTTTAATTAAAATAAGTTATTCATTTTTGCACACGTAAAAAAATGTTAAGAGTATCTCATCAACGAGTTATGACAAGACCGTAATATGTGCTTAGTCATTTCCTTTCTCAAACAAAATAAACAAAAAACTCGCGTGTAGGTACTATAAACTTCGATTGTTACCAACTGATTGGTAGTATATTTGTGTGGCTACGTCTTCTTCGCTAGACTTCGTTCAGCAGTTAGTTGGCTAGTATTCCGTGCAGACATTAATCAATCTGTTTAAAAAGTTCTTCCAAAAATAATTTCCAGTCGGTTTGAAGTAGCTTAGGTGATTTAGTTGGATAGCCGCCGAGTGAAATATTCCAGACCGGAGTGCTTACACTACCGGCCATGTTTCTTTATGCTCTCTCGATTCCTAGAGCTAACCAATCCAATATTTCGTATACTTTCCGCGTGTGGTCATTGACCTTTATGTATGACTATTATAAATGATAACTGAAGACAAATTGTACTGCGATGACTATTTATTTAGGTACTTACATTTATATTAATAGTTTTGGTTGGTGTGGGTAAAAACGAATTAAATAGAGATTTTTATCCATTTGTTCTTCGGTGAACAATAATTTAATGTTGAAATATAATATACTTATATGAGAGTTAGCTGGGAAGAAAAACTTAGATATACATTGTTCCTATACTTTTTAATCTCCTTTGATTCATTTGTATATATGGGGCTGTCCTCTAATCACGTGATGTTTTAGCGTCTTTTTAGTGGGTAATATTTGCCCCTTCCACTAACACGTTAGCCTCAGGTGATATTTATTAAATCAATAATTAAATTTCTTAACCTTTCTCGGCAACCATAACCAATACCGTGACGTCACTCGTCTTGCATTATTGCATAACACCGTTTATCATGCATCGCGCATGCGTGGCCCTTGCATAATGCATCTGATGCCGCGACCCGCTGCCCTTCCTGTTCCTGCGAAGAATTAATTAGCCGTCACTATGCTATTAAGGTCTCTTTCAGACTGGCGACAGTATGCCTGCTACAGCTCGCGACAGTGTTCGGCGTCTTTCGCGGATAGTTACAAGATAACAGACTTCCGATTTGCTAGCCGCCTCTTTGCCGTCCGTCGGTATTATTTATTATTTATAGTTACTACTAATAAACATAACGTAAAAGGTTTAAGTGATTTGCAGCTCTCGTGAGGTATGTAGTCGTTGCGACCTCAACTATCTATTGTGACTCGCCATCTAGATTACAGTAATTCTTTTAGCCTGGAGGCTTACAGAGAGTTACAGAATACGTCAGCCGCTAGCAAATCAAAAGTCTGTTATCGGAAACAATCGCGTCCCGTCGCTGACCACTGTCACAGACATACTGTTGCTCGTCTGCTAGAGCCCTAAGTGTGAGTACACCTTTACCTTAACTTTTTACTATAAGGTTATGTTGATGACCTTTTAATGGTGCTTATAGTAACGATAGTGGAAGGGTCCTGATAATTGAACGTACATGAATATTGATGCGGATTATCACTTAAAGGTCAGGTGCTAATGAACGGATGGGTAATATTGTTTTTCTCTTGTAGCAAGGGTTGGGGTAGCTATTTTAATCTTCACACGGTTTGTTGTAAGGTCTAAGGTTTTGTTTTTAATTACATAGTAGCATTAGTCGGCTTCGAGACATCGAATATTCTGACAAGATCGGTAGTCGTTATTTTTTTCTTTACTTTTTTTTTGCTAGCATAGGGATAAGAGTGTTCTTTTCGATCACCTTGTTAAAATATAGATACATATATCATACCAAACAGTTTTTTCTAAAAACTTGAGGAAAGAGGATGTCGTTTAAAATGTTGTGTTAAATTTAATTTAAATGTGTAAATAACCTACTTAGCACTGAGTTATCGGAATGTCAGACGTCTCACAGGTGTATTAAATTATGGATTTGATGAACCCATTTGCGGTTCATATATCCGGTTCCGTGTATTAACCAGCGCGTGACGGAAGGATGCGAGAGGTAACAACTCATGTAAATTGCCGCGTCAGCCCGACAAGCCGCCGTGTGTACCTGACGAATGTATGGCCAAATGTTTAGGCGAAGTTCTTAACACAATTTTATTTGTTCATTCTGTATTTTAGTTGACCCATAAAATGTGCTTCCAGAAAACTGTACCGAAAAGGTTATTATATAAACAAATAAAGTTATTTTCTAAGTGTTTAAAATATAATGCGCGCTAAAATTTTGCGATCTCGTTGTTAGTCGGTAGTAATAAGATTTTGCATAATATCGTGGGTAAAGGTGACCTAAAGCTTTTGTAATTTAATGGTTTTGCCTTCGAAACGTACGCACGTACCCGATATCAACTGACATAAAAAGTAATAAAAAAAACACAATGTACGGAAACAAATTTGAGCAAAATATCTCTTCAATTTGATTCTGTCTTATGAAGAATTTAAGATGAATCCGTGCGTACTCAAAGTTGCGAAGTAACGAATATTAAAGACACGTTTAATACACGTACTTACGCCGAAAGACAAATTAAAAATGTACGTTTATTAAAAAGACGTACGTTTCACGAGTAAATTGCACCAACATAAATCTGTTTTTCTTAAACATCACGAAACATTGTTACTAATCTAATTAACCTTAGACACGAGTCCGAATGTGTTAACGGGTGCCTACCAAAAGCTCGTCGGTCGGCTTCGGGAAACGAGGGCCTATTGTGTGCGTAATAAAGCTTACATTGGGCCGCCCCCACGGCTCATTAGGATTCATCGCGCGCCCGCGAGCGCGTTCCCAAAAGCATCTGTTAAATGTCTCGTGCTAGCTGAAACTTGGCCGTAATTATCTGTTAACATTCCCAAGTTTGACCCCGCGAAATCTTACTCTCAAACTCCGTCCGGTCGACCGGAGGCGTTTTACTTCCCTAATAATCGGGCTCATGGAGATTTTTAATGAAAAAGATTGTTCGCCGTTATTTAGAAAGTTGGTAAAAGGGATCCGACTGAAACTTTGTTTTGATTTAGTGCTGCGCTCCCGTTGATTGTAACCTCCTTTGCGGTTTTGTATCGGATGGAACTAATTAAAAATTCGTTTTACCCGTCCGTTAATTGTTCAGGAGTTCAACCGGCCGTCTCTGACAGATTGCTAAAGGCTAATTTTATGTGAAGAAGACACTTACCCACATAAATTATTCCTAAGGTCTTTGCTTTCACTTCCACCTCGAATAATACCGAAGTACCGATGAATTATAAACGGCATTGCCTAAAAATCCCCTGTCAATTTGGTGGATGTGTAATTAATTACGTTTCCAGGTCAATTATTAAGCGGAAAGAGATACAGATTCAGAAAGTAATCTGATGTGAATATTTAAAAAAGTCGATTGAATATATTCGTTTCACATTCGACCCTGTAGCGAGTTTTTGTGAAAGACAGCCGTTCATTTATCGATGATTCAAACCGTATCCATTCTGCCGCTAATGGTTTTCAAATAAACCAACCCTCGTAATGGCTCCGAATTAATAAAAAAGAAGTGTACCCGAACTAATTGATACGTCACCTTGTTGTTCCGAAATTTGGATTTGTTTGTTGTTATTTACTTTTCCAGTGTCCATTTTGGTTGAACCATATGTGGAACTTTGTGTATTGTCTCTATCAACAATAGTAGGTACCTACCTTGCTTGGTTGACATTATTTTGCATTTCAAGTATGAAACCTAAACCAATTTCGCAAATATGAAATTGCTATGACCGTTTTCTCCTATTTCTTTACAGCTGAGAAATTTTTAAGTTTTCTGCTACCTACAAAATTTAATTCTCCTCGTTGAATAACTGCAAAATGATAAATCACTCCCTACAAATGGACTTCAGCAGATCTCGGTGGGTGACTTGTAATTTTTTTTCATTTGCAAATTTCGCTTTTCTGAGTACAGTCAATAAGTGTCATAAGTCGACATTAATCAAGACTGACAGTGTAATTCGGGCCAGCGTTATCGTTTGAAAGCAAACTGAATATATTTTGATAGATTCGCAAAGGTATGTCCCTATATCGATTTTCAATTAATCTTTTGTCCCCTTCTGCGTTTAGACAGATTCATTTTTCGCGGCGGGGTTAGTGTGTTTCGATTTTCTTTATTGAATGTAATGGTGAGCAGGGGGTGACCGCGCGTGCGGTTGTGGTTTTGGGGAAACGTTACATAAACATGTTACTTCCTCATCAACATTTTCATTATTTTTAATGCAAAAACATACTAAGTAAGTAGGTATAATATTACGCAATGGCAAATTCTAGGCATTATTTAAATAGGTATCCTGTCTCGTTTTTTTCTTTGATACCTACTGAATACTGATGCAGTTTTTTTTTATTATTATGAATTACTAGTGGCTCCACGCGGTTTCACCCGCGCGGTTCCCCTGAATATTGGTAAGTATAAAATATGGCCTAAGTCACTTGAGAACAAATTAGTCTATTACTGGGGAAAGAATTTTTAAAATCAGTTCTGTACCTACTCTTTGAGTTTATCCATTACAAAAAAACGAACACACGAAAAATTTAATCATTCCTCTTTATAATTACTTATAAAATATGTAGGTAGGTATGCATTAAATACTATCAAAATAAGAAAGGATAGATTAATAATTGTAACGCCCGAATACTCGAACGCTACTCAACTTAAGTAGTGTCTTAAACATCATAGCGTCTCTTTCATACGTTTGACATTTAATGAGACTGGGCCCCGATCGCAATAATCCTATGACTCATTAGTCAAGTGTATACGTGCAGCTGAAGTGCAGTTGACGTGCAAAACCGTTTTTGATAACGCGCGGCTTTGACAGTGCGACAACGTTTTCTGTTCCGGTGATATTCATTGGAACTAAAACAGTTTTCATACGACAGTCTATTTTGACAGCTAATTTCCTTATTGCAAGTGGTTCCTCTGTCACGGATGTCACCGGATTAGACAGGATTGTAGGACTATAGGTTTGCGTGACCAGGGTGCCTACCATCAACTTTAAGACAGCGATTCAAAAATAGCGCGATGCAGAATAGGTTCCTAAAATGAATTGCTTTCTTTCGTACTCTGACCTTCTAAAAACTGGATCGCAAATGAATTGCTAAATGTTAATGACCGAACGATTTGTGTCCTTTTTCTTCTACCCGTCTCTTTCACTCGATTCTGTCATGCCCGGAGAGTGAGAGGGACGGGTATAACCTGCAGGTGACATGTTAAATCGACCGGGTTATAAGTCAAATAAGAGTTCCTGACAGCTTAGTGGCTGTGAAATGTCATTGATCGATCACTGAATCGCTGTCATTGATATTAAGCTGTCGTGGTACGAATAAGCGAAGCAATTCAGTTTAGGTCCTAAACAAAACCGCAATAAGAGTTGATGGTAAGCACCCAGGGTGCCTACCATCAACTTTAAGACAGCGATTCAAAAATAGCGCGATGCAGAATAGGTTCCTAAAATGAATTGCTTTCTTTCGTACTATGACCTTCTTAAAACTGGATCGCAAATGAATTGCTAAATGTGAATGACCGAACGATTTGTGCCCTTTTTCTTCTACCCGTCTCTTTCACTCGATTCTGTCATGCCCGGAGAGTGAAAGGGACGGGTATAACCTGCAGATGTCATGTTAGCTTAGCCGAGTTATAAGTCAAATAAGAGTTGATGACAGCTCAGCGGTTGTGAAATGTCATTGAATGAGTACTGAATCGCTGTCATTGATATTAAACTGTCGTGGTATGAATAAGCGAAGCAGATCAGTTTAGGTTCCTAAACAAAACCGCAATAAGAGTTGATGGTAGGCACCCAGTGCGTCGTTATGTCATTACGGCAATACCAATACGAAGTCAAACGTCAAGACCCAAACGCGATGAAGACGCGCTGCATAGAATTACGGCGATTGGCCCGCGGACGATGTTTGAGACGCTCCAAGCTGAGTAGCGGGCAAAAAAGTATAGTCTCACATTTCCTAATCGCACTAAGTACAGCTTACTGCTTACCCAAGCGTATCTTAGAATTAATGTCATTTTTCTTATGTTTGCGATCGTGCTGGATCACATGTTGTATGCCAAACAAACAACGGATACAAACATTGAAATCGCATAGCGATGTTATTCATTCCTACTCGCGTGTCGTGTTTTTATTTTCCTTCGATGTTGCCTCCTCTATTTGTTTTCGATACAACGCGATCTATGCGATGAATAAGTCATCCTATAGCGAGTGTGAAATATTGAAACGAATCGATAGCACCTTGCAGAGTGATAGTAATCGGATTGTTTTTCTCGGATTGGTATAATTCCATAAATTAAGCTTTGAAAATTAAAATACCAAAATTGTTTTTTTCATTTATTTTTGTATCAATTAAGATACTACGCTACTATGTGTATTCTTGATAGGTATAAAAGAAATACCCAGACCGATATAAATATTTGCATTAACCATAATAATATAAAATATTTAATTTTGTCCTCCCTGGTCCTTGCGTATTGTGTACAAAACTTGAAATACTATACCCACCGTAGTTTATGACAATATTTTGTGCATATAAACACTTACGTGGCCATTATAATATGTTAACAAAAGTAAGATCACGTTAAAAAGATCCATAATCCAAGAAAATTCGTGACTAAGTACTTCTGCTTTCAACCGTGAAAACATATAATTTATTGTCAAAAAATAGGGTTGAAGCAAATACATTTGTCGGTATCCCGAACCGTATCTGCGTTCGAATATAGATAAAAAAATATTTATAGGACCATTACAGGTTTTTACAATAACGGAGTTAATACTTTCGGACATTTTCGGAGGTGCTCCAATAGCGACATGCATTCGGCTGTGAAATTTCGGCCCTTTGTGAAGGACGGGGGTCTGGAGTTATACGATGTGCTAACTCACTAAGATTGTGAATGAAACCTTAGGAATTTTCAAGGTAGAGTATACAAAATAAGCTGTGTAAATTATAAATACTTACATACATTTGAGTGCTGGTAGTATTTTAATTTTCCAAAGTAGTGTATCAGATAAGTTGGGCAAATCTTTTCAATAATAATATGAGGTTGAACGGTTTGTTTGTTTGTTTGTTCGGACGCGCTAATCTCAGAAAGTACTTACTGGACCGAAACGAAAAAATATTTTTGTGTTGGATAGTCCATTTATCGCGGAAGGCTATAGGCTATGTAACATCAACATACGACCAACAGAAGTATGGAGCATTTATGAAAAATGTTGCGAAAACGGGAAAAAAGTTATTATTTTAGTAGGTTTTTCCTTTTCCTCAAATTAACGCAAGTGAAACTAGTGGATTATAATATTCTAAGATAGGTGTCCTACTTAATATAGAAATTCATATATCTGTACATAGCTAACGAGTAAACAGATAAAATAGGTAAGTACCAATTTTTAAGCCCAATAATTAAATCAACTACTTTGTGGGATAAATTAACAAAACCTCCCACCAAATCGTACTTAACTTCGCAAAGCTTGTAAATAGCAAGTAAACCAAACAGGGATAGATTTCAATTGTGGCCAGCGCCTTATAAATGAGTCACAGTAACTCGGTTACATCTCTAATTAGCCCTAACAGCGGGCAGGATCCAGTTATCTAAATTGCTCTCTACCGGTTTTCCTTGCTACGCGTATGTGCGATTACGGGTACTATCATAACATGAAGTGTAACTGAGTAGATAACTTCATGAAGGTTATAATAAGTAGGTTTAACGTGTGAGGAGTTTGAAAAAGATTTTGCTGCCACTATTATATCCATACTTATTATTGTAAATGTGAAACTGTGTTTGCTTGTTTGTTTGTCCGTCTTTCACGTAAAAACGGAGCAACTAATTGACGTGATTTTTGGAATGGAGATAATTTGGGAGCTGGAGAGTGACATAGGCTACTTTTAATCCTGAAAGATATCACATTCCCGCGGGATAACGTCGTGTAGTCCACGCGGGCGAAGCCGCGGGCGGAAGGCTAGAATTCTAATTCATTCATTATATATTTTTACTTTGACTTTACAGTGACATAAAACCTCATAAAACGTATGCGATTTAAAGGAATTAAATCCTGACTATAAATAAACTATTATATGATATTTGAAGTGGAAGCAGATTCAAAAGCTGTAGACCAATGCCCGAATAGGTACTCGTACGCTACTTATCTTTGGGAGCGTCTCACACATTGCCCTGTCACTTTAAATGTCAAACGTATGAAAGAGATGCCATGATGTTTGAGACGCTCCCAAAGATGATTAGCGTACGAGAATTCGGGCGTAAGTAATCAATATGAATTTCCTTCAAAATTAAAATTATTTTACATCAAACTTCAAAACCAATATAAAAACAAATCACCTTTCATTTACGGGAAAATATTCAGCTTCAACCGGTAGACGTTTAAGAATCTTCTTGACGCTTTAATGAAAATCATATCACGTGCATAATGAAAGTGTTAAGCAAAGTAACATGGATCGATGGAGAATGTGAAACAAAATGACTACATCGCGATCATCTAAAAAGGAAGCTGTTCGTGCCGAGAAAAAGAAAGAAGAAAAAGAAAAAAATGGCCGTTGGCTATGTTCGATACGTTAATAAACCAACGTGAGTGGCTAGCAAAGAAAACACGGAGGTGTAAGTATGGATGGATTCATGGATGTTTGTTACTCTCAAAACTACTGAACGAACCTGTATGAAATTTGAAACAGCGATAGATTATAGGCTGGAATAACGCATAGGATACTTTTTATCCCGATATTTCCAGGAACGGGAACCACGCGGGTGAAACCGCAGGCGGCCGCTAATAAGTTTATATTTAGGAAGTTGGTTTGGGACTTACTGCGAGCTGACAAACAATGTTATAGTAAGTTTGGTTACAGGACTAAGCTATACACTGCGTATAACGCCATCTCGCTTACAATATTACTATAACCACAGTCTACGTACTATGTACTAGTATAGTATTATATTAACTGACGTTTGCCCCTTTTAATATAAAAAAAAACTATGGGTGTTGCCCATAAGCGTCGCTTAACCAGTTTGCGAAAAAATTCGTATGCGCGCGTATCGTCCCTGCACGAACTAAACGTATGTTGTGAGGGCGCGACATGCAAGCCATTATAACCCTAGAAGCGGATAAGCGACGCTGTTGCCCACGGTACAAACAGCTCACAGTAAGGCCTCTGAAACTAAAGAACTGATTTTGAAAATGCATTCACAACTAGATGCTACATTATTCCTGGGTGACACAGGTATTATACATACTTTTATAAATACCGATATTTGTATTTAGATATAGTCCAACCCATGTCTGGATTTTAGCGCGAGAGTGCGTATAATTAGTGAAACACTTGTGATTCCACAGCTATTTCAAGATAGGCTTTCAACTTACATTGAATACGAGTGTCTAATTTTACTAAGTTCAAATATAGTAAAATTACGGACACTTACAAAATCTTTACAATATCCAGCGCTCGCGACTCTAATGTTTGATTATAATAATTAATCCGATTAGATAGTTCGGGCTCATCGCAACCAGACAAACTATTTAGTTGGTTAACTAACATTTATTAGTCCCTTCATATACAAACAAAGAATGTGCAAGAAAATTGCAAACTGAAATATTAGGGCCACGATATCATAATTAAATAATAAATATATCAAAACACGCTTCTCTATATAAATTCATGATAAAATAGATGTTACTTTATTAAATTCCTTCCACCGTTGGCCAGGTTAGCTAAGGATTCGCTTTATGGCCCGATTTAAAAAATGTTCCACATTACGCGAGGAGAAAATAATACACTGAAGTCTTATGCTGAAATTAAGGGACATAATATCTTTAAAGCTCCAACATTTTCTCAGGAGAAAATTATTAATTCTCATGTTGAACATGGAAAAAAATACATTAACCAATTTTTTTATTTTTCAAGTGAGCCATTCGTTGGACTTGAACACTTTTACGGATTACTTTTACTTTTTTTGCATTCATTTATTATTGAAAATGAAATATTAGAACAAAACGACCCATCCTCCAAGTAGTTTTCGATTTTTAACTACGGATTCATAACCGCTTTATTTTATTTTTGACCAAAAATGATGATTTTTAGGTTTTTCCCTTATTTCGGCACACATTAACTTATTACGATAAAATAACAAAGCTTTTTCAAGGAAGTAAAATTATGAAAATGAGGCGTACAATTGCAACCAATTTAAATAGCAGAATCAAATATGCTAGTTTTAATATCGTATATGGCCATAAATATAACTAAATACGCAGTGTATCAGTTGTCAAATAATTCAAAACAAACACCATCGACGAAATAGGCACGGCGAGCGGCGCGTGGTCTCTACCGACCGCAAAACTTTTGAAAGAAGTAAAATGGGTTATCAATTCAAACTCACCTCAATAAGAAAGCAGTTGGAAGAATTCAGTACCCCCAATTCCAAGTTTATTTATTTCAGGAATGTAGATTGGTAAAATAACAACAAATTTCTTATCAAGGAAGCTTTTCTACTTTTACTTAGTTGTTTTAATGAAATTGGTTCCTTTGTAGCCAACTATTTTGGGTCAAGGAGGTATGTCACTTTAACTTTATTTAGTTTCAGTTAGCCTTTGTGCAATCCCATGGGAAAAGAATACAAAGTAACCGTTGTGAACGCCATTGAAAGTTTTTTTAGAAATAAATTAATTAGAAAGATCAGTTTCACGTGTTACGCAAGATCGCAAGGTAATAAGTAGTGAATTATTCGGCATTAGACACATTGTACGGTAATGGGGGCACAACTTCGGCTGCGTGTTTCACTTCAGGTTGTAGAAGTTCTGACAACGCATCTTCGCCTGTATTGTTTAAAGTTTATTAAGTTTTGAACATAGCATGACGTAAGTCGACGGTTACTCGCTAATTAAGCGGATGCGACTTGCTTCTGCTATGTTTGCACAATTTCCAATTAGCTTTTTGTTTTATTTATTGGATAAAATTATTTTATGGAATACAACGCGTTTTATAGTGTTAAGTTTTTTACGCCCGAATTCTCAAACGCAAATCATCTTTGGGAGCGTCTCAAACATCATGGCATCTCTTTCATACGTTTGACATTTATAGTGACAGGGCGATGTTTGAGACGCTCCCAAAGATAAGTAGCATACGAGTATTCGGGCATTAATGTATTATTTAAATAGTGGTTTTTAATAATAAGCCAAAGCCACAATTCTACACTAATTAAAAAAAACAGGCGGTTGCGTTATTTTTATACAAACATGATCACTTCATGGCCATTCAAATAAAAATGACAGTTTATTTATACTACAATATCTGTGTCAACTGTGTTAGATAAAGCCTTCCGCCCGCGGCTTTGTCCGCGTGGACTACACGACGCTATCCCGCGGGAAGGTCCTCAGTCGTTGAGGATTCAGGCAGTAGTGCACTTTCACCTTCAGCCTTATCGGCACTTAACATCAGGTGTGAGATGTGATAATAAATGTGATATTATTCCGGGATAAAAATTAGCCTTCGTCACTCTCCAGCTTCCAAACTATCCCCAAACCACGTAGATCAGTTGCTCCGTTTTGACGTGAAAGACAGACAAACAAAACAAACAAACACTTTCACAATTGTTATATTAGTAGGTATGGATTATTTTGTTAAACAGCTCACAAATAGAGAGACCACTTCAAGAATTATTAGTTATTGAAATTTTTATTTAAAGTGGTATGGTTAAATTATCGCGCAATCATTGTTCTGTGCCACCATATATGTATGTAGAAGTATTTGACAACTCTAATTAGATAATTATTATTCTCTTTTGAAATTTCAGCAACAACGAAACTACCAACTACATTAAATATTATATTATGAGCATAAATGTTACGTTGGCATTTACGTAAGTACCTATAAAAGCAGGGAGCACAACTAAGTTAACTAATATTTGCTTTATTAACCTCCACGTATGAACATTTTCAAGCAAACACAGGGCAAGTAATTAGTTAAGGCATTGTTAAGTTTTGTTTAAGACTGACGTTGCATAAAGTTGGGTGCATCTGCCTGGAGCGCCATCACACTCAACTGAAATGCGGGAACTTTGCTAGAAATCGCTATTCTTACGTCTTTGTGGTAATAGCTTTTACTTCACCTTAAGACATGTCTGCATTATTATTATTTTTAACAAATTTTATGACAACTTTATAACATACCTATGGGTTATTTTTCAAAAAATGCTTTATAACGATTGAATACCTACCGTGACCATCATTTACCTTACATTATTATTGGCCTTTTCATTCCTTCTTGCGGCGCATTGACTGTTAATTTCATCTGTCATTTCGTCAATAAAAATATGCATAGGTTTCATAGGCATAACATGATTTTGCCATTAAAATACTTTTTAGGGCACAAACTAGTGCACTGGAACTACTTGTATTTCTATATCCGGTATTTTGGTCAATCTTATTCATTGTACCATATCGGTAGTAAGCTGATAATGCGTTATCAGCTTACTACCTTCACAGCTTGGTTGATAAATTGATACTATCAAAAAGGTGGAAGAAGTGGTGGAACACAAGTGGAAGAACGCAAAATTCTGTAATTTATTCCTTTTTAGGTGTTCAGATTATTATTATGAGTCTTTATCGCGTTTTCTCAGGCGCAAGGGGCAGGTTTTTTAGAGTTCTTATTAATATCTTGAGCATTATACTTGGCTTCGTCCTCAAGATTAGCATATATACAACATGTAGTATCGCCTAGCGGATCGCCATATACGCACTATATTGAGGGTAACACTAGTTTTTTTTTTTTTTTTGTAAGGTACTTGCAACACTTCCTCGCCGCGCCATTGCCTTTTGACTCATTCGCGTTTTAGTGCTTCGCCAGTACGCACCCAACTAGCTTCCTTTTCAGTTCGTTTTTATTCCATCATTGAAAGATGCCGAAACGTAAGTCCAAGGATGACTATGAATATTTAACGAAAAAGTTACGTAAATTAGAAAGAAAAATTCGTAAGAAACGTAAGTTATCGACTTCATCTTCGGAATGTTCATCGATTCCCAAGGATAAAGAAGGTTAGTAACAGTGTTATTATACAAGTGTAAATGTTAAGTGTTTAATTGTGGAACTTTATAAATAAATTAGTCGTTTTATGGTATAAATTCTGGCATTGCGAACAGTTCGAGGGGCTGTTTCTTGTCAATAAAAAAGTAATGCAGGTAGTCACCGGGCTATCTCACTACTTTTAAAAAATTTATACCCACATTATAAAAAATGATTCCATTTTACTAAAATATATACCTGGGCCCTGCGTGCTTCTCTTTGGAGATGTCACCACCCGATTAATTTAGTTTTTCAAACAGTATATTAGGACTGTTTATTAACTAAAATGGTATTTAATGCGATTTATCTCTGCGATTTCAGATGAGAACATGTCGCTAGAGGAGAATTTGCCTATTGATGTAATAGATGGGGAACAACAAAATACGGTTGATGATGCGTCACAACAGTTGACGGAAACTAACGACACGTCAATTCTAGACGAACCAAGTACCAGCGCTGCTGTAACAGCAGCGCCGGAACCTACCGAAACAACTCTTGAACTTGACCAAGATATCATGGACATTCTCGGTAGTGACCCCACAATGAACACAAAATACGGCAAGGACACTAATGCCGATTTAGCTGTTCGAATTCAACATTATTGTACATCTGGTCTTACTAAGGAAGTTCGTAAGGAACTATCCGAAAAATATTTAATACCAAAGAACTGCAAACTTATCGATGCTCCACAGCTGAACGCAGAAATAAAGGCGGCTTTAACGGATATCGTAGCCAAACGTGACAAATATATTGAAAATAGACAAAAACAGTTAGCCACTACTTTATCTTGCCTAACTGAAGCATTGTCACATCTTTTTGCCGCTCAAACTAAAGATACAAATTTAATAAAATTAATAATGGATGCAAGTCGAAACCTTTGCGACTGTCAATTTAATGACTCAATTACGAGACGTAATTTTATTCTCTCTACAGTAAAGAAAGATATGAAAGAACAGCTCCAAAATACGAAACTATCCAATTTTCTTTTTGGAGATAACCTATCCGAGACTATAAAAGTTGCGAAGGCAATCAACAAATCTGGAGCAGAACTAAAAGCGGCCTTACCGCCGCCGAAACCAGTACAAAATAAGAAGTTTATTCCTGGCTCGTCAAAAAACTGGAAAACACCGTTTCCAACCAGGAAACCACCGGGGAACAATACTCAGAAGACGAAGGAACCAGCGCCGCCTCCAAGGAGTCGGCCCTCGAGCTCATACAAGCAGTCGCAGCCACGGCAGAGCAATACTCGCCGATAGAATCGGTAAATATGTATGCTGGCAGATTATCATTATTTTATAAACAATGGTCTACGATAACTCAAGACCCCATGGTTTTATCATGTATTCAGGGTTACAAACTTTCATTTTCAACTCCTGTTTACCAGGCTCACCCGCCAAAGATCCCGATCTATTCGGATGTAGAAAAACAACATTTTGATGAAGTTATAAGTAACCTTACGTCTATTGGTGCAATTTCCACGTGCACGCCTTGTAATGGTCAATTCTTGTCTAGCATATTTTTAATACCTAAACCAAATGGTAAAATGAGGTTCATACTAAACTTGAAAAATTTAAATAAATTTATTAATACTCAGCATTTTAAATTGGAAGATTTGCGCACAGCACTGAAGTTAATTAGTCATGATTGTTACATGGCAAAATTGGATTTAAAAGATGCGTATTTTTTAATAAAAATACACACCGACTCTAAAAAATATTTACGTTTTCATTATAACAATATTTTATATGAATTTAACGTTTTACCATTTGGTCTGAACACGGCACCTTTTGTTTTTACAAAAATAATGAAGCCCGTCGCAAGGTTATTGCGCATAGCAGGACAAGCATCGACCATTTATTTAGATGACCAATTTTTAATTGGAAATACTTACAGTCAATGTGCTGACAATATTAACTTAACCAAGAAGTTACTAGTATCTCTTGGATTTATACTTAACGAGGAAAAAAGCTGTTTGATACCTAGCCAAAATGTACGTTTTTGGGATATCAAATAGATTCAAAGAATTTCCAGGTTAGTTTGCCTCAAGAAAAAATTGATAAAGTATATAACGAAATAAATAAATTCATTAACATAAATAATAAAAATTGTAAAATACGTGAATTTGCACGATTTGTTGGTCTGCTGGTTTCATCATGTCCAGCCATTGAGTATGGCTGGCTTTATACTAAAGCATTTGAGTGACTGAAATATTTAAATTTAAAAAATGACAATAGTAACTATGACAAATATATGCATTTACCGGTATCATTATTACCAGACCTTAAATGGTGGAAAAATGCTATTAGGTTTTCCGTTAATAAAATAAAAAGCGAGGCTTACTGCTTGGAAATTTTTACAGATGCCTCAACAACGGGGTGGGGAGCAGCATGCGGGAAAGAGACGGCAAGCGGGTTATGGAGTAAAGAGGAAATAGTTAATCATATAAATTATCTTGAAATAATGGCAGCATTCATAGGGTTGAAAACATTCGCAAAAAATTTGCGAGACTGCGAGATATTATTACGTATTGATAACACGACTGCCATCTCTTATATCAACCGCATGGGTGGGATACAATTTCCACATTTGACAGATGTCACTAAAAAGTTATGGCAATGGTGTGAATGTCGTGGTTTACATGTATTTGCATCTTACATTAGATCGGCTGATAATAAAGAGGCAGACTTTGAGTCCAGGCGCATACACCCGGACATAGAATGGGAACTTGCACATACAGCTTTTGAACAAATAATTGCAAAGTTTGGTACACCAAACATTGACCTTTTTGCTAGCAGAATTAATAAAAAATGTAATAGATACATATCATGGCACCGTGATCCAGATTGTTATGCAGTTAATGCTTTCACTATAACTTGGAAAAACTTTGATTTTTATGCGTTCCCACCTTTTTCTATGATACTGAAATGTTTAAGAAAAATCATTTCGGATGGAGCAAAGGGTATCATGGTAGTGCCATTATGGCCTACGCAGCCATGGTACCCCCTATTTCAAAGCCTGTTATCATCAGAACCGATCATATTGAAGCCAGACGATAACTTAATTATTTGTAATTCCAGACACCGCAGCATCCACACCAAGCTTACACTGGTTGCCGCAGTCTTGTCAGGACAGCGTGGTTGAGAAGGAGTGTTCCCCCCTCATCTGTTGATGTAATGTTAGCGTCTATTTCTGAAAACTCATTCAAGCAGTATGATGTGTATATTAGGAAATGGCATGAGTTCTGTCAAATCAATAACGTTGATATCTATGTGGCATCAATACCAAAGATTATTTATTTTTTAACAAAATTATATAATGAAGGTGCTTCATATAGTACACTCAATAGTTGTAGATCAGCATTAGCTCTAATAATAGGGCCTAATATTAGTAATGATGATAGAATCAAACGATTCCTCAAAGGAGTGGCTCGCCTCCGGCCTCCACTACCTCGCTACAGTATCACTTGGGATACGTCTATTGTACTGGATTTCTTAGGAAATTGGTATCCCAATGATGATATGTCATTAGATATAATTAGTAAAAAATTAATCACCCTTTTGGCACTAGTAACTGCACATCGAGTGCAAACCTTTTCTAAAATACTTGTAGAAAACATTGAAATTTTTTCTGATAAAATTTGTATAAAAATACCTGACCAAATTAAAACTTCAAGAATAGGATCTTTGCAACCATTGCTTTGTTTACCTTACTTTGAACAAAAGTTACATATTTGCCCGGCAAAAACATTAATATCGTATTTAGATAAAACTAAAAATATCCGAAAAAATTCCAAAAATCTTTTTATTAGTTCTAAAAAACCTTTTAAACCAGTTTCCACCCAGACTCTAAGCAGGTGGATCAAAACTGTTTTGAATGAAAGCGGTATTGATGTCTCAATGTTTAGTGCCCACAGCACTCGCCATGCAGCTAGGTCTGCGGCACATAGATTAGGAATTAGTATTGATACTATCAGAAACACTGCAGGCTGGAGTGGTGACTCCAATACTTTTTTCAAATATTATAATAGAGTTACTCCAGTAACCAATAATGATAATATTTTTGCAAGAGCAATTATTAATAATTCATTAAATGATTGAGCTAATTCTGAAATTAAATGTCAGAATATTGTTATTTTCTTTAGTAATTTAATACATACCTAGTCTGATTTAAAAATAAAAATGTATTATATACCTAACAAATACTTGTTATTTCACCGCTGTTCCCTTATAAGCTTTACTTTCCGACTCAGGCTCTAAAAGTCTACATGTTGTATATATGCTAATCTTGAGGACGAAGCCAAGTATAATTAATGATTAAACGAGCTTACCTCAAGTGAAGTTCAATCATAATTATACGAAGGCTTCGTCCGAAGAGATTAGCATCCCTCCCTCCCGTATAAAACTTCCCTTGAAAGTCGTAAAGTAAATAAGGACCTAATCTCTAAACTAAATGAGTCAAAAGGCAATGGCGCGGCGAGGAAGTGTTGCAAGTACCTTACAAAAAAAAAAAAAAAACTAGTGTTACCCTCAATATAGTGCGTATATGGCGATCCGCTAGGCGATACTACATGTTGTATATATGCTAATCTCTTCGGACGAAGCCTTCGTATAATTATGATTGAACTTCACTTGAGGTAAGCTCGTTTAATCATTAATTATAATATCTTCTGATTAAAGGTAACTAAGACATGGACGGTTCATATATTTGCTTCGCATTTAATTCTTATTAATCGTATTTTGGTAGTACTTAGGTATTAATAACGCTGATGCAGCACTCTTGTGACGTCATTTGGCTTCATGTGGGCGTAGCGTAAACCCAATTGGTGCGAATTTTATAATAAATTTATTAACACTTTATATCTTTTGAAATTTAGTGAGCCTGCAATCTGAATAGTTCAGTTAATTACATAGTATAGATTTCGTCCACCAAAGCATGTCTCCAAATGCAGCTTATATCTTTACATTTTTTTTTATTTAATCTATAGCTAAATAAATTCACACTTAACGCTCCTAGGTAGTTGAAAGTCACGATAGTGTAGAAAACATATTTAATACAGTAGTCGTGGGTTCGTGTCCCATCGGAGCTAGTTGTGAAACGGGTCGATTTTTTCTAAATACTTCATTTTCCATTTTTCAATATAGTAGTTGTGCAAAAAAAAACAAAAGGTGTTATGAATGTTACAAACTTGAAGCGTGATATTTTGTCGCTACGTCCCTTTCACATAATTGTCCCGGTTTTTAATATTAGAGATCAAGGCACTCTTTTTTATGTACTTATGTGAAATCTTGCTACATGCAACAACAAACATCGCCATCCTGTCGATACGGGGCGCTCCCGTGCACGGGATCCAGTGAGCAGTGAGCCGACTCGGGCTCGGCTTAGCGCGAAAGGCGCCACTTGTCGGAAAATATTTATGCCACCTTTGCATTCGATCAAATTGTTGACATCCACAGCTTTTTATTAGCCGAACGCTTAGCCTGATCGTGCCTCTCTATCGCTTGTTTCACGCTCTCGCTTGCACGCGGAACGTGATACTTTTTCGTGCGTGCAACCGGCGTTCATCGACTTATAAGACGTTATCAAGCTAGTCTCTTTATGTTTGTTTCATAGTATTCGCAAGATGAAAACAATCTCTCGCTACATGCAATAACAAACATCGGCGTCCCGTCGATACGGCACACCCGTGCAAGTGATTCAGTGAGCCGGCTCACGCTCGGCATAGCGCGAACAGCGCCACTTGCCGTGCCACGGAAAATATTTGTTTCACCTTTGCATTGACTTCCACAGCTTTTTATCATACTGGTTTTGAATATTAAAAAATTGGTTGTCTGTAAAGTCGGTTTACGGACGATAATTTTACGTGATAACAATATGCCGCTGTCTCTCTTCGCGTCACAAGCCGAACGCTTAGGCCGATCGTGCCTCTCTATCGCTTGTTCCGCGCTCTCGCTTGCACGCGGAACGTGACACTTTTTCGTGCGTGCAGCCGGCGTTCATCGATTTATAAGACGTTAACATGTCAAAAGTGACAACATGATCAAGCTAGTCTGTTTATGTTTGTTTCATAGTACCTATTCGCAAGACGAAAACGATCTCCTCTCGCTACATGCAACAACAAACATCGGCGTCCCGTCGATACGGCACTCCCGTGCACGTGATCCAGTGAGCCGGCTCGCGCTCGACGTAGCGCGAACGGCACCACTTGCCGTGCCACGGAAAATATTTGTGTCACCTTTTGCATTCAACCGTATTGTTGACTTCCACGGCTCTTTATTGTTTTTGTTTTTCAAGCCGCATTTATTTTAGACTGCGTGTCAGATAAGTCTGCGCGCGGTCAAAATCGAATTATATTCTTTTACCATAACCTTGGACCAAACGAATGTACTGTAACTAGCGTCAAAAACGCTTCGGTCACGTTGCAGAGTTATCTGCATTGAGATATACCGATAACATAGTGACGTCAGCAAATCACTCTTTTTTGTTGAGTTAGTTTAGTTCCTACGAGTAAAAAATCACTTGTATTTTTAGTAATCTGAGTAGGTACGTCTACAATTAAATATTCTCCATTTTCGAATCTCCAGGAACATACCAATCCATTGAAAGAATAAGTAAATCTATGCATTCTGATTAGATAAAGCGCATTATAATAGTTTCACTCCCTTTATTTTTGAACGAAATAAAATCCGATAGACACTTTAAGAATTTTTAAAGTTTACTATACCTATGAACCTATCCCGTTTCATTGTCTTTCATCCCTTTGTTCAGCATCCATGCTGTTGGAATTCACTCATAACATCAGAAGTTCGGACATGCAAAATAGCTCGTGCTTTGTTTATAAAATGTCCGATACTTTCACTCTACCTCTGAAAAGCATTTCTAGTAATAGAAATCCCATTTATTTTATTACCTTCAGTTATTATTGCCTTTTCATGTGTGTGACCATTATCCTGAAACTATCTACGAAACAGATCTTCAGTTTTGGGTCCTATGACTTTTGTTTTCGCACCACTATATTGTACACACACATACATGATTGTTGTTTTGATTTATGATTTTCTTGTGTGTATTAATTCTGTATACTGTATATTTTCTATGTGAGTCTGTCTGTAGTGACTAGTAAATGTCTTTCAACTGGCCATAGGTTACTTAAATACCAAAGTTACTTTTTTCTCTTTTTTATTCACCCAAATTACAGTGAAGCTTAAAAGTTTGTGCATCTTGTTTAATACTTTAAACAAGACAACACTGAAAGTTATACCGCATACGTATTCACTTTGAACCCCTAAATCAGTTAGAACTGTCGACATTATCAGATTGCGAATATTGTTTCGCCTATCTCGGTTCCCGTGATAATATTCCAAACGGAACGTCAACTATAGAGGTTGAAATTCGTTCTCTATTACCGTCCTTTGTGCGATAAACGTCTATTAACGGAAAATCATTTAGCCTTTAAACCGGTCCCAGTCGTGGTTTGATCGACTTTCAGTTTTCATTACAATGGCTATTATGTTCACAATACACTTCGACTGAGAACTTAACACAGCAAACTTTAGTTTGAACACGTGTGAGTTTGGGAATTTTGAACAAACTGAACTGCATCGCTTGCGTTGCTCTCTTGTGTTTTAGTTAACTATTCGTTTTGGGAAATCTTCAATACACCAGTGGCCCGATTCTGCTAACGTTAAGTCATAATCGTGTCCCAAACGTGTTTCAATTGTTGTGCTTTTTTACACACTAGTTACGAGAAATGTGAACTTTTTTCACAATACTACTGATGGTCACACCACACACTACATTCACATCACATCATCCTACTATCTATATATATAAAATTCAAAGTCCTGACTGACTGACTGACTGACTGACTGACTGACTGACTGAGATATCAACGCACAGCCCAAACCGCTGAACCTAGAGACTTCAAATTTTGCACATAGATACGTTATACAGTGTAGGCATCCACTAAGAAAGGATTTTTGGAAATTCCACCCCTAAGGGGGTGAAATAGGGGATAAATGTTTGTATGAAAGTCCGTCAGTTTTGAAGTTAGGATCTTCAAATTTTGTATTTAGGCTGGCACTTGAAAATTAATATTTACCTGTGTCAGCGTTTTTGACAATTCTACCCCCGAAGGGGTGAAAAGGGGGATGAAATGTTGTATCTGAAAAGTCCTTCATTAAATTTATTATTTAGGCTTATGGTCGGAAAGTAAAACTAATAAGCAAACACATATTTCGTATTTTTTCGAAAATCTACCCCTTGGAGGTTAAGGCCCGATTTCACCACTGATATTTAAACGCGATTAACGCTAAACGTGTTTAAACATATTTCTGTGTCTGTCACATTCAAACAGATGACAGAGACAGAACTATGTTTTAAACACGTTTAGCGTTAATCAAGTTAAAATATGAGTGGTGAAATCGGACCTTAATGGGATAAATAAACTTAAAAATCGATATGGATGTCGTTATTGAGGTTTTATGAGATGACGATTGCAAAAATGGCATTTATTTTAATGTTTAACACGCTGAACATGATTCAACCCCTAAAAGGTTGAAATAGGGGTGAAATTTTGAATTAAAAATCAGGGGGTAAAATAGACATTTCAACTTGAAACTTTGTAGGCTTACTTCTTATAACAAATAAACAACCCATTTCGTAGTTTTCCGAAAATCAAACCCAGGGGGTAAATAGGGTATAGAAACCTAAATCATCTTAAATACCCTAAAAGTTCTTGGTACCTAAGCTACTCAGAACTAACTTTTTGATTGTGAAACAGACACTTATTTATTACTAGCTTTCCGCCCGCAGCTTCGCCCGCGTGAACTGCACGACGTTATCCCGCAAGAATGTGATATTTTTCCGGGATAAAAAGTAGCCTTTGTAAGTGTATGTGGTCCAAATTTCAGCCAAGTACGTTCAGCCGTTGTGGCGTGATTGAGTAACAAACATACAAACATCCAAACATCTAAACTTTCACATTTATAATATTAGTAGGAGTAGCTTCCGCCCGCGACTTCGTCCGCGTGGACATTCGAGAAAATACTTACGTTCTGCCTCGCGCGAGGCTGCTCGCTTGGTGAGGGAGGACCCGCCTAATCACGTAAAAACGGCTGATCGGATTTTTATGAAATTAAAACATAGAATACTTTTTATCCTGGTTATTGGTCCCCTAAGTATTTTCTCGAATGTTCACGCGGACGAAGTCGCGGGCGGAAGCTAGTCCTACTATAATATTGTAAATGTGAAAGTTTAGATGTTTGGATGTTTGTATGTTTGTTACTCAATCACGCCAGAACGGCTGAACGGATTTTGTTGAAATTTGGGACATAGATACTTTGTAGCCTGGAGAGGAACATAGGCTACTTTTTATCCCGGAAAAATATTAAATTCCTGCGGGATATCGTCGTGTAGTCCACGCAGGCGAAGCTGCGGGCGGAAAGCTAGTACTGTCATAATTCTTGTAACTAGTGTGGAAAAAAGCACAACAATTGAAACACGATTGAGACACGATTACGACTTAATGTTAGCAGAATCGGGACACAGTACATTTGGACTAAAATTGTTAATTGAACTCGCCCTAAACACAACTACCTAGTTCCGAATCATAGATCTTGTTACCAGGAACAAAACAGCTTTTGTGTTCAATTCCACAGAGGGAACGCAAGTTGATGTCTATTTGCATGACTAACCGGGCAAAGCCAGCGTGCCTCAAACATCTATACTGTGGTCAACAATAGAAACGCTTAGCAATTCCGTCGTAATGAAGTTAAGAGCAGATTGCGGGTTCCCTCACCCCTATCTGCCGACACAAGATCTCTGCTACGCGAACGGAATACGCTAATGTGAACAATTTATGCATAATGCAATCTTATGCGTTCGTAGGTTGTTTGCTAAACAGTTCGTATTCAATTCTAGCTGTCTTGAACCACAACAAAATTTTGTTTGCGCATTTTCTTAGTGCTTCCAAGCTTTAAGATGTACTTGGAGTTTATAGACAAAGTTACTTGCTGTTGTTATAAGCGAACTTGGGATAAATACTTGGCTTGCGTTCACAAAATATTTGTTTGTCGGAAGTGAATTTTATTTTAATACGTTTAATCTTTGAAGTTTTGTTGTGATTTGTGAACTTATTGAGTCTTCTCTCATTGCAGGTGAGTGAAACTTCACTACTTGAGTGCAGCAACGGGCGTTACACAGCGTCCGATACGGTGAGTCCATTTTGAAACTTTAAATCAAATTTTAAGTGTTATCTGTGTATTTTGAGAATGATTATTAGGCCTTTTGTGTAATATTAGTTATTAAAGAAACAGATTTTTTTATTTTTTTTTTGTTCTACACCATTTCATACCCTAAAACTATATCATTTATATAATTTTTCGGTGAGTATATTCAACATCATAAGTTTGACATTCCTTATTGATATGTTTCACACTTCTATACTTAAAATGGTGCCTTCCTCCTCAGTCAGGTACTATTCGATAGAATAAGGTAGATACAACCTAAATAAAACAATGAAATAGAATTATGCTTCTTCAAAACCGAGCAAAACAATTGCAACCATTGAAATACGTATTTCAACGGCTAGTCTGGGCCCTCTGCGGCCAGGGCCCTCCACTCCTGTTCACGGTTCGACTCCAAAGACTAATTACGGCCTAGTTTTTACCACCTCACTCTAACATATTCCCGTTGCATTCGAAAAATATTACTGACCCACTACGCCAATAACAACCTACACCCTTTACAAATAAAACTTAAATTCCAAGTCCCCACAACTCCATCCTTACCCGTTCCGCCGAATTGAATCTTAAGTTGTAACACCAAGGTTTGTTTTACACTTCTAAATTCTGAACCCGGAAATTGAGCTTATGAGTTTCAGAACATTTTCTACTTTATCATCGTATTGTTAAGGACCCATTTTCTCTACTTCAAGTAATCATTTTCGAGCTGGTTAGGTCTCAAGATTCGTTCGTACGCCGCGAGTTGGTAATTACTAATAACTGTAATTATTTCCCTTTTTATTTTTAGTACTGCGTTACATTATGAGATTTGTTCTCCCGTTGAATATTAAAAGTTTCTGGATTGTTGATTTCATTCAACCCTTATAATTAATGTGCTTTATCCTCGTTACACTTAATTTATTTCACTTAATTTGCCACGATTTGAAAATCAAGCTAACAATTTGGGAGCGAATCTAATAAAAATAACTGACGTGATTTACTAACACGTCATCTTGCAGCATACTTATCTTACCTATTAATTCGCATGCTATAAAATTTATTATCAATGCTCAACATAAATTCTATTTGTTGTGTAAAATAAATTACCAAACCAAATTGACATGATTCGCTTAAAACATTCAAGTATGCATGAAACGGATCAATCGACATATCAAGCTCCCCGCAAAACAGACGCGTAGCATAGGTATGCACCGAATAGCAACTGAATAATTAAATCTCAATCAAATACCTATTTCGGAATTCCAAAAACCAACGGCTCCGCTTCGCTGGAGCCATACTTGGGAATACACGAGTTGGAAGAATTTAATTTAAAAATTGTGGAGTAGCAATCGATCGAATGCATTTGTTCGCAGCATGCTTACCAATTAGAATTTCTTTGAAAACGTTCGAACATTTTAGTTTTGATATTTTTTAAGTGAAAACTTCTTTAGCGGCGTTGTGATGGGTAAAAAATGTTAAACTCGCGTCAGGACACGTGACCGTCAGATCGAAAATTTGTAAGACGGACACGTGACCTGATCGAAAAACTGATACAACGTCATTAGAATACGAAGGCAAATTTCGCCACCGTTTCCAAGTTGTAATAGCTCAGCTTAGAAAACGGGCGGCATTGAAGCCGGAAGACCTCGGTTCAGATTCAGGATCCAGTCCATATTTTTTCATTTTTTTTGTCAAATTCCTTTTTTTTTGTAAAAAAAGCCTAGGGAGCCCTTTATACTTCTGCCGGCACTCCCGGAGTGCATTTTTTTTGTTTTAAAACATAGCTAATGTAAATCAAACGAAATTTTAACTGAAATGAGTGTTAGTATTATATATTTTCGTTTGTTATCGATCGTAGCACGAAACAGGTAACCGTGTTATTTGGGTGCGAGTCGGTATAATGCCCCCGCTGGTTTTATAGCAGCGTGCAGCCAGATAACAGTTTCAATTGCTGAGCTACACTCCGAGGATCGCCTCACCTCGCACAAGCCGAGCCTCGACGAGTTTTTGAATTTTTAAATTACTCATTGTACGATGGAATGTTGCCAGTCCCATGTACTCAGACTCCCATCATTTTCGCGATCGAATTTGTACTCAATTCCACGGACTTATGCATCAAAATAGAACGCTTGCGTCGCCGCCTTAGCACCGTTCGCTCTCGGCGCTGCAGTTTGCTGGTAAACCTAGAACGGCGTCCCCTTGAGGGTGATACCGACGAATGTCGTCCTAAATTTTTGATAGATAAAGTTCAAATATCTGTGACGCTCGATTGCATACTTGACATCTCGCTTTCAGGCACTAAGAGATCATACCGGCGTACTCCCACGTAATCCGTAACTTAGCACACGCGCGATTCAGGGCGAATGAAATGAAAATTTGAAAATAGTATTTTATATCGTATCGCAAACATAAAATATGTTAAGCTTTAGTTCCTCGCATATGGTTAAAGAATATCTTATTGGGATATTGGAAGATCATTCACGTGGAAGCCGGCGAGATAAATGTAAATATGGAGAACGCTAACAATGCCAGTGGAAACGCTCTCGTAAGCAAGAAAGTTACTTACGGTGAGTAAATCTATGACTCCTGGATTGTCGATACATACTTGAATGCTGTTGTGTGTAGTTTTGAAACGATTGTAAGTTGGCCGGGGGCTTTCTCCAACTTCGTTCGCGATGAGTTTATACTTTGCCGCCTCTAAATGAAACATTCATTCCCGCTATTATAGCTGCGAGAATGATGCACTCGCGGTTGACGGATTTTTCACTCTTGATTTGCATACGGCGTTCCTCGTTGTAATTACTTTCTGCACTTTCAACATGACATGTATTTCCAGCGTTTGCATAATACTTTTTGCACAAAGCTCGAAACACTATAGTTTCGGCATTAAAAGGCAGTGGTACAAGCGCTTGTGTCGTCTGTCGCCTGCTGCGGGCTTACAAATTACAATTACTCAGTGTTGTTTCTTTAGTTCGAGCTCGAAATGACGTTTGATTGACGTGGAAAAACACAGTGCGACAATTTTGAGAGCTTCTTATATTTTAATTTTTAATTTTTTCGAATTGGAGATATAATAACTTATCTAAGTTTCTTAACGAGCTAAATGTGCTTGGGCATTGTCTTTGGTACGAGTAATCGTCGAAGTCATCGACAAAACCCGTTCCAGTCGGAGTACCGCGTCGTAGAATGTTATTACCTCGGTACTGGGAGCGCTCGCGCATCAAAGAGCGAGAGGGGTGGAGAAAGTCGGTACGAGTGAGGGAGAGGGTCGCCGTGGGAGGAGGCACGGGGTCAGCGAAAGTGCATTGCCACGGCCGCGCGCTGCACCCGATGGGAAAAGTTCTCCGCGTAACGTAGAATGTGCACCATGGGAAATGGTATAGGAAATGTTTGAATTATCAGCTTTGTTCCGTTTTGTTGGAATTGTTTCTAGCTCTCAAACGGCTCTTTTGGTTTAATTTGTACATAGTCATATTGTAAATTCAAGTCTGTTTACGTCGCCCTACCAATTTGGATGAACCAGACTTCGAAACAAATTCTTTGTAGTTAAACTTGCAAGGTAGTGAACCTGAAAATACTATATGTTACACTTGTGAAGTGATATAAAAATGAATGAAGAATAAAGTCCACGTGTAGATTAATCACAATCACGAGCAAATGCTAGTTAGTAGTTACACACGTCTCTAATACATCAAAAATAGTTAACAAATGAAAGTTAAAATACAGAAACAACATCACACCTATTCCCAGTATTTTTCCATCACAATGAAACCCTCAAAAATAATAAATCGCAGCACATTTGATTCATTCCAGAAGCGTATCATGTAAGCCCTGCTCCAGTTTCAATTTAAAGGAGAGCTAAAATGAAGCGTGTCAAGTGGGGTCCCACTCGACCAGAGCGCCTGTTGGCTGTCGAAAACAAAGAAGCCATTTTTTAGGAAACTCCCCTTAAAAAATGACCTGAGATTTGCTTTGAGGACGTCTCAATCATTTTTGGTTTCCGATAGAATTGTTTAATCAAGTGGTGGAGAGGTTTCTTGGTGTATTATGTTGTTATGTCAAGAGATTTTGTGCAAAAGGAATAATGTAAGATTTAATGACAAATCCTTACACGCGGTGATGATAAGTAAATAAATGAATAGTACATGGGCTTTGAGTCGATTCTGGTCAAGTTTATTTTGTTGGTGGGTAGGGCTTCTTCTAAGTCCGCCTGACTAGCTACCACCATCTTATATCTTATGTGTCTGGCGCCATAACAACGATGTTTTTAGCACTGTTGTGTTCCGGCAGCTAAAGATAAGATAGCTAGACAATTTAACAGACATCTTATTAAGTTAGGTGTCACCGACAGTCCCCTATGCAGAGGGTGCATGGAGGAAGAAGAAACAGGTGCCCACGTACTCCTGGAATGCAGGGGAGTGGCCCGCTACCGGGTGAGGTACCTCGGCTCGTCGGGCAGCGTCCAGGAAGCGATCACGAATGTGAAAACTCTTGGAGCGTTCCTGGCTGAGCTGGGCTGGCTGGAGTGATCCGGCCGCGCACCCTCCGGACGCAAAATAGGCGCAATAGAAGTCGAGTTGCGGAAACCGCCCATATTGATAAGAAGAAGATAAGAAGAAGATAGTCAGTTCCTCGGTGGTTGAGGCTCCAGGGAGTAGTGCGATTCCACCTTCAGCCCTATCTTTACTTAACATCCGGTGTGATATATGCTAAGCGCTACGCCACCGTTGCGGATAAAAGAAAAAGCTAAAGATAAAATACCAATTTACTTTTTTATTAATACGCGTAAGAAATACCTAGATAAACCCAAACATTCATCTGTCATATAAAATATTTATGTTAGACAGAAATTTAACTTACGAGAGACACTTATAACTCAATTAATATCTATTGAAAAAGAGCTCTTATATTTCCTCCAACAACCGCTAACAAAACGTCTACAAGATAATCGCAAAAAGGAGGCGTCTTAACAAAAAAATGCCAAGTAAAATTATGCGATAAACATTTCGAATCGAAAGAATATACCGAAAAACTCAACTATCCTCGAAACGCTGAGCTGTTCAATAATGATAAGCGGTCTTGATACCCCCCTTAGGGGACAGGGTAAACATTGTATCTATTTCAGTATTTTCAGTTATCATTTTACTTGTCAGGCATACTAATCAGCCGATGCCTGTCACGGGCAATTTTTTGAAGAGAGACCTTTTTCAATTTTGGCCCCGCGATGTTCAATTTCCCTAAACCGTTTTTTCCTTTTGCAAATTAAATGTGACGCAAGTTATAGATGTAAATACGAATAAATAGAATACTCATTTGAAAAAACATTTTCTTTGGTTTGATTGGTGACGGATATTGTAAAAGTCTACGGTGTAGATGATAGGTACTTACTAATTGTTTTTTTTTTTTTTTTTTTTTATAAAAAACTGGGCAGGCATTTGACCACCATCTTGTTTGTTAACAGGATGTGGCCTAAGATGTTGCATGCTTGTCCAGGAGATGCCTGTTCACTCTGGCCTTGAAGATACCAAGGTTGTAGTTATCGGGGAACACATAGGCAGGCAACGCATTCTATTCCTTAACGGTTCGCATAAGAAACGAATTATTATTATTTATTATTTATACTGTACTAGCTTTCTGCCCGCGCCGCGGCTGCGTCAGCGTGGACTTCACGACGTTATCCCGCGGGGACTTCACGACGTTATCCCGCGGGAATGTGATATTTTTCCGGGATAAAAGTAGCCTATGTTGCTCTCATGGCTACAAAATATCTGTCTCCCAAATTTCAGCCAAATCCGTTCAGCCGTTTTGGCGTGGTTGAGTAACAAATATACAAACATCTAAACTTTCGCATTTATAATATTAGTAATGATTATTCACAAGTCCAGCACAAAATAAGTAGTAGTCTTAAAGAAGCTGAAAACTTTTCTTCAAATTAGTTCATGGAAAAGTATACAGCTATATGAAAGTATTTACTTTTCAATTAATTAGCAAAGCTCACAGACTAACGAGTCAATTAAAATATTTACAAAACTATCTCTTTGAAAAACTGTAAGGAAACCTTAGTACCTAACTGCCGGTCCATTAGCCTTTCAAGTCGGCAACTCAACATATTCACTTAAAAAATGTATTTTTATGCTTAGAACGTATCTTCAGCGTTCAGGTAGATTACATAGCTAAGGGTGTAGTTTAATATGCAACGAATTTAATAGTTAATGTTCTCGCGACGCCGGGAGCTCGTGTGTTCGCAAATTACTCCACACTTGTTCCCTAGAGGGTGTGTTGTGCGCATTTACATATGTGTGCTGTTGCCGATGAGGGATACTGCTCGGCCGCATCTGGCCTCCAACTGAGCTGGAGTTGGCTAAGATACCCCATCATACATAGATATATACCTACTTACATCTTGTTGGGACTACAACACTAGTGTTTTATAGGCTCAAAAGAATGTATAACTTAACTTTCCAAGATTTATTCCTATCAACGACTTACTTGTATCTTTACTTACATTATACACAATATACACATATCTGTACCTATATAATACTAGATGTTGTTCAACTAAACCTTGCAGTATTTCTCAGGTTCAATACATTAACACTTTCAAATTTTTAAGTAATTTCTTTATCAACGCGTATTAATTATTAAACTGTTAGATGGAGTATCAGGATATATGGGCAAGACCTATTTCAAAATTCCTTCTTATTTTTGCTCCTTTTCCCATAAGCGTTTTTATCACTAGCCTTTAACAACTTGAAGTGTTTGATAGGACCTTCAAAATAATTACGAACACAATTTCTCCATTAAAAACATAAAATCGTCCAACTTAAAGCGTGCACTTTTTTCTAATAAAAATGTAAGTAATACCTTTATACAAGTATACTTTACTGGTCGGAAGTATTTTTAAGTCGCGTAAAAATTTAATCACCCCGGTTAATTGAACTCAGGGGTGCGGCGGGCGGTTTTTGTTTGTCGTATATTTTTATCACGATCATATTTTTTTTATCGAATCGAAGTGTTTTATGAGCCGTATAAATTTCGCAATGACTTCAATGCCTTTGTTTTGAATTTGACTAGACGAGAAAGGAAATGATTTGTTTTTTTTTTTATTTATATTTATTATTTTATTTATTATATTGTTGTTTTAATCAATCGAATAATACAACAATACTGGTCAACCGAAATCTTCTGATATTAATTTATTAATCTAATTTATTCTTTTCGTTAACGACTTTAGGAGACAGAGCTTTCAGAATGAAAAGCAAATATTGCTTTAATTAATCTCATTGCCTGTTTCTTAAATAATCCGATAATGTTGTCGACACTGGCCTCCTTTATAAGCCTCCTTTATATAAGTTTTTTAATTGTCTATTTTTGATACATTTTGTTTTACTTTTTAATGTCAAATGTTAATAAAAGATTTGTATGAATCGCAAACGTTGATTTTATTTCACAACAACGTTTTTTCCAGTTTAATATATCAAGTTTGAACATATTTAAACAAACACTTGAACAAAGTTCCTCAAATGACAGTAAATTAAATTTTCATAATAAAGATCCCCGTAATTCGCGGGAAAATATTATCCACTTATCTACTTTCGTAAAGTTTAACGAATGTGCCACACTTCGCACAGACCGTGGGCCAATTATGAATTAATTTACAACAGATTACATATTCTCCTCTGAATACTTCTTACAAGTTTTTAATTAAAATTCTTCAGCTCATACCGAAATATTTACGGCCGTTACTGATAATAATTTCAATTTCCTATTCGGAAAAGTTCTTTTCAGCTTTTTTGTGTTAATTAGTCGATAAGCGTGTTAGAACTTTGAAAACAGTTTGGAAGTCGGAAAATATTCATTAGAATTATTAAAACGCTCTCTATTCTCGGCTTGCGAGGAAAGTTTTTTCTTGCTACTTGAGCACGGCATATTAACTAATATATAATAATATATATTAATTAACTATTTTGAAGTAACTAGTGGCCCTTAATTACTTCTTTCGTTTGGACATCAGTTTCAAAGTTTTTTTCTATCTTTTAAGTTTATTTACTTACCTTACCTCCGGTACATCAACCCACGTGAATTTTTACTTCTAACACCTTAGGTTTATCCTACAAATATATTTGCTTAGCGCATAAATCGAATGTAGTGTGTACGATTTTCAGCCCAATCTATTCCTGTGTTGAATAAACAGTAAGGCACAGTCACTTTTTACATTTATATACCTACTTACGTTTGAAAATATCATACACCAAATTTAGTTCTTGAAATTCAAACTGCAAAATTTTAACTTCTGTTAAAATAGTTGTTAACTTCATAAACTTTCACTTTTTTTTGCAAAATTCGCGATAAGAAAACTCCCTGCCTTCATAATTAGGTGTTTCGTTGAAATAAAACTCTACGAATGAAAAATATTCATTTGTGTGTCTTAATTTTCCGGTGGAATGTTTGTAGTATGCTAAAACTAAACTTCAATAAAGATAAACTCTTTAAACCCTGTTGGAAAATGATCTGATGGAAGATGTTGTGAACACATGTTATTTGTGTTTGTACTAGACCAAAACTTTTCGCATTTTAGTTTTTAAGATAAAATTGTACAATTCACTGTTTGTGTTCCTTAAATAAATAAATAAACTCTAGGTGATGGTTTTATAGAGTCGGATAATAGTAGATTGTTTAGCAAGGGATGTATGACACCCATAACAGTCGAGTGGTTTGGCGCACGAACGAAGTGAGGGCGCCGATAGTTCGAGACTGTGCGTCCATACGCCCGAAGTAAACACTCTACTTTTCATTTTGAATATGAGGAAAGTAAAAATAAACAGAAATAATCTAAAAAATATTTTTCCTATGGCCGCGGAATTTTCGAAAGACTATAACTTTTTTGTTCATTTTCTCTGTTTTAGGGAAGGCAAGGGAAACTAAGTCCATACAGTCTTGTTTGGTGTTCACCCGTACTCTATGCAATTCCATGAAATTAATAGCCTGATTTTTTATGTTACAAATAACTTATTTTAAAAAAAAAACAATGTTTTAGATATTAAAATAATAATTCTACGATATTAATTATTTTATGTAATAGCAAAACATGGTTGTATAGGCTTTTGTGCCTTTGCCTGCATACCTTTGGTAAATAAATGTCCAAAGAGACTCTACACACGTTCCTATCCGACTTCCGATTCGGTCTGCTTCCAGACCATATCGGAACGTGTGTAGCGCAGATTTGGTCTGGGAGAGAACAAATCGGCTGTCGGATCGGAACGTGTGTAGATGCTATTACAGATTTTGACATGACCCCTCCTATTCCTTTTTTAAATTTCATGACGGCCCTAGGGCCGCCACATACCACTTTCAACCCGCATTTTAGGCAAGTTAGGAGTTACTTTCAGAATATGAGACATGAAAAATAATAATCTAAATTAAAAATATTTACCTGAGTGCATCAGTAATCCAATCACGAAAAAAGTCTCGTTCTCGTAATGGTTATCGTGATCGTATTATTTTGTTTCAAAACCAGAGCAGCGCCTCTTTCGGTCGTATAAAGAACTATCATTCGACAGATATTGGCAGCACTTTAGCAGAGTACTTTGGCAGAATTTTGACGGATTTTATAGTCTATACTTATAATATTATAAGGAGGAATGATTTGATTGTTTGTTTGTTTGCATCGAATAGGCTCCGAAACTACTGGACCGATTTAGAAAATTCTTTCACCATTAGAAAGCTACATTCTTCCCGAGTGACATCCTACTTCCTACTATCCTATAATATTATAAATGTGAAAGTTTAGATGTTTGGATGTTTAGATGTTTGGATGTTTGTATGTTTGTTACTCAATCACGCCGAAACGGCTGAACGGATTTGGCTGAAATTTGGTACACAGATACTTCGTAGCCTGGAGAAGAACATAGGCTATCTACTTTTTATCCCGGAAAAATATCACATTCCCGCGGGATAACGTCGTGTAGTCCACGCGGGCGAAGCCGCGGGCGGAAAGCTAGTAGGCTATATTTTATCCCGATATTCCCACGGGAACGGGTACCACGGGGGTGAAACCGCAGGGATCCGCTAGTTTACTATAAGATTACTTTAACGACAGTTTTTCGTGTTTGTGGTACAGATTATGTAAAGAAATGTTATAAATAGAAATGGAAGAAATGGTATGAATATCTTTAATGAATATATCAAGTATATAGACATGAAATAAACGATAGAATAGATAGACATCTATATTAATAAAACTCTTACGTTACGGACTGACTGACAGACAACGCACAGCCGAAACTACTGGGTGCAAGAAGCTGAAACTTGCCATATAATATATTCCTTGGGGAGTGTAGGAGAGCAATAAGAGAGGACTTTTGGAAATTCAAAAGGGAGTCTACGCAGACGAAGTCTAGTGTCTAAATAAAACTACTCCCCAATCGATATTTCTGTGAAACATTTCAAAATTACCACAAAACTGAGTAACTAAATACACCACTAACATTTAGATTTTGCAAAACGCTCATCTGGCGCACTCTAGTCGCGAACGTAACAAATTACGTATAATTTTATTATTATACAAATGAGTTTTTGAACAAGCAGAAAGAGAGCAAGATGAAAGGGCGTCAATTATACTGCGCATTCATACCTTGCGGTTCTGTACTCGGGTATATTTATAACTGTAGGATGGAAGTACGCAAGGGATGCTTGAACGCGCTCACTTTAAAAGTGGGTTTTGTTTCCCGGTTTTTAGGTTTTGGGGTCACTGGTTTTGATATGATATAATTGTGAATTAATATATAAAGGTGTCAAAGACACCTTTTCGTTGAGAAGTTGGCGTTAAGAAGGTCAATCGGTTTAAATAATAAGATAATGAAATGACATATTAAGTAGTTCATATTTTAGCAATATATATTTTTATACTTGTAGGATAGAAGTACCTACGTAAGGGATGCTTAGCTTAAACGCGCTCACCTTAAAACTGGGTTTAGTTTCGAGTTTTTTTGGTTTTGGGGTCACTGGATGATTGTGAATTGATTTGAAAAGGGGTAAATGTGTTACAAAATTTGCATTTGTTTTGATATGGCGTTAATTGAAGTTTTAGTAAACTCAAGAAGTGATCTTCGTTCACTAGAGAGATATGAACAAAGTGATACGGATAATCTAAGTATTTGGTTGAATCAGGCGTCACTTGGCGGAAGTCCCTAACCATTGTGAAAAAAAAATTTAGGTAAAATCCGCAAAAAAAATACAACATGCAAGATACAAACAAAATATTTAAATATGCATGCACAATACGAAACTATCAATGCACAATACCTGTAGCTAACAAGACAGCGACACCATTGCACCTTCACCGATTAGACTATCTACACGTGTTTTGCCCCCAACTCGGGGCATCCTCAGGAATTACATCGTGCGAAGTTAGTGTCGAAACACACCATGCCGAAAATGTGCGAACGAATTTCGGTGTGATTTTCTTTGCGATGTTATTTGAATGACTGATGACACACTTTGACCGATTTTATATCTCGTTATTGCATACATCCGCGTGATGTAAAATTCAGCCGCGTATTTTCGGCAGATGTGTTTCGACACTAAGAATAGAAATCCTTACGAAACGCAATTAAAACTTAGTACGTAGTAAATGTCTATAATAGGTTTTAGTTTTTCATTTGAATGAATGTGTGAACTTCTAAGGTGTGATTAAAAACGTATTCAAACCGCTTCGTTCAGTTTGTTATTACTCAGTCAACTACCCCAACACCAACTTTACACTACTAACTACAACACCAACTTTCCTTGCGAAAAGTAATACAACGTCAAACTTTAGAAATTGCGGACATTAAAAAATATCGTGTAACCGACGATCTTTTCAAGTGGCCCCGACACAAATACAGATTCGGGCATCACAGATGGCGTTTCGCAAAAACATCTTCTATTCAACAAGCTCCGGGCACTCGGGCTCCTTTCATAACTATGACAGTTGTCATGGCGGGGAAGGCTTTTAAAAACCTATTCATTTTGACCTCAACAAGACGCGGACTTAATAACGGGGGTGGGAGGCCGAAACGCGTTTGCATCATCATTACAATTTAATTTCAAGGGAAAGCGGCCAGGACAAAGTCTGCGGACCATTATACCGTTCCATCTCGGAGGATGCTTAATAAACAAATGACGCGAGGGGCGTAATGACGGCTCCTGGCCTAGGTACAGGTGCGACATCAGCTGGGACCATCTTCAGTATACCATTAATTTGACGTAATTTATAACCTTAGTTGAGAAACAAATAACATTCTTCTTGTCTAACATTTTATGGAGAACAATTAAACGTTTGATGCGTTTTTACGTGTTTAGTTTGGCCACACGTTTGTAAATGGTTTTGTGGAGTACGATATTGAACGTCGGTATCATGAAAATTGACGTAACTAATCATTAATTGAATTCCTTTTAAAAAAATGAACAGAAATTTATAGCGAGTGTAAGATATCCAAATACTTAGTTGTTAATTCTGTTATGTTCAAGAAACTTCACTGTCTAGATCTCAAATCAACTCTTAACGAACATTCAGTCTCTCATCCAAATCTTACCAACTCAGACTTTTTAGACCAACTTCAAATTGGAATAATTGCTCCAATGATTTCGGGAGCTCGAAAAATGCGAATAGAGATAATGGTCCCTCTTCTCACTAATTTATTCGCAGTTCCCCCTTATATACCGTTTCTAGGCTTAAAATTTATCCGTTTAATACCTCAACATATGGGATCGAGGTTCCCAATTTACTCGCTATAATTTATCAATCTACTTAAAGCGTAATATTCGGAATATAATGAGGTGGTTGAGTTACAACTGAAACGTGTCATATTAATTAAAACATTCTGGGAATATCTTGGAACGTAAATTTAGTTTACAGGTGTACCCAGAAACTGTACTCGTACATTCAAATGTAAGTTTAAGACGTACATGTTATTAATAAAAAAAACTTTGAAACATAGGATGTACTTATTTTTAACCGACTTCTAAATCAAAAAGGAGGGAGGTTCTCTATTCGTCTGTAGGTATGTATGTTTTTTTTTTTTTTTTTTTTTGTGTATGTCCACCGATTACTCGAAGACTGCTGAACCGATTGAAATGGTTCTTATTACATCAAGTTAGTTTCCAAGTTGGTCCCATTTTTTGAAATTTTGAAATCGCTTATTTTAATTTTTAGTTTTTTGCATTCACAATGCAATTTTTATTACTGAAAAATGGAAAATGAAGTATTTAGAAAAAATCGACCCGTCTCACAACTAGCTGCTCTCCCATCGGAGCTAGTTGTGAGACGGGTCGATTTTTTCTAAATACTTCATTTTCTATTTTGAAATCGGTTCAGTAGTTTTCAGGAAATCTTGAAAATACTGTCGTTTTCGTTACCACTTTATGTGAATTTAATACGTATCTTTAGGCATAACTCCTTTGTTTATAAACCGATTTAGATGATTCTTGTTTTGTTAAATAGGGGATACCTCAAGGTATTTTAACCGACTTCGAAAAAGGAGGTTTTGAGTTTGATCACATACCTATTTACCAGAAAACACGTAAATTGCCTGCACGATGCACTAAAAAGAGTGAAATAAAAATTATTTTTATAAAAAAATAAAACCGCCTTCTAAAAAACCACATCAAAAAAGTAAGAAATAATTCCTCACCAAATAAATAACGTAAGTACTTTGAAGTCGGGCGGGTTTTAACAAAAACAACAAAAAATTGTACATGTTTCACGCCCGACTTCAAAGTACTTACGTTATTTATTTGGTGAGGAATTATTTCTTACTTTTTTGATGTGGTTTTTTAGAAGGCGGTTTTATTTTTTCGAAAATATTTTGTACGTAAACAGAAATGAGGTTACACTGATTATAGGAAAATAATGATGATACAATGCATATGGCTCTGACGACGGCGACGTCTGTCTGACCGAGTGTCAGTCGCACGACAGACGCGCTACCAATGTTACCACGTCGCTCCCGGTTTGCAGATAAGGAGTAAATTATATTGCAGATAATAGTAAATTATACTTTCAACGCTACTGTACCGAGAACAAATAACAATCGTAAACCCAAAGCCCACATAAAAACGCGTCCTAATTTGTGTCTGTCATAGGCCGAAATAACATGTATTGTTTACATTACGGAAAATGGGTTCGATCCTTCCTCCGACATTAACACCTGTCACGATGTCGTCTTAATGACAGTAGGTATTTATAAGGAAAACTCGGCCGAACACGAAAATACAATTTGGTAAAAGGCAAGGTACATAAAGTTGACAGACGAACGCGAGTAAAACATTAGCCCGGTCGCGTATTGTTGAAGCACAGTGGCTGCTTGAGACGGTGTGATCTTCGCTGTTAATGACTTTAGGTGTAGTACTTACGCATCATTGTCTTATAATTACAATATTCACGGGGTAAGGTGAAATTGTTAATAAAAGTATAACAACTGAATTACTCTTAAAATAATCTTCAGTAAAATTGAATAGTCCTTTAGATGTTTCATAGTCTGTATAAATATTTATTTAGTAGCTAATGACTAAGTACACAAGAGCATACTCCTTAATTTTGATCAAACTTAATGTTTTGTTTGAAAAAATGAGTACTTTGATTAATCTTGTAAAGTATTTTTTTATCATGTATACCTACTTATGTGTTAATGTAACTACATATCCTTAAAATCACAACGATACGCGTGTGCGTACAAGCAAATCATAGAAATAATTCGTCACAGCTCGTTAGTTGTGTGTCACCGCAGCAACGTATATTTTACGACTCCAAACACACATTTACTACGTTCGAATTCGTCAAATATTCATATTGTTCGCGTAAATAATGTTCTAGGAAAACTAATGATGAATGTCGAAACGGAACGGTCGCGGTCGGTGCGGTGTTATTATACATAAAGAAAATTGCTTGATAGGTAAGTATAACGAATGCTACATTAGAATTATTATTAACGATACTTTCTTGTTTTTGAATTACAAAGTAATGACGAAATATTATTTTCAATTTTTTTTTTTGTAAATAATTGATTACCTACACATTTGTTATGATACTAAATTTAATCTATTGATGTACAGTTTCCTGTGTAGATACTAAACCGTTCAAATGTAGCGTCGATAAAAGAGGCGATTAGACCAACAAAGGCTTAACGTATGACGAACACGACCCGTGGGGCCCATGGTCAGCAAATCGTGGCGATCCCCACAAATTTACCCACAACAAACCACCTCGTGAGAGCTGAAACGAAGATTAATCGCCGCAGCACGGGATTACCGAGGTTACGGTACCCTGTACATCTATTCACAGCAGACCTGGCAACAAACATAACACCTATTCACACGGAATTACGCACAAATTCGCGTGACCCATTTCTGCTATCGCTACAGTACGCTAGGCCTACCTAAAATTTCCTATTCAACGATGTTATTCCATTATAGTTCAATTTTGCACAAACATGGAACGTAAATAGGTTTGCCATAAAGTAATTTGACTCGATAGTGGAAAAAATGCGATGAAAAGCGTTGTTTTTATTTAATAAAGGTTGTCCGATATAGGTTTTCATAAGGACATTTTCATGTTTTGGATAAAAATTACTGGATTCCTATATATCTACGTTCTACTGGAAATTCCTTACAATTGATGTTTCCGATATGAATAGAAGAAAACTCCCGACCCAATACGTCAAGAGTAACGGCGGTGGCGCCAATACAGAAAAAAAATAACAAAGCACCGAAGAGGTCCGGATCTCATTTAGACAAATCGCTCGTAGCGGTCAGGTCAGATACCAATAATAAGGGCCCACGTGCTATTGTAGTCTATGCCATCATTAGGCCGTTTCCGCGTAAACCCCGCCGTCGTAATTCAGATCTTATTACAAAACTGAAAAGGGTTCAATTTGAGCAACTGCTCATAAGTTTGTGATCGTGTACGCAACCCGACGACCCAATATCCGACGCCATCGACGTCAATCGGGCTGCCCAGTGATTTTTCTGGATCACAAATTGATATTATTAGCTCTGTTGCTATGCAATACTGTTGTTATTTTAAGTGAAAAGAACAAAATAAAATCTGAAAACGTAGCAAATGAAAGCTGCAACCTTTAACAGAATGCTGTTAGTAAAAACGACTAACAATTACTGGGTATCAGTAAAAATTCTAACCGAGGGGAGTACGATCACAAATCGGAAGGTTTGATTTTCAAACTCATAGCCGCAGGCAAACTGGCAACCTTTTAATTTTATCATGTGCACCGGTCCATTCATCTGTCGAAATTTCATAGAGTGACGCTTTTAGCATCCCCGAAGGGAAATAAATATTCTGGGGAATAAATCTTTCAATTCTTTTTTATTTTATACGTTTGTTTATGTGTACAGTGTGTGGCCAATTGGTATGGTTAACGACTTTTTATTGACATAAATTAAATGTGAACTGCAAAATATTCAATGTACGGGTGAATTCAGTCTTAAATATGGTCAAAATACATGTCGTATTGTCTATGTCTTATTTTTGCATTCTTTATTAAATTTTGTTAGTTAACTTTCATAAACTACACTATCAAGTATCAACTAACATTCATATAAGCTTGGACCCTTCATTTGTAAAAAAACTTCTATTATCGGAGAATAACATTATTCTTTCCTTAGCCTGTGAGCTTCTGCCTCATATTCCAAATGCACTATTTAATTTGGTTTCATAAAATACAGCGCACTCTGTACAGCAAAGCAAACGACGACTTGTTAGGTTTTAAGCCAATTAATCCGGTCTCTTCGTATTTAAACGGAGAAAAATAGAGATTTTTGTTTCTGTAACAGAAAGTTTTGGTTATTTTTTGTTAAATACTTGAGCGATTTACATTGCGAAATTTGAAATTATTAATTCTCAAGTAAGGAAACAGACGTAAGGAGAATAAAATAAATGCGGATTTGAATAATAAACTCAAATGAAATCTTATCAACTAATTGAACTGCTATTATCTTTATGTTCTGGAAAACGAACTGAGTAGTATAATGGCCAAAATTGTTGCCAAAGAGTTTCGTATGCAATTTCTTTCGCAAAGAGATCTTGGACTCGGCGAAGCTACTTAATTCAGCTGCTTCCATAATGAAACATACGACAGTCTTTCTAGAGAGCAGAGCAAACTCGGACTTGTTGCATTTAAGTTAATTAATACGGGGAAGATCTGATAAAGTCCAAAGGACTGACTAGTTCGACTTTTGCCTATATTACAGCTTATTTGCGGAGACGTGCCTTAATTAATTTATTATGTCACTGTGTAATCTCATACGCGAATGTGCTTTTAAAAGTTAAAATTGACATTTTCTTCCTTTGCTTTATGTTTCCATTCTTGGAACTGATTTAAATTTTTTATTAAATATTTTCAGCGAGCAAATAGAACGCTTTTCCTTAGAATCATATGTAATAATAAGGGTCTTTTCAGTGGTGGGTTCTTCTTCCGGGCTCCGGACGTAGGTCACGGCATCGGTTTATTATGTACCGAGATATCCTCCCGGGGCGGTTGCGCGAAACCCCATTTTTTATGAAACACTCGTTATTAATTTACATTCGTAATCTACAGCGAGACATTACGGCTGCAGCTCCTATTACAATTTTAATGTGAGCTAGATTAATAGAAATGTTACTCATTTCTTTGAGAATGTTTGTTTCGCAAAAATATTGTATTTCGATTTTTAACGAAAGCAATCTTAGATAAATGTTATTATTCCGGCTGTAAGCAAACTTGGAGCGTAAAGGCGACGTCTGTGGGGTCCCTTTTTATTCCAATTCGGAGATTGCTCGACGTAATTGAAATAGTATTTTGGAGTCCGTTACATTGTAATTCCTGGCAATATTACGTACGTATGATCTCGAGATTTTATCTAATGAAAGTAACTTTTGGTGAGTTTATATATTATACGCCATACACATTTCCTTGCTTTAAAAAGAAGTGAGAATGATCATGAGAGAGGAAAATTCGTTAGCATATGAAAAGCGTAAATAGGGTTTATAAAATATATAAATCAGATATTCCCAGAGCGGTTGGCTCTCAGAAATCGTCAAGCAGCCTAATCCCGTCTTAGCTGAGTCAAGGGAATGAGAGACCTTGCAACCTCCCCTTCGCTCCTGCAATCCTGGTACTTTTAATGTACAACCCGGCGCTGCTGATGCAGCATCCAGCTATATTTAGAACAAAACATTGTTTTAATTTTTTTACTCTGTACGAACAAACAATAGGGTTACAAGAATACTTCGATTCGGTTATATTACGAGTAAGATTCAATACCGTAACAGCGAACAGATTGGATCCCTTTGTGCACACCGCAAAGGAAGCCTGGCTTTGAATATCTTAATCCTCTGTTTCAAGTACGTACGTGGTAGGTACTTACGATTCCTCGAGTAAGATTGTCTTAGAACTGCGGGAGTTAGCATCAACATGTTATGATATACCACACGTCTCATAAATAAATAACTGTGGAGCCTGATACGTGGTGACGTTTATAATCCATCTATGCTTGAATACTAATTTTATAAATACGGCTAGCTTAATAAGTAGCTCCGATAATCTTGTCTGATTCATGCCAAATATTTTAGGTTTTTAGTAAATAGAAAGAGTAAACACAGAAAACCGGCATAATTATGTACACCTTTTGCCACCTGTATTGTTAATTGAAACAAAACTAGTTTCATCCAGTCACTTTCGTTTTGTGAAAAAAAAATCTTGAATGAGCCAGAACAGGAATGAAGGTTGTGAATATTTATAATTAGCTTAAAAGTATCTACTTAATAAGATCCATTGAAAATTATGCTATAAACTCTTCAAATAAAATAAAATAATACAAATATACAATAATATTGATGCTTTTTCAAATACATAAAATCTTGCTATTAAGTTATTCATCATTCTCCTTATTCATCCATAAGGAAGGCCAGTGCCCCAGCAGTGGGGACATTAAATGGCTGATGATGATGAAGTTAAATTTACATTCAGACTATTTTAGCTTAGTGAAATCCAGTCCACGCCGTTAATGGTACTATTTATAGCAAAAGTGGGGGATACCTACTCACTGAAACAAAAGGGCTGAAAGTAAGATAAGTATTTATCGTAAGAAAATGAAGAACAGCATAGGAGGAAAATGTCAGAGATGACAGACAGCAAAGACAGGCGTAATAAAAAAAGATAAACAAAAAATGCAAATATTAAAAAAGAGTAAGTAGGTAAATACTTATATAAATAAATATATCACTGAAAAACGGCCATTATATTGCACTCATATTTTTCAATTTGCCGTCGCGTTCATTGACTAATTGTGAAGAATAGTTACTTTAATAACCAATCGTAAATGCTATTTTAATTAAGGGAAGGAGGCTTCAAACTATTGCAGTCGTAAAGTTAATAGGTAGAAACAAGGAAATTAAATCCTAGTCGTAATTTATGCTACCCGCAGAATGTGAGGGCAAGATGTAGATAGGAGTGACGGCCTACCTTCCGTCTTATGACGTAATATGATGACGTATGTGCGGTTATTAAAGTGGGATAACGTGTCTGCGTTATCGTTTGTGACGTAATTGGTAGCAATGAACTTGAACATGAAAGTTTTAAATGTGTAGACAAGGACGTTAGGAATGTTAGAAACGATGCAAACAAGACTTTTGCGGATAGGTAAAAAAAACGTTACAATTGTTTTAAGAGCTACAACATTAAACATTGCATTTAAGCTGCTCCGAACGGAGTTTGGAAACCTGTTGCTGTCAAACGGTTTAGTAGCGTTCGTTGTCCGGAGTCATACAACTACGCACATGTTGTCACCAGTTGAGGCTAGTCTTCAATCGGTTTAGCGTTTATTGACTTCCGCTCGTTCCCAAGTTGGACCTGTTAAGCATCGGACTATTCTAGCCATGTAAACTTTGTGAAACAACTACTATTACAAGACTAAAAACCCAAAAAAATCACAGCAATTTTGGCAGCTCCAAAGTAGACACTTAGATACACCGATAAATTTCTGCTTAACAGAGTTTCCGGACAATTAACACCACGCCTCAGTTATTAAACATCTCTAGATTTCAGAAATATTCCTTTATTTTACGCAAAATACAAATGCAAAATATCTGAGCTCGCAATTAACGCAATCCAACTTTACCATGACTGCTCAAAAGATAAAAGTGAAAAAAAGTAATGGATTGATGTCAAACTTGCCGTGAAAAATTTTTGTCAATGGGGGAGATAATTTTCTCGGAACAACGAGAAGAGTGTTTTATAAAATTTCAATGAAAAATTGTCGCCGAACCGCGCTCGAGAGCTCCCGATCGGTCGAAGTTGCCGCAGTAATTTACCGTCATTTGTTTTCTATGAATATTTATTACCCGATTCGAAAACAATGACCGTATTGAATTTCAATGTACGATTCGAATGACATGTTTTGGTACGTAGCCGGTAATGGTACGATGTTAATATTATCTATAGAGATAGAGAGAATAAAACGGGAAGCGGTCCGGGCAAACTTTGTTGGCGTCGAAACCTCGTTCTTGACGATATTTAAATTTGCCGCCGCGACAACTCCGCCGCCGGCGACAATTCAATTACAACTAATAGCCCCTGATTCATGTTTGTATTGCTAATTAGTCGCCGAATCAAGTTTTGTCACTCCTCGGTTACCGCCGCTTGCCACTCGCTCTGTTGTTTAATAGATTGTTCTTTGCTGACTGTGGCTGGTTGAGCGTTCAACGCCTTTTGTTTACGCATAATTAATGCATGTCTTCTCATTTTATTACGACTCCCCACGCCCTGTTAAGCATTTCTGTTCGAGTTGTTATAATTCTTAATGGTTGTTGTGGACTTAAGGTATAATTCGTTGAGTTTTACATGAATAATCGTTGAAACCTCTTCATTAAATGATATCGAATAAGGATTTTAAATTACGAAGGCAATATTCGAATATGTAACCCGAATGTTCTAAATTCATATAGTAAGTTTTATAATAATAACTTCCATTGCTCCCAAATCCCGTAGATTATCAATCATGTTCGTTGCAGGAATCGGCCGCCTCACCGCAATCGGACAAATATCAAAGGGCTTTCCCTAACTTCGAAGACATGATCCCTTGAAAGTTTCTAAGTCAACTGAAAGCTACTGAATCTGAATAAAAACCAGTTTGGGCTTTTCCAACTACACTTTGACAGATTAGAATTTAGAAACTCGAAGTTATTGAGGTTTTCACTATTTAGCAGTGGTAATAAAGTTAAGACTTTCGATGTTATCGTTCAAGTGGGTTTTTTTCTTAGTAAAAAAATAGTTCAACTACCCAAAAAATAAATACATAAAAGTATTTTCATCCCATCGATTCGAAAAGCGATGATTGTTTATCCAATAACAGGGTCCAAAACGATTCATTTTTTACCTGTTATGACAAAAGGGTATAAATGAGATTTGAATTTTGAACAGCTTCATAACAGGGTCCAAAACGATGAGATTTGAATTTAGAACATAATTAAAGAAGCATTGGTTGGAGTGTAGGTGTAGCAAAGGGTGTGCAGTACTTAAAAAAAATTCAACTGATTTTGTATGGGGCCGGGACTTTTTCGGGACCGAGAAATTTTCAAAAACGGAATTTTATAAAATTGAGAATATCTCGTAAACGGTGAGTCGTAGCTAAAATGTAACAAAATTTTCAACCCCCCTACGGCATCCCCGGAGATAGTTTTAAGAAATCTGATGGACATAATATATTTTTTTTATTTAATTTTTTTATTTCAAAACAAAATTTTTTTTTCTTGCCCGACTAGCGCTATGATGTACCCGAACGACAAAGAAAGGTAGGTAGTTTGAGTTGTCTTTACTGCTTTTCTTATAGAGGGGGATGAAAAGCAGAGTGTATTACTCGGCCGCAAAATTATTTTCACCTCGGGCGGCGTATATTGCATCCCTCGCTGCGTTCAGGATTCTACTTTAGAATCCCTCGCTGCGCTCGAGATTCTACTCTAGAATCCTTCACTGCGCTCTGGATTCAAAATAGCGCCCTCGGCGTAAATATATTATTTTGCTCCCTTGTAATACAATCTACTATTAAATACGTACTATCATTTTAGGTATAAACTTTAAACGATTTGTTTTTTCAAGAACAGCCACTGTAAACAATATAGGTTTCGAGGTAAAGTGTTCTTCACAATCGTGGTCCCAACCATTTCTAGTGGAGTGCTGATTGTCATCGATATAATAGCCGTTATAACAATCGTATAAGTTCTATTATTGTGTGAACCCACGTTTTATTGAAATCTTCTCAAGTTCTAATTGGGTGAATGTCTTCTTCGTTCTTTAATAGCATTATTAGTAGTTCCTGCCATAAGAGATGTTATTGGAATATTATATTCGCATTAAGCTAGTTAGTTTAGGTCTAAGTTTCATTGTTATTTTTACAACCATTTTCTTTTTTTATTTTGATTCATTCGAACCTTTATACCTTTGTACCTAAGTACCTCAAAAAATTTGTACGTGCAGATTTTCAAAATCATTAAATAACTACTAGTTTCTCAATTATCAGGATCTAGTACCTACTCACTTGGACCTTCATTCAGTATTATGTATTCATAGTCCAACAATTTACCCCAAGCTTTGTCAACTTTGTGTTATTTAAAGCTCTTTTCCTCCCAGTAGAATAGGTATGACCCTAATTATAATTATGATGTGTACAATATTTTACTTCGTATGTCTACTTATTTCGTTCTCCATTATGGCTGTGTTTTATATAACTGATTGTTTACTTGTTTATACACTACGGACAATGTCGTCATAGCAGTTACCATGTACTACGAGAACCTCTTGGGACTAAAGATTAATTGTACTAATCAGCTTAGTTATTGATAGTAATACATAGTCATTCATTCATTAAGTGGGTGTCTGACGATGCTAGTATTAAGTGCTTTGTTGGAATGTGTTCGGATTACCTTCGACTAATCAGCTGACTAACACCTGCTTCATTGATATTGATCGGGTGTACTACCAGACAGTATTTCCTGGTTAAGTTCTAAACCAAATCCGAAGTAGGCAGAATTTTGTGCTACAAATCAGCTGCTTATTGCTGATTTTACAACAGTTTAAAATTATAAAAATTTGGCTTTTATCGTTACAATAATAGAAAATAAACTACTGGATCGTTTCTTTAGGTACAGCTTTAGTTTTAAGTCTAGACAAACTTAAACGGAACACTGGCACCGTGCAAACATCACGACTTTTTAAAAAAAACTGGATACATGACAACTTACCGAGAATTTGGTTAAACCCGTATGTGAAGTAAGCACATATGGATCAGATTTGGCGGCATTGTATCGCGCGGACCAGACCTTTTGCAGAAAAAAGATTTTGGACATTATATGGCCCTACTAATAATTGAAAATAACGATTTCAAATTATAAAGGTTTCACTTTACATTCAAATTATATACGTTACTGAACTATAGAAAACACCCTTAACAACATAAAAGCGTTTCTGTACAGCTTTAGTTTGAAGTCCAGAAAGGCTAACGTGCCATCGTACAAACTTCGCGGCTTCTTAAAAATGTTCTCGACACACGACAACATACCGAGAATTAGGTTAAACCCGTATGTGAAGTAAGCAGGGATCAGATATGGCGGCATTGTATTGCGCGGGCCGGACCTGTTGCGCCAACTATTTTATTAGCACGCGAGTACGGGCCATTCTTTACGGCTTTTGTGCTGTTCCCTCGGTGCGCCGTTTAGTCGCACATTGTGCCCACCCTGATTGGCCAGGCTTATACCAAACAGAGGCATATTTTCCATTTGTGCCACCCTTTGTTCTGGCTAGTTATATACTGGGACTCGCTTTCGGCTGCTCTCTTTGACTGACTTTTTACCTCGATTGTTCCTTTGAATTCCCACTTGTTTTCTTCGGTGCAATTTCATTTTTTCAATAATATTACTTAGGCAATATTTCTGTACAAATATGTCTTGTTTTAACACGAATACTCAGTTCTGCTGATATAACTGTAACATTAAATTGATAGAAAACCATGAGTCGCTTCTAACTTACGTCGTGCGCCGAAGTCAATTTGATTATTTACAAAGCATTCTCGGCGAGTATAAAACCAACGTTTTGACGTTTCCTAAGCTCCTGCAAACTGCATTGTTTGTCTCGCCGTGTGTCAAGATTGTCGTCCAGATAGACGCCAATGCGGTCCCTGCATAAATTGAAGGCTTTGCAGCCACAACGGCAACGTAGCGGGAATTTCCCTCAGGGTTTTCAACGCGAAAAAAACTGGATTCATCTCGTACCTCCAATACTTCATCTATAATTCAATATTCGCTATTACCTCCGACGACTATTTACAATGGTAATTTACGTGGCTAATTCTCTCTGCGCACACTTGAATGAATAATATTCGAAGCTCCGAGGCTTTTTTGATTTACATTCGGATATGTACCAACTCGTTGATCTGTTGGGAGGGTTTAGCTTCTGCCATTTTACTGTATTCAAGTTAAATGATAGGTCAGTGTTGTTACAAAACTACTTTCTGCAAAAGGTATTGGATAGAAACTTTCTCTCGACTGATATTGGAAAAATCCTTAAGTGAGCACAAACGGTATAAATAAGCCTGAGCTTGATATTGCACGAATTTACTGTATTTCTTGCAGAAAAATCTCAATGTTCAATGAAACTCCGACTAGACGATCTTGTTAGTTTATATTAAGTTGAGAAATCGCTTAAAGACTACCGAGCCAAGGCACCGCGTATCGATGCTTTCTTATTTAACGCAACTTTCCGGGACTAAGGATTAAATAAAGCGAGCCGAGGAATTTACTTCTCTTTGACTAAATACCTCAAAAGATTAATTAGGATAAACTTTTACCCGAGCTGGTTAATACTATTACAAAAACAAGTCAAGAGGTATTGTAGGATATACTTGGTGTATTTTTAAGCTATAATATCTATGAAAGCTTTTATTGGTTCTATTTAGGATCGATAATGACAATTTATTTATTGAACACAAAATGTATTTTTTGCGCCCTGTATATTATCTAATAAGTATAACAATTAAAAAGAAAATCTAGTATTAAAAGGGCGGTCTAACTGCTCAAAGATTTGCAGACTCAATACATTTTACAGTCCAGTAAAATTTTAAAATTTCTCGTAGGCTATTACGTTCAAAACCGCTTTACACGTCCCATAGTCAACTAGATTCGTAGATTATCCGTGTAATGCACCTCGTTGGGACGCAAGTGCACCAGCAAGCAGTTGCAATGTCACCACATTTCAGTCCCGACTACGTGACTCCATCTCCCGTAATCCAGGACACCTGCTTTTCAAATCAATGTCCACTTAAACGGTCTGTTGAAAATCTTCTTGTTACCGAGCAAAGTTATTGAAACACCTTATATAATAATCAGACGAACAAAAACTACAGTGGTGGTTGTTGGAAATTACGTGAACGTGGAATAATAATGGAAATGCACAATTAAATGAACTTTTTGCTGATTAAAAAGTGCATAATGATAACGCTTCTAGGGGATTAAATGGAACAAGAAATACAAATAACGCTATACCAAGTCTTGTTAATTATCTTACAGAAAACATATCTTGCTACAAAAAAGAAACCGAGGCGTGCTAGTGAAACCATTCGCCGTACAAATAGGGGTTCTGCCTTATAAAAAACTTCAGTTCTTGTTAAATTGCGTGATGACGATGAAAGAAATACACTGACTGATTAGTGTAATAATATTCATTGAGCAACGGTGTGTGCAGTTAAGTGTAAGAAAGAGATTATTCATAAATTTCTAATGTCTATAGTTAATTTATACTTGACGCTTTAGTATATTTTTTTATTAAAACTAATAGGAGTTAATATTTAAAATACTATCAAATTTTTTGAAGTCTCGAAAAGTCACCATGTACTAGCAGACTCAATTTAAATAAATAGGATCGCCATATGAATTCGTACTAATCATCATGACTGAAGGTGACTTTAATAAGCTAAGCTGACAATTAATTAGAGTTAAGGTTTTTCGTTAAAACGGTCATTGAAAGGTAGCCGATTTACTAACCTATCTTTTATAATACACTGCAGTTTAAAATCACCCATTATCATAAAACGTATCCATCACAACCAAGAAACTCCAGGTACCTTATGTCTGTATTTTAATCTATCTTCACTCACTGTCTGACTTTTTTAAACCTTCTTACTACCCTAATGGGCAAGAAAACAGTTTCCCGATGTTATAGTTTAACACAAGTCCTTACCTACCTGTGGAGCAGTGAGATATTCCTTCTTAAACAAGCGGTGTTCAATTACCGGAAAAATTATTTTTTTCGTAACTGCTTTTATATTTAGCTAATGGAATTCATGCTATTTCATTATATGGTGCGTTTACATGTTGGGCGAGCCTAGGCGAGCCATCACGAGCGGCCAGCTTGTAAACGGCTGTTTGTGATGGCTCGCCTTGGCTCAGCCTTTATTCTCGACTCGTGGCTCGTGTAGGCTCGCCGAGCCAAGGCCAACATGTAAACGCACCATTACATATTTTGCTCGTTAGTTGTTTGTAACTTTATTGTAGACAACATGCTCATCTATATCTATGGTACTTATAATAATAATGTAAACGAGCCAGTTCCGTGAAAAGAAATAGATAATAACACCACCAGGGTGCCTACCATCAACTTTATGACAGCGATTCAAAAATAGCGCGATTCAGAATAGGTTCCTAAAATGAATCGCTTTCTTTCGTACTCTGACCTTCTAAAAACTGGATCGCAAATGAATTGCTAAATGTTAATGACCGAACGATTTGTGTCCTTTTTCTTCTACCCGTCTCTTTCACTCGATTCTGTCATGCCCGGAGAGTGAGAGGGACGGGTATAACCTGCAGGTGACATGTTAAATCGACCGGGTTATAAGTCAAATAAGAGTTTCTGACAGCTTAGCGGCTGTGAAATGTCATTGATCGATCACTGAATCGCTGTCATTGATATTAAGCTGTCGTGGTACGAATAAGCGAAGCAGATCAGTTTAGGTTCCTAAACAAAACCGTAATAAGAGTTGATGGTAAGCACCCTGGCGTCTTTTAAACGAAACAGATAACAAAAATATGATTTTTGAATTTTTTGTCTGTCTGCCTGTTGTCCGTGTTTCACGCGAAAACTACTAAGCTGATTTTGATGAAGCTTTTTTGTTATACAGGGTAAATTTTTTATCAGTGCACAAATTTTTAAGATCGACTCAGAATCGGTAAGTGAACAACTTTCTCCTAGAAACATAGGTCAAATATGACAAAATTTTTTTGACTCTTCATACAAATCGGACTGATCACGTGATCGATTTAGTATGGGGAGTCCAAAAAATTTTGTCGTATTTCGACCCATGTTTCTAGGAGAAAGTTGTTCACTTACCGATTCTGAGTTGATCCTAAAAATTTGTGCACTGGTCAAAAAATTTTCCTGTATATCTATTGGTCCTCGCCAACATATAGGCTATAATTTATTTTGAAGATTGAAGTAACTGTTTTAATCTTAAAAAATTATCTAATTCCCCGGGATGACGTCGTATAGTCCACGCAGGTGAAGTCGTGGAAGGCCGCTAGTAATTATAAGTACTTGAAATCAAATAAAAAGGTGCAATTACCTAGGTAAGTATTCAAAATAATACAAACAAACATACATATTATACTCACGCCTGACTCCCATGGGGGAAGGCAGAGACTATGGATCGCCACCTAGGTACTACGATCCTTGCACCATTCCTACGCTTTATTCAAAATAAAGAGCAATAAAAACGACTCTCCGTAGTCAGAACGCGCATTTAACGTCATTTACAATTTAAAAAATCTGTTTAACTCCTCCTATCCTATCACACACAGGGTTGCCAGGTATTTTTTTCAGAAATTCGGGACATGTACTGAAATTGAATAAAAAAATCGGGACAAAGCATTTTGCCGCGGGACAACAAGAAATAAAAAGGAAAAAAAATTAAAAGTATATTTTAATGAATTTTTTTTTTTACTGATAACGTTCCTTTTTTAAATAATATTGTTTGTCATATTTCAATTCACTTTTTGCTTTTTTCCGCAATTGTTCGTTTTTTTTCTTCTTTGAACTTTACAAGATAATTGAAAATTGAATGTTACAGCAACTCCAATCGAATAAGTTTTGTAAAAGGTGATTTCGCACGTCTGTCCACTGAGATTAGGAACCTACTTAAAATGTTCAAAATTTTCAATTTCGTTACTTGATTGTTTCTACAACGTGGTCCACAGCTGCACACTGCTAAAACAAAAACACTGCGAACTACAAATTAAAAAAGGTACTTACTCAAAATAATTGATTAAAATGTATAGGTATTGGGTTAAATATTACTATGATTGTTTTGTTTCTTTGTCTAACTGAAAAATGCGGGACACATACCTGTCCCGGCGGGACATTGTAAAAATTGGCTGTTTCGCGGGACGTCCCGCTAAAATCGGGACACTTGGCAACGCTAATCACACACCTTTTTATATTACTTACTTTTACAAGAGTTAAGTAAAGCTGAGTGTAGGCATGCGCGCTCAACTGGACGATCGGCCGGAAATGACGCAGAAAATTGCTCCCCTCCCCTCTCCTCACCTGGACGCAATATCCTACTACGACTTCCAATTATGCAGATTATCTGTCTGACGATACAGTCCCAGCGATGTTACTTACATGCAGTTATGGGGTCATTACTGCAGTTACGCTTAAAATATATAACAGTTAACGGGAAATTATTTTTTAATTCATATTTAATGTGATAGATTTACAGGGTTCATTTGCAGTTTAAAGTTGAATTTCAAATTAACAAAGTGTCTTTTGCATAACAAACTATTTAGATCTTATCTTGCCGATGACGTTACAGTTACTAGTAGACCCGGTAAACCTCGTATCACCTCTGTCGTGTTTATTATTTTCCGTTATTTATTATTTATGTTTCTCACCGTTTAAACCATTCCTGAACTTCCACAAATATTTCAAGACCAAAATTAGCCTAATCGGTCAAGCCATTTCTGAGTTTTAGCGAGATTAAAAAACAGCAATTATTTTTTATATAATGCAATGTATAGATATCGTTATTGGTTGATTTTCAAGTTTTATGATGAAGTCAATAATAAAGGGAGTGCGTAGTATTAACTAGCCAAAAATAAGTATGTCTGTAATGAATAATTATGAAGTGTTCTATTTTTATAACCACAACGGGGTAGTACTTAGCCTTCATCACACCACACCTGATGTTAAGTGGTGACAAGGCTGGAGGTGGAAGCCTCCCGGAATCCTCAATCACTGAGGAACTGGCTATCTTATCTCTAACTGCCGGAACACAATAATACTTACTGAAAACATCATTGTTATGGCGTCAGATTTAGATAAGATGGTGGTAGCTAGCTTTTATAAGCGCTTTTTACTTTTAAACAAAGATTTGTTTACATCAAAAAGTATAAAGACCATAATCTATAACATTGATCCATAAATTTGAAAAAAATTGTTACACTACAACCATAGCCTTTATTTGAATTCCAAAATTCATTTTAACTTATTAATTGATCAGAATTACTTTAGCCTCTGCACACTATTTTCTCTGGGAAATCGCAATACAAAGTACGAAATATCTAGACTACGAAAAAGAATGTTATACACATCCATTACAAATTTCAAAAAATTCCGCCTCACATTTTCAGAAGCTGAATAAAACTGCTTGTTTTCATACATATTTATGTTTCGGTCGGGTCTTAAAATTTACAGAACAGGTTTATGAAATAAGCATTTCCTACTAGGTTCAGAACTTAAGAGAGTATTATCATAATGCATCTCATTCGAAGTGAACATCCGGGTTGAAATTTCAACTATTAGTTGTAAGATTTTATGATTGAAATTCGAATATAAAATATTTTTTTAGAAAATCAACCAACTCATTAAGTTGTGCAGCTGAAATCAGAAGGACACTAAGTAACATGTCTTACCAGTTATTGGGTTAATATAGTACCTACACTCGTAACTTAAACAAGTATATTTGTTGATGTGATAAAGTTCTAAAGTTTTCAGCTACTTCCTGAACTGGTTGCAGTTGCTTGCATCCAATGACTCATATTTACTTTGTAGTTAACTGCATAAAATAAAGTAATAAAATCTTAATACAGAAATAAATATTGTTTTGTTCGCTTTTATGTGTAATATTGGAAAATTAAACAAATTAAATATTTTTTGTTAATTTGTTCGTTAATCTTCGAAAAGCTTTCGCCCGGACTGTGAAAGGTCGTGGGTTGGAGTCCGATCGGGGCTAGTTGGTTTTTCATAATACTTCATTTTTATCAATCGTAAAAATTGCATTGTAAATGCAAAAAAGGAAAAAAATAATTCGCCATTGAGTTTTCTGTACCAATTTTTGAAAGTTTTTTGGTCTATTACTTATTTAGTGTAGCTATAGCATAAAAATATTAAATAATAATAAAATGATACGAACATCATTAGCTAATTCCATACATTTGAAAATGCAAGTCGCATCAAGCTCCTCGGTGAATCGTAAGATGCACACGTGGGTGCAAGCTGCATAATAAGAAGGGTCAACACTGCAATTACCCCACTGATATAGACACTGTGATCAGTCCTTTACGTACCTAACTCTCGTGTTCCTTTCCAGGTTAAACAAGACTACAAATTACTAATACCTACCTACCCCTGAACCTCTTATGTCGGAAAACGGAAACTTGAACAATAGAAAACAGTTTCCAGTCCTGTCTTTACCTTTAAACACACGTGGAAATGACCCGTTGCAGATTATAGACGGAATTTCTGACGACAAACTAACTGGAAAACAAAGACTGTTGCTTCTTATTACAAGCTTTTATTTTTACTTGCAGTGTATGTATGCATGTATGTCCGTTCGGGTCAAATCTTGCAAGCTTAATTTAAGCATATTTATGCGTGCGTAACCATTGAGTGGATAACAGGGTTATTTTTTTAATAGTTATACAATTTTTGGACACTATCTTTTTCTATATACTTACGTGTTTCTGTTCAATGTTTTGTGCCGTTTGACCGCGGGCACACGTGTCCTCGCAATCTGCATAATGAGAAGTCGGAGGTTATTGCGCGGAGCTAACACTGCAATTTGCCGCCTCAATTGTTATAGAGACTGCATCCTCTTTACTTACATTGATTCCCATAGGCACCGGTACGTTTTTACGTAAACTCATTTGCTGCACATTGATAGGAAGGGGACCTAGAGTGTAGTTAAAACAATCTTGCATGCTATTTGGCCCTGAGCATGCTGGTTTTGTATGATAGTATCGAAACTTGATCGCTACAGTTTTGATTAGATTATAAAGCTTCTTCTTTTAACTTGGAAATTAAAACTTAAAACGCTGAAGTTTAATCTTATTTTTAAGTGAAAAATCAGTTTCTCATTTAAATTGCAATTTCGTTTGCTAAGTATTATAAGATTTTATGATAATTAAGCGAGAAATCGTGTATTATTGTGGCAGCCTTTTGATACGACACAAAAATAGCTTAAAAAAATCATAATTTCCAATTATTTTTATAAATATGTTTTTCTGGAACCGTGTAAATCGAGCATTTCAATAGAAATTCAGTGTATCTACGAAATTGTTTCCCAGATTTTTTAAGTTGGTACTTTATAGTTTACTAGCGGCCGCCCGCGGTTTCACCCGCGTGGTTCCCGTTCCCGTGGGAATATCGGGATAAAAAGTACATATAAACCTTCCTCTTGAATCACTCTATCTATTTAAAAAAAACGCATCAAAATCCGTGGCGTAGTTTCAAAGATTTAAGCATACAAAGGGACATAGGGACAGAGAAAGCGACTTTGTTTTATACTATGTAGTGATTTTACCTACGTTTAATTTACTGTCGCCATTAAAAGACCACGGACTTCGTAGTTTATTTTCTATAAGTAAAATATTTTATGAAAGTGTTTTATTAATTCATCCCATTAGAAAGTTTGGCGAGGACTAGGAATAGGGAAGTGTTGGGAAATGTTCGGAGTTCAGAAACTATCGATGGAATCAATGACGAGTCGCTGACCTTTCGGGAAGATCGCTTAGTTAGTTTTTTTACTTTGTTAACTTTGCTGTTAACAAAGTAAAAAAAGTTGTCTGTGCAGTGATTGATAATGCCTTAAAGATCTATGAGAATAAGCAAAAAGGAAAACAATGTTTTATGCATACCTACCTAAACCAGAATCGTTTCATATAGGTAGTTATTCGTTATATAAGTGACCCAATTAGATAAATTTCCAGTCTTCTTCGAACTTCACTTAATTAATATAAGTACTTAATAAATTTAAATATCCTTCAATAAATAATGAAGAAAAACGAAACAGAAATCCCCAGAATGAAGCCAAAATATGATCAATTAACCTTCCATAAACTTTCGGACTGAAAGTACCCGATCAGTAATATTTCTCTATCGACTGAAACCGTCAGCCGATCTTTGTCAAGCGACCTCTGATCAAATTCCGGCCACTTGTCACCCGCAACGCCTTGCACTCCGTCTGTTATTTGACAGACCCCCACCCCACTACCCGAGATATTTTATTGACCGGTTATTATTTTATTTTATAGACATCCACTCTTATTTCATAGCCCTTAAGACGGGTTACGGTTTTTGTCGCAAGATTATTGGGGCAAATCTTTGTAGATCGACATTTTTATTGAATCGAATTCGGTAGACGACTTATGTGGCTCACGTCAACGCTCTTTTTTCTTCCTTTTTAGTGTTGTTCGTGTTTGTGTTATAACTTTTTACTGTCTATAAATAGGATTCTATTCGTGTGTTGATTGTGAACGCGCTTTGTATACAAAGCAAACATTTCAAACAATATTAATTTTGTATTTTAAAAAATGTAGAACGTAATTCTCTATAAATTCGATTCACTTAGAGTGTTTTTTTATATTAGACGGTCTTGTGTTTCAAGTGCAAGCGACTGTGGAAAACGAGCAAACTGTGCGTTTCGTACAAACCGGACGGCGATATTGAATTGGAAGAAAAAAAGAACTGAAGATGTGTCCCACAGTGTTTTCGATCAAAGAAAATTACACGAGGCGTCGACGGCGCCACTGGTCTTTTCCCGACCGCTAGAGCTCTATAAAAATCCTTTTCCTCGCAACATATCGTCTTTTCTCCCCAAATTGCGGCTGTCCCGGTGCGGCAGACACGTCCAGGTAATAACGCAATAAACCACTGAGAGCTTCCCCCTGGAAAAGCGATCGAGTTTTCCTTCAACCTTTCGAAAACGAGTTGTTCCCGACTTGGGCAAGTGGCCGTTAGTTGGAAAAGTAGCTTTATTTCTTAACGCTTGAGTCGTCTTTGAGTTGGCGTGCGCTCGTGGTGAGCAATCGGTCAGAGCTGACCGCGAGCCGCGCGGCTGGTACGCTGTTGCTGCCACTTTGTGTAATTGAAAATTCGATGTGCATTTGTTTAGCTCTAACAATTTATGGTGTTGATGGCTCCGAAAATAGTGAAGAGTTTTTTTTGTTGTTTAAGTATCAAATGTTTTGATTGCCTTTTATAAAAATATAAACTAGTAGTAGCGTCCTTATTTACGCTAACGATATAACAGATTTTGAATAGAAAACTTACGCTGGATCGTAGTTACTGAAACAATACAAAAGCTAAGGTTTTCTTCCTTATTGTTTATCTATTAGGCTGTTTTCATAACAAGACGAAATATCATTCAGTACATTAATATTTCAGAGCTTTACCTGGACGTCACTTTTGGCGGTCGTAATCGCCTTAAAGCCATTTTCTAGCGGCCAACATCTTTGTTCTCAGATTCGGGAAATATTGCAAAATGTTGTAATAAACGTAAGCCGAATACGCTTACGAATTGATTTGTACGGAGAAATGGTTTAGTATCTTACAAAAAGTTGTTTCGGAGATATGACAAATATTACGCTGATCGTGACACAACCTGTGTCATCTGTTTTTAAGATATAAAAAGATTTTTCTTAAACATATACTACTCTAATTTCAAATAATTAAATCTATGGTGTTCGACACGGTAACACAGTCAACCATTGTACATTTATATAGAATTTGATATTTTTCCGGGATAAAAAAAGTTTCCTTTGTTTCTCTCCAGGCTACAAAGTATCGTCCCTTTCAGCCATTTTGGCGTGATTGAGCAACAAACATTCAAACATCTAAAATCTAAACGTTCACATTTATAATATTAGTAGGATATTCATCAAAATTTTGAACGTAATTAATTTAATCGTTTAAAATAGCGCAATTGAGCCCCTGAACTATAACGTAACATAACCTAACTCTCAAAGAGTCTATAATGGCCGTTATCGAAGCTAAAATCCTAATTGAAACAAAATGTTAGAACAAAGGCGCGTCATTTGCGCTCTGCAGCAAACTAAGACCAAAACACGTATTTCTTTTTCCACAGAGCGTCTGGTTTAGACCATTAAGTAATCTCCTTTCTCCCGCGTCGAATGCACTAATGCTTACCAGAAATGTGTTTCAGTTCTTAAAACACCAAGTTCAACGAAAAACAGTTAGTCTTACACGACAAAGGATTTAATGGAAATCTTGCGAGTGTTTGTCTGGGAAGTGTTTTATGATTTATATTAACACGTTTCTTGGTAAGTATGTTTTTCTTGGCTTCTGCTTACAGTCAAAAAAATATCAAGTTTGAATAAAAATAGTTGGTTTTGATCTAATTCAACTTATTGCTACAAAATCGTAAAAACTAAATTGATAAAAAAAAGAAATGACATTAGTTATACTTTGTCTGGGAAATTAAATCTGGACGAAAGTTAAAGTTTATTAATAGAAAAAACAAACCGTACTAATAAATATGATTTGAATTTCATTAAGGCGAGGATTCCCCACCGAAATAGGCACGCTAACGCTTGCTCGGCCGTGCGATATACACTTCGCGCGGACGCAGCGGCAGCCGGCATACTGTGAAATCGCGAGCGCCCCGCGAATCGAAAATCACTTAAAATTCAATTAAAAATGAAATAATAAAAATTTTAAAAGTTATGACGGCCGGAATCTCTTGCCTATTCAGAGACAATTATTTTCATTTATTTCTCATTAACTAAAACCAAGTATACTGCTAGTAATAGGATATTTGGATTACGACTAGTAGACGGATGTTTGGAATTTTATTTGATACAGTAAAGTATCACTATTCGTAAATACGTTATATTTTCGAAAGCGAAAGCCGGAAACACTAGATAAATAACTGTAAAATAACGCGCAGTATTTTTTCCAAACTTTAAGAACTTGTTATTTGCGAGTAATCCATAATTTAAAATACCCTATTTTAAGGAATCCTAGCCTTAAGCTTATTTTCGAATACATACCAGCCATTTACGGAAAGTTTAAAATTCTGAAATCGGTAGCAAAATACCACCGGCAATTATAACTCTTCAGATTCCACTTACTCCATAAAATATTACCTTGAAAGGTAAACGTCTGTAAACGTAAACAAAAAGAGAGGAATTTCAAAAGTTGGCATCAGAGCAGGGGTATCTCATAATTATATTTGTGTTCACAACACCAAACAAACTAAGCGTTCTAACTTGATCGGCCGCGTTATGAGAATCGCAAAGCGGGTTTTAATTAAGAACGCCTCTTTGTCAACTGTTCCTTTTAATTTTGATGAATAAAGAAAATTATTTATTTGGCCGCGTTAGCGCTTACCGTGATTTATTCGCCAAGTTACGGACGTTTATAAGCGTCTGTAAGGAAACGTCTTTTTCACAATTTCCGGTGTCTTGACGCCTGTATCTTTTGCTGGGAAATGATTTTTGCACAGTCACTGTGACTGTGTCTAATAGTTGTTGCAACTACAGAAGATGACGTTTTGAATTTACTTGTTGTTTTGTAACACTTCTTGGCAGTTGTTGTATACAAAATATAATTTTGTTGGTTGCATTGCTTTTGGGATAATGTAACGCCCGGAAAGTTTGCACTAAAATATGTATGCTCACTACTGCAAGCGTGTACATTAAAAACAAATATGGTTATCAAATTATGATATCGTTTTTTTAAATATTAGAAATAAAAATAATTGAAACTCGATAAAAGTAAAAAATATAGAAGGCAAGACAGTAATATCAGCAATTGTTCATGTTTATGATCAATGCAAAAAACATAATTGTTCATTCCATCCCCTATTCTTAACACCGTGTTTTGCAATTTAACTCTCAGAATAAGATGATGTCCGTTACATTTACTGTAGGTACTAAAGGCGCGAGTACACGAGCAGTTTTTTGGCAATAATTGCCTGGCAACTTTTTTTTGGCAATAATTGCCAAAAAAACTTTAATGGATCTATCTGGAGCAAATAAGTGGAGCGATGTTGCTCCATATTTCGTGGTATTGTTTAGCCGTATCTGAGCAACTACAGGTTGCTGCATTTTGACATTTTGCCATCACCCTTAGTATTATTCTGAGATTAATTGCTGGATGTGGTCGTGACGTAATTTTTGACGGGGATTGACAGGAATACTGCAAATTTCAGTTGCTCGTGTAAGCGCGCCATTGCCTGTTTTATTTGTCTCATAATTTAATAATGTATGCTTTTTGTTTCAGGTATGTGAATTGCTCGTATTTCGTTCACTTGAAATGGTGAGTGTATGAACATTATTGGAACAGGGAAACATCAAAGAGATTTTTCACAGTGAAACTGTAATGTTCACGTTTCCGCTATATTAAAACGAATTACACAAATTATTAAAACTTGTAAAATGGTACCGCTGGTCTGAGGCTTTGCGCCCGCTGCGCCCCGTAGTAAATCTCTTAATCTCTTTACAATGGTTCAACGTCATAAATTTGACATCTGTGACTTTTTTTATGACGATATTCGAAAACGTGTCCCTCCCCACGGCATGATAAAATCGTGTTTTATGGACTAGCGGCCACTCAGTTCATTGTTTTATTTCGTTTTATTGATTAAATTTGCGGATAAATGGAGAAAGAATCAGATTAATATTTTGTTTTCAGTTTGTGTCCGATTCGTTTAATTCGATACTTTAACGTGTTGTTTCAATATATCGCGCCATTCTGTATCTTATCGTTGTTTTAAAACAAAACAAACAAGCCTGCCAAAACTGCCACATTGCTAATACCCTATTATTTACTATATACAGTGTGCCCCTCGATATGGTGCACAAACGAAGAGGGCGTTGACTATACTTACCTTACCCCACTTTATCGACAAATAAAAAAAAAATAAAAAAAAAACCACATGTTACAATGTATTTGAAAATATATTTATTTTCAGTATGTCCTTTTGACACAAAAAATAACAGTTTTTCAAACTAAAAGCGATATCGTTCTGTAATACATGATATGCAACTTTATTTGGTACAACGTTGACTGTTTTATTGACGTCCGCAGTTAACTGTGCATAGCAAGCAAACGGGACGGGATAGAGCGTTGATATTTTTTTTATTAGAAAGCAGATGCAATGAAGAACAAGAAAATATGGATTATTTTGCAAAAACCGTTATTAATGAAAAAAAAGTTTAAAAAAAATCTCGAAAATGTTTGATTTTGTCTCTTCTTTGTCATGTTCCAATTCTTCACAAGTATTTTAGCGTTTATTTCATGACGATATTTCTTTTGGTTCGAACACTAAATTCGTTTTTTATGACAAAAGGACCTAAAAAGAATTTTATTTTTTAAATACATTGTAACATGAGCATTTTTTTTCTATTATTTTTGTCGATAAAATCCGGTATAGTCTACGCCCTTTTCGTTTGTGCACCATATCGAGAGGCACACTGTATATTCTGTGACACTGCTGCCGAAGCTTAAAGTATCCCGTAGCCCAAACACGAAAACTAAAATATCCGTCAAAAGCAAAGTGCGGCTGTCAAATACCTATTGAATTTTATTCCGACGACTGAAAGAGGCGCTGCTGGTTCTCTCTCTGGTTTTCATAATATATAATACGATTACTTTAACCATTACCATAACGATATTTTTTTTGTGCTTGGGGTACGACTATACATTATGTGATTATAATTGCCGTTACAGCAAATTCTTGACATTCTGTTATGGAGAACTGCTAAACGTCTCTTGAAGGCGGTGCTCTTTCATTAGTTTGATTGGTTTATTTAATTTATTCATTTATTTCAAAAACTCCATTTCCCCATTGAATGCTCAACAAACAATTCCTCCTTCGGAAAATTTGCTTCGTAAATATCTTATTGCATCCGTTTTCGAGTTAAAAGACGACAAACGAATCGATATCTCGAGTTAACAAAAGCAGGAAAAAATGTAGACGTGCCATGAATAAGTAATTTCTCTTAAACGCTGTTGTTAAATAAACACACTTCTTTTTTGTAAGTATGAAAAAAGTAATATAATATATATTTTCGAAATGGACAAAAGGAGGGCCGGTTACATTGTGATTTCAATACGTTTTCGTTTCCCAAGTGGTCCTATTTGTGTGAAGATGGGGCGTTCGATGAATAGGTAATACCCAGCTGGCTAACTGCGGCTTGCCATGACTCGCTGAATCTGAAACGCTCATAAATATAAAAGTGTTATTAGTATCACCCTCTTTTTGTATTTATATTGTTAACCTGAAAATGTTTCGAGAGTTATTACAAAAACTTCAGGCACCGCAAATTACGAGTTGTGTAGAAAAATAAGTAAGTATTACTGTTCTCGTTCGTTTAAACTTTACTTATTCGAAACTATTTTTAATGCATGGAGAAATTAAGTGTTTTTATAGAATTTCATTGATACCAACCTATCTCTATTAATGAAAATGAAAAATTGCATTATGAATTTAAAAAGTAAAAATAATTTGATAACTACCTTATTCATAAAAATCATTATTTTATTTTATTATTTGCATAAATATTCTGAGATAAGTATTTACAAAATTTCTTTTAAAAAAAGTAGTTCAACTTCAAATTCAACTCTCGAAGTCTCGACGCATGAATGTCGCAACAAAAAAGGGGTGTTATAACTCCTGAACGAATGGACCGATTTTAATGCGGTTTGTTTTGTTCGACAGCTGACGTGATCGAGATGGTTCTTAGCTATAATTTATGAAGATCTGGGTGCCTACCATCAACTCTTATTGCGGTTTTTTTAGGAACCTAAACTGATCTGCTTCGCTTATTCGTACCACGACAGCTTAATATCAATGACAGCGATTCAGTGATCATTCAATGACATTTCACAGCCGCTGAGCTGTCATCAACTCTTATTTGACTTATAACTCGGCAAAGTTAACATGACACCTGCAGGTTATACCCGTCCCTTTCACTCTCCGGGCATGACAGAATCGAGTGAAAGAGACGGGTAGAAGAAATAAGGACACAAATCGTTCGGTCATTCACATTTAGCAATTCATTTGCGATCCAGTTTTTAGAAGGTCAGAGTACGAAAGAAAGCAATTCATTTTAGGAACCTATTCTGCATCGCGCTATTTTTGAATCGCTGTCTTAAAGTTGATGGTAGGCACCCTGTTCAGACGTTTCAAGGTAATCAGCTGTTTGCGTTCGGGAGCTGCTTAAAATTTTTAATTATTATTTTTATTAAATTAATTGTTATTGTTACTTGCTTATTTTATTAATTGAAAATAAAAATCTATGGAGATTATCAAACGGCGTGTTATCATTGTAAAATATTAAAACAATCTGAATAACATTAATTATAAATCAGGTGAGGTAATAAAATTAATTTCAAATGCCAGACAAAAGTTCCCTTTCCATGTTAAATGAGCTAATAAATCTTTGTATATCTGTTTACTTAAGAAAATCTGTTTGCTCACAAAAGTTGTGGGCGACACGAAAGTCAAATTAATTTAGGGAGGCAAATGTGTGAGTAAAGAGTCATTCGGAGCTCGGACACATATCCTTCAGCCCTTCGAGTCCCCGACGGCCTATCGCGCGGCCCATCTCGAATTAACAATATAACCTAATCATCATTACGCTAGACGAGTATTTGAGTTCTAGTGTTAACTTTGATTAACACGCTGAAGACACGAGATTAATAAGCGATTTGAAGTTTTACTATTCGCACCGAGATCAGTATAACAATAATAATTGTGAATCAAAAATTAGCGCGTAAAAATACATTAATGTCACACTCGCAAATGGCCGATTGGGAAATAAGCTGTCGCGTGTTTTGTAGTGCGATAGAAGCTGTTTTCTTTATTTTTATATAGTAGCAATGAATTTGACCACGAAATTGTGTACCCTAAATTTCAGTCAAACATTGTTACTTAGGTGGGCGCATAGGGTCAACACCTTGGAACAACCTTTTTTCTTGTTCTGTGGTCAACCACCACAGAGCAGCCACATTTGGCCTACGTGTTGGCTCTCTGATCGCGAGCGATTTGCTAACCTAGTGGTTTGCTAGTGGGGAGATAAGAAGCTAGAAAGAGCGTTCCAAACATTTAAACATATTTTATTTCTTTCTATCTGTAGTTGTCTTGACTAATTTTACTTACCTACCTCATTTTCAATATTTTCAACAACAAAAATTGCACTGTGAATGGAAAAAAGTACTTAAATTTAATCTTAAAATTATCAAATAAGATGGATTAAAATTTAATAGTTTTAACCTTTCGTAGTAAGTCAAATTGGTAGGCAAATCTAAACCCTTCTTATTTTATTAATTTTAATAATTCAATTTAAATACTTTTTTGCACTCACAATGCAATTTTTGTAGGAGAAAATATTGAAAATGAGGTACCTATTAGAATAATGCTAATGTTAAACTAATATAAAATCTATTTAAATGAACAGAGAACTATCGATCCTTATTTTAATACTTTCCTAAAAGTGCTGTATCACAAGTGTCATATTAACCTAGACTGAAAAGGCTATTAATAATATTTTTTTACTTAATTTCCTAAGGTAAAAAGTTTATTATATCTGAATTAATTACGTCGGTCGTCCAAATCGCAGAAGAAAATCTTTGATAAAAACCATTAAAATAGTTTCATTAGGTACTATAAATTAACAGCCAATCAAATAAAATCAATCCTTACTTAAACTGAAAATAGATGGGTGTTCCACTTCATTCACTTTGCGTCAGACGAGCTTCTTTAATTGAAAAGCAAAGAAATTTAATCCACTGAGCATTGGTTTATGAAAGCTAAGAACAAAAAAATTGAGATTGTTATCTCTTAGCTTCGTTTCAATCATGTTTCAATAGCAAGCTATTAATTTTCTAGGTTAACAAGAATTATTAGGTATCACAAGAACTATGTTGTACAAATATTGTTTTTTTTTATTTGCAAACGAAATGTTCCTTAAATTATAGGTAAATATGAAGTAATAAAACACTGCAAAGAAGGAATCATAGAAATCGATGACTAAGGTTGGAGTTAAGTTAAAGTTATGGTATAAATATTTAATCGAACTAATAATAATATCAAATGAAAGCTTAATTTAATTTCAATCCAACCATAATAGGTTACCTTATTAAAAAGTTTTTTAAATTCATGGTTGGCTATTAGAATATTTTTATTTTTCTGTATGGCCTTTTTTTAAGCCAACAGACAAAAGAGTATACTTACATACGCATAGTCTTACAAAATGCTTCATTAAAACTTGATACTGGCGAAAAATTTTCACTTTGTAGGAAAAAATGACCTATAAGCAGGGGTCAATTAGTAAAATTCACCCGTCAATAGTACCGTATTTTGGGGTAACTTTAGGAAAAAATGGGGCTACTTTGATAACTTATAGTGTAGTATAAAAACAGTATTATTGGACATGCTATCTATAGTTATATTTAGACTAGGTACCATAGGTCAGTTAAAAAAATAATAATTTAGTCAAACAAGCGCTGTCAACAAAGACACCCCTTCCAAACAAAGTAACCCCAGTTTACCATACTTGTAGCATAGTTGTCTACCATGCACCATTGTCTAGCAAAGAGATTAGATTCCGATGCAGACGCAACGTCGAGCTGTGCAACTACGTGCATCGGAATAGTGTCAGCCGATTGACATCTACGTGCCCACCGTGCAACGTGCGTTTTGTGGTTCGCATCAGTTCAAGTTATTGTTGCTTACCGTTCAGTATCAGGGTTTAGAAGTACTATGAAACTGTGGCTTCCGTTATCGCCTGTCGCAATAAAAAATATATTTTTCCTAAAACTGAGTACTTACTTAATCTACTTGCTTTGTTTTTCTTTTTATTTTTATCAGAGCCAAATAATTTTTGGTTTGCAGATGATGACATTTTCAACTAGGTACTTGACAACTAACTAGTTATATTTTAGCTCCATTATAAAAGCGCTATCTACAATTTAACACACATTTAAGTAAGAAAAGTGCACCAATTATTCACAGTAAGAATAATTTTCTTCTAAAAAAGATTGTAATCAAGAATAAAGGTCTCAACTAAAAGCAAAATTGGGATTGATAACGTAATGGAATTACTAGAAACGATCCAATTATTTCGCAAGTAATACGTAGGTACTATTTGAAAATAGGCCAATATATACCTACATCGTTCGATCCGATCACTTCCCAAATGTAGTAAGCGCGATAAACTTTATGGTTACAGCTCTCTATATAGTTCAGGGGTATTAGAGAAAGAATACTATAAAATGGAAAACTCCCCTCGTAAATTTCTGGCAGCTAGACGGGAAGTTCTAGAGATGTTTGACAAATTGGTGTTGCGATAAAGTGACGTAAAACGTGTGGGGGAAAGCCCTAAATCGAATGGCTCATCATATTTTGAATGTTTGAAAGTTTCGAGTTGCAGTATTAACGGTTATTTCTTATCAATTTTAACTATGGGAAGAGATTAAACATTTCGGCGATAATTGCCGATTGTAAGGAATTCATAGTTAGGTAGTTCGAAATTTCATTTGCGAATTTAGAATTCTTATTTACTTGTAAAGCAAATTCTGAAAAACACAGTATAATATTTAGGATGCTTTTTACTAAGGTAAAGCCCCTCACTTCCATGGTAAAATACTAAAGGTCCTATGCAGCTCAGAAATAAAATCCCGGAACAAATTTTAGACCACTCAAACGAAGTCGCGTGCGCCTGCTTCTTCTATACCTACTATAAGAATAACATAATGAACCGAAAAGTAACATCATACGTATAAAACAAACCAATATGATTATCGATAAGAATCGATTACAAATCGATACGCGGTGGCGTACAGCATCCACTCAATATCATTAGATGAAGTCGGTTAGACGGCACGACAAGTAAATTGACTTAAGTATTCATGGCTTGATGAATAAGTGATGGGAATAGGGATGCGATCGAATCAGGTACGATTTCAATGATCGGATAAGTTTAGGCTCGACTCGGGCCCATCGTTACTGTAGTGCGGCTATAACTTTAAGAGGGACACGATACGGAACTTCCTAGTGCAAATTAAGGGGATCCTTCCGATTGATTCCGGATTTTGAGCGATTGGCTAAGAGATTTGGTAAAAGAATTCTAGTGGACAACAAAATGTTTGAAGAAATTTTAGTCATTATCTTAAGTAAGTTTTGTGTAGTTTGTAGTAAACGGAACAGATAAAACAAATTTAAGCGTACATGAATATGAACAGTAATTTTTTTTTATTGTTTTAATATCACATATTAACGTAACACAGTTGTGTATCACAACTGTGTTATTTATTAAATTACAAAGATTGAAACCAATTTCAGTATTTATAATTGCTATATGTACAAGACAATAAATCAGACATGCTACTCACTGTAATATATCTCAAACAAATTTGCACATGCGTCAGGTACCAACAAAGCAGAGCCTTTAAATATTCCTTTCCCTAATAATCAAAGTGCTGCGTTCATAAGATAAGAATTCCCTACGCGTTTCAGCGAAGTCGTGTGCGACCGAAAATTATTTTGCTGAGCTATTTATCAAATATCTCGCGAAAGAACCGGAGCCCAATTTCACAATACTCAGCTTCACTAATTTATGCAACTAAGCTGTGGAACGTCAGCCTTACGATACGAGCATAAAACGACGATGTTTGACTGACTAACTTGAAGATTTTCTTTAGACTCTTAAGACTTTAACAAAAAAAATTAAACAGTAAAAATTATCACATCAAATTGTGCAGTTGCACCACCTAAAAATAAGTGTAGAACGCTTACTTATCGCAACTATGTAAATGTTACCTGCGTGACATTGGCGGAATTGTAAACATAACACAAAGCAAGCCATTGATAAAGATTCATCTATAGCAATGGCTTGCAAATTTGCGTATAATTAATGATTGATTTTTTGTAAAAGTTGTATGTTGTCTAGGCACTCAGAAGCGGTATGGTTGCCTCTTGAATGACACTGCGCATGCCTATAAACATAAAAAATACCTATCGAGTTAAATACATATTATGTAGCTAGTTGAATTTGACAAAACTTTTCCTTTTTCAATTTCGATTATCTTAAATTTTGTAGCAAACAACAACTATTAATTTTGACACAACAAGAAGCATTCATCGCTGCTTGCATAAAAATGACATCTTCGTGGATTATTCAAAGTGACTTGGCGAAATTTCAATGAATATCCTTAAAGCGTGCAGATTAAACATGGAAAACTTTTTGTATTTGCTTACCGCTTCACGGCTGATATAAGTGGATTGCAAAAGTTGGAGGATGAGCATAAAAATGCTCAAGTTGGGGGAAAAGAAAATCAGTATTAAAGGAGTGTCGCAATAACAGAGAGTGTGTTTTCGTTAAAGTTCTACAACTAATGTTAGAATAATGACCGTAAATTAACTTTAATTACTTTTATAGTGGCTTCCCGCTATTTTTCCCGCTTAGTAGACTCCCGTGGGAATATTGGGATGAAATGTAGCCTATTGTCATTCAGGAATAATTCAGCTTTCTACTGGTGAAAGAATTTTCAAATCGGTCCGGTAGGCAAAATCATATTTGTCCTCTTAGTAATATTAGTATAGAAGTATAGATATAAAGTGATAAAGGGTCGTACACTGCATTAAATTTTTTTACTTACAACAACCAAAGAATGTCGCAGACTAAGGTCTGAGTTCACCAACAGTTAACCGTTGGTTAACCCACACGAACACCAATCACGTGCGTTAACCAACCAACACACCAAGGCAATTTAAATTTTCTTTATCTCCGAAAAAAAAGTGGCCCTAACGTGTGTCAGTTTCGTACTCATACTTGATAGACTTCTTTTCCTCCAGAATCGTTCACTAGAGGCTCCCCGCGGTTTTACCCGCGTGGTACTTCCGTTCCAGCTGGAATATCGGGATAAAATATAGCCTATGTCGCTCAGGAAGAATGAAGCCTCCTAATGAAGGAAGAATTCTTGAAATCGGTCCAGTCGTTTTTGATATGAGTTTATCCATTACAAATATACCAACAAAAAATCCAATGTTTCCTGTTTATTTTTAATTATTTATCGTTAATATTTTTAAGATTTAAGGTATCTCTTTGATTAAAGATGATATACAAACTCTTTAGAAGTTTGCTTTGAGATAAGGCTGTAGTCATAATAAAAACACTAGCGCTCTGCTCGCAACTCCTTTTTTCCACCTTTATAGGGAGAATTTCCAAAAGAACTCTCCTTGGTGCTCCCCTACACTATCCAAGGAACATACATGCCAAATTTTAGCTTCTTGCGCCCAGTAGTTTCGTCTGTGCGTTGTCTGCCAATCAGTCAGTAACGCAAGAGTTTTATATATAGTAGGGTGTTTCTCTAAGGTGTCAAGCCGGTGCGAGGTGATAGCCGAGTCCATACCTATCGATTTAACCCCTATGTATGTTTCGCGATTTTTCGTAGTTCTGAAGTTAAATATTTTTTTTTCGTTATTTTTAGAGATTTAACGAAAGACTTTCCTTTGGAAAGGCGCCATTCCACAGCATGGTACCCCTGACTGCAATGAGAGCATGTTTTTTATTTTTGAGATACATTTTTTACAGAATATTTTTGGTGGATATCCCATAGGGCTCGATGCGTAAAACAGTGCCCAAAACCATTCGCGCCGAAAACTCGACTGGAGTACCTATTACTAACAAAAAAAATGTTGCATTATAAAACGAGCTAAACAAGAAGTCACAGATTAACTTTATATGAGCACAATCTGGGAACCCGAGCAGGCGCTAGACTGTGTGATTCGCATGATACCTTCGCGTCAGCGGCGCTCGTCGCGCTTCCTGTGCGTGAAGATACGATTACACAACGTAACGCAAGCGTGCTACAAAAAAAATCCACCTTAAAGTAAGAAATAATACCTCTAATAACGTAAGTACTTTGAAGTCGGGCGTGAAACATGTACAATTGTTTGGGTTTTTTTTGTGTTTTTGTTTAGACCCGCCCGACTTCAGAGTACTTACGTTATTATATTAGAGGTAACTATTTCTTACTTTTAGGTGGATTTATTTTTGAAGGCGGTTTTATCTATACTAATATTATTAAGTGGAAAGATTTGATTGTTTGTTGGTTTGCATCGAATAGGCTCCGAAACTACTGGACCGATTTAGAAAATTCTTTCACCATTAGAAAGCTTCATTCTTCCCGAGTGACATAGGCTATATTTTATCCCGATATTGCCACGGGAACGGGTACCACGCGGGTGAAAGCGCGAGGATCCTCTAATTAAAAAAAAAATATTTCCCTCTTTTAGTGCATCATGCAGGCAATTTTCGTGTATCCTAGAAAAAAGGTATGATATATTGCACCTACACATAAACCGCATCAATCAAAAAAGTTATACAGAGTTGAACATCCGTTTTAAATTCATATAAAGTGGTAACGAAAACGACAGTATTTTCCAGATTTCCTGAAAACTACTGAACCGATTTCAAAATTTCTAAAAATGGGACCAATTTGGGAAAAAACCTTATGATAAAAAACTTTTGAATCATTTCAATCGGTTCAGCCGTCTTCGAGTAATCGGTGTACATACATATAAAAAACGCGACGAATAGATAAACTCCTCCTTTTAAATTTTTTAAGTCGGTTAAAAATACACTAGGTTTAATACCTGAATCTGAATCTAAACATTACCAAAATTATAATTGCTTTTACTGAAGAAATGATACTATGTTATAACGAGCAAGTCAACTGAATCTATCTGTTATGTTGGGAACCCGAGAAGGCGCTAGGCTAAGTGATTCGCATGACACCTCCGAGTCATCGGCCGGCGTGCGCCTGCGTGAAGATACGATTACACAACGCAAGTGTATAAAAATAGACTTACAGTGTTTTTACATGAACACATGTACACAAAATTAAATGAACTTGATACAAAAGGCTCGATTAATAAAATAGCTGCCTAAATCGAAAAATTCGCACCAAAAAGTACTGAAAGGGTAATTTGCATTTACCAAATTAATGATACCATTAAAAAGAGCAACACAAGAAGACTCGGAATTAATCTGTTACATTGGGAGGGAACCTAAGAAGGCGCTAGGCTGTGTCGCTGTGTGATTCGCATCGCATGACACCTCCGCGTCAGTGGCGCGCGTGGCGATTCCTGCGTGAAGATACGATTACACAACGTAAGCGTACAAAAATAGACTTTACGGTGTATTTAGATGTAAGCGTACACGCATTTTAGAGGGCTGTTTATTTATGTTTAATAGCACTTTAAAAGCTTAAAGTTTTAGGAAGTGAAAAGTTTTTAGAATGAGTCATTACCTAAAATCGTAAGATATATATTTTTTTTTATATAAAACTGGGCAGGCATTTGGCCACCATCTTGTTTAATAACAGGATATGGTCTAAGATGTTGCTAGCTTGCCCAGGAAATGCCTGTTCACTCTGGCCTTGAAGAGACCAAGGTTGTAGTTATCGGGGAAAACATAAGCAGGCAACGCATTCTATTCCTTAGCGGTCATTATATTTTAGTTATTTATTTTATAAAATAATATAAATTTATGCATTTATGTATTATTCAACATGCGAAGCGTAACGTGGTTCTTTCTGCATAGTCGGGTCATAAAATGGCATGATAAATCTCAAAACCATATTATAATGTTTTAAAATAAAAATAAAAGTTAAATTTGTATGGAGCAAATGCCAACACCCAGTACACCCCACCGAAAGCTAGGTAATGTATGAAATAAGCTTATTCTAAGTTATTTTCTCCAAATAAATGTGTTATTTTTAACCGACTTCAAAAAAGGAGGAGGTTCTCAAGTCGTGTGATTTTTTGTTTATGTATGTTCCACGATAGCTCCGTCAATTGTGAACCGATTCTGATAATTTCTTTTTTATTTGACAGACCAATGTTTCAATTTGGTCCCATGAAAAATTTACGATATATATATTTATTGAAGTTTCTTCAGAACCGAGTACTGTAAATTCAGAATACTGAAAAAACACATTGTTGTCGTTTGGTAGTTCTTTCTTTACGCTTCAATATCTTCGGGAACTAATAACAAAATTTCGATAATTCTTTTTTTATTCGAAAGACTATACTCCTGAGGTGGTTCCACTGTAACAAAGTTAGGAGCTGATGGTGGAATCCTGGGGAAATTGAGGAAAACTCGCAAATTTTATAGGTATTTTACGTGTTTTATATATCTTTAAAGTTTTTCAAGTATTTGCATCTGCTAATCATCATCTCATGATATGAGCTGGTGATGGAAGTTACAATTCCTTAATAGTTATGAGCTGGAGGGTAATTTTTTAAATATCGTTAATACGTAAAGATTTGTAGTTGTAATATTTCAGGCTATTTAGGTGAGCTGATGATGGAAGGTAAAACTCCTTAACGCTTAGGAGTAAGAGTATGTTTTTAAGTACCACATGCATGAATATACCTTTGCTTGTATTCTTTCAAGTAATTTAGGTAAACTGATGGTGGAAGCCAGTGGAAGGTTAAACTGCATAACAGTTAAGAGTTAGAAGGCGGATCTTGTCTTGGTGTCCTAATTTAGATATGGACCACCAATGGACAACAGTTTTATCGTTGCACTTTGCGGTACAATTGCTCATTATGTGGTTTCTTAAGGTAGATTTCTTACCTACACTAAAAATGGAAAAATATTTTTTTTTTTTCAAAAAAGTTAAACCGCCTTTAAAACAAGAAACTGCAAACAAAAACTCAGTTCCCAAAACACGTACCAAAAAACTGAATCATTCAATTATTCATAGGACAAAAATTATTTTTATAAAAAAATAAAACCGCCTTCAAAAAAACCACATCAAAAAAGTAAGAAATAATTCCTTACCAAATAAATAACGTAAGTACTTTGAAGTCGGGCGTGAAACATGTACAATTTTTTTGTTGTTTTTGTTAAAACCCGCCCGACTTCAAAGTACTTACGTCATTTATTTGGTAAGGAATTATTTCTTACTTTTTTGATGTGGTTTTTTTGAAGGCGGTTTTATTTTTTTATAAAAATAATTTTTATTTTACTCTTTTTAGTGCATCGTGCAGGCAATTTACGTGTTTTCTGGTAAATAGGTATGTGATCAAACTGAAAACCTCCTTTTTCGAAGTCGGTTAAAATACCTTGAGGTATCCCCTTTTTAACAAAACAAGAATCATCTAAATCGGTTTATAAACAAAGGAGTCATGCCTAAAGATACGTATTAAATTCACATTAAGTGGTAACGAAAACGACAGTATTTTCAAGATTTCCTGAAAACTACTGAACGGATTTCAAAATTTCAAAAAATGGGACCAACTTGGAAACCAACCTGACGTAATAACGTTTGAACCATTTCAATCGGTTCAGCCGTTTTCGAGTAATCGGTGGACATACATAAAAAAAAAAAAAAAAAAACATACATACAGACGAATAGAGAACCTCCTCCTTTTTGATTTAGAAGTCGGTTAAAAAGAAGGAGATTCTCTATTCGTCTGTATGTATGTTTTTTTTATTTTTTTTTTTTATGTATGTCCACCGATTACTCGAAAACGGCTGAACCGATTGAAATGGTTCAAACGTTATTACATCAGGTTGGTTTTCAAGTTGGTCCCATTTTTTGAAATTTTGAAATCGGTTCAGTAGTTTTCAGGAAATCTTGAAAATACTGTCGTTTTCGTTACCACGTTATGTGAATTTAATACGTATCTTTAGGCATAACTCCTTTGTTTATAAACCGATTTAGATGATTCTTGTTTTGTTAAAAAGGGGATACCTCAAGGTATTTTAACCGACTTCGAAAAGGGAGGTTTTGAGTTTGATCACATACCTATTTACCAGAAAACACGTAAATTGCCTGCACGATGCACTAAAAAGAGTGAAATAAAAATTATTTTTATAAAAAAATAAAACCGCCTTCAAAAAAACCACATCAAAAAAGTAAGAAATAATTCCTCACCAAATAAATAACGTAAGTACTTTGAAGTCGGGCGGGTTTTAACAAAAACAACAAGAAATTGTACATGTTTGACGCCCGACTTCAAAGTACTTACGTTATTTATTTGGTGAGGAATTATTTCTTACTTTTTTGATGTGGTTTTTTTGAAGGCGGTTTTATTTTTTTATAAAAATAATTTTTGATTTGGAAGTCGGTTAAAAATGCGCGATTTTTTCTAACTAATCTTGGAACTTACTGATCTGTTTGAAGTCGGTGTCAAGCCGAAAGTAACAAGAAAAAATACTTTGTGAAACACAATAATAATGTATGTGATGTGAGTTGTAACCTATCAAATTAGGTAGGTATACCTATACCTAAGTCTTGACACCGACTATCGTTATATAAAGTTTCAACTGTGTAGTCTTAATAGTTTTGGAATAAAGTGGCTTTCACATACGGACGGACGGACAGACAAACAGACATGCCGAATCTATAAAGGTTTCTTTCATTCGGCTACGGAACCCTAAAAAAGTTACTGTAACTAGAGCCAAAAACGCCCCAGTTGTGCGCAGAGTTATTGCGCACGGACTCAGTTTTGACTTTTTAGCTTAGGAAGACATCTCAAGTCGCAAAACTGTGTTTCTTTATTTTATTTGTACACACCAAACGATACTAGGATTAGAGATCTGGTTCTGTAATCGGACCGATATGGTGGCGTTTTGGATTATGTACCTCAGAACCTCGTCATACCTGTAGTCTATTTGGCACCTCTGGAGAGACTGCAGCATTGCCCAATGCCCAGGTCTTGATCGAATCAAAGGCTTTCTCATAGTCCATATTTAACATGATATTATATTTAATCATTCAATTCATAAATAATGCTTAGACAATACATTATAAAGATTACGCACCTATCGTAAGAATTTACAAAGTAGAAAAACAAATAAGAAAATGAATCAGAATTTACCTGCATATCATTATGCAAAATTAACTACAATTAAAAGGAATACGGCTCTTATTTACTTACTAGCGAACGTACGAGCCATGCACTTTACTAATTAATTCTTTTATTGCGGTTCTTGCCTTGCCAAGTGTTGAGCACTTTATAACGAAAGTGCAGTGAAGGAGTAATAAAACAGTAAAAGCCGACCTACTATGCGATTATTATAAGAATAGGACGGGTTGTTGACAAACTTCACTCTGAAAAGGTACAGTTCGCAAGAAAGTGCAAAACAAAATGAAAATAGTTTTTTTTATTTTGGCAGAAGGTGGTTTGGGTATTGCCACTTTCAAAACAAAGTTTTTTATTTTTTAAATTTACATACTTCCCTTTTTTTTGTACTCAACTTTACTGCTCATGCCCTTCCTTATGCCGCCGGCGCCAGACATAGCACAAACATTTGAACAAATGTTTGGACACATGTGGTATTTGAGTATTTGTTCAAAGCTTTGATAAAATACTAGAACATATTTCTACAGTACTTTGCAATGTCAGAAGAAAAAGTCTTCAGTCAGAGGTGGAATAGCAATAATAGCATTAGCAAGCATAATGTGTTGTGTTTTGATTTACAATTGGCGGATTCACGAAAGGCGCCTCCCCGAGTGGCTCGATTGAATGGTTCCCCGTGATACCAATACCCGGCGCACCCTGGTAACAGCTAGATTCTGCCGAATCTAACTTCAATCAACGTGCAGACTCTAGCTGGCCAATCCTTTTACCATGATAGACCAAAACAATTTTTCACTAGACCCCCAATTTACCAATTTTATTGTAAAGTTGATTATTAAATTATTTTCATAACTTAAATTCCTGTTTTATTTAAATTCTTAAACCAGTAAATAATCAAAATTCAATTTATTCTGTGTTATTGAAGCATCAGAACATTGTATGAAAAAAATGGTTTCAGTTAAATATGACAAAATTTTAATTTAATTGAGATTCAAATTACCTGATCATTTTCGTAAAAGCATACTTTCATGAGTCCTATACTTTCCGAAAAAATCAAGTTAATGATTTGTATAATTATTATCTGCAAATTATTCATATGTTTTGGTTTGCACGAACATTATTATTTATCGTATCTAAGCTATGACATGATCAGCCCCCTACCTGATTAACGATAAATTTATTTTTTTGCACACCATACTGAAGTGAAGTGAAGTTAGTTTGACAGCACTTTGACAGCTTGACGTCACAACATGGCGGATTCCCTATCCTATTCTTATATTAATCGCATAGTACACAAAGTTTGAGCCTCATTTGTAGGAATTTTCCTACCAATAAGTTTTTATAACTGAAATGAATAATTTGTTTACTTTTGTACTTAGTTCTAAGCATATCAAGCTTTTGTTTATTTACTTACATATACTTATCACCCAAAAGTACTTTAGATATTAAATAACTACTTATTTATTTATCATTATTTTAAATAGGTACCCACGAAATATTGATAGGTAGAACAATTCCCTTTTAATAATTTACGCACATTACAAAATGATTTGTTTTTAATCTCACCAAAATATAATAGATTTAATAAAACCTCCTTCGTTCCAAATTGAAATTACCTTTCCCGTTTTTCAACAATGGTTGAATTTCCCGCCACTGAAAAAAGTAAAACTTGTTTACAATCCGTCATTTGTTTTTGGGAGGTATTTGTCATTTTTACATAGTCAACGTCAGTTCGTTTCCATTCTATCTTTCGTCTTGTCTCGCAACTATCATGTGTTTCGTCTGAATTTAAGTTTAAATAATAACTTTGTATACTTTTATTGTGCATGTGATTTATCTTATTACTATTTTATCAAAGTGAAGTGAATAAAGTGAAAATGTTTAGTTTACGTGAAATGTTATCCCGCCTGCGATACATTCATGATGAAAGGGATTGCGTTCATGACGGTGACGAGGTATGTTGTATTTATATTAATGCTCAAAATAAGTAGACATTAATTAACTATACTATAAGTGCTGCACAAGTAATTGGGTAAAATATTTTCTATTATTGAAATTTGATAAAAGGTACATAAACTGAAATAAATTTAGTAACGATAATATTGATAGCACAATCATAATGTTAAATGAAAAACAATTACGTGTCATTCTCTGTAATATCGAGTTAAACCAAATTGACAGACAAAATCATTGAAAAATGGAAAATGAAGTATTTAGAAAAAATCGACCCGTCTCACAACCAGCTCCGATGGGACTCGAACCCACGACCTTTCGCTTTCCGGGCGACTGCTCTAACCACTGAGCTACGGAGTCGTTAACGACGAGCTGGTTGTGAGACGGGTCGATTTTTTCTAAATACTTCATTTTCCATTTTTCAGTAATAAAAATTGCATTGTGAATGCAAAAAACTAAAAATTAAAATAACAGACAAAATCATTTAAGTATTATAATGTGGGTAGCTTCTATTAGGTAATGTATTATTGATAATTTGATTATTACCTAAATCGGTAAGATGTTTTTGGCTGTATGAACTAGGTAATTCAAATTATTTTAAGATTTTTATACTGATATCATGTGGTAGTGGTATTTATTATTAAAGATTATTTACTGCGAAATACTTATCTGAGAATTAATTGGTAGTATTATTATTCCATATTCATGTAATAAAATTAATATGATTCATATTAAAATTATCTAGATTATTGATGTATTTACCGCTGTGCAATTTCGGAAATAATCTGATATTTTTTTCATGATAAATAAGTTAATTATTATGTCTATTAAGCATTTTATTTTAAACAGTGATAGGTACTAATTTCATTGTAAAAAATAAAATTGAAGTATGAATGTTGTAAAACTTTTGAATTAGTGCATAAAGTTCCTTAGTTACATGCATACTTTTTCAATAAATATCGTAGGTATAACAATAAGTAGGTAGGTAGGTATTTTTAGCTGAGTACACCTGCTTCCTTCCATAGAGCCAAGAAGTAAATGTGCGCAACAAAGTGATTTATATTAGTAGAATTACTAAGCACTCTTACCCAACAACTTACGAAAAAGGAAATTCGTTCATTTACCAAAAAAAAAAGGTACAAAGAAAAAGTTGGATTGATTGTTTATGACAACACAATAATATCTGTTAACGTATCGGGCTGTAACTTGGGGATCGTTCAAAATAGTAGTTATAACAGGAAAACTTATTGTTTCGTTGCATTCGCTTGTCACGGTCCACACATTAATCACTGAATGGTGTGAACTGGCAACACCTGAGAGGTACTGTTTCGTACAATATTAAGGTCGCGCCACTTTTGTTGCCGAGTGTACTCCAAACTTAGTATCTTTGCGACGAGTCACGCTTACTGTTATGAAGTAGTTTATGCGTTTGCTGTATTGTGGATGTAAGACATGTTTTTGTTTTGTTGCTAATCTATTATACTAGTGTAATAAAGCTTTGGAACTTGTTCATATGCAAATATGCTGAATCTTTTACGAATTTAGGAAATAAATGCAATTAATAGCATCCCTAAACTACGTAAGCACATGGAGGAGGCAGTAGCCATAGCATTATAACTTTAAGCTAAATCTTGGAATTACGACCGCAAATACTTGCAAAGATTTTAAACTCCGAAGTTATGTAAGTTTCTATTTTGCTTGTAAAAATACCGAACTAAACTTAGAATCAGAAACTACTTAAACAAGTATTATGTTTAAATCTTTAAATACCTTTATCTAACAGAGTCCCGAGTGTATAACTTCGCCATCTCGCAACGCGTCGAATTGATCGATGGACTAAAGTTTGAGTGTATTAGCTAGTGTAGACGAGCGGAGTGGATTTAAAAAAGTCAGCTTTTAAGCCATTTGTCATTTTAGCTGCTCAGTCTCGGTAGATAAATGTCTGGTTTAATATCGTAATGTTATTGTTATTACCTACAAAACTTTTCATTTTCTACCTGTCACATTCAAAGCTTGTAACTACTATCATGATTCCAACGCATAAAATAACAACAAATTCTACAATAATGTAGCAACTCATATCGCTTAGTCCACAACTGCATTGAAACTTTTATAGTTATCATATTCACTGACTAACAATGTTCGCTGTTTATTTGTAACAGTTTCGCGTGCATTCAAAAACAAACTGTACTTCGGTCTAATGAAAAATAAAAAACAGACGTGAACGTAAATCAAATGGGCAGCGCAGTGCTAGTCCGGAAATTGATACCGTTCTGATGTCCCCGTGTCCTCTGCCCCTAAGGATGTGTTTCCACAAAAGCGAAGCTGTGTTTTATACATTTGCACAACAGGCGGCAGGCAGTGAAAGTTTAACTGTCAAATGTATGGAAACACAGTTCAGCTCCGCGCAGCTCCGGTTCTGTGGAAAAGAATGATAGACTACACCTGTAGTCGATATCATAACTTTATAATTAATTTATTAATCCTTACTTCCTTACTTATATATATATCCTTACTTATATTATAAATGCGTCTCTGTCTGTCTGTGTGTTACACAATCACACCTAAACTACTGAACCGATTTGAATGAATTTTGGTACAGAGATAGTCTAGAGCCTGAGAAAGGACATAGGCTACTTTTTATTCCTGAAAAATATCACCTTCCCGCGGGATAACGTCGTGTAGTACACGCGGGCAAAGCCGCGGGCGGAAGGCTAGTATATATATATATATATATATTATAAATGCGTCTCTGTCTGTCTGTGTGTTACACAATCACACCTAAACTACTGAACTGATTTGAATGAATTTTGGTACAGCGATAGTCTAGAGCCTGAGAAAGGACATAGGCTACTTTTTATTCCTGAAAAATATCACCTTCCCGCGGGATAACGTTGTGTAGTACACGCGGGCGAAGCCGCGGGCGGAAAGCTAGTATCCCATAAATAAATACTAATGTTTGTTTGTCAATAAGCCGCAGGTATAATAGTCTGCCATCACTTGATTGTGAATACTGTCACCAAATCCTATTTTACGTCGAATCGAATAAGTTAACCGTCAAAGTGAACAGCGACACTTGAAACTTAAAGCCGTAAAAAGTGTCGACGAACTTCCTTGGGTTATTGAAATTTACTTTTGAAAACAATGTTAAAGTGCATGATGCCATATTTACGTTGCAAGGAGCGTCTACTGGGCAAAGTTTTTATGATGGCCCGTCCTAGCGAATATTGTTGGTTGTTTGTGCATTAACGTTTAAAACCCTCCAATGTTGTGGCAGCGAAAATTTAAAATTGCCCATAAAAATGCAGAACTTATCACATATCTATCCTATCCCGTTTTCCGGAAGTAGAAGTTGAGAAAAAATCGTCAATCAATTTCTTTTGATAAATTGAGGTATGGCAGTATGGCAATTAAATTGTGTGTGACTGTCTTTAGGAACCCTTCTTTAGATATTATAGGTAAGGGTGAAGCTCAATTCTAAAAATACGGTTTTCGTGCAAAATCGAGTAGACCCCCCTAATACCGATTAGGCTGGATTGGGAACGAACTAATTTCCTGGCTGAGAGTGCTGAACTGCAAGATGAGCTTGATTAATTCTCATTTGCGGTACTTAACGAGGTGTTTATGCTTGGTTTTACGGTGACCTATTTGTTTAAAAGCGAGTAGCAACGTTAAGGCGATGTGCTTGGATTAAGATGACAGCTACTAAATTTGGGTAAGGTGACTCTTCTATGTTGGATATGATTAATAATACTTATGTTTACTTATTCGAACGAAATGTTAGCTTCGTTAAATGTCGTTTCTCAATTTTTTGTTATTCATTTATTTATCCTTTCACACAGCTATTAAAAATAATCAACGAATCACCAAGGGCCTACTGCGACTGTCAAACAATGTTTTATTAGTATTGTAAGCAAGATGGCGCTATACGCAGTTAATAGCTCCGTCCTGCAATCAACATTACTTTAAAAAAATATATTGAAGTATAACAAACATAAGAGCTTACAAAGAAGTGTTACAAAAAGCTTGTTAAGTATGTAATAATACAACTAGCAACGTTATCCAAAAAATTGCTGTTAAACATGTTTAACAGCTCGCCTCCATAGCACAGCTTTTATCATTTTCCTTTCAAACAACTATTAAAAATAATCAACATTTCATGGATACACGAGTCATATGTTCAGCTGTTACCTGTAATCGGTATTCAGTGCACAGTGCGCGCCTATGTAGGAAATTAAAAATAATAGTATTGCCTTCGATAGTACCATAATATCTGCTCTGCGAAAATAGTGCTTATGACAACGACGTAAAGAGCTTCTCTTGGGCAGTGTTTCCAATGGCCCTAGTAACACGTAACATCGCTTGGATGCACATTTTTACTTGCATTGTATTTCCGTTAGAGATAAGGATTATATCCTGTAATATATGTGGCATAGCAAAGTGGTCATCAAATGACACATTTCTAAGTAATTTATCTTTATTTTAAATACGTAATAATTTTAATAATGGGAATGACGACGAGTTTGTTTCATTGATAATGCTGTTTTTGTTCATTTTGCTTATGAAAGTTTAACGGATTTAGATATTTTCCACACAAACTCCCGCTTTAAGATTTAGACCACCCAATTTAACTTCAATCAAATTACGTCTAAGGCTGGTTTCCCTGCTCCGAGTGGCCCCTACGAAGCCCTAGAACATCAGTTCACAGCGACACAGATTGATCCTACGGTCTCTCCCGTCTGCGAGTGATCCGTACGAGTCTCCCGTACAGCTGCTGTGAAACCAGCCCAAGTGTCACATTTGACATTTTTATTCATTTGCGGGGACATCTCTTATGAGAAAATCATCGCATTAACCACCAAACAGCCTTACCACAGGCCTTACTGTAATTTAAAGCTGTAACGTGTTAGCTCAGTAGTCAATTGTGGTAGCCCTACCGATTATAAGCGTTTTCCGCAAGGTATGTACACACGGTCACATCAAACCGTTGCCAGTTCAGCAGGTAATATATTTTTAATTGATGCACACACGCCGCGTGGCGGGTAAACATTCGCGCGTTATTCGGCCGATGACACTGCCTTTGTTACCGTTTTTAACTCAAAACATTAATTGGACCAAAGTGTGCAATTCCCATGTTTAAACTTTCAGTCACTGTAAATATTAACACAGTAATTACGTAGGCGTTGATTGTGAATCTCGACAGTTAATTTTGACCGCCAACTTTTGCCCTTGCTTCTTTGTGCGGCTTCAGAAGTTTTATAAGTTTTATTTTATGTTTTCCTTCGTAATGAAAGTTGTACGTCAAGTATAATGTTGTTGCTAGAGTCTAGCAAGACATTGTTGATTGATATAAATCTTTTCAGCATTAATTTGAAATGTTCTCTATCAAAGTAAAAGTATTTTTTAACCAACAGTAGGTAAGTAATTCATAAACTAAAAATCGTCGTTCCCTTGTATAAAATAACACAAAATAATCAGCGTATGAACTAAAATAAAAATATTCACGTTGGCAACTATTCCAATAGATCGAATGGACTAATAGACCATCGCCAGTTTAACGGTCGATTTGAGGAAAAAAGTCACAGTGACATCAAATTCATATGCAAATGGCGGGAATTTGCAGTCGAAGTTAAACGGCGAGGATAAAAGTTGAACAAATATGATCATCTGAGCGAATAAAAATTATCACGGACTGACGGCGTACGTGACGTGGCGTAGTGTGTACCATGCGTATAGTGATAGGGTTGCTTTTTTTAAACTATTAAAAGTCTAAACTTTAATTTACTTTGAGAATGCTATCACGCCCTTCTCAGATAGGTACTAGTAAGAATTTAGTGGTAGCTGGTTGATTAATTTCTAAGTTACACTTTTTCAGTAAGTTTTACAGTCAATTATTATTATTATTATTAAGTATATTTTTATTAAGTATACATCATCATCATCATCATCATCATCATCAGCCATTTAATGTCACCACTGCTGGGGCACTGGCCTTCCTTATGGATGAATAAGGAGAATGAATAAATGAATAAGTATACATACAAAATGATATTTCTAAATATTCAATTTATTATTCTTAATATTATTATCATCTTCATCATATTATTATTATTAATCTGAAGTTCTACGCGTGAAACGAATTTAAAAAGAGTAAAGCTTAAAAATATTAAACAGATTTTATTCTTGACTTTGAAACGTCTCGTGTCTTTATCACACAAGCTTTGCTTGAACAAGATTTACTCCATCCATTTTGATTTAATATTCAATTTCGTAAAGATCTGTTACACACACATGTAGTCTATGCAAAGTATACAGCTAAATCCCAGGGTTGCCAACATTTTCCGAGCGAAACGAGCGCTAACCACATCGTCCTGTTTATTTACACTCTTCTTAAAAAGTTTCCATACAAATCTATTTACTTACCTACTGTATAAATTTCTCAACAGCTGATTTGCTTTTCTTAGCAATAATATTCTGTTCTAGAAAAAAGTTCAGCGTGATATTACGTACTTACCTACCTACACGTTTATTTTTAACTCAACAGTATAAAATTCATTTAGGTGTTTCAGTAAGTTCTGACTTTCAAATCATTTATAATTTAGTCGTTTGAAATATTGTGATTTTTTACTTTTTGTTAAAATGATACACGATATAGGAAAAATGTGGTGGAAAAAAAACCACGAGCCCCGCAAGTAGCTTTCAGGCGGGATAATTTAAAATAATAATGATATACGAGTTAAATGTTATCATCATCAGCATCAGCTGTACGACGTCCATGGCCTCACCCAAGGATCGCCACAGCGATCGGTACTGCGCTGCCCGCATCCAGCATCTTCCCGCGACCTTCGCCAGATCTTCGGTCCACCTTGCGGGGTATTTTATATTTTGCACAATTTTAGTAAAGCACTAATGAAAACAGCTAAATATACGAAGGCTTAGCAATTGATAAAAAAATCGACATAAACATGTCAACTCGGTATAAGCACAATAATATCCTGAGATTTATCCGCAGTCGGCCTTCGCTTGTTTACACGAATTTCACGAAGCGCGGAAGGCTGCATATTTTAAACCTACCGCCAGCGCTCCCGATATGTTTATCTTGTGCTCATCTCGATATATTTATTGGGGGAAACCGCTACCGGGATCTCTCCTTATTGGTTCCTTCGAAACGTAATCGGTTTTATCGGTTTATTGTACTTTATCATCTAGGTTTTCTTTTTTCATCCCACATACTTAATCAAAAATTTACATAAAAACCTTTGTCTTAAAATTCAATTTGTACGTCAAAAGAAAACGTTTAATGTGCAATTAGCACAAAGGGCTGCATGTTCCATGTTCTGATGTTGGCTTTTCATCAGCATGGTAATCGTGTAAAAATATTGGTGGAACAGGATAGCGGTACACCTGCCTAGAATTAAATAAAAATAACCGCCGGAGCACCGAAATGGGAGCTGTGGGTAATTTCGATCCGAATGTTTGTGAAACGGAACGTTTAACGTAGGTTTCAAACGGTTCGTATATTATAAGATAATAGTAGATATGTGTACCTACCTGTTTCGCTGCTGTACCTACCACTTAAACGTAACGAGAACTCCTTTTTTGCTTAAGAAATCATTTGAACTGACTTATTGCAGTCCTATAGGTATGTTTGTTAGTAATAAAAACCGACCAAGAAAGTTAACATCTTAATGTTACTTTTAAACAATTTTTTTCAAATGCTACGAAGTAAGTGTAATACAAGGCGCTTTTCCAATGAGAAGCGCTAGTAATTCTTATAGCTCACCTCATTAGGCTTTAGTTCAGTGCCAGGCCGAATAGTTAATGAGCCACAAGATAACAAGATTAATCAATCACCCAAATTAATCCTAGAATCATAGTTAAGGTAATTTCACTTTAGTATCTAATAAACTAGCTGTGCCTCGCAGTTTCACCTGCGTTAATTTGAGGAAAAGGAAAAACCCTACCAAAATATAAATATATTTTCCCGTTTTTGCAAAAGTTTTTCATTAATGCTCCGCTTCTGTTAGTCGTAGCGTGATGTTACATAGCCTATAGCCTTCCTCGATAAATGGACTATCCAACACAAAAAAAAATCAATTCGGTTTAGTATTTTCTAAGATTAGTGCGTTTAAACAAACAAACAAACTCTTCAACTTTATAATATTAAGTATAGACTAGCGGGCTCCATGGACCATCCTACGTCTACGTGTGTAGACTTGAATATTCATTACTTTATCTACAAAATTATAAATCCTAGTGAAAATCTTAATTTGCCGCCTGACGAACCTTGTCTAACTTATCCTTGTTCCAAAATTTATCAGAATTGAGAAACCAAAAAAACAATATAACTATTCAGTTTCTTTTGCAAATAATACATTTGAATGGACTATGAACATGGAAACAATACGTTTTGACCTGATTACTAATAATATTGCTTGGTCCTGGAAACAAATGGATTAACCGAATCTAAAATTCAATTTTATTTTGAATGTAAGTAATTAATTCTTGAAACTCATCAGACATAAAAAAAGCTTTTGAAACCGCCTATTACAATTAATAGTTAAGTACTTGGTCAACTATGAAACCTACAACAGTCAAAATCGTTTTGTATTGCATTAAAAAATAACCTTTTGAAAAACCCTGGGTATTAATAATAATAGTTTTTCTTACAATCACACCAATTAAATTTTTTATTGTAGATACAAATGTACCAAATATACATAGAAAACACCCAGACCAGACAAATATACATGTTCATGCACACAAATATTTGTCTTGTTCGGGAATCGAACCCGAGACCTCTGGCTTAGAAGGCAGGTATCCAACCCCTGCGCCAAATCGGCCGTAAAATTAGTTTTGCTAGTTTTTAAAAAGATTTTAAGTACCCGCAAATGAAGCAAACTAACAAAAAAATATGTTTGGACCTAGACATGGCAACACTTTACCTCGGTTTTACATAAAAACACAAATATAAAATAATGAAAGAAGCAATAAAGAAAGATAGATTAAATTACTACTAACGTGTTTCTACTACATTAGTGTTTTAAAACAGTCTCATATAGCTTTTTTGAGCTTAATATGTTTTCTTAATAGAAAGTAGACTTATAAATTTAATATATTTTGTTTTATTTTTCTTAATATTTAAAATATTGCTTTTTTCTTCGAAAAAACGAACAGTACTAACTATACCTAACTATAGATAGATTATAAATAAAGATTAATTTATTGTAACCTTAAGAAAGACCGGGGCATCCTAATACAGGTTTTCGTAAAAGGAGACCCCAGCCACATAATGTAAGCACGATAAAAGTTATTATTTTTTTATTAAGCTTCTAATATTTCACAATAAATGATACCTACGAGTATATCACAAAATAAGTACGTCCTATATCTATATTAATTTAGCGTGTGAACTGTCACAAGTACAAATTGTACCTATACTTACCTGATAAAATGATAATACAGTGTGCGGTTTTGGCAAACCGTCCGCATAAAGGTAATCTATTCACTCGGCCAACGGGGTCTTTGATGACCCCACGTTAAATTATGCCGTCGAATTCTAATTAGGTGTGAAAGTTAATTCCAATTGACCCCTAATAGACTCGCTCTGGTAATGGGTTAAGAAAAAGCTATAAATTTGGACGCTTGGTGTCAAATAAGTGATCATTGCTATTCATTGCAAATTTTAAAGGTTTTTGGTATGTCTTATGTAGGTACTGACATATTTTTTATTTAATGATTACAATAAAAAGAGGTGTTTTTACTTTGCTGTCAATATAAAGCTTGCTATAGTGATAGTTTATAAATATTAGATATGGCTCCCCGCGATTTTATATGCGTGGTTTCCATATCCGGTAAAATATAGCCTATGTCACTCAAGAATAATGTAGCTTTCTACTGATGAAAGAATTTTTAAATTCGGTGCAAAGGTAGTTTTTTAGTTTATTAATTAAGTACTAACAAACTAACAAAAAATTAAATCTTTAGTCTTTATAATAATAGTATAGATCACTGTGCAATCTTTACTTGGATTTCAGAAATTTAAAAATTAATAAGTTTTAAGGCAAAGTAGATGCTAGATGCAGTCTTGCCTGGAAAAAATGTTATTATTTTCATTCTAACCATAGTTACTTGAAGCTTTCGTTTATTTATATTATGCACTGTTATGTTATAGTTTATGTCATTAAATGTTTCTTCACTACACGCTCAAGACGCTCTTCATAAACAAGGAAGTTTGCAGAATCGTAAACTTTTGACGATGTCCTTGTTTCAGTTTTGTTCGCAAAGGTAATTATTTCCCATATAAGTAAGGTGCTTGTTAGCCATTGTCTTATTATTTTTATCTTCTTGGTTATCCATATAAGACGTAGGTAGGGGAGAACCATATACCGGGGTAGAACCGTATTGTATAGTTATGTCCCTTATTATTTTGAATTAGATCCTTTGTCGATTACGGCAAGTAGCCTATTATAGGATCAATCTGTCAACAGACACTTGTTACTGCTTCCTCGAGCGTTTACAATAAATCACACGAGTTAATATTGTTTTAAGTTGGTTTGATGTAATTTTATCGTTTTCTAAAGTTTGAATTGTGTATATATTATGATAAATTTGTTAGTGCAATGTTATTATCTTTAAACTGTTTATATTTACTTAATTATCTACAATGATTTGGTGCCGGATCTGTTTGATATGAAAAGTCAATGTTGACTATGTTGTTTATGGTCAGTGGGGGAAAACCGTAAAGAGGTCGGCCAGTGGTCGAATGGATGAAGGTTGGGTGCAGTGTATTACTCGTAAAGCATGGGCACACGAAGGCTGTACTGGCTGGGATGAAGATGACTTGGATAGTTTCGGATGAGATTTTATATTATATTTATGCATTCACAATGCAATTTTGTAAGTATAGGAAAAATGTGATAGAAAAAAACCACGAGCCCCGCATAACTTATGCGGCATAAGTAGCTTTCAGGCGGGATTCGAACCCGCGCCTCCGAGAATCCGGCCCGATGCTCTGACCAACTAAGCTACCGAAAGGCTTACACGACATATTGTGATTTTATATTATTTTTCATCATCAGCATGATCAGCCATTTAATGTCCCCACTGCTGGGGCACTGGCCTTCCTTATGGATGAATAAGGAGAATGAGCCATGACCCACCACGCGGGCTCAGTATTATTTTATTGCGTATTATTTTTATGCATTCACAATGCAATTTTGTAAGTATAGGAAAAATGTGACAGTAAAAAACCACGAGCCCCATAAGTAGCTTTCAGGCGGGATTCGAACCCGCGCCTCCGGGAATCCGGCCCGATGCTCTGACCAACTAAGCTACCGAAAGGCTTAGGCGTCCAACACACTGCCTCCGGTTTCCGCACTACCGGACGGAGATGCGGCGTGATTTTTCATACACTGCGGGTTTTGTATGCACATCAAAACTCTACAGCCATAGTGGCCATAGTTAAGAAGCGCACTACCACAAACCGGAGCGTCGTGCGGTGCAGTGTGGGATCCGCCTTACACGACTCGTCGAATTTTGCTATCACTTGTTACGCTGTAGGCCAGCGTTGCTTCATCAATGTGAGGAAACCCTCGCATCCGAAAGAAACATTTTTACAAATGTTTAACAATCGATTAAGATGAAACAGCCATATTGAGATTTTATATTATTTTTATGCATTCACAATGCAATTTTGTAAGTATAGGAAAAAACCTATACTTTCAGGCTACCTATACTATACTTGCAAATTTGTAAGTATAGTATAGGTAGCCTGAAAGCTACTTATGGGGCTCGTGGTTTTTTACTATCACATTTTTCCTATAGTTTCGGATGCTTTGGTTGCGTGGCTTCACGTTGATAACGTATGAGGGCAATATCGTATATAGATACGGTTTTGTCCAGCCCTCGGGCCAAAACCGTAAGTCGACAAGATTTAATTTGTGTTAATTATTTTTGTTATTACGATGATTACAGTTTCACTTTTTGTTTATTTTTGTAGCATATGAGAGTCTCTAATAAAGAGTAGAGAATTGATATGTTATTTCACTTATTTCGATTCTATATAGGTTCTAAGGCTATAAGGCTTGTCCCGGTCTCCCCTACTTGTTTAATATCAATATAGGCGGTTCTCAGTGTTCTGATACAGCACCGCTCCCATCGCGGAGAGCGGGATCGCAGATTTTAATAATGTATGCAAGTACATCAATAGAAAAAAAACACACCTAGCCTAGTCCAACACATCGAAACTGTCACTACGCGCGGAGGCGCGGAGCGACCGCGGCGTATAACACACACACGGAGCTCCATAGTATTGGTGGTATTGGCACAGTGTTAAGATATTCTCTCTTATCGTTACTGTGGTATCGGGCCGGTTTTTTCCTGCCTTTTTTGCCTTCTTCAGAATTCGAATTTGAATTAATTTTAAGAACTCCTTACTATCTTATAACTTCTAAGATCTAAAATCACCAAGTGGATCAAAGGCCAAGTAAAATAAAACAAATTTAAAATAAAAAAAACCACGTATCAAAAAAGTAAGAAATAATTCCTCACCAAATAAATAACGTAAGTACTTTGAAGTCGGGCGTGAAACATGTACGATTTTTTGTTTTTTTTGTTAAAACCCGCCCGACTTCAAAGTACTTACGTTATTTATTTGGTGAGGAATTATTTCTTACTTTTTTGATGTGGTTTTTTAGAAGGCGGTTTTATTTTTTTATAAAAATAATTTTTATTTTAGTCTTTTTAGTGCATCGTGCAGGCAATTTGCGTGTTTTCTGGTAAATAGGTATGTGATCAAACTCAAAACCTCCTTTTTCGAAGTCGGTTAAAATACCTTGAGGTATCCACTTTTTAACAAAACAAGAATCATTTAAATCGGTTTATAAACAAAGGAGTTATGCCTAAAGATACGTATTAAATTCACATAAAGTGGTAACGAAAACGACAGTATTTTCAAGATATCCTGAAAACTACAGAACCGATTTCAAAATTTCAAAAAATGGGACCAACTTGGAAACCAACCCGATGTAATAACGTTTGAACCATTTCAATCAATTCAGCCGTCTTCGAGTAATCGGTGGACATAATTGCTCATCACTTATGCACGGATCTTGTGTTTATTTTTCATTTACATGTATTACAGATAAGTAATATATAATAATAACCTATCACTTAAAAAAAAAAAACAATAATCTTTGCTGTATAATATTTTGGTTTATCAGTAGGTACAAACCACAGCATACTTTATCAAACAACTGAATGGTCACGCCATAAAGGCATTGCAAATATTAGTTCGCAACATAAAGCGGTATTAGCTTAGGCTTAAAGTTCATTTGTTCAAATAAAACAAGGTGTTGTATCACCGGTGGATTAAAGTTAAAAAACTATCGATAAAAACGGTTTGCCGCATCGCGTCTGCAACAATTTATTGCGTTGGGATCGCGGTTGGAAACCACGCCGTGCCGGCCGTTCTCCCGTATAAATAAATTCTGTAAGGACCTCCGCTTGCTTTGTATCGGAATATGCTCGATCTTTTATTACTTCGTGGGAATACGCTGATGGGAAGCTAAGAATCGGGTCTGTTAAAATGTTGCTTGCGAATGGAAGTCATACATGTTTATCAATAGCTTGTTTCATTTTGTTTTGCACTTATGATCTTTTTAGAGCGCCCACTTCGTTTAGCATATTACTGAGATTAATTCTTGGTTATTAACTAAATAAGAAATCAAATTATGTAGATGCAAAAATTTGTTGACCATACATTGTAGTACCGAACAATCTATATGGTCACAGCCATCTCTATCGTGACGGCTGTGATATGGTCCAACTTATCGAATAACATAACATCTCGTCATAAGACTCATAAGTATATTATGAAATTATTGTAATCAAATATTACTTCCTTTCCTTGTAATAAAAAGTAGCGAAGTGCTCATGCATTTTGATTATCAGTTTAGATAATTTATTTGGAACAAGTTATTCGATAGTAATATGCAATCATGGAAAAACCGTTCATAACATTATTGTAATGTTTAGTCTTAAAAAATGTGTAATATCGTAGTGTAAAATAAATCAAATTCTGTTAATATCACACATGTACGTACATAGAAAGCGGGTTGACCCGTGCCCGCGGTCGGGCCTGTCACCATCAGCTGTTCCCGGGCTTCGGCCGCAACGTATATAATCATAGTTGGAAATAATTAACTAAGCGACATAGGCCCGTGCTCATGTTGCTACGTAAATTTAACTTTTAATTTAATCCCACAAACAAGCAATGTGAATTGGATTGCCCTCGAACACTCCATTAAACTCAAATCAGGCCGAAATAATGTTCAATGTAAAGCTATATTATTTTGCTGAAATTATGTTCGAATTTAATGTAATGTGTTTTTTATTTTCTTGTTACAGGTAATTATCACCCTATAAGATCATCGTGATCATCGCGTAGGAGAGTAAGATGAATTTAATATTCATAAACCCTTCTGCAATCTTTGTACTTCAAACACGCCCCATATTGTTTGAGGGATCGAGATACCCACACAATTTTTCATGTACACATAAGCAAGGGTATCCGTGAAAATTGAATACCCAAACTGATTCTCAAAGCAGACGTTGACATAGTAAAAACGTAGCTATTTGTTCACATCGTCAGCGCTCTAAATATCCAAACTTATTCGATCCAAGTGGGAGCCAAATATTGCGTCTCTCTACCCTTTTCAACGGCGAACACACACGGTTCCTACGCATTGTAGGTGCACGAACCTCTTTCCTTCACAAAAGCCTCCCTTATTATGCTCCCGTGTAGGATATGAGGAAATTGGCTGAATGGCTTTATATGAAAAACTCGCGTAATCTTCGCGGGGTGTAGCCCACAATATCCAGCAGTCGCCTCGTAGCCGCATCTCGAGTGATTCGATTGTAAGATTAACAATCTGACATGCTTCCGAAATAAGCCAGGATGAGTTTCGATATGCGGAATCCCGAATACGCATGTAACGGGCGAACGGCCACGTTTATATTTTACGTCCACGCGATATGACACCTGGCGAAATAAAGCCTTTCTGGGCAGCGTTCATACGGGTGTTTATTGTGATCGGGCCTCAGCCATATTCTTGAGAGCAGCGGGCGCCGCCTAATAAAGTAGCGGCGGAACGCGATCAGACCGCCTCGGGACATAAATTCGGCATCCTTCACCTGCAACGCTACAGCGGCCGCGACGCCACGCCAGTTATGAAAATTCCGACACTGGAATTCCGGCTCACACTAGAGATTTTTGCTGAGCTTTGCGGTTGTCGTCGGGTGGATTTTTTAAAGAACCGAGTCTGTTACGTTTATTTCAGCCTGCGACTCTGCGTTTTATGGAGGCGGGAATGTGCTCCGCTTTGGTTTATTTGTGAGCCGCCTTTCTCATGAAATTGCGCTGTTTCATTGCTTACGAGCCATTTTGAGGTTCTCGTTAGAGCTACATTTTTTATCGTGATGTATTTTTCTTTGCAAATTGTCTATCGCGAGGCCGAACCCTTTTTTATTATTGTTAGACCGTTATATGAATCGGCAAAAGTGACTTCAGCCGCACCTGTAAGAGATTTCCATCTCATTCTGAATAATTTGGGCGATTCTAATGGACCGCCCCACTTTCGGTAGTACGACTTACTTTACTCAACCTATCTGGACAAAATTAGGAAGTGTCAATCCGAATGTCAACCATAAGAAGGATCAGAATAATAAATGCCTCTCCAAAACAAGATTGAAAGAAACCGAGACATAAAACTCCAAACATAAATTTCCAAAACCCATCAACCATTAACAATTACAAAAGAAAGGTAAGGAATGAAATGTTTTATTCATTCCGTTAACGAGAAAATTACGGGAGGGGCGGAGGCGGATCGGATTGCAAGGACTCCGCGAACCTTTGTCTTTAGGGAGAAGTGTGCCCAATAATCTCCTGGATACATACCTACACCAATTAAGGGAAGCATCGCAGTCCACTTCCCTATTGTTTCCTTTCATAAATATCGAAATCGAAAAGGGCATGCCGATTAAAAAGTGCGACCTACTTTCTCGCATTTCAAAACAAAACGGGTTACCTACGCTCAGGAAATTATCGCGACTAACGTTGCGAGCCTACCAGGCATAATGTGTAAACAAACGCAGGGCATGTGAAAGTAAAACAAACTTTTTTATGATATTGTATTCATCTTCTGCATCCCAATGCACTGGAATTTTCCTCTACGTGTCTACTAACGGTTGCATTCGTACAGAGCCCGTTTTGCAATATCCATTTATGGAATTCTGCAATGGTCTGTGTGGCAATATGTTATAGCCAATAAAAAAGGAAAAAGGATCAGCACCACGATTAACAATAGTTCACTTTTACTAGTAAGCTAGTAAAAGTAAACTATTGTTCAACTATTATACAAAAATAAGTTCAGAGTTTTCAATAGTATCTCGAAAAACACATGAAGCCAATGCATATTTAAATTTAACTGTAACTATTATAATTCTCTATGATTTTCTCACACCAATTACTAAGTCCACAGTCTAAATCCTCCGACTTGACAACCGACAGCAACATCGTAGCTTGCGATAAATGCAGCTGGGAGTTAGTTCCTAACTTACCCACTCCCAAGTAGTTAGGGTAGGGTAGGGTTAATTGTGGGAATACTGCTTACCTTTGATCTGCACCTAGGTCACATTCATTACATTCAATTTTGCAGGAATCCAAATAAAAGCTCCAAGAACCGGTGTACGTAGCAATTCATCTCTTATGATTTTTATAGCTTTTAAAAATAATAGACAACGACAGCGAGAAAAGAATTTTTCTTTAGCATGTGACGAAAAAAATTTTTGTTTCTCTTTCAAGCTTAGAGCTTTTAATTGAAAACTTTCATACTTATTAGCTAATATAAAACGTACCATCGTCGAATTTACTTTAAATTTTACTGCGGGGTCACAACAAATTTGTGCCTTACTTCGGCCAGTGTTTTGCAAAATCAGAATACACCCCACCGCGGGGCTAATTACGTTAACTTCTTTCGGGGCGAGTACAAATTCCGAATGGGCTGTAAAGAGTGCGAATTTGCATCGAGAATATTTTTCGTCAACAATTAGGCTGTTTGGGCCTTTGTCTGCGCCGGGCAGGGGTTGGTTTTAACGACGTTTTAAAAGATTTCAGCCCTCTGGGACCAGTAGCTTATCTCGAACTCGCTGCGTGCTTTACAAAAACCCTTTATTAACTTTATGGTGCTTTTAACAAATAACAGAAATAAATAATACGAAGTATCATTTCAGAACGCGATAGGTACTTTTATTAGGTACCTAATTAAATAAAAATAAATAAATAAATATTTTATTACAATCACACCAATTATCTAAGCCCGTAGTTAATTTCATTAGAAACTGTGTCTACGTGAACTTGATATCGGATAAATATATACTTATATACTTTTTGTTTGTAAATACATACTTAATATACATAGAAAACACCCAGACCAAGACAAATAGACATGTTCATGCACACAAATATTTGTCTTGTTCGGAAATCGAACCCGAGACCTCTGGCGCAGAAGGCGGGTAGATTACCCCTGCGCCAAATCGGTCGTCATACACTAATTGTCATTCAGACACTAAAATTTTAAGTTGGATTTGGACCCTACCCTATGCAATTAATACGACTCTAAATATTAATTAGTACAAAGATTTTAGGGGATACACGAAACGATACGAGTACGATATACGAAAGATTTTTACTATGGGACCATCCACGGAATCGCGAAAAAAATCAACTGTTCCATATATTTTAGTCGACTTGATGTTGTTCTTTTGTATGGAACAGCTTATTTTTTTACACGATCCCGTGGATGGCCACATAGTAAAAATTGTTCGCATTTATGGACACTATCATCCCCTAAAATCTTTGTACTAATTAAAATTTAGTGGTGTCGATGTCGATCTATGAACCTGGCTAATTGTTTCGTTTCTAATAGGTACATTCGCGAAATCTGAATGTTAAGCAGATAGATGAGCTTCGTAAATTTGCAGTATTATAATGACAACTGTCAACGAGCGATGACAAATAATGACATGCCCATATTCGTAAAGGCAAAGAAGAACCCTATTTCTATCTCTGTCATTCCGTGTATGACATCAGTGAAAACGAAATGTCATTTGTTTTATTTGGATTTGAAACCTATTTGAACATAAATTAAATTTCATGCAATATTCCAATCAGGCAATTGTCACATTGACATTAATTTAAAATGTTATATTTTTCATAAATTATAACAAACTTATTTTAATTTTTTGCATTCACAATGCAATTTTTATTACTGAAAAATGGAAAAGGAAGTATGTAGAAAAAATCGACCCGTCTCACAACCAGCTCCGATGAGACTCGAACCCACGACTTTTCGCTTTAGCGAAAGGTCGCGGGTTCGCTTTAACAAGCTTTATTAAATTTCCTCATTGAGCACTGGCAATATAAAGGCTCATTTCAAATATAGTGTATCTAAGAACTTAGAGTATGTAGTGGGTATATTTTTAGTTATTTATAAATAGGTAGGTATATTAATAGAAGTTATATACCTATCTACGAAATATAAAAATTTGAGTTTACAACCCAAGTGTAAAATTAATTAAGAAATGTAAAACTAGACGAGAACTACTGCCGACAAACTGCTGTGCAGTTTAGCAGATACAACTAACGTGTAACAAACATTTATATTTTGGAAATAAATAAAGAAAAAAAGGGAGTTCATTAAAAACATTTTTGAAAATCGAACGTTCATTTTTGAGTTACGAGACTCTTTTAGATACAAGACGTCATAATATCGTTCTTCACGTCATCAGTCGTTTATCGTCGAGTATTGCAAAACCTAGTTGTGTCTACATGCTAAACATTCAAATTCCGCGACTGTACTTTTATTTCAATCACATAGCTTTTATTTTTAACTTATTGTCATGAGCAACATTTAAGAAGAAAACCTCTGTTATTTCCCTGTTTCAAAAACACTACGCAAATCACAATCAAAACCGTGACATAAACATTATTAATAATTCCCTATCAAATATTCCATTCCGCTCAATCAAAGCGGTGCACTCAAATCCGGAAGCGTCACATAATAATCTCCGTCCGAAATACTAGTGTACAAATTCGAAAATGCCCCAATACTATCTCGCATTTAATTTCTGTCGGGCGCAGGGGAACATTGGGTTGTCAGGTTTATTATACAAAGCCTTTGCCCGCTTTCAGTGACTGTTTGATTGGCGAGACGAACCCGCCAGCTCTCTGCGTGTGCCCACCGTGAAACTACGAATGCCTACTCTGAAATACCTGCTTTGATGTCGCATACTGTTTTTGCTCGAAGTAGGCTAGGACAAAATTGCTGCAAAATAGATTTTCGTTGAATTGCGGAAATTGCATGGAGGATAAAATTGTTATCGAGATTACTTGGAAGTATCTGTATTGCTTTTGTGTACCTAGTAAATGCATATTTTCTAACATAATTAGGGAGGCAGCTGGAGTCGTTGTCAGTTTAGAAGTCCAATTTCATCAAACAAAAACTTTTTTTTTTAATTAAAACATTTTATTTTCCTCACTAAGTGTATCGTTAAAATGATTTCATTTAAAACACCACTAATACCTTATACATTATTTTTATATTCGCTTTTTATATTTTTGCGCGCACTATCCTCACATTCCTGAAAGGGCGATAAAAACCGTTTTCATTACAAAAGAAATAATAAAATATATATAAACCGTTTTCATTACAAAAGAAATAATAAAATATTTATAAATTTTTGGATAATCTTGCCCTCTGTAAGCCATAAAAGTTTTTTATTTCAATGGAATTAAAGACCAACTAATAATACTTTTCCCCGTGGTGAAACTGTCACTATCGAATCCCATGTACTTACTGCAAACAACATGTCTATTCCACCTGTATATCAGGTTAACACTATTGCACTAGATAAAGGCTTCCCCTAGTGAACAGATCAGTTCCAAATACCACACGGAAATGTATTACATTAAATCACCTTGCGAATTCACATTGCAGGAATTTGACGCGCCCCGCCACGATTTACTGGTGTCCCATTGTCTGGAGATTGGGAGACACCTGATGTATTAGTACGGAAGTCACCAATATGTTTTATTAATTGTTTTAATATTCATTTTTAATAGCTTTTTTCCGCAACTTTGTTTGCATGGACTGTTATTCTCTGCTAATGTTTTTAAATTAATAGCTACTTATATCATTCATGTACTTACTCAATAGTATTTATTGATTTCATTTGTATAATACTTGAAATAATATTGTACTTCTGGCTATAACGCTGAAAGCTTTGATGATTTTATTTTACATTAAGCTTTATATAGACAGTTGAAATTCAAAGTAACTAACGATAATTCAAATAATAAAAATTTCTAAATACCAAGTTCAAGCTAATAATTTCTAGGTCATTTTATTACCGTTTAGTTTTGGTTATTATATGAAGAACTTTTTCTGGATATACACATATTTGGGACTTTTTTAGTGAAAGTTACAAAGGATAAAACTAACTCTCTGCCCTTTTAACATCACCTACGCAATATAGTATACTTAAATCATACGTACCTCTGTTCCTGACTTACCTGAAATACGTATCAACATTTTATGAAAGCGTGCCCCCGTTGTTCTCAGCTATGTATAGACTACATAAATATATCGTTGAATAAATGACTGTGCATTTGACAAACGAGCATTCACAAATATATCCGGCAGTAAACGAGCAGAATGATCCTCCCCAATGTATTATATAATATAGGAATTCCTCAAGGGCCCCGCGAAAATGTACAGGATTTGCCGAGCCTCATTCTTGTTTTCTGTTCGACGGTGTACAGGAGAATGGTTTTGTGTTACTTACTCCAGATTCTTCAATATTGTGAGTGGAGGTAATCAAATAATAAAGTTGTAATGTTTATTTTTGGACCGAAATATGTATAATACCTGCAAGACTATAAGTAAAAATAGATTTTAAAATTGTATTATTTCGGTTAGCTAAATGCTTCGTTTTTGTTAAGCTACATAAGAATGTGATAAGGTTTTCCGTTTATTCGTAATATTTTTTTATACACAACGAGATTTAACACTTAGCCTTTATCACAACTGATGTAAAGTGAAGATAGAGCTGAAGGTGGAAGCGCATTGCTCCCGGAATTCTCAGCCCTGAGGATCTGACTATCTCTATCAGAACACAACAATGCTGAAAACATCGATGTTATAGTATCAGGATTAGATGAGTTGGTGGTAGCTACCCAGGCGGACTTAGAACAAGTCCTGCCGCCAACCAAACTGAATACAATATGTACTACAGGGAATCGAACCCGGGACCTCTGGGTTTGATACCGGCCGGCGGCGGTGAGAGAGGCGGTTCAAAAAAATATTAATAAGTTGTGAAAGTGTCTGTATTATAATATATAATCATTCTTTATTAAAAAACCTTTAAACTTTTTCAAATACAATTCAAATTAAATATTTCCTCCATCCAAAACGAGTTAACATCTCGTTGTTTCTCGGAAATTCTCTTCAGTTGTAGTTTTTTCTAAGCGTTAGAAAGAGACATTATTGAGTAACAACATCGCTCAGGATCACAAACACGGGCAGGCAAGCTTTAGCTCATGCTTGTTTTTCTTAAATCTCTCTGTGAACAACTCTATTATGGGGAATCTTGTTAACATTTGAAATCATTTCTCTGCCCCGGGAATAATGAGTTCTGTGTTTTCATTTGAAACTCCGGTGACTTTTGTTTAATGGAATGATAATACGAATGCTGGCCCCTTTGTAGTGAGAGGTCGAGAATATTGTTGTTTTTCCTCGGGCGGGTCACTTTAGTTCCAAGTGTAATTTTATTACGACTCTAAAAAATCGCAGCGGAATTGGAATAATTCTGTTGTCTCTAATGCGAGAAGGAGATTGCAAAGAAATATCTGCGGTTTTGCTTTCGCAGATCCATTTAATTACAAAATTTTATAAAAAAAATACTAAAACGTAAGTATTGATTTTTCGTGTTAAAATGAGATCATACTCTAATCATAAGTAACTTGTTATCAAGGGGCAACATTATCGAATACCAAAGTTAACAATATTATGTAAACAAATTTAATTATATCCCCTGAATTAGCCACAATGGCTCGCTCCTGCCGCTGAATACGGAACTTCGAAACCTCAACTTTGCATCTGAAAGTTCCCCTGTACACAGCTGAAAGTATTTTGCAAAACCTGGGTTTACTCATTTTCTGATAAGAAGTTTGTACTTTGCACTGTATGCCGGGATGTATTACTTACAATGTGGTGCTTATAAATGGTTTCAGTAAGAACGAAGTTATTTGTAGATAGAATGCTAGATATTATTTTATAGATTGGTAGAATAAAATACACGGATGCTTATGAAAATATTTTGTCTACACTCATGTTATAATATTCGAATTATGAACTCATATCTCAACATAATTATAATGACACACTTTATAATGTCAACTTTAAAGTTTAAAAATAAAACTGTATCGTAATGGTCTTTACGATACAGCTATTACAGCTGTCATTTATTTTACATCATACTGCTCGGTAACTAGGATTTACTAGTAAGGTAAGAGGCTGTGTAAGTTGGCATGTGCAACACAGTGTATTGTTTAGATAGAACGTTCCATTTTCAAATTACTTTGCAATTCAAGCAGGTGAATGCTTTAATTGTAAAGTAACTTTACCATTCAAGCTATGCAAAACTCCTTGGTCAAACAATATTTTTTTCATAAAATGATAAGAAAACTATTTACTGTGGAGAACAATGAAAATGGCGGTTAAAATACGTACATTTACAAGTTTTGGCAAATTTTGAATAAATATTTTCTCTCTTATAAAAGAATCATTTTGTCATAACAATATAAATGTTTTATTTACCTCGCATGAATGATGTAAAGTAGAATGCTTACCTCGGTTGCAAGTAGCTATTACACCCTCGAACTATATTCGCCCTCGCTCGTTTCGCTCGCTCGGGCGTCTAAATATCTCGGGTGCACTCGATCCTTTTGGATCTTGTTCTGTAATAGCTCGCTTACGTTCCTTGTGTAACAAACTACTAAAACCACACTTCTTTTTTTAAATTTTACAATCTCCATGGCAACCGTAGGATTTACCGGCCTGACTTTCAACTTTCCAAGCCCTTCTTTAGCCCGCAACTATAGGAAACTTTTTAAAATTAGAATGTTGAATTAATAATGTGTAGACCGTATAGACTCCTACGAGTAGGGTTTGGCGCTATTCCACGTTTTTAAATTTTTGCTTGATTGAAATATATGATACATGAGTGTAGATAAAGTAGTGTGTGGGACTGCTTAATATTAAGTTATGTGCAGCACATAACTTAATATTAAAACACTCGTGGGATACTATTAAAAAACTCGCCAAGGCTTGTTTTTAAACTCCCACTCGTGTTTTGATACCTCTCATTAGGCGACAGTCACATAAACTACGCGTTTTGTTTTACACGTTTGAAATATCAGTTATGCTATTAAAATCACCTGACAGCTCGCTTTCAATCGCTAGGGTAAAAGGTTTCCCCAAGGATTTCAACATTGTCGAAAAAAATATGGACAGTGAAAATTATCAAATAATGTTATTTTTTAAGCATGGGCATTGGGTATAAAGTTCCAACCAATTTTAATTATTTAGAGATCTGTAATTAATTCTAATTATATCCAAGATATTAAATTATTCCCTAATCGACTTTGTCAACGGCTTCCCCAAAACAGTAACTGTATAATTTAGTATTAAATTACAAAAGCCAGATTAAAACGGTCCAATGTTTCTGATACCTACTTGCGGATCCCATCACGGGCAAAACAAAACTGGGGAACTTGTACAATTTATCACAAACTATCTAATCAATTTACAAAACGATACCCGTTTTAATATCAAATCTACGTTTCCCAAAGGTTACCATTGGACCAAATAGCGATATTGTGCTAAATAAATTGTTATTAATGACCCAAACGTTCTCAACTTGCGATGGTAATGGCGGCTCGTATTTTGTTTAGGGTTAAATTTCGAATATTTGGGATGCCAGACATCTGCCTCCGTCTGATTGTTTGAGCCCTGTGATTTTACAACTCGTCGGTATTAAAATTCCTCGTGTTTTTGAAGAATCGCGAATAAATTATTGCCTTTCTGAAATAACCCTATTTTTCAGTGAAGAGATTGTCCAAGTGCCTCGCCGACGTAATGTGCTAGACCGACCTTTATGATGAGATAATCTGCTCTCAGCATTAAACTTGTAAAGTACTCCATATGTCCCCTGTAAAAGGGTTGGTTGCTTTCTATTCATATACTGCGATACTCTTTTACGATTCCAGCAAAAACACGGCACCGCCGCCGAAAGATAAACCCCGGGGCGACGCCAACGTTGTTGAATTTTACGATTCCTCTAAGCCGCCTTAAAGTCGAGCCTTTACTGAATATTTTGATTTATTTATAGGTGTGAACGCGTAAAAGGGTGGTTCAACCAATAGGCGCGCGAACTTCACCTACATACTACAGTGTCTTATTAAAATTTAATATTTAAAATTTGACACGCATAGGCATCCCAATTGACTACCTAGGGCTGCTAGAAAAAAATATTTATTCCTAATTTAATCAACCCCGTATTTCGACAAGCAGTAAATAAATTCATTAACGTGCGGTGTATTGCACTCGTGAGGGTGTCGCGAACAAATTCGCTATACGGAAGTTTTGTACTTAATTCATTAGTATGTAACATATCCGTGAGAAGACGCAGGTCGCATTAAGCGCTCGCGCCTCCGACACTTCATTGTGATGCTAATTTAGGGCAGCCCTATGAATAAGGGGCGGGCCTCAAATGCGCGCACTTTTTGCCTCACCGCCCGCTCTAAATTAATTTGAATAATACCGTCGATAGGCTAGAAGCTCCGACGAAATGTCTTTTATATGAGTTCCCAACGTGAAAACTCGAAAGCGCCGCGAAGCAAATATTTTTCCATTTCGGCTCCAGAATTGTATAAGTGCGTGTTTATATTTAATAAAGGATTAAGAAAGGAAAAGCGGCTTATCTTCGCAACGAGCTTGAATTTTTGCATAAAAAATATTTGCTTTCATCAGATTTGGTTTTACAGCGCGTGTGTAGATTGTTAATATATATTGTCTATCATATAATTAGCAATATTTCTGAGAAAAAATTAAGTTTAGTTTTTAAATGTAAATAAAATTATGATGTGTGACATAATATTATTCATAAAATACAATATGTAGAAATACCCAAGACCTAGGTTACGTGATGTAATTCAACTGCATCAAAAATTAGTCGGTAACATTTCCAGATCTCACGCTTCCAAATATAGGTACTAACGCAAACATTAGAACAATATCAAACATACTCTAACATAGATAAAATAATTTCCACTTAGCGGCTAATCACGCTACTAAAGGCCAAGACTCCATGTACAGAGTACTCCCGGATAATGGTGTGAACACTAAGACAAAATTGGCTTAAGCAATTCCCCGTCTGGAAAATGTGTGGCGAGGGAATCTACGCCCAATTCGCCGTATGCACTCGGCAAATACGTGTTCTTCATAGGAATTACTCAGTAATTTTTAAGTACACCTTCGGTGCAACACTTAGGGCTATTCAAGCGCGTCCCGCGCATGTTAAAGCACTTAAACCAGCCAAAGCTACCTCTCAAACAAATGAAAGCTCCTTCTTTTTCACTGTTCTCGCAAGCCGCTTTTTCAAAAGGCGGTGAAAATTTAATGTGTATTCAATATTACGTGTTATTACCGCTCTCCATATTTATGAATATGAATGGAGCAGCATTAGAAGATTGACAAAAGAACATTTATTTCAATATAATCAGACCTTTGAAACATAACAAGCTTGCTATTGTGAGGGCGATAATGTTGTCGGTTACATTATTTGTTTTAAGAGGAAAATGTTGATAGAATGAAGCTACTTCAATAAAATGAGGTAGGTAGTGTTATGTATTTGATTTTTAATCTATGGCAACTCTCTGCGGAAATGCAAGCAGAAATACAATATGGCGAATTCTACTTTTGTAATGTAAAACGGTGTGTGAAACATGTGTGAAATAAGGATTTTATTAATTTATTAAGTGCATTTTCTATTATTTAAAAGGTAGGTACAGTAGACAGTCTGCTTGAGGTTACCACAGGTTTATGAAGTTCCAAGCTTGTTGTCGGGCACCTTTTGAGATGAGGGGTTATTTTTGGGTAATTTCGTAGTCAATATATTATTGGTGCTTGTCCGACATGTTTGATCTTGGAATTTCGACTTAGTTAATGCTTAAATGAGCTAGGGTTAGCTTTGATTGTAACTACATATGATGTATTAAGGTTAGATTGAAGGCTGGGCCTTGAAACCTTGAAACCTTTTCCCTTGGTTTTGGTATGTCAAGCCAATGCAATGGTTGGTTTGTTTGATTTACATTAAATAAATAATTATATCAACCATTGTCCTGGTTGTCCGTTAGTGAGGACCAGTCTTATTGATGTGATATCGTTCCAAGGTAGGCAGGGCCTTCGCTTTAGGGTAATCCATGTAGGAAAAAACATTTCTTTAGTAAGAAAGGTTTTTTTGTTGCGGCGGCGGCATGTGGTATCATATTGTTAGGATATGATACCTCCTTGCATTGTCTATGGTTGATTTATGTTTAAATCAGTATTCAAAAATATCGAATGGATTGTCATTGATTTCAAAATTATCGAATGGATTTTAAACTCGCTGTAATCCTTGGCGGTGTCGACGATCCTTGTATAGAAATGGAGCGCCGGGCCCGTGCAGTATGCTCCGACTATGAGCTTTTTGGTAGGGTCATCAAACTTCTGAAGAGCCGCCATGATTTCGTAGCTCCGGAGGAACTCCTCGACGTTTCCTCGTATTCCGTCATATTTGTTTGGTTCCATCTTCACCAAAGGGTCTGAAACATGGAAACTACAGTATAGATCTGCGAAGATTTGCGCCTAACACCATAAGAAGCCCTACACTGGGATTCTATTAAATAATAAATGTAATTTCGATATAAATCTTTACTGCGGCACCATGGCCGATATATTCTATATCTACTATAACACGCGCCCGTGGAATCGTCTGGACTAAAAAAAAACTACTCGCGTAATGACAATCCATTCGATATTTTTGAATACTGATTTAAACATAAATCAACCATAGACAATGCAAGGAGGTATCATATCCTAACAATATGATACCACAGTACCTACTTTGGATAGAACATATATAAAAGTCTTAATTATTTGATAATCTAGTAACAGATCTTTTTAAAGTAAACTAACTGTCATCCCTTTTGGCTACAAGTCAAACAGAAGCGAAAAACTGTTCAGAAATCTAAAAATAATTAAAGATAAACGTTATTTTCTTTTATTATTCTTAAAATGACGAAAAGGCCGTGATGTTATTTTGTAATTAAAATTAATGAATAAAAGTTTTGCTTTTGTTTTGTTCGAAATACCAAAAAAAATTACTGCTCGATCGATGCAATATAACGAAGTGCCAACTAGCGCTCAACTGCAGTTGAAAAGTGAATACTCCTGATTATAATAATTCCTTTTTCGTTCACAGCTTGTAAAATTATGTATTTGTTTGGAAAATCGCAAAGCTCTTTACTTTCATTAATTTTATTTGTTTAATTTAACCCGTTTAATTTACGCTTTAAATTACTGCTCTGATCGGGCTCTGGATTGATGCGCGTTGATGTTATAACGTTAAGAGTTCAAATTGTAAGAAGTTAGAGTTCATTTTCGCGTGTGATCGGAAATGAGTGAGCGTCGCGGCGGCGTTTTGTGCGGATGGGCTTTTTAGCCTATTCACAAAACGCCCCCAACTCTGTAATGTAGACAACGGTGATTTGATAAATGAGTTGAGTTTTTGCATGAAAAGACGAACGTTTCACGTTCAAAAATTAAGCTTGTTTTGACAAAACCTGTGCTCTTACAATGGGACTATGTCGCAATGAGCCCTTTATCTGTCAGTCTAACTAATTAATTGCCCGAATACCAAGCAAGATGCTTCAGGTGCCTTCTACGTAATGTGCTTTCGTATTTCGGGCAAACATATTTTGAAGTTTTGAATTAATCTTTTAGTAAGTTAATTAAACACATTTTAACTACACAAGCTTACACACGAAAAACTTTTTCATCAATTGGGTATTTGACTGTTTTTTTATTGACTTAAAATATTCATTTAATTAGTAGCAACACAAGTTAAGTATTTATTTTCAAATATCTTGCATATTTTCAGCGGTATAGAGCATCAAACTTACTAATTAGACAAGGAGAGCGCTATAGAAACGTGACGTCACATTTCTATAGCACCATACTCTCGCCATAGAAAATTTCGTTTTAGAAAGAGATAGCTAGAGTCACAATTAAGTAGCTCATAATTCGCTTGTTATAATACATATTGAATTTCTTTTTTCATATTTGTTATTCAATAATGTTATATTTTAGCAGGTCATAATTAAATATTTACATTTCAACAACAGTCAAACACCCAATTAATGTCAGTCAGACATTAGTCACAAAAAAAGCTAAAAATACCACTTACAAAATCAAATAAACACCGCTCCAATTCATCAAAATTAATGAAACATAAAACCGTTTAATTAATGTAAACGACAAAACCCAGATAGTGGCAAAAATAATCAAAATTTCATCGGAAGCTACGTCGGTCGGCATATTCAGCGGCCAACCGCTAAATGGCCCACGCCCGTTTACACAACACGAGTAGGTATGTATTACTAGACAGTATGTGTTCTATCAGAACCACGATGTGTTTACACACAGTTGTTTGCTCATATATCCGTATCGCCATCTATTATTTGAACTGCGAATTAGTCATGTCGCTTCACTGCACAAACAAGCTCGGTATCAATCTTTTATTAATTTATCGGAATGGAGAGAAAGAATCGATGTGATTAACAAATCAGATTATCATCTTCAAGCTACACGTATACTTATACTATTTGAGATGAATTAATATGTTTTTACTGATATACACAAGATAAATCTTAGCACTGCTTAAATTCTAGCGAATTCTAATTTATGTCGTCAGAACCTTCGAAATGAAATCATTAAATAACTCATTTTAAACGTATACCAGTCAATCCTTCGCTCACAGCCTAATTACATCCGCCGCATAACCGTGTTACAGAATAAGCCAGGTTGAGCTGATCTTAACCCTACGCCGCGGGGGTCGCTATGGACCTGTCCTAATAACCGGCTACAATAGTGGCCTGGGAAAACAACCCTCGCTTATTGCTACTCGGCACTCCGCAATAACAACGGTAAAAACAATAGCCGAGGCAAGCTCCTTGTGATTGCTGCAGCCGTATTGTTCCCATTACATGCCTCTGGTTGTGTCAAGTAGCGGTTTTGGGATTGAATGAAAATATGATTCGTTAATAGATTGCCGAATCTTTCCCGCATGTGTACTACACGTTTACACGGCTTTACTGGTTGTAGGAGCTCCTTGGATGTGAAACAAATCGGTCATATGTATATTGGTATTTTAGAGGGAGAATTTCCAAGAAATCCTCTCTTAGTGCTCCCCTACACTCCCCAAGAAACATACATGCCAAATGTCAGCTTCATGCGCCCAGGGCCCCGATCGCGGTAACTCTATGACGCATTAGTCAAGTGTACGTGCAGTTGCAAAACCGTTTCTGATAGCGCGCGGCTTTGACAGTGCGACAACGTTTTCTGTTCCGGTGATAATCTTTGGAACTAAAACAGCTTTTTCATACGACAGTCTATTTTGACAGCTAATTTCGTATTGCAAGTAGTTCCTCTGTCACGGATGTCACCGGATCAGACAGGATTGTAGCACTATAGGTTTGCGTGACGTGTGCGTCGTTATGTCATTACGGCAATACGAAGTCAATCTGTGGTCAAACGTCAAGACCCAAACGCGATGAAGACGCGCTGCTAGAATTACGGCGATTGGCCCGCTGTAGTTTCGGCTGTGCGTTGTCTGTCATAGTCAGTCCGTAACGCAAGAGTTTTATATCTTTATATATATATATATATATATAAATATATATTTCTTCTGTGCGTGTGTATGTAACTGAACTCCTCCTAAACGACTGGACCAATTTTAATGAAATTTTTTGGTGGATTCGAAAATGGTTTAGATTTATAATTTGGACCCGTTAGGTGGCGTGCTGTTGATAAGGCAGTACGAAATTCGCCAGATCAGCTTACTAGCTTAGCTTAGTATAGCTATAGATTTGCTGGTTTAGTTTCTACCTTCATTTAGTCACGATCGTCTCCAATTCTATTAGTTTATGCTAATTTTATTGACTTTTTTCTCTATTTTATTGGTTACTTTTTTGTTGGTTCTGAATAGCATTTCACATGCCATGTGGGAAAACTCAGCATCTTCTTATGGTTCAGATTGCTAACTCACCTGCTACTCTTAGTTGCTTTTTCACTACAAACATTTGCAGACACAGAGCTTCGCGCGTAATGTTTGATAAAAAAGGATAACAATAGAATTTTCAAAAACTCTTGAACATGAGGAGTTTTTGCATGACAAGACGAATGTTTGAAGTTCAAAAGTTTAACTTTCTTTGACAAAATCTGTGCTCTTACAAATAGTATTATGAATTTAAAATATATCTAAAACAGAAGGAAAGATTACAATATTATCAACCTTTTTAACCTGAAAAATTAATCACAAAATAAATTGTTTCCCATATATTTTATGTCGTTGTTGTTAATATATTTTATATAACCCTCAAAATAGGTACTCAAAAAGCTTTAAAATTATAAGAATGTATAATTGTCGGCTTAAAATGTCGTCACGGAAGCCGGAGGGGAGGCTGGGATTAATTGAGCCGAGCTCGTAACTCGGTGTCATTTGGCCCAATCACAATCAGTATCGGTCACTTTTGATAAGTTGGCGTTGTTACGTTTATGACTCTTGATCTGAATCCTGAAAGCTTTACCTTTTGTAATGGTAGGTATGTTATGCAAAGCACTAGATAACACCTCTAACTCATCTTATGATTGAAAATATTCGATAACAAGTTGAAGGGCTACTACATTTGCTGATTTAATCAGAGCTATTGACACCATAACCACCGGTGTCGCCGTAATGACAAATTTTAATCGATTGTCCACAAAAAGGTTTAATATAGAACCGCACGGGTTAGTCCTAATAACGGTAATAAACATCAACGGTAACGAGCAATAGGCAGCGAATCGTGCTGATGTTACACTGTTTTTATACACGGCCGGTACATGGGAAAGCTTTCTAATTGCCGGAACAATGCTGAGCCGGTTATTTGCCGGCGGCATTGTTTTTGTCCGCGCCGGTTCATTTTACCCACCTTCCCCCGGGGAGATTAATGGAATTTGAATAAGCATAGCCTTTGTGTTCGGCTTTACGCGTAATTTGAGCGTATACCGACCCAGTGAGTCGACGTTTTGTGGAAATCTTACGGGATGCTCGCAGCAAGACTACAGATGTTAAATTGGGTCTTCCCCGTGCAGAAAGCAAGTCACTGTTGACGCGGAACGACCTATTTTACACCTGCGACTTTTCATCTTTTGAAATGTAACGCACAAAACACTTTCTTCGTTTTCTATGTGCCTCTTTCAGGTAGATGAGTAAACAAACAGCAATAAATCAAGCCGTACTTTGTTTGAACACTGAATTGAAAAACGATGTACCTAGATTGCTGAAATATTTTATCGACTTTAGAAGACAGACAGTAATGTCTCAATAATAACAATATTACAGTTATACACTCTAGCACATTCAAGTGTCACGTTAACCGAATCGTTAATTCTACTTTGTTTCATTGTTACTTAGCACTACTGCCCAAAACTCTGCCAGTTGAATAAAGCTCTGTTTGAACTTGGTGGGGTCTTGAACATAAAGAAAATACGTGTGTAGATTTTTAAACTTTAACGTCTTGAACCAAACTGTTTTTATGTTGTACCAATCTTTCATTAGTTTTAAAAGGTACAACTAGTAGATAAGTACCTCTTGCATTTATTTGTACTTTAAATTAAAAACCTATACATCAAAGATGTCCATTATAATAATTATCAGTCCAACTAATCAAAAACAAAATAGTTGACTAAAAGCTTTAATGCACCTTTGATACATACGTGTCTTTATTCGTGATATTTGTGTCAACCTTTTTGTCAGAGGGTGCCTCCCATTGGACGTTCAATAAGCGTTTGTGTGCTCAGGTCACTATCAATCATCCGCTTGCGCCTAGACACGTCGAGAAATAAAATGTATTTGCTTTATTGGGGTGCTTAGTTATTGATTTTGGCCGAAACGATAGTCCAGATACGTGCCGCAATAACCAACAACGAGCTTTAGATACCATGTGATTCCACGTCGCTATCTCGATCCCATCTAGGCTTATACAGAGCGCGTCATACCACGTGCAGTGTAATCTTGGTAAATGTATAGGCGTATTGTGAGAGGCGCATATCAATCAGCTGAAGGCAGTCCTGTTGTAGAATGCTGCAAGCCCATTAACATAATTGAGCGCCTTGTATCCGGGACACTTCACGGTCCGGATCGGAGACGTCTTTGACGGCACATTGTCGTAATGAGCGCTCGAAGCCGACGTCATCCGCCCTAATGCATATTTACAATAAGAACCAGACGACGGCGACGGTTCCACTACGAGCATCGGTGCTCCTTCTGCCTGATTAAGCCAGTTACCCAAATGCCATGAGTTTCTGCCATTGCCGATGTATGATTTCCAATGCTGCAGTGGCGAAGGTTTGGTCGCGTTAACACTTTGGTAACTAAGTAATTATCTGAAGGTAGCCTCCAAATTATGTTTATAAAAGCTTTAATTTTAATTATAACCATGACCATTGAGATACCAAGAAATAAATCTCCTGTGTGGTCATGAAATGTAAAACTTGGGTAAAACAGAATTTTTATACCAATATTTGTCATTGATCTCTTCTTCGCACGACTCGTCTGTAGCCAGTTTATAAGATTTTGCAATGTATATCTCATAAACTTATTAATACCCCTAGTATAAATAAGTTTATGGTATATCTATCGTATTGTAAGATAAAATTATGTCAGTCTCCAAAAAGGTAACCCAATTTTATTGTTAAACATCTTCTTGTAAGTAAAGGTCACAAAAAACTCTCTTAAATCATTTAGTATTTTTACTTCCTTTCAAGAGTGTAGGTAGGCTTAAATAATATCTTTGCGTACGGTGGCGTCTTGGAGTTTGATCAAACCTCGTGTAATCGGGGACAAATAAATCTCGCCATTAAAATTAACGGGGGCCCTGCGAGCCGGGAGCGACTCTGCAGTAGATTTATAATCACCTTTCAGAATATCACCGTTATGGTATTAAGTTGGAATGACTAATAAGTGCTAATAGATATTACGGGAAAAATTAGGGTTTTCAATCTAAGTCCGTACCATTAACTTTATGGGTTTTGAAACTGATCGGTCTATAAACGGAACAACATTTAGCTTTACTATAAAGTTTATGCATTCCTAATATTATTTTTAACTGTAAATAAATGACTATCATAGAAAAAAAACAACTGACAATCCCTACCAACAAGACAGGTTGACAATTTACTTTCCGTTCACTTGTGGTATTGTGAGCAAAACGGTTACACCTCATAGTTGGTTGCAAGTGACACGTTTTAGGAAATAGATTGTAGTAGGTGAGGCCCCGGCGACCGCGGCCCGCCGCATTGACAAACGACTGGGCCCACTTCATTAATTGCGGACCACTCGGCCGGGCCACCGCCTCTAAATAATTCACATACGTACCGGGATGGCTAAGGACTAGGCCGTATCGGGAATTGACCCCGTGTTGAAGAATAAACATCAGCGATGAAATCATTGTGATCGCGTTCTTTGAAAGTGAAGTTCTTATATTTACAAAAACGTACCGTTTTCTTCTCTTGAATTTAAGTTAATTTATCCTTACTTCCTTACTTTTGTATGTATGAATGTTTGTTGCTCTTTCACGCAAAAACTATTGAATGGATTTTAATAAAACTTTTCAATCATATAGCATAAAAGTACATCAGAATAACACAAACACATAGGCTACTTTTTATCCCGTATGGGATATATGGAAGTTTGTTACACTTTCAAGCATGAACTACTAAACGGATTTAGTTCAAAGGCACACAGATACTAAATAGCCTGGATTAAAATAAATGATACTTTATTTTGATATTCCCACGGAAATGGGAACCACGCTAGTGAAACCGCGGACGGCCGCTAGTTAGAAATAATTTCTTAAGTTTTTTGTTAAGTTATCTAACTAAAACGAGAGAGAAAGGTTCTTTTTATGAAAAACTAAAGGATTGTAAAAAATTTCGCTAAAGCTCTGAATTTTAACAGACAGACATGGCCACACGTCTGCGAAGCAGGGCCCCGATCGCGGTAACCCTATGACGCATTAGTCAGGCGTACGTGCAGTTGACGTGCAAAACCGTTTTTGATAACGCGCGGCATTGACAGTGCGATAACGTTTTCCGTTCCGGTGATAATCTTTGGAACTAAAACAGTTTTCATACGACAGTCTATTTTGACAGCTAATTTCGTATTGCAAGTGGCTCCTCAGTCACGGATGTCACCGGAACAGACAGGATTGTGGGACTATAGGTTTGCGTGACGTGTGCGTCGTTATGTCATTACGGCAATACAAAGTCAAACGTCAAGACGCAAACGTCATCAAGACGCTCTGCATCGGCCCGCAGGAGCAACGGGAATAAGTTGGTCGCGCGTCAGTCGCGCGGCGGACGCTGTCCTCGACCCGAAAACTCCGCATCACCGTCCACCGCGCGACTGACGCTCCCGCTTCGCAGAAGCTCGGTCCCCAAGTTTGTCTGCGTTAAGTGTAGAGTTCCTCTTACGAAAATATCATTCCTGTAGAATAAGGATAATCCTGTAGAATAAGAATAAGGTAGAATAAGAATAATCTTCCAACATTCTTTTTTCTCAAATAATCTCTAAAGATCATCTAAGTTTTACACTAGTATAAATTATATTTTATATCGCATAAGTGATGCAAAACTTGATTACAAAATTCCTGTGATAGGGTTACAAAAGATTACGCCGTTGCCAAACAATCTCCGTAACCCCAGGCTAAAAACTTCAATAATTTCTTGGAAACGGTTGCTGAATTGGTTCCCAAATAATTGAATTCTATGTGCAAACATGGAATCGATACCCGTATAATTTATTTGAATTATTTATTCCCCTTATACAAAGCCTTTCACAAACTTGTTATGAAACAAAAACTTTAGGCCGCTTTTAAATATTAACCCCGTACCCGAACTTCTTAACCTTTGTATTAGTTGATTAAAATTTGATTGATTCTTCCCTTTTTTAAACGTCAGGACTTTGCGGACCTTTAAGTATTACGTTGATTATTAAATTAAGATTAGTTACTAGATATAAAAAAATTTCTATTAAAATTTTAAGAAAGTATTTGGTACTTAGAGCAAACTGTTAAAATACTATCTCGTTTAGAAAAAGATGTAAAATAGGCCACACAATTTATATCAATATGCATCTGTGATGTTGGTATCTAACTTTTATAATTATTTTTGAAGAGTTTTTAGGCGCTGGAGTTATTGTATTGTCAATAGTTTTTTACAATCTCAAGATTACCTTATGTATTCACTTTACGGTATGCAATAAATATTCAATTTAATTGAATAATTGCTGATCGTGTTCAACTTGTTAGCTTAGTGTTAGAAAAAAAGGATTTCAAAGAGAATTTTCTTTGCAATACGGTTGCATCAAAGCATCAAAGCGATAACGCTTCATTCGCACTATGGAAGTTATTAGACGACGAGTAGGCTAATTAATTAATATCAGTATTTTCTTGCAGAAAAAATATGAAATGCATATTTATTGTTTTTGCTATCCTAATAAAAATATAGAAAAAAAGGTCCTATGAATACGTAATATCTTAATCTGAGGCGTTGAATGTCGATTGCGCAATAACAGGAGGTTGGATGAACAAAAAGCAGCTGCGTTTCCACTCGTAACGCTCGTAACTAGAACCGTTACGCAATTCGGTAACGTCCTAATTGATTCCTCGCCCTTTCGGGCAGACGGGGCGTCGCATTATCGAACACAGGTGCCCCGGTGCTTCAGTAATTTGCTTCCTCGCGACAGCCGACGATATCGGCCCACCTCCGACTCCGCTATCCGCTGCGCCAGTTTCACCTTTAATTGTATATCGGAAATTTTTTTTCTGACGTGACTCGATTAGTAATAAAGTTTGAACGCGATGCTCCCGATCGGAAATGGCTTAATTTTCACCAACTTAGTAACGCGCCGCTCGTTCACCGCTGGGCGCCTCCGTAGAACGAGCCTATTAAAGGTGTGTGTAAATCGAGCGAGTGCTCGGAACATGAAATATGGGGAATCTCTGGCCGATTTGTATGCGCGCCGAACTCTCTCTAAGTAATTTATCTAAGAGAGTATTTTTGGCGGCGGCGAAGGGTGACGCCTTCCAGACTCCTTTGAATCACGACGTGTCTCCACTCTTTCAATTACATTAAAAGCTTAATTAGGAATATTAGCGAAGTGTCCTCGTTTAAGCCGTGCTCTCTGATAGTCGGTTTGCGTAGCGAATTTTCTCGAGTTTGTTCAAGAGACTTCACCGACGACCGAACTTCTCAGATGCTTAGACGAAATGCGGCTCGCAATTACAGTAATGGACGCAACCTTCCTGAGCGAAATTAACGCCATTCGTCTATAGCGACGTAAGGGCGTACTCGGTACAATTAAGTTGTGGAGTGGAGAGAAATTGCAACAAGTGCAACGGGCCTCGTCGCGTCCTCGGTCCACTTAACCCACTCAGTTTGCCGAGCGTTCCGAAACCTCGCCAACTTGCCTCCACATAAGCACCTATTGCCGCGATTGTGCAGTCCATTGCCCTTCTTGGGACCGCTCAATGTTAACTTTGCCAAAGTTTTAATGCTTTAAAAGCTACGACTCTAGCTTGAGACATTCATATTAATTAGCCGTGAAAATATTAACTGCTGACTTAGTATTACTTCAACTACTTCATTAAAGCTTTTACTTATGTTTTTGTTATATAAACAATAGGTAACTATATTCTAGATACCCTCAGCGACCCTGGTATACCTACCTAAATTGTAAATAAAAAAATATACAATTGGAATAGTATATTGAGACTATAACGTTTCAATATAACAGTATAAAGTATCCCTGTCTAATGCCTGTTGCCTCAAACAATTTACCTAATGTCTGTAACGCTCCATCACTTAAACTTCTATCTCCTCTCCGTCTTGTCGTACGTTTAGACACGTATGAATTCTTTTATTTTTATTCTTATCCTTTCGTAAAGTATACCCTAAAGCTCAGTGGGAAGGTTAACATTCGTTTGTCCAAGTTACAGACTTGTTGCTGCCCCTCAAAAGGCCGAACGCCGGATCAAGCTGTCTACCCGAACTAGCGTTCTTCCTTCCCCATTTTCGGGGAAAACAAGGAAAAAGTGTTTTCGGGACGACAATATCGCTATCTGTTCGCAAGCACATAATTTGTCGTACGAGTCTTGATGTGGACACCCTCGATTTGTGTCGCACTTTGACACGATACAGTCTCTCTTACGCTTCATTAGAAATATAACATTACTAGCCTTCCGCCCGCGGCTTCGCCCGCGCGAACTACACGACGTTATCTCCGCGGGATAACGTCGTGTAGTTCACGCGGGATAGAATGGATTATAATAATGGAATAGATTCTAATATTTTCCAGCGATAAAAAGAATCCTATGTCAGGTCTGCAGCTCCCAAACTATCCCCATGCCAAAAATACTCGATCCGTTTGTTCCGTTATAAAAATTACTGAAAGTCAGACAAACAAACAAACAAACACACTTTCACATTTATAGTATTAGTATAGAAACATTATATTTTCATTTGTAAGAAATCGTTAAGAATTTTGAAAGAGGGCAAGTCGTTAAAAGTCAGTTTTCATCACAATATTTTTGCTAAGGATAATGATTGTTTAAAAGTCAAAGAAAAACTTTCAAACTATTACCACAGAATAGAATTACTTCTACACCATCAGAAGTTATCCACAAAGCACAGCTGTTTTCATAAAATTTAAAGATCTTCTCGTAAGTTATTTAAAATAGAGTTTGAGCAGCTTGTCATGTATTTATTGACAATGTATTTATTCAATTTAATTTTGCTGATTTAGGTTTTAGAATAGAAACTTCTCTCATTGAAAGATGATATTACAAACATGTTACAAACCATTTTTTGCGGGTAAAAGGATAACATTTTATTTTTCTTTCAGAGGTGACGTTATGGCTCGTAAAAACTTTCATTTTCTATTAACTGTTGTTACTCTTATAACCCTTGCTTTATATATTCTCACTGTAAGCACTCGGAAAATGCGAATAAATAAATCTTGTTTTGTGACTGAACTTTTTCACGACCATTATAAAGTACTAGCATCTTCCCGCGAATCGGGGTGCGTGTTTTTTTTATCAAATCTATAAAGGTACCTACAATGTTGTAATCTTTAATTCAACCCCTTTGATAATTTTTTAGATCGTATAATTTTTTATCCCTATCCCATGCCCCAATCTTTACTAAAAATTTGCAATACATCTAGTGTTTTGTTTTCTTATAGATATGGGTATGACTTTCAATTTATTTATTTTAATTTTATATATTAGTAGCTGCGCCCCTAGGCTTTGCTCTCGTAGAATTTCGGAATAAAATCTAGTCTACGACTATTGTCAGATCAACCAAATACTATTTCCCTATAAAGAACTTAAGAATAGTAAAGCCGTTTTGGAGTTCAATAACAAACAATATGACGCGAGATTTAAAAAAAAATCTCAAACACTGCTACTCTAATTGCACACTACAACTCATTTTTATTCAATGTGTGCATCTCCCTTGCGGTTTTACATCAAACAGCAGGCCCGTAACGCAATAAGCGCTCACACCGTTGAAATTTACCTTATTAATTTCGTTAGCACGAAATAATCACGCTGCCAGCCTCTACTGATCCTTAAAATTTATTTACGTAAATACACTCACGTGGATGTTGTGAAATTTGTTTTAGGTTATTACAACCATTTTTGTACGACCGCTAAAAGGTTTGTATATATTTTATTATTCCACCAGTTAAGGGAAAGTAATATCCCGAAGTTGTTGGTAGGTAGGTAGGTAGCAAATTACGGGAACTTGGGGAGTAATCTTAGACTTCGCCACCATGTCACGTGCCTTTATCCACGTCATCTAGTATAATCTAAAACTACACAAGCCGATCTGTGTTCAGAAATCGAAAGTTAACTACCAATTTGATTCGTGTTTGTGAATAAATAAACTACCACTTACAGTGTTACTCCCAGATCTTCATTTATCAGGGATTCGATGTCGATAAGACGACTTTGTATTAGACATGACAGAACACAAAATTTAAATTACACATTAAGAATTAACTATAAACAGCTTTGTAAAATTGCTTGCTTCGTAAAATATGTTACTGCTTTAAATAAAATATAAAGTAGGTACTATTATATTATTACGATTCTCCCCTTCCCCGTCAGCCCAAGAGTCGAGGCGCGTTCTCGTACGAAAGGGTAGGCGCAACTCTGGCGGATTGCGCACCCACTTACCACAAACTAGACTTATGACAAAGAAAACACGTAAAGTTTTCCAATTACCTATTCAACGAGTCGGTTCAGAAGAAACCCACTGCTCCTCGAACAAACGCCTCTATGAAAAGAAATCACCGAATAGGTGCGCGGGTAAACTCACGAGTAAACATTTGCGTATGTAAACTGGAATTATTCACGAAAAAACTTTTAATGGCGTCCCCGGAGTTCCCGTCAAACATTTATCAACAAAAGAACGAACGTCCCGCAGGCGATGGAACTTGAAATGTATGGAAATTACCCAGTCACAAGCGGGAGAACAATTCACTAACGTCGGCATAGGCAAATGTTTTTGTTGCAGCTTGTTTCGTCGTGTAACTTGTTCGGATTTGAAGTTACGGTTGTGTACAGCACTGTGCGATGAGGCGCCGCACAAGGTTACATGTATTATTATGTAAATGGAGAAATAAAACGTTTTGAAGATAGAGCTAAAGCGAGTGATCCGTCAGATGTTCGCGAGGAAGCGAGCCGAGCCCCTCGTTGGGCGCCAAATAACTCGGAACGGAATAATGAACCGCCTCAGATTCTTCAGCAAACAATCCCTGTCATTGCGCGACTGCAGACGTGCTACTGCACAGTCAAGATTAAAATTTCATAAATTCTACTGTTGCAAGTTATTCAAAAAAACATTGTATTGCAAAGCTCTTGTACTATAAATGATATTCTTTATAGGTACCTATAGCATCAGTTACAGTCATTATAATATTGCTCTGAGATTTTTCGAATGTGCTGGTGAATCTTATTGGAATTGACTAAAGTCGATATGGGACTTTAATAAGTGACTGTATGGTATCAACCTAATTTCGTAGATTTGCCGAGAAGGCAGATAGAATAAATACGTTCCGAACGGACACCGTTTCATTTGCATTTCAATCAGAATGATATAGCCGGTGGAAAGGAAAATCCGCTCCGGCGCCTCACTTAAAGCTTTTGAAATATTCCTATAACTTCTGATTCTACGAAAAAAAAGCCTATTTGAATTGGAAAGATCAAAGCGTAAAAATTTATCGTTACAAAAAGCGTGGCAAGAACGTCCAAAAAGACGTCAGGCACTTATTATTTTAACAGAGCGAGTGTCTCGTCTCCTCTCTCGTTCTATTTGTCTTTTCGATTGTTCCGGTGCATAGACTCCTCCATTACTCGGCACTGAAAGGAAAGTTTTGTATTCAATTTGGTATTATAATTCCCATTTGAAGTCGCCACGCACCATCGCGCCGACATCGGCTATGTAAATGGGCGTTTCCGGGACTTAGTCGCATTTTCGCCAAAAAAAGGTGAATAATTCCTAACTGAAAATTTTCACCTTAATCTACAACGTAACTTGTAAAGATTGCACCTCTCGTAAAGCTATTAAGTTTTAATTTAGGGAAGCTTATGACGAAATGGTTTTATCCGTCGATTGACATGGATACGGTGAATAAACAAGGAACATTTTATTTATGTAACCACTTGCACCCCTCAGTAAGTTGTTCGGTTTGTGTAAATATTTCTGTGCGCTTACCTGACGTGAATTTTTATTCAGCTTCGCGTGCTCAGCCCCGGCGGGAGACAAGGAAACATTTCAGAGTTTCTCTTCAATTTAAAATGGAAACTTATCCCTCGGCTACCATAAAGTCTGCATTTTCCATAGAAATCCAGGTATCTAGGTGTATTCGATCCTAACCGGTGTCCACACTGAATCCTCGTGGATTTAGCCCGCGCGTATCGGCTGTACGGTGCCTTCGAGAGAGACTTGCATCTGCGAGATGCGACAGGTTTTATTTTACGAGATGTTTCCAGCGACCGTTTCGCAGATACTAAAATAATAAGAGTTTTACGTCGCCGCGTATTATGTAGCTTTTATGGCCCCCCAAGCTCGGCTGGAGCGCTGTTATAGAAGCTTACGAGAGCTCTCTTGACAAAATAATTAACCCAGTACGGCTCATATTAGACTGTGCTTTAGTCTTATATTGACGACTTTTAACAATTTAATGTTCCACATTTATGAATTTTCTCTCCACTTGCATGTTCCTTTATTTCAAGTAGATACTTTGTTCTCTAATTAAATATAGAACTGAGAATGAATATCACAAGGCTTATTATATCATTTAAATTCCGTTTTGGTAATAACGTAAATCTGTTTCTAACTAACAATAGCCTTAAATAATTAAGCCAAATCCTCTTACTTCTTTTGTTTCAAAGAGAAGAGTTAATTAAAATTTCAAATGGACGTTAGGAATTATGAAGTTACATGCTCACCAAAGGTGCGAAATCACGGGCACGATATAGGATCAGTCCGAACGTCTATATTCGGGCGAGAGACAAGGGACCGATAACAGATTACCCGCAAACACGTTTTAAATTCATTTCCCGACCCGAGAGCCGATCGCTCCCCGATAAAATGTGGGGAGGGCCGGGAAACGGGGACATATTTACTTTGTCTCCCCGCCCGCGGCCACTTCCCCGGTCAGGTAACGTTCCGAAGTGGCAAAATATTTGTCCTGCCCGTTACCCGTCTGTTCCGATTTAAGAACATTAGCCTGCAAATCCGGGCTCACTTTTAAGACCATTGAAGTGTACTAACACGCCATTGGCACATTACATTTGTTTTAGAGAATCCTTGACTATTTAAGTTTCAAATACTACCTGTTTTAACTGGCTTTATTAGGTACTATAAACGTGTAGAATAAAGATACGTTTTTCTATACCATCAACTTAAAGAAGGTTTGCTACAAGTTTAGAATAAATGATTTAACTCGGGATTTATAGACCAGGATCTGCAAAGCTTTGTTATGTCACAGCCGACCCTTCGCATCGGTCCTTCTGATTGCGATCTCGTAAAAACCATAATAGTGTATGGAAGCTAAATTTTGTTGTGTTAACCAATTCTGAAACTCGTTACCGAGGCTGTTGTTGTAGCCGTCGGACGCCAAGTTGTCAGCTAAATCTATTAGTAGGGTGAAGTAATTCTGACGCCTGCCTCTCGATGCTTTATCACTTCACATATTAGTCCGCTCAATTGCTTTGTACCGTCTCCTCAAAGCTCTTTTACGAAGTTCGTGTAATGTTGTTGTCTAGTTTACTGAACGGAGTATGCTACATAAAGTAACACCAGCTGTTGTAGAGATAAGTTTATTAAATTTTGGAGACCTGTACGAAACATAAAACTAAAAACTTAAGTCTTATATATTTTTATTTAAATAGTAGAAAAATGAAGTTGAATGGCACAGCGAACTGTTTGATTAAGAAAAGAGATAACGATTCCATAATTTAAAAGACAACTCTTCAAAAGGAAAGTGAGAGAATAGGAACAAAAAGTATTTAAATCTCGGTCGTTTTTATTTACCTTTGCTCAGCGCCGGCGGCGGTTAAATATCTGAGGCTGTCGGCCGCGCACCAGAGACAAGTAAACATGGAGCGCCTTTGAACCTCCCTCCGCTAGATATGTCTACTTAACATAAGGTTTTGAAGCCCTACTTATATTCTTTTCTTGCCACTTCCTTAATATACTTTTTAAGCTTTCCTTGTGCTGGGTAAGTAATCTATCTTTTTAAACTTTCTTTTTTGAAAATAACATAATTTGATTTCATAAAACAATAATTCTATACATTCCTGACCTGAGCGCCACAAATAATCTTTCACTTAAGTTCAATTTTTATTTTCTCGCTTACATTTTCAGCTTCAGTTTATTAATAGAAATGCTTCAAAACATATAAAAGTAAGCAGCATTTATTAAGCTATCGCAAATATCCTAACACTACAAGTCGCGAGAGTTTCCGATTCTTTTGAATTCAAATCCTTGATAAAACATATTTTCGCAGAAAACTTTAAAGATGGCATACATAATCTAGTGTCAGATGCATTGCCTCAAAGAGTCTCTATCAGCATAAGAAATATTCCGACACTCTTTGACTTTATAGTGTTGCATTGCACTAAAGGAAGGCATGTCACATTTTGTTCCTCCGATGCTTTTTCTGCACGACTGCTATCAAAAATATTCAAAGCATCCATCCGGTTGTTGCATTGTGAAAATCTATTGATGCAGGAATTTTCGATAACGTACGAACTTGTATTATCGAGTTCAAATAATGTTTCTGTAGGATATTGCTTGTACATGACAGGCCATCCTAAACTTAGCTTTGTAAAATTTCCTACTATATTACTGCACTGAATTTTTTTATTGTAATTTAATTCTTACTTACTAATCTAAATAACCAAGGTATTTACCTAAATAATAATAAAGGAGCGATATGACAAATGATCGTCGTAGGACCTCTCATGAATAGTGATGGCATGGTGAATAACGAAGTTCTCGCATACAAGGCAACGTTATCGGCGCAGGAAGTCAAGTGATTCTGTATTATTTGTTTAACTGATGCTTCACGTGCCGATGTACTAAATCGGAGAGGCGTGAGAGGGCTCGAAATAACAAACGAAATCGCGGACGTGTATCGGGCACGGCATAACATTTGGGAGGCAAAAGGAAAATATGAAAAGGCGGAATATTGCCCGACGAAATTACGATCGCTTTAGATTCCGCACGGCCCATTGAGGGGTGAATTGTTACCTTCGTACATTGCTATAAAGAATCTATTTGTTTTCTCCAAGTCAAGTGGTATTGATTGTGTTTTCTCCTAATAATAGGCATGGAACCTAATTGCTTGAGATGATTGGGTAGTCAATCATCTTTTACTGCGAAACTTTATTTTTCGTCCTACGTAAGAAAGTTCTTAAAATTTGTAATACGTACACTTGAAGGCCGATAAAATCCTTAAAATAGGCTGTCAATGTTAAGAAATTACGTCTAGAAAATGTGCAAGAATAGCGCTTAACAAGCCGTACAACTTTCTTCTCCAAAGTTTTTAGGTAAAACTTGCTAGGAAAAGAATTTTTATATTTCCTCAAGTATTGTATAACAAATGACGTTAGAGTGCACTGCTTAGCAAAAAAACAAAAAATACTGTTGCCGCGGTTTTACGTAACACATATTTCGTTTAAAACTAATTCTGTGATTTAAATTTATAGCATGGTTTTTTCTATTATACAAGCAAACGTTTTAAAACTACAAGGACAAAGGTCAATCCAGCCAACAACTAAAATAATGTTTTTAATTTACTAAGTTAAAGACAACTGCCATATTTCTCTGACTACTTACTACAGTCTGCTCGCTCTCCTAATGAGAAACTATCAAACTAAACCGCTATATTCGTCTTATTAATGCTAATATTCAATTCTCCAACGACTAACAATTGCCCTTTTAGTGGACCACTATTTGGCAAGTAATTCGAAATTAATTGATTACGGGTAGACCATAAACTATAAGAGCCTTCGGTAAAATAATATTCCTATATTTGTTATTGATTGTAAGATTTACCAAAGGGAATGGATTCCTGAGGGACTACCGGCTCTTCTTTCCTTAACTTTTTCTAAGGAGTGTTTGTAATATTTTTTTTCCGACCTTTATTAAGCTAAGATATCCCAATATGTTGAGAATCATATTTCCAAAATAACTCTGCGTAGAAACGTCTTTTATAAAGCCATTGAATGTCTATGGTTTCCAAGTTTCATTACAATTATTATTGTTTTACGTGGTAATACCAAAATTTAATGTTACTGACCTTTAAGCAATTCTCACTGGACTTTTAGCCTATAGGTCAGCGTTCCTAAAAACACTATATAATTATTAAGTCGCTCACCAAACTATTTCAAATTACAGTTATTTTTTATTTGCAATCAAGCTCGGGAGTAAGCTCGTTATTTACGCACGATAAATAGCAGTCATCAACACGCTTCTCACAGTGACATTAGGCTTTATTGGATCCGAGGAGTAATTCAATCTCATGGGAGTGAACCAAGTGAGGTCAACACTCCTCTCACTAACAACTCTTAAGCGTGAATCGCGAGATTAGTAGTCTTCATTTAACAAACGTATGCACTTTTATGCTAATCCGAGCGTTTGTCAAGCTTTCTCTCCAGGTTCTGTATAAAGTAATGAATGCTATAAAACACGGGTACAACTGTCCTGTCCACTGCGATACGTATATTTATTTAAATCGTCGCGCATGCAAATGAGCTTCGAGTGTCGACTCTTAAAGCGTCGCCCCTTGTTTCTCGCGTTTTGCTCCGGTGAACTTTTATCACCCAACTTTTACCGACACTAGATTGGTTTTACTCCGACCAGATCGTAAATTGAGCGCCATTTATCCTTCATTTTCTATGAAGCGGTGCGTTCCAGCGAGTCATAACACATACACGTAGCTTCGAAGCTTAATTGAAGCTTATCGAGAATGTACCGTGACTAACTCGCCTGTATCGAGCTCGGGCCGCAACTGTTACAACAACATAGTTCGGTAATCGCCGGCTCCAAGTTAAAATGGTATGCGAGTTGCGCCCGAGTGGCGGTTACCGCGTGACGTCTCTATTCATTACCGGAGCGGCCAACCCTCTGCAACTTTGTTCACACAAACTAGCTTCTCCTACTTTCCCTATAAAGTAGAGTTGTGACAGCGAGTAATGTCTCCTTATATTGTTCTGGGGCTAAGAGGTTTGCTTTCTAGTTAGAATGAGAATTGTTAACTTTTACATTGTCTTGTGTATTGTTAATTTATCGCAGAGCGGCCCAAACGTTCAGAATTTTTGTGATTAATCTTTGGTCGATTACGTTTACAATCCAAGAAATAGAACGTTACAGTTTATTAATGACCGGGGTAAGGTCTTAATATTGGAGTTCTGGCGAAGAGTTTTGGCGATAATCGATACTTGGGAATATCGATTATGAAGTTAGTGCGAAAATCATCGGGTGCGGGCGGGCGCTTGACAAATGTCCGTTATAAGCGGAGAACAAATTGGTGCAATTAATTACGGGCGGAGCTGGCAGCGTTCAGCCGACAAATATTATCAAGATCGTTAATTTCGACATCTTAGTTCAGAGACGCTCGGATATTACACGATGTGTGGCGCACGCGGCGCTACGGATGCGCTAAATTATGCTTTAAGCGCCATCGTTTAAAACCGATTACCTACCGACATGCCACCACCGATGCATGTATCGAAAAACTAATTTTATTCGAATCGCACCAATTCGTAATTGCTCTTGATAGGGTTCATCAACGATAATAATAATTACTATAAAATTTTAACGTCCAACACTTAAATACGTTTGGCTTTCCACGATTCGATAAAGGAATTCTAAAAGAACAAAATCTCGGTAGGTAATTAGTTCAATCAATCGTGTAAAATTGTTCGATTGAACACGAACGTTTCCTTTGAATTGCAATCGTTCTTTTAATAACTTAAGTACCTTTTCAGTTAAAGCGTTAACGATAGATTTGTAATTTGTGAAAAAATTGGTAACTTTAAAAATGAAATATTGGAAAATAATTTTGGGAAATAAAACTTTTTAAATTAATGTCTATTCACATTACCCACAATAATGGTTAAATAAAATTTTACATACATTTTTCCCCACGATTCAAACCGAGGTTTGTTTGAGTTACTTTAACTCGTAAAACATGAATATAAAACTGCGGGAATAACACATGACTCTTAATGAAAAGTATATTATCTCACATAAAAACATTTTACGTTCGTTTTCAGCGGTGGTTATTAAATTAAATCATAATTTACACTCGCCGAGTTAAATCAGACTGTAAGCTCGTGAAATCGCAATAAAAATTATTAGACTCGTTACAGCTTTTCCTCGCTAGACCCTTTTTATTCTTTTTCATATTAGAACCATTCTCAGGAACAATGACGTCATAAATGGCGAAGCGATTTTTCATTTCCATCATAAATGTTCACTTTCTTCATTTTATTCGGCCACAGAAACAATGTACGTGTGACGTGTGAATTTATTAATAATTTTTATGTCTTTCTTTTACTACCTGAATTTGTTCCAATACTCCCATTTAGTATAAAACTGCTTTTGACATTCTGTATTAATTAAAAAATAAACTGATATAAATTTTGTTCAGATTCGAGGTTTTGTTCAATGGAATTGAATAGTGGTCATGTCGAATGGCGGTGTACCTTGCTTCGTGTGGGCGATTGTGCTGTCAGTTTTGTACTGATAATGTCTCATTTAAAAATATCCTGCTTAATAAGGTACTGCATTAAAAAATTTCAATATCTTAATGTAATATAACTTGTATCTTAAAATTTTATTTGTATTCTTTCATTTAATTAATGTTGTAATATATAAGACGCCGTTTTTAATCCGTTAAAATGAATGTTGTCCTTTTAGAATAGGTACTCTAACAGTATTCGCCGTAACAATAAACACTTTGAGACTCACCAAAACGGGATCCCTGGCTCGTCTTTTATTCCCCTAACACAATCACTGAAATGAAATACCAACAACAACTGACCCTGGACAAACTCGCTGTAAAAAAAACGAAAACACGTTCCTCTCCGATCCGGAATCGGCCTTACATTTTAATATCACTAATAGATTATCCCCATTGATACCACACAATAAGGTTCCTTACTCTTTGAACACGTAAACGTATCCTTACTATCTATCTTTATAAGGGCTCCGCTCGTGTGATCTAAGCGAACCTTTCATGTATATTTTACTCTCGATATTTTGATATGAGGGCCCTCGTATCACATTCATTCAAATGACATATTGGAGAAACGTTTGTGCATACTCTGATCGGAAAATATCTATAGTTTTCTTATGAAAGTGATATCAGATACTTACCATCAAACGAAAGCTACGTGAATTATTTATTGGTGATATTTATTCTGCTTGATAAACTACATTAATATAAGGTAATTACGAAGTACTACAAGATGACTTTGAAGTCGTTAGCATCCTTTAAAAATAAGAACAAAAGATTTTAATTTATTTTTCACTTCTCATGCTCGTAAAGTTCGTGTTTATGTTGGGTGTAGGCTGCATAAAATCGCTTTTTATGCTCTAGTGCATAAAGTAAAATCTTCGTCTAAGTCTCAGATTCTAAGACAAAGGTCGTCAGGTAAACAGTCACACACGCAATTAAACTTCGTTAAATAAACTTGTTATTTCATTCTGTTTCTTCAATTTTGTACATATAATCCATATTAAATTATTAAATTAATAAAACTAGGCAAAAATAATGAGTTTTCTAAGAAATAAGTAGTTCAAGAGCATTATGGACTACGATCTATGCTAAAGTCACTGTGTTACCACTGCCACGTATAAAAAAAAAGAAAGTCTTCCCGCCAATATGGCGAAGTCTTTATTTTTTCTTTTTTGCAATATTGTTACTTATTAAATTTTCCTCACACTTGAAGTGAAAAGCAGAGTGTATAACTCGTACATAAAACCCATTTTACCCTCGAATTGACTATCCACCCTCGCCTACGGCTCGGATGGATATATACGTCTCGGGTAAAATGGTACGTTTTATGCACTTGTTTTACAATCTACTATTTATGCATTCACAATGCAATTCTGTAAGTATAGGAAAAATGTGATAGTAAAAAACCTGTCAGAGCATCGGGCCGGATTCCCGGAGGCGCGGGTTCGAATCCCGCCTGAAAGCTACTTATAGGGCTCGTGGTTTTTACTATCACATTTTTCCAATAAGAACATACTTAAGGCTTTACACCAAATATGAGGCCAATCCAAGATGTGAAATTATTTTTTTATCCCTGATAAAGGATAAAATACTCAGTTATTGATCACTAAAACAAATGAAAATAACTAAAAATAACAATTGAATAAATCGAAAACATAGCTACATTAATATTCGAATATCATACAAGATAAACATTGGCCGACAAGACGCAGGGGCTACTATAACGTGAATTTATTCAAGTTCGCGCACGGAACTCACTGCAACAAACAATCTCACCCATGCTTCATGCCCGCTTTGCCCGCGACCCTGCGCCCGCGCTTTCTCCGGGCTGGTGTCCGGAACCAGCGCGGGAAAAGGGGTTGTCCCATTTTCACGTAAAACATTCCGTAATATAGTATATTAATGGGCCGAATGGATGCCAATGACTTCAAAATCACCTGTATAAGTATTAAGTATTAAATAAGCTGTAAATTAGGTTAGTAGTCCGATACAACCACGGCGATCAAACAGAGGAATAACATGTCTTGCATAATGTTTTTATTATACGCAATTTTAAATCTTATATACCTAATTCTTCTTACTTACACCAATAAATATATTGTAACACTAATAATATTGTAACACACATACTATTGCACTGATACACCTGTGGGTACAGAAGGAGAAAATCTAAGATGTATTATACTCTTTTACACACGTTGCTTAAAGACCAACATTTACCAAATCTACATTGTGTTTTTACCTTATGTGTTTGTTTTAATTAGAAATGTAGCATTCAATGACGTAGTTAGCCCATTGCCCATAAACCTGTGTTGTCACCTTAGTCTTCATAATGAAAACATCCGACATCATTCTTCATTAACTTGAAAAATTGTTATGGAAACGAAAACTGCCCTCGTTTTCAACACAATCCACCAGTCTGCTCCGAAATTTCCATCCTCGTTGTTTCTTTGTTGTGAAAAATGTTATTTAATTTCGGGCAATTATTACACGCGCTCTACGAAATTACTCCAAGGAATAGGACCTCGCGGATGTTGGTTTTATTTCTGAAACGGTTCTTTTTTTACAATGAAAGCTTTATGCCGCAAAATGGGATTCCCGCTGTTAGCATAATCTGCTCTTTATTATAATAAGTAAATTGTAGACACGGTGCGGTCTGTTATTAGTATCTTCAATTCGATCGAAAGGCGGGGCTTTTTCTTCGCTTGCAATTAATATTTAAATTTTAAGTAATTGTGTTTGAATTAACTCAAGTTATTAATGCCCACACATAATACTTATATGTATTGTTTAGAATACCCATTTTAAGGCCGAAAATAATTTCATTTAATCTGCGCTTCTTTGGGAATCAGTTAAGCTAAAAATAAAACATCCAGTAATAACAAACCAGTTTAATCAGGTGTACCAACCTGTATAAAAATCCTACTAGCCTGTCACCGCCTACGCCGTTAATGAAACGCGCGGAATACGAAAACAAAATAACATTAATTTACTGCGTCTTTTAGACTACGTAAACATTGAATTTTATGTCAATTGTTTTTTTACCTATCCCGTTTAAGGTGATATTCAATTATCTTGAATGAAGTTTTAGTTTGTAATGTTTCAGTAATGAAAAACTTCGTTAGTTCTAAATGATAATTTTGCTGCATTCGATTCATTGATTGAAGCATAAGCATCAATAGCAAAGTCGACCGTAACTTAATAAGAGCTCTCAAAATTATTGAAACTAGTAGTTTTTGTCATACTTTGAATGTTCCATCGAAGCTTACCAATGTTGTTTATTTTTAGGGCAAAGATGTCAGGATTTATTAAGTCTCTCGCGTGAGTGATACCCGGGGCGCGGCAGGTGTTGCGCGCGATATTCGGCACAATCGAGGCATACGCTGACTGCCTCGCGTCATTTGTACATTTGCTTTATTACGCAACTTGATTTATACCTTCGCCCGGTGTGTTTAACTGCTGAGGTCTGTCATTTCACCGTCTTAAATTGAGATTGATCCTAGAAGGGTTGACACGCCGACGCTCGAAATTGTTTACGTAATCCGCACAGTCTGTTTAACTCGCGTGAGGAAAGTAATAGCCTTTAGATGCCTCACTAATATATCATTTTAAGTGACGCAAGTGGACATAGAAAAATTGTTACGTCTCATAAAATATTTGTGACTTATTTACGTTACTAATCTTTTGGGGGCATCAGTCGCCACTAGTCATTACATTAGGTTCGTAGCCACGGTAAGCTTCTGTATATTGGTAGAAAAGTTCATTCGTCACCGAATTAAATCATGATTGTGTCAAAAATTAATGTAATTCGTTGTAATATACGAACATAATTTTACATTCCTTTGTTTTCCATTCGAGTTAGCTTGATATTTGATCGTTTTCGACCAGTCAAGCTGTGACCAGACGGGACCAAGGGTCTGCGACGCGGGAGCATTAGCCGCGCAGTAGCTCTAGCACGAAAAACTGTCCTTATGGTTACCGCTATCGTGATCGTACTAAGTATTTTGTATGAAAACCAGATCAGCGCCAGTTTCGGCCGTCTAAGGAACTGAAATTCAATATATGTTTGACAGGTTTTAAAGGATGGTATAGTTTAATATTCGATTACTATAACGATAGTTTTTCATGCTTGGGGTACCGCTGACGCCAACGCGGAGTTTTTGCCACGTGGTCGCTGAGTTGTATGAAACAAAGTGACAGCGTCCGCAGCGCGACTGACGCACGACCTATGTTCCCGCTTCATTGCTCCAGCTCCAACGTCTGTTCAGAACTTTAGCATACCAACTTTGTTTTTAATGTTGATTTTGTATTGTTTCAGAGAGGCTCGGACGAGCTTCTTTCGCAGAGTGGCGTCACCGTCATGGCGCCCGCCGCTCCGCACCACGCCGACAATAACAACCAGGACTCTGCCGCAAAAAAGGTAAATCATCATTATTAGCCATATTTATTTATGTTTTTTTTATACAATCGACTTGCCTTCTGCGCAGAGGTAGCAGGTTCGAGCCCCGCACAAGTCTAACGACTCCGTAGCTCAGTGGCTAGAGCAGTCGCCCGGATAGCGAAAGGTCGTGGGTTCGAGTCCCATCGGAGCTGGTTGTGAGACGGGTCGATTTTTTCTAAATACTTCATTTTCCATTTATCAACCATAAAATTTGCATTGTGAATGCAAAAAGTAAAAATTTAAATAACAAGTCTAATGCCGATATTACACGGTTCAACCAAATTTAATCACTTTGGTTGAAAGGGGCAGAAGTGAAATATACTGCTGTTTACACGTATCTTAAAAGTGAACTATCAAAATTATAAAGAGAACCAATCAATTCGCATTGCTTGAAAATTTCTACCAATGAGGTAGCACATTGAGAATGTACATGTAGTGAATCATTCTATTCTTAACTTTACACGTTCAACTTTCGTTCAGCTGCATTGAACGTTGACCGCAAAAGTGAAAACAGCTGCATTTAACGTTGAACGCAAAAGTGAAAATATTGAGCAAGCTCAATTCTTTCAACGCGATTGAATGTGGTTGAAAATTGCCATTGATTGATTTACTTTTACGTTTACATTGTTGAATTTGGTTGCTTCATCCAAATTGAAAGGCAGAAGTGAACCGTGTAATACCGCCATAATAACCAAGAACTCTGTCAAAGGGCACTACCACTGAAACACCATTGCTACGCTAACATTAGCAGCATCAAGGCCTGAAAGCGAGGTCAATTAGAACTACAGCCCGTTGCAATAAAAAAAAACAAATCTTTGAAGGATTTTTTTGTAGGTCCTTAATAGGTAGGTATACTGATGTTTAGTTAACTGTAACAACCTCTCTATCCATCCATGTGGAAGGCCAGTGCTCCAGCAGTGGGGACATTCTAATTCTAAATTTCTTAAAAGTACACCAATTATCTAGCTAGCCCATTAAATTTATTTTAATTTAAGAACTTGTGTTATGATTATGACTAAGTACTATATAACGGATAAACATTTTAACTTAAAGATTTTAAATGCGCAAAATTTCGAACGCTTGTATATTTCATCGCCTTATTGACGTTAAACTCAAAATAAAGTTGGAATTCAAAATCCGAATCGATTGTCCCTTTTCATTGAAAACATTAAACTTGGTTACAATTCCTATCTGCGGTAAGTAATTGATCAGTTTGATTTTTAATTTTTCTTTTTCCTAAACCAGTGGGCGCGTAATTAACCGAATAACGATTAATCGAGATAAAGCGATAAAACAACGGAATCGCGAAACCGAAATGAGTATTAAAATAAAAGGTCCCTCATAAAAAGCCAACGTGCCATAAAGGGGCATCCCCGGAGGATTGAAGGGCCAAAATTTTATTAATCTCTACCCCCGACCTGCGATACTGAATGAATTTTTACATAATATATTGAATCTGAATGGAATTGATAATTTTCGGCAAATGAATCCGATATACTTTTCACAATGAGAACAGGGTGCCTACCATCAACTTTATGACAGCGATTCAAAAATAGCGCGATTCAGAATAGGTTCCTAAAATGAATCGCTTTCTTTCGTACTCTGACCTTCTAAAAACTGGATCGCAAATGAATTGCTAAATGTTAATGACCGAACGATTTGTGTCCTTTTTCTTCTACCCGTCTCTTTCACTCGATTCTGTCATGCCCGGAGAGTGAGAGGGACGGGTATAACCTGCAGGTGACATGTTAAATCGACCGGGTTATAAGTCAAATAAGAGTTTCTGACAGCTTAGCGGCTGTGAAATGTCATTGATCGATCACTGAATCGCTGTCATTGATATTAAGCTGTCGTGGTACGAATAAGCGAAGCAGATCAGTTTAGGTTCCTAAACAAAACCGTAATAAGAGTTGATGGTAAGCACCCAGATCCTGCCTTTTCATTGTTCCGATCAATTTACTTGGGGTTCAGTGAACAAACCTTATATTGTGTAGACGCTTTCACATCTGGAAGAATTGATTTCGGTTATCTTAACATTGATTTAATGTTGTACCTACATTTAATATCGTTCTGTATTTAGTATTAAATTTTAAGTTTCCTATTAAGTTATACAAATGTGACTCTTAAGTCAGTCTCTAAGACTTGGAGTGTTATTTTACTAAGAACTACAAATCCCCTAAATTTGTAGATAATAAATAAAAATAATAAATAACTTCTTACATTCACAGTTTCACACCAATTATCTAAGCCCATTTTAATTTCATTAAGAAACTGTATCATGGAAAACTTGATAACGGATACTTAAATACTTTTTGTTTGTAAATACATACTTAATATACATAGTAAACACCCAGACCAATACAAATAGACAAATATATTTGTCTTGTTTGGGAAACGAACCCGAGACCACCGGCTCAGAAGGTGGGTAGCCTACCCCTGCGCCAAATCGGTCGATTAAACGTTTCCTTATTATTAGATGATTTACTACAAACTAGTTTATCTATGTTATGCTGGATTATGCTGGCATTGTAATAAGCCAAAGAAACACTGCATCTAAATGCATAATTTACTACACTACTGTTTATAGGGATTCTGAGTTTGCGATACGCCCCTCAGTTATCTTTTTTTTATTTAACGTTTTTTGCCGTTCAAGTGTCCCGAAAGATCACATACTCGCGTAAATTGTTATACTTTTTTGTATGACAGACTTTTGTTTTATTAATAACATTATGTTGATTCTCCTATGATCTGAGTGACGACACTGCCTTTTATCTATTTTTTGAATACCTAGTTGATTATCCTACTATCCTACTAATAGGTATTATAAATGTGAAAGTTTAGATGTTTGAATGGCGGAAAGCTACAGTTGTCACAAAATAAGATGCCCGTTTTGACACATGCTAAAGTGACGTGATTAGGCATGTAACCATACGAGTCTGTGATCGATTCTCACGATTAATCGGTTAAGGTTCTGAGTAACTAATCGATTATAGTAGGTTTGCAACTTATGTGGATTAAGACTAAAGTTATTATTATAAAATGTTAAACTTACTATATAGGTACTGATACTTTTAATAAACATATTATCAAAGTATAAATTGACCTTTTATGTTAAATAAACTTGAATCGAATCCACATAAATTGCATAATTTATATAAGAGCGAACGAGCACTTGTTTTTTTAATCTGGCGATAGTTTGGTCGTTCTCGGATTCAGTATAGAGTTATATGGCAGTAGCAATAGTCAGTGCGCTTAAACTATCGACCGATCAAACTATCGAAAATGACTGGCCGATAGTTGTACGATCAAACTATCGCACAACTATCGGCCAGGCGGTAATGTGCATGAAGGACTATGTGAGCGCGCGCACTGCATTCAACTAAACTATCGGTAGACTGCGCATTCAGTATCGAACTATCAAAAATGACTGGCCAATAGTTACTACAACTATAGTTATAGTTACAGTTATACAGCTATCGGCCTGTGCATGAAGGACTACGTGAGCGCGCGCCCGGATTCAACTAAACTATCTACCAACTAGCGGTCGACTAAAAATCACAAGTGCTCGCAGGTTCTCAAAACCAAACTATCGGCCGACAGTTGATCACGATCGTCTTACGATTCCGACTAAACTATCGGTCGACTAAAAATCACAAGTGCTCGTTGGCTCTAAAAGTGCAAGTATTTTAATTACAGCTCACAGCATAGACATGGTTATAGAGTAGATAGGTACATTACTTATTATAGAGGCCTGTACACGTTGGCCCAACCATTCGCCAATACGTCGTATATTGACACTTTTGAAAGGACCAACGTGTACAGGCGGCTTATGGTGAACGCACGCTTGGCCGATGCGAACGCTTCGAACAAGCCGAACGAAACGTGTTTTAAGAAATCTCTGGAAAGGTGAACGTGACGATTCGACATGGTGAGGAAGTTTTATTTAAAGAATTTTTTTTTCATTCGGTTCATTCGAAACGTTCTCCTTGGATAAGTGTGCGTTTGCCTAGAAACCGTTTTATCGAAATCATTGTTGCTAATTCATAATTTCACTAATGCTTTAAGCGCCAATCTAGTTTTCACACAAAAAAGATAAATTTTACAAATTAATCTATTAAAGTGGTTATAACGATTATTTCGATAAAATTGAATGAAGCTGGAGAAATCCTGCACACAACGGTTACAACACTAGTATTTAAAAAAATAAAGACTGAGAACGTAACCGTTTTTCGAGACATTTCGTAGTTAATCGAATCTGCGTTTACTTTAGAATAAACGCAAAAATAATACGCGGAATACACTTTGCCTTAATTTATGATGCGTAAAAAAATATTACATATTATTTTTATACACCTTTGATAAGTAATCAGCATATATTTGATTTTTTGGTTTTCGTAACAAGTTACATTCTAGGGTCAATTACCATGTGTCAAAACGGGCATCTTAATTTGTGACGACTGTAGTGTTAGATAAATATGTAATAAATATTACGAGCTACTTTGAGTAAATACACGGAAATTACAAAGAAAATCATAATCATATCAAATATTATTTTCGGAAAAGTAACACCCAAATCTGAATACTGTAATTTGAGTTAAACGTTATTGAGTCTAAATTATTATTGCCCCTTAATAGTTATTTGCCCTGAAATAAGTGTTCTGCATTACACAAAAGCTTGGGGGTGCCATTTTCAATAGAAACCGCGCCCTTGTATATCATTTACGTAAATTAAATAGAAATGAAGCATCGCGTCGAAAAGGAACCATTTTCTTATTCTTCTTTCCTCAGTTTATATTCCGCTGTCACCGGTCATTATGTCACGTTATTAAGAAAATGAATGAACGTAACGTTTGCACAGAAATCGGTTGGAAATATACGACAACGTTTGCTACATTATTTTTTTCATACATTTAAATGTATAATATATTTAATGTTGTCTAAAAATGTTGTTACTACATCTGAGCGCTACTATTTTATTTAGTGTAAATAAAGTATTTCACTATTAAATCGTCTTACTTAGCGTGATAATCTTTTTGTTTAATTTAGTTACATTCTTAAAAGCGGTAGCAAAGGAACTTTTTTCAAAATACCTATGCAAATAGGCTCTCTAAGGCACACAAACCCACGAGGTTTTGCCGAGGATAATTAATATGTTTTGCATGTAATATTGTGATATTTTTTGAACAATAAATAATAATAATAAATATTCGAAAACTTAAACGTAATTAAATCCGATATCAAGTGTTTTATTAAAATTGTTATTGTTGTTGTAATGAATAATATAAATCCTCGTTCTACATAAGAAAAACTACGGCTTAGTTTTGCCGCATTTCTCCCACCATTTAGTCTCACTTGTTAGAGACGTCCAGAAAAAGCCGGCCCGTAGTAATCTTAATTATATTGTGATCTCGTTACAGCCTGGCCTTAATTCATAATTAAATAGGGACGTGTCCTCCAACGCTTATTTATTTGCTATTTTATGGTTTTGCGATGGCGTCCTCTTTTTTCCCGGCAAGAATTTAAGTACTGCCTTTTTTGCAACACCCCTTTCTTCTTTGTCGCCCTGAATATTCATTTGGAAACCATCGGCGGAATGGCGACTCGTTTTTAAAATATTTTTTATGTTCCTCTCTTTGTGTTGTTTGTGCAAACACCTCGTGCTGTGGAAATATTGAAAGGAAACAGTCATTGAACAAACGTTTTTCACAAAATGTTTTTAAGACGTAACTTATCTTGCAATGAAATTTCATTTCGTATTTACACTTTCTCGACAAATAAAACGCGGTAAACAGTTCTTATTAAGCTCAAAGGAATCGCTTAAATTCGTACGTAGGAATCAATTTCACAGTCAATATCGTCGTTTGTCGATTGTAAACTTATCTGTTAGTCATGGTACATTTCCAATAATAATGTTTTCACTTAACCTACGCCATATCAGACAGAGCTTGTCTGCAGAAAACACACTAATCAACCCTCGTCCTCTTTGACCGGGTCATTAATGTCCAAATAAAGTAATTAATTATGTTCCCCGTTTTTTCCCTCATTTTCCTCTGAGGTCGGCTTGTAAAAACGTAGAGGGGCCTCCACAGTGAAGATCAATCAAATCTGAGGATGGTGCCGATGCCGCAGGCTACGCTCACCACTACTTAAGCATTTACGAGTTGCTCTGAAGTTACGACTGCGCGCACTTTGACTGTTTGTATGGCGGAATCTGCTCTTTTTTTTACTTATTCATCGAAGTAATCTCATTAAATACTTTTTTTAAGGAAGACACGCCAGAATCTTGACTATTTCGCTGTCCTAACGCGCAATCCTGGGTTTACAGCTATTTTATGAAGTTGCATTAAACATGTGTGCCTGTTGTAACCTTCTTTTCTTTGTTTCGATTTATATTCCACTGACCGTAACAAATGTTACCTGTACGAAAAATAAACATCGATGTATTTTCTTATCCCCTTTGAAAATGAATGTCCAACGTGTAGGTCTTCTAAAATCAAACACATTTTCTTTGAATAAATATAGCCGCATTTTGACGTTTGTTCATAAAAAAAAATCAAAACACACTGTATAAGAACTTTTATTAAAATTTTAAATTATTTTTAGAATAAGTATCCGATGCTCTGACCAACCAACGAAGCTACCGAAAGGTTTACACGACTCGTAGGGCCCGCTATAGACCAACGAGAATCAGATTGCTTTACATGATCGTCTGTAATATAAATATTAATGAAAACCTGAATTTCAAATTAAGATGCAGCAAACTTCAGGACTAACACTCGTGACTATGTTACTCAAAAACACGATTGCATAAAATTTTCTCGATAGAAAATAATCGCGAAGTTGCCTACAAATCACTATATTTAACACGATAAACTGGTAGTATTCGAGTAATTCATTAAAACAAAGCTTGGAACTTTTTAGTATAATAACACTTTATATAAGGCAGGGCTTATGTTACATATTTTTGGAAATAACTTTTTAATATCCTTTAAAAAAAGAATGTCCTTCATTTCTTCATTCCGGACCGGCCGAATGGGGCCGGAGAATTTATATAAGGCAGCATTTACTTTGCAGTTGGCCGTTGCAGTTATTACTTTTGCTTTTGGCCTAGTGCGCATCCCTTAACGCTGTGAGGGCCAGCGTTGCTTCACTTGCATCCGAAAGAAACATTTTTACAAATGTTTAACAATCGATTAAGATGAAACAGCCATTATAAATTGAGATTTTAATTTATTATGCATTCACAATGCAATTCTGTAAGTATAGGAAAAATTGTGATAGTAAAAAATCACGAGCCCTGCAAGTAGCTTTCAGGCGGGATTCGAACCCGCTCCCCCAGGAATCCAGCCCGATGCTTGACCAATTTTCTAAGTTTTGTTCCTATAGAACTTAATTGTTAAAATCTCGAAAAATGGAAAATGAAGCATCCAGAAAAAATCTGTGAAATATGTAGCAAATTCCTCTTTTCTTCTTATAATGTATCACTAAATGAATATTCAGAAGTAGCCGTAAAGCTCGAGATGAATTTATCGATTCTCTTACCGGAGAATTCGGCAATCAATCAAATGATCCCATAAAGATATTCATTGCTGGGGCACTTACTATTTTACTGCTAGTTTTAGGGCCACTAAAACCATTTGGCTATCTTATTTTACGATTTTCTACGGCGGCCGCCCGAACGATCCATACAAACAAAAACTTATGAACACAAGTGATTTAGAACATTGTTTCTGTTCGAGCGTTATGCTATATTTAAGTTTGAGCTTTCTAATAGATTGTAAAATACACCTTAAGCTAATTAGTATAGCATAAACCACCTCATATGCCTCTAAAAGTATTTAATAACTTAACTTTAAATTGTAAATAAATGTTGTATGGAATTACAAGCTTATTATTCAGTATCAATGAAACGTAAAGTTTAAAATTTTTTGCCTTTTTTCAATATAGGTATGTTAATTAATTGAATTGTGTGAATTTCATTAATACAATTAAAAATATTTCATCTTGGATGTCAAATTCGTTTTACACCACCTAGAATTCCCTAGAAGCTGTTAAGTGATTCAAGCTAGGTGGCGCCACTATTAAAAGTTGACCGGCCTGCTCCGAAGCCCATTCTTATGCATGAATGAATTAGCACCTATCGGTTAAGGGTCGACTTCCGTCGAATGTTTTAAATTAGCTGTCCTCTTGTTGTGACTTAATTTCAGATGACAGCCTTAGTTATTTTGAATGGCTTGTTACTGGTTTTTTATTTGTTTTGTCTCGCAAAACTGTTTTAAAACTTTTGCACTTCTGCTATGTCAAATGCTAAATTTGAGCTTATCTGATGCAAACGAATCCTATAGTAGCATGGTATAGATTTTAACTAAGTGCACCTAGCTAGCAACTAGCTTTTATTTTGATATCAACGCAGAAAAGATTAATATTTGTAACATTTTTGCAAGTGATTTCATATCGAGTTGAAACGTTCTTAGTTTCATCTTTGTTTTCCTAAAGTATTTTCAACCGTAGCAAGACTGACGTTATCCTACTAACAATTGTGGAAAAAGGGTTGTGATCTGTTTAAGTGTTTCATTTCAATGATCATTAGCAATAGCGCAACAAACAAACCACGACTCTTGGAAATCCTATGAAGTCCCAGGTAACTGTACTTGAAGTTTCAAATAGTATCAATAATGGTCGGCAATTTAATAACAATATTCATCGGGATCGCCAATTAAAAGTTCCGTCTCGTTGGATCGAGTTACAACGATTTTGTGTAATGAAGCTCTTGAAATTTCAACAGCCAATGCAACTGTAGTGTAGCTCCTAATGAATAACGGGATTTACCAAGGAAGCATACCTACACGGGGTTGCGTTCCATTGCAAGGGTCCCTGGGTCAAGTGTTTCTGCGTGTCTTTTAATGTTTGTTTCTTTATAAAGGGTTCTTGCACATTGAAAGCGTCATTTATATATCGTTCTTAGTAGTAGTAAGACAGCAGCGTTTCCAACCACAGATCGAATCTTACGTCTTGAATCTTTGGCACGCTAAAAGATATATTTTTCTTTCGTTTTTTAAGCGGCACAATGTGCATTGCTTTTGAATTTTATAAAAGAAAATATACTCTGATTTAAAACCGTGCCCGTAATAATAAGCGATACCTCATCACAAAATCACGGGATCTATAATGGCCGCCGCTAGTTATTATTTAATAAATTCTAATCTACTCATTAGCTCTTTGTTTGCCGGTTGTCAATGAGTAGGTATCTAATTATGATGATTGTAGCTGTAGCGGTGCTTGTGTAATTATTCTGTTTTTTACCACACTTTTATTAGCTTCACTTGTAACTAAGTCACAATGTAAGAAAATCTTGAAATTCAATTTTAACATACTTCTAACTGTCGTATTGATTTGAAACTTTACAAGTCTATATGAATCTGATGACAATACAATAATTTGCTACCATCGAGCTGATCTGGTGATGGAGTCAAGAGGTGGGCAATAGAACTCTTCAATGGCTGCAAGGAAACCCCTCGAGTTTAGGCTCATTTCTTTTGTTCTGGTGAGACCTATTTGCTACACTTGATGGTGAGGGTCTGATGATGGAGCAGGGAGGCAGCCAGTGGCACTTCTTAATGACCACTAGAAAACCCCTCGAGTTTAGGCTCATTTGTTTCGTTTTGATAAGACCTATTCGTTACACTTGGTGAAGAGGGTCTGATGATGGAGCTGGGAGGAAGCCAGTGAAACTCCTTAATGACCACAAGAAAACCCCCTCGAGTTTGGGCTCATTTGTTTCGTTCTGATGAGACCTATTCGCTACAGTTGGTGGTGAGGGTCTGATGATGGAGCAGAGAGGAATCCAGTGGCACTTCATAATGACCACTAGGGCACCCCTCGAGTTTGGGCTCATTTGTTTCGTTCTGATGAGACCTATTCGCTACACTTGGTGGTGAGGGTCTGATGATGGAGCAGGGAGGAAGTCATTGGCACTCCTTAATGACCATTAGCCAACCCCTCGAGTTTGGGCTCATTTGTTTCGTTCTGATGAGACCTATTCGCTACCCTTGGTGGTGAGGGTCTGATGATGGAGCAGGGAGGAAGTAAGTGGCACTCCTTAATGACCATTAGCTAACCCCTCGAGTTTGTGCTCATTTGTTTCGTTCTGATGAGACCTATTCGCTACAGTTGGTGGTGAGGGTCTGATGATGGAGCAGGGAGGAAGTAAAGGTTCTAAAAAACTAAAAAACACACTTTTATAGGAACAGACTAAAAAGTACAAAATAACCGTCTATTCAGTAACTGAAATTAAAAAGCGTGGTGCGCCCTTTGCAAAGCATGCATTCAAGTAGTTAATATTGACAACGCGCACCACGCTTTTTAATTTCAGTTACTGAATAGACGGTTATTTTGTACTTTTTAGTCTGTTCCTATAAAAGTGTGTTTTTAAGTTTTTTAAACTATTTATATTTAATCATTTTGTGTTTCTCTGACTAAATTACATCTTTTATTTCCGTTGTTTTATTGTTTACGGTATATTAACTGATATTTTGTCGTTTGTTTATAGTTACAGTTATACTCAACTTTACTCAATATTTTCTGTTTTTTTTAGTTTGTTATTATTTTTTAATTAATAATCTTAGTAACCATATCAATCGCCCACCGTCTCAACCGAATCTTCATTTATTATCTTCTTCCTTTTAGAGTCCGTCTTTAAATAGCTGTCCTTTTCTTCTCAGCATATTTATTTTTATAAAAATCACTTTCAGCTTTAAGATAATTCAAACAATGATCCGAGTTTAAACTAGCGGTTTCCAACAACGTGACTGATCGCTGAACTAACATACTTTATCCGCTTGACTCTCGCCTCTGCTTCGGCACTCAGCAAACTTTCATCTGATTACTGACGGCGCGCGGCGTCGCTCGACTAAATCGCAATTGTTATTAGTTCCAGGATTTCAATCAAGACGGAAAGCTTTAAATGCACAAATCAATTAGAGTTGCAGCTTTTTCCATCGCAAATTTGGATTCAGTTTCGTGTGAGGCGACTGTTTCAAATGCACGCGTAGAACAATCTGTCTGGAATTACATATTTCATTCTGAGTACTTCGAAAAGAAAATATGTAATGTTAGGTGTGTTTGTTTTTTATGGCACTATTGGTTCATTATTGATTTTATGACAACAGTTTTAAAAGCTAAGATATGCGGCAAAAATTTACACATAAAAATATTAAAAAGTCTATGGTCATCAAGGGCATAAAATCGGCCTATACCTATTGTGCTAAGCTAATGTTTATTGTTAAATAAAATAAATAAATGATACTCTAAACTGGTAAACTTAAAAGTATAATTTAATTTGAGATCAAAATATAAAAATCAGCGGCTAACCTAAAAATTGAATGATAGGTACATACTGCTTGTGTTATCGATGTTACTTTGTTAAAGTTACTTCATCAGTATTTATTTTCCTTATTTATTTCTATGACACATACGATAACAGTATACAGACAATTATGTCTTCATATTCCATGCACAGTGTGACTGGAATTATTACGTGACCGGTTGCCTATTCGGGGTTGTCGCTCCGTCAATGTCCACTGCTGTTAGCCTCCTTACTACTCACGCCGAATTGTATGGACGACGCGAAAAAAGTATAGAGCTTCTGGTCAAGGGGTATTTGCTTATTGTATTTTGATACGGTAGGATTGACAAGATCTGGTATGATTTATCAGAACTAATTCTCTTAAAACTTTGCTAAGACATAATAACCGCACAGACTATTTGCGCCTGTTACTTTCCTCAATTAAAAGATGTCCTGAATGTGAAAAAAATCAAATACCTACGCCTACTAATAGTCGGAGAGCAAATGACGAATTTAGGAAACATATTTTAGGCACGTTGAAATTATAAAGAAGTCCAATTTCGTCAATGTGCGAATCTGGAAACTTGAGTCAGGAGAGCGTTTGCGGTTATATCGCTACTGCGCAGCATGTGACATTTGCAAAAAAATGGATTTTAAGAAGACTATAAAGGAAAAGAGATTTTATTCCATTTAAAAACATAAATATATATATAAAACTATGTAGTTAATCCAGCGAACTTCGTAACGCCTTTCAGCTGTTTTGAAGAAGTTCAGTTACATACACACGCACAGTATATATACCTACACAATATAAAGATTTTATATCTCATTTTCCCATATCAATCTATAAGCAGTATCTGTACCTACTGCCTGGGCCCCAGCAGCAGTGTGACCACATTTATTTTAGTAAAACTACTTTTAAGTATAGTCGAAAACTACAAAAAAAGTGTCAAATTAAAAAACTGCGTGTTTTAAGCAAAATACCTTGTAATATAAGCAAATTACTAAGTTGAAAATCTACTTTTTAATAGTTTTTTTTAATCACGTCTTAAATTTATTAAAAAAGTAGAAAACTACCGCATGTCGTTCACGCTGCCCAGCAGTGGGAGCATAATAATGGCTGATGGCAAGAGAGCTTTGGGTAGGTATTAAAGATTTTAATATTGATCTTCTACACAAGTACTTCACAAATGATAGCGTAGTCAGTCATATAGTTACATTCAACCCATGATCACCGTAAGAACCTCATGATTTTTCTCACATCCTATTCCAAGCAACCACAAAACGGACTCAAATAAGGCTTTACAATATGTAGTGATAAATAATACCGTGGTGATGTCAACGTGGCCTCAGGGCCTCGTCTAGCCGGCCGCAAGCGGATTACACGTTGTGTACGTTCTTGTATTTCGTCAAGATTTCTACAGTACCCCAAGTACGAAATACTTTTTGTTTTATCCACAACGGGGTAGCCACTTAGCCTTCATCACACCTGAGATTAAGTGGTGATAAGGCTGATTCCTAAATCACTAAGGAACTGGCTACTATCTATATACTCTCGATCTTGTGATCGTTATCGAATATATATCGCAGCTGTCAAATGTATATTGAATTTCGGTTCCTTTTATGACCGAAAGAGGCGCTGCTCTGGTTTTCATCCTACTTATAATATAAATGCGAAAATTTGTGAGTATGGATGGATGCATGGATGTATTGATGTTTGTTACTCTTTCTCGCAAAAACTACTGACGGATTTGGTTGAAATTTGTCACACAGATAGTAGATAGCCTAGATTAAAACATAGGATACTTTTTATTCTGATATTCCCACGGGAACGGGAACCACGCGGGTGAAACCGCGGGCGGCAGCAAGTACAAAACAAAACAATCATGATAACAGTTACTATAACGACAGTGTTTCGTGCTTGAGCGACAGAGCAGCGCCGCTACGTCGTTTACCGAACTGAAATTCGATAGGCAGCACTATGACAGCTTCAGAAGAATTTTGACTGATGATAATAGTTTACTATTTCGATTACCTTGAATGAGAGTGTTTCGTGCTAGGGCTACAGAGCAGCGCCGCTACTGTCGTTTGCCGAACTGAAATTCGATAGGCAGCACTTCGACAGCTTTGGAAGAATTTTGACTGATGATAATAGTTTACTATTTCGAATACCATAACGAGAGTGTTTCGTGCTAGGGCTACAGAGCAGCGCCGCTACGGTCGTTTACTGAACTGAAATTCGACAGGCAGCACTTTGACAGCTTTGGAAGAATTTTGACTATTGATAATAGTTTAATATTTCGAATACCATAACGAGAGTTTTTCGTGCTTGGGCTACAGAGCAGCGCCGCTACGGTCGTTTACTGAACTGAAATTCGACAGGCAGCACTTTGACAGCTTTGGAAGAATTTTGACTGATGATAATAGTTTACTATTTCGAATACCATAACGAGAGTTTTTCGTGCTTGGGCTTGGTTTTACGGCTTGAATTGACGTGTCTGGTTGGTGTTCTGTTCCGTATCTGGGTGATATTATCTAAAATGTTTATAAATAAATTTCTTACAATCACACCAAATTATATCTCGCTCATAAGTAGTTTTTCATTTAGAAACCGTGTTATGGAAATTCGATAACGAATAAATGTATATTATATGTTTTTTTTTTGTAAATTCATACTTAATATACATAGAAAACACCCAGACCAAGACAAATAGACATGTTCATGAACCCGAGACCGTCAGAAGGCAGTACCTACCTGTGCCAAATCGGTCGCCAATGTAATATACTCGCTGGTTCTTGTTTACGTAACACAAGTGCTTACTTCTTAAGTTTAATTCTCACATTCTTAATGTACACGATCGTGATTAATATTAAAGTAGTTATGAGAACATCGTTTTCATCCAAACCTACGTCTTAGTTGCATAAGTGTAAAACGAAATTCGAGGTAGAATATTTTTACCTTAAAACTTTACGTGTTTCATATTAATAATCAAGATATTAAATATTTTTTGTGTTTGAAAAATAAAATTAACTCCAAACACTGCTCACCACAATCGGATTAGCCGTCGTGTAGTACCACGCTCTATATTTTGTCATGATTTCTTTAGAACTTCGCGTGTATCGTCGTCATATAAAACGACCTCTCAAAAATAGAAACATTGGTTAAAAATATTTCTCTAGCATGAAAACTGAGATAAGTATTGCAGTTTGAAATGCACACAAATTAGACTCGCCCAAAACGCTCCATACTAACGTCACTAGTTTGTATGCAACGCGTAAGAAAGTTCGGCCGCTATATTAATGTTGTGTTCATCAAAATGGTTTCTTAGTCAAATTGGCTTACATTGTTTGAATCATTCAAAGGTATTACGATTTTAATAATTTTTATACATTTTAAATAGATTTGCCCACTCAACTTGAAAGGGTCATAAAACTAATAAAACGCAATATATTAAACCAAAAGGTCTACAAGTGAGTCTCGCGTTTAATATGTTCTCGTTTTTAGTATTTAGTTATTTTATTCCTCAGTCAACAATTCTATTGGAACATAATTACCTAGCCACTACTCAGAAAAGCGTAATTAATTAAATTGTAAATATTCTTACAGCTGGATCACAGACCCATCCTTATTTATACGGGTAAGGAGCATAAAAGTTACCACATTTTTGTAAAGAAGCTGAAATTTACTAAGAACAAAGGATAACTTATTAGTGTTATTAAAAGTAAAAACAATAAAATAAAAATGTAAACTCTGCAGTATAAGTTTTCATAAGTTTGATAGTTACTAAGAACAAAGTTTTTATTGCTAAATCATGTGGCTTCACAGGTACATCATACAAAAGTACCAAAACATAGACCCTATATACGATACTAGAGCATCGCAGCTCGTAATGACTCTAAAACTTTAAAATGTTAAGGCCTTATGATCAGGTATATCAGAGAGCTTAATACATTTTGAAGCTGTAACGATTCCAAGAAGAGCGAGGTGATTACCGACATCGGTAGCTGATACAGCTAATGACGGCGCTCGGAGGCGGCCAACTGAGAAATAGTGTTTCAATAAACACAGCCGACGCGATCACCGGGAAAATTGACCGATTCCGGGAAATCCTCTCAGGGAAACGTCATACGATATCTCTTTTTTCTATCCCAGCAACCAAGCCAAGATTTAATATTTATGGATGAAATGTGAGACTGAGCGAATGATTTAAAATGTCTGATGTGGAAATCGCTCCTCGCAGATTTTCTGACCCAGCGAAAGTAATGTCCTTCTTTACGTTTTACGTACCAGTTGTTTTCTTTCGTACGAAGAAAAAATACTGAAATGTACACTCACGGTGAACGAGGACCTTCCGAGATTTATTCCTCCCTTTTCTTTCGGTGTAGAATAAAAAAATATTTTTATTTGTTTACTCACGGAGATTTGGCTCCTTTGATATTGACAGTAACAACCTTTGGATTATTCCTAAACGTTGTTTTTGTACTTTTCTTTTTAGTTAACGGTCTCTTAAATTCGTTGACAATCTTATTATTATAACAAAAAACCTTTATCTCGTAAAGAAAAATAATATATTTTGGTATTTTAGCATGGGCTTAGTAGAAGAAAACTTCGGCACTAAATATCAACAATAAGCCAAAACCAATATATTATTCTAGGTATTTTTCGTACAAACAACTAAATCCTTCTCATTAAGAGTTACAGATTAAGATGTCTATATGAGAACAGTTCAGAAAGTAATACAACTTGTCCCATACTTTCGCCAAAGCGGCTGCTCACTTTGTCTGAACTTAACAAAGTCGAACTAATAGGCATTAGACTCATTTGTTACACCTCCACGCTCCGCCGCCCGCCAAAGAACGTAAAAATGGGGGGATAGATGGTACACCACTCCCGAAATCTTGTTCAACTCGAACACGAGCCGAGTTTCTCAAGAAAACGTCGTATAAATAGGTTTTGATCACGCACAATTGTGATGACCACATCTACTGTGTTCCACAGTTTATTGAAACGAAGGTTTCTCATGCAAAATTAAGTAAATTAAAACTAGTCCTACCTTATTAGAAAATAGTGTCCGTAATCCAGGGGGGCTGAACGTTGTCTCGCCGGCGCGCGCCGGGCAAAACGATCTCCACACAACCCCCGATGGGATACTCTTACAGCTAACACTCTTATACTACACAATGCCCTAATAGGCAGCTAAAACTTTCCCGGCGCTTTTCAAAGCGAACACACACGGGTTACAAGTCCGTACCCCGACCGGAGCCCTAGTAGGTGCAAAACGAAATCTCGGTCCCAATATGGGTAGGTAACTTGCGCGGCACGTCGCTACAGAAACACACGAACTTGTCTCACGGCTGCTTACGGCCAACTGGTCTGCACGCGGCCCGAGCGCATTGCGTGTCGCCCGTGACCTTGACAATGACAACGCACCGCTCGCAGCGCGGCGCGAACATCCCCCCGTCCCGGACAGTAGCAAACTGTCCGCCAACTCAATCTAAGGGCAGGCGAGAGAGGGTAGCGATCGCTCGCTTCAAAACAGAGTCCCCCACCAGGACCTCGGCAAACCTGGGCACACCATCCGACCCCGGATGAAGCTGAACAATGCGTCCTAAACGCCAGCGGAGGGGCGGCAGGTTTGGATCCTTTACCAACACGAGGTCTCCTGTCTTGGGTGGGGTCGTCCTATCCGACCACTTAACGCGTTGCTGCAAAATGTGCAAATACTCCAGATGCCAACGGCGCCAAAAACTCTGCGTAAGCTGCTGGAGCAATTCAAATCGCGAGAGCCGTCCGGAGGCCACTTCGGAATAAGGATATTCCGGCAAGGCGTTAAGCGGTCTGCCAATCAAAAAATGGCCCGGCGTAAGGGCCTCTAAATCATTCGCGTCCGAAGACAACGGACACAACGGACGCGAGTTGAGGACCGCCTCAACCTTACAAAATACGGTCGCGAGTTCCTCAAACGTGAGGACCGTCTCCCCAATAACGCGACGAAGGTGAGTTTTAGCGGCCTTTACAGTTGCTTCAAAAATCCCTCCCCAGTGGGGGCAGGATGGCGGGGAGTACTGCCATCGTACCCCTCTGCGAGAGAGTGTGGATCCGATCTCAAAATTATTCCTATCCAAAAATTCACAAACTTCCTTTAAATACCTATCGGTGCCCTTGAAATTGGTTCCACAATCGGACCTGATTAACGACGGCATTCCGCGGCGAGACACAAAACGATTCAACGTGGCTACAAAGGCTTCTGTGGTGAGGGCACTAACCACCTCCAGGTGGACCGCTTTAGTGGCCAAACAAACAAATACACACAAGTAAGCCTTTTCCGTTCTAGCATTACGAAGCCGCGATGTCTTAACGGTAAATGGCCCCGCAAAATCCGTTCCAACTCCTGAGAAGGGCATCGATTCGTTCACTCGATCGGCAGGCAAATCACCCATCTGGGGCTGCATCGTATCGGCGCGCAAACGATAACACGGGAGACAACGAAAAATAACGGATCGGATTATTCTCCGCGCTGACAAAATCCAGAACTCTCGTTGGAGGAGCGCGGTCAAAGCATTACAACCGGCATGAGCATTCTTTACATGTCGGTCTGTAATCAACAGTCTAACTAACGGTCCATCCTTGGGGAGCAACAAAGGGTGGCGTGATCCGTACGGCAGGTTGGCATGTCTGAGCCTACCTCCGACACGCAGCAATCCGGTACTGTCCAAGAAGGGATTCAACCGCACCAAGGGTCCCTTCAGCTTGGGCTTACTTGAGCGCAGGGCTTTCAGCTCCGGTTCAAACTCTCGCTGTTGCGTCACTCGCAACCAATGCAACAGAGCGTCTTGCCGCTCTTGTGGGGCGAGGACCGGAGACAACGATTTCTCCTGAGGCTGGCGACAATTTCGCACAAAGCGCCTCATCCAAGCAGTCACGCCGAGCAACTTATCAAGAGAACTGTAGCGGTCTAACAAAAACTCCATCTGCGGAGCCGCCACCGTCTCCACGGCGTGAACACGCATGCCTAGGTCTGGGACTCTGGCCACAGCCGGGGTGGCAGGCCATGAGCGCTCAGGCCGTAACAACCATGATGGACTCCACCATAGGTGGTGGTCCACTAACTCAGGCGCCTCGCAGCCGCGGGAGGCACAATCTGCGGGGTTCAATTCGCCCGGTACGTGGCGCCAAATCAACGGGGCCTTTGAAGTCTGAATTTGTGAGACCCGGTTGGCCACAAAAACCTCAAGGGTGTGGACTGAACTCTTCAGCCAACAAAGGACGACCTGGCTGTCAGACCACGCAAATATCGACTCCAAGTCGACACCGTTTCCCAAGGTGTCGGCAACATGATTGAGTAGCCGTACTAAGAGAGTGGCGCCGGACAACTCCAACTTCGGAATGGTTAGCCTAGTCCGAAGGGGGGCGACCTTACTCTTGGCCGTAACTAAGTGTACGGCGACAACGCCTGCTGCATCCACCGTTCGGATGTAAACGGCTGCCGCGTATCCGCTTTCGGACGCGTCACAAAAGCCGTGCAGGGAGGCTTTAAACTTTCCCGAAGGCAGCATTTGCCTCGGTATACAAACCCGATTGACGTCGGGTAGGGATGACACGAACCTCACCCACTCTCGTAGGAGGCTACCAGAGAGGGGCTCATCCCATGACAATTCCGCAGCCCAGAGCTCCTGTAGGAAGCACTTCATCGAAAACACTACAGGGCTGAGCCAACCGTTCGGATCAAAGGTACGGGCTACAGTAGACAGCACCGTGCGTTTAGTCCAGACCTTTGGGTCTGGCAGTTCCAATCTATATGTGAACAAATCCGGGACTGGTCGATACTGGACTCCCAAAACAGACAGCATGTCTGGAGTCTCCGGATTTTCAAAGAGGAGCGGCTCTTGCTGGTGGTCCTTAGGCAAATCTGCCAAGAGGTCCGGTGAGTTAGACAGCCACTTCCGCAACTCATAGCCACCAGCCCTCAAGAGCGCAATCAGCTCATCACGTAAGACGAGAGCCTCATCTAAGCTCGAGGCCCCCGTGCAGATATCGTCGACAAATAAGGCCCCCCCCTCAATAAGAGCAGATGCCCGGGGATAGCGTAGCCGTTCGCGCTCTGCGAGCTCCAAAAGCGAACGGATCGCCACAAAGGGGCTCGACCGCAAACCATAAGTGTTGGTGTTCAGCTCGTAAGCCAACATCGGATCCTGGGGATCCTCACGCCAAAGGATGAGCTGGTATCGTCTATCCTCCGGGTGAATCACGGTCTGTCTGAACATCATGCGGATATCGGCCACAAAGACGACAGCGTGCCGGCGGAAGTTGGTCAAAACATCACAGACATCGTGATGCAACTTCGGCCCCGCATGCAGACACTGATTCAACGACACTCCGGTTGACGTGGGCGCTGAACCATCAAAGACCACGCGGATCTTCCCATTAGAAGTCTTCAAAACAGCGTGGTGTGGCAGGAAGTAATGTTCCACATTACGCCAGTCCAACTGCGAGATGGACATGTGCCCAAGGTCCAAATACTCCCGCATGAAGTCTATATACTTCTCCTTGAATGCGGGATCCCTGGCCATCCTACGCTCCATGGACAACAATCTCTTCTCGGCCATCGGTCGGGAGCTCCCTAAAGGAGGGCGAACCGCCAAGAAGGGCAAGCGGGTAATCAAGCGACCCGAGAGGAGGCGCCCAGTGTTGTTCTGGTAGAACAATTCGCACTCCTCCGCTAACGGATCCAACCGCTTGGCAGTGGGAGGTTCCTCCACCTCCCAAAACTTTTGGAGAACGTCGGACAAAGTAGAACCGACAATGGTCTGGCGGTCTACCGACGGGGTCTCTGGTGTCTGTGGTACCTTTCCCATCACCACATGACCCAGCGACGAGGACAAGGCGACAAGATCGGCTGTCTGCAAAACTCGCTTGCTTCCACACAGTACACGACCGAGGACATCCGCACCAATCAACAAGTGTATTGGGCCCGGTCGGTGGAAGGAAGGATCAGCCAAAGCCAGTCCAGACGTCAGCTCAATCGTGGATGGCGGCACTCGCACTTGCGGGAGTGGTCCAACCACCTTATCAAAAACTATCGCCGAAGCACCGATCTTCGGCCTTGGCGTGAAGTGGGGGGAGAAGGAGAACTCAACTCGACCAATCGGATCAGGGATCCGCGAGTCTCCCACCCCCCGTACCGCTTCGTGATGCGGCACAAGCAAAAGACCCAGCTGTCGGACAAGCCACCTGGACATTATGCACCCCTGGGCACCTGAGTCCAAAAGGGCACGCACCGTGACAACATTGCCCTTAGGTCCCCAAACATTCACGGAGGCTGTTGGCAACAGCACAAGCTCCGGAGGGGTGGTTGGGTCCGACAGGGGCGCCATTAAAAATTTTGGGGGGGTACTTGTCCCCCTCGCGCCTGAGTCGGCGCGCCAAATGTGGGACGCTCGTACCGGGCGAGCGGGTCCCAATCGGGTACATACTGGCCCCGACCAACAGCACTCCTAGGTGCAGGGTAATACCCGTGTGGGGCGTGCCTCGGTGCATAGTACCCCAATCGAGGCCTCTCCATTAGGGGGGGGGAGTAGCAAATAGGGCCCGTGCCCATCGCCACCGTGGCGTACTCTTGTGGTACCCCCCTACCCCCGCCCGTGGCGGGGGCGTCTCTCCTATAGTTCCCCCTCTCCGGGGGGGACTGAACGGGGGGGCTAAGTCCCGCCGAATCTCTAGGAGACCGGTTCCGGGCTGCCGGGCCCCCGCCCGTGCGCGAGGAATTCGAACCCCGGTCGCTCCCGGCGTCCTTGCGGTCCAAACAAAGGAGGGGGTGATGCCTCCCTCCGCAAAGACGACAATCCTCTGTCTGGGGACACGCCGACTGCATGTGTCCCCCCAAACACCTATAGCACCATTGGCGCTGTTTCGCAACGGCCCTCCGTCCCTCTGGGCGGAGGCCTCTAAATTTGGCACATTCGTGCACCACATGCCTATCTCCCCTGCAATACCTGCACCGCTCACTCGGTGCGGGGGGAGGGGACTGCTGGAAGGCAGCATAGCGATTGGTCGGGCGACGGGGCTGTTCCCTCGCCGCCACCATACGACCAACACCTGGAACCGGGGCGGGCTCCAGGTGGTCCGTCACCCTACATTCGTCCTCCAAAAAACGAAGGAGGTCCGCGAAGGGCGGGAGATACGAGGCGCTGTCGCCTCTCTACCTCTGCTCGAAACGCCCCTTCATTTCAGCGGGCAATTTGGCGAGGACTATGTGCAGCAGTATAAAGGACCACTGATCCACCGGCAGGTCCAATCGCCTTAGGGAGTTGACCGCTGACAGTAGCGGGTTCAGCAACTCCCTCCGTAACAGGTGTACCCGCGTGATTCGCGGGAGGGCCAAAATCGTGGCCACGTGGGTGTCCGCCAGTAACCGGACATTCTGGTACCTGCTAACCAGAAGCTGGCGAGCCACCTGGTAGTTGTCGTCACTGATGAGCAGGTGCTGGATTACCGCGCTGGCCTCTTCTCGCAGGGAGGAGCGCAAATAGGCCAACTTCTCGCTAGGGGATAAGTCCCGTCGTGAATCCACCAAACTGTCAAACAAATTAATGAAGCCCATCCAGGCTGACAGATCCCCATTAAAAGTGGGAATCTCCAAGGTAGGCAATCGGCCTAGCAACGCCGTCGGGGTAGGTTTGACCTGCCCGCTCAAAACCGGCTCCCCCTTCCGAACAGCCAGGGCCCTCTCAGCCGCCTCCGTGAACTGGTCAGCCAGCTCATAGGCCTGGGCTACATCCTGCTCCAGCTGTTCTGACACGGCATCATCAGCTGGGGGGTTCTCCATATAATACGCGCGACACTCCATGGCGTGGCGCTCCAGGTCTTGCAGCCGAGCTGCCAGCCCGCCATACCGAGCTAGCAACGCGCCTACCCGGTCGGCTCGGTCTATTAATGTGACCGCACAAGCAAGCCAACGCAAAACTCCTTGGATGCCGGCCCTGGATACGGCGAGCGGATTCGTAGGAGCCATTTATAATCCGTTTTATAAACAAAGCAAACAAAGAAATATAAAAGTGGTAAACATCAACAAAAAAAACAATAGAAATAGGTCGCGTCACGATAATATAAAACACAATTAAAATTCGGACGACATACACGGACCCTACTATTTTCATAAATTATTAACAACTTACCAATTTCAAGGGCTTACAATATAACGGTATAAACAAAACGTATAGGATTAACGGTATGGCATACCTCGCAAATCAACTACTAAACCGTTATCAACAAACGAAAACAAAACTATTTTTAATAATAATACTCGTAATTTAATACTACTAATAATTAAAACTAGTTCCACTTTTTTAACTAGGCAAGCGGACTCGGAACAAACACTAGTATGTGGTACTAATAAACAACACTTTCGAACGAAACTATTCGTCAAATAAATCCGGACACACAAAAAAAAATATACACATCTAGGCGAGCAAACTCGTATCAAAACACTAGTATGTGACAACAATTATATAAGTGTCTATCTATTATCGGATCCACCAAGTGAGAAACATTCGCTTCGAGAATTTACTAGAACAATTTCTTAGTACTTCTCGTCTCGGATCGGATCGGATCGGGAATCGGATCGGATCGGGAATCGGATCGGAAATACCCTTTTTAACAAAAAAAATAATTTTATTTTTACTATGAAATTTTATGTACCTAGTTAATTTTAATATGAAAATTAACTAATTATATCAACTAGGTACGCTCTGCTACCAAAAATATGATCACGCACAATTGTGATGACCACATCTACTGTGTTCCACAGTTTATTGAAACGAAGGTTTCTCATGCAAAATTAAGTAAATTAAAACTAGTCCTACCTTATTAGAAAATAGTGTCCGTAATCCAGGGGGGCTGAACGTTGTCTCGCCGGCGCGCGCCGGGCAAAACGATCTCCACACAACCCCCGATGGGATACTCTTACAGCTAACACTCTTATACTACACAATGCCCTAATAGGCAGCTAAAACTTTCCCGGCGCTTTTCAAAGCGAACACACACGGGTTACAAGTCCGTACCCCGACCGGAGCCCTAGTAGGTGCAAAACGAAATCTCGGTCCCAATATGGGTAGGTAACTTGCGCGGCACGTCGCTACAGAAACACACGAACTTGTCTCACGGCTGCTTACGGCCAACTGGTCTGCACGCGGCCCGAGCGCATTGCGTGTCGCCCGTGACCTTGACAATGACAACGCACCGCTCGCAGCGCGGCGCGAACAGGTTTAATGGCACGATCTTTAGACAACGGTTCTTAATTTAGCGCTCGAGTAAAATTGTCACCACGCAGGTTGATCTTTTCGCGTCAATGGAAAGTGAAGTGTCATACAAAGCTACAATATATTTGGAGCTCGGTTCGGCTCGCCGCCGTAATCAAAAGCCTCTCTGGGGAACAATGGCACCCACATCGGGGTTGGCCCGATAAGCCTCGACAATTATACTACATCGACTTTTCAATTATCCAGGCGGCTCTTCCTCGTGAACAATGCTTGGTTTATTTATGTATATTAGAGCGGTCATTTGCGCGCCGTTTAGACGCCGCTTTTGGAGCCCAACATTAATTGATTAATTTATACGTAGGTATTATACGTATTAGAATACTGTTTCTCGATTCAATTGTGAGATTTAGGAATCTATCTTCTACGCCTATTGTAATCTTAGGAATTACTAAGTTGAATTCTGTTGTGATTCTTGAAGATACAATAGACCTAACTATTTCTCTATCTATACAAATATTAAGACTGAAAATATAATAAACTATTGTTTGGGTTGTTTTCCAAACGATCAAAATTATTAACCCAATTTTATATCTAAATCAAAACACCCTCTCATTGGGCCCGTCGCGTGTAGGCTTATGTTCCCAACGTCCCTAGCCATCCATAATGCCTATGTTCCAGTTTAAGAAACTTTTAATATTAAAATTTTAAAAAGTAATTCCAGAACTGTCCTCTAATTTTCTAAGCAACCTTAATCCTATATTTTCTTTCTCAGGTGAAACTGGAACAAAATGTGGGCAAGCCGTCCCGCGTCATCCACATACGGAACATCCCCAACGAAACGACAGAGGCCGAGATCATACAGCTCGGCCTACCATTCGGCAGGGTCACCAATGTGCTCGTGCTCAAAGGCAAAAATCAGGTAAGCACTCACTTCATTGCGTAAGGGTTGGAAACGCGTAAATTATGTAGGGCATATACGAGTACGGGGTTATTACAAAGCAAATCGTAAATCTATCACTTTTATTCGATGATAGAAAACAGCAGCATCAGTTTTGTAAGTTTTGTAACTGATACCCAGTTTATGTTCTATCTAATCTAGTTTTGTAATTACCAAAATAATTATTAAATATGCCACTATTGAAAACGATATATAGTAGTCACTGCATACGTGGTCTTAAAACATTGTTGCGTTACTACGGTAAAACTAAAATAATGAATAATATGCTCTTCAAAACGATTAGAAGACGATGTGAGTTAGCGCGCAATGTATTACTGCCTCGCAAACTTTTTTAAAGCTGAAAAGCTACAGCTAGTTTGTTTGTTTTTTAAATTTCTATATTTTGATCAACATATTGACATTCTAACTTTGAAAACTTTAAAATTTTGTAAATCTAAACTCTCAACTCAAAATTGAAGTTAATCAAACCAAAACACTAATGCGTTTTACCGCTTGAAAGAAATAATTTATCTTCCTCAAAACATATTTAACTAGGTAAAAGAAACATTTTCCTTTGGGTAGCCTGTTCAACTAAGTAAACAGCAATAAGAAGGCTAGTGCAGTTCCCTTCACCCAAACAAACAGAACATCCTCTGATATCTATTTGTCCATCTCTTGAGAAAATCGTATTGTTAGCACTGTTATCATTTAATAGCTATTGTTGTACATTTTCATTGAACAATATGTCCTCTAATTTCAACTATCAGACTTACATACTGATTAACATCGAAGTAAAAGAGGCTGATCGCAAGGTGGTAGGTAGGTATTAAGTAATAGTTCTTTGACAAACGGTATTGTGAAAAACGGGTTTTACCACGTTAAAATTTGCTGTTCAGACCCCGATGTTGTATAAAGCATGATAAAAATCCCGTTTTCATAGGTATAATAGTTATAGTGAAAGTGACCATAAAAAGTTTAAAATCTTATCTTGTAAGAGAAATATGCACTAATAAGTTAGCATTTTCTCAAAATTTATGTTTTGTGTAAACATGTGTGATTTGAATGTTGAAATGTTACCTCAGGTCATGATCCATGATCTTATTCAATCAAGATAAGTATCAATTAAACTTACGACCTATTGTTTTTCTTGCCGTGTGATGAAAAGATATGATGATTAATATTGGTTCTTGTCTCCCAAGTCTACTAATGTATCTAATAACCATTAATATTGTAGTCTTTGCAGTACAACGACGTTAAAAGCTTTTATATAGGTATTACCGCATTAGGGTATTAAAGTCGCTGTTTTAAAACTTTATTGTGGATTTCTTGTACTCAATGTTTGTTCAAAGTAGAAATATTTGTTCAGTTAAAGATAACTGTAGCCCTAACACGAAAAACTTTAGTTTATGATAACCGTAATCGTGATCGTATAATTTTGTATGAAAACGAAAGCAGCGCCCGCCGTTCGCATAGCGAACTGAAATTCAATACATACCTACTTGACAGCAGCACTTTGACAGCCTTTGAAGGACATTGTAGTTTACTCAAAATATTGTTTACTGTTCGATTACCATTACGATAGTTGAAAATGAAGTATTAGAAAAAACTACACGCTTTTTCTAATAGTCCCTACTTCAACATAAAATTGCATTGTAAATGCAAAAAAGTTAAAGTAATTTGAAATTACGATAGTTTTTCATGCTAGGGGTACTGGTGGTGGCGTTTGTGAGTAATCTATGTAATATTGTTTTGTTTTTCCTCCTTTATATTTCGTCATAGATAAAACGAAAAGGCATTTTGGGACGAGTTGTTTTGTGTTAAATCGTTATTTACCAAATGAAAATTACTTCAATGTTGCCTTTTTTGAAGAAAACAAGTTAGTTTCAAATCAATCTGTTTTCTTCCGTTAATGTAGCGTATTTCTCAACGTGGCACGTGTCAAATTATTTTAACGGCTAATTACATCACACATCCTAAATACATTGCGAACTATCAGTTTCACTTTACTTCTATTACATTCGAAGCTGGAACCACATGAAAATAGATCACGCTACCCTCATTTAGTAAATTAACTCGGCTATGTAACACTGCGCCACAATGGCTGCCTCCGGAAGCACAACAAGTGGGTCTGCCGCAAATAGGCCGGCGACAATGTGTCTGCCAACTCGCCTCCCGTTTTATTTCTCCTATAATGTCTAGGTTGGTATTTAAGGAGGTCACTATCACTTACGTATGTAGGGAATGTTTGCAGCACTATGGCAGCACTTAACAAAAACCAATCGAATTGAAATTCTTTAATCGACGGCCAAAATAAAGCCTAAAACTTCTTGACGGCACTGATAGCTTGGACACATATTAGAAGTATTTTTATAACACTCCTTTTGGACTTCGCCGCAGTCGGTTAAAAAATTATTGGCAATATTGACCACTTCTGTGATTCTTTGTGGATAGTTTATAAAAATAATATCTGGGTTTGATAAGGGTATCATAGATCACACTACCCTCATTTAATATGAACTCGGCTATGTAACACTGCGCCAAAATGGCCGCCTCCGGAAGCACAACAAGTGGGTCTGCCGCAAATAGGCCGGCGACAATGTGTCTGCCAACTCGCCTCTCGTTTTATTTCTCCTTAAATGTCTAGGTTAGCATTTAAGGAGGTCACTATTACTTATGTAGGGAATGTTTGCAGCACTTAACAAAAACCAATCGAATTGCAATTCTGTAATCGACGGCCAAAATAAAGATTAAAACTTTTTGACGGCACTGGTAGCTTGGACACGCATTAGAAGTATTTTTATAACCCTTCTTTTTGACTTCGCCGCAGTCGGTTAAAAAATGATTGGCAATATTTACCACTTCTGTGATTCTTTGTGGATAGTTTATAAAATAATATCTGGGTTTGATAAGTGTATCATAGATCACACTAGCATCATTTAATATGAACTCGGCTATGTAACACTGCGCCACAATGGCCGCCACCGGAAGCACAACAAGTGGGTCTGCCGCAATTTAGGCCGGCGACAACGTGTCTACCAACTCGCCTCCCCTTTTATTTCCCCTATAATGTCTAGGCTAGTGTTTTAAGAAGGTCAAGGAACTAGATTTTAATACCTTAAAGAAAGGTAATGAGTCACACCAACACATCAAAATATGACTATAAAAATTTCTGCATTTAATGCGCGTAATAACAGCTTTTGTTTCATCGAAATCTGGCCAGGATTTCCAAAGACAGCGTTGTAAAGTTTCACCAGCTTTTGTAAATTGGTACCTTTACCAATTACCTTAAGGTATTAAAATCTAGTTCCTTTCCTAGCACTTTAATAATTTCTGATATAATGGCTAAGAAGGGAAATTCTTCTTCATGGAAAACCACATAGAATTACAGCTTTTTACGAGAACAAATAATTATCATCTGATAACTGGGTAAGCTGAAAAGATTAAAAAAACTTCATGGAAAACTAAATAAAATTACGGTTTTCTATACTAGGAAAAAAAATCCGATTTGAAAAACGGAATTATTTTTCCTTGTAGAAAGCCAGTTATCAAACTTGGTAATCTATAAGGAATAAGGGGTCCCGTTTCATTTCACCTATAATGTCTGCTAACCTATAACAATTGCATTGTAAATGCAAAAAAACAAAAAATTAAAATAACATGTCTGCTAGTGTTAAGGAGGCCGTTACTAGCTTTTAAGAATATAATGTTTGCTGTACTTTCCTATAATTAGATATACAAAATTTTGGGCAACCATAGAACGGAAAGCTTATGAATACTTTAAATAAGTGTAAACTTGGAAGCACACTAGCGTGGGAAAGCCAAATGCATATGTTACTTGGATTTGCGATTTAATTATCCTGTCCTTTTTAAATGCTTGAATAAAACGGCTACTTCTATGATTATTGAAATTCTGGAAGATGTGCTTTTTAACCTTTTACTTTACATTAAATTAGGTTTTTATCGTAACATAAGGTTTTTCTTCAATGACTGTTACAAAATAATATAAATATTTATTCTCCCTATTTATCTTTTATTACCTTACTAGAATGTTAGTTAGGTACCACCATGAATCTGGTTTTCGATGCAAAGAAAGTGATCGGTTTGCCTGCCCTCCGCACATAGGCCACAATGTAGGTAAAGCAGCGGAAACGGACATCTCCCATTTTTTTTAAATAGCAAGCACTAATCATCGTCTAAAATTAACAGAGTTGGTAGTATGGCGAATAAAGTAGATTTTAGAAATTAGAGAACAACCTTGAAATTGATCAATGTAGTTGGAGAATGCGTAAGATTCTAATATCAGTAGAATCTTACGCATTCTTTAACTATATAGCTAACACAAATACGCTAGTTTCCTTTTTAATTATCTGATAATTAAATAGTCTTTAGCGTTTTCTGTCACTTGGAATTTGCTTGCTCTTGTAGAGAGAAGTATTTACATAACCAGGGGCTGAAGTTTTGATCAACAAAATATAAGTTTTGAATATTTAAAATACCTTAAAATGTAATCATGTTTTATTGAATTGTTAGAGATCTAGGAACAAACTCTAAAATATAGTTTATACAAAAAATATTGTTATCTTTTTTGGGACTATTGTTAAAACTTGCTAATATATCGCTAAATGTCCAAAGTGAGTTAGCGACGAAACAGCTACCGACGAAACAGCTACGCTTCTGAGGCGAGATGTCAAGCACACCATATAACGAAATTTAGCTTATTTCACGTTGTCTACATTTTCCTTATACTATAACAAGGGCAATCCGAAATGACCCCGATCACGAGATTGCATCTGAAATCATGTTTAACGGAAATTAAGGGACAGGCGACGAGACGTTAGAAATAAAATTAAATTTTGGAGCGAGAGAAACTCAATGACTACGCAAATGTAGATAGATAAATATTCTGCGGTTTTGAACCCCGTATACGTATCATTAAATTCGCATTTTATCTTCTTTGTAAATCTCCATTACTGTCGAGACCCTTTCAGACGTTAGGTATCTTGCGTGTTTTCAAATTTAATTTATATTTCAATTATTAAATGTGTCTTGCAATCTTGGGGGGCTCCGTCAATGTAATGCGAGTGTTTACCGTCGTCCGTTATGAATCACCTATATCAAAATGTGTTGTACCGTAAACATGTTCGTACGGTACAGTTAGCAATCCATCAAGAAACACGTCCACATCATGAGTGCGAACTACGCCCGAACGGGTTATAAGACATCCAGTTTTACTGCCGGCTATATTCCCGTCCACGTGCAATACGAAATTTACGGTGTACAGCCGCTGACAAATTAAAAATGAGTTAGTTTACAGCCGAGAAATAAAATGATAAAAGAAAATCCCATTAAGGCAAGGGAGGCTGCGGCCGCCGCGACAATGTTATCCCGTCTAATAAATAGCCCGTATGACATCCTTCGCTATATACCGTGCCGTGAAGGAAAACAATCTCTCTTCTACCGCGAGAAACGAGTCGAATCCCTTTTTATGAACGGTCACAGTCTCTTTGCTTGCTTTTTTGTCATGAAATATTCCGTATCTTTTCCAGAGCCACGTTCCATGCTTAAGGTGCAAAGCGCTGGAAAAGTTTCATAAGTTCACTCACTACGTAAGAGATTTCAGGCGACTATATTCTTTCATGAAATCTGGGGAAAATCAATTTAATTAAAGTACAATATTCTCTTAATCCAATTTGGTCATTCGAAACTAATCAATAAATAGATACACTTCACACGAGCTTTACCTTTGAGGTACGAGAGGATGATGGAAAGTATCGCAGTGGACGGTAACTGAAGCCCGGAGGTCCGGTTACAAAGGTGCCGTCTGTGGAGAGGTGGGCAAACACAGCGAGTGGACGCAACAATCGCCTACTCTCGGTGATTAAAGCGAAAGAGGCGGCTCCACAATTTAGCGACTACTCCGCATGTCGGACAGGTTGCTCTCGTTAATTTACGCCACATCGATCAACCGCCAAACCATTTAGGAATTCTTTTTCAGATTATGTCTGGTAAATCAAGAACGGTACATTAGAAATAATAAAACACTGGAAGCACTACTTGATGCTCTTTTCAACGTCGTAAACTCGCTAATGAAAAATACTCCCGAGATATCGTAATTATTTCACGAAGCTGCATCCGTCGTTACACAAACCTTAGACATATTTGAATAGCCGCCCTATTTCCGACTGCCTTTCATGGCTTCCATTTGTTTTTTAATTAACATCAGGAAAATTATATTTAATTTGCGGCTACGCGAGCTTTTAACGATGTGTTCTGTACGGTCAGCCGTGTTGAAATGCCAAAAGCAGAATCCTGCGGTTGCGATCTGCAAGCACGTGAAACGGGACGCAAACAGCGAAATTCTGACCGAAAATGATGGTCGCAATAATGACGCGCTTAGAATTATGGAGACTGTAGGTATGCAGGATTAGTCCATGTTGTTTGACTATGGTCGGAGTCGATTAATTGAACTCCGCAAGCTCTTCGTTGTTTGCAGGACTCAACTGTCGAAGTATTACGGGCGCTTGAGCTGCAAACCAACTATACTTAAACTGTTTAACAACACTGTTAACTCTAAGAGAAACACGAGATTGGAATATTTTCTGTCATAGCTCAACGCTTGTGTGTTGAGTGCACACGTTAGAATCACATAGAATGCTGTGTTGCAGTATAAACGGTTTGGGAAAAGCTCTTGCGAATGTAATTTCATATATGCTTTACTAAAAAACGTTATAATTGTTGTTTTTATTATGAATGTTAATAAAAAATTTAAAGTTGCATTTTTTTTCTACGACAGGCATTCCTCGAAATGGCGGAGGAGATTTCAGCAGTGGCGATGGTGGCCTACTTCGGAGGTTGCGTCGCGCAGCTGCGCGGGCGCGCGGTCTACGTCCAGTTCTCAAACCACAAGGAGCTCAAGACAGACCAGACGCACAGCAATGCTGTAAGTATTTTCACTGTAAGTCAATCAAAACTTATTTATCAATCTTCAAAGAATTTTAATATCGCTTATTCTTCAGCAAACTTACTTACTTTCTATTTATTTTTCCTTAAAAAAAATCCTATTGACCCCGAAATACTAAATTATAATTTAATCCAGATCTCCTGAACCAATATTTACCAACGTCCCCGTCTGAAAAACTATTCGAAGACCTACTTCGATCTAAAAAATACATTCGCACTTATCTGATTCCACTCTGGCTTTGGCTTGAATCGGCACTGTTTTCGCAATAAACATTCGGAATCCGGCTCGGAGCGTGTATTTCCACTAATAACGTAACGATAGTTCAATTAGCCCTATTACAACTCTACAAGCGGATTATCGTAGCGTATTCGATGGAGCATTAAAGCCGAGTTAACCAATTGGGAAATTCGACCCTCGGCTGCGGCCTGCAGTCGACCTGTTAATTTAATCTTTGTTAGGGCATCAAGAACCCACAATTTAGATAACAGTATTCAATAAACCCGCATGCCACGCGGGACGGACAGGCGACGTTGTTCCGATTTTGATTGAGTTACCGAACTACGACTGTTTCAGCCTATTCAATCTTGATAAGGAACGAACTACGTGACTCTCAGATGATCCATACGAAAGCTTTTAAGCCATTTATTCTTCAAGGCTTTTTTATTTTTTGCTTAATAAAACACGCATTTTTGCTTCCAGTAAAAAATAAAATAAGTAGGTAGGTATAAAAGTAAAATAAACTCTTCCTTAACAGATTTTCTTTTTCCTTCTTCAAAATAGCTTCGACAGTCTAGCATGGCTTACGGCTTGTATAAAATTAATGTCTCTCAACGTCGCCCGGCACTAAAAATTACACTTAACCCTTTTAGTGCTGTCTCTTGTTGCGCACCTGCAATAACCCTGTTTTCTTTTATTATTTCATCCTCATAATTGGACATCGCTCATTAAATGTTCTGCCTCAATAGTTAGTGAACTATAACGCTTTCGACGGATAGTGAGTAATAACAGCCGATGGGAGTTCCTTCCCTCTCTTGAGGCCGAATACGGGAAAGTAAATCAATATTTTCTGTAACAAAACACCCAATGGGAGGATTAATTAAAACGCTTAATTAGTTTCGTTTATCCAAGAAACCTATCATAAACAACCCGAATTCATTTGATGGCTGATAATATCGAATTATGAGATGGTCCCTAAATTTAACTGGGAACGATCAAGGTAGACAGATATAAGTGTCGCCATTGAGAAAATCGGTGAGGGCGAAGTCGTTTGAACGTGATAATTTAATATACCGATGGTTGTTCTACTCTCAATTGTTCCATTCTCTCAGAAACAATTTTGTGATACAAATCGTGGCTCATCTTGTAACAGAATAATTATACTTGAAATTGTTTAGGATTTAATATAATTAATCTGTTATTTGTGTAATGGATTTAAACATATCTATTAGGAGTTCTACATGTTTCATTAATGTGAGTTGTTGTAATTCTTGTTCCATTTTATTTCGCAAAAACATACCTACCTGGTGTTGTAAAATCTCTTTGCTTAGCAAAATGCAGTCCGCTACTAATAAAATAAATATAAATGTATTTAAATCTTATTAGTAAGGTAAGGAATCTAGCCTCTGTTTACTGGACTGTCTGCAACTTGTATTTACCTAACTTGATTTTAATCTGGACCCATTAGGGATGCAAAACACAAATTGATACAATATTTACGATATCAGACACCATAATGCTTATTATGAAATAACAATGGCTGCGATCGAATTGTTGACAACAAACAAGCTTCTAAGTCAATACCATGGCTAATTAATTCGGTAATTAAACTAAAACAGATACAAGAAGGTGTCTATTATCTGTTTGTCTGAATCTGTGTGCTTGAGATGTAGGTAAATACTGATATGAAACAACACCGCCTATTAAACAGCTTTGTGGGACTCAGTTATTAAACTAATTGACAGATGTGTAGATAACTAACGCAATTTCACTACACATCTCTACTTATGTTTTGCGGATATTGTTCGCCGAATTAGTATCATTATAAAGCTTATCAGAAATAATGATTTATCCTGTCTTACTAAGTTTTGATATTATATATTAGTTACACATATCTATTTTGGTCTCTCGGATATATTCTCGCATATCGTATCAAACCCTATAATATTTGCTCATAATAATAATTGGAAAGACAGTAAAATACTCGCAGCTCGATGTAAAAGGTGGTATTGTGACGTTCGCCTGTCACCCGTGCTTCCTCTCTCTTATAATGATGCTACTCGGTGCCGTCTTGTTACCATTATGGGACTCGTCTTCCGCTGAGGTTTTCAAACGCAGACGTTCGAAATTTAAGTGTATATTGTTATAAACGGTGATCATAAAGATGTTGTTTTTGAATAAAATTGAAAATGGGTCGTCGAACACATTTTAGGGTTAATGTGTACGTTTATAATGTTACTTGTAATAGTTAGGGAACTAAGAAATCCGGTTTCAGAAAGTTTGTTTTCAAAACAGTAGTGGAGTAGTAAGAAAATGTTTGTTTTTTACTATTTATTTAACAATTTTAAATAATAAGTATTTTTCGTTTAGTCTAACTTCTAAGTTACATAGACGGTAAACAAACTTAGTAACTTTTTAACAAGCTTAATTAAGATGTAATGTTCAACGACAAGAGGGTTGAAATATTATTGCGTTAAGAGATAGTGACGTGTCCCTGATCTTCTTGTATCAGCAGGCGAGCGCACTATTAAAACTTATAACGAGCGTACGAAATGGACTTATGTATACAGTTAGGGACCGGAACGTTTCAAAGGCAGCGCTGTTACATTAGAATTATGAAACGACTTTCATACTAAATGCTACGGAGCTACGTAGTTAAAGCGGATATCTACTTTGGTAAATCTTGTATTGAACATCGATGCACCTTAAAGGACGGTGATGCAGGTGCATCACCGTCCTTTAAGGTGCTATCCAATGCAGGTGCATTGGATAGCTTTGATCAATCATGCGATGCAGGTTTTTGTGATGTGGGAAAGGTACCTTGCTAGACATTTTGTCGTCAACCGTCTGGTCGCGATCGTAGGCGAAGCGAGAACCTTGCGAGTCGACCACTTTCAGGCCAACGCCACACTTGACGGAAATTCCGTTGCGGATCCCCACTTCGGAGCGCGAATACAAATTATTACCTACCTACTTATAAATTGTGGAAAAATAAGTTCCTTGGAATAATCATAGAACCCAAATTGAAATAAGCTGAGAACTCTCTAATTAATGTTATATTTGCGGTTTTTGAAAATGTCATAAATCACAAAAATTGCTGAATATTATCTCGTTCAAACTATTTTTCGTTGAAAGATTTCATTGAGATCTATAACATAATTATATTTTATTTAGATTGTTCACTCTGTTATTCTAAAATTTGGAGGGGGGAAGAGGACACATTTTACCTCTTTGGAAGTGTCTATCTTTCAAACGATTGACTTTGAGAAAGAATATTTTGAGGAATCTCAATGCAATATTTAAAATCCTATCTGTAGACATCCTACACGTAAAAATTTGATGGAAAATCATTTTTTTGAGTTTCAGTTCCATGTTCATTTCACAATCCATGTTCATTTTCATGATCCATGTTTAATGATGAACGGCTGTCTCAAGTACCCATAGAATATCAAAGTTACACTGATAATAAGATTTTTTTTATATAGCAGCCAGCTCGAGTCATGGTTAGAAATATAAATAAACCATGATAAATATTTTATAAGTGTGAACCTATTTTTTTATACTTTAATGCTAAATGAAAGGGTTTCTTATTTCAAAATAGTAGAATGAACAACAACAATAGATCTGCGCTCGCAAACAGTCAACATCATTAGTTTTTGTGATACAAGTGCATTTTAAAGGTCATTAAAGTATCAAAGAGAATATTCTATATTTCCTAAACTAACTGGTGTATTCACACAATTTATTTTTTATAGTTCTGCGTATAAATGCGTTTCTAGAAATGCTTAGTCCTGAGACTGCCGCTTGATGCATAAAACATAGGCCAAGCTACATACATTTTTGCCCATTCTCCTTTGTAAAGCGTTTCGGAGAATACATCTACCTATACTAAGTTTCAATTGTGTAGCCCTAATTATTAGTTTAAAGTATCTATGGCATACCGATGGACAGACAGACATGACGAATTCATTAGGGTTCCGGTTTTTGCCATTTGGCTATGGAATCCTGAAAATGGTTGAACGTGAAGTTCGTCGACCGCACCTAGGGATGACGTCTTTTTATATAACTTGAACGTAAGGCGAGCCACTTGCCACTGCTACACGTAAAATATTTTGGATCGCGACATCCGAACGGTACCTTCTCTTTTACGGAATCCAGCATTTTTAATATTTGAATTCGCTCGGAAGCTTACGTAGGTCTTGCCTACACGAAATCGATATTGAACATTGTAATCCTAGCTCTGAAAAACAGTATTTATTTTTGATGATATTTGTCTATTAAAATTTAATCTAGTAACTTATATTATTATCAATGGAATGAATAAATAAATAACTTTTCACAATCACACCAATTATCTAGCTCATACTCGTATCGTAAGTAGCTATCATTAAGAAACTGTGTTATGGAAACTAGAAAACGGATAAATATATACTTACTTATATACTTTTTTTGTGAATACATAGGTACTTAATATGCATATATAGAAAACACCCAGATCAAGACAAATAGACATGTTCATGCACACAAATATTTGTCTTATTCGGGGATCGAACCCGAGACCTCTGGCGTAAAAGGCAGGTATCCTACCCCTGCGCCAAATCGGTCGTCAAAAAAAATTATTGTACAATATTATAATGTACCTATATAACTTTTATATTTCTACTTAACTCTTCCTCACTATACCAAACCTCCAATTACCCCAATATCGCAAGCATACGTGATCGCATACCGATGAATAGTGACACGGCACACGGGGGTCAAGTCAACGCGTATTCGCAGAGCCTTTGCTGTCGCCGGCAGGCTTACCATGACATTGTTAAAGCCTTATTTTTGTCTGCCCAGCCCGCTTGTCAGCCCGTCTCGCACAAAGCCACGCGAAAATATAGGATCAAAGTGTACTCTGCGAGCGTAGGTAATGTGAAAACGACGCAGCAAAGCAACGCCCGCCGCTCAAAGGATTGCGTCTCGAAAGACTACAAGAGCCGAGATTTTAACAATGTTACTAGAATTGGCCGGTGGATGGATTTATTTTTTTGTACCTAATGTACGGTAATAGGAAGTGTTAGGATTTTCGTCTGATTAAAAATCTTGTATTTGAATAAAATGCGATGGTTGTTAATTATTTCATTTAAAATAAATATCGACAACACGTTGTCATAATAAAAAATACAAAATTTCTACTACGATAAAGCACTAAAAAATTAAAAAAATCAGCATAAAAAATATTAAATCATAGTTAAATAGGATTGTTTGTGTAGTTACTTTAAAAATCCAGCCAGTATGTAACTTTTTTATTTTTTTTATTTATAATATACAAGGATGTTACACAACAAAACTTATAAACTATTACAGTGTTACAAAAATCAACTTAGATTTTACTGAACACTGGGTAGAGTATTCACCATCTACAATACTAAAAATACATTATTTATTCAAAAAGAAACAAAAACGAACAACATTTTAAACAATTACAATTAAACTGTCATCCTTCGTGTTATTGTTGATCGAAGCTGTCATCATTGTTTATTTATATTTATCGCAGTAAACTTAGTTTACTTAGAACTTAGTGCTCCGCTTGCTTGCACGTCGCCGCTCGTCTTTTGTTTGACTCCGCCATGTATTTTCATTTCAACAATGCTACGCATAAATTCGCTGCAGAGCATGGCCGATTATTTAATGCCGTAACAACTGGCTGCTTGCACGTAAAGTTATTAAAAAAAATCCTTCTTAGTTTCGCTCGTAACTTGTGTTAAGGTTAAGGATACTAGTCAACGGATAACCCATTCATATTAGGTAAAATTTATACTAGAACAAACGAGTTGTCTAAATTTTCTAGAGGAGATTGTACCCGCTACCTTTCCATTTTCAGTCCACTCCTTTTTTAATTGAACTACCAATACTTACACGTCAAATTTTCTAGTAATTTTTAGTTGCAAAGAATCTATTATCAGAATTAATTTCTTGAAGGTACATAGAAACACCGAGGTCGATATAAACATATTTTCATCAGACAAACATTGTTTAAGCAGGAATCAAACCCGCGACCTTCGAACAGAAAGCAGTACCGTTGAGTCGTAGAGGTCGTCGTACAAAGTACCTAGCAAATTGTTGTTTGATGCAAAATAAAATTATGAGCCCTTTTTTGTCCTGATTTCTCGGAACTCTCATACTCGTAAACAATGCATAATCAATGGGGTTGTTGGCTGAGGAATAAAATAACGAAATACTTATTAAAAATGTGAACATATTAAACGTCTAAACTCACTTGTAGACCTTTTCGTATAATATATTGCGTTTTATTACCATTACAAGTTGAGTGGGCAAGTCCATTTAAGAAGTATCTATAAAATGTATTAAAATAAATAATAAGTTTGAATAGTTTATACAATGTATAAGTAGCCAGTGTGACTTTGGAACCATTTTGATAAACACAACATTTAATATAGCTGCCGAACAAAATTCTTACAAAATGAATACAAACTAGCACTGCGTGACGTCACAACTTAGTAGCCGTTAGCACTGTGCTGTTAGTATGGAGCGTTTCGGGCGGTCCAATACGGTATTTTACTGATTTTTTTTTATTTCTTTAAAATGTTTTTCGAAATATTAGCTACACAAAACAAGTTTTCATTTTGAATTATCTTGAATATTTTCAAAGATATAGGACTTCAAACTTTATAATTAGACAAGGACAGGACGCTATCTTAGTGACGTCAGTGGGTTAGTAGCGTCATAGTCACGCCATAGAAGATTTCGTTTTAGAAAGAGACAGCTATAGTCAAAATCAAACAGACTATAATTCTTTTATTATAAAACAGATTCAAATTATTTTTTCACATTTGGTATTCTTAATTGCAATATTTTTTAACGTCATCATTAAATATCTACATTTCAACAACAGTAAAATACCCTATTGGTGTGCATTTCAAACTGTGATAACTCGAGAAGTTTTCATGCTAGCGAAACAATTATTTTATCAATGTTTCTATTTTTGAGAGGTCATTACATCCTACTATTTCGATTTGTTTGAATTTGTTTGGATATTTCGATGTTTGTTACCCAATCACGCTAAAACGGCTGAACGGATTTGGCTAAAATTTGGGACGCGGGCGAAGCCACGGGCGGAAAGCTAGTATTACATAAAATAAAAAAAAAATTCAACATACTTATTAGGGATGGGTCATCGGCGACGCGCCAGTCACAAACAAGAAAATTTGTAGAAAGCAGAGCCTCTCCGACTATACAAAGTGGCAAATTGTTTGTGATTCAAAATATCTTTATGGGAGCCCTTTATTCGGCCTAGTCAATGTTATCTCGGACATTGGCACTCAAGATAACTCTCATACTCGTAAATACAATGCATAAATCAATTAGTGATAGGGTCATCGGCGAACGCGTTGTAGAAAGCGGTGAAGCGCCCAGGGCCTCCCCGAATGTGCGTACAAAATAGCAAATTGTTTCTGATACAAAATATCTTTATGGGTGGCCCTTTATTTAGCGTGGTCAATGTTATCTCGGACGTTGGCACTCAAGGTGGCGCATTCACAAGATAACTCTCATACTAGTCTCATTGTCCGAGTTACGAGAGTGCCAGACATGTTTAGTTTTTGTACGTGACCACGTTTTTATTTCCCTGAGGAACATTGTTACATTATTTCATTGCGAGCGTTGATACTGTGTTGTATTTCTCTTTTATTGACACGATAAATACGGGATGTAAATATAACTCAGTGGTTACCGATAAAGATGTAGCTGGATTAGGTTGGGGCTATCGATATATTTCGGCTGCAGTGTTAAGTTTATTTTCATATTATTTATTTTTTAAAGATATATAATACTTAATAATTTTTGTATTGTATTTGTTTCTCGTTTACATTTATGTTAGATAGGTATATTCTTTTTTTAACATGCTGATCAAAATAAACTTATCGCTTTTATTGTGATCTTAGCCCTAGCAAGAAAAACTATCGTTATATGATCGTTATTGTAACCGTTATCGTGATCGTATTATTATATATGACAACCAGAGCAGCGCCCCTTTCGGTCGTATAAGGAACTGTAATTCAATAAATATTTGAAAGCCGCACATTGAGAGCCTTGGATTATAGTATACTATTCGATTACCATAACGATAGTTTTTCATGTTACATCTTCTGATGCTGGCGACTGATCTTTCACGCATGTGATAATTACGAACACAACTACTCTAGATTTCTATCCTATAATTGTTTGCAATTTTAAGAGATGTAAGCAAGAACCTTTCTTTTTATACTTTACGTTTACTTGTGTGCTGGAAAAAATAAGTACCGCCCCTCTTATAATTATACTGATAATCTGAAGCATAAGTTTGTTTTTATTTAAACGCGCTGACTGTGTAAGCCTTTAGCATGCGCTGCGCACCACGAAATAATTTTGTCCACTCTCATCCTCACGTCACCGTGACTCTGTCCCAGCTATATACGAGTATGTATTAGTAAGGTGCGAGACAACACTATCTTGTGGTGCGCGATGCGGGCTGGTATAATTAAGAAATAGCCCTGTCTTACGTAACGATACATACGACTTGTATCATACGCCAGACAATACAATTGATACAGGTCTCCATGACTGTCGTATATTGTCGATACGAGTCTGTATGTTTTGCAATGAAATACCGGGCTAGAAAGCTGAGCGATATCATCTTGTTTTCGTATTTTTTAACCGACTTCAAAAATTGAAAAGGAGAAGGTTATCTATTCGTCGCGTTTTTTTTTATTTGTATGTACACCGATTACTCGAAGACGGCTGGACCGATTGAAATGATTCAAACGTCATAACATCAGGTTTTTTCCCAAGTTGGTCCCATTTTTTGAAATTTTGAAATCGGTTTAGTAGTTTTCAGGAAATCTTGAAAATACTGTCGTTTTCGTTACCACTTTTGTAAATTTATTACGTATCTTTAGGCATAACTCCTTTGTTAACCGACTTCTTTATAAACCGATTTAGATGATTCTTGTTTTGTTAGAAAGGGGGTACGTTACCTTAGCGTACCTTAACGTATTTTAACCGACTTCAAAAAATGAGGTTTTCAGTTTGATCACATACCTATTTACCAGAATACACGTAAATTGCCTGCATGATGCACTAAAAAGAGTGAAATAAAAAATATTTTTATAAAAAAATTAAACCGCCTTCAAAAAAATTACAAAAAAGTAAGAAATAATCCCTCACCAAATAACTTAAGTACTTTGAAGTCGGGCGGGGTTTAAAAAAAACAACAAAAATTGTACATGTTTCACGCCCGACTTCAAAGTACCTACTTACGTTATTTGGTGAGGGATTATTTCTTACTTTTTTTATGTAATTTTTTTGAAGGCGGTTTTATTTTTTTATAAAAATATTTTTTAGCTATAAGTACTCAATTTTCTTACACCTACTTTACTATACTATGTTATGTTTGCAGTCCGCGTCGGCGCAAGCGGCGCTGCAGGCTGCGCAGGTGATATCCAACAGCGCGGCAGGCACAGCGCTGGTAGCCGGCGCGGGCGCAGCGTTACAACCCGCCAATGGAGGCACGGAAATACAGGTAGCTATTATACTCTTGAAAAAGATTCTTTTTGTTGCCATTAGAGGCACGGAATTACAGACTAGTCTTAAACTTTCATGCGTCCTGTTGGTTGAAATTAAACAGTTTTAACCATGTTTAATTATTATTATGCATGAAGATAAACAAAAATAACAAAATTACCTTAAAATAAAAATAAACAAAATAGAGCAAACCACATTTATTGTTTATGGTGTAATTAGCATGGAGGGTAGTAACTGATGGATCTTAAAACAGTAAGTTCGCTCGTAACGACAAATTTGCCCTCCGTATTGCGGCCACCTTGGATCTGTCTACAGGGTGTAAAATATTTCACCGCCGGCACTGCAGACCACGCAGGTGATCTCCAACATCGAGGCAGGTACAGCGCTGGTAGGCGGCGTGGCCGCAACCTCAAGGTGCGTCCACATTTGTAACATTTTGGCGTATCCGAACACCGTGTTTTTATCATGCATCGCTAGTTTGGTTGGGCATGCGCTGTGGTAATACTGTATCAAAGAGATTATGTATTATAATGGCATGGTGTTCGGACACGCCTAAATGCTACAAGTGTGGACGCACCTTGGAGGTACAGGAATACAGGTATTGGTTTGCCTTAAAAAAGTTATATATTCCATAAATGTTACGGAATGATCTAAACGCCCCCGAACGGATAGGACTATTATTTTGTCAGTAATAGTTAGTACTTAGTAGTAATAGTTTGTTAGGCATTACACAGGTTTAAAATATTAGAACGACTGTAAAGAAACTACACACGCTCAAGTCAATTACATTAGTATTTTTCGTAGAATAACATTATTCTACGAAAATACCGAGGCGACTATTTCGTAGCTAACTACGATGTGCCGACTACACCAGCTACGAGCTGCTACGATTGGGATCGTAGTAATAAATCGTAGTCGGTTTAGAATAACGGCTAGCTATAGTTTTGTTTTAAGTTTTCACTAGTTTTAATACACGAGTATGGTATAGTTGACAAGTAGTTAACATTAAAAACCATAAAATATACAGTGATAATAAAGTCGATTATATTTAAATATTAAAATCAACAAAAATTGTTAAATTCGTTAACATCAATCTTACCATTACGTAATACTCACTTCCAATCTAAACACTAAATTCTGTATAACCTGAATCAAAACATCAACTATTTTAATATTTCAGACATCAAAGTTCAACTATTCAAATATGTATAATCACGTTAAACACACAAAGGTAAACCCCAGTCAGCTTAGTAGCAAAACAGAGCTGATTACAAAGCTTACTTAAATATTAGACGCTGGAAGCAGATCCGAGGTCCCCCGGTGGCCCGACAGACGGAGCGGGGATTGTCGCTCCGAGCGGACTTACCGTCTTAAGACCCATCGGTCAATATACACTCCATGCTGTATACACCTTAGAGATGTGGTCTGCTCTTTTTGTTAAGTAAGATGTACGCTTCGTGCGAAGCAATGACCAGCGTAAAATTTGAACTTCGTTTCTATACTATAAGACTTTTCTGTTACTTATTTTAGTCTCTTCGTAATATTTTCAAGTCTACTTTGTGAGTTTAAGGATCTGAGCGGACTTACCGGTCAATATTTTGACGACTGATTTGGCGCAGGGGTAAGCCTACCTGCCTTCTGCGCCAGAGGTCTCGGCTTTGATTCCCGAACAAGACAAACATTTGTGTGCATGAACATGTGTATTTGTCTTGGTCTGGGTGTTTTCTATGTAAATTAAGTATGTATTTACAAATAAAAAAAGCATTTAAGTATATGTATCCGTTATCAAGTTCATGTATGACATAGTTTCTTAAGAAATTTACTATGGGCTAAAAGTATTAAACAGTGATATAATGTTATCAAATATTATATTCAAAGCCGCCATAACGCCCTTCTTAGTAATATTAGCTGATTCCACTCTATTCTAAGAATTTGACTTTTATATAATCTGTTCGTTTTCCGTATTCTCATATAATATTCTGACTCGTTATTCACATATACCGTGGGGGTTAATATATATACAATATACAATTTACATTAATAGGTTAGGTACATAGAGTTGGTCTTTCAACAGTTTCTTTGTTTTCGGCTAAAATACATATTACGAACCCGAATCTCTTTACACTGCGAAAAACCAAGTACAAACTTCTACTTTTGTTATTAAAAATTGTGAAACAATGTCTATTGTTCCCTTTTCGTATAAAACTCAGTTCATTTTCACAGGTTTTTGTTAGTAGAAATTTTATTACAAAAGTTCAGTTTTCCAATGAACCCTTCAGATTGAGCCATTCATTCAGAATTATTGATACCTAATTCCAACTTCATTGACTTAGTCAAAGTAATAAAAGAATATTAGAAGTTTTATATTTTCAAGATATGTTTGTATTTGCCAATCTGAATTCAAGAATTCAATCGAATTTGTTGGTTCTTTATCAACTAAAGTTTCAATGAAAACATACTTAGCACTTAATAAATAATTTTAGGAATAAACGAAGTCCTTTTGTTTTCAGGGTGGCCCCAACACAGTTTTACGCGTGATCATTGAACACATGTTATACCCGATAGTTCTGGATGTGCTGTACTCGATCTTCCAACGATACGGAAAGGTGCTCAAGATCGTCACATTCACAAAAAACAGTAAGTAACATTACCCTCTTTCATGCCGCACTCATCATATCATTCAAGGTTGTTTCACAAAACACACGCACGTTTCATGTTTTTATTTCATTAAAACGTTAAAAGCCCATGAAATTGGTGAAAGCGCGAGTAAGCTTTGCATTATTAAATCGCGTCCTAATTAGGTACATTATTTCGCGATCGAATATTGAACGATAAGCCTTTATCGCAGCGCGCGCGTCTATATTAGGCCGGGATTACAGCGGCTATAACAACTATTAATAAATCAAATTGGAACGGGCTTTAAAATTAATTTTGCGCGACCGGTGTTATAGTGATAGATTTACCAAACATAACACAGGCCCAAAATCCAAGGGCGCAATCCGTTTAAAATTTAAATCGTACCCTCATGCATATCCTAAATAAATCCGGCGGCACACAGGAGCCAGGTAGGTAGGTAGTAGGTACATATTTGATAAGCCCTCGAGCCGCGGGCGCGGCCGCACTGCTCACTCGGCTAATTATACCGGTGCACCTAGTTGAGAACCACGAATCAACTTTATTTAAAACCTCGGGCATCGCCCTCGGGGGAGCGAGTCAAGTGTTTTCCTCGGGAAATGATATTGCTTATAACTTTTTTTAAATGGAAACTCGCATTGAAAATGGGCAAGGCTTAAAACTATCGGTTTATCTCGTGCAGCGCTATGTATAACTATTAAAAAATTGCAACAGGACGGGGATTTTTCTATTGAATTTATGTTTGCTTTCAATTCAGAACTAATCCTTTAGTTGATTCTTTTTTCAACTTTTAAAACGTTAACGAATTCTAAATCTTTGTTTTATAGGTAACTAAAAGCAAACTCAATTTAATTTCTAAACTGCAATCGATTAAGCTCATCGGATCTCCGCTCGCTGCAGGTGCACCAGTAACGCTCATAACTTGTTGGTATCATGACATTCCCTTGCTAATGCAGCATTTCCAATTTCCGTCCTCCATACAGCTTCAGCCACAGTAATTCTGGATACAACTCGTACGTTTTTTTACTACATTCATCATTGTCTCATTGCAAAACGACTGTCCAGCAAGATTCGAACTCGTTTCTATTTGTTTTATTTCAAATGGATCTACTCGACAGAGTTTTGGGGAAATGGAAAACCTTAGTTCTGTTCCTGTTATTAGTTTGAAAAGCTTAAGCTTCAAAAGATAATATTAAGCATACTAAGAAAATTATATTAACTTAAAACAAAAAGTGTTTTAATTTCACTAATAGTAGTCTTGTCTGAATTATTCTACCCGCGTCTGTGGTCTAATGGTTCACAGCACCGATTTCAGACCCAGAGATCCCGGGTTTGATACCCAGTGCGGGTACATATTGTATTCGGTTTGGTTGGTGTTAGGTCTTGTTCATATGTCCGCCTGTCTAGCTACCACCATTTTATTTAAGTCCGAAGCCATAACAAGGATGTTTTTAGTATTATTGTGTTCCGGCAGTTAGAGATAAGATAGCTAGTTCCTCAGTGGTGGAGGATTCCGGAAGTAGTGTGCTTCCACCTTCAGCCTTATCACCACTTAATGGTGTAATGAAGGCTTAGTGTTACCCCGTTGTGCATAAAAAATACCAACTCATGTTTCATTAATTAACTTACTCTGTATTTTAATATAACATCAATATTTTTTCCACACATACTATTATTTAATTAGAACAACCTTTGATCCCCACTCTTGTTATCCGAAACTAATTTAAGCTATAAGGAACACAAATATCGCAAAACATCACTAAATTGATTTCCACAAGACCGAAATATTTAGACACCGATTATTTCTGGTAGAGCGCCCCGACCTCTGAGTGGTTATCAATCGACTACGTAAAATAAACATTTGCGGCTTCCCTGATTTGTTAAATTTAATATTTCACCTTTATTTATATTTACACTTCGACATCACAGCGCCGAATTCCTTATAACTTTAATCGCTTAGAAGTTACCGCGCTCCGATTCAAATTTATTCTGCGTGCGTTCACTGCGTGTCGGTAATGAATATTCTGTTAGGCTTTTACCATATGAATATTGGAAGCGTTACGCGGAAAAACGGGCTGTTATCGCGTCGACTGACCTGACGGGAGGTTTTACCATCAAACGCGTTCCTAATCCCGAAACAAATCTCAATGAAGAGCGCTCGGAGTCGTCGTAATCCCTCCCGCCCCCTCCTCCTATTGGCTTTATTAAGGTGTAGCAGACCGCTACAATTATTATGCGTCCCCTGTTTGCGGTAGGTGTCGCCTCTGTGTCGCTCGGATTCCCGTAATTAAGGATTTGATTCGGTAACGGATATCTTCTGTGTTTCTTGTATATTTCTCTTGTGACTTCTGATTTGAACGCTTCCGTCAATCATAATTAGTTAGCTAGAGTGGGTGACGAATGTGTTCTCGTATATGATATGAAGGCGGTATGCCTAAAAGGCATACCTTCTTCATATTTTTGATGAATTAAATAAGCAAATAAGAAGAATAACGTCTTACAAAGGTTAAAGGAAGGAAGCTTAATTGTTTACTTGTTCTACTTTTATTTACATAGAACTTATTTGAAAGTCGGAAATATCTAGACAGACTTGAAAGGGCTGGCGCCTAAATTGCCAATTAAGATACATTCCACAGAACACGGATTTTTTTTTCTATGCATTCAGTATTCTGAAAAATCGCTCATTCAAGACGAATTTTAAGATATCAAATTATGCACTAATCGTTTGAGCAGGAACTACGACCCTCAATATTAATATAGCGCGACGTGAAGTTAGTTTTTGTCCCTAAACTTAGGAATGGAAAATACTAAATTACTACTGTGCATCGTACCATTTTTATAAAGCCTTGTACGAAAAGTTTTATTGGGCTGAAACCTTCACGTCACAAGTCCAATAATTATACAATTATTTTTGCAAGCCTTTACTGTTACCTACCAATTACCATCCCTGGCGTCTTCTGTTTACTCAAACATTGGCGGTTAATATATTCCATAAAGTGGCTGCGCAACCCAGTTGAATTTTTAATGAAATATTATCAAGCCCGTACAGACGATTGATTGGGCACATTTGAATTGGAGACGGAGAGTTATTGAATTAACTTCTCGAATATTTAAGCTCACAATTAAATAAATAACTCTGAACACTCGAATACGAACACAGACTAGCTTATTGTCCAAAAAAGTTAGAGTGCAACTTTTTAAGCAAACTTGAATTAAATTCGCTTATATTTAATAAACAATCCGTTTACAAGTGCCACAAGCAAACTAATAAAGCCATTTGATGGAGTCCTAAATATTTGATTTTAATCTTTCGCGTTCCATTATGATTATGATTATTAGTCTGCTTGTGACCACGGCTGTAGCAACATAGCCGAAACGTCAAGCTGTAAGTACATAATGTACAACATAATAAAATGTCGCGTTGAGTCCCGTTACTCTTGTTTATAATCCTAAATATTTATTTCTTATCGTATGCATATTAACTGTATGTCTTATCTTTTTCTTGTCAGTGAAATGATGTATCTTAAAGCTTAAGTTTAACAAAATAAAATAGACAGGTGTTTTACTTTAATCTAGAATTTTATAAAATATAAAATTGTTTTCCTAAGGAGACACAAGCATCACGACCCGGAAGTGAAACGCGTCTCAAGCGTTGCTATCATCCTCGAAGAGCTTTTTACATCCTTGAAAGGAATGAAAGAAAGGTTCTTTATCCCGAGGGCATAAACTTTCCCGTCGCATTCTCATAGAGCGCCTAGCGAATGAAGCCATACTCCTTTTATGTACTATCTATCCGTCAGCATCTTAACGAAGACTGACTTACTACGCCGGTTATCAGTCAATCTTTCATTCGTAAAAGGTACCTACACCTACCATTTACCTACATAATATTTTCTTAAAATACGATTAACAGGTACTACTCGTAGTATTGATTTATCTTTAGGATACAATGACTTATTAGGTAGGGAAGTACGATAAGATTAAATATAACATAATAATAAGATACGAATACATAAAATAGAAAAATCAAACCTATAGTCCACCTCATTATCAAACGTGATATCAAAATCTACCTACATTGTCTTAAAAGTTTTGGTCACCCATCCCGGGACCGACATAACGAAAAGTTTCTTTACCGTAGCCGCTTGCCAATCCAACCTTACTACTCACGTAAGACCTTCTGCATAATAATATGATCTGGTGGTCCATAACAAAGTGCCCTTCCTTCTAGTGCCCTAAGCGGGTGCTCGACCCGAGCGGAAAATCCGCTTTACGCATTCTCATTTATAAGCTCTTATAATATGCAGGCCTACCTTTATACAAATATTGCATCCCTTGTGATAATAAATAAAAAATAAATATAATATTTTTTTTAATTAACATAAAATTACAAAAAAAAACTATTTCTCGTGTTATCATAACATTAACTCTTTGAGTAAGGTATGGTCTGTCCTATTTATATTCATTAAACTCTAGATTTTATAAAACTAATATAATAATTTTATGGGCACAATAAATCTTGTTTATTTTTTTGTTCCTATAAAATTATTCATTGCTTATTCAGGAAGTAATTACATAAAAACTCCAATTTACGGTAAGCCTTTTATACATTCCATTTTAACGGTCCCAAATGGCTGGTCCAAAGAAAATATGGGGTCTTAAACAGCATTTAACTATGTATGAAGGAGACAGCGCGTTACTTTTAATTTACGCTGACAGGACTTGCCTTGAGTGCTCTTACTTTCTATATTTTATAGGTGCGACCGGGTAAAGGTAGATAAATTGCCCAAAATAAATATTCTCTCATTCTGTAGTGTCGGCCGACAGAGGTAAAATACGGTCTTACATTTCTTTACAAAGGTAATGTCAACATAGTTTTGATAAAAACAATGTCAGTATAAAAAATCCAGGTTTGAAAAATAATACAGTTTTTTTATCACATTATATTATAAGGATATACCTAGTACCTACATCGTCATATTTACGTTGTAAATGTTGTAATATTCTATATCTACACTCATTTTTTAATATTCGAGTTATGAACTTATGCCTGAACGTATTGATACACTTTATGCCATAGTCACCTTAAAAAAATAAAACTGCATCATAATGGTCATTATGATACAATACAACCGGATACAGCTGTCACTTATTATAGTACACTTATGTTTCTTAATTTTCCAGTCTCCATGGCAACCGTAGGATTTACCGGCCCTGACTTCCTATGAGTGGGGTTTGGCGCCAATCCACATTTTATATTATGAATATTGTTTTGCATTATTTTTGAAATATAAGATAAATATAGTACATGAGTGCAGATAAAGTAGTGTATGAGACTGCACATAACTCGGTATTAAAACACTCGTGGGATACTATTAAAAACTCGCCAAGGCTAATTTTTTAAACTCCTACTCGTGTTATAATAACCCCTATTATGTGATAGTCACATAAACTACTATTACCAAAACTGATGTTATAATATTAAAATTATGAACTTTATACCAACTTTAAAAAAACAATCTGTATCGTGATAACCATTATAACACCGCTGTCACTCTTTTTAGCACACTTCTTTTTTTTTAATTTTACATTCCCCATAGCAAACGTAGGATTTACCGGCAGGACAGTTATTGAGCCGAAAAATAACAAAATAGAAATAACAAAATAGGTTTGTGTCGGAACTATAGATGTAAAAAACCCGTTATTTACTGTCATTAACCGAAAAGGACGGTCAATTTCACATAAATAACGGTTAATAACGGTCAGATTATCCGACTTTAAACTAAAAAGAGGTTGCAGTTTTACTCGTTTTTTTTCAGTTAAGTATGTTATTATAATACTTTAAAAAATAAAATCATAAGTAAATATAGAGTAACCTAAAACGACTGTTATATTTTATTGGGTGGCGAATGGCGGGGGGAATCTTGGGAAATATTTAAAATAGAAAAGTTAGACTCATCTCACAATACTTGTTTCTAATACTTCATTTACAATCAATCAAATCAAATAATCGACACGGAACTTATTCCTAGGTTTATTATCGGTTACATACATAAAATAGTATTTTATCATGGTTATATTTTACCATTAATCATGGTATTTTTGTTTTATTTCTTTAATATTATCATAATAACTGAGTGTAAATAAAGTAAATGAGACTGCACATAACTCGGTATTTAAACACTCATGGGATGCTATTAAAAAATCGCCAAGGCTCGTTTTTTAAATTCCCACTCGTGTTTTAATACCCCTCATTATGTAACAGTCACATAACCTGCCTACTATTAAGCAAAATCTGAAAAACTGCTTGGAACCTACAAGTACCTTTATAATAAACATGATGCATTACGATATTGTGTGATATTGCGACGGTGGCGACACCGCCTAATGGCGAGACGCGCGGTCACGCAGGTGGTGCCTGTTTGCGATGTTTCCTAAAAATGTGAATTTATGTGCCGCCCGCCGGCCGGCAATGATCGCCCGGCTCATGCCTTAAATTAGGGGGTTTAACGCTTATCCTCTCGCAGTAAATAGACTAGAGGACCAACTATATTACTTGTGGGGAGATCCAGCCGCACTCCACCCCACGACACGATTGTTTATAGATGTTTTCGGTCTTAATGTGTTTTTTCCGACAACATTACCACCCGTTTTATTAGGTGTAATTGCTCTATAGCAGTTATACGCGAAATAATCGTACAATGAATTCTACTCGCTTACCCAAAGACGCCTTAAGTCAATAGGAGTCGTGAAATAACAGTAACGAAATAGGCGTAGTTCTGCTCGAATATTCGTTGAAGTGTCACAGGTGATAAAATAGTTGGGGTGCACCTGAGACAAACAACTATCTCGAGTACACGGCGGGTCGCGTAGCACCGCGTTAGGCGCCAATTTCGCCTTGTTTGAACGTCCTTATGAACAAGATATTGCCTGTCAAGAATTCCGTGAGACAACCAACACTCGAGCACTTTACGCTGACATCACTAAACTAGTTTTATAACATCGTAAATGTTTATTTATTCAATTTACACTAAAAGCTTCGAAATGTAGCAAATGTACCAGTTTCGTCAAAGCCGAACAATCTAAAGATTATTCGCTTACATTTTACATAGAACCTTTGATTACGACAAAATTTAAATTTAAACGAGTTTTACTAATGGCGACATGTTTTATTCACAGATTCATTCCAAGCACTAATCCAGTATCCAGACACGGTGTCAGCGCAAACAGCGAAAACGGTAAGTGCTGAAAACTTTGTTTTTATTTAACTATTAAAAGTACAGCTATAAAACTAAGTTTTCTATTGCCGCACGTTTCATTCACTTTAATGACTACTTTGCGAACTATCTGGCAATGAAGAGACTTGATCTCTCTTACTCTATTTGAACTAAAGTTTGTTAGTAGTATACGAGTCTCATCTTAGCTTTAAAGTTGAAAAATATTTCCCTGTACCAGATGAAAGGAAAAATATCGTCATGGTTTTGAATATTGCAGAGTAACAAAATCTATTAGGCTAGCGTTTGAACGTCAACACGCTTTCAGTAAATTTTGTATGATCTGACGTTGCAACGCGTTTGAATGGTTCGCTGAACGTCGGACAAGGGTGGCACGTTTATACACGTTTTAAGTACAATAATATCGGGAAACAACGGGTCCCCGCGACAATGGACGGCGAGTGGAACATCATTTTTCTCGACCCAACTTTTCGCATTCGCTATTCATTTGCGTTAGAAGTTGGCCGTACGACCGCCTACTGCAGCGACTATTTTAACTTTATTTCTGATGCAGCGTTCAGGGCAAATTAAATTTCGTTTTGCGGCTTCCGCAAACTCGCTTTACGAGCATAATTATTGAGCTTTTTTGTTTTTTCAATCGCAGAATGTTATGAATCGCTGCTAGTAACTTTGTTTTAACCGATTGGGAGCTTACTGTTCGCTTCTGCTTTCTGTTTGGTTGGAACCGAATAGATCGAAAGTTTGTAGCTTCAGTGCGATCTCTTCTGTCTGTGTGTCGACACTAAGTAATTATTAGCTAGTCAATACGACTGCGCTCTGTAGCAGAAAATGCGCTAATGATTTCTACAATGAGAGTTAAATTCGCTAACTGAATTAGTCTTACTGCTAAAATCGTTCATAGAAAATGTCTCTTCCTTGTATCTTTAAAATACTCGAATTTTATAAATTTATAATATCCCAAAATATACTAATTGTGTTCACAACAAGCTATAAATCAAGTGCGTAATATATATCATCCACACCCGTGTGAAAGAAACTATCTCGTCTACAGACTAATACCAGAAGCGGGAAACCCCGCTTGGAAATTGAGATATCTCGGCAAAGCGAACGGGGGAAAACTTACTAGCGTTAAGTATCAACTCGCGGCCATGATGCGTTCAGCAATAGGCCAACGCTTATCGCTAACTTTGTCATACGGATATAATAGGTTTCAGTTTCTGAACGCTAGTGTCAGTCTCAGATAGTCTGAACGAATAGTTATTTTTAAATGGAGCTTGGCATAGGTTTTACCATTCCCTAGCTGTCGCAAATGTCACGAAAATTAAAAGAGTAAAGAACTAGTAAATGTTAAACAATGCCTATAAAATAAAAAACAGTACTACTGGTATGAAGACAGTTTGTATTATGGGGCACTTTCAGAATATCAAATATCCTTTTAACCTTATATTTTAAAATTATGTACACTTTGTAACATAATTTAATTTTCACTTCAAATTATGAACTTTTCAAAACGTTCAATAAACAATCAATTAGTTCCTGATAATGAACACTCGTTAATTTAATTAAGTCCAATTAATTTTATGCTGCTTATTATACGAAACACATTTTTAGTGAACTGAACAAACAGTATGAAATTTATTAATTAAAATATTGATAAGTAAGTATTTCATAGAATTTGGTAATACTCTTAACAGTGTTCAGTTAACATCCTTAATTGAATTTCAGAAGAAAAAATTGTAATTTACATTTTTGAAGCGAATGACTGAAAACTTTCTTTTAAAACTTGTGCTACCGAAGACTTAGTTCTTAGAGCCAGCTTTTCAGACAAAAATGAGTATGGCGAGGCACATCTGTTTGAATTGAACCAACTTTATGTTATTTATCTAGTTTTTACTTTACTTATTGTTCTCTATTACGCTTGTGGCTGAGCGTGACGTCGTACGAGTGGACTGTTCCACTACTTGTGGCCCTAGCACGTAAACCTGGCGTTATGGTAACCGTTATCGTGATCGTATTATTTTGTATGAAAACCACAGCAGCGCCTCTATCGGTCTTTTAGGAACTAAAATTCAATAAGTACATATTTGACGGCAACACTTTGATAGCTTTTGAAGGACGGTATAGTTTACTATACGGTTACCGTAACGATAGCTTTTTTAAGCTAGGGACACTATTTACAGAAAACTTAATTTATTTAAAATTATACATATTATCTTTTCGGTATCCTCAACATCACTGATTTTCGAAACAAAATGTAGCTGTGCGTATTTTTTCAAATCCGTCAAAATTGCTTTAGGGTCAACGCGTAAACAAACTACCTAATTTGTTTACTTTCGCATTAATAACATTAGTGCGAATTTACCGCATACGACATCCCACGAGTGAGCCAAATTAGCGCTCTTACAGTAACAATGTACTGAATCCCAAGCTCTCAACTTGCATGCAGCTCTTAATGCAGTAAATTCATCTATGCACTAACTTTTCGTAACATATGATCAACTACACGGATTACAAAATAATGGACTCATTACAAAGGGATTATAAAAGCTTGCTGGATTCAAATATGAGTTTACCTAATTAGCGTTTAATATGCTGATGGAGAGTTCGTTTGGGCTGTTTATGATATTTGTATTGTAGTTTATTTAGAATATAACGTCATCAAATAATAAATAAAGGATCATAGCACATCATAGTCTGTATAAATGTTCATAATATGTGGGTTATTATTTCAATAATATCTGAATTACTAACATCATTATTAGAAGCATAAACTACCTACTATTGATTAGGGGATAATCAATAATAGTAGTTACTATCAGCGATGATCAGACATATCAAAACAAAACGTGTGGAAAATAAATGGACAATAGTTATTTTTATGCGTGTTTTATTTACTATTATAGACACATAATATTAACGCAGTATTCATGAGACGAGACGTCTCATAAGCAATCACTAGTGAGACATCTCGTGAGCACCAACCCCTGTTTACAGCCAAAGGGGAGTGTTTACAGGGTGATAAAGATGCTCCGACAGATCTATCGATGCAGTAATAACCTAGCATTAGTACTGTCGCATAATAAGTCCACTCGTTAGCTCACCGAAGGCGACGCTGGCATTAACGAGCGCAGTGTCAGCTCGAAAATTTTATGATTTTTCATTTGTTTATTTTGTCGTGAGCTCTGACCTTTTACTGATGTTGGATTTTGGCAGCGCTAAGTTTATTTTTTGTAATAGGTATAACTATTTCAATGTAATTTAGATCTTACTTGGAAAAGATCTATAATAATTATTATTATTAACATTGTAGGTTGTCTGGAAGAGACCGCTCTGAGCGATAAGAACGCCTTTGTAACATTTTACATTTTACACATTTTGTGATATTTTAGGTTACTGTAGTGTTTTAAAGTGTTAGTAAATACTTAAATAAATAAAAAGTATATATTATTATTGTTAAGTTATCTTATACTCGTAAAAAGAGCACTTAAAAATATTACATTAGGTAATATTTTTAAGAGTAAGTACCTAATTAGATCCCTCCCAAGTAAAAACTAACTTACGTTGAAATAGTTATTCCAGCTTGGTAATTTAACGTCGGGTATTCTATTTCCAGTAAATAAATTTTAATACGAAAGAGATAGGCTGATAATAAACCTCGCCCCATACCCCGGGTTCCACTGACCGCGGATTTTCCTCGAAATGGAATTAAAACGTCCCGCAAGGTAAGTGGCAGCGAAGTAAGAGGTACAAAGTGAAGTGAAGCCGGATAGTGCTCCAACCACAAAGGGCACAGTCGGATGTTAGGAGGTCTGAAATCCCCCGATCTCCGGCTGTATGATCCTTGACATAAATCTCTAACCCCGCCATCAAATCTTTTCACCGGGGCTTACGCGCGCAGTTGTGAAACGTACCTAATGCGACCGATGCGAATGCGGATCATCTGTCCGTAAATATGTGAGCGAAAATGTCGACAAGTCAAGGCAGGTATTGATGTAGGACCTATTGGAAAATTATTTGACGTAGGTAGGTATGTGAAAATTTAAATTTATTGCAGTGTATCAGAATTCCCAAAGGACTGGTTATCTTTTGCTAGGTGTAAACGCCTAAGAAGCCGAATGTTAATTTTTGTTTTTATACTTGGGGATCACGTCGAAAGCATCCTACTCGAAAGCCATACATTCTGTAAAAGCTGCCTTGATTGAGGTTAAAACAGAATGTAAGTATTTTCTAGATTTCTAGATTTTACTTCTGAACTTATTCATAATAATTAATTAATTTTATAACGACACGAAATATGCAATAAAGTCATAAGTAGTTGTCTAAAAAGGTCGCTGTCACCATTCAAAGAGGGAAACTATGAAGTTTTATTTAATAAAGTACTTATCAAAAAGTAAAATTTCAATCACATGTTCGTCATTTAGTCCGGGATCAGACATTCGTAAACAAAACAACATAATGTTGGCGGGCGTGTACTGCTGAAATAATAATGAGTCTCTTTCGGATTTGAGAATGCACGTTTTGCTGCCGACTTTTTTACGGGTTGCAACACCGCCAGTTTGTTGTTTTGGGTTTACTTTTACTTCATGATTGTTTTCAACTAACAGATAAATTTTGGAAGAATTTGTTTACTTACTTAAACCTAAAATTTTGATGTCAGTAAATTATGAATTGCTCAATATTGTTTAAATAAAACTAACTTTAATTGCTGCATTTAAATGCAAATAGAATCTTGGCTCCTATACCCCGTTGTGGTAGACGCTGAAATTAGTCCAGAACTCACCCTTACCAAGCTCAGCAGAATCGGATTTTTCGAAAAAAAAAAATATTTATCGTGAAATAGGTATTATAATATAACTATGGCATATAATACATTATGACATCCCCATTAGTCGTAAATCAGCGGCCGGCCTCAGTAAGTTATGATTGATAACAGGACCCGCGCGGCTGGCTGCCTTCACCCTGCCTATCCGTAGCCGGCTCTGTCACTGACAATACCTATTACGCGAACCAAGGTGTTCCGGGACCAATGTCGCGTTGTACTAACTGCAACACTTCCATTTTGTCTCATTGGGTCAGATAGAGTTTTATCTCATTGAAAACCAAATAGTTGTACTTTCTAAATACCCTCATTGTCCTCAATTACATTCAATAACCACGTGACAGCATAAGCATCTGTCGGTTATCAGCGGCTGGCCTCAGTAAGTTATGATTAATGACAGTATCCGCGCAGCCGCCTCCAGCCTGCCCGTCCGTAGCCGGCTCTGTCACTGACAATACCTATTACGCGAACCAAGGTGTTCCGCGGGACCAATGTCGCGTTGTATTAACTGCAACACTTTTATTTTGTCTCATTGGGTCAGATAGAGTTTTATCTTATTGAAAAACCAAATAGTTGTACTTTCTAAATACCCTCATTGTCCTCGATTACATTCAATAACCACGTGACAGCATAAGCATCAGTCGTTAATCAGCAGCTGGCCTCAGTAAGTTATGATTAATAACAGGATCCGCGCAGCCGCCTCCAGCCTGCCCGTCCGTAGCCGGCTCTGTCACTGACAATACCTATTACGCGAACCAAGGTGTTCACTGTTCGGGGCCAATGTCCCGTTGTATTAACTGCAACACTTTCATTTTGTCTCATTGGGTCAGATAGAGTTTTATCTTATTGGAAAACCAAATAGTTGTACTTTCTAAATACTCTCATTGTCCTCAATTTCATTCAATAACCACGTGACAGCATAAGCATCAGTCGTTAATCAGCGGCTGGCCTCAGTAAGTTATGATTAATGACAGTATCCGCGCGGCCGCCTGCAGCCTGCTCATCTGTAACGAGCTTTGTTACTGACAATACCTATTGCTGCTTCCCACCTTGGTAGCTTCCGGGACCAATGTTGCTGTGTACTAACTCCAACAATTCCTTTTTGTCTTATTAAGTTACATAGATTTTTATCGCATTCAAAGACATCTTCATTGAATTAAGGCTGGGAATCCCCAAAATAGGGTATTTTAAATTATGGATTACTCGCAAATGACAAGTACTTACTTGAAATTTGGAAAAAATATATGTAATTTTACAGTTATTTATCTAGTGCTTCCGGCTGTTTTTTTATGATTGGTGATATTTTACTGTGTCAAATAAAATCCCAAACATCCGTCTAATTGTAATCTAAATATCCTATTATTTGCATACTTGGTTTTAGTTAATGAAAAATATACGAAAATAATTGTCTTTGTATAGGCAAGGGATTCCGGCCGCCATATGTGAATTTTTTTTTTAATTTAATTTTCAATTGAATTTTAAGTGATTCGCGATTCGCGCGGCGCTCGCGAGTTTTCAGTTTACTGCCTGCTGCCGCTGCGTCCGCGTGAAGTGCCTATTTCGGTCGGGAATCATCGCCTTAAATTTAAAGGACACTTAGCACCATCACCATTAGTTATTAATCAGCGGCCGGCCTCAGTAAGTTATGATTGATAACAGGATCCGCGCGGCCGCCTCCAACCTGCCCGTCCGTAGCCGGCTCTGTCACTGACAATACTTATTGTACTGCTACCAATACAAGGTGTTTCGGGACTAATAATACTAGATTCGACGTTAAAAATACTAAGGTGATTTCGTGTCTTAATATAATTAAAAAAAATCGGTAAGAATTATGTTGTCACATAGATTAATAACTCTTCGCTTCGCTTATTCTAAGTGTTGTCACATTACAAACTACAGCAATCAAGCAAAAATATATACAAACTGAAACAAACCCTCATAAATGTTGTTTTAAATTCGCAGAAACACTGATTCGCTACGTTTTTTAAAATACAAGATTATTCTTCGTCTCCCAGGTTCAATAAGGCGAAATCTGAGATAGCGTTTATAGACTCAAGGTGCGGGCTTTGTTTACATTTTAAAATTGCACTTTGCACTGCGGCAACGTCTAGTCGCAGCTCGCCTTTGTGTCAACAACAAGACATATTCAAACAATGTAACCGTCAAAAGTGTGATCTCTTCGCCGTGAGCTATCATCTGCTACGTATCATAAAGGGGAATACATCTCTGCATATAAAATGGTAAACTTTATCCGCAGACAAAATAAATTTGCGACACTTTGTCATATAATTTTCCAAAATTAATTTATGGAGAAGGGTTGAACTCTGCAAACTTTAAGGCAGTTTAAATTAGTATTTTTACGACCTAATAAAGGTTTTCTTCGTCGGTTTGGGGGAGTTTTACGTAACGACATTAATTAATCATTTTAGTCGTTTTACTTATTATTTTTGTAATAATTTATTTGTTCGGACATTGACGTAGCTCCGGTCATAAAAACGTTAATGGCGTTAAATTTATACTTCGTGTTATGAGTCTGGGTGCCTTTTGTTCCTGATGCGTGTTTAACTTCAGTACACTGCGTCGCAGCAACGTTGCAAAAGTTCATCGAAATTTCAAACAGTTCTGCAGCAAACAGCGAGCGACCTGCAGGCGAGGTCCAAGACCCGTTTAAAATTGCACGTCCCATCGCCCACCCCTGTTTGGATTCCCATTGTGTCAACAACGCTGAGCTGCACTCCGCATCACCTAGTTACGTGTCAAACATTGTTTAGTACTTGTTTTGTTGGTGTTCTGCGGCTGGTTTGCTTACAATCACCACTCGGCTAACAACTAGCATGTTTTACTTTTCACCTGCGCCCAATTTACAACGGCAAACTAGAAACCACCTGGCAGGGCACAATGTAACGTAAGAACAATAAAGCGGTAACAAAACTGTGGTAGTCTACTAATGAAGTTTGCGAATATAATATACGTTTAATTTAGTGATTGTTAGTAAGGTGTGCTAGCAGGGCGAGTTTTTTGATCGCCGATGGGCTCGCCGCTTTCGGCCTCGGCCCGCAATTACCGTAACCCCAAGTATTAATTACATTGTCTAATGGAGCGGCTGATGTTTGCTCGGTGACGCGTCAACAAGTGTACATATACCCCAATCAGGGTTGAAACTTGACTGCTTCCTTAACTCCACAATGTATCCCATTAACCATTACCTACTCACTTCAATAATAGAACGCTTTCGATCATAAAAATATTATTATTCGAATAATTCAACCGTAGCCACAGTGTTTCACGTGAGACCAAAAAGATATTAATCAAAGTGCAATCCACCATAGTGCAATCCCATTCCGCGACGATTGAAATTTTTGAATGCTTTTCAGGTGGCGCAATCAAAAAGGGGCTGATTAAAACGAGCAGTTTTCAAACATTTTGTTTGTCGTACCTACTTTTTATTAATGGTTGGTTAAAAGCTCGCTCTCTCTTAGTGGTATTTGTTTTGAGTGCAACGCGCAGTGGCGCGGCTCGCACGCTAAGTGATCTTTTATCCGGGACTAATCGAGCGAATACTTTATCCTCGCAGCCAACAATGGCACGCCAATCAATTAGAAAAAAGAGGAAATTCTTTGCATATTTATAACGGTCTTTGGCTGACGATTTAAAAGATTTTCACTTGGAAAACTAATACTTTTTAATCCTTTGCTACAGATATAGCAATAATTAAAATGGTTTTCGTCTAATAAACCAAATGGTTTCCACTGCAATAAGCGTTGCACTGGCTAAAGCACTGAGAGCTATATGCACTCTTATAAATATTAAACTCAGAGAACCGGGACCCCAACAAAAACGTTTATCTGGTCTCTACGGAAAAACCGCCAGAATTAGCAACGGGGGGTGGATTAAGGCGGACCGCACTTAATCCTTCACTAAGAAGGCTTTGCTTAAACGAGTTCTAACGAGCTAAAGATAAAACAATTACGGGCGACGTGATTAAGAGATACGGGGGACACTTGTTACGTCTCGCTTGACACACCGCTCACTCCTGGCCCGATCTTTGACGGCCCGTTAGCAGACATCTCGCTTACAACACAAATGTTTAACCTCCACGAAAAGGGGATCCTTTGAAATCTTACAAAACGCTTTGTAAACATCACCCGTCCAATTTTAACGAAAGTTCAATAAGTTACCCGAAAAACCATTTCCAGTAGAATCAACAAATTCGCACCCCCTATTACGCAGTAAAAGATCCCAATATCAGAACGGGCGTGACGTTTGTCATTTTATCACCTTGTCGCTCTTCCTAATATTTTTTTACCTCAATTACGTCTCCCTCCGCGAGCGCAAATAACCGTTTCCAAGATTAATATAAAATGCCGGTAATATTGACACTGGGTGTACGCAGTGTAAAAAAGTAGCTAAATTATTATTACTTATCGCGATTCCAAAGTAAAAAATTTGGAAAATCCAAAAGTCCACGCCTCATAACGCTCATTCAAAAAAGACCAGTGTTTAAAGGGTGCCAAATCATTGGTGCCAGCTAAGTTATTTTTGAGTATTTTATTAATAACAATTAAACGACACTGAATTAGATACTAATTTTTAATAGGAAACAATCCCTTTTTGCGCTTTTGCGCACCTATTCCTGTTATTACATCTTGTTCCGAAAATTCGTCCCCTTTCTTTATAACCTCAATAGGACAGATATATTTCGCATTTACTCGCTTTTATTCAAAAAGAACAAGGCATTTGTTTAGAAAAAGAAAAGATAGACCATTTCAAACATTAATCACAATAGAATATTCTAAAATAACGACCGACTTAAATTCAGGAGTGCCTCCGAAAAAGCTTATAAAAGTAAAGAAATTAATCTGCAATTCAAAATCCCTCTTTGCCTTCTTAATTTTTTTATTCTATCTTTCATTTTACGTAAAAACGGTCTCCTTTCATGGAGAGCATATCTTAGTATATACCTACATATTAAATATTTACCTCAACCAAATTAATTCAATACTTATTAGTATTGAAAATTCAAATATAATTAACTCCGTTACACAAATTGAAATGGAATAATAAATCACAATTATCCTCCCATTTGAATTTAAGAAAACAACCTTAAATTATCTATGCGTCAAGGAAAACACACATTAGAATTGTAAATTAATTACTCGTTACGTTCGGTACGCTTTTCTTGCATTTGGCATTCATCAGCGGAGATTCGGCCCGCGAGGGTCTACAAAACTAATTACGTATCGAAACGCTCTTCTTCCACGCTTTCTTACGTGCCTTTCGCATTTCCATATAAGTTGAGCTTTAAACGAGCCAATCTATTCACGTCTACACATCAGGGGGTCGCATTTGCATATAGAACAGAAATTTATTAAATCTACAGCCAATATCCAACGTACCGACATCGAACTTTCGCTTCTTGGTTGCGTCTCTGATATTTTTATTGGTTTGCAAAAGACCTATTTGCTCTAAGACAGTTTAAGGTAAATGCACCTGTAAGTGCACCACTCTCGTTCATGCTTTGATATTCCGCTATTTAGTTGAAAACGTCTCGTCGTTACTTTCAGATTCTTTAATATGGCACAACGAGATTAAATTAGGAAGTCACTTATCACTTAATTAGTTAGGATAAAAATAATCGCTTTACTTAAACGATGAATTGGCAGCTGATATTTACTTATTAACATGATTTTATATAAGACTGAAATTAAATTTAAAAAAGGCAAATTAAATGAACACCTCGCCAGCTAATGGTGCCATATAGTGGATCCTCCTATTAATTTTTCATAATTTCGTTTGACAGCCGCCGCCGGTTAATAAACGGGCATCACATTTTTCCCCTAAAATTACACGGCTCCCACCTAAATAATGAAAAATTATAAAGGAAAATTTTTAAATACAGATATTACGTTAAATAAGCGGAGAACTACGTTTAACGTAAAATAATATTGTCGTCAATAATACTTACTCAAAGTCGCTGTCATTTATTTTAACTCAAGAAAAGTGTTCTTAATGAGTTAGATTAATAATTTCGGTTTAAGAGACTGGCCGGGGGCGACGGAAGTTGACATTTCTGATGAAATGGCTTCTAAGAATGGTTTGAATATTGAACCCTTTGAAATAATCGAGAACAACGACATTAATCCCCGGTTGTCGTTTGTCCCATTATTACGAAGGTTTTCAATAAAATTAAAGGAATATGAAACCTATACCTGTAGGCGGGACACAAACAAAAACTTCAAATAAAAACACATTAATCTTTTGCCTTAAAATAGCAGCGAACTAAAAGCACGAAGGAATGGGTTGAGTGCTGTTGCATTTTAATTAATTCTCTTTTCTATCGCGATGCGGCGTTATCAGTATCCCGCAGGCGACGCGCGCAAACAAATAACTGTTGCGCTCAGGACTTAACGATTTTGACACGGCCATAATGCGATATTTTTCTCGGGTACTATGGGAAGGTTATTATCGCTCTCACCATGTACTCTCAACCGTTAAGCGACCAAAGGGAACAACACTTTTACACGCTAGAAGCTCGCAAAGTCCATTATAAACGCACAGTATAATATCTAGGTACAGGGATATTACCTACTTTCGTATCGATATTGAAATAACCATTTTGTCCACAGGCTTTGGACGGCCAGAACATTTACAACGGCTGCTGTACTCTGCGCATCGACTACTCAAAGATGACCTGCCTCAACGTGAAGTACAATAACGACAAGTCGCGGGACTACACCAACCCTACGCTGCCGTCTGGCGACGGCGACGCGCACCAACTGTTGACCAGTGAGTTGATGCCACTGCGGGCTCGCGTGGCCCTCGCCCTCGCATCCAGGATGAGTTAGTCCTCTAATACCCCGAGCACCTGGAAGCTTCTCTCTCTATGCTCCTGTCACCACCCTGTTTTCTATTGCAGCGAACTTGCATTGCGTACTTCTTGAGTTTATGCATCACCGGGCTCCTGATCTCTCTCATATCTGGAATGCGACCTTCAAATGTTTTACAGCTTAATTTATGAGTTGGTTCAGGCTTAAGCCATTTATATTTAATTGTAGAAAGACAACTTAATTTACCTATTTTTTTATCCTTATCATAATGTGGTCATAATGTAATACAATATGTTGTTTGCAAGATTTCTTAAATTCGACAAACGTTTTAGTTCTTAAATCTGTCCACCACGATGTTACTCTTTTGATTTTTTACTTTAGCACATTTTTGGTTTTGCAGGTACCTTCTTAATTCCCCTTATTCGTCTTAGGACAGATTCTGGTTTAGATAGATTCTGATTACGACAGATTCTTGTTACGGCAGATTCTTGTTACGGCAGAAGTAACATAGCCAACAAAAGTAAAAACCGCACAATTTATGATTCTGGTTTGGACAAATTCTGGTTACGATAGATTCTTGTTACGGCAGAACTAACATAGCCAACAAAAGTAAAAACCACACAATTTATGTATTTCTATATTAAAAAAATTAGAACTTAAAACCTTGTAAGTAATGCTATATTTTAAAAAACAATTTCAAACTAAAACCCACAATAACACTGACTGGTGAAAGTCTTTGCCACTTATTTTTTAAGGGTTGCCAAACATTGAAGACATTCTAGTACACTGATTTAGTTAGACTCAGTTTTTTTATTATATCATTAATACATTTATTTTTTTAACTAGTTTTCATGGTCCGCCTGTTACTTTTGCAAGACATTTCATATTTTATTATATTTCTATCCTGCACTGTAGCTTCTTTTTACAACAAGAATTCGTCGTAACCAGAATCTGTCCAAACCAGAATCTGTCCTAAAGAATATCCAAAAATATTTTTATATGCGTGACAGTACTAATTCTACCGTAACAAGAATCTGCAGTATGTGCAGTACAAGAATCTGTCGTAACTAGAATCTGTCCAAACCAGAATCTGTCCTAAGATGAATAAGGGCTCTTTTTCAAACGATGTATTATGTGTCACACTTTAAATTGCATTGTGCTGCTCCGTTTTTTGTTTTTATTCCCATCTTCAAGTCAAGTTCCCACAGCGACTCGTATCTTTTCATAAATCTGCATTGCACGTTAGAGGATTTTATTGTCAGAGGTTTAATACAGTCGTTTAACTGTCTCAGTCATAGCGCAAGCTTTCCTTGTAAATTCAATTTGAAATAGTGTTATTGAACAGTATTAGTTTTTAAAGTAGTGTATGAATTTTATTCCAGATTTCAATTTTCATTCAGGTGGCGGGGTGCTTGCGCCTCAGTTCCTGGGGCTCGGATCTGGACTGACTTCTCCATACGGAGTGGGTGTGGGTGGCGTGGGTCTGCCGGCATTCGGAGCCCTCACTCTCACCCCGGCCTCCCCAGCCCTAAGGGCTCTCACAGCACCACCACTGCCCCTAGCAACGGTCCTCCTCGTCTCAAATCTTAACGAAGAGGTTAGTATCAATCAATCAAACCACACTTCAATAACAACCTCATTATTGTACCCAACTGTCACATTAAGATTTACAAATATATAGATAAATGAATACACTTTGCAAATTGCTTTAAATTTACCGTACGCTTACATTTCAGATATCACAAAGGGTAAATCTCATAAAATGAGAACACCTGATGTAAATCTGACTTGAGCAGAACATCGAAACGTTGCAAAGTTTGATTTTAGATCCAAAATATCACAATTATTTGGACGTAGTAGTAAATGTGTATTGTCAAATTATTCATCACGCTAACACAATAGCCAGTAACGTGCCCTCGGCTCGGTGTAATAATGGGTTCCAAAGCAGCGGTTACGCAAACAACTAATGCAATCACTAATACGAGCGGCGTTACAGGCTATTCTACTTATATATTCTACTCAAACTCCTTAAAATAAGTTGCTAATTTATTTATAGATATGATGTCAAATATCTTTTACGACTATTTATAATACTGTCTCTTTCTCTCTCCTATTGTTTTAGATGGTCACGCCTGACGCTCTCTTTACCCTTTTCGGTACGTGTGCACATACATTCCGTATTTATATTAAAACATTAATATTGCTCCTGAGCCCTGTCGCCTGGAAGACAAATTGTCACCTAACATTCTCGACTTCTGTACTGATAACCGCATCCGTTTTGTCGAAGCTTCGCTTGATAACACTATCGGCTCTATACGCTTTATTAACTTTGACAATTTGTGTTTCAGACGTTTTAGTCGTAGCTAAGTTAGATTGTTTCTTGTCTACCCAGTGTTGTCTTTATTTCATTATCATTTATTTTCCGTCTGTCTAAACTATCAGATTAAAGATTGCATCTTTTTAAACAGTTTTTTGTTGTTTAATTTTTGTGTATCTTTACATAGAAATGTTAATGTAGATTGGATTCAGAGATAATGCTGCCAATGAACGGTAGTATTTCTCGAGAGTAAAATACAAACTTTTAAAGCAGATTAATAAAAGTAGTTGAAGTTTGTAGCTAAGTAATTGCTTGACACAGCTCAACCCAAACGAAGGTTCATGTGCTGTGATCGCTACGGCATTTGTTGAAAGCTTAACGTGACCAAAATAGCGCTTGAAATGTTTTTTTTCTTCTTTTATAATTTTCCAACTGTCCCGTTTCATGTCATTATTATATATTTTACAACATTATTACTTTGTTTATACACTGTTAGCCCAAACCCATTGTCGATGAAGCTTTAACTTTAGTTTTAGAAGTTTATTAGACAACATTTTTGGGTAACACCTCGATGTGCAATTGTTAATTATAATTTTGCTCTAATCAATATGATAAATTGTAATGAGGCTGATCTTTACAGATTTGATAAAAAATTTAGTTTATATTTTAACCTCTTTTCAAATTTATCTAAATTTTTAATTCAATAGTTGATGAAATAAATTATGTCCTGTTCAATTTTAAAGCCTTGTTTTATACGTAGGTGTGTATGGGGATGTGCAACGGGTGAAGATCCTGTATAACAAGAAGGACTCCGCCCTCATACAAATGGCAGAGCCGCATCAGGCCCATCTAGGTAATTATGAGATGTAGAGACTTCGATCAACAATAGTACTAGATGAAGGCTCACGAACTAACTGAAAACTTTATATGGCCTGACTGCCTTTTTTTACACGGAGAAAAAAAAGGTTACGAATGTTACGATCTTACATTATAAATGACAAGAAGCGTTCCAAGTTTGAAATACCTTAGTATTATTGACACTGTCAAAATAATCTACTTATATTATACTCTCAAGTGAGCGTTCGACGCTTGGCCATGTCTGTCACTCCAACTATGTATCTAGAACTAGGTGTTATTGTTGATCGAAGTGTAGAGACTAGCCTTCCACCCGCGTGGACTCCACGACGTTATCCCACGGGAATGTGATATTTTTCCGGGATTAAAAGTAGCCTATGTCACTCCCCAGCTCCCAAACTATCCCCTTACCAAAAATCACGTCGTTCCGTTGCTCCGTTTTGAAGTGAAAGACAGACAAACAAACACATTTTAACATTTCAGTATACTATAAGTAGGGATTTGTAATACAACTAGGCACTAGATGTGCCGCGCGGTTTTACCCGCATAGTTCTCCGTTCCCGTGGGAATATAATATCGGTATAAAATATAGACTATGACACTCGGGAGTAATGTAGCTGTTGACTGGTGCAAGAGTGTTCAAAATCGGTTCAGTAATTTCAGAGATTACTTCCTACATAATAGGTCTTTACCTATGAAATTGCCGTTTTTTTTTCTCACATGTTCATTGATCTTTAATTTTTTCGTCGTCAGTTTCGAAAATGGAGGAAGAATGTCGTAATGATAAACTTAAAAAAAAAATCAAACGAGTCTAAAATTTTCATAAATGCTACAAAGTTAGGTAGGTACTTATCGTGTATCGTTATCTCTTTGGTTATCGTCAATTTAATTGCTTCGAACAGATTTTCTTTCAATCTAAGACAGTTTTTTCTATTTATTATTATAAGCAATAGTTAGATTAATGTTGTCTGATCATAGCTCTAAAGTTTTGTTGAATTCGGAGTTCACGTTTCCATGAAATCCCCTAATATCTTTGTATGTTAATTCCAACTTCCTACAATATTTCCCATAGAAAACGGCAATTTCTACAAAAATTATGTATTCAAGTACAAGCGATTAGTAAGAGTAGGTACACTGTGTGCATGGACATGCGCACAGAAAGAAAATGTTATAAGTATTTTCTTTTCTTATGTTAGTAATTTATTCATCGGAACAAAAAAAAACAAGCCTCTGTCTGTATGTCCAAGTTTTATATTATTATGTACGATGTCTCTGCTATGCCTTTAATTTAATAATCTGAGTGTATCCAAGGGTGTCTGCCGCGACTTAATCAGTCCATAGGATTTGCCTAAAACGTAAATTTATTTGAAGTGTGAATACAATTACATTGACAGATTCGACGGAATAATATAAATCGAATCAGTTAACCGGCCTAGGGAAAGGCTTTTAACTGCAGAAATATCTATCCTACTGAGCTAGGGGTCGTGTGTATCCCCATCCGGTACAAACGTTTACGTGGGGAACATTTTTGTTTGTTTGTTACTAATTGGTTATTATTACTATCTACATGTAATTGTAATATTATGTACCTTCTTTATTGGTTATATCATTGTGATTATGATATAACAGTTACGTATATGAGTAACTTTTGTTTTATAGGTATTTTTAAAAGTCTGTGCACCTGTTATGTCTCTGCGTTTAATGCTTAGTTATCATGATTCTACAATCTTAACATACGATGAGACGCGGTACCAAAGCATATAAGTATAAGCGCAAGAAGCATAGCAGTATACCTATCTGGACGCTCTCTGAACAACGCTGAAACTCTGAAGCTCTGAAAAGCTTGCATTCAGTTGGATGGTTGGTCAAATGAGACAACGATGTGGTCATCGTTGTCATATTTAACCAACCAAGTAGCTTCAATGCCGAGATCACACGCACCTAGTAAATTGGCGAGACAGTGCTGTATGTTCTCTCAGCTGAGTGCTCGGTGCCTACTTGGCCAAGCACTGTCTCGACAGCAAAAAAAAGCTTGGCGTGCCACATCTAACCGTATCTGTATGTCAGTGTTTAGAGTCATATTCTTCTTATTATCGTGTCGATAGCAAAACCTAAATAATGTCGGACAAAAGTTCGGCTACGCAAATTGCAGTATTAACAGCATTATACAGTAAGTCTTCCTGCGTCAGTTGGTAGGATACGCAGGAAACGATATCGTTTAGGGTTCAGCACCACACCAACACGCCAAATTGTAGTCATCTAAGAACCCACCTGGGGGGAATTGTGTAACTCAACATCAATCGCAATCGCTTTCAGTTTGTAAGATAGGTAGGTATTGTACGACCATTGCTGCAGTAATACAAATAATTTTGTTAACTCTATTCAACAACAAGTGTTGGATGTTAAAGTGAAAAGCAATTAGCCCCCTGGACAGGTTGTTAGAACAGGAATTTATATTAACGCTTATTGCTGCATTCTGCATTAACACTATATGGTTATATTTCTTCACAGCGATGACTCATATGGACAAGCTGCGCGTGTTCGGTAAGGCGATGCGTGTGATGCTCAGCAAACACCAGACTGTACAGCTACCTAAGGAGGGTCAACCGGACGCTGGCCTCACCAGGTACGATGAATATAGAATAGAATAGAATAGAATATCGTTTATCGTTTCGTTAAATCCAGCAGAATAATCTCATTTTGTATTCGATCTTGTGTGTGATAGTCAAATTTTTATGTTAGGTTCAGTTAGAAATAAAGCTTGTTGATTTTTACAAGCTTTTTAACTGGCCGTGTTAGTTAGTATGTTAGTTATTGGGGGACAAATCTTGCAAGTTTAATTTGACCCACTTCCCAGTGTCCGATGGAGCCGAAATTTTATATACTTACAGGTTTGGTTCAGATGACAATACAATATTAAAGTACCTACAGTCTGCAAATAAATTTTGTATACAGGTTTGGTTCAGATGACAACACAATATTATAGTACAGTCAGCAAAAAAGCTTGTCATAAAAATGAAATTTTTACTAAAAACTTATTTTTAATACAAGATTTGAAGTTAACATAAAATCTCGAAAAGTATTATTTTAGAATCACACCCAGCTTTATAACCACAGTTCCGCATTTATCATAATACTTTCCTCGCCAGGGATTACTCGCAGAGCCCGCTGCACCGGTTCAAGAAGCCGGGCAGCAAAAACTACCAGAACATTTACCCGCCGAGCGCCACGCTACATCTGTCCAACATTCCGTGAGTTATCGCCCAATTTAACTAATCTGATTTGCTGCATTCTGTCTGTCTGTTCTTACGGTGGAAAGTTCTAAGTGCTAACAAAAAGTAGGCGCGAGTTTTTGTGTTAATTGCAACTAGGTATGGTAGTTTTATTTGGTCATACGCCACGCCACTGTCCAACATTCCGTGAGTTATCGCCCAATTTAACTAATCTGATTTGCTGCATTCTATCTGTATTTTCTTACGTACGGTGGAAAGTTCTAACAAAAAGTAGGCACAGGATTTGTGTTAGTTGAAAATATGGTAGTATGGTAGTTTTATTTGGCCATACACCACGCTACTGTCCAACATTCCGTGAGTTATCGCCCAATTTTACCTAATCTGATTTGCTGCATTCTGTCTGTCCGTTCTTACGGTGGAAAGTTCTAAAGTGCTAACAAAAAGTAGGCGCGAGTTTTTGTGTTAATCGCAACTATGTATGGTAGTTTTATTTGGTCATACGCCACGCCACTGTCCAACATTCCGTGAGTTATCGCCTAATTTAACTAATCTGATTTGCTGCATTCTATCTGTCCGTTCTTACGGTGGAAAGTTCTATGTGCTTACAAAAAGTAGGCGCGGGATTTTGTGCTAATTGCAACTAGGAATGGTAGTAGGTATGCTAGTTTTTTTTGTTCGTACGCCACGCTACTGTCCAACATTCCGTGAGTTATCGCCCAATTTAAGTAATCTGATTTGCTGCATTATGTGCTGTAACATATCCATTTCTATCTGTCTGTTCTCTTTCCTCTTTCGAGTCGATGTTTGTCCTGTAGTCCAGTAAATATTTATTTTCTTGAATCTGACACAAAAAAGACAATTTTCGAAAATAGTTAACTCAAAAAACTAAGCATGCCAGCGAAATGAGGATTGATATCCTAGCATCTAAATGATAAAAACTACTTACCAGTACCTACAATAATGATAACATGTCCGAAAAACGGTCTTCATAAAACACTGTGCAATGAAAAGTTTAATGTGGTCGCATTTCTTGTAATAGGTACCTAATTGCAGCTATAAAAGTTTTAGTTGTCCAAAATAAGTTAGTTTTATTTGTCCAATGAGATTTGAAAAGGTTTCAAGCTTTCTGTACAACATTCCGTGAGTTATCGCCCAAATTAAGTAATCTGCCCCCTGATTCACGAACCATCGGAAGTAACAGAGACAGTGCATACATCCCGCTGTCGGGAGCGTTTCCGACGGTTTGTGAATCAGGGGGCAGATTCGCTACAGTTGAGCAGTGTGTGCTGAACCATTAAAATCTCTGGAAAGTGTTGTGTGTTCGCAAAAAGTTCGCACATGTTTTTTGTCTTACCTAATTGCAATGTAAACGTTTCGTTTGTCCGAAAAGTCGAATGTACCTACTCAGGTACAAAAATTTTTTTTTATAAAAAAATAAAACCGCCTTCTAAAAAACCACATCAAAAAAGTAAGAAATAATTCCTCACCAAATAAATAACGTAAGTACTTTGAAGTCGGGCGTGAAACATGTACAATTTTTTGTTGTTTTTGTTTAAACCCGCCCGACTTCAAAGTACTTACGTTATTTATTTGGTGAGGAATTATTTCTTACTTTTTTGATGTGGTTTTTTAGAAGGCGGTTTTATTTTTTTATAAAAAAAAATTTTATTTCACTCTTTTTAGTGCATCGTGCAGGCAATTTACGTGTTTTCTGGTAAATAGGTATGTGATCAAACTCAAAACCTCCTTTTTCGAAGTCGGTTAAAATACCTTGAGATATCCCCTTTTTAACAAAACAAGAATCATCTAAATCGGTTTATAAATAAAGAAGTTATGCCTAAAGATACGTATTAAAATCACATAAAGTGGTAACGAAAACGAGAGTGTTTTCAAGATTTCCTGAAAACTACTCAACCGATTTCAAAATTTCAAAAAATGGGACCAACTTGGAAACCAACCTGATGTAATAACGTTTGAACCATTTCAATCGGTTCAGCCGTCTTCGAGTAATCGGTGGACATACAAAAAAAAAAAAAAAAAAACATACATACAGACGAATAGAGAACCTCCTCCTTTTTGATTTAGAAGTCGGTTAAAAAGTTTATGGATGGAAATTGAAAGCACCTTGTCATTTAAAAAACGTAACATTCTTTGGTGGAATTTTTCTTAAGTACCTACTTACTCTATTTTAATACCTATCTGTTGATCTATAGCAATGCAGCAAGTAGTTAATTTTGTTAAGTAAAAGTAAAACAGACAGAAATAAAAAAGGAAAAAAGTTTTTACTAATTAATAACTGTTAAAATTATAATGGACATTTTATGAATATTTCAGAGCAACCGTGTCGGAAGATGACATCAAAGACGCGTTCACCAAGCGGGGATTCACGATCAAGGCGTTCAAATTCTTCCCGTAAGTTAAACTTTATTTCACCACATAGTAAACACAACCACTATAAATATTCTTAACAATTTTGTAGATGGAAAAGATTAGAAACAATTTGCGATTGATTGCCTATGCCTCCCCACCTCGGACTTATTTCCAAAATTTCATGCTTTTTAGTCCACCATCTGTAGATAGATTAATTTAATATCCAATTTGATAATTTTCCTGACAAACTGTTACCGATGTTCTCGATTATGGTCCTATAATAAATACCTCTATAACAAACATACAAAGTCAATGTTATTAAGTTACGGATAAAAAAACATACATTTGCTCTATCGAAACCTTTTAACCGCCTCTGTGGTCTAGTGGTTCACACCACCGATATCAGACCAAGAGGTCCCGGGTTCGATTCCCATACATATTGTATTTGGTTTGGTTGGTGGTAGGACTTGTTCTTAGTCCGCCTGGCTAGCCTAGCTACCACCATCTTATCTAAGTCTGACGCCATAAAAATGATGTTTTCAGCATCATTGTGTTCCGGCAGTTAGAAATAAGATAGCCAGTTCCTCAGTGATTGAGGATTCCGGGAGTAGTGCGCTTCCACTTTCAGCCTTATCACAATTTAACATCAGGTGTGATGAAGGCTAAATGCTACCCCGTTGAGGATAAAAAAAACACCGACCTATCAATACCAGGAGGCTTACCACAAGCTTTATTTGCAGTTATTTTTAGGTTGAGAGAGTGAGACGCCGCTTTACACGCCGTGTAGCGGCGTCTCACTCTCTCAACCTAAAAATAACTGATATTAGAGCTTATGGTAAGCCTCCTGACCGCACAATTTCCAATTCCAGGAAGGACCGCAAGATGGCTCTGGTGCAGCTGCCGTCGATCGACGACGCCGTGGCCGCCCTCATCAAGATGCACAACTACCAGCTCTCCGAGTCCAACCACCTCAGGGTCTCCTTCTCAAAGTCCAGCATCTAAGCGGGCGCATGGAATATCACACAATCGGTCGCCTCTGAAGACGAAACAAAACCTCTTTGCAAACGATTTAAGTTTTATAAAGAATAAATTTCAAATCAAAATATAGCAAAATCTTCTTGGAATTTTAAAAAAGGAATATGATTTGTAGTTGGAACGACTCGTTGGAATTAAAAAAGAACTTAACAAAACTTTTTTTGAACTACTTAAAATTAATGAAAGGAGAATATCTGAAGGTGGAACAAAATCTCTTTGAAGAAATAAAGTGAAAAGGGGTTTTTGGAAAAAGTGGAGACATCACTCGTAAGACCAAAAGTAAAGCAACCTTTACAGCATCTAGGTCTTTGACTAGCTACAAACCGAGGAATACTCTATTGCATCAAAATTTGCTTTAGTTTGGTCGTAAGAGCGGTCTCTACTTCGTTATGATTACTGAAATATATTGCATTATAAGTATTATAACTAAAACGGCAGAAAAGCAAGATTTTATGATTTATTATTGAGTAATTCTTTCAAAGTTTTAGTATTTGATTAAAGTAACAAATAGTGTTTCCGTCTCAGAGCGCGACAATCGATCGACTGTCAATCACATCGTACCTCTCCAAAATCGAGAATTCACTCGACTGAAAAAATGTTAAATGTATCTGTATTACGCTTACTCGGATCACTTTAGGTATTAAGTGCTACTCTATTTTCTTAATAAATACGTACGTTTACTGTTACTGTACACGCAGGGACAAATTTGGTGAACCACTTCTTACTTCTTTGGCTGGTGCCTCGCCATTCACGCGCCGACCCTTATACTACTTGGTTATGTATTAAACTAGGGTAGTACAATACATAAACAAATTAGGGATAGGGACTGCAAGCAAACGTTCAGACGCCAGCCACACGAAAAGAAGTAAGAAGTAGTTTACCGAATTTGTCCCTGATTGTACATCATTAATCTAAGATACCTACTATCGTCATCGTATTAAAACTCGAATTATACTTCCCAAATGTCAAGAGAGAGGACTTATTTTGTGTGATATTCATTCCACTTTTCAATTTTATTTTTATACTTATCAAAATGAACTCTTATTTCCAGTGATTTTTATATTATAAATAAATTCATTAAAATCGAATTATCGAAAGAGTATAATTGAGCAATTAGATTGCGCTAGATTTATTTGAAATTTGGCAGTTTGTGTAATATTTAATTGCAATGTTTAACATTGCTTCGGTTATTTTATGGTTATTGACAGACTATATAAATGGTATTCATTCACTTGAGCACATTGTTGAAAATTTTAATTTGTCACATAATTTGCAGTTATTATCCTAAAATTATATTTTATAAATATATTTTATGCTCTATATTAATATGCACAATTAACTATTATTGCATTTCTTTATAAGTATTAATATAGTTTTGTACGCATACACATTTTTCCTTATTTTATTAATGGGATGTTATGTTGGGAATGTGTATGTGTGTGCAATATTAGTTTTAGACATATTTTAATATGAATATATTTTAGAGTACCGTCGCTCTGGCGCCGTCATACAATCTTCCAGCTTCCATACTTGTTTCGTTAGATAATGTTCTGTCTTAGTTCGGTGACCGTGACCGTGACCGTGACGATTAGTTAGTGTAATCAGAACTCTAAACTAAGCTTCTAGATTATGTATCACTATCGAGTATGTTCAGCGACATAATAGTGACATGATGCATTTATTTCGATGTTAATTTATATTAATGGTAGCTACAACATAAATGCTCGTGCTTACGTTTCACTAAGCAGTTGAAGGTAGATTTAATTATTTATTTTTCTGTGAGGGTATCTTCAGGCCGAACGGTGTGGGCGGTGTCGCGATGACGTATTTTTTTAGAATAATTTTCATTGTATTGTTAGAGTAGCGCCACACTGTCGCCCTCTAAGGCAACGGCCACACAAGTATTAGCGAGATCTGATTTTTGCTCTATGACGTATATAATCGACATTATTTAAACTAGGTCACAATAACTTCGTTGTTAACAGTATTTTAGTTAAATAAATTCTACCTAGACATTTCATTTTGTACATATAGACTCGCTCCAACTAACGCTTGGGCCTATCAGTTCTCGGGCTTCGCTAAGTTCTCGATTGGTTTTCACAAAACTTTGCCTTCTTAAATTAATTAAAATGCGTCTAGTCCAATGCAAAAGAGATTAAGTTTGTCGGGTTAAGTGATTTAAAGTTATGAGAAAAATGTCTTATTATCTAAACTCTGGTAAGAAAAGCTTTTGTAAAAAGTGAAATATAAAATTGTATTATAAAGAATTTGGTCAAAGATTGATCGCCGAGATTGCAATCTTGCTCTAACTGTTAGGACCAGTTTTAAGTGTTCAGTGACACGTCCAGTTTAATATGAAATGATTAGGCAAAGCACGCGTGGAACAAATACTTGGATATGACAAGACAATCATCACACAGTATGCGCCGCATGGTATAAGGATCTAGTATGGATTACCACGACGGCTATTGCATCACGTAGATCGCGAGCGAATCAAGGCGTAGACGTAAGGAACAGGAGTATAAGGTAACTCATAAAGTGGCAGCCCTGAGCACAGACTCGGATTTCCAACAATTACTTTTGACACTACCATATCACAAAAATATATCAACGGTCGAACGTTACGACCTTTTGGTTATTTAAAAATATCAATTTAAAATCATAAATCACATATTTACACTATTATAAATTGTATAATATACATCACGTACCGTAAATCGTAAGGAAAAAAAAACTAGAGCTTAGTAAGATGAAAATAAAAAAAATAGATGATCATTATGTGTAAGGTTTAATAGAAAAAAATATCATACAAATCGTATTATCCAGTACCTACCTACGGTAAGAACATTAAGTAGATATTCGGTTTAGATAATGTTAGGTGACCAGGGTGTGGTGATATTTTGCACGTTTTTGAAAATGTTTTTCTAATAGTGCGCAGAGTTCTGCGTCAGAGTTTTGAAATAATGTGAAAGTAAAAATGGTATGAGAATGGTGGTCTGCTTGAAGATCGGAGATATCGCAATTTGTAATTTTAAATGTTTACTATTACGTATTTAAATAAATTGAAATCACAAAGAGGAGATTACATATCCACTGTAACGTAGAACGCTACACACATGCAAATTTTTTTTTTTTCGTATTTTGCTCTTGTATAGTGGTCGATCGAGACAGTAAAACAGTTGCTTGTGCTCAATTTGTAGTTGTCGATTAATACAATGTGTGTAGCGTTTTCAGGCCTAAAGTTTTTCAATAACATTGGTAACGACTAATAGATAATTATAGGAATTTATGTGTTTAGAGATGTATTTTAAATATTTAGATAATAATGGTAATATTATTAAAAAATAATAAATAGATCAGTGTTTAGGACGAGATGCCAAATTTAAAGTCAATACACATTATTTTAGGTAAATGGTAATTGAAGTAATCTTAACATTTATTGAAAAGTTGATGAAAATGTTACAGTTAAATTATATTTGAGAGTTTTATTAAGCGCAATATATGCAATTTTATTCATCGTAAGTGAAGATTGTTTCAATTTGTTGGTTAAAGTTATGCGTTGAAAAAATGTGGAAGTTGTTTTCGGATGTCTTAATTGATTCAATCGCCGTAGTGTCGACTTTCCCACGTCCTGTCAGCCTTCGTATGTACTCGGACATATCTGCGCATATCGTACCTTATGCTTACTTTATTGTGCTTTATTGTATCTATCTCTTATATTAGCTGTACTCGATAATTATATGAATACAGGCCGACATATCAATAACTATATTTGGCTAAGGCATGATATACTATTAAACTTTCGGCTCCAATTTCCGTTATTTCGTATTAAATCTTCTATTTCCTAGTTGTTTCGCGACGACTGTTTAATTTAATCATTTCTGTTTATCCTTTAATTTAAGATGTCATTGTTTCTTTTCTTATTGTAAAATTAAGCCTTTTGTGTGGTTAATTTCATTCTTATTTTTAATTTCATGATTAAACTTATTATTGTAATTGATTTTTTTGTTGTTTATTTTCCACCCATATCTTCCCTCCTTTTTTTCTAACATATTCAATACCAATTGTCTAAAGTACGACAACTGTATATTAAAAAAATATATATCTTTATATTGTACCTATATACCTATATACCTACTTAAACATATTTTATATGGTTTCCTTAATTCGATTAAACTCGAAGTCACCTCCAATATACCTATATTTTAATTCCATGACATTGTTTCGAATACTCGAAGAGATATTATACTACCTATTTGTAAATAAACTTATAAATTTAATGGGGATCAATATAATGAAATGATGTACATTAGTACACAATTGGTATTTTAGACATATTCGTACTTATAGAACTTAACTATCCAAATGATAATATCTAAAGTCAGCTATTGATGATTTAAATTGTATATCTACAGCTTCTGAGTAACTTGTGAATATATATTACTACTTACTTCCTTTTTCGTTGCGTTCTAAACTAATAAACTTGCGAGGAGATATAGGCAAAAATGTTGTTTAGTTGAATTGTAAAAGGAGTAAGGGACTAAATATTGCCATGATATGTTTTGTATAATATTATCAAATGGAGTATATCTAGCACAGGGTATAATATGAATAAATTTAATGCTGCCCTGTAGATATATGCCAGGGCAGCGATGTCCGTGCCACGTCCCTTATTCCTGCAGCGTGGAAAGAACTGAAACATTCCGTATTGAAATGTTGAATTAGCAAAAAGTATGTGTAACTGCCAATTATAGTGTGAATTAATGTAAAGTCGCTGAATAGATACATAGCTACTAGATATTGAATGTTAGAAAATCTGAACTATTACTAAAAAAAAGCGATCTACCCAGAACCGTGTAGCACCTATAAACTGGCAGTTATTCTCGTGTTAAATTAATCTGTGGGTGTAAATATTATACACAACTAAGTATGTTAATAATTACAAATTAAACTAATAGGATCTATAGTAAAAATTAACATAATCATTAATTTAAGATTTACTAGTTAAAATATCCTATCTTAATTTCAGTAGTCGCTATAGTTAATTAATACCTACCTACTTAACGAGGATAATCTTCACTAGGGAGTGTTTATTATAACTACCCTCTTTTCTTTTTTTCTATGAATTTAGTAAACTACCTATAATTTATTTAGTTGTTCACTAAATTTTATAAATGGTGTGCAAATTAAAGGGTTGTGTGTAAAGTTAAAATAGTTAAATAGTTTAAAAAACGATCGTTTCATTAACGAGAAATGTCTTATATTTTATTTCCTATAAAAAGCACATCTATTTTTTTTGGTACTTACCTACCTATTTAGTGTGAATTTGCTAAACATGTCAATAATTTAGCGTAATTGATTCAATATGCCAAAGACCAATCATTTGGATAAAATAACAGGGATCTTGATAAATTTCCTTTCGATTTAAAACTTACTCTATAGAAAATCATCTACATACATACTAACTAATGAATAAATTATAAAGCTTTAACAAGCATATTTCAAAGTGTATTTTGATGACTGTGAAATTAATTTTGCGACTTGTCCTAAATGGACTGTGGCACTCTATCACAAAACACCATCTGTTTTGTGACTCTACACATAAGCAGTTGTATGGATTATGAATATTATACAATATTAACATCTAAGTGACTACCCTATTGAACTCTAGATTTATTCTTTGTCATTTTATAATAAAATATAGTTGAAAAATGCATTTTGTTTTAATTTTTAAAACGCCCACACTTAACACCGTTTTGTGGTGTAATATTAGTGTCATCAATATCCGCGAATATAGGTAGCGATTTAAAAAATTAAAATGAATAACTTTTATTCAGTCTAGGTTAATAGCACTTGTGAAAATCAGCATCATCAAAAATAAAGCAGATTTTTGGTGTTCATTCATACACATAAGACCTAGCTACTTAGAGTCCGTGTCAGATAACTCTGCGATGCGAGCGTCTGGGCGTTTTGGCGCTAGTTACAGTACCTAGGTCACACCTAGGTTAATTTTTTTGTTCTAAATAAGGTAAGGTAGGTAATAGCACAGAATATATAGGTAATAGTAGTAATAGATTAGTATTCGATAACAAGCGCGCGCAGACTTATTTGGCGCACACTCTACTTATAAGTGATGACGTGTACAGATTCATCACTACATAGTATAAAACAAAGTCGCTTTCTCTTTCCCTATGTCCCTTTGTATGCTTAAATCTTTGAAACTACGCAACGGATTTTGATGCGTTTTTTTTTAATAGATAGAGTGATTCAAGAGGAAGGTTTATATGTACTTTTTATCCCGATATTCCCACGGGAACGGGAACCACGCGGGTGAAACCGCGGGCGGCCGCTAGTAATTCATAATAGGTATATCCCAAAGATATTATAATATAACAAGATTGCGCACTCATGAGTTACAGCCGAGCCGAGCGAGATAGGCCTATTATGGTGTGCGTCCCTCTCTAATTAGAGAGACGTGAGTGACTACACGATTTCGTTTTTTCGAGGACAATTTATAGTTAACCAGACTTGGCTCACGTAGGATTCGAACATCACGCTTCCTAGGGAGCTCTTGTATAATATTAGTTAAGATGAGGACTCCGCGAGGCAAAGCATTTGCACCACTTATGAGGCAATAATGTGACAATCGACACATACATACATACGACGATACATACGACGCATACATATGCTTTATAAGCATACTTACTTTTGAACCGACTTCAAAAAAGGAGGTTGTCAGTTTGACCTGTATGTACTTATATGAAATGTATGTCTGTATTTCTGATAGGCGTATTTTGCTAAAATGGATAGAAATAGAAAGTCCACGTACAGTAATAAAAATCTGTTTATTCGTTAGACTATACATGGCTAAACAAAATTTTCTTGCAGATCTTTTGACGCATGGAGGCTTTGTGTCCAAATAATTGTAAAGATTCGTTTTTTGCGTACCTACTTTTTTAACCTTAAATTAAGATACAGATGTTATAATACATTTAATAAGTTTTGTTTCATGCCTATTTTCTGATAAAGTTCTTCTTCTTTTTCTTCTTCCGCTGAGTATTGTGTAATTTTTTCAGATATGAGGTTAAGCCAACCTTTTTAATTTCTTCATCTTTAGGAAATCTGAAACAATGAAAATTTATGTTTGGGTTAAGTAAGAAAGTAAATTCCAGTCTATAGACTAAAAACGAAATGGACACCCTACTATACGCAAGAATAAAAGTTTAGCTAAATACTTACCTATAAAAAGATACACCGCTCCGTTTAAATGATTCGCTTTTGCATCCTTTCACACATCAAGTGAGAACCATTTTTATTGATTTAAACGTAATTTTAAAATGATAATTAAGATCCACACACTAACTTTACACACAAATTAATTTGCCGTCGCCATATTGATGATGTTTTTATTTTTATTAAAATTGTCCAGACGCAAAGTGTTGCAAATTTATTATAATTAAAACTACCATAACACCGACTTTTACATTAAAAAAATAGTTTTTCAAGGTTTTAAATAATACAAATGATATGGACTTTATTATTATCCGCTTAACATTCCTTTTAATTAATTAATATTTTGAAAATTCTCGAGAACAAGAAATATGAATTTGAATTAAGTTCTACTACAACCAAAAATATTTCATGGTGGCAGCCCAGTAGACAGGGATGCAATCCTATTTAGGAGCCTCTCGCTCGGCTCGTTTTTCCGTTTATCGAAATGTCATACGAAAATAAACCTTATTGTAACTGCATAGAATCGAATTGACATTGCTTTTATTTTTATAGTGCACAATCTTGTTATAATAAAATATCTTTGGTATATCCATGAAGTTTGACTTAATACTCTGAGGTAACTGGAGCTCTCACCCTGAATAAAAAAGTGTCGCCAGCAAATTTGACATTTATGTATGTAGTGGCTGTCAGCTGTCTCATATGACCATACGTATTTTTTTAAAGTGTAGGTGAGACGGAAGACAGCCACTGTGTTATTTGTGGTATTCAAAAAATTGTTCGTACTGCACTCTCCAGTTACCTCAGTATTAAGTCGAACTTCATGGGTATATCGGATAGCACGTCGTTGCCAACGACGGAGTACCTAACTGCACGTCGACGGTAAAGAGTATGTAGGTAATCAGTACGTTCTAGTTGACGGCTGAAGTCCATGTGGCATAGTTTTGGGACGCCCTGTATATATTTTACCGGCCAAACCCGATTTCAGGATAAACTAGTTTTTCCTAGGCCAAACTAGTTCATCGCGTTGACATTTCAGAGAGCGAGTTTGCCTCGGAAGTCCTGTATAGTGCGCCAATCTTTTCTGTTCCGGTGATTATTTTTGGAACTAAAACAGTTTTCATACGACCATAGATGTATTCCTGTAGATGGATCACAAAAATAAGATATAACTCACCCATCCTTTACCCCTTCTAACACTATCAAATTGTCATAAGATAGAAAGAGACATACATGTTAATCTGTTGCGTCGTAATTAGTGAATGTCTCCATTTTGACTATGCAATGCTAGATGACATTAGATGATGATGATGCAATGATAGTGCTGTGGTTTTTTTTATTACAAATTATCGATAAAACATTTAAAAATAAGTTAAATGCAATGCGATTTATAAAATTACAATGCATATGTATATATCGCAGGCGTATTGTATATTTCACCGTATTACATAGCAACTAGCTGTATTGGAAAACAGCACCGCATTGTAATGCGGCGGATTCAAGATACGCCGTATTCAATACGGCTGATCGAACAACGCCGCATTGAATAGAGCGCTTCGCGCTTTTCAATGCGGCTAGAGACTTAATGTAATTGGGCGGTTCATAATCCGCTTTTCTGACAGTTTTTAGTACTAATCGTGTCCAAAGTGCTCAAGGCCTAAGAATTTTGTTTATGCTATGAAACTTCGGCATAGGTCGAAATATGGCAAAAATTTCTTCCCTCCAGACAAAAGCGCACGCTCAGCTGATCGATCTAGTGTGGCAGAATATTTTTTTTATAATTCGACGTATGCTATGCTCCAAAGAGAAAGTTGTTCAGTTTCTTGGTCTATGCAAGCCCTTTAATTTTGAATCAGTGCCAAATATGAAGTAGGTACTATAATTATACTTGAGGAGATCGATGGCTCATTGGTACGCGCATTCTGCATCCGGTGGTTGATGTTAAGCAACATTCGTTGCGGTTGGATATCTGAATGGTGACCCAAAACTTTATTATCTTGGTCTCCTCTGTGCTTCGGAAAGCACGTTAAGCCGTTGGTCCCGGTTGCATTAGCAGTCGTTGGCACCCTCACCCACCAATCCGCATTGGCTTCGCGTGGTGGGTTATGGCACTTATGGCCCGTTCTACCTGTGGTGTTTTCATGCACGAGGGAGGCCTATAGCCCAGCAGTGAGGACATTAATATGATAATGATGATAATTATACTATTTATACTAGAAGGTATAGTCGTAAAACTGAACGAGATTTCTAATCAATTTATTAAATTAAATAATCTGCTGAATGATATCAAGTAACAAATACAGATTTCACGCTAATTTTTATACTCTTAAACAATTTGCTTTAATAAGTGCATCGAGCATATTCTTGTTTGTTGCGAAGGTCTCCAATCGTCACCTTTTTTTACGTTTCTTATTCACGTTTCTTTTACATCGACGGCGGCGCGGCGCGGCGGTGGGAAATCTGTTTAAAATTGAGAAAAATTAAGTTTAAATACAAAATTGTTAATACTACAATTTTTTATCGATATTACATAATAAAATCGGACTACAACACTATCAGGTTGGTCAAATCTCAAAAAATCCCAATTGGCTTTAAATTATATATTTTTAGCCTAAAAACACCCGATTTTCTTCAACCAAGTCAATGTTAAACTGTGTAAACACGTACAGTGGTTTAGTTTTTGCAAATACGGACCAGAAAGCTATAAAAATGTGTTCGCAAAAACACAAAACAATGAGTGTGACTTACCTCTGAAATGATATGTGTTCATTATTCTCTTTCAAAACACTCACTCTGCTTGAATAACCGAGAACAGTACAGGCCATTCTTAACAAACAACAGATTTACCGCACCACACCATCAAATCTTTCTATATTTTACGACTAAAAAAGATTTTCTTTCTGAAGCATTTGTAACCAGCTGGTTAACAAACAAATATGACGTTTACTTTCAAGTGGCGCGCAGCTCATTAAGACGCACACGTTGGGCTATTGTTATCTCTTTTTAACACACGAAATGTCGCCATTTGAGAGACGAGAGTCGATTATAGAAGGAATCGTTCAAATTTGTATGCTCCATCTACAGGAATAATAGGGAATAATACCAGGATGGATCACAAAAATAAGCTATAACTCACCCATCCTTTACCCCTTCTAACACTATCAAATTGTCATAAGATAGAAAGAGACATACATGTTAATCTGTTGCGTCGTAATTAGTGAATGTCTCCATTTTGACTATGCAATGCTAGATGACATTAGATGATGATGATGCAATGATAGTGCTGTGGTTTTTTCTTATAACAAGTTATCGATAAAACATTTAAAAATAAGTTAAATGCAAAGCGATACATAAAATTACAATGCATTATGTATATATCGCAGGCGTATTGTATATTTCACCGTATTACATAGCAACTAGCTGTATTGGAAAACAGCACCGCATTGTAATGCGGCGGATTCAAGATACGCCGTATTCAATACGGCTGATCGAAATCACGCCGCATTGAATAGAGCGCTTCGCGCTTTTCGATGCGGCTAGAGACTTAATGTAATTGGGCGGTTCATAATCCGCTTTTCTGACAGTTTTGAGTACTAATCGTGTCCAAAGTGCTCACGGCCTAAGAATTTTGTTTATGCTATGAAACTTCGGCATAGGTCGAAATATGGCAAAAATTTCTTCCCTCCAGACAAAAGCGCACGCTCAGCTGATCGATCTAGTGTGGCAGAATATTTTTTTTATAATTCGACGTAGTATGCTATGCTCCAAAGAGAAAGTTGTTCAGTTTCTTGGTCTATGCAAGCCCTTTAATTTTGAATCAGTGCCAAATATGAAGTAGGTATGTACTATAATTATACTTGAGGAGATCGATGGCTCATTGGTACGCGAAATCTGCATCCGGTGGTTGATGTTAAGCAACATTCGTTGCGGTTGGACATCTGAATGGTGACCCAAAACTTTATTATCTCGGTCTCCTCTGTGCTTCGGAAAGCACGTTAAGCCGTTGGTCCCGTTTGCATTAGCAGTCGTTGGCACCCTCACCCACCAATCCGCATTGGCTTCGCGTGGTGGGTTATGGCACTTATGGCCCGTTCTACCTGTGGTGTTTTCATGCACAGGGGAGGCCTATAGCCCAGCAGTGAGGACATTAATATGATAATGATGATAATTATACTATTTGTACTAGGAGGTATAGTCGTAAAACTGAACGAGATTGCTAATCAATTTATTAAATTAAATAATCTGCTGAATGATATCAAGTAAAAAATACAGATTTCACGCTAATTTTTATACTCTTATACAATTTGCTTTAATAAGTGCATCGAGCATATTCTTGTTTGTTGCGAAGGTCTCCAATCGTCGCCTTTTTTACGTTTCTTATTCACGTTTCCTTTACATCGACGGCGGCGTGGCGGTGGGTAATCTGTTAAAATTGAGAAAAATTAAGTTTAAATTGTTAACACTACAATTTTTTATCGATATTACATAATAAAATCGGACTACAACACTATCAGGTTGGTCAAATGTCAAAAAATCCCAATTGGCTTTAAATTATATATTTTTAGCTTAAAAACACCCGATTTTCTTCAACCAAGTCAATGTTAAACTGTGTATACACGTACAGCGATTTAGTTTTTGCAAATACGGACCAGTAAGCTATAAAAATGTGTTCGCAAAAACACAAAACAATGAGTGTGACTTACCTCTGAAATGATATGTGTTCATTATTCTCTTTCAAAACACTCACTCTGCTTGAATAACCGGGAACAGTACAGGCCATTCTTAACAAACAACAGATTTACCGCACCACACCATCAAATCTTTCTATATTTTACTACAAAAAAAGATTTTCTTTCTGAAGCATTTGTAACCTGGTTAACAAACAAATATGACGTTGACTTTAAAGCGGCGCGCGGCTCATTAAGACGCACACGTTGGGCTATTGTTATCTCTTTTTAACACAAGAAATGTCGCCATTTGAGAGACGAGAGTCGATTATAGAAGGAATCGTTCATATTTTTATGCTCCATCTACAGGAATAATACATCTATGAATAATACATCTATGCTTTAGACCTTTAGACACTTTTTTAAATCTGAAAAAGCAAAGGTATATATCTATTCAGCCATGCTAGAGGGCTGCTGCAGGCTATAGTGGTGACTATTTCTTAACTTGAAAATAAGGAATCGAAGGATCTAAAATAAAACCACGATTATTTATTATGTTTTTTATTATTTACTTTTTGTTTAAAGACGTCTTGTCTCCAACTTGACAAATGTTTCTGACAAACATGCATATTTGAAAATTCACTTGAATTTTGAATGCAACTACATAAGCACTCTAGACACATTTGTTTTATTTATTTATTAGTAGGAAAATTATGCAATTAAACGTCCTTTCGTACAAATCTATTGCACTTAATACACTACACTTTTGATACATTTTCTAGTACTCTAGCCTACTGTATTTTGAAGATTATATGAGACTCAAACACTTGTTATCAACACAAATAAGCACAATGGGTTATATCACTGTATTTTTAGATTAAAAAGAGGCAGAAATCAACACTTTTCAATAGGTAACACAAAAAGTTTTTGGCGGTTTGACGTACGGACACAGGTTAGAATAAATCAGACGCATGTGGCACTTTATGTGGCATTACCAGGCGTGGTGGTGTATGAAAACTATTTTAGTTCCAAAGATAATCACCGGAACAGAAAAGCTTGTCGCACTAATATATATTCAAATGGGAATTATGAAGCGAAAGTTGCTCATTTCTCACTGTAGGTGTCACTTTGCACATAAATAGTTCATTAAAGTCAACGATAGATGGCTACAAGTTGATAAACCCACAGTTTAGAAAAGAAGAGAAAAATCCTTTTTTTCTATACTATGTTGTTGAAAGTTGATGGAAGAGTATAATACCTTAACTTTAAAGAGAGTAATTATTGTTCTAAAGGAAAATAATGTCAAATCATCTAAAGTAAATTTTTGTTTTTGTTATTTTATATGTTCAGGGCATGAAGCTCGACTTAATACTGAGGTAACTGGAGAGTGCAGTACGAACAATTTTTTGAATACCACAAATAACACAGTGGCTGTCTTCCGTCTCACCTACACTTTAAAAAAATACGTATAGTCATATGAGACAACTGACAGCCACTACCTGCCACTACATACATAAATGTCAAATTTGCTGGCGACACTTTTTTATTCAGGGTGAGAGCTCCAGTTACCTCAGAGTATTAAGTCAAACTTCATGGTTCAGGGGGTCTACCGCCTAAAAAATCTGGATATGGATATGGGCTTTATTTGACATTTGAAGCCCATAATCTGAACTTGGCGGTACCGCCTAATTCCATGGACTTCATATTTCTTCCCATACCCATATGTCAGAAAAAGAGTGAATGACGAAGAAAATTCTCCATACATTTTTGACAGTTGAAGCCCAGAATCGGTATTTTGTAAAAATTAAAAAGTAAAAACTCGAAACCCAGATTCATATCGTTATGTCAAATGAAGCAGGCGAGTATTTTGGTATCGGAAGATTCATGGAAAAGTTTAATTTCTCAATTTGTGTGAAATAACTTGCTACTTTTGAGTGTAATCAACTTAATTTATAGTAAATATACCCCTAGCACTTGTAAAACGTTGAACTTCAGCAGAAGAGAGTTTAAAAGCGGAGCGAAAAGATGGAGCGAAAGAGACACAAAGACAAATTGCTATTTCGCTGTTCCTTTCTCTCGAAGTCATGTAATGGAATTTTACTCGCGAAATTCAAATTTTCGTTTCTTGTTTCGTTATCGGAATTTACATGACTTTAAAGATAAATTGTTTACCTACTTTTGATAAAAATTAGGCATTTAATTAAAGTAATGAAGATAGGTACTATGTAAATCAAAAATAGGAAAGTTTTATTTTATGTAGGTACGGTTATATATTTTGTTTTTACAGCTTTGAAGATTTTTATTCGAAACACAAAAATTAAACCAAATACCTAGCTAGCCTAGCCTAGCCACTATTCTGGCTGACTGAAGTGTGCTGAAGTGCTAGATAATATTATCCTCCTTGGAGTAATTGTGTTCTATCAATTCAATAGTGATATTATCAATTCAATAGCCACTTTTTTGTGGATATTGTCTACGGAAAGTGCCATCCCATTGACATTATTTTAAGTGATATTGAGCTGTGTTAAAGTTCTCTGTTATTTATTATGTTATAAAGCTAACTCCTTCCTATAAATGCATGTTTTTAAGACCTCAACAAAGCACTTGATCTTGTGTGCTATGAAGTTATGATAAGCTTTGGAGTTGGACCTTTGGACAAAACTTAAAGTTAAAGATGTTTCTCGTTGGCTGTGGTTATAAATGTACTGGCACATTGGTATGGTAATCAGAAAAATGTGGTAAAGTGGGGAAATACATGCTCTGATGAGTTTATGTGGTGTTAGACAGGATGGGCTGACTTCGCTCTTATATATGTACCTATATATGGACAAGCTCATCGCTGGGCTGAGCAGCACACTTGGTTGTTATATAGATAATGTCTGTGTGAGTGAATAATATTAGTTATGCTGAAGACATGGTGCTGTGCTGCTCAGCCTATCGCTGGGTGGCCTCAAAAAGCTCCTGCGAGGATTATATATGGAAGCACGGCCTAAGGTACAACGAGAAATAGAGTGAATTCATGATCTTCAGGGGTAACATTAAGAGACTTGAAAATGTGCCCCTGTTACTTTTGAACAGGGTTCCTTTGGGCCGTGTAAGTCAGTTTAAATACCTTGGGTATAGTAACTGAAACTCTGTATGACAATTTATTCTGATATAGATGGATAGGGACGCAGGGCTTTGTCGGTTAGTGGTAACATGGTGAGGCACAGGTTTGCTCAGTGTACAGTAGAAGTGTAGTCTGTGGTCAAACTTTATCCAGTTTTCCTACAATGCCCTGCGTGTGTTATACAATAACATCTTTAAATCCTTGTTGGCGCTTCCACGTTTCTCCAGTGCATTTGGCTTCTTATTTTTCAAAGGCATTCTGAGGAGAGAGGAGAGAAGTTAGTTATAGTTATATATATATATTTTGCTAGGTGAAACTTTATGTTAACATAAGTAACATAAGTAATTTTAATATTGTGATTTTGTACTAAAATAGTGAGTAAGCAAAGAAATGGTCTGAAATAAAGGAATTTTATTTTATTTGAACAGTTCAATCATTGCTTATTTTTAATAATTTCTGTCGAACAAATGTCTTTTTATTTTAAACCTAATCGATAGAAGTTTAAGTTAAGTATAAATTTCAATAAAAGCTCCATCTGTTATCATTTGTTAGATACTCTATACTTAACTTAACAGACTAACTCTAGTTTGTCTGTTTTTCGTTTCGGGACGATGAAATTATTTCAGAATTATTGAATAAATAAACCATATTAACCTATTTATTTACCAATTTCTATTCAAAGTACCTAATCCACATTATGTGCTATGTTGTAAAAGTATTTTGTAGTAAGTAGTACAACTACATATGCTATGCTATGTTCTACTTACTAAGTACAATATAGCATAGCTACAATGCACATCTATACCTACCTATCTATCGTGTGCATCTCTTATGAGACAGCGCTTAAAGCTCATATTTTCCAAATAAAATTATGAGTTGATAGACAATTTGTTAATTTTCTTAATTGCTGTTAAATTGTAATGTCAAAAGCCTACTTATTTATATTTAAGTTAGCAACTGAAAACATAAGATGTGATGTGCTAAACTGAAAAGTCTTAGAAAATAAAATAACATTTGGCCGCTGAATAAATAAATAACTTATGTATTTACAGGTCTAACTATTTAATAATCCTCATAAATGATAGTAATTTTATTTGTCTTTCATAGCTAATTTATATAAAATAAAGATAAAGAAAAATAAGGACCTAGGTACCTAAGCTACATAAATGTTAAAAATATGAATTCAAGAAACTAAACATTGCTTATTTTCAATTCTAGAAGGGTTGTGGCACTTCTTAATTGAGAATATTAACTTTGTTTAGTCTGAATTTGTCACAATATACTAATAATTTATGTAAACACAAAGGTATAAGTAGGTAAGTACAAGAAATTAACAACCAGAAATAAAGAAGCAAAATGGTATCATCATGCATTTATTAACCAAGTTGTTATTGTCACAAGTTCACAACACATATTTTAAGACATTATTACGGTATACTTTGTACTGTTTATCTTTTAAAGGTTCTGTTGAATGATTTTCTCTGTAATTATCATCCTTATAGTATGTTCTTGTTTTGGAGTAGCCGTCCATTCCATCATGTTAATAAGGAACATTCGGTCTGCTTTTCTTTAAATCTTGATAAATATCTGCAACCTTGCTCTGCTAATGAGCCTTACGGGTAGTATCCTAAGAGGAAATGAAGAACATTAAACCACAAAATGACCCAAACAAAAACTTCCACAAAATTTTGTCAAATTGTTCACGTAATTAGTGCACACAAATCGAATAGAAACCATAGTTGACCCTCAAAGATATGCCTGTTTCGTTATATTTTATTAATTTTGTGTTATTTACATATTCAAAAAGTAAAGTTAAGGGTGGTATTCCACTTATCAAATATTTGATGCAAGAAATTGGACGAGGACAACTTCGAATGGTTTCATTGATAAATTCTTTGATCAAATGCATATTGGACTAAGATATTTCATAAGTGGAATACTGTAGAAAGGCTTGTCATTTGCGTTTGGTTATTAATTGATACGTACATTATTTATTTTAGGAATACTTGTTTTTAATACTATGAAGAACTAAATTAATTGTTTTTATCGACTTTGTCCGTTGTCATTTAAAATATAAATAATAAGAGTAAAAAATGCAGAGAAATAATAATATTTTGTTAAATATTGGTATTTATTTGATATGATGCAACAAGACGCGACTATCATTCACTCGCGAAATCCAGATCCGGAAAAACAGTTAGCCGGTAGCTCCAATTGAAGCCCATATTATGGGTCTGGGCTTGAAATCAGAAATATGGATCTGAACTTCATATTCTGGATATGGATATGGGCTTTATTTGACATTTGAAGCCCATAATCTGAACTTGGCGGTACCGCCTAATTCCATGGACTTCATATTTCTTCCCATACCCATATGTCAGAAAAAGAGTGAATGACGAAGAAAATTCTCTATACATTTTTGACAGTTGAAGCCCAGAATCGGTATTTTGTAAAAATTAAAAAGTAAAAACTCGAAACCCAGATTCATATCGTTATGTCAAATGAAGCAGGCGAGTATTTTGGTATCGGAAGATTCATGGAAAAGTTTAATTTCTCAATTTGTGTGAAGTAACTTGCTACTTTTGAGTGTAATCAACTTCATTTATAGTAAATATACCCCTAGCACTTGTAAAACGTTGAACTTTAGCAGAAGAGAGTTTAAAAGCAGAGCGAAAAGATGGAGCGAAAGAGACAAACACAAATTGCTATTTCGCTGTTCCTTTCTCTCGAAGTCATGTAATGGAATTTTACCCGCGAAATTCAAATTTTCGTTTCTTGTTTCGTTATCGGAATTTACATAACTTTAAAGATAAATTGTTGACCTACTTTTGATAAAAATTAGGCATTTAACTAAAGTAATGAAGATACTATGTAAATCAAAAATAGGAAAGTTTTATTTTATGTAGGTACGGTTATATATTTTGTTTTTACTGCTTTGAGGATTTTTATCCGAAACACAAAAATTAAACTAGAATTAAACCAGTCACTAGATGGCGCTGTTCCACCTATGCAGTTAGAAGGAACGGAACGTTATAAATTTTACTTTGACGCGACTTTTTTACGTAAAACGGAACGTCAGACAGATGTTATTTATTTACCTAAATCTTTAAATTTACCTATTTCGTTTCTGTTCCTCACAGTAGTACTTATTTAATATATTATTAGTTTCCTTTGGGTTTTTAAAAAGTAATTAATTTAAATATGTTTCATACCAAAATATACCATAGACATGTACATACTTATTCAACGCCATCTAGTGAAGCAATTGGAAGCTTTTTTTTTTTTAAATGGCCTCTCAGAAAATCGCTCATTGTGTTGTGTGATATTATCAATAGCGACTTTTTTGTGGATATTGTCTACGGAAAGTGCATTTGATTGACATATTATTTTACAAGTGATATTGAGCTGTGTTAAAGTTCTCTGTTATTTATTATGTTATAAAGCTAACTCCTTCCTATAAATGCATGTTTTAAGACCTCAGCAAAGCATTTGATCTTGTGTGTTATGAAGTTATGATAAGCTTTGGACCTTTGGACAAAACTTAAAGATGTTTCTCGTTGGCTGAGGTTATAAATGTACCTACTGGCACATTGGTATGGTAATCAGAAAAATGTGGTAAAGTGGGGAAATACATGCTCTGAAGAGTTTATGTGGTGTTAGACAGGATGGGCTGACTTCAATCTTATATATGTATATATGGACAAGCTCATCGCTGGGCTGAGCAGCACACATGGTTGTTATATAGATAATGTCTGTGTGAATAATATCAGTTATGCTGATGACATGGTGCTGTGCTGCTCTGCCTATCGCTGGGTGGCCCAAAAAGCTCCTGCGAGGACTATATATGGAAGCACGGCCTAAGGTACAACGAGAAGTAGAGTGAATTCATGATCTTCAGGGGTAACATTAAGAGACTTGAAAATGTGCCCCTGTTACTTTTGAACAGGATTCCTTTGGGCCGTGTAAGTCAGTTTAAATACCTTGGGCATATAGTAACTGAAACTCTGTATGACAATTTATTCTGATATAGATGGATAGGGATGCAGGGCTTTGTTGGTCAGTGGTAACATGGTGAGACACAGGTTTGCTTGGTGTACAGTAGAAGTAAATTTTACTTTATTTAAAGCCTATTGTCAAAATTTTTATACCAGTAGTCTGTGGTCAAACTTTATCCAGCTTTCCTACAATGCCCTGCGTGTGTTATACAGTAACATCTTTAAATCCTTGTTGGCGCTTCCACGTTTCTGCAGTGCATCTGGCTTCTTATTTCAAAGGCATTCTGAGGAGAGTGGAGAGAAGTTAGTCTCTCCATATTTTGCTAGGTGAAACTTTATGTTAACATAAGTAGCATATTTTAATTTACTTTTTCAATTTTAATTTTAATATTGTGATTTTGTACTAAAATAGTCAGCAAGCAAAGAAATGGTCTGAAATAAAGGAATTTTATTTTATTTGAACAGTTTAATCATTGCTTATTTTTAATCATTTCTGTCGAACAAATAAATTTTTATTTTTAACCTAATCGATAGAAGTTTAAGTTATAAATTTCAATAAAAGCTCCCATCTGTTATCATTTGTTAGATACTCTATACTTAACAGACTAACTCTAGTTTGTCTGTTTTTCGTTTCGGGACGATGCAATTATTTTAGAATTACTGAATAAATAATCCATATTATTAACCTATTTATTTAGCAATTTCTATTCAAAGTACCTAATCCACGTTATGTGCTATTTTGTAAAAGTATTTTGTAGTAAGTAGTACAACTACATAATATGCTATGCTATGTTGTACTTACTAAGTACAATATAGCATAGCTACAATGCACATCTATACCTGTCTTTTGTGTGCAACTCTAGGAGACAGCGCTTAAAGCTCATATTTTCCAAATAAAATTATGAATTGATAGACAATTTGTTAATTTTCTTAATTGCTGTTATATTGTAATGTCAAAAACCCACTTATTTATATTTAAGTTAGCAACTGAAAACATAAAATGTGCTAAACTGAAAAATCATAGAAAATAAAATAACATTTGGCCGCTGAATAAATAAATAACTTATGTATTTACAGGTCTAACTATTTAATCATCCTCATAAATGATAGTAATTTTATTTCTCTTTCATAGCAAATTTATATAAAATAAAGATAATGATAAAAATAAGTACCTACCTATGTTACATAAATAAGTGTTAAAAATATGAATTCAAGAAACTAAACATTGCTTATTTTCAATTCTGGAAGGGTTGTGTTGTGGCACTTCTTAATTGAGAATATTGGCTTTGTTTAGTCTGAATTTGTCACAATATACTAATAATTTATGTAAACACAAAGGTATAAGTAGGTAAGTACAAGAAATTAACAACCAGAAATAAAGAACTGCAAAATGGTATCATCATGCATTTATTAACCAATTTGTTATTGTCACAAGTTCACAACACATATTTTAAGACATTATTACGGTATACTTTGTACTGTTTATCTTTTAAAGGTTCTGTTGAATGATTTTCTCTGTAATTATCATCTTATAAACAATGTTCTTGTCTTGGAGTAGCCGTCCATTCCATCATGTCAATATTAAACTTATAGGGAACATTCGGTCTGCTTTTCTTTAAATCTTGATAAATATCTGCAACCTTGCTCTGATAATGAGCCTTACGGGTAGTATCATAAGAGGAAATGAAGAACATTAACCACAAAATACCCAACCAAACAATAACTTCTACAAAATTTTGCCATGACGGGGTCATTTGTCTAATTGTTCACGTAATTAGCGCACACAAATCGAAGAGAAACCATAGTTGACCCTCAAAGATATGCCTTTTTCGTTATATTTTATTAATTTTGTGTTATTTACTTAATTCAAAAAGTAAAGTTAAGGGTGGTATTCCACTTATCAAATATTTGATCCAAGAAATTGGACGAGGACAACTTCGAATGGTTTCTTCATTGATAAATTCTTTGATGAAATGCATATTGGACAAAGATATTTCATAAGTGGAATACTGTAGAAAGGCTTGTCATTTGCGTTTGGTTATTAATTGATACGTACATTATTTATTTTAGGAATACTTGTTTTTAATACTATGAAGAACTAAATTAATTGTTTTTATCGACGTTGTCATTTAAAATATAAATAATAAGAGTAAAAAATGCAGAGAAATAATAATATTTTGTTAAATATTGGTATTTATTTGATATGATGCAACAAGACGCGACTATCATTCACTCGCGAAATCCAGATCCGGAAAAACAGTTAGCCGGTAGCTCCAATTGAAGCCCATATTATGGGTCTGGGCTTGAAATCAGAAATATGGATCTGAACTTCATATTTTTAGCCGGTAGACCCCCAGGGGGTCTACCGGCTAAAAATATGAAGTTCAGAGTTACTCTTATTATTTATATTTTAAATGACAACGGACAAAGTCGATAAAAACAATTAATTTAGTTCTTCATAGTATTAAAAACAAGTATTCCTAAAATAAATAATGTACGTATCAATTAATAACCAAACGCAAATGACAAGCCTTTCTACAGTACTCCACTTATGAAATATCTTTGTCCAATATGCATTTCATCAAAGAATTTATCAATGAAACCATTCGAAGTTGTCCTCGTCCAATTTCTTGGATCAAATATTTGATAAGTGGAATACCACCCTTAACTTTACTTTTTGAATTAAGTAAATAACACAAAATTAATAAAATATAACGAAAAAGGCATATCTTTGAGGGTCAACTATGGTTTCTCTTCGATTTGTGTGCGCTAATTACGTGAACAATTTGACAAATGACCCCGTCATGGCAAAATTTTGTAGAAGTTATTGTTTGGTTGGGTATTTTGTGGTTAATGTTCTTCATTTCCTCTTATGATACTACCCGTAAGGCTCATTATCAGAGCAAGGTTGCAGATATTTATCAAGATTTAAAGAAAAGCAGACCGAATGTTCCTTATAAGTTTAATATTGACATGATGGAATGGACGGCTACTCCAAGACAAGAACATTGTTTATAAGATGATAATTACAGAGAAAATCATTCAACAGAACCTTTAAAAGATAAACAGTACAAAGTATACCGTAATAATGTCTTAAAATATGTGTTGTGAACTTGTGACAGTAACAACTTGGTTAATAAATGCATGATGATACCATTTTGCAGTTCTTTATTTCTGGTTGTTAATTTCTTGTACTTACCTACTTATACCTTTGTGTTTACATAAATTATTAGTATATTGTGACAAATTCAGACTAAACAAAGCCAATATTCTCAATTAAGAAGTGCCACAACACAACCCTTCCAGAATTGAAAATAAGCAATGTTTAGTTTCTTGAATTCATATTTTTAACACTTATTTATGTAACATAGGTAGGTACTTATTTTTATCATTATCTTTATTTTATATAAATTTGCTATGAAAGAGAAATAAAATTACTATCATTTATGAGGATGATTAAATAGTTAGACCTGTAAATACATAAGTTATTTATTTCTTCAGCGGCCAAATGTTATTTTATTTTCTATGATTTTTCAGTTTAGCACATTTTATGTTTTCAGTTGCTAACTTAAATATAAATAAGTGGGTTTTTGACATTACAATATAACAGCAATTAAGAAAATTAACAAATTGTCTATCAACTCATAATTTTATTTGGAAAATATGAGCTTTAAGCGCTGTCTCCTAGAGTTGCACACAAAAGACAGGTATAGATGTGCATTGTAGCTATGCTATATTGTACTTAGTAAGTACAACATAGCATAGCATATTATGTAGTTGTACTACTTACTACAAAATACTTTTACAAAATAGCACATAACGTGGATTAGGTACTTTGAATAGAAATTGCTAAATAAATAGGTTAATAATATGGATTATTTATTCAGTAATTCTAAAATAATTGCATCGTCCCGAAACGAAAAACAGACAAACTAGAGTTAGTCTGTTAAGTATAGAGTATCTAACAAATGATATCAGATGGGAGCTTTTATTGAAATTTATAACTTAAACTTCTATCGATTAGGTTAAAAATAAAAATTTATTTGTTCGACAGAAATGATTAAAAATAAGCAATGATTAAACTGTTCAAATAAAATAAAATTCCTTTATTTCAGACCATTTCTTTGCTTGCTGACTATTTTAGTACAAAATCACAATATTAAAATTAAAATTGAAAAAGTAAATTAAAATATGCTACTTATGTTAACATAAAGTTTCACCTAGCAAAATATGGAGAGACTAACTTCTCTCCACTCTCCTCAGAATGCCTTTGAAATAAGAAGCCAGATGCACTGCAGAAACGTGGAAGCGCCAACAAGGATTTAAAGATGTTACTGTATAACACACGCAGGGCATTGTAGGAAAGCTGGATAAAGTTTGACCACAGACTACTGGTATAAAAATTTTGACAATAGGCTTTAAATAAAGTAAAATTTACTTCTACTGTACACCAAGCAAACCTGTGTCTCACCATGTTACCACTGACCAACAAAGCCCTGCATCCCTATCCATCTATATCAGAATAAATTGTCATACAGAGTTTCAGTTACTATATGCCCAAGGTATTTAAACTGACTTACTCGGCCCAAAGGAATCCTGTTCAAAAGTAACAGGGGCACATTATCAAGTCTCTTAATGTTACCCCTGAAGATCATGAATTCACTCTATTTCTCGTTGTACCTTAGGCCGTGCTTCCATATATAGTCCTCGCAGGAGCTTTTTGGGCCACCCAGCGATAGGCAGAGCAGCACAGCACCATGTCATCAGCATAACTGATATTATTCACACAGACATTATCTATATAACAACCAAGTGTGCTGCTCAGCCCAGCGATGAGCTTGTCCATATATACATATATAAGAGTGAAGTCAGCCCATCCTGTCTAACACCACATAAACTCTTCAGAGCATGTATTTCCCCACTTTACCACATTTTTCTGATTACCATACCAATGTGCCAGTAGGTACATTTATAACCTCAGCCAACGAGAAACATCTTTAAGTTTTGTCCAAAGGTCCAAAGCTTATCATAACTTCATAACACACAAGATCAAATGCTTTGCTGAGGTCTTAAAACATGCATTTATAGGAAGGAGTTAGCTTTATAACATAATAAATAACAGAGAACTTTAACACAGCTCAATATCACTTGTAAAATAATATGTCAATCAAATGCACTTTCCGTAGACAATATCCACAAAAAAGTCGCTATTGATAATATCACACAACACAATTACTCCAAGGAGGATAATAAGTATTATCTAGCACTTCAGCACACTTCAGCCAGAATGGTGGCTAGGCTAGGCTAGTGATTTGGTTTAATTTTTGTGTTTCGGATAAAAATCCTCAAAGCAGTAAAAACAAAATATATAACCGTTCCTACATAAAATAAAACTTTCCTATTTTTGATTTACATAGTATCTTCATTACTTTAGTTAAATGCCTAATTTTTATCAAAAGTAGGTCAACAATTTATCTTTAAAGTTATGTAAATTCCGATAACGAAACAAGAAACGAAAATTTGAATTTCGCGGGTAAAATTCCATTACATGACTTCGAGAGAAAGGAACAGCGAAATAGCAATTTGTGTTTGTCTCTTTCGCTCCATCTTTTCGCTCTGCTTTTAAACTCTCTTCTGCTAAAGTTCAACGTTTTACAAGTGCTAGGGGTATATTTACTATAAATGAAGTTGATTACACTCAAAAGTAGCAAGTTACTTCACACAAATTGAGAAATTAAACTTTTCCATGAATCTTCCGATACCAAAATACTCGCCTGCTTCATTTGACATAACGATATGAATCTGGGTTTCGAGTTTTTACTTTTTAATTTTTACAAAATACCGATTCTGGGCTTCAACTGTCAAAAATGTATAGAGAATTTTCTTCGTCATTCACTCTTTTTCTGACATATGGGTATGGGAAGAAATATGAGGTCCATGGAATTAGGCGGTACCGCCAAGTTCAGATTATGGGCTTCAAATGTCAAATAAAGCCCATATCCATATCCAGATTTTTTAGGCGGTAGACCCCCTGGTGCCATTAGCCACCTGGGGGGCTACCGCGTAACTTTATGGGTATGAACTTCATACGTTTTTGGGAACTTGAAGTCAATTTTATAAATAAAATAGCCGCTATCAGTTTCTTGTTTTGTGACATCGGATATAACCATGAAGCTCGACTTAATACTGAGGTATCGTATTAAGTCAAACTTCATGGATATAACGATTACTAGAGTGCGATTCAGATAACTCTGCGCGCGACTGAGGCATTTTTGGCGCTAGTTACAGTACATATTTTTGTTCTAAGCTTATGGAAAAGATTAGTATTCGATTTTGACCGCGCGCAGACTTATCTGGCGCACACTCTAGCTAGCAACGTCCGTCAGAACAAAGCAGCAAAAATCGATCAAAATAAGGAATTCAAAGGACAGTTGAAGCCATACCCATATCCATATTTCTTAGCCTGTAGCCCCCCAGTTCTGTTTCGTTAAGTTCTTCGTTGCTCGGAGTACCGCTTTTTGAGAATAAATCTCGTTTGTGGTGATTTTAATGTTAATATTACTTATAGAATGAGCGATTTTCTGAGAGGCCATTTAAAAAAAAAGCTTCCATATGCTTCACTAGATGGCGTTGAACGAAGTATGTACATGTCTATGGTATATTTTGGTATGAATCATATTTAAATTATTTACTTTTAAAAACCCAAAGGAAACTTAAAATTAATTAAATAAGTACTGACAGGTACTACTGTGAGGAACAGAAACGAAATAGGTAAATTTAAAGATTAACCTCCTAAGGCCCAAGCCATTTTGACCAAATAAGGGCTTGTAGCCCAGATGCCTTTTTATAGGTTCACATGGTTCGGACCCAGAAGTTTCGATGTTCAAAAAAGTGTCTTAGGATCTCCCTAAGAACGTGGGATTTTTTTTGCATATAAATGAATACCAGAAGAAGGTTTTACGTGTCTAAAAACGTCCAAATTCAGCATCCTTTACTTAGGCATATGGGCTTTAATGCATACCCTAACCAATTTTTGTAAAATTCGTATTTTTAGGCTAATTGAGTAACAGTTGACGCTTCAAGGTATATTTATATTACAGAAAGAAAATAACATATATATTTGGAATATGGCATGCTTGCTATATTTTTTATGACCACAAAAGTAGCTACTGAACACTAGCAATGTCACGAAAAATCAATTTGTATTCAAAATGTTCATTGCTGTTTGTGTTAACTATATTAAAAGGTTCGTATGTTATATGTTTTATGGGTTCACTCAGTTCGTTCCACATTTAAAAGAGAAATAGAGCATAAATAAACCAGTTTTTGTATCAAGTCCCAAAAAACACCTAAAAACACGACAACAGCCCATATGCCTTTTAAAATCAATATGGTAGGCTCCGCCCGGAATCGAACCCGGGACCTTTCACTGTCCAGGCAACTGCTCTGACTGCTGAGCTACGGAGTCGTTAGGTCGTTAGCTCAGCGGTCAGAGCAGTCGCCCGGACAGTGAAAAGTCCCGGGTTCGATTCCCGGCGGAACTACTTGGAGAATGGGTAGTTTTTTTCTAATATTTCATTTTCGATAATAAAAATTTTATTGTGGATGCAAAAAAGTAAATATAATTTGACAATACCTGTAACTAAATATCATTATAAAGAAGATAGTTCTTGTAACCACCCATATACCTTTTAAAATCTAAGTATATATAAATTCCCGCATACCTTTTAAGAGGTACTCGGATTTCTCGACGTTATTATAAATTCGTATTCTTTATTTTCGTGTAAATCTTTATGTTATTGTAAAATTTAAATGTCTGTTAGTATACAGACAAAGATACGTTTAAAAAAACCTTTAGATCATATTAATAAACATGGATAAACTTAACACGTCTATTAGGTCTGGCCATCTTGAATGAGAATTCGTCGAAAATGACAGAAATTTTTGTTTTCTGTTGGCACAACTGCTTAACCATAGATAAAATAAGAAGACCCATTAGCCGTTCAGAAACTATTTTTCACTCTTGGCGCGTCATTTAAAATGTTATGGCGCATACAAATCAGATGCCTTTTAAAAGGTGGTTGGGTGTCTACTTCATAAAATTGGCAAACGTCTTGGGTCCGTACCACTATAGACTTGCATACCTTTTATAAGGCAATTGGGCCTTACGAGGATAAGGTAAATAAATAACATCTGTCTGACGTTCCGTTTTACGTAACAAAAGTCGCGTCAATGTAAAATTTATAACGTTCCGTTCCTTCTAACTGCATAGGTGGGACAGCGCCATCTAGTGAGCGAGCTTTCAGAAAATCGCCCAATTCTTTGGGATGTGCTGTGTTTGAAAAAAGACTTCTTTGAACATTGTTAATGCCTTTAGTTATGCATATTTTGTTGTTTTATTGTTGTTAATAAAGGGTGCAGTGTTAAACCTATGTTTCATTTAGGTACACAAAGTTTCCTTATAAATAAATAATATGTATACTATGCCTATGTGTGAGTGTGTGTTTATACGACTTTGTAATGTGCATTATGTGCATAACATAAATGTGTGTTTAATGGGGAACTTGCATTAAAATTATTTTGAGAAATTATATTAATAATCCAATGATGATAGCCATTAAAAGTGCATTCGTGGAAGATTTATTTCAAAATTATTATTATTTTGTAAATTTATTTTAATGTAAAGTTACGTAAATTGAAACGTGATTTGAAACACCAATCAGCGCGCAGTGACGTCATTCCATTAGTCACTTAAGCTGAGTTCAAAAACATATAGGTAATCATACATTCAAATCATGTCATAAAACATTAAAAATATCTACAAAATGGCAAAAGGCTTGACTAAATTCGACTCGCGAGATTTGCTTAAGGTTTATATGGACATAGTGCGGTGGTTATTTATGGAAAATTCAAATTTTTCAAGTGTAGAGATTGCTGTTTACTTTATACACTGTTGATGCAAGATCTAACGAGGTTATGATTTTTACGATTACAAGGTACTTACATCAAAATGATCTTCACAACATTGCAAGGCAGATTTTGAAGACGGTGAATGTTGTCTTATATAGCTCCTTTCATCCACTTTTCTCTAAGTTTAGGCTCTTGAGGCACAGTTAAAACTGCACACTCTATTTTGTGAGATTTAGCTTTACTTGTAAAAGAATTATCCATTGTAGTAGTAATAAAGTATCGTTTCCTGACTTTTTTGTATGTCAAATAAAACTGCAATAAATTAATTCTGTCTTACAAAAATAATATTTACGCGCCATGAAAAGTTATGTGCATCTGAAAGGAGTGACCACTGACCACGAAAAAAGAAACAGGTTGAGAGCCTATCAGAGAATCTTTACGCGACATGAAAAGTTATGTGCATCTGAAAGGAGTGCCCACCAAAAGAGAAATAGCTTGAGACCCTGTCAGAGAATCTAGTAAAAAAATTGTTGATTCCTAAGCAAAACTTCAAATAATTCGTATTAATTCTGAGTTGAACACTCAGTTCAGCAACTGTTAAAAATTTACTGTCACCTGTCAAAGTAATTAAGCATTGTGTGTTAATTTTTTTTAAATTCGAATCTAGTAAAGAATTTAGCTTGGTCACTGAGTTCATACAATTTGTGCATTATCGAATCTCTCAAATTTTGCAAGTAAACTAAAGAAATACATAAAATTACTTTAAATATCTAATTGTTTAGCACCTTATGAAGAAACAATGGTACAAACGTTAATAGTTTAATAATAAATGGAATTTATCTATTTTGACAACTAACGACAAACGTTTGAACTGAGTGACCAACGTTTTCGGTTTTAATGACTAGGCTTCGCCACATAGATAAGTGAAAGTAAGCTTAAGTTTTTTCACTCGACTGCGGCGGGCGAAGTCAAAAATTACCTGACTGCGGCGGGCGAAGCCTAAAAAGTGTTACGTTTTTGACCTAAATGTATGTGTTTCTGTTCCTATGTTCCCTCGTAACTACTAAACGGATAAACTGATTTTGTTAATTGATACGTCATCAGATTCGTCTTAATAGCCCGAGTGAAAATAAAACATCAATATTAACAAAAAACAAAATGGCGGCTTTTAGGCGGCATATTATTCTGTGCATTGTAAAAGAAATATTTTTAAATCTCATCGTGGGGTCACTCTTGTCTCCAGATTTAAAAAGCGGAATTAACTTACTACATTTCATTAAATCGGGGAAGACTCCTTCGTCAATACACTTATTAAAAATAAAAGCTAAATAAGGAGCTATTGGATCAATTATTGATTTAATAACATTAGTTGATATATTTTGCATTGCAGGGCTTATGTTATATAAGGTCCTTCTTAAATAGTGCACATAATTTTAAGGGGTCAATGTACTCATGCACACAAGCAACTTTTACTATGGTACCAACATTGAAATCGCAAAAAAAAATATCAGCTGTTCCATACATTTTAATCTATTCGATTTAATATTTTCTTTGAAACAGCTGATTTCTTTTTCACATTTTCAATGTTGGTACTATAGTAAAAGTTTTTTGTATGCGTGAGTACATTGACCCCTTAAAATTATGTGCACTATTTAAGAAGGACCTTATATATTTTTGTAAATAACCTTTAAATATTCTTTAAAAAAAAGAATTTCCTTTATTTCTTTATTCCGGACCGGCCGAATAGTGCCGGAGAATTATATAGAAATAAAGGCAGCATTTACTTTGCAGTTGGCCGTTGCAGTTATTATTTTTGCAAGTGGCCTAGTGCGCGCACTTAAAAACCGAATATCAGGTGGCCTGTTCGACTAAGGACTGCAGGCGGCCTGCCTGCTGAGCTGACTGATACATATACCTATGTAGTAAATATAACTCAGTACTTATATTTTCTTACACTATTAACATCTTCATTTAAACAATATATTTATAACAATGTAACAGTATATTTACTCCAGTGTGCAGCAGAAATAAATCAAGTATCAATATAATCAATCAAGCAACAACAAGTATTTTTGCCTTTGTCAATGTTAGAGTTCACAATATTTTAGACTAATGGAAAATAGGCATATTTTCAATACTTATATGTTAGTGCGTTTTACGTAAAATTTACTTAATTTTTAATTACCTTAAAAAACAGTAAAAAATGATGGTAGCCATATTCTGTCAATTTCGTTTTCACAAAAATTAAATAAGTTTTCTTTCATTTACCTATCTGGCGAAGCCTAGTCAGTAAAACTGAAATCTTTGGTCACTCACTTTTAGCGTTTGTCGTTAGTTGTCAAAATTTCTTGGTCACTCCTTTCAGATGCACATTGAAAAGTTTGACGTCCTAAGAAATGACGTCACGTCCGGCCATTCTTCTTCTTCTTCTTCCTTAATGGCTTGCTTTGTGTTTGTTCACAATTCCGCCAATGTCACGTAGTTAGCTTTTACACGGTTGGGATGCGATTGCGAAGTTCGTCATTCATTACATTCTAAGCGAATTAACCTAGAAGGGATGAAAACGCCACAATAAACATCACAAACATTTAACATATAGGCGGTTATATATTTAGAGTTTTAGGTTATTATATATAATAAATTTAGACAGTATTTTCAAAAAACGGGTGTTAACAAGACACAACAGGGATTTCATATTTATAGGGCGGGGAATATTGTTGGGTAGGATGTCGTATAGGGAAATGTTTAACTTAGGGCAATTAAAGAATAGGTGATCCACGGAACCTTCCTCCATCTCACAGTCACAGAGGGAGTGATCTTTAATTCTCAGTCTCGCCAGGTGGGTAGGTGTACAGGCATGCCCTATGCGTAGACGACAAATGATGGATACCACTTTCTTGTTCAGATCCTTTACTTTAAAAAACCCAGGGCTTCGGTGGGATTACCTGCTGGATATCAAAGAAGTATTTTCCAGCACGGTCCTTTGTCTGCAACCAATGGGTCTGCCAAGACTTCAGTAGGTGTTGCTGAGTTAGAATGAGGAGGTCCTGGTGGAATAACTCCGAGTAGTCCAGAGATCCAGATGTGGTGGCGGCTTTGGCACAGGAGTCAGCAGTGACGTTGCCGGGTATACCATTGTGACCGGGAATCCAAGCTAAGACTACCTCAATTGATTTTAGTTGGCATCTCATCAGAGCTTGCCTGATATTCAGAATGACAGGGAACCTGGATTTTGAACGAAAAGGGTTTGACAGTATTGCTTGGAGGCAACTTAGTGAATCGCTTAAGATTATGGTTTTGTTTAGACTATGGGTCTCAATGAAAAGTATTGCTTCAAGAACGGCGATAGCTTCGCCGGTGAAGACGGAGGAGGGGGGAGGAATTTTGTAATTAAGGATGACATTGTGACGAGGGGACCAGACTGCGGCCCCCACGGGGCTATTCTCCTGCAGTTTGGAGGCGTCAGTATATATCGGAATCCAACCATTCCAATCCTTGGCAAGCAATTTATTGAAAGTCTGCGGTGCTAGAGGAGAGTCTTTTTCAACCCCAAAATCAAGCATTACAGGGGGGGTGAATATTAGAGAGTCAAAACTGTTATCAAAGAGTGGTTGGTGTGAGAATTGTTTAATAGGAATTTGGGGGTTATTAAATTTATTAAAACTGTGTAGTATGCAGGGAGTTTTTTCTATAGAGTCTGACTGGAATAACTCAGCCATTCTTTTTAATATTGGGAGCAGGGGGTGAGATGACATGGTGAGAATTTTGAGGACAAAGCGATCACTAAGGTATTGCCTTCGCAGAAAGAGGGGGGGGTCGCAGCATTCGACCTGAAGGGCGTTGATAGGGGATGACCTCATTGCACCCAATATGATGCGTAGGCATTTTGATTGGATCTTGGTAATTCTGTCTAAAGGGAGCTTGTTGCAAGGGTCTAATAAAAAGGATCCGTAATCGAAATGGCATCGTATAATTGCATTGTACAAAAGTTTTTGGGAGTAAGGATGAGCTCCCCACCAGACACCCGAGAGTGCCCTTAATATGTTTACACCCTTTTCACACTTACTGACTACGTTATCAAAGTGAGGGATTCCCGAAAGACGTGAGTCAAGAATCATACCCAGGAACCTGACCTTATTGCTAGTTGGGATGGGGCTACCCTGGAACTCCACAAGCGGAACTGGGGTGTTACGTTTCCTGGAGAAAGTCACAACAGAACATTTATTGACAGAGAGCGTAAGTCCGTGGTCCGATAGCCAGTCACCAAGGTAAGAGAGTGCTGTGTTAAGTCTGGAGGTTGCTTCAGGGAGGTTGCTCGATCTGACATACAAGGCAACATCATCCGCATATTGCAGAACCTGACAGAAAGGATTAACTACGGACTCTAGGTCACTTGTGTATACGTAATATAATAGGGGGCTAATAACAGATCCCTGAGGCAAACCCTTCCACACTGTTCTGGGGGGTGAGCTAAAATTCTGGTATCTGATCTCTATACTTCTACCCGATATTGAATTTAGAATGAAGCGCACCAACTTCTCAGGGACACTCAGCTGAAGCAATTTTTGCCTGAGCACTGGAAGAAGGACGTTGTCGTAAGCAGAGGCTATGTCGAGAAATACGCCTACCACTTGTTCTTTTCTCTTAAAAGCAATACGGATGTCAGACGTCAGAACACTTAGATTGTCAAGGGTACTGCATCCTTTTCTGAAGCCAAACTGGGATGGGCCCAAGAGGTTTTGACTCTCCAGGATCCACTCCAATCTGTTCCTGATCATATGTTCCATAATTTTGAGGAGGGTGGAGGATAAAGCAATGGGTCTGTAAGAGCCTGGGTCCTGGGGATCTTTTCCGGGTTTAAGAAGGGGGATAATAATTTGCTTATTCCATGAGTCTGGGATGATACCCAAATCAAAAAAGTTATTAAGTAAATTTAGAAAAATATGTTTTGTTTTCTCCGTGGCTTTAACCAGGAATGAATATGGTATTCCATCGATGCCAGGAGATGAGTCAGAGAGACCTGAGAGCGCCGTTTGGAGCTCATCAAATGAAAAAGGCTTATCCAGTGCATGAGTCGATGGCATAAAAGAGTGGGGGTTCACCGGCATGCAGTCACTGTTGGGGACAAACGGTGGAGCCAGCCTATCCGAAAAAGCATCAATCCAGCAGGATGGGTTATTAGATGTAGGGTTCCTACGATTTAGGGCACAACGGAATCTTCTAATCTGGTTCCAGACCACATTAGGTGGGGTGCCAGGAGAAATCGACTCGCAGAACTTCTTCCAGCCTTCCTTCTTCTTAGCAGAGAGAAACCTCTTGGTACGAGCATCTATTCGCTGATAATTTATGTAATTTTCCATGGTCATATTAGAACTGTACTCTTTTTCAGCCTCCTTTCTTTTTTGTATCATAGCAGTGCACTCTGAGTCCCACCATGGGGGGGATTTTCTTAAAGAAGGGGATTTTTTGAGTGGGATATGGGAGTCAGCTGATGCTTTAATTGTATCAGCAAATTGAGAATATACCTGGAGGCAATTTTCGGATGAAATAATCGTGGGAAGGGAATCTACATTGTTATCCAATTCCGATGTGAAAGAAGGCCAATCTGCTTTGTGGAGGTTGTATCGTAACAGAGGAGGGGGGTCAGCACTTGTGGGGGGGCCCAGTGGGAAGGTAATAAAGATGGGAAAGTGGTCGCTTCCTAAAGTGCTTGGAAGAAGATTCCAAGAGAGCTCAGAGGCCAGGTTGGGAGAGCTAATGGTAAGGTCCACAGCACTGGGGTTCTGGGTTGGGGATGTCCTTCTCGTAGGACGCCCATCATTTAAAATACACAGATTTTCAGAGTCCAGTAAATCCACAATGAGATTTCCAAAAGCATTGGACTCAGCCGAGCCCCATGATAAATGGTGGGCATTGAAGTCGCCCATTAATACCATTGGAGGGGGAAGAGCTTGGATGATGGATTTGAGCTCTTGGAGAACATTAGAGTTGGGATGTGGGATATAAATGGAGGCAAAAGAAACACCATTGGTTCTTATTGCAACTGCATTGATAAGATTTGTATTGTGAGGAGGAAGATTAATAGAGTCGAAAATTAGGGAGCGCTTGACAATCAAGGCGCTTCCAGCCCAACCGTCCCCTCTGTCATCCCGCAGACACGTGAACCCAGGGACCCCAAAGTAACTTCCCGGGGCCAACCATGTCTCCGAGATGGCGAGGAGAGACGGTGAGAATTTATTGATGAGATATAGAATTTCAGAATATTTACTTCTAATACTTTTACAGTTCCATTGTATACTGTTCACCGCCATTTTTAGAGAGTGAAGTGAGAAGGGGCATTATTTTTGAGGCAACGTTGGGCGGTAGAGGGACATCATTAAATTTTGATAGGATGTTGGCTACAAGCAGTCAAAGGAGGTCGAGGGTGTCATCGTTTGGGGACTCGTCTGAGGATTGGGAGCCATTCCCCAAGGCGCAGCCATTGGGATTTGAAGAGCGAACATTTTGAATAATGTCTTGGTGTGCCTTCTTGTCATAAGATTTGCCCAAGGGGGATCGTGGGCGAGGAGGGCGGGAGATGGTTTTCCGGTAGGACACTGATGGACTATGACTAGGCGGCATTTGGGAGGAGTGGGGAGAATGATGGGGAGCAATAACCGTTTTGGTTGTGTCTGCATACGACTTTCTTGAGGTGGGGTATTTCTCCGATGCCTCTTGGTATGATATGTTGTCCTGGGACATAGTTATTTTAATTGACTTCTGGCGGGAGTGTTCAGGACAGGATTTGTTTGTAGCAAAGTGTCTGCTGGAGCAGTGTAGGCAAGTTGCGTTTTCTTCTGGCACTTGACATTCCTCACCTGCATGGGGTTGAGCGCACCGATAGCACCTGGGCTTTGAGCGACATTGGGACTTAATGTGGCCGAACCTGCAACAATTGTTGCATTGGATGGTTGGCAGCTGGTAGCTTTCTACCGGGATAGCCGTATAATATGAAAAAATCCTCTTTGGGAGGACTTGACTTTTAAACGTCAGAACAACTGATTGAGTTGGAATCCAAGTAATTTGGTCATTAATTTTTTGTTTACGGTTCAGACGCCTAGCCTTCAGCACTGTATCACAGCCCTCTGGCAGGACGAGGGATTCGACGAACTCTTCCATTGTTAGATCAGTTGGGATATTCCTAACTATACCCATGCGGGTGACATTGTATGTCGGGATTACTGCAACGTACTTATGGGATTTCAGGAGTGGGTTCTTTAAGAAACTGTTTGCAGCTGAACTGCTTTTAAACTCTACAGAAATCCTGTTGCGGCCAACTTTTTTAATGCCATCTTTGGCAATGTCTTTGACATGGTTTTTAGACAGAAATCTGCCGAATATAATGGGGCGAATAGTGGTTCCAGAAGAGGGATCTGTTTCATTTACTGATACATGTACAAGAAATGGATGTTTATCAGAGTCCGAGTAGAGTTTCTGAGCATCATCATCGAGCGAGGGATGTCTGTACACCGCCTGCCCAGTGAGAGCTGGTTGGGTCGATTCGTTAACCAGTTTTTTTGGAGGGATTACCTGGGTTTCACCCTCAGGAAGTCTTCTTTTCGTCGCGGATTGTGAGAAAAGAGGAGGAGACAGTTCCATTGGCGCTGGGTTGCCGTCAGGAGGGTCGGGGGGGTCGGGAGGGATCGTCGCCATTATTTATTTATTAGATTAAACAGAGGAGGGGTTATATTAAACACTTACCGGACAGCACAGTACAACACAAAATATACACACACTGTAACCAATACTAAGTATAAAAGGCTTAGAGTTACGATTATTATGAAATGATCATGAAAAGAGACCGAAGTCACTGAAAATCCCTTGAACACGTGTATCTACTAACACTCGCGAACACGGAAAAACGTCCGGCCATTGAGCGTTTACGCGCGGACTTTGAAATGTTAATTTTTTATTTGCATTTAATAAATAATTTAAGCATATTTCAACTTTTTCGCTTGTGATATCTTCATACAATCCTTAAATCTTTCAGATAGACTACATTTATTAAATAATGCAAGTTCCCTATTATACACCAAAAGCTGCTGGAGCCCGATAACAGATGGCGCCAGATATACACTTCCAATAAAGAGGCCGATGATTGGTCTCTATTTCCTTTAAATACAAGTTACTCTATGGTCTATGTCAGTCATATGTCAATGTCATCCATCGTGATGTCATCTGTCAAAGTCATGTCGTGGGCATGTCATGTATAAAAGTTGCATTTTCAACAAATTATTTAATTTTTGCGAGACTTAAAACTACAAAATTACATACATTTCATACATTTTTGTTCAATATAGAATATCAGTAGCATTTCTTTAATCGTGCAATGTGTTTGTTTTCAAAGGAATCGTTAAAATGTTGAGAACTTTGGTTAGGTTAACTCCAGCTTCTATAATTCCTATATTCAGGAACAAAAATGGTAATGATTACGACTACCTCAACACACAAGTGGAAACACCAAACAGTGGATGGGAGCGTGTGAAGAAAATGTATACGGGAAGGCAAGTTTTTCCTTAATTTAATAAGTAACTTTCAGAACTCTGGCTGCCCTAACACCAGACATTCTCTATAGTTGCTATGAATGCGTTTGATAACTGCTAAACTTAGTCATTTATTCATAGATTCCAAAAATAGCCCCAATAATAGCCCACTGCATTCGGAGGTGTATATCAAACAAAACATCATTGATATCAAACACTTCATTAGTTGCTAAGGAAAAATTGTAACATAGTTTTTAAGTTTTAAATGTTAATAACAAAATACGGATCATTGCCTGGTCTAAAATTCTACTATAATATATTTTTTTTATTATTTTGATCTGCGATCAGCCCATTAGCCATATACAGATGAGTTGTACGTTATTAGTAAGTACCTACTATAATATTATAAATGTGAGATGTTTGGATGTTTGTATGTTTGTTACTCAATCACGCCAAAACGGCTGAACGGGTTTGGCTGAAATTTGGGACACAGATACTTTGTAGCCTGGAGGAACATACGCTACCCGAAAAACATTCACATTCCCGCGGGATCACGTCGTGTAGTCCAAGCGGGCGAAGCCGCGGGTGGAAAGCTAGTATTTAATAAAGCATATCATTGGTGGCAACTGGTTCAACTAAGCTGATTTTTATATTTATGCTACGCTACATTTCTATGGAGGTATTTGATATTCACAAATCATATTTATTGGTTTATATTAGCGTAGCATTAATGGAACATCTCTAGTGTAAAAGCAGATTACCCTGCTACCCTGGGAAACAGTTCCAGAAATGATGTCATTTTTTTTGCAGCCAATATGAAGAGGTCTCAGTAGAAATGAACAATGTTATGCAGGCGGCCATGAGTGGAACATTTATTGGTGCTTGTTTTGGAGGCTTTGTTAAATCAAAAGATGCTTATGTGTATTTTATAGAAAATAATCAGGCAACTATATTCAAATCCACCATGGATGCTAAGGTAAATTAAATAGTATTGTTCACGCCGCGCGTGATTCATTCATTCACGTTGATTCGTGGGTTCGGCGCCAAGCGCCGTCCGCGCAACACCAGTTGGCCGTAAGCAGCCGTGAGACAAGTTCGTGTGTTTCTGTAGCGACGTGCCGCGCAAGTTACCTACCCATATGGGGACCGAGATTTCGTTTTGCACCTACTAGGGCTCCGGTCGGGGTACGGACTTGTAACCCGTGTGTGTTCGCTTTGAAAAGCGCCGGGAGTTTTAGCTGCCTAATTAGGGCATTGTGTAGTATAAGAGTGTTAGCTGTAAGAGTATCCCATCGGGGGTTGTGTGGAGATCGTTTCGTCAGGCGCGCGCCGGCGAGACAACGTTCAGCCCCCCTGGATTACGGACAGTATCCCTTACCATAAGGTAGGACTAGTTTTAATTTACTTAATTTTGCATGAGAAACCTTCGATTCAATAAACTGTGGAACACAGTAGATGTGGTCATCACAATTGTGCGTGATCATATTTTTGGTAGCAGAGCTTAGTTGATATAATTAATTTTCATATTAAAATTAACTACATAAAATTTCATAGTAAAAATAAAAAGCGTACCTAAAAAGAGTACCTAAAAATTATTTTTTTTTGTTGAAATCTCGAGGGTATTTGAAGATCCCGAGACGATTTGAAGTACTAAGAAATTGTTCTAGTAAATTCTCGAAGCGAATGTTTCTCACTTGGTGGATCCGATAATAGATAGACACTTATATAATTGTTGTCACATACTAGTGTTTTGATACGAGTTTACTCGCCTAGATGTGTATATTTTTTTTTGTGTGTCCGGATTTATTTGACGAATAGTTTCGTTCGAAAGTGTTGTTTATTAGTACCACATACTAGTGTTTGTTCCGAGTCCGCTTGCCTAGTTAAAAAAGTGGAACTAGTTTTAATTATTAGTAGTATTAAATTACGAGTATTATTATTAAAAATAGTTTTGTTTTCGTTTGTTGATAACGGTTTAGTAGTTGATTTGCGAGGTATGCCATACCGTTAATCCTATACGTTTTGTTTATACCGTTATATTGTTAGCCCTTGAAATTGGTAAGTTGCTAATAATTTATGAAACTAGTAGGGTCCGTGTATGTCGTCCGAATTTTAACCCTTGAACCCCGTTGGGGCCAATTCTGACCACGCATATAGCTGTCAACGTTCACTCAAACCCGGGGCGGCCAATATTGACCAGGCGCCGGCCGGCACAGATTACTTGTGTTTTATATTATCGTGACGCGACCTATTTCTATTGTTTTTTTTGTTGATGTTTACCACTTTTATATTTCTTTGTTTGCTTTGTTTATTAAACGGAGTATAAATGGCTCCTACGAATCCGCTCGCCGTATCCAGGGCTGGCATCCAAGGAGTTTTGCGTTGGCTTGCTTGTGCGGTCACATTAATAGACCGAGCCGACCGGGTAGGCGCGTTGCTAGCTCGGTATGGCGGGCTGGCAGCTCGGCTGCAAGACCTGGAGCGCCACGCCATGGAGTGTCGCGCGTATTTTCTGGAGAACCCCCCAGCTGATGATGCCGTGTCGGAACAGCTGGAGCAGGATGTAGCCCAGGCCTATGAGTTGGCTGACCAGTTCACGGAGGCGGCTGAGAGGGCCCTGGCTGTTCGGAAGGGGGAGCCGGTTTTGAGCGGGGAGGTCAAACCTACCCCGACGGCGTTGCTAGGCCGATTACCTACGCTGGAGATTCCCACTTTTAATGGGGATCTGTCAGCCTGGATGGGCTACATTAATTTGTTTGACAGTTTGGTGGATTCACGACGGGACTTATCCCCTAGCGAGAAGTTGGCCTATTTGCGCTCCTCCCTGCGAGGAGAGGCCAGCGCGGTAATCCAGCACCTGCTCATCAGCGACGACAACTACCAGGTGGCTCGCCAGCTTCTGGTTAGCAGGTACCAGAATGTCCGGTTACTGGCGGACACCCACGTGGCCACGATTTTGGCCCTCCCGCGAATCACGCGGGTACACCTGTTACGGAGGGAGTTGCTGAACCCGCTACTGTCAGCGGTCAACTCCCTAAGGCGATTGGACCTGCCGGTGGATCAGTGGTCCTTTGTACTGCTGCACATAGTCCTCGCCAAATTGCCTGCTGAAATGAAGGGGCGTTTCGAGCAGAGGTACGGAGGCGACAGCGCCTCGTATCTCCCGCCCTTCGCGGACCTCCTTCGTTTTTTGGAGGACGAATGTAGGGTGACGGACCACCTGGAGCCCGCCCCGGTTCCAGGTGTTGGTCGTATGGTGGCGGCGAGGGAACAGCCCCGTCGCCCGACCAATCGCTATGCTGCCTTCCAGCAGTCCCCTCCCCCCGCACCGAGTGAGCGGTGCAGGTATTGCAGGGGAGATAGGCACGGGGTGCACGAATGTGCCAAATTTAGAGGCCTCCGCCCAGAGGGACGGAGGGCCGTTGCAAGACAGCGCCAATGGTGCTATAGGTGTTTGGGGGGACACATGCAGTCGGCGTGTCCCCAGACCGAGGATTGTCGTCTTTGCGGAGGGAGGCATCACCCCCTCCTTTGTTTGGACCGCAAGGACGCCGGGAGCGACCGGGGTTCGAATTCCTCGCGCACGGGCGGGGGCCCGGCAGCCCGGAACCGGTCCCCTAGAGATTCGGCGGGGCTTAGCCCCCCCGTTCAGTCCCCCCCGGAGAGGGGGAACTATAGGAGAGACGCCCCCGCCACGGGCGGGGGTAGGGGGGTACCACAAGAGTACGCCACGGTGGCGATGGGCACGGGCCCTATTTGCTACTCCCCCCCCCTAATGGAGAGGCCTCGATTGGGGTACTATGTACCGAGGCACGCCCCACACGGGTATTACCCTGCACCTAGGAGTGCTGTTGGTCGGGGCCAGTATGTACCCGATTGGGACCCGCTCGCCCGGTACGAGCGTCCCACATTTGGCGCGCCGACTCAGGCGCGAGGGGGACAAGTACCCCCCCAAAATTTTTAATGGCGCCCCTGTCGGACCCAACCACCCCTCCGGAGCTTGTGCTGTTGCCAACAGCCTCCGTGAATGTTTGGGGACCTAAGGGCAATGTTGTCACGGTGCGTGCCCTTTTGGACTCAGGTGCCCAGGGGTGCATAATGTCCAGGTGGCTTGTCCGACAGCTGGGTCTTTTGCTTGTGCCGCATCACGAAGCGGTACGGGGGGTGGGAGACTCGCGGATCCCTGATCCGATTGGTCGAGTTGAGTTCTCCTTCTCCCCCCACTTCACGCCAAGGCCGAAGATCGGTGCTTCGGCGATAGTATTTGATAAGGTGGTTGGACCACTCCCGCAAGTGCGAGTGCCGCCATCCACGATTGAGCTGACGTCTGGACTGGCTTTGGCTGATCCTTCCTTCCACCGACCGGGCCCAATACACTTGTTGATTGGTGCGGATGTCCTCGGTCGTGTACTGTGTGGAAGCAAGCGAGTTTTGCAGACAGCCGATCTTGTCGCCTTGTCCTCGTCGCTGGGTCATGTGGTGATGGGAAAGGTACCACAGACACCAGAGACCCCGTCGGTAGACCGCCAGACCATTGTCGGTTCTACTTTGTCCGACGTTCTCCAAAAGTTTTGGGAGGTGGAGGAACCCCCCACTGCCAAGCGGTTGGATCCGTTAGCCGAGGAGTGCGAATTGTTCTACCAGAACAACACTGGGCGCCTCCTCTCGGGTCGCTTGATTACCCGCTTGCCCTTCTTGGCGGTTCGCCCTCCTTTAGGGAGCTCCCGACCGATGGCCGAGAAGAGATTGTTGTCCATGGAGCGTAGGATGGCCAGGGATCCCGCATTCAAGGAGAAGTATATAGACTTCATGCGGGAGTATTTGGACCTTGGGCACATGTCCATCTCGCAGTTGGACTGGCGTAATGTGGAACATTACTTCCTGCCACACCACGCTGTTTTGAAGACTTCCAATGGGAAGATCCGCGTGGTCTTTGATGGTTCAGCGCCCACGTCAACCGGAGTGTCGTTGAATCAGTGTCTGCATGCGGGGCCGAAGTTGCATCACGATGTCTGTGATGTTTTGACCAACTTCCGCCGGCACGCTGTCGTCTTTGTGGCCGATATCCGCATGATGTTCAGACAGACCGTGATTCACCCGGAGGATAGACGATACCAGCTCATCCTTTGGCGTGAGGATCCCCAGGATCCGATGTTGGCTTACGAGCTGAACACCAACACTTATGGTTTGCGGTCGAGCCCCTTTGTGGCGATCCGTTCGCTTTTGGAGCTCGCAGAGCGCGAACGGCTACGCTATCCCCGGGCATCTGCTCTTATTGAGGGGGGGGCCTTATTTGTCGACGATATCTGCACGGGGGCCTCGAGCTTAGATGAGGCTCTCGTCTTACGTGATGAGCTGATTGCGCTCTTGAGGGCTGGTGGCTATGAGTTGCGGAAGTGGCTGTCTAACTCACCGGACCTATTGGCAGATTTGCCTAAGGACCACCAGCAAGAGCCGCTCCTCTTTGAAAATCCGGAGACTCCAGACATGCTGTCTGTTTTGGGAGTCCAGTATCGACCAGTCCCGGATTTGTTCACATATAGATTGGAACTGCCAGACCCAAAGGTCTGGACTAAACGCACGGTGCTGTCTACTGTAGCCCGTACCTTTGATCCGAACGGTTGGCTCAGCCCTGTAGTGTTTTCGATGAAGTGCTTCCTACAGGAGCTCTGGGCTGCGGAATTGTCATGGGATGAGCCCCTCTCTGGTAGCCTCCTACGAGAGTGGGTGAGGTTCGTGTCATCCCTACCCGACGTCAATCGGGTTTGTATACCGAGGCAAATGTTGCCTTCGGGAAAGTTTAAAGCCTCCCTGCACGGCTTTTGTGACGCGTCCGAAAGCGGATACGCGGCAGCCGTTTACATCCGAACGGTGGATGCAGCAGGCGTTGTCGCCGTACACTTAGTTACGGCCAAGAGTAAGGTCGCCCCCCTTCGGACTAGGCTAACCATTCCGAAGTTGGAGTTGTCCGGCGCCACTCTCTTAGTACGGCTACTCAATCATGTTGCCGACACCTTGGGAAACGGTGTCGACTTGGGGTCGATATTTGCGTGGTCTGACAGCCAGGTCGTCCTTTGTTGGCTGAAGAGTTCAGTCCACACCCTTGAGGTTTTTGTGGCCAACCGGGTCTCACAAATTCAGACTTCAAAGGCCCCGTTGATTTGGCGCCACGTACCGGGCGAATTGAACCCCGCAGATTGTGCCTCCCGCGGCTGCGAGGCGCCTGAGTTAGTGGACCACCACCTATGGTGGAGTCCATCATGGTTGTTACGGCCTGAGCGCTCATGGCCTGCCACCCCGGCTGTGGCCAGAGTCCCAGACCTAGGCATGCGTGTTCACGCCGTGGAGACGGTGGCGGCTCCGCAGATGGAGTTTTTGTTAGACCGCTACAGTTCTCTTGATAAGTTGCTCGGCGTGACTGCTTGGATGAGGCGCTTTGTGCGAAATTGTCGCCAGCCTCAGGAGAAATCGTTGTCTCCGGTCCTCGCCCCACAAGAGCGGCAAGACGCTCTGTTGCATTGGTTGCGAGTGACGCAACAGCGAGAGTTTGAACCGGAGCTGAAAGCCCTGCGCTCAAGTAAGTCCAAGTTGAAGGGACCCTTGGTGCGGTTGAATCCCTTCTTGGACAGTACCGGATTGCTGCGTGTCGGAGGTAGGCTCAGACATGCCAACCTGCCGTACGGATCACGCCACCCTTTGTTGCTCCCCAAGGATGGACCGTTAGTTAGACTGTTGATTACAGACCGACATGTAAAGAATGCTCATGCCGGTTGTAATGCTTTGACCGCGCTCCTCCAACGAGAGTTCTGGATTTTGTCAGCGCGGAGAATAATCCGATCCGTTATTTTTCGTTGTCTCCCGTGTTATCGTTTGCGCGCCGATACGATGCAGCCCCAGATGGGTGATTTGCCTGCCGATCGAGTGAACGAATCGATGCCCTTCTCAGGAGTTGGAACGGATTTTGCGGGGCCATTTACCGTTAAGACATCGCGGCTTCGTAATGCTAGAACGGAAAAGGCTTACTTGTGTGTATTTGTTTGTTTGGCCACTAAAGCGGTCCACCTGGAGGTGGTTAGTGCCCTCACCACAGAAGCCTTTGTAGCCACGTTGAATCGTTTTGTGTCTCGCCGCGGAATGCCGTCGTTAATAAGGTCCGATTGTGGAACCAATTTCAAGGGCACCGATAGGTATTTAAAGGAAGTTTGTGAATTTTTGGATAGGAATAATTTTGAGATCGGATCCACACTCTCTCGCAGAGGGGTACGATGGCAGTACTCCCCGCCATCCTGCCCCCACTGGGGAGGGATTTTTGAAGCAACTGTAAAGGCCGCTAAAACTCACCTTCGTCGCGTTATTGGGGAGACGGTCCTCACGTTTGAGGAACTCGCGACCGTATTTTGTAAGGTTGAGGCGGTCCTCAACTCGCGTCCGTTGTGTCCGTTGTCTTCGGACGCGAATGATTTAGAGGCCCTTACGCCGGGCCATTTTTTGATTGGCAGACCGCTTAACGCCTTGCCGGAATATCCTTATTCCGAAGTGCCCTCCGGACGGCTCTCGCGATTTGAATTGCTCCAGCAGCTTACGCAGAGTTTTTGGCGCCGTTGGCATCTGGAGTATTTGCACATTTTGCAGCAACGCGTTAAGTGGTCGGATAGGACGACCCCACCCAAGGCCGGAGACCTCGTGTTGGTAAAGGATCCAAACCTGCCGCCCCTCCGCTGGCGTTTAGGACGCATTGTTCAGCTTCATCCGGGGTCGGATGGTGTGCCCAGGTTTGCCGAGGTCCTGGTGGGGGACTCTGTTTTGAAGCGAGCGATCGCTACCCTCTCTCGCCTGCCCTTAGATTGAGTTGGCGGACAGTTTGCTACTGTCCGGGACGGGGGGATGTTCACGCCGCGCGTGATTCATTCATTCACGTTGATTCGTGGGTTCGGCGCCAAGCGCCGTCCGCGCAACACCAGTTGGCCGTAAGCAGCCGTGAGACAAGTTCGTGTGTTTCTGTAGCGACGTGCCGCGCAAGTTACCTACCCATATGGGGACCGAGATTTCGTTTTGCACCTACTAGGGCTCCGGTCGGGGTACGGACTTGTAACCCGTGTGTGTTCGCTTTGAAAAGCGCCGGGAGTTTTAGCTGCCTAATTAGGGCATTGTGTAGTATAAGAGTGTTAGCTGTAAGAGTATCCCATCGGGGGTTGTGTGGAGATCGTTTCGTCAGGCGCGCGCCGGCGAGACAACGTTCAGCCCCCCTGGATTACGGACAGTATCCCTTACCATAAGGTAGGACTAGTTTTAATTTACTTAATTTTGCATGAGAAACCTTCGATTCAATAAACTGTGGAACACAGTAGATGTGGTCATCACAATTGTGCGTGATCAAGTATTTTATGAAAAATTACCATAGATAATGCAAATTTATTGACCAGAGTAGCACTATGTATTTCATGATTATGTTTTTATTAATTGATAAGTTTAATATCAACAATATTGTTAGCTTACATAGGCACTTGATTTTAATCAGTTGGCAAATTCTGGGTTCCATCTGGAGGCCTGCTCAGCATAGAAAAACTAAACTTAAATATTTTTTTATCAGACAGTATTTTTAAATAAAGAACCACCCAAATTAGTATCTCAGTTTATGCGTCTTGGCACACTGATGATGAGGAAAGGGTGTAAAAAAGACATTACCTAGTTTGATAGTAGATGCCAGAGTAACATTTTGTTTCAAAATTTTCTTATTTTTTTATCTGCCATCCTTTTTATTGATTTTTTAAACCCTATTATGATTCATACCTAATTAACATTTAAAAATACCAAAATGTGCAAAATACACTCCAATAAATACTAAAATCTGCAAAATAAACTAATTATGTACCTGTTTTCTAATTTGATTTGTGTGAAATCCCCAATCTTGCGTTGGATGCGCCATCATACCAAAAAGTGATCAGGCGTGGCAAGATGCATTAACTGAGATATGTTTAAAGTCTGTTGGTGGGACACTCCCCATAGTGGAATTTGTGGGGTCCTTTGATGGAAATCATGGCTAACATTGTTCTACTTTAAAAAAAAAATTAAGTAAGCAACAACTGAAGATTAAAATTTTGTATGTAACTAAAAATCATAAAATTTTCAGAGCCTAAAAACTTTATAAAGTAGTTGAATCTTGTGCTGTAAGATAAGAAATTTCCTTTTGTTTTTCAGAAAAAATTACAGACCTATGTAACTCTAGCATTTGCAAAAGGAGCTTACCAATGGGGGTGGAGATTAGGTATTTTTACAGGAATGTTCAGGTAAGCGAAGTTTTACCTTAGAAGTTGCCATTGCATATGAAATTTTATAAGATTTTTATTTTACATACAAATTACATACTTACATAGGGTAAACTGGCCTTCTAACTGCACTCCTCCATTTTTTGGTATCCTAGTTTTTAGTAGATACTCTGCTAGTTAATTATTTTCCTTTAGAAATCAATAAAAATATGTTTTCTTTTACAGCTTAATAGCTACAACAGTATCAGTGTACAAAGGAGAAACAACGTTAGTAGAGTACATAGCTGCTGGTGCTATAACTGGAGGTCTTTATAAAGCAAACCTGGGCTTAGCAGCGACTTTTGTTGGAGCTGGGCTTGGTAAACCATTTTCCATTTATTTAAAAATGAATGCATTGCATATGTTTGCAAATTTAAGTAGTCAAGGTCAAGTGATCTTTCCGCAATAAAAGGTACCTACCCTAAGGCAGTTGTCCCACCGCGAGGGAGCGGCTAACTATCAGCTAGTTTCTCGCTCAAGAAACGTGGGTCCGAGATCCGATGGACATACATTCCGTGTAAACAAAAGAGAGGCATATATTAATAGTTGATTGCTGACTGTTCACACTGCCAGCGAGGAGTCGCTCCACTAGTTTTGTCTCTGAGCGACAAGAGCTATCAAAGATAATACTCGCTCAGCGATGCTCGCTTGGCGGTCAGTACTCATGAGTACTGGCGCGAGTAATCGCTAATAGCCTGCCGCGGCGGTGGGACAACTGCCTTAAGCTTGACTCAGGAAATGAGCTATCACTATACAAAAACTATAAAAAATCCTTCAGTAGTTTTGCGTGAAAGAGAACAGACAAAAAATTTAATATCCATCGTTTTGGGGTCTATAGCCTGTAAACTATAGGCAGCAATAATTGTTTCTAAAAACATTTCATGGCTTAGTTTCGTTACTATTTCGTTATAATTATGTAAAGATAATAAAAAATCGCGTTATGTAAAATTGGGGGCAGTTTGATGTAGTACAGTCGCCTATAGGGAAAGTTGAGCCACATGCAAACATTCTTAATTTAGCCATGTAATGCAAATCGGGATCGGGCGCACTTCACATTCCTGATAGAAACACATTTCCATTAAAAGACTAAATTAAGAATGTTAGTAAGTGGCTCAACTTTCCCTATTGGTGTCTGTACTTCCGATAGCACTTATTCAAAATAATTGTACAAATTGTAAATATAGACTCATTTCATGAACATTTGCAGTCAAAAGCAATTTTTTAAAATAATTTTCCGATATGACAGAGTGAGATGGGTAACGGAAATGTGCGAGACACATAATTATACTCAGTACTTACTCGTTGGTTGAAAAAAACAGACTATAGACGGTATGATTTATCAACTTCAAAGTGAGAAGAGTTTGTGGGGCATAATCAAAATTAACCTTGTTATACTGCTTCAAGGCTGAAATTTTTCAAAGGTCTAAGCTAGGATCTCATGTAACGGATGATATGTTACAGTTTTACCAATTGAATCATCAAAACTATAAAGATCAGTGTCAATGTCAAAAAGTTTGGATGTAAAATGCTAGTCAGATAAGTCTGCGCGCGGTAAAAATCGAATACTAATCTTTTCTATAACATTAGAACAAAAAAATGCACTGTAAGTAGCGCCAAAAACGCGCCAGCCACGTGCAGAGTTATCTGACACACACTCTAGAACTTTTGATTTTTTTATATCTATTAAAAAAATGCCTTTTTGTGGTTCATGATTCCATTGGTTCTACTGTACAATAGATCTTTACTGTAACAGTAAAGATCTATTGTACAGTAGTTGCTGTTGTAAAATAAGTATCTACCTATTGAGTTGCAATGAACATGGTTCATCAACATAATTGAACCAATAAAAATTATCATATTATAAGTACAATTAGTTTGTAGTAGACATCCATGCTAATATTATAAATAAGAAAGTGTGTTTGTTTGTTTGTTTATCCGTCTTTCACATCAAAATGGAGTCACGGATCGAAATGATTTTTGGTATGGAAATAGTTTGGAGCTGGAGGCTACTTTTATCCCGGAAATTGTAGTACACCCGGGCGAAGCCGCGGGCGGAAGGCTAGTTTTTTTATAAAACTTCCATAATTTTATGTATTATTCTTATATCATTTCAGGCGCAGCATTAAGTACGATAGGCGGTGTTGCTATCTTAGGACTTTTAAGAATGACTGGTATATCAATGGATGACATAAGAGCAGCAATGTACAGAATTAGAGAAGCAAGGTAATAAATACACAGATATATAGATGTATAAGAAGTTTATTCTGCTGATACACACACATGATCAAAATAACATTCAAAGTAAAAAAAAAAACAACAGGTTGCACTTCGGGAGTGCCGGCAGAAGTGAAAAGGACTTTTCACAAAGAAAGGAATTTGACAAAAAAAAGAGAAAATATGGACTGGATTTGAACCGAGGTCTTCTGGCTTCAATGCCGTTCGTTTTTTAACCTGAGCTATCACTAAGTGCTACCCCGTTGTGGATAAAAAAAAAAAAAAATGGCGAAATTTGCCTTCGTATTCAAATGACATTGTAACAGTTCTTCGATCAGGGGGCCAAGTCTGCTAACGTTAAGTCACAATCGTGTCTCAATCGTGTTTCAATTGTAGTTCATTTGTAGCGCTTTTTTAGGTTTCCGTAGTCAACAAGGAACCCTTATAGTTTCGCCGTGTCCGTCTGTCCGTCCGTCCGTCTGACCCCAGTCTAGCTCATAGACTCTTAGTACTAAAAAGCTGTAATTTGGCATGAATATACATATTTTCAACACACTTGCTCATAAAGTGAGCCTTATTACATCGATCTTAGGGCCATAAACCGAACTATAGCCCACGCGTGCATAATAATATTACAGTACTAGTTGCGTAATAGAATTATCCCTACAAAGTTAAGTAAGTACCTAACTGCAAATTATATGCGAGTAAACAGAGACTTTTAAATTTAACCGGGTAATACAGTATCCCTACAAAGTTAAGTTAGTACCTAACTGCAAGTTATATGCGAGTCAACAGAGCATTTTCAATTTCAGCGGGTAATAGATACAGTTCTTTTTTTGTAACAACAAAGAGGTTTTATACGGCTGAAAATCCATTTACGTTTTTAGAATAAATAAATGTGTCCCTAATTAAGACAAAAAACATAATTAAGTATATTATTATCAAATTATTTATAATTCACAATAATTTGTTATAAAACATTTGCATTTTATAACTATTATTATACTTAATTATTTTGAAGTAGGCTGTACCTATGTAATCAATCACCTCACATTTGGCGCGTGCAAAAAAAAAAAAAACTTGCGCGCTTTTTCCCTTAGTTAATATTAGTTTAATACAATATGTATGCAATAAATGTTTGTTTTTCCTCGCAAGTGTGTTGAAAAAGTGCCTATGGAACTCGTGAGCAACTTACTCACTAGACACTCGGCTGATTTACGCCCTCGCCTGCGGCTCGGGCTGCAACCCACAGCCTCGTGTATAATGAGCAACCTAAGCTCACTTGTATCATAATATACTATTACCACGCCAACAAAGTGGTAACGTAAAATTTTGAAAAATATTTTTTTTTTAGGTTACCTACACGTGAAGTGGGTATGTAATTTTTTTTCTTGTCTACCCCATAGTGTGGGATGTCGTTGGATAGCAATTTCAAAACCGTTGTGGGTTCGTGAAGACAGTTTTTTGATTGAGGCATCTGTTTGTGAATTATTAAGCTTTAAAGTGCAAAATTTTGTAAGAGTCAAGTGTCCAACCCATCTCCACTCTTAACATTAATCAAAAGTAACACTTGTGTACACGCGAAGATCGAGATCGCGGGCAGGCGCTAGTCGTAAATAAAATTGGACATGTGCGCCATAATCCCTAAAACTATTTTTAATGATTACAACGCGTTTATGGCTCATTTTCACTGGTCGTTAATTTTGTCGTTATACTGCATACGGGCACTCCTCGCAGGCGAAGTAAACGACTAATATTATTAATACGACGAGAGTAATATTTTATTTTGCCTTATTAGGAAATCATACTGTGACAATTTGTCATTTTTATACACGATCAATATACACTATGCACTATTTACATGTTTCCTCATATGAAATCCGGCCAATGATATGATAAATTAATGCGATTCAGAAATCTCCAGCACCCTGTATGCGGGTTTACGACCAATGAAAATGGTTCCCGGATGCAGGCTTTAAGGCGCTACTCGGAAAAAGTATGGACTTTTTGATATAAAACTATAGGACGGTTAGAGTTGTTATAAATCTGGTAAAAAGATATATATTTCTTCATACCTTTATCTAGAATCGTATAGTTGAAAAATGGAAAATGAAGTATTAAGAAAAAATCGACCCATCTCACAACTAGCTCCGATGGGATGGGATGGGTTGTGACTTGTGAGACCGGTCGATTTTTTCTTAATTAATAGGTACTTCATTTTCCATTTTTCAACTATAAAAATTGCATTGTGAATGCAAAAAAGTAAAAATTTAAATAACTAGAATCGTATAGTTTCAGAAACACGATTTTATGATTTTGCCTCGACACTTTTTCTTTTCGAAAATACCTCTAAAAAATACGAAATATCAAGATTATTCTTAAATGGGGTTACATATACTGTTGAAAATTGGTTTAATTAGTGGACGCTAATAATATTTAGGATCGTGTAGAAGCATTTTTTAAAACCGATAAAGTTTTTTAATACGAAGTGATTTTGTGTTTTTTTGCATAATCTGCAAACTCGGTCTCGCTCCCGCGCGCGTCGTTTTCTCATTGCTATCTCGCTTTAGCATAATTTTTCCGAGTATTTCGTACATGCTTTTCAGTATTTAGTACATGCTTTTCAGAAATCTCTCGCACCCCGCATACAGTCCCCAACGACGAAAGAAAATGAGTAATTAATTAAATTAATTAGTGAGGATAACACGTTTGAATTTTAAAATAGTGTAAATAAGTCGGTATTTGTCGGATTTCTCATTTATTCGGCACCTTTTCTGATTATAGTCTAACAGCTAACTAAAGATGGGACATTTAATTTATTTATATTTGCAAAACTCCAATGATATAAAAATAAAATATGAGAGTATTTTTATGCCTAAGTCTCATTCTCTTGTTTCAGAGTTGACCAATACAACCAGGCAATGGAAAAAGCATCTGAAATTAAAAACGACGAACTAACGAAGCACCACGAAACTCTAGTAGCAACAAAAGGAGCGATGAAAGTTGAACAATTAGTAGTTGATTGAAATGTGTTGAAATACTGCCAATGAGACTTTTCTGCAAATTCATATGAATTGCCCCATACTTTTACTGGTGGCTTTCAAGTTTGTTGACAAGAGCTGATAGTCATGAGCAATAATATGTAAACACCCACCATAGGACAATGTCTAAATTACTGTACTAGCTTTCCGCCCGCGTGGCCTACACGACGCTATCCCATGGGAACCTGATTTTTTTCGGCATGAAAAGTAGCCTAAATGTCACTCTCCAGCTCCAAAACTATCCCTATACCAAAAATAATGTCGATTAGTTTTGACGTGATAGAAGAAGTTCTATGATGTTTGATGTATTACATATTATTGCTCATGACTGTACTGTACATAGGCCTTACAGCGAGCTGTAAAAGAAATTCCCACGAGAAAGGGAACCACGCTGGTGAAACCGCGGGCAGCCGCTAGTATTACTATAAAATCGTTTGACAGCTCGCAGTAAGGCACCTGTACCACAAATATTCTGACCCACAGGCTGATTATGTAAGTTATTAGCAATCAAAACTGACAGAAATTGCATTAGCATTGCTGCTTTAGTAAGACCGTTGTAACATTTATTCTTACTAAGGCAGCAATCTAACTGTCATTTCAATCAAATTAACAGGCAGCCAATACTAGGTGTTATTGTTGATCGAAGCAGGCAATCGATTGCTAATAAATAAGTTACATAATCAACCCGCGCCGGTGGTGAAGGCGCTAGTAATACGAATTAGAGAGATGGCTGTCAGCTCATACAAAAAGATTATTTTTATACTTTGTAAAATTTAGCATGGGTCCAATGACAGTTCAATCGTGAAAAGCAAAGAGTTCTTGATGTTATCGGAATCGATCTCAAGAAAAACAGCATTAGAATTTATTTATGCAGCTAGCTGCTATGCTAGGAAATTAGACCCTATTCTTTTGCAGAAGCAACATTTTACTTTGCACGAATGAATTGTCATAGAACCCACGATATTTTTTTTTTACAAAGTGTAGTAAAGTTCTAAAACCACTGGGTCAGATAAGTTAGTGGCACGCCAATTAATTTTAATTGGTATGGTATTAATTTTGTAGAAAGTAAATTGTTGCTCGATGAGAGGGATGAATTTTATTAATCAGTCATTAGGTAAATAAATTGTTAAATTTAAATTTTAAAATTCTTTTATTTTTACCCGACTGTGACTGAAGGAGGGTTATGTTTTTCGAGAGTATGTAGATTTCTATGTTCTTCGCTAAAGCCTAAACGGTTTGAAGCATATTAACATATTATGTGGTGTCGTTAGATTAGTCTTGATAGCACGAGTGACAATGGGTACATAAAAATCAAAATGGCAGATGTTTTATGGCATAGGTACTGATATATAAAAAAAAATACCAATCCCATCAAGTGGGATATCAAAATGAAGAGTTTTAAATAGCGATTTCATAAATAATACGTATAGCTCGCAGTTTTGCAAAACTCAACGCATTAATTTAAGAATCTTAAAAAGAAAGTCATGTAAAAACTGACAAATTTAAAAATTAAAATAGTAAGTTTTTACTTCAGAAATGTTATTTCTTGATAATTAATGAATGAAAGTCTAAAATAAAAACATAATTATAAAAAAAACCCGACTGCAAAAATATACCACTAAAAAGGGACAAACAATAGCTCTGTAATTTCTCATTGCAGAAACCTTTTAAATTATAAAGTGTTTTACCGAACGGTCACCTAACTGCGATGAGAAATTATAGAGCTTTTCTTTTTAGTGGTTAATTTTTTGCAGTCACGTTTTTTCTATTATTTTCATAATTTAATTAAGTGCGGTTCCCATTAAAAACAATTTATATATCAAAGCACTGTATTGATATTATTAAAACATACCTTCGTCTAATACGAATAATGACAATTTGGTATTCACATACAAAAATAGAGTCGAAATATTTACAAAAACTTTAACGATTTTGTGCATTGATATTAGAAATATTTTCAGAATACATAAAATCCAGTCGAATGACGAAAATTACTGCCGAATCCATAATTATTTCATAAAGCTTGTTTTAGTTAAACCAATAAAGTTTTTAGTCAATACAATATAACAGCCATTCATATTCCATAACGACAGTTTACAGCATGCAAATTGGTATATTATTATGCTATAATAATTATGGGCTTATGCTAGCAAGAAAAAAACTATGCATCCTAGGTTATGATATGCGGTTTCTCACAACCACTTGTTGCCTAGGATGCATAGTATTTTTTAATACAGTTGCTCAAAAAGTGGCGTATTGCAGGGACGTATAGCGTTCGGGATGTGGGCTATTACACACTCGAGCTTTTTCTTTACCTTTCCCGAACTCGTGCGTTTTCTTTCCCAACTGTCAAAATAATGTCTATTAAAAAGTTCAAAAAAAAATCATAGAAGTTTTTATGATTCATGCAAATATTTCTAAAAAGAAGCTATACTAATTTGTTTGAATATCAGATTTAAAAGTAATTTTAATCAAAATTTAAACATTAAATTAATATTATAGTGTGCCAATCTTTTCTGTTCCGGTGATTCTCTTTGGAACTAAAACAGTTTTCATACGACAGTCCATTTTGACAGGTAATTTCGTATTGCAATTGGCTCCTCTGTCACGACTGTCACCGGAACAGAAAAGCTTGTGGCACTATAGTATCGGCCAAATTAAATTTTTGAATATAAAAAAGTTGGCTGTATGACGTGCACTGCCATAGTCTCTGCATAGGAGTTTGCGCGGGTTTTTGTTATGTTACGTTTCATTTCATTTCATCTCATTAACTTAATTTAATTTTCATTCCATATCAATAAAAAAGTTCTACTGAAGACTTAGCTGTATGGGCATAGTTCCCATGGCCTACTCAGAATGGGTGAAGATAACAAAAAAAATCTCTGCCTATATTCTTTTACGATTAGTTAATTGGATTTATTGTGTTTTATTATTTTATTAAATTGCTTAATTTTTTTCGCAACTGTATTAAAAATAGTTGTTCAGTACATGTGCGGAACCGTCATTGCAACTTGTTCCGACTGTCAACCCTCACCTTCGGCTGCGCCTCGGCTCGGGTAGACATTTGTCGGAACTCTTTTCAATGACAGGCTTTCCGCACTCGTAATGAAATATACTATTTCTTAACTTAACGCGCACTTGGCTATAAGGTCGCGTTCAAACATAAAGTAGTTACATAAATGTTATAACTTTCACGTGTAGATTGCGCGGTGACTGCCGTTGGTGCACGTACTAAGCGGTGCTTGTGAATAAATAAATTCTATGGAATAGTCATAGAACTCAAAACTGCACCTAGGTAATTTACGCGCCATAATCCCAACCAGGAGCCCCGCCCCTTTCATTCGATTCTGTCAGGACTGGAGAGCGAGAAAGACGGGTATACCGAAGTTTCGGATAGGTATTGCGTTTTAGAGTAGGCCCTCTGGGACCGTACTCTGAAACGCAAATCGGAAACTTCGGTTAGCCCCGCCCCTTTCACTCGATCCTGTCATGACTGGAGAGTGAGAGGGACGGGTATAACGAAGTTTCGGGTTTTGCATTTCCGAGTAGGCTCTCGGATAAAACGTCACGCCTCTTACTCAATTAGTGCATGTCCAGAAAGGGCGAATTCGCCGCGATTTTAACAAAGATTTTAATTGCATCACTGTTGATGTGGCAGATTTGACGAGGACCGCCAATGCATAGCGGACGATGTATGTCAAAACGCGTCTAACTCGCGCGTAGTTCAGCCTCCTGATTCACGAACCATCGGAAACGCTACCGACAGCGGAATGTATGCCCTGTCTCTGTCACTCACTATAGAAAAGACAAAGACAAAGCACAGAATTCGAATCCGATTCCGTTTCCGACGGGTTGTGAATCAGGGGGCTGCACAGGGTCTTAGGCAAGGTCTTTGTGGAGCATTTGCCAAATATGTTAAACATCACGCGTTATGTGTAATTCCCATAGTCTTAAGATACGCGAGTTTAAGTTACAGTAAAACTGGGTTATTATTAAAAGTATGTAAATTTCATAACATTTCAGCGATTGACTCGTGGCCGCATCAGGGCGATTAAACATACAATGGCAAGAGTCACAAACATAACACAAGCTATGTATTAAAAAAACACTACGCTGTTATATTAGTAATAACAGAGTACAAACGAGTATTCTATCTGCCTAATAAAGATCTAAAAGCGAGTTATGACACAATGTTTGGCCGTCGTCGGTACAAGGCACTAAATAAACGCGACTGAGTGACGGGTACCGAACGTTATAACATTTCCATGTCCATTTCAGATCTTTAGTAGGCAGATAGAATACTCGATAGTACTCTGGTAATAATCACATATTCTTTAAGTTTAAATAATAAGCTTATTTCAGTTACAATAAAAACATTACAGCTTAATCAGTGCTAAATGAGTAGCTCGATTCTGATCACCATAAGTATTTACAGCAATAATTTTAATTTGTATAACTGAACTTATACTCAAAATAACATTCTGGTGTTGATGAGAATTTTAAAACTACGTTCAAATAGAAAGAGAAAGCTAATAAAATATTTGTCAGTTATGTACTACCTAATAATACTATCAAATAAAAAATATAATAATTACTTTATGACATTAAGATATACAACGATATAGACACTTAATTTAAACCTATTAACCAGCAACAAGTAATAAAAGTACAGTGCAACAAATGAAATGGAATCGAGCTAACATTTATGGTTTTGACGTAGGTGGTCACTTTCGCAAATGGTCATGGTCATCGCAATAAAAACTCGTCACTTTCGCAGAATGGCACTTCCGCAACTCGTCAGTTTCGAATAAAATGTCATCAACACAGCAGACTAGCACTATAATAAAACACATACTCGTATTAATAAAATCAACTATTTATTTTAACAAAAACGTAATCTTGATGATTTTACACATAAATTCCGGTAATGTTAAGGAGAAGAGCGTGCGAAATCCACCAGCGAAACAAATTGAGATTTTTAAGATAAATAAAATTTAATATGTGTCAATATTGCATTGCCTCCTTATATATTTTTTTCGGTTTATTATCTTGAGCCAATTTTATGTAAAATGGTTATCAAGATTACTGTTTTGCTAAAATTATATGGTTGGTTTTATTTATACAAGTACTTATGTGTTTATTATAGCGCTAATCTGCTGTGTTGATAACATTATTCGAAACTGTGACGAGTTGCGAAAGTGATCATTTGCGAAAGTGACAAGTTGCGAAATGACGATTTGCGAAAGTGACTACCTGCGTCAAAACGACATTTATCATTATATTATATTATTAACTAGATACACAAAATATACATCATATTTTTAATAAGAAAGTATACCTACTAATATTTAAATTATTATAAATGTTTTACAACAGGTGTACGTATATAATACCATAAAATTACATTAACAATACTTCAGCTACTATAACGCTACAAACTACATTATATTTAATGATTGCGCAAGGTTTTCTTAGTTTACTAAGACCAATACATTTCCTTTAAATATTACAAAAAAAAATAATTAAAATAGAATTTATCTTTAACCACCCCAGCGGGATTTATTCGCCAAGTATTTTCGTGTATGTACGCATTGGATCAAAAAAGAATCATACACGGTCGTTGGTACAGAAAGTGTTAGGTAATTCTTATAAATGTTATCCTGTAGGTCTAGCACAACTTGCGCGCGACTCGAGTGAGAAAGAGTCGCGGGCACTTTCGACTAATCAGATCGCTCGTAGATAGTGCGCGTGACTTAAAGCGACGTTCTGATTGGTTGGAAGGAGCGTGACAAAGAGTCGCGCTAAGTTGTGCTAGCCCTACTGGTCGCATACGGGCCACCGATCACCACCACAAACGCCGCTAACGACTTCTTTCCTGTAGTTTTTATTTCAAACATTTTATATAAACTTGCCGCACACGAACAAATTTAAAAAACATGTTAAAAAGGCTACTTCTAAGCTAAGGCTTTTACAAAGTAGAAGATTATTTAAAGGATCGCAATGCATGGTTGTAACCTTTTATACAATGTTAGTGAATTAGAATCTAATACATATAAGTATGAGAAAATTTTCTTTCAGCATTAGCTTGTTTACAATTTTTATTATTGTACATGAATCGGATTACAAGCTGTATGTCACAAACGCGATTCATCACATACGCAGTTCGACATCAACGTTCTGATTTACTCAGTTTGTCGTATACGCGATTTGTCACTAACGCAGTACGTCTTTTGTTATAATCGCAATTCGTCTTAAACGCGATTTGTCATCATTGCTTTGCAATTCTTTTTACCAAGAACGACCATAGATTTTGTATGAAATTGTTTAATTTTCTTACTATATTATTTAATTTAGTCAAGTATTGCTTATCAACTTCTAAGCATTTAGTTAAATACTTACTTACATAATATATTTTTGACAACAGAACCCTAAAAATGTTGTATATAATTCATATACTAACTTATCTAAGAAATTTGAAATGAAAAGAATATATTTTATACTACTTACTCGCACTTAGCAGTTTTTTTTCGAAAAAGTGATAGTCATTCCAATGATATAAAGTTTGTAGAAATCGAGTGACAAACTGCGTATGTGACGAATTGCGTTTGTGACAAAATGCATGTATGACGAATTGCTGTGCCAAACCGCGTGTATGACAAACGGCGATTGTGGCGAACTACGTTCGTGACATATAGCGATAGTGTCAAATCGCGTATTATGGCGAATTGCATATCTGACGAATCGCGTTTGTGACATACAGCGTGTAATTCCATGAATCGTCCAACATTTTTTTTATCTACCGTTACGGACATGGACTTACAAGAAAAACGGGCGAAAACTCATCAGCTTTATCAGAAGCAACGCATTTACAAAATCATTATGCTATACAAAATGTTGTCTATAATAAGCATTAATTTTATTTAACTGCTAAATTATAGAATTTCGGCATGTTCGGTTGGTATATTAAAATCGTTGTTTATACTAAACATTTTCTGCTACTTATTCCAATTAAACCTGTGCCTCAGCAGAGTTAACATTTAAAATTGCTGATGATAGTGGCGAAACGAGAAATTATGAAGAATAGCTTATTTCTGGCAGATTCAATATCATACATTTAATTTAATAGTATTGCACCAATATACGTTAAACTCATATTAATAACATTAAGAGTACAGTGGGGGACAAATTCGGTGAACCACATCTTACTTCTTTTCGTGTGGCTGGCGTCTCACCGTTCAGTTGCAGTCCATATCCGTAATTGCTTATGCATTGTACTACCCTAGTTTAATACATAAAAAAATAGTAAAAGGGTCTGCGCGTGAATGGCAAGGCACCAGCCACGTGAAAGGAAGCAAGAGGTGGTTCACCGAATTTGTCCTCGAGTGTACATGCTGAATATATTTTCTAGTAAAAAATGCATTGAAGAGCTAATTATTCTTAAAATTAAAACTCATGGTACCTATGTTTATACTACCAATGTAAGTCGAACTAATTGCATAGTGACCCTCCATATGTTATTTTCTAACAGATATTAAAATCCAATACGGTAAAAATTTAAACTTGTTGACACTCACACTTACCTTTATATTTTTAACGCTATCAAACAAATTATGCAAAATGGGACATGATTCAATTGATTCGACTGTCACTGTCAGGCCAGGCTTTACGAATCATCATTCAAGTCCTAATGGCCATTTGCAATTTTGCCACTATATCGTATTTCACAAGTATTTCAGACAGACGCCTTACGGCCTTAAGAATAAATTGACCTAAGATAAGAAGCTCAAATCTCAATACTGTCTTCTAAAATTCATTAATTCATCTATCACAATCATGTTGGAATTTAGAACTACACTACTTACCAACATTCTTTAAAAAAAACAAAATAAATATTTTTTGCTATAGTTCAGTTAAAATGATGTAAAAGAAAAATATGTAGGTATTTACTTATTTAAATCATTGAATAAATAATACACATTTTTAAGCAATTTCATTCAAATGTAATTTTGTAATTATTATTAATGATATGAATGTGGAAATTATAGGCAAGCAAAAGTGCAAAACCCCTGAATCAGACAATATTTTAAATCTTTTAATTACCTCATTATATGTTTCCTAATTTTTATCTGAAACGATTTTTCCGACCGAGTTATTTTTGTCTTATTTTCTTTGTCTGGCGATACTACTTCAAAGTCACTTTGAGTTTAATACTTTGTTCAGTTTGAATTTAATTATTTATATTGCAAAGCATAGACCTACGTAAGTTATTGGTCGAATCTACCGATACGGAGTTCGTATCACATTGAGCAGCTTGGACGAATTAAATACTGAGTTTTAATTTCATATCAAATCGGTATTTTCAATAAAGCATAATGCATACCTACATAAAGTATTACACATAAAACCCCGCCCAGTGGTTCCTTAGGATAGGATGATGATACATATACCTATTAATCTTGTGCACTTTGAGAAGTGTCATCAGATGTCAAATGATGCAACAGAATTGTTCAGTTTATATTCAAACTAGCGGCCGCCCGCGGTTTCACCCGCGTGGTTCCCGTTCCCGTGGGAATATCGGGATAAAAAGTACATATAAACCTTCCTCTTGAATCACTCTATCTATTAAAAAAAAAGCATCAAAATCCGTTGCGTAGTTTCAAAGATTTAAGCATACAAAGGGACATAGGGACAGAGAAAGCGACTTTGTTTTATACTATGTAGTGATGTAGTGATGCGCTTAACAGTTGTATAGTATGTAGGGTAGGTACAGTGGCAGAATACAAACAAGTATTCTATCTGCCTACTAAAAATCATAAAGGGAGTTATGACGTATCGTCTGGCCGTCGGTACAGGGCACGAAATAGCGTTCGGTACCCGCCAGTCGCGTTTATTCCGAACCCTGTATTCTTTCCGTCTGAACAGTGACCGTTTATGCCCGGGCTTCACCTGCGTCTAATGCCATTAATTAGTGCGCTATTTGATATATACGCAGGTGTAGCCGGATTTTAGCGCACTAATTTGATAGAATAAGCGCGCTAAGACGCGCATGCCGTTATTACCGCCGTTAGGCGTCACGCAGGTGAAACCCTAGCATTACACTACGCCAAGTAGCGAGTCAAGCGCCGAAACGGCCGCGTGGGGAGTGTAACTGCCCACAAAATAGAAAGCAATTCTATTTGCATCAAGTTGTAAGCTGAGTATCCCCCTCCAAACTACGTACACATTTTTATTTCACAACAAGAGTAAATTTTGTGATTGTCTATCTTTTACAGTGTAAAATTTACACGTTAGGCGTAATCAAACGAAAACAAAAGAAACTGGAGGACTGAGGGCCCGAATTTTAAAAAGGTTATTACGTTCAAACAACGAGACGTAGTGACCTGTTGTTACGTTCACAAAATTACATAAATTATTTAGTATCATAATAAGCATGTAAACGGTAGCGGTAGGTTATATTTTATCAGCATAATAAACTTTTACGTGTTGGAGAATTAAGGGCCCATTCCAAAGGAAGATATACAGTGTACGACAGCGTTTTGCTATAAGGTTTTGATTTCACCAATTTTGTTTGGCCAGCTTAAAAATTGATCCAAATACCTTTTTTGTAGTGTCGATAGTTGCAGTACATGTGGGCCCTCAATCCTCAATGAAAGAATCGAGGATCCAACTTTACAGTCGATAACTCGCTTATTTGACTATCACAAATTCTGACTCAACTTTCACATTTCATTGGGAATGTTCACTAAATCCTAAGCACAATTTCAAAGAGATTTGACGAACGGGCCCTCCTACCACACGCAAATGACTTCTAAGCTCTTTATTGTTCTCTGTGCTCCCATGACTTATCACTCTGAGTGTTATTGATGATGTTAAATGATTATTTATCTACTGCGCAGTCTGTGATTTAGTAATCCTCTTGGCTCCACGGTTGGGCGGTCCTTTAGGCTTGGCGAAGGCTGGCCGGTGGAGGTTTCTCTTTGGGTGGATCTCGTCGTATAAGAAATCATCAGTCAGCTCCTTGCCGTCGTCGATTTCAAGCTATAATGTAAGATAAATTATAATAGGTCTTTACCTATGAAATTGCGGTTTATTATGGGGAAATTCTAGGAAGTTTGAATTATCATACAAAGATATTTGGGGATTTCTTGGACATGTGAACTCCGACTTCAACGAAATTTTAGAGATTATGATCCGACAATATTAATCTAACTATTGGCTAAAATCTCATTTAAAAACTGAGATAGACTAAAAAAATCTGTTCGAAGCAGTCAAATTGACGACAACCGAGGAGGGGTACTTTGAAGCATTTATGAAAATTATAGATGCATGTTTAATTATTCTTTTTTTAGATGTTTAACATAACTACACGATCATACTCTGTTTTCGAAACTGATTATTAATTTTGATATATTGATAATAATTAAAATATTAAATATGAATAACGTGTAAAAAAAAAACGGCAATTTCATAGGTAAAGACCTACTTACTCCCCCTTATTCCAAAACGTGGGCTAAAATAGTCCTAGTTTATAACTGGTACTAAATTGGTGCTGTCACTTTCATTTTCTAAATGAAAGACAGAATAGCATCAGTTTTAAACCAGCCGGCCTAGCATGAGCGGCCTATAACACGCGATATGATATAACGTCATGCTGTCTTGAGGTCACAGCAGATATATCAACTCGAGTGGTTCAGTATTCTTTGTATGAAACTCCCTACTGCAACGCACACTACTCGGAATCGTAACGTAAACGCCTCGCCTCGGGACCAGCGAGCCGTAAGCGCGGCGTCGCCTAGCCGTAGCCGAGTCGACGTACCGACGCTGATCCAGTGCCCCTAGTATGAGTTGATTTTAACTTGTCAATGTTTACGAAAACTATCGGACGAACTGCTCATGTCGTAAAGCAGTCAAAGGACATGAAAGAGACGAATAGGTACAGTTTGCCAAACTCATACTAGGGGTACCGGTTTGGTTACGTCACAGTTTTAAGATCTATCACTGTGGTTACGTGCTATTGCTTACGTCTAGTTGACGTCTGGTTGACAGCGAGGCGATAGGCGATACGGTGTCGATCGTAGTGGGGTAAGCAAGACAGCATGACGTGCTATATCATATCGCGTGTTATAGGCCGCTCATGCTAGGCCGGCAGGTCTAACTAACTTTTGTCCACGTTTTGGAATAAGGGGGCTGATGTTTATATTGTGACTAGGAATAGGAGGATGGAGGTTCACGAGTCGTTTAAATTAAGCAACTATCACAATGGTCGGTCGTGGGATGGGTGGCCAAGAATTTAGTATCTCGGGCTCCTCGTGCTTCGAAAGGCACGTTAAGCTATTGGTCTCGGCTGCGTTTGTAGTCGGTAATACCCAACAATACGCATTGGGCCCGCTTGGTGGATCACGGCTCATTCTTAGAGCTCTGAGGGAGATAATGATTGAGATAAGATGATTATGTCGTCGTGTAGGTACAATATTTATCGTACCTAACAAGAAACATCCTATTATTTAAGACATAAAAAAAACTTACTCTTTTCGCAACTTCTAAGCCCAATTTCTCAATAATGTCTAGAAATTGCCCTTTACAGCTGGAATACATCATCCGTTCTTTTATACTACAATTGTATCCAGGCATTGAATATATGAACACTGAAAGAAAATAATTTTTTTGTTAATAACTTAAAATATATCGTTTTTGTTATAACAAACATTAGGAATACTACAAACAACATAAACACTAAATAATGTGACACTGTGAGTGCAAAGTTGAAGATCTAAAGTACGGTCACGTCACGGAGCACGAAGAATCCCGTACACTGATCTGTTATTACCTATCCCTGTCACTACCGCGTAAATATAGTGCGTCACGCTTGCACAGATCCCTTGAGACGGCGGCCATCGCATCTGTGCGAGCGTGACGCAACCATATTTGCGCGAGAGCGACAGGGATAGGTACTAACAGGTCATTGTACGAGATTCTTCGACCTAATTTTAGTAACTATATGGGCTCGATTTCACCACTGATATTTAAAACGCGATCAACGTTCAAAATTCTGTTTCTGTCACCTGTTCGAATGAGACAGAGATAAAAGAAATATGTTTTAAACACGTTTAGCGCCGATTGCGTTGAAATATCAGTGGTTAAATCGGGCCTAAGTTATCTGTGCTCGGGATATATAGTAGCTCTGTGGGACACATCAAGGGGTAAATAATACCTCCCTGTAGCATTAGGGCTGGTCTCCACCAAAGCGGAGCAGAGAGATTGTCTTTACGCAACCAATAGCATTTCGTTATTTACACATCTTCTTTTCGCTCAACTTAAATAACAAAATACTATTGAACGTGTCTCTTTTACGCTCCGCTTTGGCGGAGACTGGCCCTTCATTGTCTTTTGGTAGGTTGGAAATCCAAAATCGTTCAGAGATATAAGTATTAAGGGTTTGCTGCTGATTTAAATCATGCAACCCTGCCTATGCAGCTGTGTCTGTGCTATGAATAACTGTAACTATGCTATATACAGCTGTACCTATGCTATATACAGTTGCGCCTATGCTATATGCAGCTGTACCTATGATATATACAGTTGTGCCTATGCTATATGCAGCTATACCTATGCTATATACAGTTGTACCTATGCTATATGCAGCTGTACCTGATATATACAGTTGTGCCTATGCTATATGTAGCTTTACCTATGCTATATACAGTTGTACCTATCCTATGCTATATCCAGCTGTACCTATGATATAAACAGTTGTGCCTATGCTATATGCAGCTGTACCTATGCTATAATTATACAGTTGTGCCTGTGATATATGCAGCTGTATGTACAGCTGCATATATCACAGGCACAACTGTAGCATATGTATGCTATACAGGATATTTTTTTTATCAGTGCACAAATTTTTAGGATCGACTCAGAATCGATAAGTGAACAACTTTCTCCTAGAAACATGGGTCGAAATACGACAGAAATTTTTGGACTTCCCATACTAATTCGATCACGTGATCAGTCCGATTTGTATGGAAGGTCAAAAAAATTTTCTCATATTTCGACCTATGTTTCTAGGAGAAAGTTGTTCACCTACCGATTCTGAGTCGATCCAAAAAATTTGTGCACTGATAAAAAAATTATCCTGTATACAGTTGTGCCTATGCTATATGCATCTGTACCTATGCTATATACAGTTGTGCCTATGCTATATGCAGCTGTACCTATGCTATATACAGTTGTGTCTATGCTATATGCAGCTGTACCTATGCTATATACAGTTGTGCCTATGCTATATGCAGCTGTACCTATGATATATACAGTTGTGCCTATGCTATATGCAGCTGTACCTATGCTATATACAGTTGTGCCTATGCTATATGCAGCTGTACCTATGATATATATAGTTGTGCCTATGCTTTAAGCAGCTGTGCCTATGCTATAATACAGCTGTTGTACCTATGCTATAAACACCTTTGCTATGAATAGTATGCTTCCTTACCAATACTATCGAGATGGTCGCCTTCATGCGAATGCTGGAAGACATAGATGTGGTATCGCGCCTGGTCTGAGGGCACCTGCGCGCAGAGCTCCCCACGCTGGATCTTAGCTGCTTTGGACAAGTGGATCTTCTCTTCTTCTAAATCTGGAGAAGATAGGGGCAGTATGAAGTTTCAAGTTCCATGCGCCTGTTCTTTTTGTGCTTATGAACACCGCGTTTTTTGAGCGCGACGCGCGTTTACCGCTACGTGGCGTATTGTGCGGTGTTTATCGATACAAACGCGCCGAAAAAAGGGTGCCGTTGACGCGCGCTTTTTTAAGGTGCGCTTAAATACGGGCGGTATGCATAGGTTTTTAAATCGATAATGGACTTTAGTTGAATGAAACATAGAATGTTTTTATTTTATTTAAAGCATTTGCATTTGCTTAAAACCGGCAACTTTCAAGTAAATGATTACCAGTTGGTCAGTCTGCTGGCTTTGTCTCTTCAGATATCAGGTTCAAAATGGTTTTGAAAGTCAGTTTATTTGCTGTTCAGTCCAGGCACAGTAAAAATACACTTACTGCATTAAGTGCTTTGATTTTGGGATCAAGTTTGAGTAGATGAAAATGATGTAATATTGTTAATTTACATAGCTCTAGCTATTACTGGAAATATCTAATGTTGCGGCTACACTATCGTCGTATCGCAAGGAAAGTGTCGAGTGAAGTGGCGAGGGACGTCACGTGGCCATTCGCCTTGCTCGAATTATTGGAGATATGCTCGCCCATGACTATAGTATTGACCTATTTGCTGACCGCTTTGGAATATTATGTTCAAAAGCCCTACTGTATATAAGCATGCTAATGAATAACAAATTAATCTAATATTATTATGACATCACTTTATGAATAGCTGCTGTAAAATTAGTGCTGACATCTTGTATTGCCTTTTGTAATTTATAATGTGACTTTATTTCTGTTTTTTTTGACATCTTATTTTTATCTCTTATTATTGACTTTGTATTTAATTGTAATTGCTTGACATTCATACAGTTTATTAATTTATTGACATCATAATATTGTAAATTTTAAGCTTCTGACATATATTTGTATTTTTGACATACTGGCGCTTTGGGACTACTGTAAGTCAGTATGTACACAATTGAATTGAATAAATTTAATTGAATTCACTCTACTATAGAATGAGTGAGACTGCCGACGCGCCGTCTCCACGATGATAGCGCGATATTCAGTAAAAATTTACGGCAATCCGAACGCAAACGCAAGGATTTAGTGTAGCCGCACCATAATAATAGAAACTTAAAAAAAATCATTTAATAATATTTAGTGGAAACATTATAAACTTACCTATTCTAAACTGTAAATAATTGTAGGAACCTCGTTTGAGATCAAGAATACCCTGTTCCGCTGCTTCCGTAATAGGAAACGCTACACCGCCTATCGTCGACTGCCTAGAAAATAAAATTGATAATAAATTATTAGTTAATAAATAAAATGTAAGTAAGCTGGTTCTAAACATTTTCAGAAATGCGTGTTTATTCTTTATGATTGAAATTTTGTTTTATTAACTTCAACTTTTTTGCACAATATATTAGTTGATTTGTATTGTTTATCACTGAGTGCGTAAAACATTAACCCACTTATTCTAAAATGTGGACTAAAGTTAGACCTGGTTTAAAACTGATGCTAATTCTGTCTTTCATTTGGAAAAAGAAAGTGACAGCACCAGTTTAGTACCAGTTATAAACCTATTTTAGTCTATGTTTTGGAATAAGGGGGTAAGTGACTTTAAAGCAGGGCTCGGAAACCATTCTCCATTTGCCGCGGAGAGAGTTCGCGAGGCGGACGTCGCAGCAAGTCAACTCCGACGTGCGCGACCGGGGAGGGCGAGACGCCAACGTGCGCGTCTCGATCTCCCCTAGTCGCAAGAGGGGGCGCAGTAACACGCAGTAACACACGGTGCGTGTTATCACGGTCCCGTAGGTCCTGCGTGTTAGGTGGTGTTGGAAGCAGTAGGGGGTTTAGTGGGTAGGGTCTTAGCGGCGAGTCCCACATACCTTCGGGATGCATAACCGCATTCCCCCTACTATAAAAAAAATAGAAAAAGGCCTCGGAAACCAGGTTCAAACTCGTAAACATGCATTATCATTTGGGTTTCGCTCTTCGACATCGAAAATATTTCGGTTCTAATCAAAGACCAAAACTATATGGTTCCTGATCAAAATACTGGTATTTTTCACTCGCTGATTTTGGTCGCCCTGCTACTGACCAAATGACGAGTTCGAACCAAACATAAGTCACGCGATTCGCAAGGGGGTGGGGGGTGTTGAAATTAACCAGGTTATTCCTGGCGGTAATAACGATCGCGAAACGACACCGCTCCGAGCGACCGTTTTAAAAAATACCTTGTTACGATTTTTATTAAGCGGTCTTTTGCGAATTATTCCTAAAGTTGTATTATAAATCATATTATAGTTTTTTAACCGACTTCAAAAAAAGGAGGAGGTTATCAATTCGACTGTATATTTTTTTATATTTTTTATGTGTGTTACCTCAGAACTTTTTAGTTAATGAACCGATTTGGATAATTCTTTTTTTATTTAAAAGGTGACGCTTCTCGTGTGGTCCCATTAAAATTTTATCAAGAACTGGCAAGAAGTTCAGGAGTTATCCTGAATAATGTGTATTCAGACTTTATTTGGGTATATGGACGATTTCATAGTTTCATCAAATTGGGGATAATTTTCAAAAAAAATTTTTTTTCGAAAGTTGGTACTTCTGACCTGATCTTACTTTCACTAAGTCAGGACCAGGGGATCAAATCCCAGGAAAATTGAGAAATTCTCAAATATAGGCAAGCCTTATGCGTTCCATTTATTTTTGAAGTTAGTCAAGTATTTGCATCTGGTAGCCATCATCTCATAGTGATGAGCTGGTGATGGAAGCTACAACTCCTTAACGGTTAGGAGCTGGAGAATATTTCTTTAAGTATTAATCGTATGTATGGGCCAATAGTTATATTCTTTCAGGTTATTAGGGTGAGCTGCTGATGAGAGGTGAAACTCCTCAACAGTAAGGAGTTATATTATGATGTTTTATAAATACCATATGCACGAATGGACCTTCAGTTGTATTCCTTCAAGTTATCTAAGTAGCTAAAGATGGAAAGCTGAATTCCGTAACGGATAGGATATTTACAACAATTTATCATAATCACCATGTAGTTTCTTAAGCTACTTCACTAAAAATCGAAAAATAAAACGTTTTTGAAAAAAAAATGTAACCGCCTTCAAAACGGATCTTCAAACAAAAATTAACAAACACTAAAAAACAAAAAAAAATAATAAGATTTTTTAATTTAAAGGACGATGATACGTGACTTTTTCTAATTTATCTTGGTACTTACTGAACTGTTTGAATAACTAACATATAAAAAAACAACCCGGTCCCAAGCGTGAGGTGTAGGACGTAATTACCTCAATACGTATTAGACGGCACCGACTTCAAACAGTTCAGTAAGTACCAAGATAAATTAGAAAAAGTCACGTATCATCGTCCTTTAAATTAAAAAATCTTATTATTTTTTTTGTTTTTTAGTGTTTGTTAATTTTTGTTTGAAGATCCGTTTTGAAGGTGGTTACATTTTTTTTTCAAAAACGTTTTCATGTCTGGTATGTATGTGGCAATACCCATAACCGTAACACAAGTGCTTTAATTTGGAAGCAATGTAAGTTTGTGATGATATCCAATAAAATACTTCAATAATACCTTGAGTCAGTGCCATAGTTGGGACTGTGTTCGGTTTGTTGCAGTTCTTTTAGCGCTTCTTCTCTGTCAGTGAGAGGCGCTGGAGCGCTGATGCCAGTAAGATGTGTCTTGTAGCCTTTTAGACATACTTCTCCCTGAAAAAAATCACATAACTGTATGAGAAAATTTTACAAACAGAAAATTTGTTGTTATCCATTTATTAACAGAAACAATTATTACAATAACTGTAAAAGTGCCCAGCTAAGGCCCCAGTTGACCAACAAGTTGTTGGTTACATTAAAATTAAAACCATTGGTTATTTGGTTGGTTAATGCATGTGATTGGTGTTCGTATGGGTAAACCAATGGTTAACTCAGGCCTAAATGGGTGACAATTGTAAATTTCCGACGGCAGTGTTTGTTTTCTCATTCTAGTTTTTTAAATGAATTCTCCTTTTTATGATTTTGGAATAAATTTGAATAAAAATGTAATTTCGCATGCTCGAGAATTGCTTTTTTTTCACTGACACTAAATAAGCACATGCTAATACAAAAGTAACTTAAACTATGCTTTAAAAAACTTACTTAAATATGCATTTACCTTGACAGTTGCATGCATTTCATCCTTAATGTGGGCAGAACCAAACTCTTGTTTCAAAGTGGCCTTTGTGGAGGCGTATAACATTTTTTGCCTGACTGGTGCACTGTCTGGTGACCAGCTGAGTAGCAACCAGTCATATCCCAGAGAATTTGTTGTGTCTAACCTAAATATTATACAATTTGATAATATGTACCTTATAATGTATCTTTTGAATTATTTGACAATACCAATATTTCAGTATAAAAAAGCAGTTTTTATAATTAGGCAAGGATTCATAAAAATCATATTACATTCAACAGATTTATGTAAGTATAAAATAAAATAATGATTTTATGAAAGCAAACAGGTAAACTACTGTATATAAGTACCTACAGTTGATTTAGTTCATAAATAAAATTTCATAGTAAGTAATATGGAAAAAGATTTGACCACATACATACTTTATGTACTTACCAGATATGGACAAATATGTTTTACCAACATTAGAAAGATCAGTTTTTAATAAAAACTGTTCTTATATTCTTATAAGTTTTCAATTATAACAATCTTGGTTACAATACATACCTGTACAAAATATAGCATGGCTGCTCGTCAACTATTAGTGACGGTACATATTTGTCAAAGTCTTGTTCCCAAGAGCCTTTGGTGGCATGATGCTTTGTCAGAGTAAGCTGTTCTGAAAAGTACATTTAAATTGATAAAATCCATTTTATTGCCATTTGACAAAGTAAATAAATATTCAGCAAGATACGTCTAGGATGTTTGTCAGACTGTTAAACAGTCTTCTGATTATCGTGTCAATGGCAAAACCTAAACATTATTGAACCAACTTCAGCTATGGGGACTGCAGTAATATCTTCCATTAAGTCGTCCTGTTTGCAGCTTGGGCTACCGCCCAAGTGTCATTGGCTTCATTTGACAGATGGATGTGATACATTGCTACTTCATTTTTGCACCAATTAAACCTTATCACAGAAAAGTGGCAATGGGCGGTAGGCCCACTGGTAGAACACATAAGACACAATATTAAATACTCCATCATTAGATAACGACCGATTTGGTGCAGGGGTAGGCTACCCACCTTCTGCGCCAGAGGTCTTGGTTTCGATTCCCGAACAAGACAAATATTTGTGTGCATGAACATGTCTATTTGTCTTGGTCTGGGTGTTTACTATGTATATTAAGTATGTATTTACAAACAAAAAAGTATTTAAGTATATATTTATCCGTTATCAAGTTTTCCATGACACAGTTTCTTAATGAAATTAACATGGGCTTAGATAATTGGTGTGATTGTAAGAAGTTATTTATTTATTTATTTATACTGTAATGATGTTTAGTAGTCTGTGAGCAGCTAATAGGAAATATTTACTCTGTATGTAGGCAAACCTTTTTAGAGCGATGGTTATCATGAAGGATAAGTAATTTAAAAAGAAGTTTTTTTGTAAAAAATTCATTTTTATGACAAGCTTTTTTGCTGACCTTACTTTAATATTGTATTGTCATCCAAACCAAGCCTGTAATCAAAATTTCAGCTCAATCGGACGCTGGCAAGTGGGTCAAATTTAGGTTGCAAGATTTGACCCGAACGGACATACATGCATACATATCTACATACACTGCAAGTTAAATAAAAGCTTGTAAGAAAGGCTTGCTAAAGGTATATTTTGAAATTCAATGACAGGCCGGCCTCAGGCCAACGGCTCTGAGATCATAAAGAAATATAATGTATTAAAAAAGCTATATTGTCTATAGATTCAGTGAAGCCCTAGTTTTTATTGATTTTAAGATAATAGCAGTGGGAATCCAGTCCCACAGTACACAGCACCACTATCATATATTACAGTATATTTTTTCATTATTTGTGATAAACAGTTGTCACTAAAATATAACAAAACACAAATCATCTATATAGTCCGTTCGGTTAGATAGTGTCGGTACACCCGCACGGCATTGTGGCAGAGCGACACTATCTAAGCGAATGGACTATATCTAAAGTTTTATAATAGTGCAACCTACACCGCTATCCATGGATTGGTATTATATTCATATTATGCCTTAAGTCACAATAGTTCACTTGTAAGTTTTACAGGCAGACAACTAACGAAGAATACGTACCATTTTCTATACTGACTTTCATAACACGAAGCTTCCCATCTCTACATTTTCCAAAGTATTTCTTAAGTTCTGCATTTGCTGTGAACACAAAAATACTAAATTTTGTACAGCAAGTTATCTTAAGCGATGTTTCATATTCACTTTCTAGTGATATTTTATGCTAAAAGTTCCTTATTAGTATCTATTTTTAGGTTTAGAATGTTATGTGGGTGTGGAAAGATAACCGTAAATGAAATCTAGAAATACATACCTTGAATACCCGTTTGGTGAGACATAGTGTAGGACAAAAAGACTATGTATTGAGTTAAAGATAGGAAGTGTATTAAATTTACAAAAAAAACTACGATTACTGCAAATTAAAGATTATTTTAGCCAACATCGGCAAATGGCCAAACAAGACGAGCGGAGCGTTAACCATGAACTGTCAATGTCACAATGTCAGCAGCTGACTTTGACATTCCGCCTTCTGCCAATGTCATTTCTAGTTTCGTTCTGAAATGCTGATTTAATTTTGGCGAACCACAGGAATATATAATAGTACCAAGGTAATCGATGCACAAAAATCACAGAAATAATCGATCATTTTACGCACGAGACGTCTAGCGCGCGAGATGTGGAGTGTGCAAGCCGAGCGGCATCCTACCTACTGCCAATACTGCCATCCATATGCATACACCTGCCCGGCAGGCGCGACGGCCGAACATACCTAAACTGCGGATGCGGAGTGACACCCTACTTTTTTTTTGTATCAAGAGGTGAATGCGATCCTTAGGCATACCAAACGGCATGTTGGACTCGGTCACACCGAGGGCATGTTCCTCACCGCACCCAGCCCTCCCGCCAAGCCTAATAGACTTCGCGTCAGCGCTGGGCGGTTCTAACCCCTGCCTCGCCCCCTAACGAGCTCGAAAGCTCGAGAGGGGGCCGGACAGGAGGAGGAAGCGTCCTCCCAACTCCCCGCGTGGCTACCCGCTCCTGGCGGGCAGGCCAGGGGGGTTACCGGCTAAGAAATATGGATATGGGTATGGGCTTCAAATGTCATTTGAATTCCTTATCTTGATAGATTTTTGCTGCTTTGTTCTATTGAACGTTGCTAGCTAGTTATTGTTATACCCGACGTCACAAAACAAGGAACTGATAGCGGCTATTTTCTTTATAAAAATGACTTAAAGTTCCCAAAAACGTATGAAGTTCATACCCATAAAGTTACGCGGTAGCCCCCCAGGTGGGGCGAATAGGAGGATGCACCACTACCAACTAAACTCCTCTCGAAGACCTGTGCCTTACCACCGAGTCTGTGGGTTCGTGTTGTCACGCACCACTTGACCCGGGGAGATTGGCACGTTAGGGCTCCACCCTTTGGGGGGCAGAGGGCCTTACTGCGCCCCCCCTTACGGAACGGAGAGATCGAGTCGCGCACGTTGGCGTCTCGCTCTCCCCGGCCGCGCACGTCGGAGTTGGCTCGCTGCGACGTCCGCCTCGCGAACCCTATCCGCGGCCTGCCATCTCCCCTCGCTCCCCAGCATCGCAACTGTGATATTGGGCAGCGAGAGGTCCAGCCCGACCGCAGCGACCAACTCCTGGCGCTGCACCGCCCACGCCGAGCACTCTTCGATAGTATGGCGTGCAGTGTCTTGCGGAGCGCCACAAAGGTGGCACTCCTGGGACTCCTCCCTCTGTATCTGACACAGGTACCTTCCGAAACACCCGTGTCCGGAAAGTACCTGTGTCAGGTGATAGGTCATGGTGCCGTGAGCCCTCGACCTCCATTCTCTCAGAACGGGGAGGATCGCCTCTACGGTCTTTTCTCCGGCATCTGGGGCTCCCAGTTGCCGCTCCCACTCTGCCAGGCATCTTTCCTCAGCGGCGCGTTTCGTCGCGGAAAGTTCTTCAGGAGCCAAGCGGACGCCTTCCGCTCGCTGCTCTCGTCTGAGTCTGTACGTACGCCTCCGCAAGGATTTGGGCTTCCAGTTCCCAGGGAGGCATACCAGGCACACACATGTGCACACATGCCGCACACACACATGCTGCCGTTCACGACACCGTCCGATAACCCCGGATAACTCGGGATGCTACTACGCGTTGGGATCGTCGAAGGGCGGCTTTATTCGGCGCGTTAAGAGCGTCGGCCCAGACAGGGGCTCCGTAGAGGGCCATACTACGGATGAACCCGCATAAAACCGCCTACAGCTCGTATTGGGCCCTCCAATGTTAGGCAGCAGCCTTCCCAGGGCCGTTGCTGCAGCCACCAGCCTCGGGACCAGTTTCTCGAAATGGGCTTTAAAGGACCACCTTCCGTCTAAAATCAAACCTAAGTATTTGATGGTGGGGTGCAGCCGAATTACCACGCCGTCCACCACCATGTCTGCTCCCGGTGGGGGGCCTTGTCGAGGCCCATGAAACATGATGGCCTGGGTTTTAGCTACGGCCACCTGAAGACCCAGTGCCCTAATGCGACTGATGGTACAGTTAGCTCCAATCTCTGCCAAGTGCCGCGCCTCGTCAAAGTCTCTACCCCGGGCATAAATAAGGGTGTCTGCATAACAGATTACGCCCTGCCGGAGCAGAAGTGCGGCGCGGAGCGCCCAATCATAACCTAAGTTCCACAGGAGCGGACCTAGGACCGACCCCTGTGGAACACCACACATCACGCGTCTGACCAAGAGCTGCCCGTCCGGGGCGAGGAAAACCACCTCCCTGTCCTCAAGATAGTGCTTTATGATTCGGGCGAGGTAGGCGGGGACGCCGTGGTATTCTAGCGCATCTTTGAATAACACTGTAGGGGAGGGAGTTGAAGGCGTTCTGTAAGTATATTCAGAGACACCGCAACAACTCTTTCCCCACGACCTATCGCCTCCTGAGACTGCTCCTTAAGAGTTAAAACAGCATCTATCGTAGACCTCTGCCTGCGAAAACCAAACTTCCTGTCTGATAGGTTAGGCCCAACCGTTTCCAAATGCTGGACAACTCGGTCGGCGATGATACGCTCCAGGGACCGTACTATGAAACGCACATCCGAAACTTCGGTTAGCCCCGTTCCTTTCACATGATTCTTTCATGACTCGAGCGTGCGAGGGACGGGTATAACGAAGTTTCGGGTTTTGTGTTTCAGAGTAGGCCCTCAGCATCTTACCTAGCTCGTACAGCAGAACGATCGGGCGGTATGCGGATGGAGACTCGGTACAGTCGAGCGTCGAGTCGGGCGTCTTTCCGCAGGAGGCAGAGTCTACCCCTCTTCCATTCACGTGGAAACAGCAATGTCTCGAGACAGGCAGAGAACAGGGCCTGTACGTCTTCGCCCAGGTGCTTTAACGCAATGGGCAGGATCTTACCAGGGATCCCATCCGGGCCGGGCGCCTTCTTTTTGTTTTTAAGGCGATCCAATAATGCCACCTCCATTTCCTCCGCTGTGACAGGACAGAACCCATCGGACACGGGGATGTTGGTGGGCGCGGGCGCGGGACGTCTGCGGGGTAGCACCGGGGGGACTTCAGCCGGAAAAAGGCTGTCGACTACCCGGGACAACAACTGCGGATCCATTGACTCCGTTGGGGGTGCCTGGTTCCGAAACCTACTCCTGACCATCCTGTATGGACGCCCCCCCATGGATCTCGGTCGAGATCTTCTAAAAACTCGTCCCAGGCGGCGGACTTTGCCCTGCATATCGCGTCGGATAACAACTTCTTAGTCTCGTTGTATGCGAGATGGAGACGGGTTTCCTCTCCCCGAATACGCATAGTTCTGCGCCGACATCGTTGGAGCGCCCTTCTTGCGATCAGGCAAGTGGCTCGGAAGGTGGACACCTCCGAGTGACACCCCCCTGACCACAGCCTCCATGCGCATAAAGTTGGCAACGTCGCATTATTTTCTACAATAGTTTTAAGTGAACCTATTTGACGCGCCAAATTCAAAAAATTTACGACAGTGGTACGACTCCAGTCTGCACGAGAAATAGCTAAAACATGAAAAATGGAAAATGAAGTATTTAGAAAAAATCAACCCGTCTCACAACCAGCTCCGATGGGACTCGAACCCATGACCACAGAACACAATTACTCCAAGGAGCCCATGACCTTTCGCTATCCGGGCGACTGCTCTATCCACTGAGCTATGGAGACGTTACGAGAAGCGTCGAATTTATCCAATACTTCTTACGCGCTGTATAGCCAGCGTTAATTTCATCAATGTGAAGTGAATTAAAAGTTTGATACAGCTTCATCTCCATTTTTAGCGAAGAATCGTTATTTGATTTGCATTCGGGAATGCAGCACCGCCTTGGCATATGTTGGAGAAAGAATACGATCTACAAACGGGGCTTCAACAGCGGTTATGTTTTTGCAAATCAAAATTACATGCAATTTAGACATGGTTCTTATGAAATCTATATTTATTTACCTTCTTGAAACCTTCACGAGCACGTTTACATAATAAATAGATGTCGGTAATCTCAATTTTCTGCCGTGAAAAGAATATTTACAATCCGTTTTACAGGTAAACAACAAGTAAACGGTTTACTGTGACGTTGCCGCTCCGCTTCATAAGACAATAGAGAAGGCTGTGGTCGGTCGAGTGGTCGAACTCAATAAATCAAAGTGATTCATATTGTAATTACAACAAACTAGACCTTAATGTCTCTAAATGCTTTTATGTGTCTTATACACGCAAACATCAGGTTATAGCATCGGCATATTGTTTGAAAAATCAAGAATTATCTAAAGTAGATGAGATAAAAGACCTGGGTGTTATTCACGACAGTAAGTTATTATTTGACAAACATATAGATTCTATAGTAAAAAAGGCATCGCGAGCCATGGGTTTCATTTTGCGTCGTTCACATAACTTTAATAATATAAAAACACTTAAAATATTGTATTGTGCGTACGTGCGAAGTCATTTAGAATATGCCTCCCAAATCTGGAACCCTCAGTATGAAACCTACAAAATAAGAATCGAAAACATTCAAAAACGGTTTCTAAGATATTTAGACTTTAGATCCCATCAATTTTCAAGCAATTATTACCACAGATGTAGAAGGTACCATTTTCTTCCACTTGAAGTTAGACGCAACATTAGTGACACCTCTTACCTTGTGAGTATTGCCAACGGATCTGTTGATTGTCCGGATCTTCTCTCCAAAATACATCTAAAAACTAACGTTCTCAGACTTAGACAACGACCAATTCTAAGCGTACTGCCAGCTAAGACCCGTTACAGAGCAAACACATTCATTTTACGTGCAAGTAATTCTTTTAATACACTACCAGCTGATATTGACCTCTTTTGTACCAGCACAGTTTCTCTTAGGAAGCAACTATCTAATGCATTTTTTGCTGATGAAAACCAGTCTATACTATAGCCAAACAAACATAATATTGTTCTTGTGTTCTAGCAAGTGGTTGTTCAGTATGTACTCTAAAATAATTATACTGGTGCTTCTCTTTTTTGTTTATGTCAACATTACTCAGTGATGCACTATTAAACATCAAAATCTTGTAATTTAAATTCATTCAATTTTCAAGTATATATAATAACGTATAATATATATATATATAAGTATGATCATGCACGATTTGTGATGACCATCTACTGTGTTCCACAGTTTATTGAAACGGATGTTTCTCATGCAAAATTAAGTTACTTAAGCTAGTCCTACCTTATAGAAGATACTGTTCATAATCCAGGGGGGCTGATCGCTGTCTCGCCGGCGCGCGCGCCTGACAAGTAGGTCTTCACTCAACCCCCGATGGGAAACTCTTATAGCTAACACTCTTATAACTACACAATGCCCTAATAGACAGCTAAAACCTTCCCGGCGCTTTTCAAGGCGAACACACACGGGTCACAAGTCTGTCCCCGACCGGGCACGCGTAGGTGCAAAATCTCGGTCACAATACGGGTAGGTAACTGAGCGCGAGGTTGCGCGGACGGCGGTTGGCGGCGAACTGGCGAATGGATCCTACACTCGGGCCGGCCGAGCGCATTGTCCCGTGACCTTGACAATGACAACTGCCCGCTCGCAAGCGCGCGTGAACATCCCCCCGTCCCGGACAGTAGCAAACTGTCCGCCAACTCAATCTAAGGGTAGGCGAGAGAGGGTAGCGATCGCTCGCTTCAAAACAGAGTCCCCCACCAGGACCTCGGCAAACCTGGGCACACCATCCGACCCCGGATGAAGCTGAACAATGCGTCCTAAACGCCAGCGGAGGGGCGGCAGGTTTGGATCCTTTACCAACACGAGATCTCCGGTCTTGGGTGGGGTCGTCCTATCCGACCACTTAACGTGTTGCTGCAAAATGTGCAAATACTCCAGATGCCAACGGCGCCAAAAACTCTGCGTAAGCTGCTGGAGCAATTCAAATCGCGAGAGCCGTCCGGAGGGCACTTCGGAATAAGGATATTCCGGCAAGGCGTTAAGCGGTCTGCCAATCAAAAAATGGCCCGGCGTAAGGGCCTCTAAATCATTCGCGTCCGAAGACAACGGACACAACGGACGCGAGTTGAGGACCGCCTCAACCTTACAAAATACGGTCGCGAGTTCCTCAAACGTGAGGATCGTCTCCCCAATAACGCGACGAAGGTGAGTTTTAGCGGCCTTTACAGTTGCTTCAAAAATCCCTCCCCAGTGGGGGCAGGATGGCGGGGAGTACTGCCATCGTACCCCTCTGCGAGAGAGTGTGGATCCGATCTCAAAATTATTCCTATCCAAAAATTCACAAACTTCCTTTAAATACCTATCGGTGCCCTTGAAATTGGTTCCACAATCGGACCTGATTAACGACGGCATTCCGCGGCGAGACACAAAACGATTCAACGTGGCTACAAAGGCTTCTGTGGTGAGGGCACTAACCACCTCCAGGTGAACCGCTTTAGTGGCCAAACAAACAAATACACACAAGTAAGCCTTTTCCGTTCTAGCATTACGAAGCCGCGATGTCTTAACGGTAAATGGCCCCGCAAAATCCGTTCCAACTCCTGAGAAGGGCATCGATTCGTTCACTCGATCGGCAGGCAAATCACCCATCTGGGGCTGCATCGTATCGGCGCGCAAACGATAACACGGGAGACAACGAAAAATAACGGATCGGATTATTCTCCGCGCTGACAAAATCCAGAACTCTCGTTGGAGGAGCGCGGTCAAAGCATTACAACCGGCATGAGCATTCTTTACATGTCGGTCCGTAATCAACAGTCTAACTAACGGTCCATCCTTGGGGAGCAACAAAGGGTGGCGTGATCCGTACGGCAGGTTGGCATGTCTGAGCCTACCTCCGACACGCAGCAATCCGGTACTGTCCAAGAAGGGATTCAACCGCACCAAGGGTCCCTTCAACTTGGACTTACTTGAGCGCAGGGCTTTCAGCTCCGGTTCAAACTCTCGCTGTTGCGTCACTCGCAACCAATGCAACAGAGCGTCTTGCCGCTCTTGTGGGGCGAGGACCGGAGACAACGATTTCTCCTGAGGCTGGCGACAATTTCGCACAAAGCGCCTCATCCAAGCAGTCACGCCGAGCAACTTATCAAGAGAACTGTAGCGGTCTAACAAAAACTCCATCTGCGGAGCCGCCACCGTCTCCACGGCGTGAACACGCATGCCTAGGTCTGGGACTCTGGCCACAGCCGGGGTGGCAGGCCATGAGCGCTCAGGCCGTAACAACCATGATGGACTCCACCATAGGTGGTGGTCCACTAACTCAGGCGCCTCGCAGCCGCGGGAGGCACAATCTGCGGGGTTCAATTCGCCCGGTACGTGGCGCCAAATCAACGGGGCCTTTGAAGTCTGAATTTGTGAGACCCGGTTGGCCACAAAAACCTCAAGGGTGTGGACTGAACTCTTCAGCCAACAAAGGACGACCTGGCTGTCAGACCACGCAAATATCGACCCCAACACGACATCGACACTGTTTCCCAAGGTGTCGGCAACATGATTGAGTAGCCGTACTAAGAGAGTGGCGCCGGACAACTCCAACTTCGGAATGGTTAGCCTAGTCCGAAGGGGGGCGACCTTACTCTTGGCCGTAACTAAGTGTACGGCGACAACGCCTGCTGCATCCACCGTTCGGATGTAAACGGCTGCCGCGTATCCGCTTTCGGACGCGTCACAAAAGCCGTGCAGGGAGGCTTTAAACTTTCCCGAAGGCAGCATTTGCCTCGGTATACAAACCCGATTGACGTCGGGTAGGGATGACACGAACCTCACCCACTCTCGTAGGAGGCTACCAGAGAGGGGCTCATCCCATGACAATTCCGCAGCCCAGAGCTCCTGTAGGAAGCACTTCATCGAAAACACTACAGGGCTGAGCCAACCGTTCGGATCAAAGGTACGGGCTACAGTAGACAGCACCGTGCGTTTAGTCCAGACCTTTGGGTCTGGCAGTTCTAATCTATATGTGAACAAATCCGGGACTGGTCGATACTGGACTCCCAAAACAGACAGCATGTCTGGAGTCTCCGGATTTTCAAAGAGGAGCGGCTCTTGCTGGTGGTCCTTAGGCAAATCTGCCAATAGGTCCGGTGAGTTAGACAGCCACTTCCGCAACTCATAGCCACCAGCCCTCAAGAGCGCAATCAGCTCATCACGTAAGACGAGAGCCTCATCTAAGCTCGAGGCCCCCGTGCAGATATCGTCGACAAATAAGGCCCCCCCCTCAATAAGAGCAGATGCCCGGGGATAGCGTAGCCGTTCGCGCTCTGCGAGCTCCAAAAGCGAACGGATCGCCACAAAGGGGCTCGACCGCAAACCATAAGTGTTGGTGTTCAGCTCGTAAGCCAACATCGGATCCTGGGGATCCTCACGCCAAAGGATGAGCTGGTATCGTCTATCCTCCGGGTGAATCACGGTCTGTCTGAACATCATGCGGATATCGGCCACAAAGACGACAGCGTGCCGGCGGAAGTTGGTCAAAACATCACAGACATCGTGATGCAACTTCGGCCCCGCATGCAGACACTGATTCAACGACACTCCGGTTGACGTGGGCGCTGAACCATCAAAGACCACGCGGATCTTCCCATTGGAAGTCTTCAAAACAGCGTGGTGTGGCAGGAAGTAATGTTCCACATTACGCCAGTCCAACTGCGAGATGGACATGTGCCCAAGGTCCAAATACTCCCGCATGAAGTCTATATACTTCTCCTTGAATGCGGGATCCCTGGCCATCCTACGCTCCATGGACAACAATCTCTTCTCGGCCATCGGTCGGGAGCTCCCTAAAGGAGGGCGAGCCGCCAAGAAGGGCAAGCGGGTAATCAAGCGACCCGAGAGGAGGCGCCCAGTGTTGTTCTGGTAGAACAATTCGCACTCCTCGGCTAACGGATCCAACCGCTTGGCAGTGGGGGGTTCCTCCACCTCCCAAAACTTTTGGAGAACGTCGGACAAAGTAGAACCGACAATGGTCTGGCGGTCTACCGACGGGGTCTCTGGTGTCTGTGGTACCTTTCCCATCACCACATGACCCAGCGACGAGGACAAGGCGACAAGATCGGCTGTCTGCAAAACTCGCTTGCTTCCACACAGTACACGACCGAGGACATCCGCACCAATCAACAAGTGTATTGGGCCCGGTCGGTGGAAGGAAGGATCAGCCAAAGCCAGTCCAGACGTCAGCTCAATCGTGGATGTCGGCACTCGCACTTGCGGGAGTGGTCCAACCACCTTATCAAAAACTATCGCCGAAGCACCGATCTTCGGCCTTGGCGTGAAGTGGGGGGAGAAGGAGAACTCAACTCGACCAATCGGATCAGGGATCCGCGAGTCTCCCACCCCCCGTACCGCTTCGTGATGCGGCACAAGCAAAAGACCCAGCTGTCGGACAAGCCACCTGGACATTATGCACCCCTGGGCACCTGAGTCCAAAAGGGCACGCACCGTGACAACATTGCCCTTAGGTCCCCAAACATTCACGGAGGCTGTTGGCAACAGCACAAGCTCCGGAGGGGTGGTTGGGTCCGACAGGGGCGCCATTAAAAATTTTGGGGGGGTACTTGTCCCCCTCGCGCCTGAGTCGGCGCGCCAAATGTGGGACGCTCGTACCGGGCGAGCGGGTCCCAATCGGGTACATACTGGCCCCGACCAACAGCACTCCTAGGTGCAGGGTAATACCCGTGTGGGGTGTGCCTCGGTGCATAGTACCCCAATCGAAGCCTCTCCATTAGGGGGGGGGAGTAGCAAATAGGGCCCGTGCCCATCGCCACCGTGGCGTACTCTTGTGGTACCCCCCTACCCCCGCCCGTGGCGGGGGCGTCTCTCCTATAGTTCCCCCTCTCCGGGGGGGACTGAACGGGGGGGCTAAGCCCCGCCGAATCTCTAGGGGACCGGTTCCGGGCTGCCGGGCCCCCGCCCGTGCGCGAGGAATTCGAACCCCGGTCGCTCCCGGCGTCCTTGCGGTCCAAACAAAGGAGGGGGTGATGCCTCCCTCTGCAAAGACGACAATCCTCTGTCTGGGGACACGCCGACTGCATGTGTCCCCCCAAACACCTATAGCACCATTGGCGCTGTCTAGCAACGGCCCTCCGTCCCTCTGGGCGGAGGCCTCTAAATTTGGCACATTCGTGCACCACGTGCCTATCTCCCCTGCAATACCTGCACCGCTCACTCGGTGCGGGGGGAGGGGACTGCTGGAAGGCAGCATACCGGTTGGTCGGGCGACGGGGCTGTTCCCTCGCCGCCACCATACGACCAACACCTGGAACCGGGGCGGGCTCCAGGTGGTCCGTCACCCTACATTCGTCCTCCAAAAAACGAAGGAGGTCCGCGAGGGGCGGGAGATACGAGGCGCTGTCGCCTCCGTACCTCTGCTCGAAACGCCCCTTCATTTCAGCGGGCAATTTGGCGAGGACTATGTGCAGCAGTATAAAGGACCACTGATCCACCGGCAGGTCCAATCGCCTTAGGGAGTTGACCGCTGACAGTAGCGGGTTCAGCAACTCCCTCCGTAACAGGTGTACCCGCGTGATTCGCGGGAGGGCCAAAATCGTGGCCACGTGGGTGTCCGCCAGTAACCGGACATTCTGGTACCTGCTAACCAGAAGCTGGCGAGCCACCTGGTAGTTGTCGTCACTGATGAGCAGGTGCTGGATTACCGCGCTGGCCTCTCCTCGCAGGGAGGAGCGCAAATAGGCCAACTTCTCGCTAGGGGATAAGTCCCGTCGTGAATCCACCAAACTGTCAAACAAATTAATGAAGCCCATCCAGGCTGACAGATCCCCATTAAAAGTGGGAATCTCCAACGTAGGCAATCGGCCTAGCAACGCCGTCGGGGTAGGTTTGACCTCCCCGCTCAAAACCGGCTCCCCCTTCCGAACAGCCAGGGCCCTCTCAGCCGCCTCCGTGAACTGGTCAGCCAGCTCATAGGCCTGGGCTACATCCTGCTCCAGCTGTTCCGACACGGCATCATCAGCTGGGGGGTTCTCTAAATAATACGCGCGACACTCCATGGCGTGGCGCTCCAGGTCTTGCAGCCGAGCTGCCAGCCCGCCATACCGAGCTAGCAACGCGCCTACCCGGTCGGCTCGGTCTATTAATGTGACCGCACAAGCAAGCCAACGCAAAACTCCTTGGATGCCAGCCCTGGATACGGCGAGCGGATTCGTAGGAGCCATTTATACTCCGTTTAATAAACAAAGCAAACAAAGAATTATAAGTGGTAAACATCAACAAAAAAAAACAATAGAAATAGGTCGCGTCACGATAATATAAAACACAATTAAAATTCGGACGACATACACGGACCCTACTATTTTCATAAATTATTAACAACTTACCAATTTCAAGGGCTAACAATATAACGGTATAAACAAAACGTATAGGATTAACGGTATGGCATACACGGCACGGCCAAGTCAACCTCGCAAATCAACTACTAAACCGTTATCAACAAACAAAAACAAAACTATTTTTAATAATAATACTCGTAATTTAATACTACTAATAATTAAAACTAGTTCCACTTTTTTAACTAGGCAAGCGGACTCGGAACAAACACTAGTATGTGGTACTAATAAACAACACTTTCGAACGAAACTATTCGTCAAATAAATCCGGACACACAAAAAAAAATATACACATCTAGGCGAGTAAACTCGTATCAAATCACTAGTATGTGGTACTAATAAACACACTTTCGAACGAAACTATTCGTCAAATAAATCCGGACACACAAAAAAAAAAATATACACATCTAGGCGAGTAAACTCGTATCAAATCACTAGTATGTGACAACAATTATATAAGTGTCTATCTATTATCGGATCCACCAAGTGAGAAACATTCGCTTCGAGAATTTACTAGAACAATTTCTTAGTACTTCAAATCGTCTCGGAATACCCTCGAGATTTCAACAAAAAAAATAATTTTATTTTTAGGTACGCTTTTTAGGTATTTCTAGGTACGCTAACTAGGTACGCTCTGCTACCAAAAATATGATCATGCACGATTTGTGATGACCATCTACTGTGTTCCACAGTTTATTGAAACGGATGTTTCTCATGCAAAATTAAGTTACTTAAGCTAGTCCTACCTTATAGAAGATACTGTTCATAATCCAGGGGGGCTGATCGCTGTCTCGCCGGCGCGCGCGCCTGACAAGTAGGTCTTCACTCAACCCCCGATGGGAAACTCTTATAGCTAACACTCTTATAAATACACAATGCCCTAATAGACAGCTAAAACCTTCCCGGCGCTTTTCAAGGCGAACACACACGGGTCACAAGTCTGTCCCCGACCGGGCACGCGTAGGTGCAAAATCTCGGTCACAATACGGGTAGGTAACTGAGCGCGAGGTTGCGCGGACGGCGGTTGGCGGCGAACTGGCGAATGGATCCTACACTCGGGCCGGCCGAGCGCATTGTCCCGTGAACTTGACAATGACAACTGCCCGCTCGCAAGCGCGCGTGAACAAAGTATATAAACATTGTTACTAAGTAGTGTGATACATTAATTTGGATATAAGCAACTTATTTTTTGGAACCTATTGGTGGAGATTTGTAAATGGCATTGTTTTAAACTACCGATTGTAATAATAATAATATATTTGTCTGTAAATCTTCCAAAGAATAAATAAATTAAATAAATTAAATTAAATTCTAAAGGAGCCCACAGATAATCAGTCGGCCTGTTGGCAACGGCCTGTCGGTACCCTTAGTATGAGTTTGGCAAACTGTATTCGTAATCGAAGACTATGGCTCTAGCTCTTTCATGTCCTTTAACTGCCTTACCGACATGAGCAGTTCATCCGAGTTTTGGTATACGAACGTTGACAGTTAAAATCCATACATATAAAATCCTTTGAAAAAAGAAAAACCGTAAAGAATGGGTTAAAAGTTAGTTGTTATACCTATAGATAAGAATTCTCTCACTTTGATTAACGAGCTTTAAGGATTACGCAAAATGATCATTTGTCAGGTAGCATGAACATGCGTGGATGCCTGCACAGTTTTGTCGCATACACGCTAGGTTTTGCCTGTCGGTTATGACCGTAACGCATAACCTATCGTGTATAGCATGGAAATAGAAAGAAGTAGAAGTGCAACCCGTGCTTTTTTTGAAGTTTTAATGTTGTTAATCACTCATAACCCGAATTCAAAAAGAAACTCCTTGCATTATACACTTTAAGGTTGAAAGTTGCACAGTCACACTGCAAATCTAGCAGAGGAATTTCACATACGTTACCCGGGTACCTAGGAAAGCGATTAAGCAAAATATGCCGTTGAGGCGTGTTTTGATGCAAATGTGCAAATGCAGGCCAGTATTCAAATAGCAAGCATTTCAGGTAGCACCTTGCTACTCGGGTAATACTGTTCGAGGGGTTTTGAATGCAAATGAACTAGGAGAAGGAGGTATTAGGTATGTAAGTCGGTTACTATCTTGAAAAGTTAAATGGATGTAACTTAATACGTCGGCTACCTTTACAGCCACAATCCATGAATAGGATTCGGCGATTGAAATTAGTTTTTTCTAGCTTTCCGGCCGAGGCTTTACTCGCGTGAACTACTTGTTTTTCAGTGGGAACGAGATATTTTGCTGGGGTAAAAAGGGATCCAGTCAAATTCATCAAAAAAAAAAAACTCACCGAAAACTTTTCTCACCGAAAAAAACTCACCGAAAAAACTCCTGGTTCCTCTCCTCTTCGAACTCCTCGCTTCGCTGCGCTTCGCGATCGCCTTAAAATTCTAACCTATCACGTGTTCTACATCTACAGGACTTTCAAGGCAAACTCACTTTTTGTTTAATTTTTACTATTGCCGACAATATCCCTACTTACTTACGAGGAAAAGTTTTGGTAGGATTTTTCGGTGAGAAAAGTTTTCAGTGAGTTTTTTCGGTGAGTTTTTTTCGGTGAGTTCAGCCGACACCGGTAAAAAGTACTCTACATGCTATTCCAGATCAAAATCTATCTCTGTGCCAATTTTCATCCAGATCTATTCAGCCGTTTCGCTGAGATTGAGTAATAAACATCCAAACTTTCACATTGAAGTATATGTTATTCAAAAATCGGCCAAGTGCGAGTCGGACTCGCCCATGAAGGATTCCGTACCCTTTTAACGTACCGATTACACAACTAGTAAAAATACCACTATCATTTTTCGTCAGAAAAAACTAATTTTGTTTTTCATAGTGTCCGTATGAATTACAAAGTTATATTTGCGGTTTTCGAAAATGTGTTACTTATATCTCAAAAACTTGTAAAGCCTACTTAGCTGTGATAGTTTCCGTTTAACTTCGTTATACATACAACTATCGTGAATTCTTTCACGTATCCTAAAACAACCATGGGGGTGGGGGACACATGACTCTAACAAAATTTTCTATTTTAAAGCTTAATAATTTACAAACGGATGCCTTAATCAAAAAAACAGATTTCACAAACTCGCCATATTTTTAAAATTGCTATTCAACGACACCCCACTCTATGGAGTAGACAAGAAAAAAAAATTTCACCCCACTTCACGTGTAGGTAAACTAAAAATTTTTTTTTTTTAAATTTTATTTCGCCACTTTGTCGGCGTGATTAATATATTGTATATTCATGCCAAGTTACAGCTTTGTAGTAAGTACTAAGGGTCTATGAGCTAGGCTGGGGACAGACGGAAACACGGACAGACGGACAGACGGACATGGCGAAAAGGGTTCCTTGTTGACTACGGAACCCTAAAAACAACCATGATCCATACTAATATTATAAATGTGAAAGTGTGTTTGTTTATTTGTTTGTTTGTTTGTTCGCCTTTCACGTCAAAACGGAGCAACGGATCGATTTGGGGGCTGGTTGGAGAGTGACATAGGCTACTTTTTATCCCGGAAAAATATCACATTCCCACGGGACAACGTCGTGTGGTCCACGCGGGCGAAGCTGCAGGCAAAAAGCTAGTACGTACTTACCTAAATAAGTTTGTCATCATACCTCTTTATTAAGTAGTACATACTAGCTGCTCCCCGTGGGCCGCGGGTTTACCTGTGTGGTAACCCGTGGGAATATCGGGATAAAATATATAGCCTTTTTTACCTAATAAGAGTACCTCAGTAGTTAGAGCATTCGCCCTGGGTTCGAGTTACATCGTTGCTAGTTGGGAGACAGGTCGATTTTTTCCATAAATTCATTTTCGAAAGTTATTTAATTTTTTACGTTTTTGCATTCGCAATGCAATTTTTATGATTGAAAAATGGAAAATGAAGTATTTAGAAAAAAAGTCTCATCGGAGCTGGTTGTGAGACGGGTCGATTTTTTTCTAAATACTTCATTTTCCATTTTTCAATCATTTTCGAAACTTTATTAATTTGTTCATCATGTCAGCCGAACGACGCCAACTGCTGGGCATAGGCCTCCCCCAAGGATCTCCACAACGATCGGTCCTGCGCTGCCCGCATCCAGCGGCTTCCCGCGACCTTGACCAGATCGTCGGTCGACCTTGTAGGGGGTCTGCCCACGGAACGTCGTCCGGCACGCGGTCGCCATTCAAGAACCTTTCCGCCCCAACGGCCATCGGTTCTCCGCGCTATGTGTCCCGCCCACTGCCACTTCAATGATGCAATCCTTCGAGCGTGTCGGTTGTTTTAGTTCTCCTGCGGATCTCATCATTTCTGATTCAATCGAGCAGGGAAATACCACGCATCGCTCTATCCATTGCTCGCTGGGTGACTTTGAGCCTTCTTATGAGACCCATAAATAATAAGTATAACCCATATAAAAAAGTCGACTTTTCTTTTATTGGCCACTGGGAACTACCTACAACACACAGCGATATAAACGTAACCAGTTAATTGTCATAATTGGCGCAGGGTTGACTCAACATTCATTGTGTACATCAGAAACAGAACCCATTAAATACTTCTGCGCAATTAGGGCGGAACGCAACGCGACCGGTATGGTTTCCCGTTTCCGTTATAGACTAAGGGCTAGCCAGTTAATTAATAATTGTATACTTAACTCCTTGCCGAGTTAAAATAAGTTCTGTCACTTTACACTTAACTAGTTGTTCCCTGCAGTCGTACCCGTTCCCGTGAGAATATTGGGACAAAATAAAACCTTTGTCACTCATGAAGAATGTAGCTATGTAATGAAGAAAGAATTTTTAAAATCGGTCCTGTAGTTTTTGAGTTTGTCCATTACAAACATACAAGCCAACAAAAAATCTTTCCTCTTCATAATATTATACACGGTAATTTTTTTATCGTCCCGGATAATTTTATGGATTACTCTACTCATTAAAACAAACAACTTTTATTATAAGACAAACACTGAAATCTCAAAAAAAAACAGCTGTTCCATACAAAAGTGCAAAAATATTTAATCAAAATGTATGGACCCGCTGATTTTTTTTCGCGATTGCAGTCAGTCCCATAATAAAAGTTGCTTGTTTTCACGAGTAGAATAATCCCTAAAATTATCCGGGGTGATAAAGAAATTACTGTGTATAATATTATAAAAAGGAAAGATTATGATTTTTTGTTGGTTTGTTATGTTTGTAATGGACAAACTCAAAAACTACTGGCCTACATAAGTACATAACTATTATTCCTAGGGATATAACTATATTACGGCTCTATCTATCATACTGCGACACATACATTCCGCCGCGTCGGTCGTCGGAAACGTTTCAGACGGTTTGCGAATCAGCGGGCTGAGCATACTCCTACAGACGACGACGGGGCGGGAAGTGACTGTTTTATTCTATATTCTATTTGTTTTGTTCCTGTGGGAATATCGGGATAAAAAGTATCCTATGTGTTGCGAATTTCATCCAGATCCGTTCAGAAGCTTTTGCGTGAAAGAGTAACAAACATCAATACTCACAAACTTTCGCATTATAATATTAGTAGGATCGAGATCAAGATAATTCTGCAGTTAGCTTTTGTAGCTACGAGCGAGATACAACTCTTTGTTGATAATTGTTTGTATCTAATTATTTTCTCCCCAATTTAGGTGATTGGTTGTTTACGTACAATGCAAATTATCCAAACAATTCCGGGTGTATTTAATTAGCTATAATACCATATTGTTGCATAGCGTTCCCTCGCGAAATTTTAAATAAACAAATTAATAATTCTGCGGCCGGCGGCTTACAAACCATTTGCGTGTAAAAAAAAAACAATCGTTCATTTATTGTTCAAAAACAAAAGCTGTTCGCAAAAACAAATTTTTGTATCTGCCGATTGATTTACAGTTCATTGGCGACTACAGAATTGCATCTACAATGTGCGCAGAAAGTGAAATAACCTGCGGAATTTATCGGCAGCCAGTGAAATCAATTCGTGCGCTGCATGTAGGTACGTGCTTACAAACGGGCATAAAATAGAATGAAAATGGAATGAAACGATGAAAAATGCGCATTGGGAAATCTGTACTGTAACAGTACTCAGCAATTAAATATTTCTGTACCATTAGTCCAGGTGGATAACGTAATGGAATCCATTAGTGAGCCTCGTTGCGGGACTTTTGTCATAGACATGTTAGTATATAAATCCCAATAAAACTGATTGGGCTTCGCAATAAACCAGGGAGGACCATGATGCACTATCGCGTTGGTTCATCATTGTTTATTACATGTATTTATTCTTTAACAAGAAAATGGTGCGGTTAATTCATCCACCTATTTCCATATGTCCAACGATGGCGTTTCGATATTATAACTAAGGGTACTATTTAACGCGGCGACTAAAATCATTTCGGGGTACCAAAATTACTAGGTGAGGGACTGTCGCCAATCTAACCTAACCTAAACCAATTTTTTCCACTGCTCACCTAGTATTTTGTGACCCCAACCTATTAAGTTTTAGTAGCCCGGTTTATTATATTCCTATAACCACACATAATATAAAACTATACTATAACTAATAACTAGGAAATCGTGGCGCCAAATGGAGGAGGCCTTTGCCAATGGGCAAACATACATACTAACAAACAACTACTACATAATTACAACAACTTTTAACATGTTTCAAAAAGTCTGAAGAAGGGTTTATTATATAATAACTAGTAAATTTTACGTGCACAGAGAGTATATTTCTTTTTATTAAAATGACGAAACATTACAATGAGGTTGACTTTTCGTATCGATTCTTCATCCAGATTAAGTTTTATGTTTTCACAATGCGTCAGAATGTAAATAACACAGAACAATGAAAGAGAAAAATAATACTTCAGATATTATTAACATTAACTTATGTGCCACCGCGAAATTCAAAGTTATGACTCAACCAAAGACGATTCATCCAAGTATAAATGAGCTGTTTGTATAAACTTAATGTCTAGGAAATATACTCGTAGCTCTATTTCGTTCGAATAAATAGCAAACTTTGTTTTAGTTGTTATTCATAATGCTTCCATCGTTATTCTTTGACTCGTATCCGTAACAAAGACGTAAAGTTAGCACAAATCGTTATCGTGGTCGTCACGGGATAAATTGCTTCAATCCTCTGCGGTGCGGTGAGGGGATCCGACCTCGTTGCTTCTAAGAAGCGCTTCTATTGTGTCCGTTATTACTGTGCCCGTTATTATTATTGCAAATAGGGTTGCCAAATTTAAGGAAATTAGGAAACCAGAGATAGTTGAAGAAATTGACTAAAATTGTTTGTTTGAAGGAGTCAAGTTTTTTCTCTTTAATACGTACGTATTGAAAAAACTTGACTCCTCCATTATTGTCCTTGAATTTTTTTGTATGTAATGTATTGCAAATTCGTAAATACAAGCCTTCCGTTACTCGATGAGCCATGACTTTTGCTCGACGCTTGAACATTGTTGGTTTTTGGGAAAATCACATAGATTGTGGCATTGCGTCTATAAAGTCTAATAAACACTTCTTGTCTATATTGATAAGAACTTATTATGCTAGTCACCTACCTAATATTATATTCCAAACCGAGATCAAAACGCAATCCACACTGCCATTGGCAACCGACCGAATGGCGACCGATTTGGCGCAGGGGTAGGCTACCTGCCTTCTGCGCCAGAGGTCTCGGGTTCGATTCCCGAACAAGCCAAATATTTGTGTGCATGAACATGTCTATTTGTCTTGGTCTGGGTGTTTTCTATGTATATTAAGTATGTATTTACAAACAAAAAGTATTTAAGTATATATTTATCCGTTATCAAGTTTTCCATGACACAATTTCTCAATGAAATTTACATGGGCTTAGATAATTGGTGTGATTGTAAAAAGTTATTTATTATTTATTATTGGCAAGCGAGCTAAACGAGCAGAGCTATGTGACGTTTCACCTTTTCATACTGCGAGAGTAGCGTTGCCAAGTGTCCCGATTTTAGCGGGACGTCCCGCGAAACAGTCTATTTTTACAACGTCCCGCCGGGACAGGTATGTGTCCCGCATTATGATATTTTTCAGTTAGACAAAGAAACAAAACAATCAAAGAGTAATATTTGATCGAATATACCTATTAGCACCTAGCACCTATTTTAATTGTAGTTCGCAGTGTTTTTGTTTTAGCAGTGTGCAGCTGTGCACCACGTTGTAGAAACAATTTCCGAAAGTGCGAACTTTGAACATTTTAAGTATTCTCAGTTTTATTTTGTGCAGAGAGTTGGGTAGGGATATTGTCTCAAATGAATATTAAATAAGTGATTTGCTGAAATAAGGGAATTGAAATATGACAAACAATAATATAAAAAGGAACGTTATCAATAAAAGCAATAAGTAATTCATTAAAAATATACTTTAAATTTTTTTAGCTTTTTATTTCTTGTTGTCCCGCGGCAAAATGCTTTGTCCCGATTTTTTTATTCAATTTAAGTACATGTCCCGAGTTTCTGAAAAAAATACCTGGCAACCCTATGCGAGAGAGAAGTGACCGATGACGAGCGTTAAGTTAGCAGCCTCACCATGGAATTGGATGCATATGAACGAAGCATGCGTCAGCCGTCGAAGCAGCCGTCGCATTCGGTGTGAACCGAAGTATGTAAAGAGGTGAAACATATCGGTCATATAGTAAAATTTGGTTATTTTCAGTTAATATTTTTAAATCAGTATCAGTGCAGGTTTAATGTTTGACATCCCTACACCGGTCAACTATTTCTATGAAAGCGAGAAGCTTGCATTTTGATGCAATGAATTGAAGTGTTCTAGTATTCCAGTTTTGTATCATTGTTAACGATGAAAATATTTGCTACAGTTTTTTCTATGAGTTTTGAAATATAAGTAATAACATAAAAAATCAATACGGAAGTTGAACTCCTTTTCTGTTGCATACTTTTTCGACCACAATTCGTGGAGAACATCGTGGATTAAATATAGATTTCAAAACAAATGTTGTCACTTCTATAACTTAAAAGAAGGATAAAGACAGCATGAGTTAATTTCAATCCACATTTTATAATAACTGAAAAGTTTGAGAGCGTTACGAGCACGTTACGAGTATGCATGTGATAGATTTAGGGCGGATAATATAGAAATAGAACTATTCTGATAAAAACATTAAACTGTTCAATTAACTATAAAAAAAACTATAAAGCTTCTATTTCAATAAGGTCAGGATTAATACAAATCTCAAATCTAAATATAACTATTCTGATAAAAGCATTAAACTATTCAAATAACTATAAATAAAACTATAAAGCTTCTATTTCAATAAGGTCAGGATTAATAAAAACCTCAAATCTCTAATAACTATTTTATTCTTTTAAATCGTCCTTTTATTTTTTTACCTACCACCCGTTAAGGACATCTTTTAGCTGACAAGAAAAACGGGCGAAAAAAACTCACCAGCTTTAACAGAAACAACGACATTTACAAATAATCATGTCGTTGTTGAACATACAACACATTTCACAAAATTTACAACAACATTACTTTTCATGATAAAAGATTAAACAACATTTACGAATATCATCAAGCATTTTCTATAAACTGTTACTTTATATTACTTCAGTACTCACATAATTTATTCGAAACCGATAAGGAAAACTTTAATTTAATATTATCAACAAATAAGCATTTACTTTTAACAAGTTACCGAATATCCTTCGAACAAGGGCAAATCTTCAGCAATATTTACTAGAGAATACTTGAATATCAAACGAACTTACCAAGTGAAGTTCGATTACAATTATGTGAACGGCTTCATTCGACGCGATTTTGTTTACAAATGTAGTTGCGCCCCCAAGCGACAGCCTTGCACGGTAGTTTAAAGTTTTTTTTTTTTTTGTATTGGCAACACTGATTTCCCGCCAATTTATACATTCCTCTACTCTGTGGTCCCTAACTTACCTGTTTGGTTACCTGTCACATTCGAATCATTATGTTTAAAGCACTTTTTATAGATTTTTATCAAATAGAGGGAAGGGTAAGTAATAAATACTTGATATTATTAATTATAGAATAGGGAGGGTGTATATAAATCGCGTCGAATGAAGCCGTTCACATAATTGTAATCGAACTTCACTTGGTAAGTTCGTTTGATATTCAATTATGTTTCACGGCTTCATTCTCTGCGATTTTGTTTACAAATGTAGGATGTTTAGAGAAAGTGATAAAAATTTGTAAAAAGATAAGTATGTAATGACATTGTTTTAAGAAAATATTGTCATAACATTAAGTTTCTTATGATCTTTGGTTTTTAATCATCAACGTGGGTACTACATTATTATCTTAAATTATTGTATTTTTCTTACAGAATAATTCACAAATCAAGTAAAAACAATACTGATCTACCAAATTGATCAGTGCTTTAGATAATTACTCTATTGTAAACATAGGCGAAAAAGCGGATGAAGGTTCGCTCCATCCAGCATGGAGCGGCATTCCTATCACTTAAATTAATATTAACACCAGCCCTGCTGGTAGTGGAAGTCGCCGCATGGCGTTTGCTATGTGCAGTGCAGATGTGCAGTAAATACAGGAAGACTATTACAACGAAGAATATTTTTTAGTCAGGTAGGTACTATTGTTTGCTTGTGAATTTTCCTATAAATGAGGACGTTTCCAACATTGTTTGTAACGAATAAAAATAGTGTAACTGGTGTTTTATTTAAATATTCCTCAATGCACTTTGCTTGACAGAAATCAGAGTGTGTTATAAAAAGGTCTTTTTATCATGGTTGTAATGAATTAGGTCTGGATTTGTATTACAATTTCTGTTTGTGCTATGGTATAGATTATTTATTCTTTCACAAAGAAATGATTGCTTGTAATGAGCAGTAAACAAAGCCATCAGAGTTAACGACCTTTATTGACAGAAAGTTTAATATTATATTTTTTGACTTCCAAGATCTAGATCTTCATTTGGAACCTTTTGTGCCAAATAGTTAAGTAATGTATTTAGTATCTCAGTTAAGTTGTAGGTACTTAGGCCTTTTGGGTCTATCTGAATATTCCTTTCATAAATAGCTCGATTCAGTGATCTGATCATCATAAGTATTATTTAACATTAAAATTGAGTATAATAATATTAGATTAGATTTAAAATTATTGTACCATATTTGAATTGATTGACAAAATTGTGTGTTCAAAATAAATATTTTGTTAGTTCTGACCATATATTTACTATATTTGATGTCATAGGCTAACCAGGCTTTGATACGTCTATCGTATTGTTTATACATGTTTCGTGACAAAGTGGCTTAAATAATATCTATAGTTCTTGGTTTTTTTTTTTTTTTTCATTTTAGTAATGCCTGCCTGATAACTTGTAAGATGTGTGTTCATGTGAAAAGAGATTCTAATAAGTAAATATTTCGTTCAAAATACGTATATTATCAGAAATGTATAATTTTCTAACCAATGGCACCACGGCAGTGTCGTCCAACATGAGACAATCACAATGTCTTCCAAGATTTGAAAATGTCTAATAATATAATAATTTCATGAAAATGGCACTAATGCTTAAAATAGGATTATTTTTATTTTTATTTATTACATTTAAGTATATAATATCAATATGTTTATATAATATACATTTAAACTCTGAAACATGCACACATTTGTAATGCAAACAATAAAATTCAATTGTTATAATTCATGACGCGAGCATGAGAATCGAACTAGTATTTTTACAGGATATTATGTAAGCGTCGACTGCCTGTGCTTCTGGACCGGTTTTCAAGTTATTTAAGTAGAAAATTTTGGTTACAATGGCTTGCAATCTTATTATTCAGAAATGTCCAAGTTGTCATTTAGTAGTTGTTCTCTATTGCCGAACTTTTCGCTCATAAGTAAGACAGCTTAACTTTCATCTTTTGTGTTTGTAAGATGCGAACAATTATATTTCCAAAAGATATTATTATAAAATATTTATAGCTGTTTTGTTTTACACATAGGTATGCGTAATATAATACTTATAGCAATCGTAACTTTGGTTATTAACGTGACTGAATTAATGTGCAATGAAGCTTTATTTTCTTTCAAATGGCTCTGACAAGACTCTGGTTATTGCAAAATGAATCCTAGCCAGACTAACTGGCTGGGGTTGCTTCTACTGAGGAGCGGTAGAGTCTAAGACGGGAACGTTTATCGGCTACGATCTTTGGGATAAGTATGTTTTGTTCATAATTAGGATAATTAATAATACACAAACATTTAAAATATTCAAGCCAGGAATAATAGGTGGCAGGCAGGCCAAGAGTAAACGCTATAAGCCCGAGGAACTTTGTGAAGTCTTGCAATTTACATTTATTGAACTTCCCAAAAATAAACGTAAAATAATCCCAAAAAACCTAATACTTTTTAAAATAAATCGCAAGAAATTAACATTTTCTTTTTTCTATGTTATACTAAACCACTTTTGTCTATTTGTTTAGTAGAAAAGTTAGTGAGAAGTTAGTATATCCTTGGTGAACTAAACGTGTCATGAAGGCAACCAGTGTCAAAAGGATTAATTAGGTATACTAATGTCGTTTTAATATATTACTGGTGGTAGTTCACGAAATCTCAAAAATTATATAATTATTTTATTATTTAAGTATAGACAAACGGAACTGTATAGTGACTAAAGGAACTAGGTGATTGAATTCATGAAGAATTTGAAATTCATAAAGAATTGTATTTTTAACGAAGTTAAAGGTAGGTACTTATTCAATGCGAGTTATGTATTGGAATAAACATGTAAGCGTCTTTGAGGTCTATATCTAGACGTCATGTTACAGTTTTTAGTAATTACTTAGAGTATGTCACGCGGTAGTCCTAGTTGCCCGAGGTTAAGTATAAAGCGATTATCACTATTTGGTTTCTGTACTAAGTAACCCAAAGTGACATTTTAAAATGATATTGTTTTCCTTTTTTACTTATATTTATTTATCTAGATTGAATATAATTTTCGTATACAAGGTTAAGTTAGTTCATAGGTTAAACACTGGAACTATAATTGCAATGAGCAATAAATTTGCATAGTATTTTTCTGCCTCTGTTATCTACAATGATATTATAGGGTCATCGGTAATGTACTAATGTCCAACCATGCATTAGTAAAATAATGCAGGCGACTTACGTATTACCTCGTGGTCTATTACCGGTAAGTTCTGGATGTTGGATAGCGGCGCGTGATGTCGACGTCTTGATGTGACTGGCGGGTGCGTCAGGCGCTGGGTGACCTCTTGCAGCATCGGAGATGGTATTCGCCCTATAGGCTGGTTTCCAATGCTGTGGCTTAAACTGTTAAGGATTCTTGTTGACAGTGTCCTTTCCATGAAGGATTTCAGTTTGGAGTACCTACCTATTTCTCAAAACTGGATTCGGTTTTTGGAGACATTTTCACCAAAAACCTGATTGATTCTAATCATATCTATTTAGGTGTATTTTAGGTCTAGATTTATTCTTTAAATTAATCTCAAATTTCATAGCGTTTTAGTTTTTATGAAATTACTATCACAGAAAATGCTACATACATCAATTTACAATATATGTATAGCCTAATAGGCTTTTATTTTTGGATGCTTCGTCATTTAGTATAAATATTGGGAAACCAACACTATCGAAATTAAGTTTTCGACCTTTATCCGACCGGGAATCGAACCCGGTACTTCACGCATAGTGGCACCCTGAAAACTGATGCATACCCCACTTGACCACGAAGGCAAATAGAATAAAGATAAATATAGATTCCATGGCTATGGCCAGGTTTTTTTTTTTTTTTTAAAGCTATCCCAATCTGCTTTTCTTTAGCAATATTGTAGTTTCTCTTTGACAAGCGGCTTTGAAACGGCGGCTTTTGCTTCGGGATTGAGGGTAGGAGCTGCTAAAAGGTCACAATAGTTTGGAACTATTTAATCTTTAAAAAGTCTATCCTTGACCTTCAGCTTTATATTGTTACATACGGTTTTTTCCCTCGGCTGAAGAGCAGTGAACAGTCGAGACAACTGATGCTAACCCTTGTTTTGTGGCCGTTGGTGCTGCCTCGTCCTGATGTGGCGATGCTGCGGCCGGAAGTGGGTACGGCGATACCGGTGACAATCCCGAGAGCTGCGACGCCGATTCGACTTCTCGAATACGAATATATAGCAACTGAACTGGGTTGCAAACAGTGACTAATTAGCCCAATAACGTGACGGTATCTGTCCTGGGTATGACAGTAACGCATCACTTAGTAATTGCAGCCATCCGGGACAACATAGTTCTTTTAAGAACGAGTACTTTGCTTGCTCGTCAAGCAAATACAGTGGCTAAGTAGCCCAATAACGTGACGGTATCTGTCCTGGGTATGACAGTAACGCATCACTTAGCAATTGCAGCAACCCGGGAACACATAGTTCTTTAGTAATTTTCTTGCTCGGTGAGCAAATTAAGTGGCTAAGTAGCTCAATGACGTGACAGTACCTATCTGTCCTGGGTATGACAGTAACGCATCACTTAGTGACCAATAATTGCAACCATCCGGAAATACATAAGTAGTTCTTTTTAGAACGAGTATCTTTCTTGCTCCTCAAGCAAATTTCAGTGGCTTAGTAGCCCAATAACATAATAGTATCTGACCTGGGATCACTTCAGTAATGCACTGGTACAGCACAACGACGTTTTCTTCTTCACTGTCTTCATGGTGTTTCCTTTTCTTCCCCAATGTTCAAAGTATCTCGCAGCGAGTAGAGTAGACGTGCGAAGGCTTGAGCACGGAAACGCTGAATGATTCGAATGTGACAGGTAACCAAACAGGTAAGTTAGGTTCCACAGAGTAGAGGAATGTATAAATTGGCGGGAAATCAGTGTTGCCAATACAAAAAAAAAAACTTTAAACTACCGTGCAAGGCTGTCGCTTGGGGGCGCAACTACATTTGTAAACAAAATCGCAGAGAATGAAGCCGTGAAACATAAATCAGCATTAAACAGCAAGAAAAACAAGGAATGAGAAATATGAAACAACGGAATAGTTACTTAACTTGTACACCGCTCACGGCTCGAACCAGACTAACCCGCTACAATGGCGGCCTCGCCTTATAAATGTTAGCGTCTACCGCCAATTTAACTGATAAATTTCAATCCGTGAAAATTACAGAAAATACTACAATATAAACATAACAATTATGAAAAAGTATTCCAAAATCAAATAATGATTTTACATAACATTATTTATAAATACAATAATTACAATAATTATCTATGTTTTCTTTTCAACCGGAAGTAACGTGTACTCACGTAAAAGTACACGTTACTTAGATGCTTTATATTACTTTCCATTTCAGTAATAAACTAATTGATATGAATATTAAAAGTAATAACATGATTTTATACACATTATTCAGTACTTATAGGCAAATTAAAATACAATTGCTTGATCATGCTTTGTTGACGGTTGGCCCCGCCACAAATCAAAATACTTTTATTAGAAACAGGATACATGTTGTAAAATGTTATCTCCATAATTAATATAATTAATTTAGATGTAAAAATAACTATATGACATTAATAACAAAACTCCATATCATATCGCTTTGTTGTCGGATGGCACGGACACAAATCAAACTACTATTTAATGAAAACACGATAAATGAGGTACGATGTTATCCACAAAATTAATTTATCGGATTTAGGTGTAATAAATACTAAATTGAATCAATGTCAAAACTTGATATTCTAACACATGCATATGTCGCAGGGATATGATAAAAACAGGGATTTTGGTCAATTCCCTTAGTGATCTGATCAAGTCACGGAGGATGTTAAAATTACAACACGATTTTATCATTTCCCAAAACAAATCTAGTGATTTGAACAAATCCCTAAATTGGTCAGTGAAATGACAAATAACATACACACTGTAAGTTATTTTCCAAAAAAAAATAACCTCGAAATTTAAAGCGATCGGTTCGCTGCGCTTCGCGATCACCTTAAATTTCTAACCTATCACGTGTTCTACAGGACTCTCCGGAAATAACAAGAACTGCAAATTTATAAATATCCTAGGAAATTTATTTATTTGCGGAAGTCCTGGAGAACACGTGATAGGTTAGAAATTATTTTTTTTAGGAAATTTACAGACAGTGTGTGTTTTCTTTGAAATTTTTTGACAATATACTAAACCAATTTAGGGATTTGTTTAGAGAAATGATAAAATCGTGTTGTATTTTAACATCCTCCGTGACTTGATCAAATCACTTAGGATCAAATCACCAAATCCCTGTTTTTATCATATCCCTGCGACACATACACTATACAGTTAATATTAATGAATACGAGTACTCGCGCTCCGCTCGCGACTTCGTCTGCGTGACCCCCTTTTTTACCTCCTTATAGGGACAATTATCAAAAATCCTCTCTTAGTGCTCCCCTACACTACCCCAAGAAACATACGTGCCAAATTTCAGCTTCTTGCGGCCAGTAGTTTCGGCTGTGCGTTGTCTGTCAATCAGTCAGTATCGCAAGAGTTTTATATATAGATAACATTATAGGAATATACGAGTACTTCAGTGCTAACAAAACAACGGAGCCGTGAAAAACCGTTTTGTTCCAGTGGATTTTCTGCTGGTGAAACCTCCAAATCACGATATTGCCTTTCAGCCGACGTTCCGTAGCAAAACGTCTCCGTGCTACGCGCCGCTCGTTGATAATTTTATCTGGCTGGTTTCTACCGCTACGATGCTACGCCGTAGCCAGTGCTAATTGTTTGAAATTTTTCGACCGATTTCTAAAGCTGGGCTAGAGTCTAGACTTGAATCGTTTTATATTGAATGTCGATATACGTTGCGAAGTTGCTTTGATTTGGGCTGTAAGCTGATTATGTTACTTAATTGAAAGAACATGTTTTAGATAGGCACTGATATATACTGAATAACATACTTAATTTAATCAGAAGAGTTAATATCTTCATATTATATAATAGTTATCTTCATATATTAATAATATCAGCTAGTTTCGACACACCAGCTGAGGTTATTGAAACTACCAGTTAATGATTAGTTAATAATGAAACCGTTATTTTTAATTCTTGATAAATTCAGATGGTCAAAGATTTGGTTATTTTGTAACTTTAAATGAAACCGTGTGTATTGTGTAAAAGAAACCTTATTTTCGTGTTTTTAGAATTGAATGAAAGAAAGCCTAACGTTGCTTATTCGAGTTTGTTCATTAAATATTTTCTTGTGGGTTCTCAGGATGGACTAAGGAATATGATAAATTTTTAATGCAAGAAACGCGACTGCGGTCTCCGGTAATGGGAGAGTAAATATCGTGCCTCTCTTATGAATGAATAATAAATATCGACCAACCGACTGCAAATTCAGGCGATGCCAATTTAGCTGGCTGTACAGTACACGTTTAGATTTTCGACGAATTGAAATATCTATTTTGGTACGGGCTCGAATATCTATTGCGTCTTTCTGATTTTCGAGCGCATATTGAATCGCGGTTTTCCGAGTTTCTAGAGAGCTAACTGACGGCAAAAACGTATAGGTAGGCTTCACTTGTCTGAAATCTGTTTGATTTTTGTAGCTATATTGTTCTGATGACGTCCGCGCGTCCGTAGACGAATGGTTCGTACAGTCACGAGCAATATTATGTAAACTACTTAGGACTATGTCATATTACAATATTGAATGACTTTTGTGGCATATATAGTTTTGTTTCGAAACGCTTCAATGTGACAATGTTCTATGTTGTTTACATATTATTTCTCGTGATTGTACAGCGGTTTCAAGGTGTCGCCTACTTTCAGCCCTGGGTTCAAGTCCTGGTAGGGGAAAATTGTTTATATGATAAATACAAGTATTTGTAGGTAACTGAGGCTTGATGATTTATAATATACTAAAGACTATAACAATACAGTTATTTATATTTTGTTCTATCGATTATATATACATACATACGTTACTTTCGGGTTAGTCTTATTGGCGTATAAACAGAAGAATTCAGGCGAAGCCAATTTGCTGGCCGTACACGTTTAGATTTTCGGTGAATTCAAATACCTATTTTGGTAGGGGCTCGAGTATCTATTGCGCCTTTCTGATTTTCGAGCACATATTGAATTGCGGTTTTCCGTGCGTCTCAGAGCTAACTATCGGCGAAACCACTGTAGGTGAATATCTATATTGTAGGCTTCACGTCTTTGAAATGTGTTTGGATTAGATATTGTTTTGAGTAAACTATGGCTCTTGACTAGCTTTCGTATTTATGACTAAGTCAGTAATAAAAGAACTATTTATTAGTCAAGGTTAAGCTTATAAGCTTACTAGCGGCCGCCCGCGGTTTCACCCGCGTGGTTCCCGTTCCTGTGGGAATATCGGGATAAAAAGTACATATAAACCTTCCTCTTGAATCACTCTATCTATTAAAAAAAACGCATCAAAATCCGTTGCGTAGTTTCAAAGATTTAAGCATACAAAGGGACATAGGGACAGAGAAAGCGACTTTGTTTTATACTATGTAGTGATATTATTTGTTCTCCATTCTTGTCCTGTCATTATGGAATAAATTATTTTTCTTTCTTAATTTCTTTCAAACCCTGATAGCCTCTTCTAAAATTACAGATTCTAACGTATATAGTCGCCATGTTTTTTTCCGAAGATTGGCAGTCGCATTAGCTTTTGGTAACGTTGGGACATTTTCAAATAGAAAGTAGAGGAGGCAAGAAGTTATTTCAATTCAAATCCTGACATTGAAAATTTATAAGAATAGCTTTATTTCTGTGATTTGTAAAAAGCAAACAGTTAATACTAGGTTATTGTCGTTAACAACAAACGGAAGCTCTGTAGCGTTTGGTTAAACAATGTCCAAGCCCATATTTAAATAAGAAATAAAGGGTTGGCCGGTTACTATCGGATGTCGGAAACGGAATATCCCGGGCGCCCCGGACATCGATCACGTTCGCTTATTTCGCTCCGGGAGATACGGACAGCTCGCCAAATATGGCTGACTCATAGGTTAAGCGACCGAAAGTAAATTTATGTATGGTTAATCTATAACTGTTCATGAAAATGTACACTCAAACAGACCGTCTCGTGAACCCACCATAAGTTCATTTTTTTTAATATATTAAAATTCAATAAAGTCGAAATTCAAACTTGTTGATATTGACACTGACCTTTCTAGTTTTGACGCTTTCAAACAAATTTTTAGCAAAATGAGTCACGATTCAATATATTACGATTATATCACGATTCAATTGGTTCCATTGTACCTATCAAAACAAAATAACAGTTTGGCACAGGTGTTGCTAGGTTAACGTGTCTTTGTGCATTTGTCCAAGGATAAACAAAAGTTTATTCGTTTAATTGGTATTTCCCTGCTCGATCGAATCAGAAATGATGAGATCTGCAGGAGAACTAAAACAACCGACATCGCTCGAAGGATTGCATCATTGAGGTGGCAGTGGGCGGGACACATAGCGCGGAGAACCGATGGCTGTTGGGGCGGAAAGGTTCTCGAATGGCGACCGCGTACCGGACGACGTTCCGTGGGCAGGCCCCCTACAAGGTGGACCGACCATCTGGTCAAGGTCGCGGGCTCGCGGGTAGCCGCTGGATGCGGCAGCGCAGGACCGATCGTTGTGGAGATCCTTGGGGGAGGCCTATGCCCAGCAGTGGGCGTCGTTCGGCTGACATGATGATGATGATTCGTTTAATTTAGCTTTGTTTGGAATTGTTAACGCCTACGATTTGATTAATAAGCAATTATGTTTTGATCGACCACGTTCGCATATTTCGCTCTGGGTCATACAGACATTTGTGAATATCTACGAATTGTTGCTTGTTTGTAACGCAAAAATTATTACTAATTCTATAGAGGTTTGAGCGCTTGTTGATGTGTCTGGTTTACGCAGTTTTCTTCTATCGTGAAGCTTTATCCTTATCGTTTTTTCGGTGACCAACATTTCAATTTTTGTTCAACATTCGTAAGTAAACTACTGATAATGTTTTTAATTTGCTTTTACAGTGATATCATTACAAGACAGAAATACCGCCTGAGAGCAAACTTGAGATTCAAGTTGATTTTTTCTCGTATATGTTTTCTCCAACTACTGATCTTTATAACAATTGAACAAGCAATATAGCACTTGTGTTCATTAGCAAGATTAGCGAGCTACCTTCCCGTTACGATTATAAGGCGTGGGGCTTCTATTATTATTTTAAAAGGACGTAATAGAAAGGCTGGCAAATAGCTCAGCGTGCAAACACTGTGAACAAGCGTTCGTTAAACACTTCTGCGCAATTAACGTGGAGCCGGCCGCGTTGAAAACAATGTTCGCTTTATTTAACAGCGCGAGCAAACAACGGCTACCTCGGCTAGCCAAACAGCGCGAGAAGGAGTTTAGGGACAACGCTCTAAATTTGTGCGCAGTTCTTTTAAAGATTATGAATATTTTTATTTCGAGTAACTATTTTGGTGTATTTTGACGTAAACACGTCTTTCAATTTGCTATCATAGGAAGGTAATTACAAAAACCTAAAGATAACAAAATCGGGGTATACCGTTTGGCATTATAGTTTTGAATTGTGACACATTGAAACGCATACAGTTGATTGTCATAATTTCATTTGGCATACATCATAAGGCATAATATTGAAAAGCATTTTATTCCTTGGCATAAATTTCATAACGCATAATGATAATAATGCATAATAGTTAAAAGGCATAATATTAAAAAGCATAATCTTCGAAATTCATATTTTCGTTTGTCATAATTTCGTAAACCATACTTTGAAACGCATAACTTAATAAAGCATAATTAATTTTTAAAAACATTATATAAAAATGTCAATATCTCGAAAACGTTGCGTCGTAGCCAAAATCTGACGAAATTTTTGGTAAGTACCTTTTTAATAGCCCCGGAGGTATTAGAGAGACATCCAATGGGCTTAGATAATTGGTGTGAATGTAAGAAGTTATTTATTATTATGAATGGTTAAAAAACAACTTTTTTTGAGATCTGTTGGCTCAAAAAGAATTTTTTTACCCTATAAGTTTTGAATTTAGTTCAAATGGAAGAAAACAGAGGAGCAGGGGGACGGGGGGGGCGCAGCCCCCCACCAAGGGGGCTCGGGGGTCGAAGCCCCTCGCCACCCGAGAATTCCTAACAGTCGTTTTAGGTTAGGTTAGGTTGGAACAGTGACCAAAACGCCGCGCGAGCCGAGCGAGCGAAGCGAGCGTGCCGCGGCAGCGGCCGGCGAAGCGCCAGAAAAGACTTTTTTATTTTCACAGACCTAGCTTCAAAATAAATAAACACAAGGTAATACCCCGATTAATTTATGCATTTTGAATATTTTGCCTTTTAAGTATTATGACATTTAAAAGTTATGCCTTTAGATAATTATGCTTATTGAAATTATGCCTTTCGATGATTATGCCTTTCAAAATTCGGGCAAAAAAAGTATTCGTTATGAAATTATGCCTTTAAGAATTATGCATTTCGATGATTATGGCTTTCAACACGATGCGTTTCATGTTTATGGCGAAAAATGTTATGCGTTTCATTAGGTAACCGTTTTGAATCTATCGTCTGCATCCATAATTCAATGAGACCACTGGATAGCTAAAAGTAATAAATGTTATCAAACATAATTTTACTGTTAATTTTAATTTTAATTTATTTTATTTTTATTTATTTAACTTTTGTACAAAATACACACAGTAAAATATACAAGGCGGACTTAATACTAAAAGTATTCTCTGCCAGTCAACCTTTGGGAAACAGAGAACAACGAATGCGGTACAAAACCTAATAATACATGCTATATATACACACTAAAATATACAAATATCAATAAATATAATATAGATAGATATATACTTATATTTATTATTGTATTATAAAAATATAATTCAAATAAGTACATGCAGTAAATAAATATATAAAAATACATAAAATAATATATTACATTCTAAAGGGATTAAATCAAAAGTGAAATAAATACATCGATGATGATGATGAGCTTATAATGTAAGAACTACGAGTTCAAGCTATCCAGTAGAAAAAGGCGAGCATTCTTTTTAAAAGAGACTTTACTATGAGACTTCCTGATAGCATCAGGAAGGAGGTTCCAAAGACGCAGGGCATGCAGAGTGAAAGACTCAGACATATAGCCAGAATGAAAGAGAGGTGTACTGAGAGAGAGATAGTTTGTGGAGCGAAGAGGGCGATCATGAGAATCGCAAAGAAACTGGAAATTAGATTTTAGGTATTCAGGGGAATTTGGATTGGTGAGAATGGAATAGAGCGTACAGAGCAACCTTAGTTGTCGGCGCTGACGGATGGGGAGCCACTTAAGCTGTGACCGGTATGAGGAAATGTGATCGAATTTGCGAAGAGAGAAGATGAAACGAATAGCGTTATTGAGAAGCCGGTCCAGCTTGTTTAAAAGATCATCATTCAGATCTGGATAACACACATCAGCGTAATCAAGGAGTGGAAGGATAAGAGAGTTGACGAGAGTGATCTTGGTTTTTACAGGGAGAAAGTTCCTAAACCTATTCAGAAAACGTAACGAATAATGGACTACTCGACTCACCTCGGAGACTTGTGGTATCTAACTGAGCGTCGAATCAATGTGCAGGCCTAAGTTCTTGACCCTGGTGCAAAGTGGTATGATGGTGTTATTCAGAGTAACAGTTGGAATTGCGCTCATGTCAATTTTAGCGATCTGCTTAGATCCGCCCACCACCATAGCCTGGCATTTTGACGGGTTCACCGCTATCCCAAAACAGGATGACCAGTTGTTAACGGCTTGTAGTGAACAGTTAATTTGGGAAATAGCGGAAGCAATTTCATGCGTAACAAATCGGTTACAAATTCGTGGAAAGTTGCGAATATCCAACCTGTGCCCAGGAAGGGTGATCGTGCCAACCCCTCCAACTACAAACCGATAGCTATCACCCACCTCCATACTCTGTAATAAGCTGCTATCGTACTTTGAAACCAACGACCTACTCAGTGACATCCAATATGGTTTTCGCCGTGGTCGGTCAACTGGGGATCTTCTTTTGCACGTTACACATTGCTGGGGCGAGGCAACTGTAAAACATGGTGAGCCACTTGCTGTTTCGCTTGACATTTCGATAGCCTTCGACCAAGTCTGGCACGCTGGTTTGCTGAGCAAACTTCCAGCTTACGGTATTTCTGCTGACTTTTGTGGATGAACTTTGGATTTCCTGAGTGAGTCATCAGTCGTCATTGACGGCTGCTGTTCTAACCTTATTGCTATCGATGCCGGAGTTCCTCAGGGATCCGTTCTCTCTGCGACTCTTTTTTTGCTGCACATCAACGATCTGTTTTTGCCCGGAATTTTTGGGTATGCTGACGACAGCACCGTCACCGAAAGATATCTTTTCTGCGCAAAAGCCAGCAGTGAGGAAGTCCGTTCTTTGAGAGAGGCCATGGTAGAGCAAACAAACTTGACTTTAAGCCATGTTGCTCAATGGGGTGACGATAATATGGTCAAATGAACATCGGACCTTAACTTCGGCGACAACATTGAGTGTAAAGCTCAAACTGCTGCCAAAAAGGGAATCCTGAATAAGGTTAAGCGATACTTTATAGGGGCAGCTTTTGACTCTTTACAAAGCGCAAGTCCGGTCATGTGTGGAGTATTGCTCTCACCTCTGGGGTGGTTCATCTAAATACCAGTTAGCAGCACTTAATTCAGTGGAACGCAGAGCCAGAAAACTAATCGGAGACGATGAGCTGGTAAAAACCAAGCTCCATAATCTAACCCATCGTCGTAAAGTGGCTGCTTGTCGGTATAACACAGGCTGTACTTCGGTGATTGTGCTTTTGAGCTGCATGAGGTCATTCCGCCATCCCCGTTCTACCACCGAGATCTAGACGCACAGCGGGTATCATCTTTACTTGGTTAACATCCCGCGAATGGGTACCAAGTGCTTTTCTTCTTCCTTTGTGATGCGCATTGCCAAGGAATGGAGTACCCTGCCTGCGTCTGTTTTCCCGAATGACCACAACCCTATAATTTTTAAAGCTAGAGTGAAAAGGCTGGCTGCTTCTGAGAAAGCTCGCTCCGTCTTAGGCTTATTCTCAACTCTAAGGTTCAGTGTGAAGCCAAGAGCAAGCCCATTAAAACATAAAAAAAACTAAATCTTAATTTCTGTGCCGGAAACATCATAAATTCATAGTCATAACCTGTAAGAGGAAAGAGCATAGTTTTAAGACATATTAGCTTCGCGTATTATCTCAACTCAAGCCTCTCAAAAGTGAGCCAGCTTATAAGCTTAAAGTCTTAGCTTTCATCGGCAAAACAACACAAAGCTTCCACCAATAACTAAAATTCTGGGGTTATTCTTTATGAAATAATAATTTATAACACAACTTTTTAAAGAAAAAATAAAAATCTTAAGAGTATTATACATTCTTAATTTTGAATAGGGGACCGGACTATGTAAGTACTTATTTAATAGTAACATAAAAAAAAATAACATAGAAGAATAACAATAAGTAGTGTAATAGTTATTTTCACCACTCCAGCTCGAAAAGGGCGCTTTTGGCGCCTAAAAACTCGCAGCAAAATCGATTTTTGCTGCGAGCGTGAGGCAAAGGTGTGATCCTCTGTGGCCGGACCACATATCAGTACCCAGATGCTATATAGTGCAATAACAGCTACCTGTAGTCTACTTTCATAGGAATGTATTAAAATTAAAAGTACCTCAACAGATTATGAAATATTCAGTACCTTTTGTGGTCCGGCTGCAAAGCAGTGCTCTCTGGCCGGACCACCTCGAATTCAGAAAAGTGTGATGCACTTTCCAAGAAACTATTACCTCAAAAAAAGCTACTTAAAAAGTACCTTCCATACATACAAGTGTGGTACGATAGAAGTCATTGGTTCCGAAGTTACTAGTCGTAGATTGTGGTCCGGCTGGAGAGTATACTCTGCAGCAAGTCATTTTGATAATTTTAAATATTATCGTTACGTGAACCTATTTAAACATAATCTACCTATTCTCTACCTCTCGTTGCTACTATTTTTTTTCTCGTGAAGCTATTAATTTGTTTGATTATCCGCAAAATATGTGGCGCGGCCAGGGAGAACTACTTTTGCGCGAATAAAAAGAAATTTGACTTTTTCTTTATAACAACCAATAGTGCATAAAAAGTACTTTATAAAAAAACCATGACTGCATTTAAAATCTTTTGTTTTAAGTACCACTAACGATTTACAGGAAGTTCGCTTGCATTATTAAGGAGAATGGGCAAAAATGTTCGAACACACTTCATGGTGGCGGAGCGCGTTCACTTCAAGCATGCACAGTGCATTGAGTTATAATGCACCAATGGCACAGTGACGTTATTTTGGTTTATATTATTATTTACATGGTATTTTAGATATGTACATGGTTTTTCTTGCCAAGTTTCCTAAAAATAGCTCACAATATACAAAAAATAACTTTTATAAAAAAAAAAATACATTGTGAAAAACGAAATATGTGTAGCTTACTTCCGCAAAAAACACAATATGCAAGATGCACCGCCCGCCCGCCCGCATAAAATTGCACATGCACACCACGAAAACACCAGTGCACAATACCTGCATCTAGCAAGACAGCAATACACCTTGCACCGTCACCGATTAGACTACTCTACACGTGTTTCGCCCCAACCCGGGGCATCCTCAGGAGATAGTTCGTGCTAGTTCGTGCGAAGAACCAACACCAAATGAGCTCCGGCGCCTACCAACACCGTATTTATCGTCTCTTACTCCCCACTTTGCGTCGAGTGACTGACAGTGACAACCTTTGAAGAATGTTGCCAGCTTAAAATAAAAAAGATTGGAGAAAAAGAAAAAGAAAATAATGATTTTTATTTAATATGTACAAATAAATTAATATACATTGCTGAGCGTGTTGGAAAACTTAGAAATTATCAAACACAATGTTGATGGAGCCATTCTTAACGATCAAATTAACGTCTCTTCCTCGCCATTGTTGCGTATTTTTTCAAATGGACATAATAATTCTTTAAAATAAGTGATTAATAAAACACATTATTTAATGTATATTAATTTATTTGTACATCTTAAATAAAAATCATTATTTTCTTTTTCTTTTTCTCCAATCTTTTTTATTTTAAGCTGGCAACATTCTTCAAAGGTTGTCACTGTCAGTCACTCGACGCAAAGTGGGGAGTAAGAGACGATAAATACGGTGTTGGTAGGCGCCGGAGCTCATTTGGTGTTGGTTCTTCGCACGAACTAGCACGAACTATCTCCTGAGGATGCCCCGGGTTGGGGCGAAACACGTGTAGAGTAGTCTAATCGGTGACGGTGCAAGGTGTATTGCTGTCTTGCTAGATGCAGGTATTGTGCACTGGTGTTTTCGTGGTGTGCATGTGCAATTTTTTGCGGGCGGGCGTGCGGTGCATCTTGCATATTGTGTTTTTTGCGGAAGTAAGCTACATATATTTCGTTTTTCACAATGGTTGGGGACTTCCGCCAAGTGACGCCTGATTCAATCAAAAAAAAAATACTTTGAAGCTAAATCTATAATTAGCTTTTTTCTAAGTGGATTTCAGAATCGTCGTCATACAAAGAAATGTTTCTCTAATTGGTTGCTTTTCAATGACATATAGCCCAAAGGGCTCCGATATTTTGTCCAATTTGTCCATTCTCCTGTACAAATTTTATTATTGCTGTGTTAGGCATTTTTGCAGCAGTAGTGGCATCTTCCATTATAGGCACTGTGCACAAAATTTAAAAATTTCAATAACAACCATTTTTCGTCAGCAAAATACAACTATGTTTTTCATAAAGTTTGTATGAATGACAAAGTTACATTTGCGGTTTTTGAAAATGAGTTATATCTAAAAAGTGCGTAATATAATATCTCGTTCAAACTAAAAAGTAAAGTATATTTTTACGAGATTATTTCACTAATTTAATTCGAAAGTTAGAAGGGCGGGGGGAGGAAACCCATTTTACCATTTTGGAAGACTATATATCAAAAGATTGACTTAAAAAAAGTTTGAAAAATCTTTGTCCTTTTTAACCGACTTCAAATTCAAAAAGGAGGAGGTTCTCTATTCGTCTGTATGTATGTTTTTTTTATTGTGTATGTCCGCCGATTACTCGAAGACGGATGGACCGATTGAAATGATTCAAACGTCATAACATCAGGTTTTTCCCAAGTTGGTCCCATATTTGAAATTTTGAAATCGGTTCAGTAGTTTTTCAGGAAATCTTGTAAATACTGTCGTTTTCATTACCACTTTCTGTGAATTTATTCCGTATCTTTAGGCATAACTCCTTTGTTTATAAACCGATTTAGCTGATTCTTGTTTTGTTGGAAAGGGGATACCTTAAGGTATTTTAACCAACTTCAAAAAAGGAGGTTCTCAATTTGATCACACACCTATTTACCAGAATACACGTAAATTGCCTGCATGATGCACTAAAAAGAGTAAAATAAAAATTATTTTTATAAAAAAATAAAACCGCCTTCAAAAAAAGACATCAAAAAAGTAAGAAATAATCCCTCACCAAATAACGTAAGTACTTTGAAGTCGGGCGGGTTTTAACAAAAAATTGTACCTACATGTTTCACGCCCGACTTCAAAGTACTTACGTTATTTGGTGAGGGATTATTTCTTACTTTTTTGATGCCTTTTTTTGGAGGCGGTTTTTAAAGACGTCTCTATAGACACCCTACACGAATATGTTTGATTAAAACAATATTTTTCAGTTTCAGTTCCATGTAAGTAAAGCAAAAATCTCATCCCTAAGGGGGTAGAAAGGGGGGTTAAATTTTACATGGAAACTTCCACATTTCTAGGCTAAGAAGTATGGGAATTGATATGTAGAATACTGGTCTAAAAATGTTCTGCCTTAGCAAAGTTAAAAAAAGTCTCCACTAATGTGTAGAGGGGGGAATATCAAACATACTGAGTTTGGATATTTGTGGCTCAGTCACACAAAACGACTGACTCGATCGCGATAAATTGCGCTCTGGCCTGGAAAATTTTATACGGTATTTTAACTCAGGGAAAAAGTACCGTTCCCTTGGGATATAGTTTTTTTTCACTTTCATATGTTTAATGTCTTATGATTATGACAGCTCATTTTCGCGCAAAGCAAAATTTTGTTTCTTAACAAAAAACAAGGTCTTGAGGATTTTTTTTCTGAGAGGTGAATAAGTTGTGTCAAAGTGATTGTGGACAAGCCACAGAACTTAAAATTCGTCACTTATTTATTTTTCTTATAAAAATTAATTGCTTTATAAATATATTTCAAGTGGCAACATTGAGGTACGTGTATCTTTAATGTATAGAAAAAATCATATCGGTAAAGCAGTACTGCGTTTTCAGCCTAGACGCGTAAAATGTTCGCCTGAAAAATTCACTCTAATAACGTAATAATCAGCGTTCTAAGACACGAAAATAGTTCAAATATTATGGGTTATATCTATATCGGATTTTGTTGCTCTCTTAAAGTAGAGCGGAAGCCTCGGTTTTGGCCACTGTGCCGGTTTTGGCCACTTTTTGCTCCAAAAAGGGCAATGGGCAAATTTGTATGTCCCCCCCCTCCAAGATACCTTTTATGTGCGTCGACAATTTCATACGTTTCTATAAAGAGATTAATAGCTATAATTTCAATGTCAAAATCATTTTTTTTTATTAACTTTGGTTTTACTTTGTAATAAATAACAATTTTAAAATAATATTTTCCCAGAATTCCCACACATTTGAGGGTTGTCGCCATAGTAAAAAGTTGTCACTATATTATCTTTCACCTGAAATACATTTCAAATCTATTGGTCGGAAATGGCATTTGGGGGACATTTTGTCCCATCGTTCTATTCTATTTAACTTTTCGTCCTTATTGCCAAAGCTCAATTAAAATAAGGTTTTTTAAGGTAATAATAACAATCGTTTGAATTCTTGATGTGATACGATTTTTTTTAATGAAAATCTTTTTCTGTTTAATTTTTTGAATGAAAATTTTAAGAATTTTTTTATGGATTGTATTAGTTTTTTTTTTACAATTAAATTGTTGTTTTGCAATTGATTAGTTTCGTTTTAAAAATCGTATGACATAAGGAATTCAAACGATTGTTATTATTTCCTTAAAATACCTTATTTAAATTGAGCTTTGGCAAAAAGGACGAAGTGGCCACATCGCTCGAAGAACCGACGGCCGTTGGGGTAAACGAGTTCTGGAGTGGAGACCGCGTTTAGGCAAACGTAGCGTAGGGCGCCCTGCTACCAGGTGGAGCGACGACCTGCGAAAGATGGCAGGCGGGGGCTGGCTGCGAAGAGCTGAAGACCGTGCTCAGGATGTGTGACGAAAACGGGCTGATGATGATGATGATGAAAAAGGACGAAGGCCACTTTTGGAGGCAAAAGTGGCCAAAACCGGGTGCTTCCGCTCTACTTTAAGAGAGCAATAAAATCGATATAGATATATAACCCATAATGTTTGATCTATTTTCGTGTCTGGGTACGCTGTTACCCATTGTCCTTTACAATACTGTAAGTAAGACACTTGAGTATAGAAATTTAAGATATATTTTTGTTTTATTTTTTAATAGTTAATGAGAAAAAAGAATAAGATATATTTTAGTATGATTTTTTTAAATGGTACTTACCTAGTTAATAAGAAGACGAATTTTTGTTTTTTTTCATTAGTACATAAGTGATACATAAGTAATGGGAGTCCATTTGGTTAAGGAATATATGATTTGTTTTTAGTATTTATTTGGTCTTTATTTACCTGAACATTCACCTATTACTTATTATAAAATAGGTAAGTAATACCTAGCAAGTGAACCTATTCTTGCCCATTCTCCTTAATAATGCAAGCGAACCTCCTGTAAGTCGTTAGTGGTACTTAAAACAAAAGATTTCAAATGAAGACAAGGTTTTTTTATAAAGTACTTTTTATGCAGTATTGGTTGTTATGAAGAAAAAGTCAAATTTCTTTTTATTCGCGCAAAAGTTGTTCTCCCTAGCCGCGCCACATATTTTGCGGACAATCAAACAAATTAATAGCTTCACGAGAAAAAAAATAGCAGCAACGAGAGGTAGAGAATAGGTAGATTATGTTTAAATAGGTTCACGTAACGATAATATTTAAAATTATCAAAATGACTTGCTGCAGAGTATACTCTCCAGCCGGACCACAATCTACGACTAGTAACTTCGGAACCAATGACTTCTATCGTACCACACTTGTATGTATGGAAGGTACTTTTTAAGTAGCTTTTTTTGAGGTATTAGTTTCTTGGAAAGTGCATCACACTTTTCTGAATTCGAGGTGGTCCGGCCAGAGAGCACGGCTTTGCAGCCGGACCACAAAAGCTACTGAATATTTCATAATCTGTTGAGGTACTTTTAATTTTAATACATTCCTATGAAAGTAGACTACAGGTAGCTGTTATTGCACTATATAGCATCTGGGTACTGATATGTGGTCCGGCCACAGAGGATCACACGAGGCAAAGTGCTTTTTTAATTTCTTACACCAACTTTTGAAATAATCAAGAAAAAAGAAATAGAGTGACAAGGATGAGACTTTTAAAATTAATATGAGCAAAAAGGATAGATAGATAGCTTTATGTCCATGGACATGAAATATAAAGCTTAAAAAAGAAATACACGGATACCAAAGGTTCGAAATAAAGAGTATGGACGAAATGAGGTCGCATGCATGATATAAATATAAAATAAGAAAAATTAATTAATTCTAATAACAAATTATATAAATACGATTGTACTACGATTGCTTTTTATTAAACACGCAATATTTAAAATAAATAATATGAAGTGAATATTATATCGCTTACTAATATCATGTTTGGTTTTCATAAAAATTACATGCAGTGCAGTTTTGACTATTGTTATACAAGAGACAACAAATAACTATTGTTATACAAGAGAGCAAAATCATTTTTCGCTGCGAGTGCTGAATTTAAATCACGAACTAGCGAAGCAGTCTAAAATTGAATCACGAGCGTAGCGAGTGATTCAAATATAGACTACTGAGCACAGTGAGTGATTTAAAGGCACGAGACATCAGAAAATTTTGCTCTCGTGTTAAACATACAACTTTTCACCTCTATCAGCGAGAAAAGTGTTACAGGTCAGAAAAACAACATTGAAGGCAACATTTAACAATAAAGAAAACATCAAAATTAATAATTAAGAGTAAAATTGGTGAAATTATGCAAGTTGAAGGTAACTGTTTGCATTGCGTTCAAAAACTGCACTGCATGTAATTTTTATGAAAACCAAACATGATATTAGCACAGTCTATATTATTAGTAAGCGATATAATGTTCACTTCATATTATTTATTTTAAATATTGCGTGTTTAATAAAAAGCAATAGTAGTACAATCGTATTTATATAATTTGTTATTAGAATTCATTAATTTTTCTTATTTTATATTTATATCATGCATGCGACCTCATTTCGTCCATACTCTTTATTTCAAACCTTTGGTATCCGTGTATTTCTTTTTTAAGCTTTATATTTCATGTCCATCGAGATAAAGCTATCTTTCTATCCTTTTTGCTCATATTAATTTTAAAAGTTTCATCCTTGTCACTCTATTTCTTTTTTCTTAATTATTTCAAAAGTTGGTGAGAAATTAAAAAAGCACTTTGCCTCACGCTCGCAGCAAAAATCGATTTTGCTGCGAGTTTTTAGGCGCCAAAAGCGCCCTTTTCGAGCTGGAGTGGTGAAAAAAATATTCCAACTATTGATTAACAAGCAAGTAAGTGTAGAACTGCTGAAATGTGACAAATTGTGTCTCTAACTATCTCATTCTAAAACTAAATTTTATATGGCGGGAGTATGGCGCTACACATATATGACGTCACATGTGTCCTTGTCTAATAAGGAAGTTTGATGCTGTATGTAAAATATTTGAAAATAAATACCAGTTTGGCTAGCATGACCATCACTATATCACGCGATATGATATAGCACACCATGCTGTCTTGCTTACACCTTAGTGGGGTAAGCAAGACAGCATGACGTGCTATATCATATCGCGTGATAAAAGCCGCTCATGCTAGGCCGGGTGGTTTGTGTTTCTGATATTTCTTAAAACATTCTAAACAAAAGAAAAATCAGTCCGGTCCCATAACGCAATCGTTTTAAAGGGTGAAACTATTTATACGAACAACCTTTCATTATGGACCAGCTACCAAATCGTGAGTTTGAATCTTTTTTTTGTTTATCCACAACGGGGTAGTACTTAGCCTTCGTACCTACTCCGGGAATCCTCTACCACTGAAGAAGTGGCTATCTTACCTCTAACTGCCGGAACACAACAATGCTAAAATTAATCATCTTTGTTATGGCGTCAGACTTACATAAGATGGTGGTAACTAGCCAGATGGACTTAGAACAAGTCATACCACCAACCAAACCAATACAATATGTACCCCCACTTGTAAACGAACCCGGGACCTCTGTGTTTGATACCGGTGGTGTGAACCACTAGACCACAGATGCGGTTAAAATCTAACGAGCTGCTGTTAGCTGCTGTTACCTGAATGGACCAGCGTTTATAAGCGCCGGTAGATGGGCATTGGCTTCCAGCTTTCTTTCTGTATTTTATTTTATTTTTTATTGTTTAAAGAAGTTTTACAGTTATCAAAGCACAGTAAGCTACAAACTAACACCTTAAAACCAATTACCAACCATCACATATAAATACTATGTAACAAACAACAAACTACATAATAATCTTAATCTTAAAATATCCCTTAAACCCATAGTACAAATTTAAGTCTTACAATTTTGCTCAACATAGATTTTCCCTACCTACACTTCACGCTCCTTTCGTATGTATACCCCCTTTCGATGACGATGACTACAGTAAAAAAAATATAAAAAAAAAAATATTTTTTTGGGAAATTTATTCTAAACACGTAACATGACCTACCACTGAAGTTCGGATTGTAAAAAAAATTGCACGGTATATATAGGGTGTTTTTCTATAAGTGCAATACCTCTTAGGTGGTGATTGTGCTCATGAATATGAACAACTTTTACTATGGGGCCAACTCCGCCTTTTTAACCGCCTCTGCGGTCTAGTGGTTCACACCACCGATTTCAGACCCAGAGGTCCCGGGTTCGATTCCCAGTGGGGGTACATATTGTATTCGGTTTGGTTGGTGGTAGGACTTGTTCTTAGTCCGCCTGGCTAGCTACCACCGTCTTATCTAAGTCTGACGCCATAACAATGATGTTTTCAGCATTATTGTGTTCCGGCAGTTAGAGATAAGATAGCCAGTTCCTCAGTGATTGAGGATTCCGGGAGTAGTGCGCTTCCACCTTCAGCCTTATCACCACTTAACATCAGGTGCGATGAAGGCTAAGTGCTACCCCGTTGTGAATAAAAAAAAAAAAACTCTGCTACACAACAAAAAAAATCAGCTGTTTCATACAATTTGTTAATTTCTACCTGACCAGAATGTATGGAACAGCTGATTATTTTTGTGAAGTTGCAGAGTTGGTCTCCTAGTAAAAGTTGTTTTTATTCATGAGTACAATCACCACCTAAGAGGTATTGCACTTATAGAAAACACCCTGTATTGTACGTGAACTGTCGAAGACAAGTTGTCCTGTTTGTACACTAGTCGCCGCCCGAATTCCATCAGAATTGCTTCAGTCTGCGAGACCTTTATAACGGTCCCTGAACCAATTTTCTGAGTCAACCCATTCTCGAGAAATCGAGTTACACAAATAATATGATTTACCATGATAATATTATGGTTAACAATTGCAATTTGTTTGTAGAATATCTTTAAGTAACTCTTATCAACTTAAGGATTACTGTCCTTCGGCCGTAACTCGTCTTAGCAGTCTACGAAGAACGCAAACGAAAGAAAAACTTCAAATATGTACTGCAAAAGTGAAGCATGAAGTGATGTTTTAATAGCGGTAACCTAGGGTCTACTACGAAACGCCAAATCCGTAACTTCGTTATACCCGTCCCTCTTACTCTCCAGCCAGGACAGAATCGAGTGAAAGGGGCAGGGCTAACGAAATTCCCGATTTTGTGTTGAGTACGGTCCCTGGCTCCGAAATGAAATAGCTTAGAAAATTAATTTACAGTTTCGTTGTTTATTCTTCCAAATTAATATTTAAATGAGTCTTTCTACTCAAAGCGAAAAGGTAAACAAAATAAATGAACATTTGCATTCTGTTCTTATTCTTACTAAGCGACATGTAGCTTAGGTATGTACCTGTTATATTTAATTGCTTTTTCTTCAGTGAGAAACTTGATCAAATAAGAAAAATACTTTTCATCTCTCAGATTCGGAAAGTGATGTATATTTAAACTGAGCAGCGGGTCCAAAACTATCCGTTTCGCCCTAGGGTTGAAATGAATTTTAAAAATAGAACTGAATTTGGTTACAGTCCAACCATAGAGCTACCTCATCGGTAATGAAAAGTTTTCAACTAATTTTGTATGGGGACGGGACTTGCAAAATTTAAAAAAATGAATTTTATAAAAACGAGAATATCTCAAAAACGGTGCGTCTCGTAGCGTAGCTAAAATCTAACAAAATTTTCAACCCCCTATGGTACTCCGGAGATAGTTAGGAGGCATTCGATAGATATTTAAAAAAAAAATTATAAAAAAAAAATTTTTCTACAAAAAAAAATTTTTCTTTAATTTTTTTTTGTTAAGTATTTCAAAAATTCTATTTTTTATATACCTATTATAGAAAAAACAGAGAAAGCGAAGCCCCCCGCCACCTTTCTGTTATTTTTTTAAATAGTTTTAGTTGTCTTTATTGCTTTTCTTATAGAGGGGGAAGAAAAGCAGAGTGTATTTACTTTCCTTATATTCGAAATGAAAAGTAGAGTGTATTACTCGGCCGCAAAATTATTTTCATCTCGGGCGACGTATATTGAATCCCTCGCTGCGTTCAGGATTCTACTTTAGAATCCCTCGCTGTGCTCGGGATTCTACTCTAGAATCCTTCACTGCGCTCTGGATTCAAAATAGCGCTATTTTGCTCCCTTGTAATACAATCTACTATTCAGTGGTTTTACGAGTATTTCTATGTCATAGGTTTTTACGCTAACTAAGTATATATATAGCGGGGCACAAAGTAACTATTTTACGATATGATCACTAGCGTAGCGATTGACCATTCATGAAATGACCATGCGTTTAGCTGTTTATATCATTAAACGCTGATCATTCAATGATATGACCAGCGGATTTTAATACGATACGGAAATACGACTAGGGTAAGTCATGGAATGATGCCGCACTTTTTGAAATTGCCGCACTACTGACTTATTATGTGCAAAATCAACAAACTATTTATGAATACATAAAGTACAATCTGTCATCTATAAAATCATTTATCAGATATTGGATTGTTGTAATTAGAGTATGAGCTACACTGATTTTTGCAGGCCTCTAATTTTTGGAGGATACTTGCCGCACTACGGATTGTCGCCTCACCAGTTAAATAGGGCGGACGGATAGCTGCCCCTGTGAGAAATATATTTGAATTTGAGAATATTAATTCAAAAACATAATTTCGAAAGAAAATAAAATATTGGTATTGATAAACGTTCTTTCATTCGAAATAAGTCATTGACCCACTTTCTGCGTTACAGGATGGACGCCACGGTACGTATTTACTGTTAAGCAGTAAATACGTAATACAAAAGCTACGTATTTACTGTTATTCGTGTCATTTTATAACAAAATCTATCGTTTTAAACTTGCTTAAAGTTTATGGTATGCTGTGCCAAAAAAAAATCACAACGATAATCAAAACACTCCATTATCAAGGAATTCCTACAAAAGCGCCTATCCTCCCAAATTTTGTTGTACAAAGGAAATAAAAGAATATTTTCAGGATAGATGCCATTTTGAATTTATCCTCATCACATTTCGTTCCAAATCTAATAATGCCTCATCCAAGTAATTTTTCCATTATTTAATATTACGTGGTTGGACCCGGACTATCTTTTATATTTTCGGAGCATTTTGATACTGAAACGAAAGGATAATAATCATATTATTAGAAGTATGCGTTAGTAAGGCTTGGTTTAGACGCCTTTAAGGGCATCTATCCCGATCAAAAACGAGGCAAGTATCCGTTTCGTAAAGGATAAATGCCTTCTTATATAAATATGAAACATAATGAAATAAACAAATAAAAACATGTTTGAGTATATAATTAAATACCTTACATTACTATCAATACGTCACAAAGACAATCCAGTCTCCATAAAAAAAGAGTAGAGCCTCCAAACGGGCAATAAAATAATTTAGGTCATGTTTTTAGTTCGTCAAAATTTTTGATTGCCGACTGTTTCGCACACACTTGCTTTACAACGCCTCTCACGGCCGACTGGCGAAGTACACGGGGTGAGCTATCTAGTATACGGCAATTTGAGCTTGAGGTCATTACCCGCATAGGAGTTTTTAAAATCGCGGCATGTATCCCACCGCGGCATCTATCCGTGACTTACCCTATTTCATAAAATGACCAACCATTTCATGAAATAATCAATTGAACGATCTGACCACGACATGTATAAGTTAATTGCATGGCTATTCAATAATCGTGTTCAACTATCCATATTAATGTTGCCCGTCTTCACGTCCAAACAGAGTTAACGGATCGTCGTGGTTTTTGGTATGGGATAGTTTGGGAGCTGGAGAGTGATATAAATAAGAAGTGGCTGAACTCCAAAAAAAAACCCTTAAAAAAAGTGATGTTTGTCTCTTTAATATTGTATACGTACAGCCCAATCACAATAAATCTCAGTTAAAATTTATTCGCTCTGTTACTATTTATATTATGTATTGACTACAAAGCTCCCCTTTATTAAAATGAGCCGTAAACCGTACACCGATCTATGTCCGAGAAGGGACAGGACAGCAAACATTTGTTGCCTCGGGCCTGTAATGTCATGTTTTGTGGTTTCGTATTGAATTTGCCGACCTTACTTGTGATGTTTCCGTTGCTGTCCAGCGAATATTACGCTTTTACGGTTTTAGTTATGTATTTGAAAAGTTTTCGGAACTGGTATTATTAAAGGAAGATAATGTTGGTACGTTAATTTTCTGTGCCTAACATTATACAGGTTGTTTTGAAGTCATTGGCATCCATTCGGCCCAATAATGTACTCATATTAAGAAACGTTTATTACGTGAAAAAGGGTGGTGCTCGGTGCAACCGCGGGCGCAGGGACGGAGGCTAAGCGGGCATGAAGCATGGGAGGTGCTTTTAATACTGTGGCATGGGTAACGTGACCATTTATATTTTTCGTCAGAGCGGGACACATGCGGGATTTGGAACAAAAGAAGAATGAATGAATTAAATTAATGTAACGTCTCTAGGCACTTGTTTTATTTTTGTCGGCCGAGCAAAGGTGTTTCAAAAATCGGGTCTCCTTTTCAAGTAAGAATTTTCACATTCTCCCGTTCAGTTTCCTGCAATTTTACCAGTAGACTACGGGCAGTGTGAGAAAGGAAAAGTAAATTCTCTATAAGTGCCAAGTTACCTCGTAGACTATTAATTTCCTTCGAAGTCTCTATTGCAGATACCTTTTGTTTGATCCTCGATTTTCAACAGGACTGAGTCTTAAGGAAAAGTCACTGCTTGTGCATGCAAAAAATATAATCACAACTCAGAGCTGGAATTTTTGAAGAATACTCTAAAAATATTTGGACATTTTTCGATGCCCAAGAAGTAGCTTTTCAAAGGCTCAAACATTTTACGCCGGCATTAACGCAAGCCACCTTGTTTTACTATACTTAGCCCAATTAAGAGCTTCTGATACTTTGTGTCAGTGGAAATACATTATCTCTTTCAGAGATTCTACTCGACTCTACTCATTTAACGATAGATGCATGCCTAAAGCTAAAGCGGGACATTTTTGCTCTTATAGGGACAGCAGGACAGATAGTCTGAAAGCGGGACAATCCCGCCCAAAGAGGGACGTATGGTCACGTTAGGGCGTTTGTGCACTACGCTGAATTTTACCGATCCGGAAAAAAACGCATGCTTTTATTTTAATAATTAATGATTTAAAATAGTAAGAATTTATTTATTTCGTGTAGTTTCAATGTTTCAAACCCTAAACTACCTACACGAAATAAATAATTATTACTATTATAAATGATTAATTATTAAAATACAAGCATCCGTTTTTTTCCGGATCGGTAAAATTCAGTGTAGTGCACAAACGCCCGTAGGCATGGGTGACAATGTTTGTTTCTGTGAATTCCATGCGCGAACTTGAATAAATTCACGTACAGTGGGGCCCGCGTTTTGTCGGGAGGCCAATATGATGTGCTTTTATAATATTTGAATATTAATTAATTCATTAATGTTTTTTATAAATTGTTTTTTTTATTTGTTTTAGTGATTAATAACCGAGTACTTACTTTACTTATTTTTCATATTTTTTTTGACATTAAAAAATAAAAATTTTACATCTTGGATTTTGCCTCAAAGGGGAAAGGACTCTAATCATGAGTAGAGTAGGTTCTTATTTTAAAAGACTAACTAACTTTAAGCTAACGACTTCAAAGAACATGTTTGACTGAGACAAGACCATTTGTCAAAACTAAACATAGAAAAACATCTAAGTATACTAATATAATAAGATCCCTAAGATTGTAAAATAAAAAAAAAATGTTAAAGAGGAGAGATTTAATTGTTTATTTGTAATGAATAAACACAATAAGAACCGGACCAATAAAGAAAAAGTCTTTTACCATTAGGAAGCTACATTCTTTCTAGGTGACTTGATTTTAACTATTGATATTCCTACGGGAACTGGTGAAATGTGGGTAAAACCGCGCGGAGCCTTTAAATAAACTGTTACTTGTTAGATAAGCAAGTTATAAGTAAGACCTTTTTTAACTAATAAGACTCATAATAAAAGTAGCACCTATGTCTTATTTTTTCTCTTTTTTGGAGGGCTATGTTATGTTGTCAGGCCACACAGTAACGGGAAAAAAATATCAGCCCTTAATCTAAATCCTCTCCCCGCCTCGCATACAGTTGCTCTCGGGAAAAATTCCGAATCATTCCCGTGGAATACTTACGAAATATTCTGAAGTATTACGAAACATTCGGAATATTTCGATTGTCGAAAAATACGGGAGTAGGTAACTATAAAAAAGCAGCAATCGGTAAAAAAGCCGTAGAAAGCAGTTGACACTTATTTTTAAATACCTACCTAGCAAGAAAAATAGTCAATCATAGTAAAAGTATGGATAGATATCTTACTATCTACTTAGGTACCTACCTCTTAAATAAAATTTCTGTGGAAGTTTTAAGTGTAGAAGTAGGTAGGTACTTAAGTAGGCACCTATACCCTACCTAAGTACGTATTATTTTAGCGAATTTTTAATGTTCTTGAATTGCTTGAAACGTATGAAAACATATTTTTAAACTATGATATTAAGGTAAGCCGATTAGAATCGGCTTGTAGGTATGTACCCTTTCGTTTCGCCACTGCTAGGTAGGTACAAAACTCGGCACGGACACGTGTATAGCTAATAGCCACAGGGCGTTTGTGCACTACACTGAATTTTACCGATCCGGCGATCCGGTTTTTTCCGGACCGATATGGCAGCAATGAAAAACATATGGGCGCTTGTGCACCACACTGAATTTTACCGTCCGTCATTTTACTTTTCCCCATTCCGGACCGTTTTTTCCCGTTCCGAGATGACGGCAATGAAAAACATATGTACGCTTGTGCACTACACTGAATTTTACCGTCCGGAAAAAAACGGATGGTTGTATTTTAATCATAAATCACTACATAGTATAAAACAAAGTCGCTTCCCGTCAGTCTGTCCCTATATATGCTTAAATCTTTAAAACTACGAAACAGATTTTTATGCGGTTTTCACTAACAGGTAGCGTGGTTCTTCAGAAAGATTTTAATATATAATTTATGAAAGTTTTGTGTAAATTGGTAGAAATATAACGATAATTGTCGAAAGTGCCGGCAAACGGCAAGCCGCCCGGGAGTTTTCTGCGAAAACGCTGCCTAATCCTTTCGAGGTTTAAAAAAATAATGCATGTTGGGATATTCCTCTTCTATAGATCTACAAAAAAGTCCGCGATAGCATAAGTATGTCTATCTTTTAAGGATAGCATATTATAGCCATATTATCTCTTAAAAAATGGTTACGAACAATGCGGTAATTTGGAAAGCTATTTAAACGGATACAGTATTAACCCTTATCAATCTAAATACGTTAGTTGCTTTAAGCATTTCATGCACATTATTTTACTCTTTTACACCATATAATTTAAATGAATATCTTAAGAGTTATCGCAAATAAATTAACGCACGCCAAAATAAATTCAAGCGCCTTTCTCGATTGACGACCGATTTGGCGCAGGAGTAGGCTACCCACCTTCTGCGCCAGTGGTCTCGGGTTCGATTCCCGAACAAGACAAATATTTGTGTGCATGAACATGTCTATTTGTCTTGGTCTGGGTGTTAACTATGTATAATATGTATGTATTTACAAACAAAAAGTATTTAAGTGTATATTTATCCGTTATCAAGTTTTCCATGATACAGTTTCTTAATGAAATTAAAATGGGCTTAGATAATTGGTGTGAATGTAAGAATTTATTTATTTATTATTATTATTATTATTATTTTTCACCAATAACACGTAATATATCTAGCACCAAAAATATGGATTTTGAAATTTTTGTTTGTCTGTCTGTCTGTCTGTTGTCCGTGTTTCACGCAAAAACTACTAAGCGGATTTTGATGAAACTTTTTTTGTTATATAAATAATATAAATTAAATAGCCTCAATTAATTGTGATTACGGTAAAATGACCCTGTCAGGTACCTTTCACTGATAAGAGGATGAACCCAAAATTCTTTCTGTCTTCTACGTCTTCGTACATAAAGCAATAAAGCAAGTAATTACTGACGTTCCAAGGAACTCATTATTCCTCCCGTTTAAAACGCGTCCGTAGAGTGTAGTTTCAAAGAGATCACTGCGCTGCCCCAGCCAGTAAAAAACCGGACAAGTGCACAAGCCTATCATCCGTGTTTTTCATGCCACGCCGGTCAGTAAAAACACGGACCGCCGGATCGGTAAAATTCAGTTGTAGTGCACAAACGCCCACAAAGTAACTACCTACGCGGGCGGTAGCCGGAGCTATAGCCGTCGAACCACAATATAAGTGGCAACAGCTAGTATATAATAAAGTCGCTCTCCGCCTCTGTCTGTCTGTTTCTAACCTTTCTTCTTTTAAACCACGCAACGGATTTCGATGCAGCTGTCACTGTTAGGTATTTAGAAAATTTATTCTCGAAGGTTTATAAATAAATACATACAAAACATTCTAATTACGTAGGTATTTATATAGTAGAGAAAAATTACCTACATGTTTTTTGATGAAGCCGTCAAAAAACGATTTTTCGAGCGCTTACATTGCGAACGCTGCTGGTTAAGGGTGGTGGTATTCCATTTATCAAAGATCTTTGTCCAATATGTATTGGATCCAACAAATTGGACGCATATTGGACGACTTTGAAGTCCAATTTCATACATTCGACGTCCAATTTCTTGGACAAAGTCTTTGATAAGTGGAATACCACCCTTAACCGTATGAGATACCTACATCAAAATAATTTACTACGGAATTGTATATCATAAAGAGGCCTACAAAAAAGACCCGAAGTCGCCTTATTTCTATAGGTTGACTCACAGTAATTTTTATATTTATTAAGTTATTTAAAAATGTTACTTTATTTGCAAAGCTAATTTCTCCTAATCAGTATTAATCCTTATCCAAATAAGTACCTAGGTATATAAGTTACCTTGGCAATTTAATGTAGGTAGATCAAAATTAACCTTTACTGTATTTCATTTAAATGAACACTTTAGAAGTTATCATATCACAGATTTAAAAGTACCTAGGTAGGTACTGTTACTGTCGGTCGAAGCACCCACAAATTGTTCAAACGAAGCCGGGCTGGGTCGCTAGTACCTAAGTAATTGGTAACAACAACAAGTGTAAAATTTAATTTTAGTGCTGTACCTACTTTTGTTGTTAATGTCGCCTTACATAGGTAAGGAATAAAATAAACATTCAAATTTTACTTACGCTAATTACGCTACAATAATAATAACAACCAATTCACCATCAAACCATCACTGAGCACTTCGTTTTTTTTAAAAACAACGCTCACGTTTATTTTTATCGAAATTGAAATATTTTCTTAGACCGCGAATTATTACGAAACATTATGAATCCTTCTCTGCGGGGAAGGGGAGCGGGCGAATAATTCCCCGGGGGGCATCGCCTCCCACTACCCGCCCCGCTAATCTCGCCCGCCCGCCCTGCGCTGCGCGCCGCGCGCGCCACTAGATGCCACTAGCCACTAGAATGAATTTGTTCTGCTGTCAGGTCAGTGGCGGGCGCCGTGCCGCGCGCCGCGCACGAGTTGTTCGTTCGTCCGTCGTCGTCGTCGCCGGCCGGACCCAGCACGATATTTTCTAGCAAGATTGACCTAAAGATAAAAAAATGCAAATATTTTCAAACAAATTTATTTTGAAATATTCTGATGGAAAGAAACTTTATGAGAAGTATTACGTAATTATTCCGAATATTTCAGAAGTTTTGCAACTGTGTCGCAAGTCACGTCATAGAAATGTGCTTTAGTTAGAGCCTACTCAAAAATCCGTTCTGAGCCCGTAAGAATGAGTCAAGGCTAAATATCTTCGTATATCGAACTACGAAACAGAAATTACAGATAGGGCGTTTGTGCACTACCACTGAATTTTACCGATCAGGAAAAAAACGGATGCTTGTATTTAATTAATTGCTATTATAAATGATTAATTATTAAAATACAAGCATTCGTTTTTTTCCGGATCGGTAAAATTCAGTGTAGTGCACAGACGCCCATACAGTAGTTTTATCTCACGAGCGCGGTCCGCCTTTTGTTGTGTGCACCCGTGTATATACACGGTTTTACACGGTTTGACAGTTTGTATGAAAAAACCGCCTTCAAAAAAACCACATCAAAAAAGTAAGAAATAATTCCTCACCAAATAAATAACGTAAGTACTTTGAAATCGAGTCGAAGAAGTAGAATTATTTCTTACTTTTTTGATGTGGTTTTTTTGAAGGCGGTTTTATTTTTTTATAAAAATAATTTTTATTTCACTCTTTTTAGTGCATCGTGCAGGCAATTTACGTGTTTTCTGGTAAATAGGTATGTGATCAAACTGAAAACCTCCTTTTTCGAAGTCGGTTAAAATACCTTGAGGTATCCCCTTTTTAACAAAACAAGAATCATCTAAATCGGTTTATAAACAAAGAAGTTATGCCTAAAGATACGTATTAAATTCACATTAAGTGGTAACGAAAACAACAGTATTTTCAAGATTTCCTGAAAACTACTAAACGGATTTCAAAATTTCAAAAAATGGGACCAACTTGGAATCCAACCTGATGTAATAACGTTTGAACCATTTCAATCGGTTCAGCCGTCTTCGAGTAATCGGTGGACATACACAAAAAAAAAAAGAGAAAAAACATACATACAGACGAATAGAGAACCTCCTCCTTTTTTGATTTAGAAGTCGGCTAAAAAAGGTGGCTGCGGTCTACACACAGAAACGTGGCTCACCCGCTCTCGTGATATAAATAGTAGATTGTTTAGCAAGGGCTGTATGGCACCCATAACAGTCGAGTGATTTGGCGCACGAACGAAGTGAGGGCGCCGATAGTTCGAGACTGTTATGGGTCCATACACCCGAAGTAAACACTCTACTTTTCATTTCGAATATGAGAATAGTAAAAATAAACAGAAATAATCTAAAAAATATTTTTCCTATGGCCGCGGAATTTTCGAAAGACAATAACTTTTTTGTTCATTTTCTCTATTTTAGGGAAGGCAAGGGAAACTAAGTCCATACAGTCTTGTTTGGTGTTTGACCCGTACTCTATGCAATTCCATGAAATGAATAGCCTGATTTTTTATGTTACAAATAACTTGTTTGGTTTAATCTGTTTCTAAAAACGCATTCTTTAAAAGAAAACAATGTTTTAGATATTAAAATAATAATTCTACGATATTAATTATTTTATATAATAGCAAAACATGGCTGTATAGGCTTCTGTGCCTTTGGCTGCATACCTTTGGTAAATAAATGTCCAAAGAGATACTTAAAGACTTTACACAGGTTCCTATCCGACCTCCGATTCGGTCTGCTCCCAGACCAAATCGGAACGTGTGTAACGCAGATTTGGTCTGGGAGCAGACACCCTCCCTGATTCACAACCCGTCGGAAACGGAATCGGATTCGAATTCTATGCTTTGTCTTTGTCTATTCTATAGTGAGTGACAGAGACAGGGCATACATTCCGATGTCGGGAGCGCTTCCGATGAATTGTGAATTAGGGGGCAAATCGGCTGTCGGATCGGAACGTGTGTAGATGCTTTTACAGATTTTGATATGACCCCTCCTAGTCCTTTTTTAAATTTCATGACGGCCCTAGGGCCGCCACATACCACTTTCAACCCGCATTTTAGGCAAGTTAGCTGTTACTTTCAGAATATGAGACATGAAAACAATATTGTACACGGTTTTAAAGTAAAACGTGATTCAACGTTTGTTTCACGCGCTGCGCGTCGCGCCGCCCGCCTCGCGACGACGGCGAGCGACGCTGATATATATTATATATATATATTCTTTGGTTGCGTTGCGTCGATGGCCGATGCTTCTTTGTTTCGATACAGGGGCAGCTTGTAGACCTCGTAGACCTTCGCAACTTTTGCTTGTCAAACTCGTCTGTATGGCTATTTAAAATCGGGATGAAATTTAATGACCACCAAAAAAACAACCGTTACCCTAAACAGCCTCATCAAAAAAAAAATATAAATACAAATAAATGAAACCTTTACCAAAATCTTTCGGGCTATTAAGTCATGCCTGCGCTACAAAAACTTTTCAAAACCCAAATAGGCCACGCGTGCACCAAATTTTAACTAGCAAAGTTTTGTGTCATTACTACCCAAATATATCACTACGTTTGCCATAAAATGTGTGTCACCGGAAAATAACAAGAACCGCAAATTTATAATTTATCATAGGAAATTTATAAATTTTCGGAAGTCCTGTAGAACACGTGATGATAGGTTAGAAATTCAAGGCGATCGCGAAGCGCAGCGAAGCGATTGCCTTCAATTTCGTGGTTATTTTTTTTAAGTAAATTTATAAATTTGCGGTTTTTATTATTTTTTGGTGACATATGCATATAACCAAGTATATTATATTAATGGCAAATTGGTTGACTCTCGCGGCTTTATTCCCACCTCTACCACCCGTCGCTACACCGTCACCGCTAATTTAAAAATTACACTGAGGACTGCCTTATTAAGTCTTAAGTTTATTTGTATGTAAACTGCCGCTTTAAATGGTAGCCATTAATAAGTGAATGCAAACTAATGTTTTTTTTTGGGGGCCGTTATTTTATTGAAAGCTCTAAGAAGTTTATTAAACATTTTACGGTAGTATCGGTAAACCTTTAGAACTCCGTTTATATTTTTTGGGTAAACAATGATTTTTGTAAATTAATTTACTTTATTAGGATAAAATTGTGCAACATATTTGGATGAAATTTAAAATAAAATGCGAGTACATAATATTTGGTGCATGCGTGGCCTTTTTGGGTAGCTCAGCGATAATTCTGAAGATACTGTCTTGCCTTTTTTAAGTTGGCAAACTTTACGTTTATTGCTGATAAGTTCATATTAAAATGGGGATTAAATTCTGGTAAGTACTTACGATTTTTTGGGCGTTATATATTTTATTATATCTGGGTATTGCTTAAACCTAAGCCTTTACAAACGCGCGTGTATCGCACGTCGACAGATGGCGCGTGAAAAAAACATGGTGTGCATTAGCCACTTAGGATCTTTTTAATACCAAGGTACATGTATCACCACCGTCGATACCGAATAAAGCTACAAAGCTATAAAGCTACAAAACTAAATTGCGTTTATTTGGTCAGTTTACTTTAAGCGCTTTTAAAACCTCGATCCGTAGGAGTATATGTTTTGTGATCAGTAGCTTGCTACGCACGAGAATAATACAGTAAGTGGTAATACTTTAACCCACTTAGCAGCATTGCAGTCATTGTGGCAGCGATATTTCTTTGACAATGGACATTGCCTCAGCAGACCGACAGACAGTAGACAGCAGCAACAGAAAGACAGTACTAGGGGGGGGGGGTTTCATTAATTTCAAACGTGAAAACACCGACAGACCGCGGGTAGCAATGCTGCCTAACGCGGTGTGCCCAAGCCAACATTTTTGTCACACCCAACCCGAAATTCAATCCAATTCTCTTCTCATATTTTTTTGTTCACTGAAATCAAGTTACCTTGTTTCAGGGGCTGAATTAAACCAGTAAAGTTGATTTGTCAATCTACCTTACCTTTATGTGGAATTAACAAAATAAAATCGTACAGGCTGACGATGTCACGTCCGTAGTTTGTTCATACATCGGTGTGTTTGGTTAGGACCGCATCTTCCCATGACAAATATTTGGGACCAGTTGATGACAAAATGCTTGTCGTTCAGTTGACCGATCGATTTGAATGGCTGCTATTGTCTGCTTTATGCGAAGGTCAAAGCGAAAGTGCCTTTGTACCGTGACCCTCCAAATGTTTGGTTAACAAGTTAAGGAAATTGATCTAGGAGGTATTTTTTTAAAAACCCGTAAATATTGTATCGATAGGTTTGACTTTTATTTAAGTTTTGTATGTGGCGGAATCATCATGTCAGCCGAACGACGCCCACTGCTGGGCATAGGCCCCAAGGATCTCCACAACGATCGGTCCTGCGCTGCCCGCATCCAGCGGCTTCCCGCGACCTTGACCAGATCGTCGGTCCACCTTGTAGGGGGCCTGCCCACGGAACGTCGTCCGGCACGCGGTCGCCATTCGAGAACCTTTCAGCCCCAACGGCCATCGGTTCTCCGCGCTATGTGTCCCGCCAACTGCCACATCAATGATGCAATCCTTCGAGCGATGTCGGTTGTTTTAGTTCTCCTGTGGATCTCATCATTTCTGATTCGATCGAGCAGGGAAATACCAAGCATCGCTCTCTCCATTGCTCGCTGGGTGACTTTGAGCCTTCTTATGAGACCCATAGTAAAAGACCACGTCTCACTTCCATAGGTCATTACTGGCAACACACACTGGTCAAAGACTTTCGTCTTGAGACATTGAGGTATTTCGGACGCGAATATATGCCGGAGCTTCCCAAACGCTGCCCATCCAAGCTGGATTCGACGAGAGATCTCTTTCCCAAAGTTGGACTTACCTAATTGGATTGTCTGTCTCAGGTAGACATAGTGGTCAACAACTTCGAGTGTAATGTTCCCAACAGTAACTGGAGCGGGTGCAACATGGGCATTGAACATGATTTTCGTCTTGTCCATGTTCATCTTAAGACCCACTCTTTGCGAAGCATTACCGAGATCTTCGAGCATTGTGTTCAGGTCTTCCAAGGTCTCAGCCATAAGAACTACATCATCGGCAAACCGTAGGTGTGTTAGGTACTCGCCATTAATGTTGATGCCGCATCCTTTCCAATCCAGCAGCTTAAAAATATCCTCCAACGCAGCTGTGAACAGTTTGGGAGAGATGACATCTCCCTGTCTCACACCTCGCTGTAGTTGGATAGGATTAGAGCTCTGGTTCTGTAATCGGACCGACATGGTGGCGTTTTGGTATAAGTACCTCAGCACCTCGATGTACCTGTAGTCTATTTGGCACCTCTGGACTGGAGAGACTGCAGCACCGCCCAAGTCTCAATCGAATCAAAGGCTTTATCATAGTCCACGAACGCCAAGCAAAGTGGCAAGTTATACTCTTCGGTCTTCTGTATAACTTGCCGCAGCGTATGAATGTGGTCTATGGTACTGTAGCCTTTTCGGAACCCGGCTTGTTCGGGAGGTTGGAAGTCGTCGAACCTGCGAGCGAGACGATTCGTAATGACTTTCGAAAACAACTTATAGATATGGCTCAGAAGCGTGATGGGTCTATAGTTCTTCAAGAGAGTTTTATCACCCTTCTTGAAAAACAGTATCACATCGCTTCTGCCCCATGCCTTTGGCGTTTTGCCCTCAAGGATGACTGAATTGAAAAGCTTCTGGAGGACTTTAAGTATCGGCTTACCGCCCGCTCTCAGAAGCTCTGTTGTGATTCCGTCATCGCCCGCCGCCTTGTTGTTTTTAAGCTGCTTGAGAGCCATTCTAATCTCGTACAGGCTGACGTCCGGGATATCTTCTGTATAGTGTCGGGTAAGCTTGGCTCTAGGGTCTTTAGCCTTGCTTTCAACAGGTGTTTGCGTGGAATACAGCTGTCCATAGAAACTCTCAATCTCCCTGAGGATTTCAGGTGTTGACGAAACGATGCTACCTTCCTCAGTTTTCAGCCTCGTCAATTGACTTTGCCCGATCTCTCGCGAACACTTTGGAGCCTTTGTTCCGCTCAATGGCTTCTTTAATACGCTCGGTATTAAATTGGCGAAGGTCGTGTTCCGCTCAATGGCTTCTTTAATACGCTCGGTATTAAATTGGCGAAGGTCGCGCGTCAAAGACTTAGATATCTGTCTATTGAGCTGCCGATAACGATAGGCATCCGCTGAGTTCTGCAGCTTCATTTCGTGTCTCTGATCCATGAGTAGGAGAGTCTGACTAGAGAGTTTCTTCAATTTGGGACGGCGGGTTTTATAGTACTTAGACCCTACCGTGCGGACAGTATCCACCACCATGTTGTATAGATCGTCCACGTCTATGCTGTTCACAAGGGCTACGAAGCGGTTTTGAAGCTCGAGCTGAAAGCACTCGGGGTTTTGAATTTGAGCTGGTATTGGTCGGAGCGTGGATTTTATCAGTCGTGATCTTTCGAGCTTGACATCGATGTGCCTCTCACCATACGGTGATCGCTTCCTGTCTTAACAGCGTTGATCACACTGACATCATTGAATATGTGCTTCTTCGTCGACATGATAAAACCGATCTCGTTTTTGACTTTACCCTCCGGACTGATCCAGGTCCATTTGCGGCTTACGGGCTTCCTAAAGAAGGAGTTCATCATATAGAGGTTCTCCCTCTCCATGAAGTCTGCCAGCATCTGGCCTCTATCGTTCCGTTGCCCAAATCCAAATTGCCCCACTCTCAGCTCATCACCGCAACGTTGCCCCAACTTTGCATTGAAATCCCCCATCACAAACGTGTAGTGGGTTTTATAGCTATGCATGGCTTTAGAGATCTCCTCATACATAGCCTCCACTTCGACATCGTCGTGTTTCGAGGTCGGAGCGTAGACCTGGATAACATTCAGCGAATATCGTTTCGATAATCTGAGTATCAGGTACGCTACCCTGCTCGAGACACTTCCGATGGTGATCACGTTGTTAACAAGGGATTTATGGACGATGAACCCGACACCACCGATGAACTGTTGGTCGCCCTCCCGGTGGTAAAGTAAGTTACCGGATTGCAGGGTTATCGAGTCCTCCCCCTCTCTTCGGACTTCAGATAACCTAATGATATCCCAATGTAACTTACTTATTGCCTCTTCCAACTCTACGAGCTTCGCGTCAAGCCTCAATGTGCGCGTGTGGCGGAATGAGTCGTGTTAATTTAAAACACCTGTGATGGTTATTATTTAAAAACCAATTTATATCGTCTTTTATTATGAACTACTAGGGCAAGATGAAAAGTTCTCGGCCTGAAAACGAAAGACAATGATTTTCAATTAAAAGAAGATTTCATTTTTCTACGTAATCTCTGGATTCAACAAACTTGGTCCAGCGTTTCTCCAGCATCAGTACCCCTAGTGTAAGTTTTTATGTCAAAAAACGCAAACTATCGCGAGTCCGTATTTATGTCAATTTGTATGAAAACTGTATCAGCGCCTCTAGTGGCGAGTAGCGCGCTTATGCAGTTTTCATACAAATTGACATAAATACGCACTCACGATAGTTTGCGTTTGCTTTACATAAAAACTTACACTAGGGGCTCTGTATTCTTTCTCGGAAGTGAGAGTTTGGAAGGCTGTTAAAATATTCTCAAGTTCTTAATTTGAAGTGCTTTCCTGAAACAAATTTCTTCAGGTTCAAGAAGAGACGAAAGTCTGTGGATGCCAAATCAGGAGAATAGGGGGGATGGCAGAACAAATCGTACTCCAAATTCCGCAGTTTTCCATTGCTAGCACACTTTGTGATCAGGTGATTTTGATCTGCATTCAGCAAATGCGGCACTCACCTTACGCAGAGTTTTCGCATGTCTAATTCTTCGTGCAAGATGTTTCGTACCCTTTCTTTCGACTAACCTGCGACGGTTTAACGGTTGAAATTTAAAGAGCAGAGTTCCCTCCTGTACACTTTTATCAACTTCGGATGAGTTATTAAAATTTTTACTTTTTTGCATTCACAATGCAATTTTTATGGTTGAAAAATGAAAAATGAAGTACCTATCCCATCGGAGCTGGTTGTGAGACGGGTCGATTTTTTCTAAATACTTCATTTTCCATTTTTCAACTTCGGATGAATAAAAATGTGATACTTAGTCAAAAACCACGGGCCCTGGTGTTTTACTATCACATTTCTCTTATTCTTACAAAATTGCATTGTGAATGCATAAAAATAATTTAAAATCTCAACTTCGGATGACCGCACGATATTCAAGTTTAGCCATTTTAATGAAACACGCTCAAGACGTCCACTGCGAAGACTCGTTTACACAAAGAACTTGAGCGAAGCTTGTCACGAAATAATAACAAGTACGTGTGTTTGCGCGCATGCATCTATGCATCCATATTCTATTTAATTTTATAAATGTGAAAGTGTGTTTGTTTGTTTGTTTGTCCGTCTTTCACGTCAAAACGGGGCAACGGATCGACGTGATTTTTGGAATGGAGATACTTTGGAGGCCGGAGAGTGACATTGGCTACTTTTTATCCCGAAAAAATATCACGATCCCTCGGGATTGTATGGAAAATCGTAACTGAATTGCTAACAAAACTTACATTAATTCCATGGCCGCTTCCAAAGAGTATATAATCACTGACGTCTTAGCCACTTTGGATGTACTTATAAATTCCTTGGGATCCACATTTGTGGCAGGTAGTATTTAAAACTTCTTTGGTGAATGACAATCATTATTAGTCTTAGGTACAGTGCCACAAACTTTGCTGTGCCGGTGGCCAAAATGTGAAACTAGCGTGTTTTTTTTAAATGTCATTCTGCAGTCAAGTTGATGTCCAACCATAGCGCTGCTGGCGGCTAAAGTTCTTAGAAGTCAAAAGTTGAAATTGAAATAGTTGACTTAGAAATTGCTACAAAAAAAAAGAAAAAACGTACGTAGCGCCGCTGTCACCGGAACAGAAAAGGTTGTGGCACTGTAATCGTAGTGATTACATGCTCTTTTGTCATTATGTAGGTGAAACAAAGTTCACCGGATCCACTAGTTAATTGGGTATTAGACTGAAATTTTTTTATTGACTTAAAATGTTAATTTAATTAGTAGCAACACAACATAGGTATTTATTTTCAAATATCTTGCATATTTTCAGCGATATAGACCATCAAACTTTCTAATTAGACAAGGAGAGCGCTATAGAAACGTGACGTCTCATTTCTATAGCGCCATACTCTCGCCATAGAAAATTTCGTTTTAGAAAGAGATAGCTAGAGTCACAATTAAGTAGCTCATAATTCGCTTGTTATAATACAGAATGAATTTCTTTTTTCACATTTGTTATTCAATAATGTTATATTTCTGAATGTCATAATTAAATATCTACATTTCAACAACAGTCAAATACCCAATTAACAACATTTTTACGTTACGTATTAGGCAGGGAACGTAAAATTCGAAACGGGTCCGCCATTCAATTAAACGCCTAGGCCGATGATTTTTTCCGTAAGCTATTTTATCTTCCCATAAGTTGACGGAGTCACAAAAAAAAAAAAACACAAATTTAAAACGATCGCTTCGCTGCGCTTCGCGATTGCGATTGATTTCTAACCTATCACGTGTTAGATGTTAACCTATCAGCATGTACCCATTGGCATCACAGGACTGCCAATGGGTACATGCTGCCATACTTAACCATCCGCCTGCGACATATACATAAGTATATAATTATAGTAATATATAAATAATGTGCAAATCTCACAAGGGGAGGCGTTCGCACATAATAAGCCATGACATGACTTTAATTCTTGGCACTTCGTGAAGATGTTACACAAAGCTCCGAGACAAACCCTCAAGAGGTAACTACTGGTCTAATGAAATTGCCGTCAGAAATGTAAATTACCAACGAAAAGGGTTCTGTTTATTTAACAATAGGTATCTAACTAGTTCCGTTTGTCTAGGTTTATTTGGGAAGGATCGTTAATTTTTGCTTTGGGACTTGTGGGTATGGGATCTCATTTACATTGGCTATGGAAAAATTAAGTTTGCCTTGAATGGGCTTGATTCATTATCCATTTCATTTGGCGGTTCAAAGTTTGACTATGATATAGTGCTGTTGTATTAGTTCCATTTCATTCAAATTTTGATCTTTTGATTCGTGAGTTGAAGCAAGATTGATTTGCACACAGATTTTATGTGAAAAGCTTTTTGCAGGTATGTCCAATACGCGTGTTTACGAATTCTCAAATATAAACTAAAATATTGTTGTTCATAAAACTTTTCCGTTGAAATGTGTCTTTTCTGAAATTGCTCAGGTATTACCAATGCTCAGGCTAGGCGTGCATGAGAAGGCGCAGTGTCTCCGATAAATAAAGAATGGAGAGCACATAAAATATGAATCGGGTAAGTGGCACCAGCCGCCATCGGACCAGGGGGTTGTGACTATCGAAGTGCGATTTGCATCTCAAAGGTGAATCTGTCGCAGTATCAAATGCTTGGCTTGTTTGCCACTATAAATGGTGGAAAAGGGTACTTTTTAGTATACAGGGTGTAATGAAAAGGGTACAAGCACAGAACATTGAAAAATTCCTAATAACAAAATATTTAGTGCTGAGAGTAGCTGTAACTATCTCATCTTCCAAGAAAAAAAAATATTACAACCGTATAAGTAGTAACCACATAGCCAGTTCCTCAGTAATTTACGATACCAGAAGTAGTGCGCTTCCACCTTTAGCCTCATAATCACTTAACATCAGGTGTGGTGAAGGCTAAGTGTTACCCTGTTGTGGATAAAAAAACAATCCGAATTCAATCCTAGTTGAAAAGGATTTTGAATCGTTCAACTTCAAACAAAAACTTCAACTACAATTCTTAACACTTACTTACAAACTAAGGGAAGAACTATGGTCAAAATAGGGTGAGCCGAGTGAGCAAAGCGAGCATTCACTGCAGCTGAAGGCATAACAAAACGCCAGAAAGCCAAGCCATCATTTTAAAAGTAGTTTTGACTGAGAATATTTTAAGATCGAAATCGAGGGATTTTTTTGTTATTTAAGCATATTTTCATAGCTTAACCACACTGCAAGATTAAAAAAATAAAATATGTTTAAACACATTTAACTTCAATACAAAACTATGTAAGTAACGCCTAAAATCAAGCATCCAAGTATGCGCTACTAAAATATTTACAATATTTCAATTTGAATGTCATCACCGAGGGGATGAAGGGCTGATTTACATGACAAAGTCTCTAAGTAACCCCTGAGGATTTTGAAAATGCGTCTCGTCCTTGCGCTATAAAATTCGAAGGCGAACGAAACTCTAGAATCGATTTCGGTTTTATGAATTTCCAATCGTCTCGTTTATTATATTGTTTGGAAATATGCAAATTGTTGGCTATCCTTCGTTCGATTTTCGAGTTATCGGTCTCTTAATAAGCATATTTTGTTTGGAGTTTGGTATTTTTTTATGCGTTTGTGTATTGTCTTGTGTAATATTAGTTACCTGTTTTAATTTTTCACATACTTCACTTTCACACACAAACTAGCGCGATGCAGAATAGGTTCCTAAAATGAACTGCTTTCTTTCGTACTATGACCTCCTAAAAACTGGATCGCAAATGAATTACTAAATGTAAATGACCGAACGATTTGTGTCCTTATTTCTTCTACACGTCTCTTTCACTCGATTCTGTCAGGCCCGGAGAGTGAGAGCGACGGGTATAACCTGCAGGTGTCATGTTAGCTTGGCCGAGTTATAAGTCAAATAAGAGTTCTTGACCGCTTAGCGGCTGCGAAATGTCATTGAATGATCACTGAATCGCTGTCATTGATATAAGCTGTCGTGGTACGAATAAGCGAAGCAGATCAGTTTAGGTCCTAAACAAAACCGCAATAAGAGTTGATTGTAGGCACCCAGGTAACGAATGTTATTCGTGGACATTCGTGTTGTAGAACTTAACTGAAAAAAATAATTACAACTGCCTATAGAAATATTAGAGCACAGGCAATAGCAATCTAATTAAAGTAATATTATTGTTCGAATATTGTTTTTCTTGTCGCAAAAATATCGTGTTGCTTAGGTCAAAATTAGCGTTGTGGCTCGCTCGTGAAAGAGCCTGTGCAACAATTTCCTTTTGAGTCCAAGTGCCAAAGACGTTCCGAGAAGTAAATTGGACAAATTTTCCGGCTTTTAAGAAATCTGGCTTTGGAGTGCTCCTAACTGGCGGATGGCAGAGTGAGACAATGTGTTACTTTTACTTTGTCAAGAAGTCTATGCCTGAAGAATTATTTCTTAGTTATGTAAGTATCAGCTTTGTTTATTTTACTATAGCAGTTTTAGATTTTGCACGTGGCGCACACTCATACGAATTAAATGTTTTTTGTATTACAAATCATATCATCTAGCGTTCTCGGTTTTTGATAAGTATACAAAAATGTTTCAATGAATTTTCATTAAAGATTCGATATTTTATGACATTTACGTTCCTCTTTCGATAATTTTCTTTCGATTTCCTTTCTAAAGATGAATTATTAATCAGGACTCATGACGATTTTAATTGACGTCTAAAGCATTATCCCTTAATAACAAAGATCTCAATAAAGTCAATAATTCAATATTACAATTCTTCAGATATTGGCTCGAAGCAATCAATTTATGAAAATAGTCACTGTCTCCCCAGGAATAGATTAACATATTTTTTTCAAAATTGCCGGAGAATATTCAGAATTTCAGATGCCTTCCAATTTTCCACTGAAAGGTACTTTGTTAGAATTTGCGTTGATATTGAATATTGCGACCCGACGCTTGCTGGCAGAAATGCATATTTATAAGTTTCGTTCGAGTGTTGTTTAAGTCGTTTATCGGCTCTATATTTGTCTACTGATTTATAATGTGGACGTTGTTGAATGACATTTTCTGATTGAATTTTCGGACGTCCGGTGTTCGATATTGCTTATCGAATAATCATAACATATTGTTATTGATTTAAGTTGCTCTATTCCGTGATTAAGAACAAATTGTGTAATAATTTGACGCGTCGGTCAGCGATTATGCTACGAACAACTTTTACTAGGGTCAGACATGGGTTAGGTGAAAAAAACGCTTTCTATCTCAAACTCTTCAACTGCTTTGGATTACTTAAGGCGCCGATTCCCGAAAATAGGGTATTTTAAATTATGGATTACTCGCAAATCACAAGTAAGTACTCAAAATTTGGAAAAAAAATTATGTTATTTTACAGTTCTTTATCTAGTACTTCCGTTTTTTTTTCGATTGGTGATATTTTACTGTGTCAAATAAAATCCCAAACATCCGTCTAATCGTAATCCAAATATCATATTACTTGCAGTACTTATACTTGGTTTTAGTTAATGAAAAATATATGGAAATAATTGTCTTTGAATAGCCGAGGGATTGCGGCCGTCATATTTGTTTTTTTATTATTTAATTTTTTATTGAATTTTAAGTGATTTTCGATTCGCGGGGCGCTCACGAGTTCACAGTTCACTGCCGGCTGCCGCTGGGTCAGCGCGAAGTGTATCGAGCGCGGCCGAGCAAGCGTTAGCGTGCCTATTTCGGTCGGGAATCCTCGCCTTAATTTGACTTTGGCGCGTCAAGAATTTCAAACAGTTTTGGGTATGACTTGCTTTATGGCCATCGGTAAGACTAAACTAAAACAAATGACGGTGATAATTCCTTGTATGAGTAACCGTCGCAGCACACGAGCCACATGCGGCAGCCAAATGCCGCCTCTTGAAGCTAGAAAAAGAAACAAGACAGTGACGACTACTTGCGGCGGCGTCAACCGTGTGCAGCGAGTTCATATAAAATATATGAAAACTACAGGGAATAGGTCAGTGGCGGCGTTTTGTAGTTGTGGTCAGTGGCCCGAGTGCGGCATGGTTAACCCTCCTTCTGTGGCAGTCGGGTAATGATTACTATTATTATGTCGGGTAATGATTATATGTTACTCTTGTGTCATTGCTAGAAGCATGGGTATCGAATGGCAGTTGTGTCTGATACCTAGCTTACGTTCACAGTAAATTATACGTTACACCTGTGCCTTCTTGTTTATGGCATAGATAAACGTTTCAATTACTTTGGAGATTATGCGAAAACACGACAATGTTCTTGATAATTAGCATATTAATTTCTTTATACAGCAAATGTAAACTCTTTTAAAACTTGAGAGAAGAAACATACACATTTATTTTTCAATTTAAATAATAACTGAAAAGAAAACATTATTCAGTAGGTACTATAAAAAGATATTTTCGGTTACTGTTATTATCAGACAGGTTCAAAACGTAATATCATAAATCATGGTTTATTCAAACTATTTAGCTGCAGTAGTGTAGTAGCTCTAATAATTCGAGTGAGTCGTTTCATTTCATCCCTCTTTGATAGAATATAAGGTATACATTTACGCAATACATTTTCTCCTGGCAACACATCAAAGGTTTTCTTTGAGTTCTTGTATACTTGTATACATGATGACTTGGCGTTCTGTTTTATTAGACTTGTACTAGTTGAGTGTTTCTTTGCGGTTTCGCTAGTCATAATGTAAGAGTTGCTGTTTTATTACATTTGTTGTTTGATTCGCAATAAATGGAATATTGCTTTTGCTACGTAATCAATATTACCTGAGGGCACGTTTCGAGGACGAAATGTTTACGCGGTGTATTGAGACGTCGAATACAGGAGAAATAATGTAGATGTTATGCGAGCGTTATTTTACAAGGTTTTTATTAACTTGCCATTTTAGTTAGTTAGTTAGTGAGGGACAAATCTTGCAAGCTTAATTTGACCCACTTCCCAGTGTCCGATAGAGCTAAAATTTTGTATGCAGGTTTGGTTTAGATTACAATACAATATTTAAGAACAGTCAGCAAAAAAGCTTGTCATGAAAATGAAATATTTACTAAAAACTTGAAGATAGACTTGTAGAGTTAACATTTAAGATTTTTTATTTATTTTTTATCCCAACGGGGTAACACTAAGCATTCATTACACCTGATTTTAAGTAAAGAAAAGCTGAAGATGGAGACGCACTACTCCCGGAATCTTTAACCAGTGAGGAACTGGCTGTAACTGGCTCTAACTGTTGGAACAGAACAATGCTGAAAGTGCAAACATCGCTGTTATGGCGTCAAACTTAGATATGTGGTGGTAGCTAAGCTAGGTAGGCGGACTTGGAACAAGTCCTACCACCCTAATATATTATGTTATTAACAAAAGAAGAAAGAAACACTTGTTTTTCTGAACTTAATCTAATCATTTATCAATAAAGTTATTGGTTATAAAGACTGTATATTTGTCTTTAAAAACATAAAGCTTAGCTTGCATACAGACATGATCCTAACCACCTCTGTGGTCTAGTGGTATTCACCACCAGTGTCAGACTCAGAGATCGCGGGTTCGATTCCCAGTGGGGGGTAAGTACCTACATATTGTATTCGGTTTGGTTGGTGATAGGACTTGTTCTAAGTCCGTCTTCATTTATATTATAAATGAAGACATATAATTATGCTTAAAATAACTCTATTTAACATTTCTTATGTCTCTTCTTGTTGTCTATTCAAATGATACCCAAATAAACCCTCATTTTTAATTTCAATTACGAAGTTTGACAATTAATTGTAATGTAAACAGTAAAGTAATAAACCTATAAACTTTGTTAGAAAATTGACGAATCCAATAAGAACAATTTAATCTTGAACGGTTCAGGAGGAACTTTTATTAGAGATAACTATTCTACTTTTCTTGGGGCTAGGAGAACGTGTTCGCGATAAGTTTTGTACACTATGGTTCTCAAAGGGGCCACACTGAGGTAAAGCGGATTAGTTCTTATTGCTACTTAACTTCCTTTTACATCGGTAAGTCTTTAATTGAATACAGTTTGTTATATCCGTATCCTAAGCACGTAAAACTATCGTTATCGTGTTTTATCCTACTTCTATCTTACTAATATTATAAATGTGAAAGTTTAGATGTTTGCATGTTTGTAGGTATGTTTGTTTCTCAACCACGCCAAAACGGCTAAACGGATTTGGCTAAAATTTGGAACACAGATACTTTGTAGCCTGGAGAGGAACATATACTACTTTTTATCCCAGAAATATATCACATTCCCGCGGGATAACGTCGTGTAGTCCACGCGGGCGACACCGCGGGCGGAACAGAGCAGCGGCAGCGCCTCTTTCGGTCGTAGATGGAACTAAAATTCAATATGTATTTTAAACGCCTCTGTGGTCTAGCGGTATACTCCACCGGTGTAGACCAGAGGTCCCGGGTTCGATTCCCAGTGGGGGGGTCGGTACATATTGTATTCGGTTTGGTTGGTGGTAGGACTTATTTAAAGTCCGTCTGGCTAACTACCAGCATCTTATCTAAAGGACACAGCACATTACATCAACTCGGAAAGGGATCGACACCGTATCGCCTTTCGCCTCGCCGTCAACCAGGCGTCAACCTCGCCGCCGTCGCCTAGCCGTAGCCGAGCCGACGTACCGACGCTGATCCGGTTTGGTTACGTGCTTGCGTTAGGTTGACGCCTGGTTGACGGCGAGGCGAAGGCGATACGGTTTCGATCCCTTTTCGAGTTGATGTAATGTGCTGTGTCATTAAGTCTGAAGCCATTACAATAATAGCATTATTTTATGGTCCGGTAGAATATCCACTTTCTCAGTGATTGAGGATTCCGGGAGTAGTGATTCCACCTTCAGCCTTATCACCACTTAACTTAAGGTGTGATGAAGGCTAAGTGCTACTCCTATGTGGATAAATAAAATAGATATTTGACCGCAGAACTTTGACAGCTTTTGACGGATGTTTTAGTTTACTGTACCTATTACGATTGATACCATAACGACAGTCTTCGTACTTAGCTACTGTTAGACTATTTTGAATACTTAATAGCTGTTCCCCGCGACTTTGAATGTGCGATTTTCGTTTTCGTAGGAATATCTTGTTAAAAAGTATGTTTTGAAAATATTTAAAATAAAGTAGGTATCAGATAACTCGATCCGTCGTACAACTAGCTCCGATGGGACACAAACCCACGACACTTCACTGTCCGGGCGAATGCTCGTAAGGAGTCGTTCGTTAGGAGACGCCTAAGGCGCTTCTCGGAAAAAATATGGACTGTTTGATTTAAAACTATAGGACGGTTTCAGTTGTTACAAAACTGGTAATAAGATATAAATTTCTTCATACCTTTATCTAGAATCGTATAGTTTAAAAAGTACGAAAATTCAAGATTATTCTTAAATGGGGTTACTTACACTATTGGAAATTGGTTTAATTAGTGGACACCAATAATATTTAGGATCGTATAGAAGCATTTTATTAAAATCGCTATAGTTTTTTAATACGAAGTGATTTTGTGTTTTTTTAGCCTAATCTGCAAAATCGGTCTCGCTCCCGCGCGCGTCGTTTTCTCATTGCTATCTCGCTTCAGCATAATTTTTCCGAGTATCGCCTACTTCGAACCTAGCCAGCGTTTGTATTTCATCAATGTGAAGATATTACTACCTTAGACATAAGAAGTATTAGTTAAATTCGAAGCATAGGTATCTAACGACTTTAAGTTAATAAAAAAATAATAATAATTTGCATTGTGATTCTGAAAAGTAAAAAATAAAGTATCGTTAGTCCTATGCTGGGTTAAGGTCTAGGTATCTTTTTTCACAATTATATTGAAAATGAAATATTTGAAAAAATCCACTACTCTCCCAAGTACTTAGCTCGGCCGGGAATCGAACTCCTTTCAGTGCCCAGTTGAATGCTCTGGTCGATGAGCTCCGTAAACGACTCCATAGCTTAGCGGCTAGAGCATCCGCATTTATAGCCCGAGAGCCAAACTAATTCGCTCTATGGAGACTCAACAATAATTCTATATCAGTAATTTCTTAACATTGAAAATTAGATTATCTCGTTTAATAAATAATTCATTAGTAATCCACCAATATTTATGACAGCGACATAAAAAAAAACAAATACAAAGCTTTAAAAAATCTATAAAAAAATAGACAAAAATGGTATAAGTGTTATTCACTTTACATTTGAATACATTTATTATTATCTTTCGTAAAAGTATATAATCCCCCTATATTTGTAAATGAAAAACAAATAAACTTAAAAAAAACTCTCTACGTAAACTCAAATTGGCATTACACCTATGTTAAAAATGCTATCAGAAACAACAGACTTCTTCCTAAAGTAAGTATTAGTTTCCCGTTTTATATCTTTATGGATTTCGACTTTGGTGCTTAGATATGGTGAACATAAACACATGTGAACGATAAAATTGGTGATAGCATATTTGCTGAAAGAATTGCACCATTTTTGGGGTATAACTTTTTTTTTATACCTTCCAATGCGATATTTCGTTGGATTCCAAAATATAGTCTGTTCAAATTATATTTAAGGACCGTTTACAAAAATTTGGCCTGTTATTGAATTTTTTACAAAAATATCGGATAGTTCTTGGGGTATTAATATAATTGTTGTATAAAATGACACTGTAAATGCAAAAAAAGTGAAATACTTAAATATCTTTTTTATGCAAAAAGGGCGTGATTGAGTAACAAACTAACTACTTAATATCTTACATCCTGCGTTTTACAGTATTTTCAAAGGCCTACTTAAATATCCTTTTTATGCAAAAAACGCGTGTTTGAGTAATAAACTAACTACTTAATATCTTAAACACTGCGTTTTACAGTATTTTCAAAGGCCTGTACCTTAGCGGTTGAAACCTTTGTAGGCTGACGATGACAAGGCATTTATAGTGCCTACAGTAATAGCCTTGTCAGTGTCTGGTCTGAGGAGGTCAGTGCTCGGTTTAGAATAGCAAACCCCCTATCCTTTCCCCCTTTTTGGAGGAGGGCTCTATCAGGTCTTCAAAAATAAAAGCTACTGATATCCTTCCTAGTAATATTATAAATGCGAAAGTTTGTGAGGATGTGTGTAGGTGTGTTTGTTACTCTTTCATGAAAAAACCACTGAACTGAATTTTATTTTATTTATTTCAACACCAACGTAATTAAAATTAATAAGTAATTACAGTAGGACTTATTCTAAAAAAAATACTAAATGTCATTACAATATAGGTGAAGACTGCATGCAATTCTAACAAGTTCGTTAATACAGCATTTATTAACGTCACAGTCCTTACGTAAAAAGTCACAAGTCATTAGTTGTAAGTAATGAAATGAAACTTTACAATTATATAGTTTATACATCAGAATAATATATAGGTCCTAAATTATAAAAAAAATGTGTAATTTGGTCATAATAAAACGAAAAAATCCTGCCAGCAAGACGCCAATCCGCCCACCGCCGCGCCGCCTACCCCGCTGTAATTCAGTCGGGCTGTGTGTTCATCCGGGTAGCAAGTAGGTGGGTGCGGTGCCTCAAGCCAGAGTAAAGAACAAGTATTTAAACAAATGTATGGACGTTGTTGAAGGGTGCCAAACGTATGAAAGAGATGCCATGATGTTTGAGACGCTCCCAAAGATAATTAGCGTTCGAGAATTCGGGCGTTAGAGTCACTAGACGCGCCGCCCACCCCGCTCCGGAGGTCACCAATGTCGTAGCCAAGGCCTTAGAGCTCTTTTTAGACGTTTTGTGTCGTCCTGCTGCGATGCAGTAGCCGTTGCGCATGGACTTTCGTATTATTTCATACAAAGCGTGGGGTTGCCGCACCGCACGCTTTGTATGAAATAGTGTCGGTGCCGCGCACGTGCCTTAGCACTATCATTTATTCTGTAGTACGACTGCAGGCTATATGAAATATGTATGAAATAGTAGGATCGTCCGTGCGCAGTACGGCTACTGCAACGCTGCTGCGCACCGCAACAGGACGACACAAAACGACCAAATTGAAAGAGCCCTTAGAGAAGAAAGCTTAAGACCTATTCTGGTATCCTTGTAAACTCCTCAAAGGAGCACAGTAGTGCAAGAATAAAGCTGGCGTATAAACTGGATTATACCCTGACGAAGTCGCGGGCATCTACTATACTAGTAATTTATCGTGTCACGCGTGGCACACACCCTCCAACAACTTCCATACATTTGTTTTCTCTGCAGTCGCGGATGCTGGTCGCACAACTTATCTAAGCGCGACTTGAGTGGGAAAGAGTCGCAGGCACTTTCGACCAATCATATCGCTCGTAGTTAGCGCGCGTGACTTAAGGCGACACGTGCTGATTGGTTGCAAGGAGCGCGACAAACTATGTCGTTGCCGTCATGCTATTCATGCTAGCCCCGCCGCCGCTGGTTGCCGCCGCCGCGCCGCTCTGCTGGTCGCCAATATCGTGGCCAAGGGGTAAGGGCGTTTGTGCACTACACTGAATTTTACCGATCCGGCGGTCCGGTTTTTTACGGACCGATATGGCAGCTATGAAAAACATATGGGCGCTTGTGCAGCACACTGAATTTTACCGTCCGTCATTTTACTTTTCCCCATTCCGGACCGTTTTTTTCCGTTCCGAGATGACGACAATGAAAAACATATGTGCGCTTGTGCACTACACTGAATTTTACCGTCCGGAAAAAAACGGATGGTTGTATTTTAATCACATATCACTACATAGTATAAAACAAAGTCGCTTCCCGTCTTTCTGTCTCTATATATGCTTAAATCTTTAAAACTACGAAACTGATTTTCAAGCGGTTTTCACTAATAGGTAGCGTGGTTCTTCAGGAAGGTTTTAATATATAATTTATGAAAGTTTTGTGTAAACTGGTAGAAATATAACGATAATTGTCGAAAGTGCCGGCAAACGGCAAGCCGCCCGGGAGCTTTCTGCAAAAACGCTGCCTAATCCTTTCGAGGTTTAAAAAAATAATGCATGTTGGGATATTCCTCTTCCATAGATCTATAAAAAAGTTTGCGATAGCATATGTCTATCTTTTAAGGATAGCATATTATTAAGTATGTATTTACAAACAAAAAGTATTTAAGTATACATTATCCGTTATCAAGTTTTCCATGATACAGTTTCTTAATGAAATTAAAATGGGCTTAGATAATTGGTATGAATGTAAGAAGTTATTTATTTATTATTATTAATATTATTTCTCACCAATAACACGTAATATATCTAGCTCCAAAAATATGGTTTTTGAAATTTTTGTTTGTCTGTCTGTCTGTCTGTTGTCCGAGTTTCACGCAAAAACTACTAAGCGGATTTTGGTGAAACTTTTTTTTGTTATATAGCTAGCTGTAGACATTCGATAGTAGTTAAAAAATAATTTTTCATCCTGCCTCAATTAATTGTGATTTCGGTAAATGACCCTGTCAGGTACCTTTCACTGATAAGAGGATGAACCCAAAATTCTTTCTGTCTTCTACGTCTTCGTACATAAAGCAATAAAGCAAGTAATTGCCGACGTTCCAAGGAACTCATTATTCCTCTCGTTTAAAACGCGTCCGTAGAGTGTAGTTTCAAAGAGATCACTGCGCTGCCCCGGCCAGTAAAAAACCGGACAAGTGCACAAGCCAATCATCCGTGTTTTTCATGCCACGCCGATCCGTAAAAAAAACGGACCGCCGGCGCCGGATCGGTAAGATTCAGTGGTAGTGCACAAACGCCCTAAGGGCGTTTGTGCACTACACTGAATTTTACCGATCCGGAAAAAAACGGATGCTTGTATTTTAATAATTTAATCATTTATAATAGTAATAATTTATTTATTTCATGTAGTTTCAATGTTTCGAACCCTAAACTACACGAAATAAAAAATTCTATTATTTATAATAATTATTTAATAAAATACAAGCATCCGTTTTTTTCCGGATCGGTAAATTTCAGTGTAGTGCACAAACGCCCTAAGTGTGTGCAATTCACAAATTAAATGAAAACTTGTGTATAGAATTAGAGATTCGTAGGTCGTAGTACAGTGTAACGGTATTTGTCTACAATTAAAAGTTTTATGTTATTAAATAATACCACTAGAAATGCGTAGTAAACTACTCATTTCGTTTACTAAGATTATGACACATATTTTAAGATTTTTCCTGACATATCAGCTTTGCAGTGGTTTCAGGATCACTGCAATCTAAATAATAGAAAAATGGTAATTAGTCAAAAGCGTAAAGTAGTTAAAGTTAGTTTATTCTAGTAAGATACTGGCTTGCTCATACTAAGCTCAAACATAGTATGGCAAAGGATTTACAAGCTAAGTGATGCAAGCTTAGGCATGGTTCTGACAACACCTGTTTATGTTACTAACGGTAAAGCAACACATAACTTGGCTGGGATTCAACGCAACAGGTCAGGTCTTTGGAACAGGTAGAGCTAGGATTATGAAGTAATTACAAAGTAAGTGAGATGAAGCGTTTTCTTTTGGGATAAAGTTTTCCGGGGTCTTACCACAAGCTGCAAAACATATTTTACCACTTTGGACGTGTAGGTATATTTTTGATGAAACCTTAATATCATTTTCACACAACATGCTCGATAATGCCCTTTTATATATCATGCAAACCTCACTTAAAGTAAGTCATTATTAACCAGCGGGTTATAATGAAATTCAGTACAATATTATGACCCGCTGGTTAATAATGAGATTTGAATTTACAGCAAAAAGAACTTATTCGAAAATCGAACTGACCACTAAAGCCATATACGCAAAACAAAAAAAATAAAAGCAGAGAGTGTTGCAAAGCGCTGCGCAGGAGGTTGAAGTTGAAAAATTACAATTTGTACCTACGTGTTTTAAATAAGGTACTTTATGTTTCAAACTTTGTTTCTAGTAAGTGTCCTTGCTTTTTATTATCTCGCAAAAGGTGAGAAAAGTAGAGTATTCTTCGTTGGGATAAAGCTGTTTTCGTTTTGGGCGAGCTTGCATCCCTCGCTGCACTCAGGACTGCGTTTTAATTCCCTCGCTTTGCTCTGGAATTAGCTAGTAACACCCTCGCTACGCTCGGGAGTTAAATCTGGAGTCCCTCATTTGCTCAGGATTAAATATCGCGCCCGTGACATAAAACAGTGCTTTATCCCCTCTGTGTATAATCTACTATTTTGAAGACGAATTTGTTTGATGAAAAATGGGGATTGTTGTGTGAAAATCGTAAAGTGGTTTACAGAATACATCTTACCTACCAAGTTTCAACTATGTATTCTTAATAGATTTGGAACAAAGTGGTTGTGACATACGGACGGATGGTCATACAGACATGATGACGAGTCTGTGCCAGACCCCTAAAAAGGAAGGAAATTGAAAGATATTTCAATCGTTTAAATAGTATTATTAATAGAACCCAAACTAGACCTACATTCCAGTGTGCATACCATAAACTTATTATTACCTCTTGTATAAATAAGTTTATGGTGCATACATATAGGTTTGGTTTGAAGACAAAATTAATTAAATGATTTGTTAAATGTAAGTCCAATACGCAATTCGTCCAAATTGAATTTCAACGCTCATTTTGTCCGATTAAAGCTTGTCAAAAAAATTAAATTTTTGCAAATAACTTAATGTAAATCTATACATATAATAAAACAGAAACGGAAAAAAAGTCTGTACATGAAAGATTAAAAAAAAAAAATTACTGCTATGTGATGTGTACAGGATATAGACCCCAAAACGATATTTATTAAAATTTTTGTCTGTTTGTCTGTTTGTCTGTTTGTCTGTTTGTCTGTTTGTCTGTTTGTCTGTTTGTATGTTCGCTTTTCACGCAAAAACTACTGGGCGGATTTTTACCAAATTTTGTGAAGTAATAGCTTATAACCCGGGTCAACATATAGGGTACTTTATATTTAATAAAAACCCCTTATTCCTACGGGAAAATACAAAGACTGATTCTTACTAAAATAGATGGCGCCACATGATTATGAAAATACGTTATATTTAATCGCTGTCTCAATTAATAATGAATCATGTTATTTTTTTTTACCTGCTTCAAAACATAATATAAATTGAAACCCATTCAGGCACATATAAAATCATAAAAATAATTTCATGTTATTTACGTCATTATATCTACTAAGCAATAGATGGCGCAGGTAGTCAGTAAGATATACCTCTCACAAAAGTACATTCGAATGATTATTTAAATTAGGGTGAAAGCCCTCTCTGTTGCCACTTTAAGATGTTTTTCACTTCTTTCGCATCATAACTACTAAGCAATAGATTGCGCAGGAAGTCAGTAAGATTACGATATACCTTTCACAAATGTACATTCGAATGATTATATTAAGTAGGATGAAAGCCCCCGCTGTTGCCACTTTAAGATGTTTTTCACTTCTTTCGCCTATGGTCTTAAGTAGGTATCTATAAAATACAAAATTTATATCTAAAATTGTCAAGAATGTATCTTATACTGTTCTTTACATTTTTAAATTCTTACAATACAAAAAAACTACTTAAAAAATTTTTACAGACTCCAAAAAGTATTTGTCAACTGAAAAGGAAAAATATAATATCTATAATTTAGGTACCTTTTTGAGGTCGGTGCCAGTCAGTTTATTTTTTTTTAATTACTTTTTATTTCTTAAGTTTTAGTGTACAATAACAATAAGTTTTAGTGAATTGTACTATAACATACCCACGGAAACTACTAAACTGATTTTGATGAATCTTAGACTGTTGCTAAAGTTAGAATACACCTAATTTAAATCAAATAGAACCATCTCGATATGCCTTAAGATTTCGAGAAATTCGTGGACAAACAAAGTAAAAAACATATAACTAAGTATTCATATACTTACGAAATTTAGTTTTATTTTAGTAAATTAAAAACCTATTTCTTAAACTTAAAATGTGCGAAGGGTGCCGATTGATGTGTTTTTGTTAATCAAATTTTAAAAGATACATCGAGAAATCAATACTTAACTAACTTAGATAAAATAAAAGAAACATCTAATTCGATGTAAACTGAATTATTACTATTGTTATTATGACTTAAAAGTCATAGATAAAAAGTATACTATCAAGCAAAAGTTATTAACGAAATGTTTTAAGCTAAGTAAGCACTCGGGGCAGTGGCCAAAACTGAAGTTTTCACCCTGTTGATGTAATATTTCTATTTCGCATTTCCACTCGACGCTAGATGTCGCTACAGTAAGTATAGTGGTGCCACAAATATATCTGACCCGGTGACAGAGGTCGTGGAGGAGCCACTAGCAATACAAAATTAACTGTCAAAATGGACTGCCGGCAGTCAACAGTATATTTAGTACCAAAAACTAACCACTGTGTGAAATAAGTTTGTCGCAATGTAGACAAAATGTCACCAATGTAATTTTGAAAAATTTGCTCTTAAACGCTAAGTGGCCAGTACCTACGTAGATACCGACACCTACCTACCATTTTTTATGTCATTTAACCGGCTCTGGCTACTTAGGCCTTCAGCCGTAGGTAGTTACCATCCAATAAAATAAAGGAATATTAAAAATAGTTTTCTATCTAACTTATTTATTCATTTATTTACTAGGAAAGCTTACATAAATGATGTTAAATTAAATAATTAAATGGTAGGTATATCATTACATTTTATACCTGTTACTTAAAGAAAGTTAATTACAAGCTCTCACAAATAGGAAATGTCTCCATATCAAAATACTAGCCTTCCGCCCGCGACTTCGCAAGCTCGGACTAAACGACGACGTTATCCCGCGGGAATGTGATATTTTTCAGGGATAAAAAGTAGTCTAAGGCAGCCATTACACAGTCCATCCAGATCGCGATCACTGATCGTGATCTTGATCGCGATCGAGATTTACTATGTAGATATTTTGCGATCAAGATCGCAAACCGTCAATCACCTTCGTACACAGTCAATCTGGATCGCGATCATTGATTTTGATCGTGGATCGCGATCCAGATTGACTGTCTAATGGCTGCCTAAGTATGTCACTTTTCAGCTGCCAAACTATTCCCATTCCAAAAGTCACGTCGATCCGTTGCATCAATTTTGACGTGAAAGACGGATAAACAAACAAACCCTCTTTCACATTTATAATATTAGTATGGATACACACAATCTCTTTTTCATTTTATAGTAAAAATATGATTGGCCTGATATTATGCATTACTAAGTAAGAACATAAATTTTAGCTTGAGACCTCCCACGCATACTTGAGAAAAAGTTTCTTGATAGGTAGACGGACAGATCTATGAATGAGGGCTCAACTACTTATGTTCATGCAGCATTTGATAACAACATACCATGTTCATACCCTAGCCTGCATATTCGATATTCTTTAGACCCTTTTAGTAGAGAATAGGATTTCAAGAAGAGCGTTATGAAATCTGGGCAACAAACACACATAAACTAAACTAACACAAAAGTCACTACACCGCGCGTACGAAGTCGCGGGCAACAGCTAGTAACTCATAATGAAAAGAAGAAAAAAATGTACAGATATTTAGCGATATATTAAGTTCCTTTGTTTGAACAATATAAGTACCTAAGCAAACTAATAATAGCAAGAAACTTCCAGAAATATTTTTTTATAATTTAAAAAAGATCTTTAAAATCATTTTATTACCAAAATATACAAAGGTTCGAGACAGCCTATACTAATATTGTTTACTCGTGTTTCTACTCTAAGTAGATAAAATAAGTCGATATTGTAATTCAGCAAGGTATTATTACAATGAAAGGGGAGTACACAAGAGCATAAAAGCCTCACGGAGCGTAATTTCTGAAAGCACGCACAACCTTTATATAACCCATTTTTCCTTTGTGCTTTGGCGTGGGAGCTCGCCCTTTAACTTGTAAATTAAGTAATAAGTGGTCTATGGTTACCCGGCGCCTAAGTAAAGCAGCACTTTCAGATCTAGCCTACTATTGATAAATTTAGTAAATTTTATTGTAGGTATGTGTTTACTTATATATGTGTCTGTATCTCTGATAGAATTACAAGTTATATCTACATTAAGTCTGAAAAAGAACTAAGTTAAGAAAGTAATCAATACTAATATTATAAAGAGGAAAGATTTGATTGTTTGTTTGTTTGTTTGCATCGAATAGGCTCCGAAACTACTGGACCAATTTTGAAAATTCTTTGACCATTAGAAAGCTACATTCTTCCCGAGTGACATAGGCAATATATTAGTTGTTTTGGTTAAATGTAAAATGTATCATGTAGCAGTGCTTTACTAAAAAACTTAAATAAATAAATCCCGATATTCCCACGGGAACGGGTACCACGCGGGTGAAACCACGAGGATCCGCTAGTACTAATAATAATAACTCTTCCATTTATAATGTTCTTAAAATGTTGTTCCGGCTCGAAGGACCAACTGTTTTTAAATACAATTGAATACAGGCAAATATCCATTCGTTGATTCAATTCGCCGACACTTATCGATGCCTGAGACAGTGCACACCCAACAATCCCGGAGGCATGAATATGCAGACGAAATCTCAAGAGACAAGAACGTCTGTCGACACCTGCAATGAATTCGTGAAGTATTCACGCCTTGGGGCTTGGGGGGGGGGGGGGGGGGGGTCTCCCCGCGACGGACTTTGCTCCACACAGCGAGTCCGTAAATTGAAATGAAACATAGACATTTCAATTCGCCCAGACTAGAGTTAGTTGCAACTTGCGAGATATGACTCGAAGAATATGTTGCAGTGTTTTTGGCAGAAAATACTGCGACGAAAATAAGAATTAAATTGTTTTCGTATACGGAATTTGAGTGAAATAAGTTTGTAACTAACATAGACTGCGCTATTGATTTAATAAGTAAACGATTAACGCAGCCCAATGTTGTGCATTGGAATCCTGTATTTCGATTCAAGTATTTTTTAAATTATCTTATTGCCTTACCCAGAAATCTAAAACCACGTGAACACTATAGATAACTAACACAGTTCATATTTCCAGCTGAAAAGTGACAAAACAACAAACAATATACGGCTAAAATTAGTCCATTACACGCAAAAGTCAAAGTAGGTACAACAACAATGAATTATTTAGTGGCGTCACAAAGACGATAGCGAATTTCTGTTTTCCAAGCGTTAAGGAAAATTAAACACGATTTCACCATCCACCCAGGCCACTTAAGCACTTAAAATGTCGTCGAGATGAATGGCTTACCTCGAAAGTTTGCTTAAACTTTTGACACTGGAAAAACTGTGGAGTTTTTGTCTAGAAGCTTTTGGTGAAAAGAATCGTTGCTGAATTTGTTCGATCGATTTGGGGATTTGAATCACTTTAAATTATCTTTTGTTTTAAAGCTGTTCCAATTAAATGTCTTTATCGATAAAGATTGCTAAGTTACTGGTATCGGTTAGGTATCTAAGTATTGCTTAAGTTATATTAAGTCGTGCTTAGTTGGATTCAAATGCTAATTTTTAATACGCACGCAATAAAGTTTTTTGTGGAAATTCGTTTAATTTTATGTTCGTTCGTGTGTTGTTATTACTTTTAAATTATTTTATCATAAATTACACTCCATTTTTATGTCAAGAATAAATTTATTGTAAGGTTAAATACATTTACTCTTGAATTCCAAAATAAAAGTAATTTGTCAAATTCGAGTGCTGTAGAATAACTTATGGTTAATTGTTCTAAAATGCGAAGGTTCTTTTAGAAGCGATCACATCCATCATTTCTTACACACTATAATTTAACCACCATTAAGGCGAAGACTTAATATGACGCTCTTAAGGAAAAGTGTCACGTTGCGGGAATTATGTGAAAAACACGTTAATTTGTCGTGGAGAACTCACGCACCAGGCTAAAAATTTTTTGGGACAACAGTCATTAATACCATGGCCAATTTGACCTCATTTATTCAACACCAAGTAAAATTGTGTCGTGTAAGCTGAAGATTTACGATGAAGTCATTACGTTTTATGGTCCATAATTGATAGAGATAAGATCTCGAGCCGCTGAAATTGCAAAGTGGGGTTTCAAGCACATTGAACTCAAAGACGCGCATTAGTGTAAAGAAAAATCGCCTGTATTACCATAAACGACTGGCGTTGTGGTTATTAATTACAAAATTTTATAGACCAGTGACACGCGACTTTTCTTTCATGTTTTACACAAATATATTTTTTGGTTCCATTATACCGGCAATTAGGCGGTAGCGAGAGCCTAAAATAAAGAAAGCGTCGCATCTATAATTACTTATTTTGGACTTTCCTTTCCTTTCTATCACCTCAGTATTGATAAGAGGACTTATGACGAAATCACTTATCTTTAACCTCTTGGGCGGGACTCGAACTCGAGTCCTACGTCAGTGAATGTGCACTTTTTATCATATTATCATTTTGAGCTATCTTTAAAGAAAAATAAACGTTGTCTACTAGTAAATAACGTCTTCTCTGCCTTCACAGTATTTAGTTAGACCAAGAAATTTATGTCAATGTGAATAAGTACTCCCGTAAAACACTGTTAATAAGTGTGATATTTGTTATCACCGAGAAACATTACTTTAGTTCTATTTCCATCAAACTTGAGTCCCTTTGCGGCGATGTTACATAATATATTTATGAGCTTTTCCAGGTTCTGAGTTAATGCGAGTAATATCAAGTATGTAGGTATAACTACTTATAATTTAGGCATTTCTTTCTTCCATTACCTATAGGTATTATAATAAAACATTTTGCTTGTTTATCAGCCAGTACAGTACCTACTTATTTTGAGTACATTTTAATGAGAGTGACATTTGTTTTTATCCAGGGTTTTTTATAATACTTAGGTCTTTACCTATAAAATTGGAGATTTTTTTCTGACGCACCTTTGACGTAATAACTTATTTATTATTAAATAAAAATAAATTATTTAATATTATATGACATCATGACTATATGTAGCAAGTTTTGATTTTGTAAAATAAGGATATTTATTTATTTAGTTAGAAAAAAAACAACTCGGAAAAAGCGTGTATATTTTCTTTCCAGAATTGAGTACTTTTATAACTCGTTATAACTCAATTAAAAAATATTTATTTATCAAAAAACTTGTATCATTAATTAACTTCGTGTCTATAGATACGTACGTAAAAGTTCCATAACTTTAGCTTTCTTGATTGTGAAATAAACTCTCAAAACGTTAGTATGGAAAAAGAAATTTCTATAAAAATCTCCATACAAATCTCCAATTTCATAGGTATTATAAATTAAAAATAAAGTAAGAGGGCGATTATCATATGAAAACGATTTCCAAACGACCTTATTCTTCGTTACGTTTTTGTCATACCGTATCATCATCAATAGACCACGTTACTTTACGTCAGTTCCATATCAGTCAGGGACAAATTCGGTGAACAACTTCCGACTTCTTTTCGTGTAGCCGGCTGGTGCCTCGCCAGTAATGTGTAGACTCTTTTACTATTTGGCTATGTATTAAACTACACTCGCGAGCAAAAGTATGGAATCACTTACTTGGAATTGACTCTGCGCGATCTTGAGTACTTAATAACTAGTTAAGAATAATAAAAATGGTACCATTTTAAAGGTTAAGCTGTTAACTTTAAATTGATACTAAATTCATTTAAATCACATCAGTATTTAAGGAGATATCCCGGATAAGGTGAAGGAGTAAGGAAAACATAAGGAATATGAAAAAATAATAAATAAAGAAAACAACAAAAATTTACTAATAAAATTTTTATTTGTCCTTAAAATCAAGTTTCAATATTTAGTGTTCCCTCCTCTCGCCCTAATAACTGCTCGAAGACGGTTCTTCATTGACCTAATCAGCCTCTGTATCGATTCTTGCGGGATACCTTCCCACTCCTCTATCAAAGCAGATTTCAGCTCATTCACACTTGAAGGAGCAGGATTTCTGGAACGAACCCTCCTCTTCAGTTCATCCCACACGTGCTCAATGGGATTCAAGTCCGGGCTGAGCGCTGGCCAGTCCAATGTGGCGATACCGACTTCTTCGAGGTATTCAGTTGTGGCACGGGAAGTGTGACAACGAGCGTTATCGTGCATAAGGAGGAAGTCATCACCGATATATCCCGCATAGGGAACGACATGTTTCACCAGAATATCGGAAATGTAGCGGTCTGAAGTTAGACCTCCTCCTCGTCCCCGGCCAGGAACGAAAACAAGCTCCGTTTTACCGTCGAAGGAAATGCCGGCCCACATCATACAAGAACCGCCCCCATAAGCCACCGTCTCAGCGAAACAGAACTGCGCAAATCGCTCCCCAGGCCGCCTGTAGACCCGAACCCTTCGGTCGCTGCCGTGCAAACACATTCTGCACTCGTCGGAGAACAGGACTCGCCTCCATTGCTCAACCTCCCAATCAAGATGGGAGCGAGCAAATTGAAGGCGAGCTTGTCGGTGACCTGCCGTCAGTTTCGGGCCTGTGGCAGGCCTTTTTGGAGTCAAATTAGCTTGCTTGCGTCTTTGACGAACTGTCCACTCGCTGGCAGCTACCCCACGAATATTTCGGAGCTCCTGTTGGACGTCGACACCAGTCAAATGCCGATTTCGGAGAGAGGTTGACACGATAAAACGGTCATCCCTCTCCGATGTGCACCGGTGCCGTCCAGATCTTGGTCTCGGGATAAAGCCACCAGTCTCCTGAAAGCGTTTATAAACTTTCGAAACACAGGACTGGCTTATGTGGAGCCGACGTGCTACAGCCCGCTGGCTGAGCCCTTCTTGCAATAGGGCGACGATTTGCGCTGCTTCTGTAGGTGTAGTATCCATTGTCGTCCAAGTTCAAGGGTCAAAATAGCGGAGATGTGTACCGGTCAACGTGTGAAAGCCGACTGATAAAGAAAATCCGATAACACGTGCTTTTATAGGGGGTCAATAGGCCGCAACTCGCGACGTATCAAACAATAGAAACATATCTTTTTTCTTACTCCTTCACTTAATCCGGGATAGCTCCTTAAATACCGATGTGATTTAAATGAATTTGGTATCAATTTAAAGTTAACAGTTTAACCTTTAAAATGGTACCATTTTTATTATTCTTAACTAGTTATTAAGTACTCAAGATCGCGCGGAGTCAATTCCAATTAAGTGATTCCATACTTTTGCTCGCGAGTGTAGTATAGTACAATGCATAAGCAATTAGGGATAGGGACTGCAAGTGAACGGTAAGACGCTCCAATCACACGAAAAGAAGTAAGCATTGGTGCTCTGAATTTGTCCCTAACTATACATAATAGTTTAATTCATTCGAATAAAACTTGTATATAAGTCCTCAGTTCCTTCAAATTTGTGTCCCGTCGCGATGTCATAATATATTTACGGGTCCAGGTAAGTTGACGTGACGAGTGCTACAACATTAATGCCCTTGCTTTATAGCGTTCAGTTTATACGATGGAAGTTACCCAACTTATGATTACGTCGGGAGAGCTAACAAGAATCGTTTAGCCGTTTGATTGCCTGGACGAGTACAGTTATGATAATATACAGGGTGGAAACATTTTATGGGCCTTGCAGGGAAATTGCCTAAAATCGTTTAGTTAGCTCATTTTACGAAAAGGATTAATTCCTTTGTTTTAAAAAAAAAACAAAACTTCATTTAAAGATTTTCTAAAATACGCTTGATTAGCCCGAAGCGAACCGGCTAGAGTTGAAAAAAAAAACATTCTGTTGTTTTATCGAATCAATCGATGAGGTCAATAAGGATCTAATCTCTCTAACAAACATGCTTAATTAAATAAAAGGAAAACAATAAAAGATGATGGACTCGATGTCGAGTCGAGCCGATGTTGTACTTTTCTATGGAAAGTAGATAAAAAAAAAGAATGCAATTTCCATTTCTTGATAAAAATAAAATAATGTTTCCTTTCAGTAACATAAGCTAAGGCAGCTTAGCTGTGGCGGGGCAGCCAATAAATAAAGCATACCGTCTACAGTCACAACGTTTATTTAAAAATCCAAAATAAAAACCTAAAAAGAGAATTACAAATTAATACATATAAAGAAACCCAGAAATGTTTCTAAAATTATCTCCAACAAAATTAAACTTAAGTACCTGTTGTTACAGGTTTTAATTTCAACTAAAGCAATTTATGAAGATAATAAAATAATAAAGTTAATAAAGTTAGTAAAGTAATAATAAAGCATGTTTAAAGCAAATAATTTTGATAGATTGACAAACAAAAACACAAAACAATGTCATAGCAACGACATGACATTCAAAATATTATTTTTCAGGACAGACGTATAAAAATTTGACAAATAGTTTCGAATTATATAAAAGGAGGTTATAAAAATGATACCGTGAAAATATAGAATAAGAATAAGAATAAGAATAAATTTATTTCTGTATAAAACTTAGTCTAAAATTTACATAAATTTTAAAAAGTAACATCTATTTTCTATATAATACATAAATCAGATATAATTACACAAAATTGCTGTTGATATTGTTTAATAAATGTTAGTAGTGCAAAATAATCTAAGCGATACCTAAACTAAGTAATACTTGTAACTTAGACATCTGTTTAGTGAAAGTAGGTTAGTGCTTACATAACGATTTTTTTAAATAAAAATGAATTTATATCTATATATTTTACTATCAGTTTTGTTATATAAAATTAATTAGGTCTATTTATTATATATAAATAAAAATAACGTGAAATAGGATTAGCGACGCAACGCTACATAGCTTTCCTCCAGGGCCCATAATTTTTTCCATTCTGTATAATACCTATAGACCTTGGCTAAAATAAAGCAAAGTATTGTTTGCCAAATATATTGTTATATATTCCAATAATTTTCCGACCAATATTTTGACGACCGATATGGCGCAGGGGTACGGATACCTGCCTTCTGCGTCAAAGGTCTCGGGTTCGATTCCCGAACTAGACAACTATTTGTGTGTATGAACGTATGAACAAGTCTGTTTGTCTTGGTCTGGGTATTATCTATGTATATTAATGTATCTATTTACAAACAAATAGTATTATATACTATATATAGCCCGATTACCACTGACTCATTGACATAATTGTTCTCCCAGAAGGAGGTGGAAAAGGGTATGATGATGTTTGGGGAAAATGTGCGTTACCCCAATCGGACTGGGGAAAAATTATGACATTTGGGAAAAACAAGATGGCGGCCGTGGCGAGATTTGTAACTTTTTTGTTTTCTAACCGATTGTGTTCAAACTCACAAAAGTGGTAGATTTTGACGTTTCTAATTGAGAAAAGTGGGAAAAAATGACAAAAACAAAATGGCCGCCGCGCTGGAGAGTTTTGAAAAAAATCGATTTTTCGACCGCAAACCGCGGGGCCACAGCTCTAAAGTGTTGCTACGTTTGGGAAAAATATTTTACCCATTTCACCACAATAACCCTCAATTTTGACAAAGGGTGGAAAATTTTTAAAAATTCAAGATGGCGCCTGTTGTGGTGGCCAGTTTGTTTGAGGTACGAAAAAATGCCATTTTTAAAGTCGATTCTCTTCCAGATGGCAACGCTGGAGCGTTTTGACGTTCATAGAACAGTTGTAGGTATACATACAGTCTGTAGATTGGTGGAATATTTTTACCTCATTTCAGGGTAATTTTCGAGATTTACCCCAAAATGCAAAAAAGTGAATTAACTACTTTTTGGCAAATTCGAGTATGAGGGTTTATGTATTGTCCGTATACAAATGAATTTTTGGTATTTTGGTCAACAACGTCTGGCAACCCTGGAAACTGCTGGGGAAAAAGTAATTTTTGAGATACCCTTTTTTCAAGTCCTATTGCGGCGACTGGGTGCAAGTGAGAAAGAGAATGAAAACGTCGTTGCACGCAGTATATGCTGGTTAATATAGGAAAAATATGAAAAAGACAAAAATCAATATGGCGGACGCGGTGGCAGCCATTTTGTAAATTTTATACATTTTTAAAATATTATGAGACTTTTTTGAAGCAGTTTACAACACTTGAGAAGGTTGTCATGTATTGGCGTACTATGCAACATGTAAAGGAGTATTGCCTTGTAAAACAAAATTACCCATTTTCAGGGTTGTTTTTGAGATTTACCCCAAAAACGTAAAAAATAAAAATAGCGCCATTTGTTAATTTTTTTTGACAAAAACCATTAGGGTCTGCCAATTTTTATGACATTTGACTATTTTTATATCCATCAGATGGCAACACTGGAATTGAAAGCAAGGTTCATTTTCCTTTTATTATCAGTAAGGAGCAGTTTTAGAGGGGTATGATGTATGAAAAAAGTATTCAGTATCTTAAAAACTGTTAGAAAAAAATATTAAAACTGGAAGTCCAGGTTAAGATCCTCATAACGAAGTACTGCCTGCCAAAATGGTACTATGTAGGTAGATAGTGCTCAAACTAAAGTTGTAGAGGACTCAAAGCAGATTCTAAAGCGAGGAAAAAATATTCAAAATGGCGGAAAATCAAAATGGCCGCACATATTTCAGGTACCGCATCATTTTTATTACCAAAAAGGAGCAGTTGTAGAGGGGTGTAATGTATGAAAAAAGTATTCAAGATCTAGAAAACTCTCAGAAAAAAATATTAAAAGTAGAAGTCCAGGTTAAGATCCTCATGACGGGGTACTGCCCGCCAAAATAGTGCTACGTAGGTAGATAGTGCTCTAACTAAAGTTGTAAAGGACTCAAAGCAGATTCTAAAGCGAGATTTTTTTTTTTTTTATCGGGTAATCGGGTAATCGGTCACACCGGCCGATACAGATGTCAAAGTGTATCAGCTGTTTTTAAATTTAATTTTATTATTTAAATTCATAGTATTTGTATAGTGTTTTATTGTAAAAGTGATTCTAACATTATAAATACCTAGTACAAGTGTTTTCCTAAAAATCTACCTAATATATTTTGAAAAACATCGACGACAAAATTGTAACGGCGAAACGTTAATGTAACGGACATCAAGATTTAGCAAGACGATAATTACCTATTGAAGAAGGACGATTAAATCGATAATAAGCGGCAAATAAAACCGGGGAAGTATTTGTTTCGTAACTTTATTGTTAATTAATAATACTTAGACACTTTGTTGTTCTCACTGAACTGATAAGAGACAAGTACAATTGTATGTCAAACTGGTTTCACACTTACTGTACACTAATTTAACATTACTGGTACAGAGTTCACTTCCAGTGAACAACGTCACAAACAATTACGATTTGGCATTGATAATACCTCTCTTCACTTGACATACTGTGGAAGTGAAGCTGATGGTGACCGCTACCTGTCACAGACATTCACCTATTCTGCTACTCTTTCCATGCACTACATATATACAAAGAAACCCAAATCATCTCGAACAAATATTGTGAAACTAGTTTGCAACAACAATTAGTAATAATAAGTCTGTTAATTTATTAGTGAATGGAGTTAAATTTCCTTAATAAGTATAAGTACCTACTGTTTGACTACCTACATTCAAGTCAACAAAAATCAATCTTATTTCAGATCCTTTATTTTCAATATATGTATGCAAAATTATTTAAGTAAACTACACAGTATTAATAATATATTAATTTAAACATATTGATTGATATTTATGTAATTTAACTAAGTACCTACCTACATACTTCTGAAAGGCTTACCTCAATTTACTTTAACAAAAGTCAATCTGATGGTGACACCTTCCAGCTACTTCTATAAATATTTATTTATTAAACATTGTTAACTAACACAAATATAAACCTCACTTTCCTTTGCTCAAAGTAAAGTTGATGGTGTTATTAAGATTAACATAGCATTCATTCATAATTTTATTTAAGTATTTGTTATTTTATTACACCTAATACACTTTATGATTATTTAACTTTTTAACTGTTTGTTCCTTAAAAAAATAGTAGTTAAGTACCTACCTAGAAAAGTCAATTAAATAAAAAAAATACTTTTGTTAATTATTTCCATAAATCTGTCAATCCTAACTTTACTTAAATCATATATTGATCACTTCTGTATATTTTCAGCGGTAGCAACTTTTAAGCTTAATTAGCAATTATGATGACCCGAAGGGCAACGGCTAAGGATGTGGAGGTACAACTCAAGAATGCCCTGCAAGATCTAAAGGCAGCTAAAGATCTAAGTGACTCCCTAATAAGGGAAAGAGAGGAAAGTGAGACGGAGATCTATAAGAACATTACCCGTAACACTGAGCTTAAAAATGAACTTGCTGCCCTTCATGTAAAATACTCGGAAGTTGTGCAGAAGTGTAACCAAATGCAAGACTTTATTGAGTCTTTTAGGGCTTGCTCTGATACTCATGAACAGGCATTGAGTCGCATAACAGACCTGGAAATTAGTCTCTCTCTTGCCCAGAAAACAGTATTAGATTTAGAAAAAGAAAATAGAAGTATTATAGAAGATAAGCACTCTCAAAGCCTGTTTAATGAGTTGATGCAATGTAATTCTGCAGCAAATGACAATTCAACTTTGGAAGGTCTTAACTATGTTGATAAACCATTGTTTAATAATAATAACGTCTGCCAGTTTAGTAGCGGGAAGAAATTAAAAAAATACATTAAAATTAATAGATACATAAGAAAAACTCAAAAGTTAATGAAAAAACAAAATTATTATAATAAGTATAGTCACATAAAGCAAGAACGTAAGCAACTTTTAGAACAATTAAATATGATAAACATGGAAACATGTAATAAGAACAAAGAAAGTGAATTATTAGGTAGTCAATTATGTTATAAGATTGACAATTTAGAACTTTCACTTAGGGAAATGTACTCCAACTTGTGTGAGTTTTCTAAAAAACAATTGAATAATCAAAAAATGGCTGCATATAATATGGTTGACTTTTGTAATTTTAATTCAGACCGGTTCGAATCATTAGGGAAAAAATGCAGATGCAGTTGTAACACAGTATGCAATGACTTTTGTCAAAAGGAGTCATTAGGCCAAGCGGCTCAGGAGGTCTATTTACCAACCAAACCTGAAGTCTCTAACATTTGTGATAGTTTATTATTAAATAATAAAAGTAAATCCCCCACTAAAACTACTGACACCAAAACAATTATGTTCAGTGATGAGATTGGGAAGAATTTAGGCCAATTTTTACAGAAAGATTCAAAGGAAAATGTTATTAATTATTGCATGCCTGGTTCCAGTATAAACGAGATCATGAAAATAATTGTTAAAAAATCCTTAAGTGAAAACACAAACTTGATAATTTTAATTGGGAACAGGGATAATTTAAATAAAAACCAGTTAATAGCCTATTGCAACACATTATGTTCATTAAATGTAAGGAAGGTTGTTATGTTTACATTTCCCTACAGTAAAAGTTTTTCACCGTTAGAAAATAAAATAAGGTATAATCTAAACTTAACTATGAACACATTAGCCTGTCATAATAAAGAGTTGCATATTATTGATATCAATATGTTGTTGAATAATGTATACTTGACTAAAGATAAATATTATCTGCCTAATTATCTTAAGCGACAAATAGCGGTATCGCTATCATTTTATTTTAAACAATTAGCCAACAACTTGGCTAGTATAACCTCTGCTTCTATTGAGCAGTTTAACTTTGATACTTCTAATGTAACTTTGGAATCTGTTCCAAATAATTCGATTCTTTTGAATCCAAATACTGACATGGTTAATTTAAATTACCATTAGAGACAACGGAGGCATACTCTAGCCCAGTATTGACAAGAGGAAAGCCTAAATGTTTAAAAATAGTACACCAGAATATCCAAGGCTTTTCTGCTGGCAAAGACCTAGAAATAAGTTTATTTTTAAATTGTGAAAATATTGATGTGTTATGTGTTACTGAACATTGGTTAAAAGAATATGAATTATTGTTAAATTTGGATAATTATAGTGTTGTAAGTTCATTTAATAGAAAAACTACAATAAGGGGGGGTTCTTTAATAATTTTACCTAATAACACACAATATAAAGAGCGAAAGGATATAGTATCCCTCTCTGTTGAACGAATTTGTGAGATATCATGCGTGGAACTTGAACAAATAATTATAATCTGTGTATATAGCCCCCCTGGAGCAAATTACACAGTCTTTGAGTCCACTATGGAGGATGTTTTGAAAATATGTTGTCGTAAGAATAAAAAAATTGTAGTTTGTGGAGATTTTAATATAGACATCTTAGATATTAAATTAGCACAACTCTCCAGTAAATTCCTTAATCTTTTTAAATCATTTAATTTGCTTCACACTTTTAATGAACCGACGCGAATTACGCCAACATCGGCTACTTGCTTAGATAACATCTTTTCCAACTGTAACTTAATTGAGAAATCGGTAATTAATATTATTAAATCCGACCACAGTGGACAACTAGCTTCTTTTGAGCACTATAATGTTACTCCTAAACGCGAAGTAATTTGCAGGCCAATACCGAAAAGTGGTATTAATAAATTTAGAAATAATGTACAAGATAAAATTCAATGTTTGCCAGCTTCTGCTGACGCTAATAACTCTTATCAATCATTATTTGATATTGTTGAAAAAGAATTTAGTAACAATTTTAAACAAAAAGTTATAAAGTGTAATGATCGTAAGAAGTTCAGTGACTGGGCCACACCTGGTATTTATAATAGCAGAAGAAAGTTATTTGAACTCTATACACAAAAAACGACTTCCTGTGATCCTAGCTTCATTGAATATGTCAAGAAATATTCAAAAACATTTAGGAAAGTATGTGCTCTGGCAAAATCTAGGTATATTTCAAATAAAATTAAATCATCTGAAAATAAAATAAAAGCTACCTGGAGTATTATAAACCAAGAAACTGGCAAAACAAAAAGCAAAATTAATTCATTTAACTTAAAAATTAGTGATCAGACTTTTGAATCAGATATTGAGGTGGCTAGTGCTTTTGAAGGTTACTTTGCTCGAATTCCGTTAGAAACTACTAGCAGACTTAACTCTTGCCCCAACACCGCTGTCTCTCTTATGGAATCTAGTGTGAACAAGTGCCAGGAAACATTTAGTTTTAGCTATGTCACTACCGAAGATATTATTAAAGCATTCAAAGCAATAAATATTAAGAAAACAGAAGATCTCTGGGGCATATCTACAAGTATCATCAAATCAATAATTGATGTGATAGCTCCATCATTAGCAATAATTTTTAACCAATGTATAAGTGAAGGGGTCTTTCCTAATTTAATGAAGAATAGTAAAATTATTCCTCTGTTTAAAGCTGGTGACAAAAGTGACCCAGCAAATTTTAGACCTATATCCATACTACCAGCAATAAGTAAAATATTTGAGAAATTAATTTATGCTCAACTTTTAGAATATTTTAAATTAAATAGTATACTGCATGAGAAACAGTTTGGTTTTTCAAAAGGTAAAAGTACAACTGATGCTGGGGTTGCATTTCTAAAACATGTACTTGATGCCTGGGAGGACAAGCAGGATATAATCGCTATTTTTTGTGACCTTTCCAAGGCATTCGATTGTGTTGATCACCAAACACTATTAAGGAAGTTAAAACATTATGGTGTTTCTGAAATGTCAGTAAGCCTTATGCATTCATATCTGTATGAAAGAACTCAGAAGGTAGTTATTAATAAAACTGAGTCTACCGGAGCTCCCATTACTATGGGCGTACCCCAAGGATCAATATTGGGCCCGCTGTTGTTTTTAATATACATAAATGACCTTCCTTACTACGCGAAGAATTTATGTGAGACGGTGCTATTTGCCGATGATACATCTCTAGTCTTTAAAGTAGATAGAGGTGATGACTGTTCTGACGAAGTAAATAGTGCTCTTTCAAAAGTGTCACATTGGTTTAATAGTAATAATTTATCATTAAACTCAAAGAAAACTAAGTGTTTAAAATTTTCGTTACCTAATGTAAGACAAGTTGATTTTCATATTAGACTAGACGGCGATACGGTCGAATTCATTAACAATACAAAATTTCTAGGTATTATATTAGACTCGCGACTACAATGGGATCCTCATATCGAAGCCTTGGCGAGTAGACTCAGTTCGGCTGCATTCGCAGTTAAGAAAATAAGGCTCTTAACCGATATTGAAACGGCTAGAATAGTCTATTTTAGTTATTTTCATAGTGTTATGTCCTACGGCCTTTTGTTGTGGGGCTCAGCCGCTAACATCCAAAGTATATTCGTGCTCCAAAAAAGGGCTATTCGCGCCATTTACAACCTCCGATCGAGAGATTCTTTAAGAGATCTATTTAAAGAAATAAACATTTTAACTGTTGCAGGACATTACATCTATGAAAATATAATTTATGTGAAAAAGTATTATAATACATTTGTAAAGCAGAGCGATATTCATCGCTTTAACACAAGAAATAAAGATAAACTTGTCGTTCCCAAGTTTAGGCTAGCAAAATCCAGAGCCTCATTTCTGGGGAAAAGCATAGCCTTTTTTAATAAAGTTCCACAGCATATAATTGAACTACCATTGCATAAATTTAAATGTTACATTAAAGAGTCGCTGATGAGCAAAGGATACTATAAAGTAGACGATTATTTGAATGACCGCAATGCATGGTCATGATGTAACACATAACATAATCACTGTTTAATATGATGTATTTTTATACTAAGCAATTGTTGTATTAGTAACGATATGTTTTTTTTTGTAAATGTCGTTACCTAACTAAGAAACGCTGGCAAGTTTCTTGCGCCCATTCTTCTTGTCAGTTAAAAAAGTCTTGAATGGGTGGTAGGAAAATATTGACGATTCATAAGTACATATTTATTATGTCTAAGTGAATAAAGAATATTTTTATCTTTATCTTATCTTTAGAAAAAAATATTCGAAATGGCGGAAAAACAAAATGGCCGCACATATTTCAGGTACCGCATCATTTTTATTACCAAAAAGGAGCAGTTGTAGAGGGGTGTAATGTATGAAAAAAGTATTCAAGATCTAGAAAACTCTCAGAAAAAAATATTAAAAGTGGAAGTCCAGGTTAAGATCCTCATGACGGGGTACTGCCTGCCAAAATGGTACTATGTAGGTAGATGGTGCTCGAACTAATGTTGTAGAGGACTTTTAGCAGATTCTGAAGGGAGGAAAAATATTCAAAATGGCGGAAAAACAAAATGGCCGCTCATATTCCAGGCACCGTATCATTTTGTTTTACCAAAAAGGGGCAGTTGTAGGGGGTTAAAATGTACAAAAGAATTATTCAAGATTTAGAAATCTCTCAAAAAAAAAAAGTTAAAATAAAATAATGTAATGTTTCGGCACCTTTCCAGGGGCCGTGGTCACGGATAAACCAAAAAAATCTCAAAAAACAACTAAAATTTAACCAAGTTGTTGAATAAATTGCGTGAAAAAATCCGTGAAAGTGTTTTATTTATATGGACAGTTCGCGCAGAAATCTAAGATGTGTTTAATATGGTAGACGTTAAACACTTCACACTGACTATGACTCTTAATGTTTTGTTAATCACTTTCCCGAATATCGATTAGTTATGAATATGATGGCGCACGTGCAAATCGGTTTCAGAAGCTATGGTGTCAATCTAATAATGTAATTTTTACTTATTCCTATATTATATCAACAATAACCATATTTTTTATTAGCTGCCGATATTTAATTCTTATGATTGTTAACTTGAAACTCGGTCCATAATTTATTAAGGACAATAAGTCGATCCAAGTGCTTACTGGGTTTCCTACTAAAGGAATCCCTGTTAAAGTTTCTTTCGAGCTTCTTGATTTCTTCTACAATGTCGTGTTGGCGCTGAAGTAGACTCTCCATTTTATGTGTAATATAATAATATGGTAGACGTTAAACACTTAACACTGACTATGACTCTTAATGTTTTGTTAATCACTTTCCCGAATATCGATTAGTTATGAATATGATAGCGCACGTGCAAATCGGTTTCAGAAGTTATGGTGTCAATCCAATAATGTAATTTTTCACTAATTCCTATATTATATCAACAATAACCATATTTTTTTTAATAACTGCCGATATTTAATTCGTATGATTGTTAATTTGAAACTAGGCTTTAATTTATTAAGGACTTCAAGTCGTTCATCCAAGTACTTACTGAGTTTCCTACTAAAGGAATCCCTGTTAAAGTTTCTTTCGAGCTTCTTGATTTCTTCTACAATGTCGTGTTGGCGCTGAAGTAAACTCTCCATTTTATGTGTAATATAATAATATGGTAGACGTTAAACACTTAACACTGACTATGACTCTTAATGTTTTGTTAATCACTTTCCCGAATATCGATTAGTTATGAATATGATAGCGCACGTGCAAATCGGTTTCAGTAGCTATGGTATCAATATAATAATATAATAATATTTCACATATTCCTATATTATATCAACAATAACCATATTTTTTTAATAGCTGCCGATATTTAATTCTTATGATTATTAACTTGAAACTCGGTCCATAATTTATCAAGGACATCAAGTCGTTCATCCAAGTGCTTACTGAGTTTCCTACTAAAGGAATCCCTGTTAAAGTTTCTTTCGAGCTTCTTGATTTCTTCTACAATGTCGTGTTGGCGCTGAAGTAGACTCTCCATTTTATGTGTAATATAATAATATGGTAGACGTTAAACACTTAACACTGACTATGACTCTTAATGTTTTGTAAATCACTTTCCTGAATATCGATTAGTTATGAATATGGTAGCGCACGTGCAATTCGGTTTCAGAAGCTATGGTGTCAATATAATAATATAATTTTTCACATATTCCTATATTATATCAACAATAACCATATTTTTTTAATAGCTGCCGATATTTAATTCTTATGATTGTTAACTTGAAACTCGGTCCATAATTTATCAAGGACAATAAGTCGTTCATCCAAGTGCTTACTGGGTTTCCTACTAAAGGAATCCCTGTTAAAGTTTCTTTTTAGCTTCTTGATTTCTTCTACAATGTCGTGTTGGCGCTGAAGTAGACTCTCCATTTTATTTGTAATATGATAATATGGTAGACGTTAAACACTTCACACTGACTATGACTCTTAATGTTTTGTTAATCACTTTCCCGAATATCGATTAGTTATGAATATGATAGCGCACGTGCAATTCGGTTTCAGTAGCTATGGTGTCAATTTAATTATGTAATTTTTCACATATGCCTATACTATATCAACAATAACCATATATTTTTATTAGCTGCCGATATTTAATTCTTATGATTGTTAACTTGAAACTCGGTCCATAATTTATCAAGAACATCAAGTCGTTCATCCAAGTGCTTACTGAGTTTCCTACTAAAGGAATCCCTGTTAAAGTTTCTTTCGAGCTTCTCGATTTCTTCTACAATGTCGTGTTGGCGCTGAAGTAGACTCTTCATTTTATTTGTAATATAATAATATGGTAGACGTTAAACACTTCACACTGACTATGACTCTTAACGTTTTGTTAATCACTTTCCCGAATATCGATTAGTTATGAATATGATAGCGCACGTGCAAATCGGTTTCAGTAACTATGGTATCAATCTATGTCTTCACGAACCTCGTACGACCTTAAGCGATAATTCTCAATCAACTGGTGAGATCCGCTGGTGGGAGGCCAGTCAACCGATCCGCAGCCGCACAAAATTCACAAAGAACACTAATTGATGGTGGTATAGAGCTACTATTGCACTATTTTCCAAACGTCGATGAAAATACTCAAGTCACTGTTTGTCGATGGACCAAAAAAAAGTACAGTTTTTAAGATGAGTGCGAAAGGATTTGTAAGAAAAAGTAAATGTACGAAACAAACCCAATGATAGTCGTTCTAACACTGATTGAATTCCAAAGTAATTATAAAAATGTAGCATAAGCAGAATCGCGGAAACGTTGTAAATACTAATACATATTTTATTGTTCCTACGTACGTGACCCAAATTAGCACGTCACATGATGACATTAATATTATTTATTACTGAACACAAATTAAAAAATGGTAGCCAACAAAATTGTAATAGGTACATCTAAAACATCAAACTACGCTTTAATATCAGTATCAAAGACAGTTTTAAGAACTGTGAATGAGTTTGAAATAATTATATCTGTACTCACAGGGTATATCCTATTACATAGATGAGTTGTGCCAAAATTACCATCAATCAGATATGGAAGTCAGCAGCCAACGTGATAAGAAAGGCTTAGAAAACAACGGTGCAAAGAACGTGATGCTTTTGGGTATCGATGATTATCAATTGCACAAGATCTAAATCGGCCGAATCAATATGAAGAAGTCTATGCCTAGAGCAGTGAGACCAGCCTCGCTAAGAACTGTTTATCTCACTAACTGGACTTTGACTCGCTAATCATTGATACTTGATGTTCTTGAAGGCGTGTGTTGTTCAGTCAAAACAATCGTTGCAGAAAATCCTACACATAAATGAGATCAGAACCAATGTGATAAACTGACTAACAAAACATTCGTAATATTGGGTCTCTAACAATTCGAGGGTAACTGGTGCGATCGTTTTGACTGCTTGCAGAGTTGATGAAAACCATAGTAGGTACATGTTCGTGAATACAAAATACACATCTACGTTGTTAGCCTGAATTCATCGGCGATGAGGTCCTTCTTATCTCAACTCAATCTTCATCAAACTGTCTGTCCCTACGTCTTGCATAGTGCCGATTACACCTTCTTACCGAACTTTCACTCGTCTACACAACCATCCATTTGTCTTTCGGACCAGCTCAACAACAGGTCTATTCTTCCCTACTTTGCATATTTACAAGCCCAAAACCACAGCTTTTACTCATAAAACAACTTTCCCAAAAAAACATGGGTCGAAATATGAAACAAATTGTTGGTCTCCCATACATACAAACTGCATAATATTCAGTTATTAAATTTTGTATGGAGGGATTTTGATTTTGATTTAGACCCATGTTTCTTAAAAGTTGTTCAATTTAATGAGTACAAGCTATGATTTTGGGCTTGCAAATGACCAAAACTACACACTGTATAGACAAGTATGATTACAGATTTAAATGCAAGAGCACACAACTCATGAAGGCCTTTGGTATTCATCATTTCAGCCGTACGACGCCCACTGCTGGGCATAGGCCTCCCACAAGGATCTCCACAACGATCGGTCCTGCGCTGCCCGCATCCAGCGGCTTCCCGCGACCTTGACCAGATCGTCGGTCCACCTTGTAGGGGGCCTGCCCACGGAACGTCGTCCGGTTCGCGGTCGCCATTCGAGAACCTTTCCGCCCCAACGGCCATCGGTTCTCCGCGCTATGTGTCCCGCCCACTGCCACTTCAACTGAGCAATCCTTCGAGCGATGTCGGTCGTTTTAGTTCTCCTGCGGATCTCATCATTTCTGATCGAGCAGGGAAATACCAAGCATCGCTCTCTCCATTGCTCGCTGGGTAACCTTGAGCCTTCTTATGAGACCCATAGTAAAAGACCACGTCTCGCTTCCATAAGTCATAACTGGCAACACACACTGGTCAAAGACCTTAGTCTTGAGACATTGAGGAATTTTGGACGCAAATATATGCCGGAGCTTCCCAAACGCTGCCCATCCGAGCTGGATTCGACGAGAGATCTCTTTCTCGAAGTTGGACTTACCTAATTGGATTGTCTGTCCTAGGTAGACATAGTGGTCAACAACTTCGAGTGTAATGTTCCCAACATTAACTGGAGCGGATGCAACATGGGCATTGGACATGATTTTCGTCTTATCTATGTTCATCTTCAGACCCACTCTTTGGGAAGCATTGCTGAGATCTTCGAGCATTGTGTTCAGGTCTTCCAAAGTCTCAGCCATGAGATCTACATCATCGGCAAACCGCAGGTGTGTTAGGTACTCGCCATTGATGTTAATGCCGAATCCTTTCCAGTCCAGTAGCTTAAAAATATCCTCCAACGCAGCTGTGAACAGTTTCGGAGAAATGACGCCTCCCTGTCTCACACCTCGCTGTAGTTGGATAGTATTAGAGCTCTGGTTCTGTAATCGGACATACATGGTGGCGTTTTGGTATAAGTACCTCAGCACCTCGATGTACCTGTAGTCTATTTGGCACCTCTGGAGAGACTGCAGCACTGCCCAGGTCTCGATCGAATCAAAGGCTTTCTCATAGTCCACGAACGCCAAGCATAGTGGCAAGTTATACTCTTCGGTCTTCTGTATAACTTGCCGCAGCGTATGAATGTGGTCTATGGTACTATAACCTTTTCGGAACCCGGCTTGTTCGGGAGGTTGGAAGTCGTGGAACCTGCGAGCGAGACGATTCGTAATGACTCTCGAAAACAACTTGTAGATATGGCTCAGAAGCGAGATGGGTCGGTAATTCTTCAGGAGAGTCTTATCACCCTTCTTGAAGAACAGCATCACATCGCTTCTGCCCCATGCCTTTGGCGTTTTGCCCTCGAGGATGACAGAGTTCAAGAGCTTCTGGAGGACCTTAAGTATCGGCTTACCGCCCGCTCTCAGAAGTTCTGTTGTGATTCCGTCATCGCCCGCCGCCTTGTTGTTTTTGAGCTGCTTGAGAGCCATTCTAATCTCGTACAGGCTGACGTCCGGGAAATCTTCGGTATAGTGTCGGGTAAGTTTGGCTCTAGGTTCTGAAGCCTTACTTTCAACAGGTGTTTGCGTGGAGTACAACTGTCCATAGAAACTCCCATAGAAAATCTCATGTCCTTTGGTATTATCATAATAATATTATTATCACGTTAATTAAATATTATCTCAAACTGCAGCAACAGAATTTTAAAGAAGATGAGTAAAATAATAAATACATAATTTTATATATTACGAAACAATATTTTTTTCAGGTTTATAATGAGTACAGTATATCTGTACTTTGTGATAACATAAAAACTTAGGAATATCATCGTATTAGAAAAGTAAGTGACAATGCACATATCAGAAAAATAACTTACTTAATAAATAATCTGGTCGACTCCACGATACACAATAATCAAAAGTAAGTTAAATCATTTGTAACATTAGTTATTAGTACCTTTTTTTAAGTTATATGATTTCCTAACATTATTATATTTTTATATAACTTCGAAAATTTACATAAACACGGTTATAAATTGTAGGTACCATTGTAGGTACCACAATACAGTATGTTTTTTTACAGGTTTAACAGATGATATTTGTACAAAAGTACTAATTTTAAAAGTATAACATTAAAAATGTCAAGATAGACTATGGACGTTTGACTATAACTGCAGTAACAAAACTTCTTACGAAGGTAAGTGAAACGTGACATACAAACAATAAAAAAAAACTTTGCATAAGTAATGACTCGATCACAAACTATTTTTGTAAAATGTTTATCAAAATTATTTGATAAACTTGATTTTAAATAAAAGGTTTTTTAAATATATTTTTTTTCTATAAACCTAAATCAACCTTCATAAAAGTAAAGTGAAATCGTCACATTTACAATCATTTTTATTCTCAGGTTCAACAATTAAAAAGAGCTGAGGTGACGACAACTCATCACAAGACATCGTTGTATCAACAGTAACACCTTTGGCCTTAATATTATTGTTTTTTTTAATTAAATGTTACGTTAAAACACAATCAAAATCTATGTAAAGTCGAAAATTATTGTAAATTAATATAAATAATAGTAAATTAATTAAAATATAGAAATCCAATAAACAAGTATAATACGACTAGCTGACCCAGCGCGATTTCGTTCCCGTGGCCCTACCCCCTTTTTCACCCTACCCTACCCGTACTCTACCCCTACCCTACCCCTACGCTAACCCTACCCTACCCCTACCCTACCCCTACCCTACCCCTACCCTACCCCTACCCTACCCCTACCCTACCCCTACCCTACCCCTACCCTACCCCTACCCTACCCCTACCCTACCCCTACCCTACCCCTACCCTACCCCTACCCTACCCCTACCCTACCCCTACCCTACCCCTACCCTACCCCTACCCTACCCCTACCCTACCCCTACCCTACCCCTACCCTACCCCTACCCTACCCCTACCCTACACCTACCCTACCCCTACCCTACGCTACCCTTACCCTACCCTACCCCTACCCTACCCTACCCCTACCCAACCCTACCCTACCCCTACCCTACCCCTACCCTACCCTACCCCTACCCTACCCCTACCCTAGGCAGGCGGAAAACAATGCCCTCACCTCCTCACCCAGATGTTCGAGGGCTAAGGGCAAGACTCGTCCGGGAATACCGTCCGGTCCGGGTGCCTTCTTTTTGGTCTTCAGGCGGGTCAGAACCGCCTCTACCTCCTCTTGGGCGACGGGTAGGAAACCCTGCGAAGCGTCCGGCTCGTCGGAAGCGGTGTGCACTAAAGGTCGCACTGACGGGGCCACTGCCGGAAACAGACCGTCCACCACCCGGGACAAGAGTTGAGGATCCATCGACTCGGTGGGGGGCGCTTGATTTCGAAGCCTACTCCTGATCATTCGATACGGCCGCCCCCATGGATCCCGGTCGAGATCCTCCAAAAACTCGTCCCACGCCCTGGATTTTGCTCTGCAAATGCCGTCACTTAGAGCCTTTTTTGTCTCATTGTAGGCGAGACGGAGGCGGGTCTCTTCAGGTAGGTCACGCCGGACCCTACGTCGGCATCTTTGTAGCGCCCTTCTTGCAGCCAGACAGGTGGCGCGAAGGGAGGAGAGCTCCCCCGACCACCAGTACACACTACGCTTCGGAGGTAGGCCCTTCACGTGCGGCATGGAGGCGTCACACACCGCCGTTAGTGATGCAACCAGGTGGGCTGCGCGGCTCTCCACCTCTTCATCCTCAAAACCACGGCCCTCAGAGTTCCAGGCCTCCACGATCGCCGCCTCCTCAGCCAAATCCCGGTTGAGCTTTGTGGTAGCCCACCGGGGAAATCGACGAAGAGACTCGCCAGGGGGCAGCGGATTACCACTGCTCGAAGAAGACAAGATCCGAAAAGCGATAAACTCGTGATCCGACAAAGTCATAGTGTCCAAAACCCGCCAGTCCCGAACTCTTGCCGCCAGGGCGGGGGTGGCGAAGGTCAGATCCACTATAGACCCACCGGTGCCCCTTACGAACGTAAACCGCCGACCCCGATTAAGAAGGACCACACCCGACGTCGCCGCCCAGTCCAGGACGCTCACCCCTTTGGCCGTGTCGACCCTCTCACCCCAGGCGGTGTGGTGGGCGTTAAAATCGCCCAAAACCAGCAGTTGTGCTGGTGCGAGACGCGCCACCACACCATTCAACCGGTTGAGCCAACTGTCCAGCTCCAACAGGCCCCGGTTGGGGGAGAAGTAAACACCCACGAGTGTCAGTTCTCCCCATGAGGCCGCCACATAGCCCGGTCCCCTCTCTATTACCGAGAGGGGAGGGGAGTAGGCAGCAGAAAATGGGGCCACTATGGCCACCGAGCCGTTAACATCACCCGCCCAATTGGGGCGCTGGGGGACGAAGTAGGGGTCGGCGACGACAGCTATATTTACGCCGGTCTCTACCATGTGCTGCATGAAAAGATCCTGTGCTGCAGCACAATGGTTTAGGTTACCTTGGAGGAGGCTGAGTTCGCTGGCCATTAAGACGACATATGACCATTCTCAGCCTCCCTTTGAACATCAGAATCTACGTTTGCCGTCTGCCGCTTAGCGGACCCAAAGTTGTTAGGAATTTTTGCCTTAACTGAGGGGGGTTTGCATTTGCTGCCCCCCATAACGTGATTAGCCGGCAGTTTGGCCTTTTTGCAGACGATGCAGTTTGGCTCCTCTGTGCAGGTCGCTGAGACATGCCCTTGCCCCCACACTTGTAGCACGTATCGCTATAATCGACGTCTTTGTGGGGGCACAGCTTTTTAGTGTGCCCTGTGATCATACAACCAAAGCACCGGAGCGGAAGGGGCTCCAGTGCTTTGATGGGTGCAGAAACCCAACCGACGGTGAGACGGCCTGATGCGGCCAAAATTTTCGCGGCAGAAATAGGGCACTTTATCAGTGCGGCCCCGAGTCCTCCGGCTCCCACACGGATAGGGCCCACACGGACCTGTTCCGGTTGGCATTGCCCTTTGGTTGCAACCTCCTCTTTTAATTCTTTGACACCAACTGAGTCATCGAGCCCGGAGACTCGCATGTCAGCGGTCTTCACGGGTCTCGTGACCTGGGCTTCATTTCCCAATATCTCCCGAAGCTTGGAGGCGAACTTGTCAGCCTTTTCCCCGCTGGTGGCTCCAGGGATTTCAAAAACTCGGGCCCCAGTTGCCGACACCTTTACCTTGACCCCTTCAATGCCGAGATCAGCGAGTTTTACACCTTGCCGTGCCTTTGCAATTGTATCGGCATACGTCGATCCCCGTTCCGCCTGTTCAGGAGTAATGGTGAGCAACACGGCTGTCGACTTAGGGGCCGCCAGTTTTGGCTTCTTCCCTTGGTTGAACCGATGAGGCTACACCTGTCTTGGCAGTCGGTCCCTACCCCTACCCTACCCCTACCCTACCCCTACCCTACCCCTACCCTAACCCTACCCTACCCCTATATCCTTCCTTGGACTTCCACGAACATTTCAAGACCAAAATTAGCCAAATCGGTCCAGCCGTTCACGCGCGATGTCGTGACCAAGGGAAATAGGGATTCATTTTTATATATATAGACTAGCAGACCCAGCGCGACTTCGTTCCCGTGGCCCTACCCCCTACTCCACCCTACCTTACCCGTATTCTACCCCTACCCCTACTCTACCCCTACCCCCCTACCCTACCCCTACCCCCTACTCCACCCTACCCTACCCGTACTCTACCCCTACCCTGCCCCTACCCTACCCCTACCCTACCCTACCCTACCCCTACCCTACCTCTACCCTACCCTACCCCTACGCTACCCCTACTCTACCCCCTACCCAACCCTACCCTACCCCTACCCCTACCTTACCCTACCCCTACTCTACCCCTATATCCTTCCTTGGACTTCCACGAACATTTCAAGACCAAAATTAGCCAAATCGGTCCAGCCGTTCACGCGTGATGTCGTGACCAAGGGAAATAGGGATTCATTTTTATATATATAGATTGTGTTGTGTACTACTTACTTATTATTATTATTATTATTATTATTTATAGGGGGGACGCCAGCGAAGCCGGACGGGTGATCAGTCACCTAGGTCGGGACCATTTCACCCAGTTCCCCAAGTCCCCTAAAAGCTGAAAAATCAGGGGGGAGGCGGGTTATCATTTACCCCACCGGCGTCGGACCCTCGAACCTACCTGTGCGCTTACAGTACCTGTTGAGTTGACTTATCGTTAACTTCTTTAGATCCTCTTCCTTAAGCTTGTCCGTTCCAAAGAGCTCCCAGCGCAGTGATGCGTACATCGGGCACTCTGCCATGAAGTGGTAGCTTGTTTCTTCTCTTTCTTTGCATTGCGGACAGATAGAGTCTTCTGTCCGTTTAATCACTGATAGGTGTCTGTTTAGTGGGCAGTGCCCAGTGAGTACACCTACAATCGTTCTTATATTTCTCCTACTCTGTTTCAGAAGTTCTCTAGTTTTCTTTTTGTCAACCGATTTGATGAAGATCTTAGACTGTCTGCAGTCCTTTCTTCTCATCCATCTTTGGTTGGCTTCCTTGACTGTTCTAATCTCGATAATGTTCTTAGTAATTCTATATGCGATTGGTAGTCTCGGTTCAGGGCCAATGAAGGGTGCATCAGCTCCTCCCCTGGCTAATTCGTCAGCTTCCTCATTACCTTCGTTACCCTCATGTCCGGGCACCCAGGCAACTTCTACCTCGACCAAGTTAGCAAGCTCCTGAATGCTTTGTTTGCATTCTTTTACCAAGGCTGAGGTAGTCTCCGTTTTGTCAAGGGCTTTGATGGCAGCTTGACTATCGCTATATATTATTATTTTTCCTACGTCATAATTGCCTATCTCACTTTTAATCGTGTTCGCACACTCCAGTATCGCGAATATTTCCGCCTGGAACACGCTGGCGTACTTGCCCAGATTAAAAGTAGTTCTTATAGTGTTGGGTTTAGCTATATATACCCCAGCTCCCGATAGTCCAGTTGACTCCTTTCTTGACCCATCTGTGTAGCATACTACAGTGCTATCCAGATTGTCATGTTCTAGTTTCCAGTCTTCTCTGGGTCTGATGCTTATTCTGTACTTTTTGTCAAAGATCCTTTCCTTTTTTATTAGGTCATTGTTGACCAGTATCATGGAAAGGTTTTCTTCGTACTTTTTCCCTATTTCAGCGTGACCTTGATCATTGTGCCTTCCTATCCATAGGTTAGTGCTTTTCAGCTTAAACCATTGTTCTGTAGCTTTCTTTTCGATTTCAAGATCTATTGGACTAAGGCCTAGTATCATTTCTAAGGCAGCCGTGGGAGTTGTTCTCATGGCTCCCGATACCATGATGCTAGCTAGTCTTTGTACCTTAGTGAGTTCTTTTTTATTGTATTCTAGTTTTGCCTTATGCCACCATGCTAGTGCTCCGTGAAGGATTCTCGGTAGGATGATTGCCCTATAGATCCATTGGACCACTTCGGGTTTCATGCCCCAGTTCCTGCCAACGGCTCTTCTGCACTGCATGAGAGCTGTCATTGCCTTTTTACTGGTTTCTTTTATGTGGGTCCTGTAACTTAGGGTACTGTCTAAGACTATCCCTAGGTATTTAAACTCCTTTACTGTCTCGAGTTCTACGTTCTCAATGTTAATTGGGATCATGCTATCAATCTTTCTTTTGTTAGTGAACAACATCAGTTTGGTTTTGCTAGGGTTGAGGTTCAATCCCTTGTCCCTGCACCATCTCAATGTTGTCATAATTCCACTTCTCATTATATCTCTGACCACGCTTAGAACTTTGCCTCTTACAAGTAACAGGCCATCATCCGAGTATGCTTGGATGTATATATTCATAGCAGTGATTCTGGTTACTAGTTCATCTATTAAGATACACCAAAGTAGTGGAGACAGACAACCTCCCTGGGGAAAGCCTCTCCTGGCTTTGATGGTGTATTTGATATCTGCTAGTTCTGCTTGTATGGATCTGTGTTGTAGCATGTTGGTGATCCAACCTGATATTTGCTTTGTTACGCCATCTCTGTTTAGTGCCTCCACGATGGATTGCGCAGACGCTTTATCAAAGGCGCCTTCGACATCAAAGAAGCACGCTAGGGCGTATTCCTTGTTTGTGATTGATCTTTCCACTCTGACTGCCATGTTGTGGAGGGCTGTCTCAATGGATTTCCCTTCCATATAGGCATGTTGATTGTCATGTAGTGGTCTTTTACTTTTGCCTATGGTTTCTCTTATGTGTCTATCTAGTATCTTTTCCAGTGTCTTCAGTAGGAACGAGGAAAGGCTGATGCATCTGAAGGACTTCGCCTCCTGATACGTGGCCTTCCCTGGTTTCGGTATGAAGACGGCCCTGACTTTTCTCCAGCAACTAGGTATATAGTTAGTTGCTAGGCTGCTTCGATATAGAACTAGGAGGTCCTCCTTTATAAACCTTAAAGCGGCTTGTAGCATCTTTGGGAAGATGCCATCTGGCCCTGCTGCTTTATATGGTTGAAAGGAAGAAATACTCCACGCTAACATGTCCTCTGTAACTACTTTTCTAACCTCCCCCTCGCCATCTGATAGATTATCTGCCGACAGAGTGTTCATCTCCTCCTCTGTATGCTCTATACAGTCCGGAAAGTGGGTGGCCATCATTTCAGTAAGTATTTCTTTAGGGTCCACTAAGATAGTGTCATCTTTTTTAAGACTTCCTAGTTTACAGGTGTTGTCTTTTGCTAGCATCCTCACTAACCTGGCCGATTCAGGTTGTCCAGAGATGCCTTCACAAAAGGCTACCCATCCATTTCTGCTTTCTTTTCGGCTTGTGTACTTGAAATTATTGCGCTCTTCTCTGTACTTGTTCCAGCTCTCGTCGTCGTCCTTTTCTAGGGCAATTCTGAGTGCCTTCTTGGTTCTTTTCCTTAATTTCTTAAGTTCTTTGTTCCACCAGGGTTGTCCCTTCCCTGACTTAACTTGTTTTAGCGGACAGGCCGATAGATAGGCTTTCGTAAGGGCCTTTTCCAGTCTGTCTGCTTCTTTTTCGATTTCTACTGTGTTATTAATTAGCCTGCCATTGCCGGGTTTCCATTCATTCATTTCTTGATCGAATTTTTCCCAGTTGGTTTTCTTATTGTTTCTATAGCTTACAGTTTCGACTTGACAAGTCAAACTGTAGGTGATTCTGCGATGGTCCGAGAAGGAGTGTGAGGTGTCAACCCTCCAGTCCTTCATCAGATGACTTTCTTCTCTGGACATAAGTGTTATGTCCAATACTTCTTTTCTTGTTCTTGTGACGAACGTCGGTGTGTTACCTACATTCATTATTTCTAAGTTAGTACTAAGGATATATTCAAGTAATAAGTTACCCTTATTGTTGCAGTCTGTGCTGCCCCACACCGTGTGGTGAGAGTTTGCGTCACAGCCTGCCACAATGGGGATGTCCATACCTCTATATCTCGCTATTGTTTCTTCTAGGCGTGTCCCTGGTGGCTCATAGTCCGTCTCACTCGGGATGTAGACCGACATGAAGACCATCCTTTTCCTGCGCCCATCTGCTCCACATATTGTGACTATAGCTGCCGTAAGATCTCTGTAACATTCAACTTCTATTAAGCCTAACGCTAACTACTTACTTACTTGACAAACTAAGTATAGAACTTGGTAGAAATACTTTACAATTTAATAAGGTGTCTTTTTTTACCTATGTTAAGTAATTTTGTTTCATCGTGTATTTTTTATAATCGAATTCATTAATGTGTAAAAAAACGTTCAGGGGGCCGATTCTCAGGCAATCGAGAAAAGTTCACATTTATAAGCTCGAAATTCAAATATAACACAGTTTTTGTATTGTCAGAATTTCACAATCGAAAAAGTTCGATCGAAAACCAGTCGAACGCTACGAGTGGTAAAAACCAATAGATGTTCGTATACGAACTTAGCTGTCAAAATGAATTTGTTGACATGTGGGACAGCTTAGTTTGTTTGAAAAGTTCTAACTTTTCTATAGAAACCACAAACAAAATGTTCGACATACGAATTACCACACTGAAAAAGTTCGAATGCCTGAGAATCGGGCCCCAGCTCATAAAAAGTTAAGTTAAGTCAAAAAATTAGGGCGCCACTTTCTATTCAAGCACGTCAAATCATGAATAACGCGGCAACACTGACTATATTTTGTACTGAAAAATTTTAGTTCCATTTTATTGAATTTTTACTCTTTCTGGCCAAGCTGTAACTATTACTTAAAACACAGAGTTAAAAAGGCATTGGGGTATCATTATTATTTCAATACAATTTTATCATTATATCGTTATATAATATTATACTACTTTCTCAATGTAATTTGATCTTTCATTTAATAGTTTCACTATGATTTTAATATCAGCCAACAAAGTTCTTAGAAAAATAAATAGAGTAAGTATTAATTTTCGCCAGACTGCAACACAAGTTAACCACGCCCGTATCACCAGTATCACCACACCGCATTGCAACTTGCAGACATATCGCAATATAATTTGTTCTGATGGCAATACCTGCACTCTACAATTCGCAGTCCAACTCTCCAAAGGCCACCACTTACAGTCCAATAGGGCGATGCACGCGGGCTGCTTCAGCAGCCCGCGCAACAGGGCGAAATACTAGTATAAGTATATATTTTATCCGTTATCTAGTTTCCTTATCACAGTTTCTTGATGAAAACTACTTATGAGCTAGATAATTGGTGTGATTGTAAGAAAATTATTTTAATTATAATAAAAACTGCGAGCTTTACTTCAACCTTAGAAACATTTACACAAACTCACCAGATAAGTAGTTGTGTTAAATTTTACTATGTATTCCTATTTAGTTTACTTCCGCACTGAAATAAAGAATTCGGTGCTGGTTTTCGCACGATCTAATTCCTGATGATGACGGGTTGGGGCGAAACAAGTGTAGTATACAGGATATTTTTTTTATCAGTGCACAAATTTTTAGGATCGACTCAGAACCGGTAAGTGAAAAACTTTCTCCTAGAAACATAGGTCGAAATATGACAAAAAATTTTTGACTCTTCATACAAATCAGACTAATCACGTGATCGATTTAGTATGGGAAGTCAAAAAAAAATTGTCGTATTTCGACCCATGTTTCTAGGAGAAAGTTGTTCCTTTACCGATTCTGAGTCGATCCTAAAAATTTGTGCACTGTTATTTTAATTTTTAGTTTTTTGCATTCACAATGCAATTTTTTTTATAGAAAAATGGAAAATGAAGTATTTAGAAAAAATTGTCCCGTCTCACAACTAGCTCCGATGGGACTCGAACCCACGACCTTTCGCTTTCCGGGCTCTGCTAGCGATTTAGCGATTGCCAAATACCTGGAAAGGTATTTCTTTCGCGTGTGAGGGTAGTAATATCTCCACATTGATGAAATTAACGCTGACTATACAGCGAGTAAGAAGTATTGGATAAATTTCTACGCTTCTCGTAACGACTCCGTATCTCAGTGGTTAGAGCAGTCACCCGGAAAGCGAAAGGTCGTGGGTTCGAGTCCCATCGGAGCTAGTTGTGAGACGGGTCGATTTTTTCTAAATACTTCATTTTCCATTTTTCTATAATAAAAATTGCATTGTGAATGCAAAAAACTAAAAAATAAAATAACTTGCAATAGTAATTTCATCTTTAGCGATTGCCAAATACCTGGAAAGGTATTTCTTTCGCGTGTGAGGGTAGTAATATCTCCACATTGATGAAATTAACGCTGACTATACAGCGAGTAAGAAGTATTGGATAAATTCGACGCTTCTCGTAACGACTCCGTAGCTCAGTGGTTAGAGCAGTCGCCCGGAAAGCGAAAGGTCGTGGTTTCGAGTCCCATCGGAGCTAGTTGTGAGACGGGTTGATTTTTTCTAAATACTTCATTTTCCATTTTTCTATAATTTGTGCACTGATAAAAAATTTATCCTGTATAGTCTAATTAGTGAAGGTGCAAGGTGTGTTGCTGTCTTGCTAAATGCAGGTACTGTGCACTGGTATTTACGTGGTGTGCATGTGCAATTTTTTGCGGGCGGGCGGGCGGTACATCTTGCATTTTGTGTTTTTTGCGGAAGTAAACTACATATTTTTCTTTTTTCACAACGGTGAAAAAGTAAACTACATATTTTTCTCTTTTCAGAAAAGGCTTCCGCCGGGTGTCGCCTGATTTAATTAAATACTTTTTCCTATATTAATCTTCATTATTCTCCTATTATAACATTTTCTTTTATTACACTAGAAAGTATGCTCGTTTCGTTCAAAGAATCCCTAATTTCATCAAGTTCAACTATAGTTTTATGACAGTTTTTTACAACGTAAAAACGAAAGTGGAGTATAGTGATAAAAACTATGTTCATCAAGTTGTTAGCAGTCTATAAATTTAAGCGTAATATGTTGGCTGCCGCTGAGATTGGATAACTTTATACGACCCTTTAACGGTTTATGACGTGCCTTTGGCCTTACAAATTATCTCAATTATAACTTACTAGCACTGGCACAGCGATGAACGAGCTTTAGTTTTGTTTTATGAGTGACATGTGTCATAGTAAATCGGTTGATAGCTGTGGCAGAAATTGTTGAGCCGAGGTATATTTGAATATATTTTTTTTTGACGTTGGATGGAGTTACGCATGGCCCGCTATTATTTCTCGGCTGCTTGCGCTCCTACAGGCCATGCTGCTCGGATTGGCACCGTCATAAATGTCAATGTCGTACCACTAATCCTAATTTCTTGGATGCATGAGATGAGATGAATTCCTGATTATAGCGCCTTAAAATCAAATAATACGCGTACATAACTAAGGGTTGTTTTATTTTAACTATATCACAGTCACGAAAATGTTTATTAAACACTCCTACTGATGTTGTAAGCTCCCAGTCGGCTCGAGGTATCGCACGAATCCATCGCTGACGCAGTGTTCCTCCTTCGGGAATCCAAATCTTTCGAGATCCAAGGTTTCATAAGTAATTTCCAACAATGATCACGTATTTATATGCACTAATTATACAATAGATATTGTATTAAAACACCCAAACAGCAATCAAGAAAATCAAACAGCAACGTTTCTTGACATGACCAAAGAGTATTCCGACTTGCCACATCCAGATAAAAAAATTATCCAAAATGTGCAAAAATAATAGATTTTCTTTTTATTTTGTAACAAGCAAATTTAACCAAGTTGTTAAATAAATGCGTGCATAATCCGAGAAAGTGTTTTATTTAAATGAACAGTTCGCGCAGAAATCTAAGATGTGAATTGAATTACGGCGAAAGTTATTTTTTTTTTAATTAATTATATCAAGTTTAGCCTAGTCAACGAAGAGATGTAGAGGGAAAAAATGTTTGGAACACAATTTTTGACTTTGGAACTTTGTTTGGGCTAAAAGTTTTGTATAATACTGTATATATTTTACCGGCCAAACCCGATTTCAGGACAAACTAGTTTTTCCTAGGCCAAAATAGTTCATCGCGTTGACATTTCAGAGAGCGAGTTTGCCTCGGAAGTCCTGTAGAACACGCGATTGGTTAAAATGGTGGTTATTTTTTTTGTGTCATGTTCTACATCTACAGGTCTTCCGAGGCAAAGTCGCTCTCTGAAATGTCAACGCGATGAACTAGTTTGGCCTAGGAAAAACTAGTTTGTCCTAAAATAGGGTTGAAAAAAAAATGAGACCGCCCCCTCCCCCCCGGATGAAAGGGCTACGGGCGGGGACTTTTGCTATGTTTACCTCCTTATTAGCCCAAACAAAGTAATAGTCAAAAATTGTGTTCCAAGCATTTACCTCTATACTGTTTTTCGAGTGTTCGTTGATTTTTACTTCCACATAATTTGAGAGTTATCGCCTAACCTGGCAACACTACACGATTGTTTATTTATATAGAACAAAGAGTAAAGTGTATAGATCAACAATCTTTTCTGTTCCGGTGACAGCAGCGCTGGTTGGACAGTGCAACTTGACAGTAAAATGACATTATGAACAAAACACGTTAGTTCCAGTTTTGGCCACCGGAACAGAACACGTTGACGTCATCTTCTGCAACGTTGCCCATTTTCCAAGGAGCATGGCTTGTTACAAGTGCAACGAGTGAGATAATAAATAATAAATAATAAATAACTTCTTACATTCACACCAATTATCTAAGCCCATTTAAATTTCATTAAGAAACTGTATCATGGAAAACTTGATAACGGATAAATATATACTTAAATACTTTTTGTTTGTAAATACATACTTAATATACATAGTAAACACCCAGACCAAGACAAATAGACATGTTCATGCACACAAATACTTGTCTTGTTCGGGAATCGAACCCGAGACCTCTGGCGCAGAAGGTGGGTAGCCTACCCCTGCGCCAAATCGGTCGTCGTAGAAGATGGCTTTGAGTTACGGCATTAGAAATTTCAACGAAGACATCTTTCACGATCATACTTTTTAACAGCTACTTTTTGTTTATTGTACTAGTAGCGCCCACCAGATTTATTTGCGTGGTTTCCGTTTCTGTGGGACTATCAAGAAGTTTACAAAAAGTATTTCTCACTACAATCTATATCTCTGCCAAATTTCACACAAATTCGTTCAGCCAATCTGGCTTGATTGAGTTACAAACAACAATTCAAACTTACTAATTTATATTTTTAGTAGGTACGATAAGAATTTTCGCGACTGTAATCTGCCCCCTGATCTACAAACCGGAAACGGAATCGGATTCGAATTCTGTGCCTTGTCGTTGTCTATTAATGAGTGAGTGACAGAGATAGTGCATACATTTCGCTGTCGGAAGCGTTTCCGACGGTTCGTAAATCAAGGGCTGATCACCAACCAACGTCACAGAATAAGTAAATGCAATCCAACAGTATGATCCTCAGCGAATACTTACTGTTGTACAGCTGCAAAAGGTAAATTATTTGACTAGGTATCTAAATACGCGACGCAATAAAAAGACAAACACGACGAAAACGCAGGTGGTTTTATGTCATTGAACTGTCAATGAAGTACTTTAAATGGTGGTACAAGTCATGAACTTATTTACACATACTTACTTAAATTAACTCACGCCTGTTTGCCATGGAGGTAGGCAGAGACTATGGATCGACACCTGCTACGATCCTTGCACGCTTCATTCACATCCATCAATCTTTTCATACATGCCTGGCGATTTTTGTCACTGCGTACACCAGTTAATTATCTTTTATCATTTAATTTCGTCTAAAGTGCCCCGGTAACGATCAACGACAATGTTTACGTCATTCGAAACTACGTGATTGATGCGAATGATGGAAAGCCCATTGACAATCGCGAATGACGCTACCAATTGAACGTCTCGTTGTGCGATTGACAGATTTTTTGGTTATTTATTCGCTTGCTAGCCGGGAAACATGGCGCGATCGTTAATTGTCATTCGTCAATTGTTACGTGATTGACCGTTTCAATTGAAGGTGTGATATGATGGAGCTTCATTCGATGCGTCAATTACTCGCCCACATTTGTTCCGCGATGTCCGCCATGTTTCTATACTAGCGAGCAAACAAATGACCGAAAAATGTCAATCGCACAACGAGACGATCAATTGGTAGCGTCATTCGCGATTGTCTATGGGCTTTCCATCATTTGCCGTCAATCACGTAGTTTCGAATGACAATGGCTTCAATTGCCTCTGTAGACGATCATTTGGTCCTTCAATGACGTAAACATTGTCAATTGCGAATGATCGTTACCGGGGCACTTTAGTCCCGGCTGCGTTTGCAGTCGTTAATTATTACCCACCAATTCGCATTGGGCCCGCGTGGTGGGTCATGGTCCATTCTCCATATCCATCCATAAGGAAGGTATGTGCCTCATCAGTTATTACTTGCGAGACTTATTAATGGCTGATGATGATTAAAATTCTATTGTTTTAAATATACCATGTTGAAGAATTTACAACTTGTAACTTGTAATTTACCATTAAAAATATGTATAGATTAAATTTTATAGTTCTGATCTACATGCGTTTTTTTACAATTTGTAAGTTAAACAGCATTAGACTTTACGAATATGTAAGATTTTTAGTTGTAAAATTCTTACAAATTCGTAAGTTTGTAAGTTAATCCAAGTAGGTATTTACATACATATAGCTAGGTTATATCAGTTTAGTAAAACAGGTTACTTTTGGCATTCCACGGGCTATATATCGCTGGCCCCGGGCAATAAAGCGGTTATCTCAAAAACCTAATTTTACAGGGGAAGCAAAAGAAGCTAATTTATTTATAATTAAGCGTACAGTTATTCGAAATAAGCGTTCAATATCTCAATTGAAAGGTATTTTTTACACCTATTAAACCCTTTTCAAATTTTATATATAACATAAATAATATAGTAGATAAGGATAAAAATGTATAATATAAATTATTTACGATACCGTTCTAACTGCAACATCATTTAACAACTTTATTAATAGACCTTCCAGTAACATTCCGGAATGTAAGTATAGAATACAACGCAATTTCCATTTCGAATCTTGAGCGTATCAGCCTATTACCACCTTTTCAAGGGAAATTTTGTTACTTTATCTTAGATGTATCATCTACTAAACGCTGTTTCGGCATCCTATTAGTGCGCCACATTTTTATGTAACTGTTATTACAAACTGACCAGAAAATATAATAAATTTTTATTTTTTCCTATTTTAGACAGTATTTTACTATTATTATTGTTATTTTAGCAATATTACTAGTACTAAAGTTATTTACTAGTTAATTACTAGCTTTGGAAGCATGATTTGATTAATATAATTATACTGATTGGTATAAATGCATTTTAAATCAGGAGAATTCATCAACATTCTATAATTGGCTTTAAATAAAACTTTAAATGTTAATATAAACTTGGTAAATGTCGGAATTGTTATATACTCTACTATATAGGGTGTACAAAAGACTGGGACACTATAGGTATGGTATATGGAATATACTAGCCCTCTAAAGCAGGTACCCCATTCTTTTGTACACCCTGTATAGCAGAGAATATAAATAGTTCAAACAAACTACCACATTCATGTACACATTTAAAATTTTATTTAAAGTCCTTACCTACCTAAAATTATAGCTTTCTTGGCCTAACCTTAATAAATAATTTAGTTTAGAACACTTATGTAAGAACTAGCGGATCCTTGCGGTTTTACCCGCGTGATACCTGTACCCGTGGAAATATCGGAATAAAATTTACCTATGTCACTCGGGAAGAGTGTAGCTTTTTAATGGTCAAAGAATTTTCTAAATCGGTCCAGTAGTTCTTGAGATTTGCGCGTTCAACCAAACAAACTCTTTTCTTTACTGTGAAGTACTGTGTCCCCAACACAATGCAAATTATTATAAAATAAGTGATGAATGTTTCGGGATTGCTTCAGTTTTGCAGAGACTCATCAAATCATCATAAAGCGATTTTGGTAAGGTAATTTGGCTCTCTGTAAAGATTTGTTAATTCAGTTGATGAAACATCAGGTGTTGGTGTCCTTTTACCCCTTCCTCTTGAAGATCTAGTTTTTGGTGCAGTATTCAATAAAACATACTTACTCATCGTCAAAGTTGTACTTAAAATAGATAACATTTGGATGACCTTCAGTAATTTTAATTTCGTGAATCTTTGTCCCCTTACCTTTTTTTAGTTTGGTCTACACGTAACCAGTATCTTTTGTCCATCATCGCCTTTAAAACAAAGAAATTGTTTTGTTCCATTTCTATTAGCTACAATTTTTCAGAGTATATTGAATTTCACGTACAAATTACATGAATGAACTTATATTATTATACTAATCACATCATAAATTACTTCATGTACGCTCATATAACTAGATAACATAACACTTAATACATAATATTTACATATTGCGATTTTTTATGTTTTTACCCATAACTAGTAAATGTGAACTTAATCAAAAACGGGCAAAAACGGGCAGCTGACTTCTATAAATAGTTATTCTAGAGGGTTATCTCTATAATATTATAGGTAAATTAGACCGGGGCCGGCGATGGAAAGGTAGTTTTGGACACAAAATTACTAAAAAACTGAAGAATAAAATCGTTAATTTAAAACAATATATTAGTAAGTGAATAAAAAAATATAATTTTATTGATTTTATATTATTCTAGATAAAATATTCAAAATAAATATCCAAATAATTTAAAGTTTCAACTGTTTTGTGTATTTCACGTTCAAAATCGTACGAATATTTGCTTGAAAACTATTCGTTTTTTTTCATGTTTCTTAATGTCAATGTTATTTAGAACCTAAAAACGTTATACGTTCAACTTATATTAAAAAACTTTTCTATACTTAGGTGTCAGTTTTAAGATTATATGAAAGATTTTCATGAAGAAAATTACGTAAAAAAAATGAAGTCGGTTAATGATTTTTTCCTCTCTCGCGCCACCGTGCGTCGCTAGAGCTACAATAAATTGACGAGAAAAAAGGCGTAATAGTATTTTACAAAATAAAATTTCTGGTGATTACTTTGTATTAAGCGTTAACATTTTGTTTATTTTCCATTTTTATTTTGGAAAAGGCGGTTAAAGGTTTTATTGTTTCTTTTTGTTACAAAAACTAGTGTAAAGATGTTCGCAGGTTTTTGTATTATGTTTCATAAAGTAGGAAACCGTTACATACTCAAGCGTAAGATAATTAACCGTCCAATAAAGCTGTTAATATCACTTAATATATTCAAATAGTAACTAAAAAATCTGAAAAAATTAAGAAACATAGATTGAGGGACAGAGAAGCCAAAACTGAAATAACATTAAAAAGGTGGTATCCGTCAGTTACCGCTTTATTGCCCGGGGCCAGCGATATAGCTGGTATAATTTTGCTTAATGGCATCGTTACTTGGTATGTACGTATTTAAATATCTATTAAGAGTCTATCTATTAACAAATTACATTAGTGGAATTTAGAAACTACATATTATTATTTAAGTTCTTTTCGTTTGTTTCTTATACGTTAAACGTGTGACCTAATATTTTATCGAATTTCCGCAATATATTCCGAACCGAACTTTTAACATGATAAGGTTAACAATCGTGCAAATGTTCATTAAAGACAATTTGTCAGTTTTATAAAGGTTATTGTGTCTTCACACTGTCTGTCCTTTAACTAACGTTTCATAAAGACCGTGCTGTGAACAATACCTATAATAAAACTACGATAAAATTTTGACGTAAAAACTTTGAAATATAATAGAATTAAAAATTAAGTTTTGAAATGAATAATTCATTGGTTTGGCTTGTCATAAGCATAATGTTGGAGTTAGCAGTGAGTGCGGTGAGTGTGGTTTATCTGACATATTGCTATTACACGTTAATTTCCCTTAGGTATAAAAAGTTTACTTAGAAGTGTTTTAGTAATGTTTTGACGACCGATTTGGCGCAGGGGTTTCTTTTTCCATTTCCGAACAAGATAAATGATTTGTATGCATGAACATGTCTATTTGTCTGGTCATTGTGTTTTCTATGTAAGTATAGAATGTATTTACAAACAAAAAATATTTAAGTATATATTTATCCGTTATCAAGTTTTCCATGACACAGTTTCTTATGGGCTTAGATAAATTGATGTGCCGCAATATGAACAAGCGTTCACTAAATCCGACCCCGTGCCCCGAGTATTAATGATGAAAATTCTACTGAGCACATTAACTTTTATGCCAGCGGCTATTGTTATACTAATTAAAGGTTACAGAACAAGAGGGACAATTAAATGTGTATGTTAAAATATATTTCAATAAGGACACACACAACCCAATCTTACTACAGGTCACGACAAGGTTAAAAAGAAATATTAGGCTGTAAATTGCTTTCGGATCCCGGAATGTTTAGTATTTCGTTAACAATATGTAAAAGAATAGAATTAATGACCGGTTGTTTGAGGTTATAGCACCGAGAATATAATTTATTTATCATGAAAATAAAACGCGCACAAAACACTTACCCAATTATGTTGGGTGAGTGTTTTGTGTAACCCCTACATATTTATATAATTTGAATAAATATGTAGGGTTTGCTCTAGAAACCCGCTGCATAGTATCTCTGTAATTTTGTCGAATTTAATCGATAGGCAATGATGCCCCTAATCATAATCTTAAAGCTTATTGTGCGGAGATGCGCAGTTTTTAGGAAAATCGTCATTTTAGTTTTTGAAGTTATTTTAAAAAATGTACGGGGAGAGTGATGGGCTTGTTAATTTTGACCTTTTACCATTATTATTATGTAAACAGGCATACCTACATAACCACTTCAAAGAGGTAGGTAATCTTAAAACGTGCGAGGAGCGAAGCGACGAGCGTGCCTGGTTAACATTGAACCAACCGCGCGAGCCGAGCGAGCGCAGCGAGCGTGCCGCGGCAACGGCCGGCGAAGCGCCAGAACCAACTTTATACAATGGACCTCCTTAATTGCACATTTTATAGTACTTTTGTAAACATGACGTCAATTTTTTTTCGCATTTCTGCGTAATAAGCTTCTAGATCATGATTAAGACATCATTGCCTATCGATTACAACCAAAATCACTTAGATACTAATGCAGACGGTTTCTAAAAAACCCGTTTAGTACCTAACCCAACAGATAAATAATGAAATTTCTTAGCTAATAGTGTTTTCTCAAACAGTTATTTCATAAGAAAACTTTCAAAAAAGTTTCGAGTCAAAGTACTCTGCTCATTATACTTAGGTTAGGTTAGGTTTAGTTTTTCAAAGTGTTTTTTTTTATTCGAAAGAGTCTTCATTTAAAGTAAAATTCCGCTCACTATAATACATAAATCATTTGCCAAATATTGAAAAAAAATATGCAGGACGTAAGGTTGACACTAAAACAAATATTAGGTCGCTCAAATATTATGAAGCTTCTCATTTTGTAAGTTTCTGTCTGTTGGTTTATCGTCACTCGCAGCATCGCAGTCAGTCGCTTACTTATTAATACAATATACCAAATTAATTATTTTTGTCAGTTAAAATTTTATTTTCATTCACTCGTTTATATACTACCCGTAAATAAATATGGTCAGCAATGATAATATAAAAAATAATGTCATTTAAAGTTGGTGAAAATATTATACTTTAATAGTGTAGATAAATGGACTGCAATTCAATACAGAAAACTGATAATTATCACTTGCACAATGTATAAAAGTGATTTCTTATTTACCACTGATGGTCGGCATACCTTTACTGTCCGAGGAACATTAACTGTCGAGATATTATTCAATTTGGCGTAATTAAATTAATGAGAATTTATTAATTTTAATTTACCAATGCGTGGATAGTAAACAAAAGTCATTAAGATCTCGCTTTTGCTTAATTATGAAAGTAATTACGCTGTTAATGTTAAACAAGGAACCATTTTCATAAATTAATTTGGTGCTTTCAGATAATTCGGGGAAAGCGGAGCGTTGACCATTGTAAGTTACTTGTTTTAACATACTTTCTATTATAGTTTTAATATTGTATTTTAAACGAACTCTGAATGCATACTGATTGTGTTAGTGACTTTAAATTGTATAAATAATGATGAATAATGTTATACTATAATCTCATTTACCTCATAATTGGGCAAAGTACTATAATTTCATAAGTACCTATGTTCTTTTTAAAAAGATGCTAACGACTTCAAAGTCATCCTGTATAAGGTAGGTATTGAATAATGTTTTCTTATATTGTGCCTTTGTTGGTTGTAAGTACCAAGTAACACGGAACCTTATGCCGTAATCTGAAACGCAAATCCGAAACTTCGGTTAGCCCCGTCCCTTTCACTCGATTCTGTCACAACTGGGGAGTGAGAGGGACGGGTATAACGAAGTTTCGGGTTTTGCGTTTCAGAGTAGGCCTACTTTACCTGTTACAGTAATCGGATCCACGAACTTCGGCGCGAGCACAACGTTCGGCGAACAAGGTGTAGCGGATTGCTTAGCAGCTGGGAACCCCCCATGGAAATGTTACACCGAGCAGACTGGCATTAATCCTCAATGGTGAAACTGCTAATTAAACGTAAATGTACAGTCAAGTTGAACATGTTGACCTTAGAGTTCATCTTATAGTACGAGTTTAATTTTTTTTTAAATTTACTGGGTAGGCATTTGTTTGACCATCCATTTTGGTTGGCACACTAATGCCCGAATACTCGTACGCTACTTACCTTTGGGAGCGTCTGAAACATCGCCCTGTCACTTTAAATGTCAAACGTAAGAAAGAGATGCCATGATGTTTGAGACGCTCCCAAAGATGATTTGCGTTCGAGAATTCGGGCGTGAATGTGTTAAGCTAGAAACACATTTCGCTGGCGCAGCGCAGCGCAGCGTCGATCCGGGTGTGCACACTTTACTAGTAGCGTGGCGCAGCGTTTCCTGACGAAATTTTTGAACAGTGTCAATCGAGTCGTTGCCGAGCTAACATCTGCATTATGTTTTCTTCTAATTTTGAAAACAATTTCTGTTCATACTTGAACATATTAAATCCAAAAAAAAATATGTTGATGATTACGATGATAATATGATGATGAATGAAGACGAGATGCAATTTATATCTATACTAATACTATAAATACACTTTGTTTGTTTGTAATAGATAAACTCAAAAAATACTGAACCGATTTTAGAAATATTTAGTGTAATTTATTTTCAAATCAGAATTATACATTATTTTTGTTATAAAATTAAAAAGTATAGTGTACTAAAAACACTTTAATACTGTTTTAACAGTATAATTAACAACCCTACATGATAATGAATTGGTGACTCTTCTAAACAAAAAAAATATTTTTTAAATTGGCCCATTATTGACGGAGAAATCGGAGAACATTAAGTAGTAAAAAGCAAAATGCAGAGCTCCGCTGCGCAGTCCGCTACCGAGCCATCTGACGATACAATGCTAGAAAGTGGTGGGGGGCCTGGCGCAATCGGAGCCGGGCGGAAACGCTGCGCTGCGCTGCGCTGCGCCAGGGAAATGTGTTTCTAGCCATACTAAATGTATGAAACCGATCGCGCTGCGCTGCGCTGCGCCAGCGAAATGTGTTTCTAGCTTTAAATGTTTGCCCAGAAAATGCCTATTCCCTTAAATATCAAAATTGTAGGACTTACCACTAAGTATATTAGATTTTTTGGTGTTTATATTATTTTTAATATATGTATTATACCTATTCAATTGTAGGTATGTATTGCCAATTGACACCATCAGAAATATCTCATGAAAACTTTTGGTGCTGTACCTCAAACACGAAAAACTATCGTTATGGTACTTTTATGGTAATCGTGAACTATAGATACCTACCATTCGTCAAAATGCTAAGCGGTCAAAGTGCTGCCTATAGAGTTTTAGTTCCGTAAACGATTCTCCGGTTTTACAAAATAATTACGATCACCATAACGATAACAAGAACTAGATTAGTTTTTCGTGCTTGAAGCACAATGCTTTCCAAAATTAACTTACGACTTAATCCTAAATATAGCAGTAACAATTTTAATGAACCGATTAAATAACTTCAAGTTACTAAACTATTCGCGAAATCCGCAACTCAGTTGATGAATTATTAATTTTAACTTTGGGCAGTTTGCTGAAAGTCGAACTTTAATCGTTTGGTTGCATTCCTGCAGCGGGTTACGTCGGGAAAAGATAATTAGATTCGATACATAATATTCAATCTGACAATTTATTTCCCTCGGATTGGTATATAGGTAAGTACCCGATCTAAAGCGCCTAGGTATTATATCATATTCCTAGGTACCGTTTTTTCGGGGACATGGTAATATTTGTTTTGATCATGTATAAAAATCTATTTGAAGGATAATAACCAATCTATTCAATCTTTTTGTTTTTCTTCACGACGGGGTAGCACTTAGCCTTTATCACACCTGGGTGCCTACCATCAACTCTTATTGCGGTTTTGTTTAGGACCTAAACTGATCTGCTTCGCTTATTCGTACCACGACAGCTTAATATCAGTGCCAGCGATTCAGTTATCGATCAATGACATTTCACAGCCGCTAGGCTGTCAGGAACTCTTATTTGACTTATAACCCGGTCGATTTAACATGACACCTGCAGGTTATACCCGTCCCTCTCACTCTTCGGGCATTAAAGAATCGAGTGAAAGAGACGGGTAGAAGAAAAAGGACACAAATCGTTCGGTCATTAACATTTAGCAATTCATTTGCGATCCAGTTTTTAGAAGGTCATAGTACGAAAGAAAGCAATTCATTTTAGGAACCTATTCTGCATCGCGCTATTTTTGAATCGCTGTCTTAAAGTTGATGGTAGGCACCCTGATGTTAAATGATGATAAAGCTGAATGCGGAATCGAACTACTACCGGGAGCCTCAATCACTGAGAAACTGGCAATCTTTTTTTTGACTACCAGGGTGCCTACTATCAACTCTTATTGCGGTTTTGTTTAGGACCTAAACTGATTTGCTTCGCTTATTCGTACCACGAACTTTAATATCAATGACAGCGATTCAGTGATCATTCAATGACATTTCACAGCCGCTGAGCTGTCATCAACTCTTATTTGACTTATAACTCGGCCAAGCTAACATGGCACCTGCAGTTTATACCCGTCCCTTTCACTCTCCGGGCATGACAGAATTGAGTGAAAGAAACGGGTAGAAGAAATAATGACACAAATCGTTCGGTCATTCACATTTAGCAATTCATTTGCGATCCACTTTTTAGAAGGTCAGAGTACGAATGAAAGCAATTCATTTTAGGAACCTATTCTGCATCGCGCTATTTTTGAATCGCTGTCTTAAAGTTGATGGTAGGCACCCAGTACACAATAAAGGTCACAGCACATACATCAACTCGGAAACGGATTGACACCGTATCAACTCGAGCGGTTCAGTATTCTTTGTATGAAACCCCCTACTGCAAAGCACACTAATCGGAATCGTAACGTAATCGCCTCGCCTCGGGACCAGCTCACGAACCGCTTTGCGGGTCGCTCAACTTGCTATCCCCGCGCTTACCGCTAGTCGTCCACGCGCTCACGTCTCTCCGTACCCGAGCTTACGGCTCTACGCACAGTGGTCTGAAAATGAAAATGTTCTCATTTTTTTGACATTTTTTTTTATTTTTTTTGTCTTTTTTTATTTTTTTTTATTTTTTTATGGAACCACTGTGCGGCGAGCCGTAAGCGCGGCGTCGTCTAGCCATAAGCGCGGCGTCGCCTAGCCGTAGCCGAGCCGACGTACCGACGCTGATCCGGTTTGGTTGCGTGCTTGCGTTAGTTTGACGCCTGGTTGACGGCGAGGCGAAAGGCGATACGGTGTCGAACCCTTTCCGAGTTGATGTAATGTGCTGTGTCCTTTATGCTGTATGTACCTGTCCACATTTTATTATTTTTAAATCCAGTCTACTACGCATCAATAAGTGAACACGAAATTTCAAAGGTATTCTTTTAACAAGATATATAAAACCCCACAAGAATAAATAGGTACCTACTTATCCAAACGTTTAAAATTCCCTCGAGTTTTCTAACACAATAAACTTTTTTATTAACAAACAAAATGACATAGAATTTGCCAAATTAAAACACGAAAGTATCTTCATATTAGCAAGTTTGTTCACGGTTGGCGCAAAAGGGACAAAATCCAAGTTTTAAAAGGTGTGCTGTGAACTATGTAGGATATTAAAATTCTTGAAGTTCTGTCGGTAAATACCACAAAGAAGATTGTTGATATTTTGTCTCTCGTAAGTATATTAACTGTGGCGCAGTGGTTGGCGCGCTCGGCTTGCGTTTGTGGTCGTAAGCATCTTTCGCTATGGTCGGTCGCGGGAAGGATAATGTTTTTTTTTATCTTTAGTTTTTTTTATCCACAACGTAGTAGCACTTAGCTTTCATCACACCTGATGTTAAGTGGTGATGAAGCTGAAGATGGAAGCGCACTATTCCCGGAGTCCTCATTTACTGAAGAACTGGCTATCTTATCTCCACAGATCATTTGTATGTACCTAGCTTATCTCTAACTGCCGAATCATAATAATGATAAAAAACATCATTGTTATGAAGGCAAACTTAGATAACATGATGATAGATAGCCAGGCGGACTAAGAACAAGTCCTACCACCATCAAAACCGAATACAATTGTACCCACTGGTAATGGAACCCGGGACCTCTGGGGTCTGAAATCGGTGGTGTGTACCACTAGACCACAGGCGGAGGCGGAGCTCCACCTTGTTTCAGAAGGCACGTTAAACCGTTAATCATGACTTCATTTTGAGGCCATAATATCTACCAAATCGCACTGGATACTCGTAATGAGCCGTGGGCCATTTTCCATATCCATCCTTAAAGAAGCCCTGTGTTGCGCTGATGATATTTTTTAATCAAGTACTTATTCAGGTTCTGGGTGCCTACCATCAACTCTTATTGTGGATTTGTTTAGGAACTAAACTGATCTGCTTCGCTTATTCGTACCACGACAGCTTAATTGCGATCGAGATTCTATTGCGTCAATGACAAGTGATTCAGTGACATTTCACAGCCGCTTAGCTGTCATGAACTCTTATTTGACTTATAACTCGGTCGAGTTAACATGACACCCGCAGGCTATACCTGGCCCTCTCACTCTCCGGGAATGACAGAATCGAGTGAAAGAGACGGGTAGAAGAATAAGGACACAAATCTTTCATTAATTCACATTCAGCAATATATTTGCGATTCAATTTTTAAAAGGTCATGGTACGAAACAAAGCAATTCATTTTAGGAAAGTTTTGAATCGCTTTCTTGTAGTTGACTAGCGGCCGCCCGCAGTTTCACCCGCGTGGTTCTTGTTCCCGCGGGAATATCGGGATAAAAAGTATAGCCTAAGTTACTCCTTGTTACATCAGCTACCTGCCAGTGAAAGTCCCGTCAAAATCGGTCCAGCCGTTTCAGAGATTAGCCGGAACAAACAGACAGACAGACGGACAGACAGACAGACACACAGACAAAAATTTAAAAAATGTTATTTTGGTATATGTACCGTATATATAATCATATGCATGTAGTAAAAAGCGGTTATTTTAATATTACAAACAGACACTCCAATTTTATTTATTTGTATAGATGGTAGGCACCCTGATGGCAGTTGTTACCGCCGCCGCACACGAGTCACACGCGACGACAGCCAAACGCCGCCACAGCTAGGAGAAGAAACAAGTGACGACCAGCGGCGCGCGGCGGCAGTGGCGTCTACGGTGTTCATATAAAATGTATGATAACTACAGGATATAGGTAGGTCGATGGCGGTGTTTTGTGGTTGTGGTCGGTGGCCCGTGTGCTTTAAACTTTTTGGTATGTGTCTTTTGTAACGAGTGACAGGAAACCTTCGTCTATGTGAGCGCACGCCTGTCGAATAATGAGTTTTTGGTCTATGCGAGCAAAAACTAATATTCGTTTCACAAACTTTGGAGATAATAGTTAGGTGTTAAGTAGCTAGGTACTGTGGTATTATATTGTGTGAATGTGATACCTCCTTGCGTTGTCTATGGTTGATTCATGTTTTTTATAGTATTCAAAATATCGAATGCATTGTCATTACGCGAGTAGTTTGTTTTAGTCCTGACGATTCCGCGGTCGCGTGTAGTAGTATATAGATTACTAGCGGCCGCCCGCGGTTTCACCCGCGTGGTTCCCGTTCCCGTGGGAATATCGGGATAAAAAGTACATATAAACCTTCCTCTTGAATCACTCTATCTATTAAAAAAAATCGCATCAAAATCCGTTGCGTAGTTTCAAAGATTTAAGCATACAAAGGGACATAGGGACAGAGAAAGCGACTTTGTTTTATACTATGTAGTGATATCGGCCGCAGCGGCGCAGTAAAGATTGTCTCGCAATTCCTTCTTTTAATTAATAGAAACCCATACTTAGGGCTTCTCAGTACTAATTAAAAATACCAAAAGAAAATGTATTAAAATAATTTGACAATGTATAAATAAAAGATATGAATAATTTCAACATGAATCCAAACATGTAAGCGATTTAAAAAAACTTTTTAAATTGAAATACATGTTCCCCCTTTCTGAATTGAAATTGGTCTCAATAGATAAGGAACAGTTAACTCAAACATTTGACTCATTTAGCAAACTCCAATTACCGGCAGAGTTTATAAACAACATCATTACTATCAGGGGGAAACTTCAAACTCCCAGAATAGAAAGCAAGGATTTATGAATAAATTCACCATTTCCCAACGGGCCAAGTTTAGTGAAAGTTCCATCTATACCTGGGTAAAGATTGGTCTCCCGCTAAATTAGTCTATCGGCCAAGTTTGCCAGCTAGCGACTTCCACAATGAACTATCGACCGCTAACCGTGAACATCGGGTAAACCCTGAAAACATCAATTTACTAGAGCTCTTTAAAACCGAAGTCCAGCTGAATAAGGAACTTTCTGTTATCCGGAACTAATTTGCCGCTCCTGACTTCTACTTGTTGGAGTATAAAAAATATTGAATCTATTTTTTTAACTTGAAGTTGGTAACAAGCACACGGTCATCCTAATGAGACTTTATCGTTAAGCTGTGGATAGGTAGGTATAGCCTGCACAGAAAAATAAAAAACCTCGCTATGTTGCGGAAAAGTGACAAACTAAATTTTTCTATAAAATTTGTCAAGTTCAATTTGACATTTGTAACAATGAATAGGTGAAAGTGCCGCCTCAAGCCAAGTTTTTTTTGATGAAGGTTATACTGCACTTTAATTTGTTTCCTAAATTAAAACAATGAATCTGCTGAAAAGCAGTAAAAACATTTTGTATGGGCCTGCATTATACTGCTATTTAATTGGTTTTTGTTGAAATTTACGGACCGTAGTAACTGACTAAAGTGAAGTAAAATTGCCGAGTTACTGCTATTTAGCTGGGAGAAAGTAAAATAAAATGGTGTTTTAAACGGCAGTATGGTTTTTACTGCACATTAGCTGGGAAATCGATGACTTTGTTTCTTATCAGAATGTAATTAGTATTTTTATTAACTACATTAATGAAATAACAATACTGCCGTCCCGAGCCTAAACCGCAGTAAGAGCCAAAATGCGATTCCGAGAAAATGGAGCTTAAAGTTTAAAATGCGTCAAAAAAATTGTAAATAAAGGATTCTAACCAAGTTTCTTAGGCAAAGTGAGAGAACTTATATAGAGCTTTATATAACACAACATTAAGGATGAAAATATAAAACAATATACAGGGCGCAAAAAAAAACAGTACGTTAACTTCGTCAGAATGTAGTAGGCCATAAATAAAAAATCTCCGGCAACTTACTTTGACCTTGCTTCATAGTAAAAACAAAAGATATCGACTGTCAAAGTTATCCAAGAATACGAAAACACGATTGTCACCATGCGCCCGTGCCACATGAGGTCAAACACCGCGGTGCTACTCGGCGAGGGCGATCAGTGCGCGGGGAGATCGGTAACTAGGCAACGGCGCCCCGGGGCGGGGCGGGCGGGCGGATCGGCGATGCCGAATGCCGGCGCGCGCGCGTGTCGTTCGTTTCAAAGTTCAAAGGCACCGCGCTACTACCTACGTACGCTTTGTTGTGCTGCCACGTTCTTTAGCAACTACAACTTCAAACTGCATTTACTTTGAAATTGATTGTCATAAGTTGCAAATTTTTCCTTAATACTTGTTCGGGCTTAGGACCGACAAAATTCAGAAGTGTTAAAACTAATTAAAATGGCAAGCAAACGTATGGAAATCAATCAAGCTGCTTTGGAACGGGATAACAAAAGCACGCAATTGCAGAAAAACATGTAAGTAGGTAACTAAAATGGAGAACCTGTGTGATTTTCCTAATCAAAGTACTTTGAGGTCAGGTAGGTACTTGCCGAGATAAAGGCGCTGACTAGGTAGGTACCTAAGTACTCTATCCGCTATTTTATTTTGCGATGAAGATGGGATTTGAACCCACTACCTCTACGTGCTATTACGCGGTCGCTTAGGTACTATCGTACTACCTACTCTCTCCGTTATCAAAGCGAAAGCGTTTCCGTAACATCTTTTGCGGTGAAGTTGGAATTCGAACCCAGGACACCTGCGAGCTAAAATGAATAGGTACCTAACTGTATGAGATGTCTTATTTACAATAACAATTTAGGAGTAGGTATTTGTTAGAGACATAAGTAATTTTAAGTTGTTGTTTTATAAAAAGTACCTAGGTAGGTTAAATTTTTTAGCTTTGGCTAACAAGCAAACAAACGGTATTATTGAAAATGTACTTAGTATTAGAAAAAAACGACCCGTCTTACTTACAAGTACAACTAGCTCCGATGGGATTCGAACCCATGACCTTTCACTGTCCGGGCGACTGCTCTAACCACTGAGATACGGAGTCGTTGACGACGATAACGACTCCGTAGTTGTGAAATGGGTCGTTTTTTAATACTGCATTTTCAATCATAAACATTGCACTGTGAATGCAAAAAAGTTAAAGTTGTTTACAATTTTATTTTTACCGTGTTAAAAAAATTATTTAGGTGAAAGCAAAGCGGGCGCTGCGTGCTCCTGTTAGTCACAGTAATCACAGCTGCACTTCTGTACTCTGGCGTATTTAAAAAATTTGAATCAACTTATGTACAAATTAATTAAAATAAAAAGCAAAACAGCCCTGCGGCGCCTACCTCAAAGTTTGGTTGAGTAATCCGTTTAGTTCGCACTGCACTATCAATGAGCGTCAAATGCACAGATCACAAATCAAAGAATTGAAAACTTAACACTAAGAGTACTTTAAGAGTTGCTCGAAATGCAGTCCGTTTCGCTCTAGGCAGAGTCTTGCACGTTTAACTGCATTTCGCCGCACTCGTGACGAAACTGCACTATCACTCCGAACTTTGTCAAATGCACTTCTGATACGCGCCATCAGCACATCACGGCTTTCGATTTCGTTCTCATAAACTAGCCGTTTGATCTCACCCCACAAGTAAAAGTCACATGGCGTCAAGTCCGGTGATCTGGCAGGCCATGGTACCGGCCCAGCACGGCCGATCCATCGGTCGCCATACGTCGCGTTAAGGTATTGGCGCACTTGCTGGGCGTAGTGCGGTGGCGCACCATCCTGCTGGAAATAAAAGTCCTGCAAGTACGCTAGTGGCACGTCCTCCAGGAATTCGGAAATGACTCCTTGAAGCATTTCCAGGTAGGTACCACCAGTCAGATGACCTTCGATGAAGTACGGCCCTAGAATCTTATCGCCGAGAATGCCGGCCCACACGTTCACACTGAACCGTGCTTGGTGATGGTGTTCGCGTATCGCGTGCGGGTTGCTGTACGCCCACCAGTGCTCATTGTGAGAGTTGTACATTCCAACTCTCGTAAACATCGACTCATCAGTCCACAAAATGTTTTTGTCGTCATTTTGAATCAGCCAGGTGCAAAAGTCGCGGTGATTTTGGGCGTCGGCTTCATTTAACTGCTGAACCTTCTGAAACTTGTAGGGATGCATCCCAGCAGAGTGCACCAAGTGCCAGACCGACGTGTGGGTGATGTTAAACCGTCGCGCTGCGTCTCGTGTACTGGCGCGCGGATGTCGCTCAAAAAATTCGAAGATCGCGTCCTCCAATTCGACGAGCAGACGCGGTGCACCGCCTCCGTGAGCATGGCCGGGCGATGTAAACTGGCCATGGTCCAGAAGACGCTGATTTACACGCAAAATCGTTCGCTGGTTAGGAACGGCCGGGTGGGGAAGGCCTTGAGCGATGAGTCGGGGCACACTTTCCGCCTCGTACATCCTCCTGGCCTCATTGAGGTTCTCCCCACTGAGGATGTACACTCTCACCATTTCGTAGAATTCGCGATGCGAGAACCGTTGCATTTTGCCGCGTTTGCGCCGCGCAGGTGAAACGATTACGCGTGACGTATCGCTCGGCGGGGTTGCGCAGGCGACTGACTGCGGCTCGGCGTCGGCGGGCGGGCGGGCACTGGGCTGGGCGGGCGGCGGGGCGGTGGGGTGCGCTTGCGACGCGGGGCGGGCGGGGATCAGATGGTTTTGAAAGAATTGGAATGAACTGAGATGACCTCGGCCCGCCCCGATACCCGCACTCGCCCCGCTAGTACCCTACGCGCTTGGTAGGCATAGAGTTGTGTTATTTAGGATATTTGTAGTCAAAAATATCAAAAAAAAAGTTGCTAATTTTTTTTTTTTTATATGATCTATTACAGATTCTGATTCATAGAAAAAAATCTCTGTACTACTTTTTTTTGCGCCCTGTATGTATAAAATATAAAGGTTTTTAGTTTTTGACCCCTATTACTGCTTTTAATTGTTAAGGTAAATCGATCCTTAAACAGACTAAACTGCAGTAAAGTGGGCTTATACTGCTTATTAGAATGGTTTGTTATCGCTATTCCTGACTAAAGTGCAGTATGTTCGTTTTGATACTGCGCTTTAGTCGGTTTCTCATAACGAAAATTAAATGTTTCAATTGGCAGTAACAACAAAAAAATTAATAACATAAATAAATAATATAATAAATAAATAAATAAATAACTTCTTACATTCACACCAATTATCTAAGCCCATTTTAATTTCATTAAGAAACTGTATCATGGAAATACTTTTTTTTTTGTAAATACATACTTCATAGTAAACACCCAGACCAAGACAAATAGACATGTTCATGCACACAAATATTTGTCTTGTTCGGGAATCGAACCCGAGACCACTGGCGCAGAAGGCGGGTAGCCTACCCCTGCGCCAAATCGGTCGTTGAACAATTGAACATTAAACAATTTATTTAAAAATTGTATAAAACTTCACGAAATAAAGTTAAACAAAATCTTTTATGGTCATATTATTACCATAAGTATTTATAGTACTTCTAAAGCTACCTACGACATAGAAAAAAAATAGAGTTTAATTAAGATATGTAATTAATTTCAATATTGGTTGTTAACAATTAATTAACAATTTTATTCATTTATGAATTTATATCGACCTAGGAAGCTTAAAACGATAAATAAAATATTCAGTGCCTCAATATAACAATTCTTATACTAAACTTAATATACTTAGGTATCGAAATGGAGAGCATAAATGTAAATGTTTTAAGTTGAACTGAGATGAGAGACTGATTATTTGTAAAGTACCTATGTAGGTACCTCGCTACCTGGCGGAGCTACTTGGAGGATGGGTGGCTATTTTCTAATATTTAATTTTTATAGTAGATACATTACCTATGTAAATTCCATTATTTAAGATTTAAAAAATTTATACAAATTAAATAGGTAGTCATAAAATATAATAATAAAAGACAAGTAAATTGATACTATTTGATACCTACCTAGGTACTGACAAAATATTCTAGTCACGGCCAGGTCATTTATCTATGCTTCCCGCCTCTGCCTCCGCCAGTGAATCTAATGGCATAAAATGCTAGGGATTTTTAACCGACTTCAAAAGAGGAAGTTATCAGTTTGACCTGTATGAATGTGATGTGATGTTGTTGGCATTGGATAATATTTGAATATGACGATCTATTTAGACTTCCAAACATGTGGGTTTAATTTCGAAGGTGTATGTTTGTTTGTTGGTCCACGAATTTCTTGGAAACTGAAAGACATATCGAGATGATTCATCAATGATGATATTGATGATAAGTGTAGGTATTCCAATTTAGAGGGCAGTCCAAATTTCATCAAAATCGGTTCAGCAGTTTTAAAGATATGGATATAAAGGATGGGGATAAAGTAATTTAAAAAAATAAACTGACTTCAAAAAATACCTGTTAACTAAAAAGAATCAAAACAGTGGAATTAAATAAATACTGCACATTTAGCTAGGAGTTCTGGTAATGAGTATATTCAGGTATTACCAACTAATACGAGTAATAGTACTTATACTGCAGTTTAGTTGGTACCTAATACAAACAAAGCAAATCAACCTCCCCCAAGTTAAACTGCAGTAAGTGAAGATTATACTGCACTTTAGTTTGTTTCCTAAATTAAAACAATGAATCTGCTGAAAAGCAGTAAAAACATTTTGTATGGGCCTGCATTATACTGCTATTTAATTGGTTTTTGTTGAAATTTACGGACCGTAGTAACTGACTAAAGTGAAGTAAAATTGCCGAGTTACTGCTATTTAGCTGGGAGAAAGTAAAATAAAATGGTGTTTTAAACGGCAGTATGGTTTTTACTGCACATTAGCTGGGAAATCGATGACTTTGTCATGAATTTTGATATTTTTTTGAATTTCTTATGTCAGAGATAAAATCATAAAAAAATAAATATTTGTCGTAGAAAAATAATTAAAAACTTGGCCGGTAGCTCTTGAATTGGGCTTTCATGGTATGTATTTAACTCAAAAACGCAATTTTGGTCATTACTGCGGTTTAGGCTTGGGACGGCAGAATATTGGTCATCATAACATACATTGTTCCAATAAATAAATTTTAGTAGCTGAGCACTAGTGTTATGGAAATTGGAAACAACGACGGGTATTACCACATACACCCAGACACGAAAATTATCGGAATGTTTCGTTTTCCGCATTAACCCGTCCGAGAATCGAACCCGGGACCTCAGAGATAGCGTCACCTTGAAAACCAGTGAGTACACCACTCGACCATGGAGGTCGTCAAACACACTGACGACTGCTCTCGACCGCACTCGCCCGGAAAGCGAAAGGTCGTGGGTTCGAGTCCCATTGGAGCTGGTTGTGAGACGGGTCGATTTTTTCTAAATACTTCATTTTCCATTTTTCAATCATAAAAATTGCATTGTGAATGCAAAAAAGTAAAAATTTAAATAACGATGTATAGTTTTTTAAAAAACATTGATAAAAGAAATTCTTTCCTATATCTAACATCTAATAGTAGTGTATGTGACGGTTGCATAATGAGGGGTATTAAAACACAAGTGGGAGTTTAAAAAACGAGCCTTTGCGAGTTTTTTAATACGTAGTATCCCACGAGTGTTTTAATACCGAGTTATGTGCAGTCTCATACATTACTTTATCTACACTCATTACATTCATTAAATAGGTATTTCAAAAATAAATCAAAACAATATTAATTATAAAATGTAAATTGGTGTCAAACCCCACTTAAAGAAGTCTATTCGGTCTATTCCTTCTAAATTCAAAATTCTAATTTTAAAAAAGTTTCTTGTTGTCGGCTAAAGAAGGGCTTGAAAGAGTTGGAAGTCAGGGCCGGTAAATCTTACGGTTGCCATGGAGACTGAAAAATTAAGAAACTTATGTGTTCTATAATGAGTGAAAGCTGTATCCGGTTGTTTCATAATGATCATTATATTACATTTTTATTTTTTAAAGTTGACTATGGCATAAAGTGTGTCATTATACGTTCAGGCATGAGTTCATAAATCGAATATTATGATACAAGTGAGCTAGGTTGCTCATTACAGCCTCGTGTCTAGTGAGTAAGTTGCTCACGAGTTTCATACGCACTTTTTCAACACACTTGCGAGGAAAAACAAACATTTACTGCATACAATAACTTATATTAGGGAAAAAACGCGCAAGTTTTTTTTTTGCACGCGCCAAATGTAAGGTGATTGATTACATACAGCCATACAGCCTACTTCAAAATAATTATAATAAAAGTGATAAAATGCAAATGATTTATAACAAATTATTGTGAATTGTAAATAATTTAAATAATTTGATACTTAAAAATATACTTAATTATGTTTTGTCTTAATTAGGGACACATTTATTTATTCTTAAAACGTAAATGGATTTTCAGCTTTATAAAACCTCTTTGTTGTTACAAAAAAAGAACTGTATCGAAAATGCTCTGTTGACTCGCTTAAAACTTGCAGTTAGGTACTAACTTAACTTTGTAAGGATACTGTATTACCCGGTTAAATTGAAAAGTCTCTGTTTACTCGCATATAATTTGCAGTTAGGTACTTACTTAACTTTGTAGGGATAATTCTATTACGCAACTAGAACTGTTATATTACTATGCACGCGTGTGTTATAGTTCGGTTTATTGCCCTGCGGTTTATCGATGTAATAAGGCTCACTTTATGAGCAAGTGTGTTGAAAAAACTTTTACTATAGATCACTTTAACTAACTATAAAGTTGGTCTTGTCGCGCACACTTTTTATTTATTATCAAGGATGAGAGCAGAAATCGGAACAAATCTATTTTCCTAAGCCTTAATATTTAAATAAGACGCCAACAATTCAAAACATTTCAGCAAGTCTACCTTTAATTAGAAAACAACAAAGTTGTTTGAACAACGAAACTATTCGAATATCCTACTCGTGTGTAGATGTAAGAACAAACCGCGAACAAGATAAAATACTTGAGACGACTTCGTAAACAGATTTTGTTGTAAGACGTTGTTTCTTAATTAAAAATTCTTGTGTAACGGACAAGATTGTGTTACGGGGGCCTAATAAGGGCCGTCGCACATGAACGCTTCCGACTTATCTCAGACAGATGAAAGGATTAAATTCACAAGAGGGTCTGCTTCCACTAAATTTTTACTTTATTGGAACTCGTTGCTTTGATCGTGGAAAATAAACTATTAGATAGTCAAAAGCTTTATTAGGGTAAATTGTTTTGAAAGTTGACTAAGCGTTAAATTCGTTACTTTCAAACTCTTTGTTACATACACTCATTTAAATAGTTATATTTAAGAGTATACTCTTATAACGTGAATTGTTAACCACCTACTTAATTAGGATAGTTGGGCTAACCAGACCATATGTAGCAGAAGAGAGCAGTAATTAAATAAAAAGCCAAATTAGGATCCATCAATCAAAACTTTGAGCATACCTTATTTCTTTGATCACAAAAGTAATTAAATCTAAACAATTCTAAAAACAAAAAGTTTATTTTTATTTAGTATCAACATGGTATTCTTCGAATTATCGTGTGCAAACGTACTTATAATCTGCGAGTAAGCTAAAGGACTGAAGCTTAATTAAATCATCAATACAAAGTCTCGGGGGATGGGAAGCTGATGGATCTGTGACCACAACTATAGATCTTCTATTCGTATCTTTATGTTCGTAAAGTTTCTTTAAAGATAGTGTTCCTTAGTTATTATGTAGAGAAACTAAAAGTATAATTTTATTTAGAGAAATTGTAGAGTCTCAAGTAAATCTGCTAGATCTGCCTGTTATAAAGTAAATTTAAAATTTCAATATCTAACTTGTTAATTTTGTCTATTTTCCTCTCTGCATATTATGTATAAGTATTATTATGTATTAAATTATGTTAAATTTTTCTTTGAAATAATAAATCTAAACGCAATACATATTATTCACTATGGTAAATAAAAGATTTTTTATTTTAAACTGGTTTTATTTAAGAATGTATAATTATATATACCTACTCGTACTGTTGGTTTACCTTTTTCCAAAATAAAATATATAAATAAATTGGTATGTAATCAGTTCCTGAAGTTTCAACGAGTAATAGTTTACAAATTATAAAAAAATAAAACCGCCTTCTAAAAAACCACATCAAAAAAGTAAGAAATAATTCCTCACCAAATAAATAACGTAAGTACTTTGAAGTCGGGCGTGAAACATGTACAATTTTTGTTGTTTTTGTTAAAACCCGCCCGACTTCAAAGTACTTAAGTTATTTATTTGGTGAGGAATTATTTCTTACTTTTTTGATGTGGTTTTTTAGAAGGCGGTTTTATTTTTTTATAAAAATAATTTTTATTTCACTCTTTTTAGTGCATCGTGCAGGCTATTTACGTGTTTTCTGGTAAATAGGTATGTGATCAAACTCAAAACCTCCTTTTTCGAAGTCGGTTATAATACCTTGAGGTATCCCCTTTTTAACAAAACAAGAATCATCTAAATCGGTTTATAAACAAAGGAGTTATGCCTAAAGATACGTATTAAATTCACATAAAGTGGTAACGAAAACGACAGTATTTTCAAGATTTCCTGAAAACTACTGAACCGATTTCAAAATTTCAAAAAATGGGACCAACTTGGAAACCAACCTGATGTAATAACGTTTGAACCATTTCAATCGGTTCAGCCGTCTTCGAGTAATCGGTGGACATACACAAAAAAAAAACAAAAAAAACAAAAAAAAAAACATACATACAGACGAATAGAGAACCTCCTCCTTTTTGATTTAGAAGTCGGTTAAAAATTACACCAGGCCCATGATTCACGAACCGTCGGAAATGGAATCGGATTCGAATTCTGAGCTTTGTCGTTGTCTATTCTATAGTGACTGACAGAGACAGGGCATACATTCCGCTGTCGGGAGCGTTTCCGACGGTTCGTGAATCAGGGGCAGGTGAGTTGTTTGGGCGCTATACACATTTAATGTCTAAGATCCGGTTGCTCGAAGCTTGGTTACGTTAACTTTAGGGTTAAATTATGGTTAAAGTAAAATTAACCGGCGGTCAAATTTACAAAGCATTGTTGAAGCAGCGGTTACAAACGAGCAGTCAAATTACAGATTTAACGGCGGTCAAAATAACCGACAGGGTGGGGTTGGTTTAAATTTTGACATTAGTAATTATGGGAAGGTTAATGAAATAGTACAGACAACACTTTTAACCCTAAGATAAACAACGTATTTTTCTTTTACCGATAGTATAAGTTAACCAACAGTCAGTTACGTTAACCGTTGGTTAACGCACGTGATTGGTGTTCCTATGGGCTAACCAACGATTAAAGTAACCGATTTTTGGTGAACTCGAGGTTTATTGCGTTAAAAACGCAAGATGGTTTTGAAACCTCAAAGAATAATGTTTTTTTCCAACATTTGACAATTCAGACTTGCTGAAATGTTTTAACAGTCAATACCCTGTTCACTGACTTTATTGGGATATGGATTTGGAGTCAAAGCATAAAAAGATACGAAATCACTTTTAGGAAAATAAAACATGTGCCTACTTACAAATATTTTTGAAATCCAAACGTGTAGGTTGTAATAGTTGGAACTTTTTGAGAGCGGCTCAACTATTGAATGGTTCGTTAAAAGGAACAATTTAACAGGAAAGACCGGAACAGTTTCGTTTCGAAGATTATCCCAGGCTTTGGTGGGATAAGTAAGTATGGACTAACTCGAAATTTCATTTGATCCGGCCCTGTCGATATTCCGACCCAGCGGAGAGCCTAATACCTGTTAATTGGGAACAAGTCCCTGGTGAGAACTGTCTTGTATCATGTTATAATGGACTGTAATTTGCTACTTCTAATATGGTTTCGATCTCACCGAATTTGAAAGGTCGTCGGTGTACTTACCTCGGGAAATAGAAAAAGAGCTATTAAAGATATGATTACTATCGCCAACCCACCGGTTAAAAGGCTAATCATAAAAATATTCTTCATAATTTGGGGGCGATCTAGAAATTACAGATTCACGCAATTGAAAATAATAGAGTTGAAGTTTTGAAAATTAAGATGTTGAAAAGTTCAGCCTAGCTAGCTAGACGTAGACGCATCTCCGTGTAGTTTTGACTACAAAATTCACTAGATAATTTGTAGCTTAGGATACAAGGAATACCCAAAATTAATTTAAGGTTTGGAAACGGGCCGACACGATATATTCGTCTTTATTATGGACGCAACGCTAAACAGAGACAAGAATATCACGCCGGTGCGGTGTCCGTTGAAAAAACGAACGATAACAAGCAGGCTGAGTGTTAACAGTTTTTATGAAGAGACTTATGCCCGAATACTGGAACGCTACCGTCTCAAACATCGCCTTGTCGGTTTAAATGTCAAACGTATGAAAAAGACGGCATGATGTTTGAGACGCTCCCAAAGCTGAGTAGCGTTCGAGTATTTGGGCGTAAATGAGATTGGTAAGGGAAAAGTTAAATATAAATCAAAGTAAAGATATCAATTGGCAAAAATTTATTTCCAAGATAATAAGGCGAATAACATTCATACCTGAAAAATAAATCATAATGTTTAATAATATCTAATGGGTTGTTTCAACTACGGCATTGTTTTAATCCCGAAATAAAACTACAATATAATAATTATTATCCAACTCGTCACTAAAAAGGTTAGTATTTAAAAAAAACTATCTTTGGAGTGATAATGTGTGTTTTCTCCTCAAACTGACCTTTAAAAATGTTTCTATTCGTTTGGTTTCACGAAAGTCCCACAAAAAAGGATTTCACTATTATGTAAGATATAGAAAACGAAGGGATGGTTGGCGTCAAATACTGGGGTAGGAAAACCAACGGAGGTAGTTGTAGCGCCGCCAAATACTGAAAATGGCAAACACGATTAAAATAATAAAAGAAATCTTTACCTGGATTTCATTAAGTGACATTATGTTTAAGTAGTAGAACAAATAGAGACGATGAATATTTTTGACGCTGAAGAAGGAAATAGAGTAAAACTCTCCTTAAATGAAGTCGATGGTACCACTAAGGACATGGGAAATCCTGAAGGATAACAAAAGGAGAATCGTTTTATTGTGTAAACCTCAGGTGTAGACCGGAAGCTTCATAGAATAAAAACGATATAATGTATGATTTTTAAAGGAACACTGTGAAAAATGCATACATTGCATGTGAATAGTGTATACTAGCACCACCATACCACAAAGCCCATATTAATATTTATTTGTTACAATATAAAGACACACTTTCGAATTTAGTCATGTTATTTCACCTTATTTAGCTTTCACAAAAGTGCCGCAGAATATGGGTATGCGATCATATAATATGTAAAAAATGAAGCCATGATTTGCATCGAAGATGTTAGGTTTTGAAGGCATTGCTCCTCCTTTGGCCGTCACAACTGAAAAGTATTGAAAAATAAAGAGAAGCACAATAATGATAATTTATAGAAAAATATGCGATTCAAATCACTTCTATGACTGATAGGCGATTCAAATCGCTTCAATTACTGTTGTTTGTAATTTGAGTCTACCAAATTATTGTTTGAGGACTTGAAATAAAAGGCAAGAGATTCACTTAGATTTTTTATAAATCAATACATTTATTCCAAAAATAATGTCTTTAATCAGAATTTTTCCATAAGAATAGATATGTTGTCTGCGTTTTAAAACATGTTTAATATCACTATAAACTAGAGTCACAGTTATTATCGTGTCAGTTATTGTCACAAATTGAACATTTTGATCGTTCTTTGGGTACCTATTTTAAAAATACGAACAATTGATTTGAACGGTAACTGTACACAAGAGTGTTCGAATGCCTCCTGAAGTCATTAACGATCGGTGTTGATAAGATAACTAGTATCTCATAGTTTTGATATTATAGCTCAATATACAAGTACCTAGGTATTACGGAATACAATAGTATATACGAATGGAAAGATACATCACGGACGTATGTGAAGTTGATAACGAAGCAAGCCATGAAATAAGTTCATGTTTCAAAGATGGTAGAAGAGCTAATTTAGAACTATGTATCTAGTGAGTAGAAGTTGAATAAATTAAAAGTTTACTTATGTGGTTGGCGAAAATAGCAGTTTTGTCAAAGCAAAATTAAATCACAATCTTAGTCACAGAAATCATAAAAAAATATTTTTTAATGATTTAACCTTAATTGGCTTTGACAAATGTTCCGCAGAACATAGGTATTCTATTATACATTATATAGAAGACGAAGGGTCTGTTTGCATTGAAGACAGGAGGGGGCAGTTGTGCTGATCTGGTTCCCACGACTACGACTGAAAGAGATTTAAGTATTTGATTGAATCAGACGTCATTTGGCGGAAGTCCCAACCCATTGTGAAAAAGAAATATATTTAAGTATCTTACTTTGGAAAAAAAAACACTACACGCAAGATACACCGCCCACCCTCCCGCTAAAATATGCACTTGCACACCACGAAACTGCTAGGTGCAAACTGCAAACTACGTGAAGGTGCAAGGTGTGTCGCTGTCTTGCTATGTGTAGCTGCAGGTATTGTGCAGTGTGCATTTGCATTGTTTTGCGGGCGGGCGGGTGGTGCGTCTTGCATGCTGTGTTCTTTGCGGAAGTAAGCTACATATGTTTTTCTTTTTTCACAACGAAAGAGATTTGTTATTGTTAAATAAATGTTCATCGTCTCAAGCGTAGGCTTCACTGGGAAGCGAAGAAAGGTAATAAAATGAAATACGTTTCGCTCGCATTTACATCAATCTAAGGAATTTAGTGCTGAGGTGCCCGTGGCAGAGTAGTGAGTGCACTAGGACTACGATAGTAGAGGTTAATGTTCAATAATGTATTATCTCGAAGGCCCTGGCATCCTTCTTAGGCCCGTATTCTATAACGACACTTAAGTGGAGATCTCTTCTCAAGTACAATTAGAAAGGGATGCAAATACATGCAACGAATACATTCATCCCTTGCTAATTATATTTGAGAAGAGATCTCCACTTAAGTGTCGTTCTAGAATAGTCATCCATATGTGTCCTAGCAGGGGGGTGGGGGGGGGGGGCTGTAATATATGATATAACAACATTTCGTATACTCACAAAATATAACAACACATAACATAAAATCTTATAACGTTCATTTCGTATAATCAACGAATGATATAAATTCAAAATATATAATTTTAAACCGTATAATGAACATTTGATATAAACACGTTTCATATAATAAACATTTACTATAACACTTACATTGTATAATATTTAAAACTCATAATGGTTATATGTATAACATAAAATCATTTCACATAACGTTAATTTAGTATAATCTACGAATAACTATTTCTGGCGCTTCGCCGGCCGCTGCAGCGGCACGCTCGCTTCGCTCGCTCGGCTCGCGCTTTGTTCACAGTACTTACCTAACCTAACCTATCATCAATTGTTTTGTCACCGTTGTGGCTTTTTGTAGCGGGGGGCTTCAATCCCCGAGCCCCCCTTTCGGAGGCACTGTGCCCCCCGTACCCCCTGCTCCTTTGCCTTCCCTATATATTTAATTGACTAATTGATGATTATATAAAGCAAAATTATATCAAATAAAATTATCACATATTATGATGATTATATGAAACAAAACATATCAAATGACCGTTATAGCAAATATGTTTTTTTATAAAATATTTTTATATAAAATGAGCGTAATGTTAAATGATAATATATAAAATGATTATAAAAAATAAGCATTATGTAAAATGAAATTATACCAAATGAAATTATACCATTCATTACGCACCCGTGGGGGGGACATTAAATGGCTGATGATGATGACGGGACTTCGGGACTAGACGGAACTACTATAACTATTATGAAAAACGGGATATGTATCATGATGTTTATATTAGTTTTCGAGTTCCCGATATTTCGGCGTAGGTACACTCGCCATGATCACGGAGTAGTAAGTGTGCAACTACGCCGAAATATCGGGAACTCGAAAACAAATATAAACATGGTAAAAATCCTGTTTTTCATAATAGTTATAGTGATAATGACCATGTAAGTTTAAAATGGTATTTAGACTGAATTAGTTTAATTAAGGTGTGCATGCAGTTATGGGAAGTTGCGAGACAAACATATTTTTACTAACCTTCGCTCCCTGTCAGTGGAACCTACACTTTACAGAAGTTCTACTAGGAAACTATTTTCAAGAAAAATTTTAGTGGTACTCATCAGACCTCAAACATTCGATCATATGTGTCTTCTTGCAATAAAATGCAAAAAGTTTAATGATATAAATAAATAAATAAATAATTTCTTACAATCACACCAATTATCTAGCTCATAAGTAGTTATCATTAAGAAACTGTGTTATGGAAACTAGATAACGGATAAATATATACTTAAGTATATACTTTTTTTAAAATACATACTTAATATATATTATACACAACACCCAGACCAAGACAAATAGAAATGTTCATGCACACAAATATTTGTCTTGTTCGGGAATCGAACCTCCGGCGCAGAAGGCAGGTATCCTACCCCTGCGCCAAATCGGTCATCAAATATGTAATATATAACTTACTGTTTGCGGCTGCCGCTTTAGTGCCGGTTTCATTAACTTCACAAAATGCTTTCTGTTTAGCAGAAGATACAAACAGTGGTTCATATTTTAGTAAGATGCCAGTTAAGTTGGATTTTGAAGGATCAAAAAGATCGTAAATGCCAGCCTGCAACAAAATCGTTACATAAATTATGTATTTTTTTATGCTACTTCCTATATAGAAAGCATCTACGGCTGCAAATAACCCGTTTGCAAATAATTTAATTTAAAGTGTCAAAACTATATAAAGGTACTTCCTATATAGAAAGCATGTACGGCTGCAAATAACCCGATTGCATATAATTTAATTTAAAGCGTCAAAACTATATAAAGGTCAATGTCAACAAGTTTGAATTTTGACCATATTAATTTAATTTTAATATCTGCTTGAAAATAAACTGTATAATCAAATTACATTTTGTTGATTTCTAAGATGTAATAATGTTAAAATGTTTGACATAAGCCAATTGCATAAACAAACTTAGGCGGCCCCTAGACGATAAGTTATTATTTCTCAATTTTAAAAATTGTGCAACATTATTGACCGTTTAGGGTTAATGTTGAAGACTGCTCAATGATTGAACAATTTAATTTTTATTGCACCATATTTTTCTATTGCATTGCATTGTGTAGCGTCAGTATTCCGCAATATTTATACAGTTTTTATAAGGATTTTTATGAGTGTATTTTCTTTTCCTTTACCTTTTCTTTGTACTAATCTTTCGACTGCCAACGAGTTCATTTACGTTTAGCCACAAGCAACAAAACTACAGCAGCGGCTGAATCTTATACGGACATGTTGCTTTACGCCCGGTGCACACGGGATCAACACTATTTTCTTACTGAAACATTGCGATAACATTGCGCAATATTTTTGTGCAATATAATTGATCGTTTGGGTTCTAAGCGCCTTTCAATCTGATTGTACAATTAAATGTATATTATATATAATTGTAGTGTCTAGGAGCCGCCTTACTTCAAACTCAAATCTTACCCTTTTCATTACATCCACCAAATTGTGTTCAGAACCCGTTTTGATTTTCGGGAGATATACTCGAAGTTTCTGTTTCGTGGTACTGTTATAAGCGGTGTAGAATACAGATGGATTTTGTAATTTATCTATCAAAATTGGAAGTCCATCGACAGAGTTCGGTAAGAATACCACGAAGGAGAAGTTTTTTCCTTCGTAGAACAGTTTAAGTATCTGGAAAAAAGAAAAATCTTGACAATGTCATCATACACTCGCTTGCAGAAAAAAACGTGCACTTGATTTATTTTAATACAAACAGGCTCACTGCACTAACTGAATCTCTATTTAACTTCTTTATTGACATAAAAATAATATAAGTAACAATACATTAACATTTTAAATTATTTGTATGCATATACAATGCTATTCTGTAAAGATAGCAAACATTTTGATAGAAAAAAAACAACTTTTATTATAGACAGCTCGCTTCAGCCGGCAGCTCGTGTCGTCGTACCTACGTAAGTAATAGTAAAAATGCGGTTCTGGTGCCACTTTGAAGGTCTTGAACCGTAGAAATGCCAAAAATTTACGAAGTAGTAGAGTAAAACTGCGCAGCTAGTTCTGTTGAATAGGTACTCCGAGTGTAAAACGAAGTATTATTAAGGCGATACTCGAAAAAATTATGCTGAAGCGAGATAGCAATGAGAAAACGACGCGCGCGGGAGCGAGACTGATTTTGCAGATTAGGCAAAAAAAACACAAAATCACTTCGTATAAAAAAACTACAGCGATTTTTAAAAAAAAGTTTCTATACGATCCTAAATATTATTGGTGTCCACTAATTAAACCAATTCCAATATTGTAAGTAACCCCATTTAAGAATAATCTTGAAGAATCTTGGTCTTTTCGAAAAGAAAAAGTGTCGAGGCAAAATCATAAAATGGTGTTTTTGAAACTATACGAATCTAGATAAAGGTATGAAGAAAATATCTTATTACCAGATTTGTAACAACTGTAACCGTCCTATAGTTTTAAATCAAAAAGTCCATACTTTTTCCGAGTAGCGCCTTAACCAACCTCAAAAAAGAAGGAGGTTATTAGTTTGACCTGTATGTATGTGATATAGTTGGAATTAGATTCTGATAATATTTGAATACAGCGTTCTATTTTGGCTTCCAAGCACGTGTGCTAAATTTGGTAAGTGTATGTACGTATGTTTGTCAACGAACATATCGAGATGTTTTTTTTTAATTTAAATCAGGTGTATTCCAACTTACATACAACACTGAATATTAAGAGATAAAAAAGTCAAAAAAAATTAAACCGACTTCAAAAAGTACCTGTCAACTGAAAAGGACATAATAGTATTTTTAAAGTTCACCTTTTTTAAGCTCGGTGCCAGCCACAGAAACATGCACGATGAAAAAGGCATCGACATCATAAAGGTAGGTAGGTACTTTAAATATATTATTTTGTCCTTTTCAGTTAACAGGTTTTTTCTTACCTTACAATCTAAATTAGACACCTCTGCGTAGTCATAGAAACCCTCTCGATACATAGTTGGTACCTCCACTGAATTGGTACTCGATGTGTAAAACGGACGACTTTCTGTGTTATTCGGATTAAATTGGTCCACCCAATTACCCTTTAAAAATAAAATCACATAAGACATTTAAGAATAAAGGTCACAGCACATTACATCAACTCGGAAAGGGATCGACACTGTATCGCCTTTCGCCTCGCCGTCAACCAGGCGTCAACCTAACGCAAGCACGTAACCAAACCGGATCAGCGTCGGTACGTCGGCTCAGCTACGGCTAGGCGACGCCGCGCTTACGGCTTGCCGCACAGTGGTTCCATATAAAATAAAAATTAGAGAAATAAATGATAATAATTAAATAAAAAAAACAAAAAAAATGACAAAAAATAAAAAAATTACAAAAAAAGGAGAAAAAAAAAATGATGTTCATTTTCATTTTCAGACCACTGTGCGTAGAGCCGTAAGCTCGGGTACGGAGAGACGTGAGCGTGTGGACGACTAGCGGTAAGCGCGGGGATAGCAAGTTGAGCGACCCGCAAAGCGGTTCGTGAGCTGGTCCCGAGGCGAGGCGATTACGTTACGATTCCGATTAGTGTGCTTTGCAGTAGGGAGTTTCATACAAAGAATACTGAACCGCTCGAGTTGATACGTTTACGATCCCTTTCCGAGTTGATGTATGTGCTGTGACCTTTAAGCTGAAAATTAAAATATCGCGTGATTTTGTACGTCTACTGATTTATTTCGACTGTAAATGCGAAAGGCATAGGCCGTTCATTAAAAATATTTAATTGGTACGCCATGTTGCAAAAAAAAAAACAATCAGATTACCTTTTTTAAATGAAGACTGAATTACTAAGTTCTAATCGTACTTAATTTAAGATTAGTTCACGTCCACGTCCATGTTTAATTTTAAATTTTTGACTAAAGTAGTGCAACTCTGAACAATTTCATGTTTTTTATTTTATTAACCAAAAAAAAGGATGAGGCTAAACATTTCATGCTGTATTTTTATATATCACCAATTTTCCGACAATAGTGGAGCGATATGTAAAAGTCTTTATTGATTGGAATGATAGGTACTCCTGTGGTATCCTATTGTCACCAAGTCAGGATCTGGTGATGGGATCCCCGGGAAATCGACGGAATCGCTCAAATTTTGTCGGCACGTATTACTTATGGGTTTCATTATTATATTTTCTAAAGCTATTCAAGTATTTGTTTCATTGTGTTCATTAGAATACCAGTGCAGCTTTTGTCCGCTGCTTATACTGAGCTGAACACAGTTTTGATATCACACAGCTGGTACACTCAATGTTTCCAGTCTTTTCTATGTGATTTCTTTTTATGTCAATACTAACTTTCCGCCCGCGGCTTCGCCCGCGTGGACTTCACGACGTTATACCGCGGGAATGTGACATTTTTTCGGGATAAAAAGCCTATGTTCCTCTCCAGGCTACAAAGTATCTGTGTCCCAAATTTCAGCCAAATCCGTTCAGCCGTTTTGGCGTGATTGAGTAACAAACATCCAAACATCTAAACATCCAAACATCTAAACTTTCACATTTATAATATTAAGTAGGATTAAGTAGGAAGTAGGATAATGAGTATTCATTTTTTATTATCTTTCATATAAGAAAAGCTATACTTTACCAAGAAGTAAATAGCATTGGCGAGGACGAGTCTCGTGTCTTCGTTGAACATCTCAGGTTTAGCAATATCTTTAATGAGGTCATGGGTTTGATTTGCAACCTAAAATGAATAAAAAAATAATTAATGACGTCATATAAATTACCGATATGAGCTCCTTCCCTGCTGATGTCATACTTACAGTAATTTATAATACTAATAAAAAGTCTTATAATTACCTAATTTACTTTATGAAATATGATAACTGAAATATTTTAAAGGGAACAGTAGGTGGTACGAATAAGGATATTAAATATTTCATCCATTTTATGGGTGAAGGTTGATTCTAATTCGTTTCTTTGATTATAAAAAAAATCTATGCATGCCTTCGCGAATACTACAACACATAAGTAACTAAACTATATTTTTTATATAAAAAAATAATATCCTAATAGCCTAAGATACGAATAGGGATCGACCTTCACCCATATTATGTTTAATATTATCAAATTATGTATTAAGTAATACATCGCGAGTGAGTTGGCAAAAAAAATCCTGGCCAGATTATGTTTAATCGACGATTGTAATCGAATCTAACCGACATTGAATTGCATCCATCTGTTTATTAAATAATTTTTAATAGGTAGGTACCAATCGATAGAATGAAGTCTACAGAATGTAAAATCGGCCTAGTGCGGGTTGGACTCGACCATGAAGTAAAAAACGTAACTTTGTTTTTCATAGTGTTTGTATGAATTACAAAGTTACATTTGTTTTAAGTATATCTTAAAAAAGTGCTAACAGTATCTCGTTCAAACCAACTTTCGTTGAAAATTTTTATTAAAATCTACAGCATATATTTTTTATAGTTTTGGAATAAAGTGGTGTGGCAAACGGACGGACGGACATGGTGAATCTATAAGGGTTCCGTTTTTTGCCATTAGGCTACGGAACCCTAAAAGCGTTGGGTTGGCTATGTATTTCCTAGCAGAACATAAGGTTGGCAGCGATTGAAACATTTCAATCGCTGCCAATCTTAAGGCGATACTCGGAAAAATTATGCTAAAGCGAGATAGCAATGAGAAAACGACGCGCGCGGGAGCGAGACCGATTTTGCCGATTACGCAAAAAAAACACAAAATCACTTCGTATTCAAAAACTATAGCGGGTTTAAAAAATGCTTCTATACGATCCTAAATATTATTGGTGTCCACTAATTAAACCAGTTTTCAATAGTATATGTATCCCCATTTAAGAATAATCTTGATATTTCTTATTTTTTAGAGGTATTTTCGAAAATAAAAAGTGTAGAGCCAAAATCATAAAATCGTGTTTCTGAAACTATACGATTCTAGATAAAGGTATGAAGAAATATATATCTTATTACCAGATTTGTAGCACCTGTAACGGTCCTATAGCTTTAAATCAAAAAGTCCATACTTTTTCCGAGTAGCGCCTTAAGTAAAAGTAAAGTTATTTGCACTCATCTGTCTATTAAATAATGAATTTCTCTTCTTCATACTATCGATTGGATAAAAATGATTACTTTCAGAAAACCAAGTAGGTGCGCCATTTTCATAAAAAAAGTTTCGTAAAAAATAAAAATAACAATGTCGGGCCTGGAAAAGTTATGCCAACCTACTCGTGATATATTATTTAGCACTTTTCAGCCCTTAAACAAATGTTGAAGGTCGATCCCTATTCGTTCGTATATTAGACTTCGATCAACAATAGGTGATACATACCACTAGATAGACGGTTGGAGTAGAAAAAACGGCCGATTGAATAAGAGCGCACATAAAAAATGCGCTCTTATTTCATATCGATTCCTGTCATTTTTGACGTATGATCGTAACGAATTTCTCCGTTTTAAAAAAAGTCATTCGGTTTCATATTTGCGTTGTGTTTTAGGGGTGCGTAATGGATGGTATAATTTCATTTGTTATAATTTCATTTCAATAACGTTCATATGTCATGATAAACGTTAGTCATAACAACACTTCAACTAATTTCATTTTACATAATGTTTATTTCATATAATCATCATTTTATATAATATCATTTAACATAGCGCTCATTTCATATAAACATATTTTATATAAAACATTATTATTTATTATTATTATGTAATAACTTTATTTGATATAAGTAATTTTGTTTTATATAATCATCAAATTAGTCAATTAGATGTATAGGGAAGGCAAAGGAGCAGGGGGCACGGGGGCACAGCGCTCCCGAAAGGGGGGCTCGGGGGGCGAAGCCCCCCGCCATAAAAAGCCACAACGGTGACAAAACAATTAATGATAGGTTAGGTTAGGTTAGAACTGCGAACAAAACAAAGCGTCAGAAATAGTTATTCGTTCGATAAACGAAATGAACGTTATATGAAATGATTTTATGTTATACTAGCCTTCTGCCCACGGCTTCGCCCGCGTGGACTTCACGACGTTATCCTGCGGGAATATGTTACTTTTCCGGGATAGAAAGTAGCCTATGTTCTCTCTTCTCTTTAGCCTCCAGACTACAAAGTATCTGTGTCCGAAATTTCAGCCAAATCCGTTCAGCCGTTTTGGCGTGATTGAGTAACAAACATACAAACATCTAAACTTTCACATTTATAATATAATAATATAAGTAATAATATAGTACGGCTGAAATGATGATGATGATGATGATAAGTAGGATAACCTTTGCCTTTCGGGGGCACAGCGCCCCCGAAAGGGGAGCTAAGAAGCCACAACGGTGACAAAATAATTAATGATTTGTTAGGTTAAAACTAGTTATTTTAATTTTTAGTTTATTGCATTCACAATGCATTTTTTATTATTGAAAAATGGAAAATAGATAGCGAAAGGTCGTGGGTTCGAGTCCCATCAGAGCTGGTTGTGAGACTGGTCGATTTTTTCTAAATACTTCATTTTCCATTTTTCAATAGGTTAGAACTGTGAACAAAACAAAGAGACAGAAATAGTTATTCGTTGATTATACTAAATGAATGTTATATGAAATGATTTTACGTTATATAACAATTATGTGTTTTAAATATTATACAATGTTAGTGTTATAGTAAATGTTTATTATATGAAACGTTTTTGTATCAAATGTTCATTATATATTTTTATATTAAAATTATATACAGGGTGTTTTTCTATAAGTGCAATACCTCTTAGGTGGTGATTGTTCTCATGAATATGAACAACTTTTACTAAATAAATAAAACACTTTCACGCAATTTATTTAACAACTTGGTTAAATTTTAGTTGTTTTTTGAGATTTTTTGGTTTATCCGACGTTTCGGCACCTTTCCAGGGGCCGTGGTTACGGAACTTTTACTATGAGGCCATCTCTGCAACTTCACAAAAGAAACAGCTGTTCCATACATTCTGGTCAGGTAGGTATTAACAAATTGTATGAAACAGCTGATTTTTTTTGTTGAATTGCAGAGTTGGCCCCATAGTAAATGTTGTTTATATTCATGAGCACAATCACCACCTAAGAAGTATTGCACTTATAGAAAAACACCCTGTTGAAGTATGATTGCAACATATTACACAAACAAGATGTTTGCATTATCGCGCATTTACAGAAAATTGGAACACACGCGTAGCATTCTCAGCAATCTAGAATAAGATCGCTTACTAAGATAATGTATCTTTAATTGTACTCAATATTATTATCTCAATATACATCTTGACACCGAACAAGTCACATCTCTTTTATTACCTTAGCCTCGGTAAAGCGTCATACCTCTTCATGGCGACCCTTTGCCAACCGAACTTATAAATTTTTGCGGGAAAATCATTACTACATGGAGCAGCAAAGCAAAATTTTCAACACCATACTAGCAGCAGTCTTCGTTGCGGTGCTATTTGGCTCTACACTTCTATTCATCGCATTACTTGGGAAGACAAAACAATAATATGGGAGCACCACAAAGTAAAGAAGAAGTTATCATCGCACAAACCGCCAGCGGCGACGCCCAAGCAACGCAGAAAACTTCAAGCCAGCTCACTACAACAGAAATTTTACTATCCGTCATACTGCTTCTCATCGTTATACTCATCATTTACGCCTGCATCCGGAAAATTTGGGACCGAATTGTCAACCGACTCCGTAGAGAATTCAACAGCGCAGTTCTAAGAAACACAATATCTTCCGTGGAACTGGCAACGACGTCGACTCAACCATCAACGTAGACCAGGAGGTGTCCAGGGTAGAAACCCGGCCCATTGTACGAGGGGCAAGGGAAATCCCAGCCCGATCTTCAGTTAGCTGTTTCAAGCGGTCCAGGAACCCATCTTAGAAGTCTGAAGATCCTACACACTCAAGGAGCATGAGAAAACCCCCAGCCCGCAGCCCCAGCCCCCACACGCCACGCCGGTCACCACATACCTACTCATCGTGCAGAGACGTAATTATTTTATTCGCGCGCTATAATGCCACCGTAAGTCGTAAGTTATTTTATACCTAAACGTTTTAAATAATATGTAGGATTACATTTTTTTTCTTATTAGATAATGTCATTTATTATTTCCGATTTAAATGAATTGCATAAGAAACTATTGTATATTAAAGATAATTTAGTAAAACTAGGACCAGATAGACGTCAAAAAGAGTTAGGTTTTACGAAATTTAATGAAGCGAAACTTGAATACGCGAAATTAGAGTATATTTTAACTCAAGTACATAATTTAGTTGAAAAATCGGAGGTATCAACTAAAGATATAACTTTAATTAATAAAATAGCAAATGACATTCAGATCATTTATGACAAAATTATTTCTTTAGAGACTTTAAGTGTTAGTAGTATTTCAAAAATGGCAGAAAAAGATAAATTTGACTTGAAGACAGCCATTGCACTTTTACCAACGATGACAGGTCAAGAACACGTCACTAAATCTCTAATTGATGGTATACAATTATATAGTTCAATGATCAGCGATGCTACTCATGGGTTACTTATTGATTTTGTGATTAAAACTAGGCTCTCTCCTAGCGCAAAATTACGTTTAAAAAGTAGTTATCCAACTATTAAAGATTTAATTAGAGATATGAATACGCATTTGATTCAGAAAAAATCTGCTGTTGCTATCCAACACAAATTACAAAACTGTCGTCAAGGTCATAGGTCGATCGAGTCATTCGGCTCGGAACTAGAACAACTTTTTGTGAATTTAACCATAGCACAAGCGGATGACGACGCTACTAAGTTTGAAGTATTGCGTCCCATTAATGAAAAGGTTGCAATCAAGCGCTTTTCAGATGGATTAGTGAATCAAAAGCTTAGTACTATCATAGCATCACGTCACTTTGATTCTTTACCAGAGGCTATAAGAACTGCCCTAGACGAGCAGTCAATGTCTACCAGACACGAGGAAGTTATGAACATTAAAAAGTTTCATACTCGTAATTTCTCACGCACACCTACTAATTATCCGCGTCAGCCAAGTAATTATTCTAATAAATATAGTTACTATAATAGATTTAGCGCAAACAATAGGTACGCTGCCGGAAACACGAGACCACAACAAGGTAAGTACATGTCGCGAGACTCCCGCGCCGCGCAAGGAACACAATCACGTTCACGTGACCGCGGTCGGCCGAGCCCGCGCCCGCCGCGCTCAGCTGTGCCTTTTCAACGTGTGCAGTACGCTAGCCACGAGCAATCGACCAATAGTGAGTCACAAGCGCGTTCTGAGCCCCAGAACGATAATAATTTAGATTTTTTTCGTTCCTACTGAAAATTATGTTTTAAACTACAATAATAGTAGTACCGTAACTTTTAACGTAAGTAATAGCAATATCGATCTTTTAGTCGATAGCGGAGCAAGCCTTTGTGTTTTAAAATACGAATGGTTATGCGATTATCCGAAGTTATTGAATTTAATTACATTTGAGAAGTTAGTTATAAAAGGTGTTAGCGGTAAACTAGTATCTGAAGGATATATTTACTTAGATTTGTCTTATAATGGGTTAGTTTTTAGAGAAAAAATGTATGTGTTTAAAAATATGTCTTGTTCTGCAAATGGTATCTTAGGTGATAATTTTTTGAAACGCTATCAAGCTATAATTAACTATAAAGAAAATACTTTGCTTTTAACTAAAGATAGTAATTATGTGTCTATACCTATATTGAGTCACTATAGACATTTGATACCGCCACGATGTGAGGTAATAAAATATATACCTACATCGTTAGGCGACGATTGTGTTTGTTTATCTAAAGAGATACAGAAAGGAGTTTTTATAGGAAGTATAATAGCGAAACCTTGTAATGGTCGCATGCCAGTAAGGATATTAAACACCACTGAGAAAGAAGTTGATCTAGATCTTACCGATTTAGAGACTTTTTCATTGAATGATTTTGAAGTCTGTAATTTTGAAAAAGAGGAGGTTTCTGTCGATCGTGTAAAAACATTATTAGGATTATTAAATTTACCTGAACTGAATTTAGAAGAAAAACGAAGTATTGAGAGTATTTGCGCTAAGTACGCAGATGTTTTTCATCTGCCAGGCGACAAACTCTCTTGTACAAACCTAATGACCCATAATATAACTTTAAAACCTAATGTCTCGCCAGTTTATGTCAAGCCACATAGATTACCGTTCGCACTAAGGAAGGAAGTTCAGAAACAGATAGATATTATGCTCGAAAATGATATTATAGAAGAGGCTACGTCAGAGTGGTCTAGTCCCGTCTTGCTTGTACCGAAAAAAACAGATAGGTCAAACGAGAAACAATGGCGATTAGTTATAGATTACAGGCAGTTAAATAATCGTATTGAGGACGACAAATTCCCTTTGCCTAATATAACTGATATCTTAGATTCGCTTGCAAATAACATTTATTTTTCAAAATTAGACCTTTCGCAAAGCTATTATCAGTTATCTTTAAGCGAAGATTCACGAAAGTACACAGCTTTCACTGCTGGTGATAAAATTTTTCAGATGAAACGCTGTCCCATGGGTCTCCGGACATCTGCGAGTGTATTTTCACGTCTTATGACTATTGCAATGTCAGGCTTAAATTATAAAAAGGCTTTTATTTATTTAGATGATTGCGTAATTTTCGGGAAATCTATAGAAAACCACAATAAAAACTTAATTAGTATACTAGAGAGATTTAGAAAAGTTAACTTAAAATTAAATCCTATGAAGTGTGAATTTTTGCGAAACGAAATAATATATCTAGGACACAAAATAACTTCTGATGGAATTTTACCAGATGAAAGTAAAATTGCAACCATGCAAAACTATCCAGTGCCGATGAACTGCGACGATGTCAATCGTTTTGTCGCGTTTGCAAATTACTACAGACGATTCATACCGAACTTTGCAAACATTGTTTATCCTTTAAATCAATTAAGAAAAAAGAATGTACAGTTTCTATGGTCATCAGAGTGTCAAACGGCATTTGAAAAATTAAAATCAGCATTAATTCAACCCCCTATTTTATCTTATCCAGATTTTTCAGAAAGTAACATCTTTCGGCTACAAACAGATGCTTGTAAGACAGGTTTAGGATCTGTTTTATCTAACATGAACGGTCAAGTAGTCGCGTATGCGAGTAGAAACCTGAAACCCGCCGAGACGAGATATCCCATCATAGAATTAGAACTTTTAGCAATTGTTTGGTCTGTGAGACATTTTCGCCCTTATTTATATGGACGTAAATTTAAAATTATAACAGACCACAAACCGTTAATTTATTTATTTAACTTGAAAGACCCAACAAGCAGACTTACTAAATTCCGATTATTCCTAGAGGAGTATGATTTTGAAATAGAGTATGTTCCAGGACGAAACAATGCAGCTGCAGACGCATTGAGTCGCATACCTATTACATCTTCTACTTTAAAATCATTACATCAAAACACAGTATCAGTTTTAACTAGAGCACAAAGTAAAAAATTAAAAACCCCCACTGATTCTTCTTCAGAGAGCTCCACCAGCACTAGGCCTGATCAACCTATTGCGGTAGAACTTCTCAAGAAACCCGATGACGTAACTGAATTAAGTTTTAATCAATTAAAGTTTGACAATTATTCAAAGTCTAAAGATAGCATTATTTCTAATGCAAGTTGTTACGTTTACGTACCTTCGCAATCAGCGATATATCTGAGTACCCGATCGTCATCTACCCCAGAGGTGTTAGCGAGGGACTTAGAGTCATTATGTCAAAAAATAGGCATACATGAGGTACTTATTATTAAAGAAAAATGTAACGAGAGTAAAATCAAAAGTCTTGTACAAGCAACAAAAAGAATTAACTCTGTTACCCCGCGCTTTCTCATAACAAAAAATATATTAAGAATATATGATAGTGAACAAAAAAGAGTAATACTAAATGATTTCCATCTATTACCTACCAGCGGACACGCAGGAGTTAATAGAATGATGAACAACATTAAGCAATATTATTTTTGGCCAGGTTTGAGTAATGATGTAAAACTTTTTGTTAAAAATTGCCATCAATGTCAATATCATAAGCATAGTAATAAACATATTAAGCAGCCCTTAACCATAACATCAACAGCCCACTCATCATTCGAAAGAATTAGTTTGGATATAATGGGTCCACTCGATGTTGATGACTATAATAATAAATATGTATTGACATTACAATGCGATTTAACCAAATTCGTTGAAGCGTATCCATTACCTAGTAAAGACTCGGTCACAGTTGCTCAATCTTTTACCAATAATTTCATTTTACGTTATGGTATTCCTAGAGAAATATTGACTGACCAGGGAACCGAATTCATGTCATCAGTGATGTCCGAAACATGTTCTCTATTACATATTAAAAAATTAAATTCTACGGCGTACCATCACGAAACTGTAGGCGCTTTAGAAAATACTCATAAAACCCTAGGAGCTTTTCTGAGAATCCAGTGTAATAATTATAAACATAACTGGAGCACCTGGATTCCATATTGGTGTTTTTCTTTTAATACCACAGTGCATAGTGAAACTAAATATACGCCTTTCGAATTAGTTTTTGGAAAAATTTGTAACCTTCCAAATAATTTACAATCAGAAATCGACCCCTTATATAACTATGACAGTTATCCCCGAGAACTTAAGTATCGTTTACAACAAGCGCAATCCGACGCACGACGTAACTTGATACAATCTAAAGAGAAAAGAAAATTATTGTATGATAAAACTAGCAATAATGTTACCTATCAGTTAGGCGATTTGTTATTATTAAAGAACCAAGTAGGAAATAAATTAGATAGTATTTACAATGGCCCTTATAAAGTTTTAAGAGATATGACGTCTAATGTAGAAATTTTAAAAGAAAATAAAGCTATAATTGTGCATAAGAATAATACCAAACCATTCAATAAATAACTATTTTATTTGATACGTAATTATAAGTATAGGTACTTAATTACATACCATGTTACTTAACACTTTGTTATTGTTATGATTAAGTGTAAAATGTGAAGCTTCCGTTTTAATTCAATACCATTTCAATTCGATACCATTTTAATTAGATACAATTTTAATTAGGTATATTGTTTATATTGTAAAACGTTTTTGTATTAGTACGATTTAATAAATGAAATAGTTTTAACTTTGCTATGTTGATAATGTTTAAATTTTGTTTACTTATTTTACTTAAGTAATTAAATTTTGGTTAAGTTCGTTAAAGTCAATGTTACGAGTCTGTTCCTTTTTGCAGGGAGGGGATGATCCTTCCACTTTTTCAGGGGAGATGAAGTATGATTGCAACATATTACACAAACAAGATGTTTGCATTATCGCGCATTTACAGAAAATTGGAACACACGCGTAGCATTCTCAGCAATCTAGAATAAGATCGCTTACTAAGATAATGTATCTTTAATTGTACTCAATATTATTATCTCAATATACATCTTGACACCGAACAAGTCACATCTCTTTTATTACCTTAGCCTCGGTAAAGCGTCATACCTCTTCACTGTATTTTGAATTATCTAATAATATCATTCGTTGATTACACGAAATGAACGTTATATGAATTGATTTTATGTTATGTGTTGTTATATTTTGTGACTATTATACGAAATGTTGTTAGGTTGGTATATTATATATAACACACCCTTGTTTTAGTTCGTGATGCGTCATCTAGTGGTATACAGGATAATTATTTTATCAATGCACAAATTTTTAAGATCGACTCAGAATCGATAAGCGAAAAACTTTCTCCTAGAAACACAGGTCGATTTTTTTTTTACTTTTTATATAAATCGGACTGATCACGTGATCGATTCAGATTGGGAAGTCCAAAAATGTTTGTCGTATTTCGACCCATGTTTCTAGGAGAAAGTTTTTCACTTATCGATTCTGAGTCGATCTTAAAAATTTGTGCACTGATAAAAAAATTATCCTCAGTAATATGATTAAGTGTTAATAATTTACCCATTCATTGATTCTGGCAGCAGCAGCTGTTGGATTTCGGAAGTTCAAGCTTTCTGGTGAAGCTCCAAATATTAAGTACATATCATTCACAAAGGTTGGGTTGAAAGGATACTGAAGAGAAAAGAATGCTCTGTCTGCTAGACTTAGTTCTACCTCTTTTTCAGAGGTTAGTTTGCGTGTGAAAGGTGGAAAAATGCATCTGATCTGAAAATAAAAAAAATAACTTTAACAAAACGATTGCTATGGAAATATTTTGAAGTTGATTGTTGGAATATTTTAGGAGTCTTGAGGCTTGGAAACCAACATTTTGTCCATGTCACCCACATGGACATACCCAATTCTTGAATAATTCTGACTTTGAGTGCACCTGCACTGCAAGATAAAGGTAATTCAGGTTGCTTCATTACGGTCCAACACAGTTTAGGTAAGTAAGTAGCAAGAAGAGAACCGACAACAGCACTTGCGTTTTAAACGCCTCTGTGGTCTAGTGGTACACACCATCTATATCAGACTCACAGTTTCCAGGGTGCCTACCATCAACTCTTATTGCGGTTTTGTTTAGGACCTAAACTGGGGTGCGATTCTCTAACGAAGTTTCACCGTCACATCGTCGTTCACTTCGATTCTTTATGTCAAAATTCATAATAAACAAGTGAAGGTCAAGCGAAAAAGAACGTCGAGTTTGTTGATTGATTCTTAGAGAATCGCACACCAGATCTGCTTCGCTTATTCGTACCACGACAGCTTAATATCAATGACAGCGAGTCAGTGATCATTCAATGACATTTCACAGACGCTAAGCTGTCATGGACTCTCATTTGACTTATAACTCGCCCAAGCTAACATTACACCTGCAGGTTATACCCGTCCCTCTCACTTTCCGGGCATGACAGAATCGAGTGAAAGAGACGGGTAGAAGAAATAAGGACACAAATCGTTCGGTCATTCACATTTAGCAATTCATTTGCGATCCAGTTTTTAGAAGGTCATAGTACGAAAGAAAGCAATTCATTTTAGGAACCTATTCGGCATCGCGCTATTTTTCAATCGCTGTCTTAAAGTTGATGGTAGGCACCCAGGTTCGATTCCCAGTATTATATATTAGGTTTGGTTGGCGGTAGGACCTGTACAAAGTCCGCCTGGATGGCTACCACACCACTTTATCTAAGTCTGACTCCAAAAGAATTTTTTTTTCAGAATTCTTGTGTTTCGGAAGTTAGAGATAAGATAGCCAATTCCTAGGTGGTTGAGGATTCTAGGAGTAGTGCGCTTCTTTTTTCGCACTTTACATCAGGTGTGATGAAGGCTTAGTGCTACTCCGTTGAAGATTCAAAAACACCAACCTCATTTCACTTATAAATAAATAAATCGATTGTTTAACTTACATCGTCCTTGCTGCGCAAATAAAGTACTTTCATGAGTTGGGTATAAGTTGGACCATTAGCTTGCAGTGCCAATTTTGCCATTGGCCAGAACACGGACATTGGAGACATAATTGTATTTGAATTAGGAGTGCTTTTGTATGCTTCCTAAAACATCAGGCAATTTATTGAAATGTTTCAGTGATCAATGATGTTAAACTAACATAATGCACAAAAGTGAGTCAGTAGAAAATTTTAAACGAGATTATTTGTACTTTTTTGCATTCAATGTGGTTTTATTATTGAAAATATTGAAAACTAGCGGATTCTCGCGGTTTTACCCGCGTGGTATCCGTTCCCGTGGGAATATCGGGATAAAATATAGGCTGCGTCACAAGAATGTAGCTTTCTAATGGTCAATACATTTTCTAAAATTGGTCCAGTAGTTTCGGAGCCTATTCGTACTCATACAAGATGTTTAAAAATCTTCCAATAAGTTTGAATAAACACTAGGTATTTTAAGTATTTTTTTTTTATTTTTTTATAAGTTTTGGTATAAGAAGCCCATTTTTGTCATAGAGCGTAGCAAATGGCCTTCCCCATCTATGCCAATTTCATCAAACTCGGTTCAGTAGTTTGGGTGTGCAAAGTTTACAGATAGTTACCTACTTTCGTATTATTAATATTAGTATGGTTGTATGAATGAATGGACGATATGGCATTAAGTATATCAAATTTTCTTTAAACATCGCACTCCGCACAGCGATTTTAAATCACGATTTTATAACACATGAAGTTGCGTGAACTCGCAATTAAAATGTCGCGCAAAATATAAATTATAAAATGTTGTGTTGCGTGTTTAAAACATTGCCATCCTTAATCATTATATTGTCTTACGTATAAAAATTTCCCAGTAAAAGAAGCAATTCCCTGTTGCAGCAATTTTAACACCTCGTCAACGGAGCAAGTGCCTGGGGTGGTTGTATTAGTAGCTGAAAAGAGAATAGTAAAAATATATTGAAGTCGTTAAAAAATAGGTGTCATTTTAGTTCTAATTCAGTTATTGTCTTGTTTATTATAAAAGAGAATTAAAGTGGTTTGTTGAATATTAGTACCTATGTACTGCTGCAAATAAAATGTTGACGTTCATTATTTTTACGAGGTAGATCATGACCAACCTAGCTTAATGTTTTTTGTTATTTATGTGTATTTTTGAATGTTTTGTTATCAAAGGTAAAGCAATCTGTCTACATAGGTTACAGTCAACCATAAGCACGAGAAACAAAAGGTAATAACGTTTAAAATTTTCGTTAAAAAAAAAAACAATTTCTATAGGTACTTGGGTATTTCTGAACACAAATATTCTCATCGTCACCTGCGTGGACAACACTTTCATGGCAGTAAAGTGATTTTACGCCATGCATGACAAACACAGTTCACACACTGACTTCATGTTGACAGTGTTTTTATACATGTTCCAGTAAAGGTTTATGGTATTTTTCAGCATTCCAAAATGCCACAAACAGCACAAGGGCGTATACACGTAGAAAACTGGCTACTTGCGCCAATTTGCCAGTTCTTATTGGCACCGGTCCGCGCATGTAGACATCGCAGACAGTTTCTTAGTATACTCTGTGCAGAGCCAGCGCTAATTCGGTACAAAGTTAAGAGAGTGCGCCGACTACCTGCGCGGACCGGTTCCGATAAGTGCTGACAATTCGGCGCCAGTAGCCAATTTTCTACGTGTATATGCCCTAAGAATGCAGTAAAATTGACGCAGGTTACAATGAGATTTTCCCACTTACAGCATTGTTCAGGCAGCACACACTTAGATTGTTTGGGATCGTAAATGTATTTTGGTTTGCAAACACACCCATTTAATATGCAAGGGCAGGGCATGGGATGGGAGGAATTATCAACTTTGACACCACACTGTGGTTGACATTGGTGTCCACAGCCTGACTCTGCGTTTTCATCGTCTTTGCAGGATGCTGTAATAAACATTTAAATAAATGTGAAGATTGTCTCTCTTTTGTATTTGATCTACATTTGAGTTGATGATGTCAGGTGTCATAAACGCGTGAATATCTTTTAGTGGATGAGGAAATACGCAGATTAAAATCCACTCCCTCGTCTCAAATCCTCAACGGCCAGTGGATCGGGGACCGATTCAACCTGGTCAAGAGTTGACCAGAAGAAAGTACTGCCCACAATATTAGTACTTCCTCACCAATCAATAGGTAATAATGGCTGATTTACGTAAATGCAGTAGCTGATGCTAAATCGTTGACAGTTCAACGCTGACTTTGTATTAGAGCCCCCGCAAACTGCAGACTTTCTATCGGCCGATAGCTTAGTCGGGCTCTTATAGACTTATTACACTTGGCTAAATTCAGCATCTAATTAAGCATACATTGCTTGTTTTTATTGCATCACTTGCTACAAATGAGCCCAAAGAAAGCAATGTATGCCTAATTAGATGCCGATTTTAGCCAAGTGTAATAAGCCCTTTAATCAGAATGAAGATGTATGCAAGTGCACACACTAGAACGATTCGGTATTGCCTTCAAACTAACCAGTCGGTATCGGCCGATAGAAAGTCTGCAGTTTGCGGGGACTTTGCCTACTTATTAGCGCCTAAATTCAGCGCCAGTTACTGACTTCATGTTGATCTGCCATAAAGACGTAGTTCCCGATTAAGCCTAGAACTCCATAGTGATTTAACTATGATAAACTAGGGGCTAAATCGAAAAACGCTTTTAAAATTATTCAAACAATTCAATATCATAGAATTTTACTCACGGCATTGTTTTATTGGTATACAATCTCCGTTGCTTCCCCTTACGTAACCGTGAATACATATGCATCGAGCTTTGCTTGGACATTTTTCGCCTGGTCCTAATAATGGGCAGGCTATGGGGTAGCCGACTTCAGAGCATTTTAGAGGTATACATAAAATGTCTGGGCACTTCTCCCATATTTCGTTCTTCTTGCATTTTGGTTCTGAATATAAAAAAAATGCTATATTAGTCGGCCGCTCTCTTGGATTTTTAATATGTTTAACATTTCGTTGCTGTTTTCATGTCAAGATAGTAGCAGAAACTGAATTTCATCGAAATCGGCCAGCAAACAAAAAATTTGGCCGCCATCTTGATTTTTATATTTTTAACATTGCGTTGCTGTTTTCTTGTCAATATAGAACCAGAAACTGAGTTTCATCAAAATCGGCCCACAAACAAAAAAGTCGGCCGCCATCTTGGATTTTTAATATGTTTAACATTTCGTTGCTGTTTTCTTGTCAAAATAGTACCAGAAACTGAATTTTATCGAAATCGGCCAGCAAACAAAAAATTTGGCCGCCATCTTGAGTTTTTTAATATTTTTGACATTGCATTGCATTATTAAATTATTTTATTAATTTAATATCGCAATACCAATGTACCCACCCGGGGTCGTAAAAGGTCCACCGTCACATTTTAAAGTGACAACCCTTACGTACTTACGTAAATACCTATACAGGCGTCGGCATCGCCCAACTTCAAGGGCGTCGTCCAACTGTATAGAAAGATTGCTTAAATTGCTTAAACTGTGGTATTAGTTGGTATTAGTGAATTTGAATAGGTAGTTTGACATCTAGACTTTTACCAGCAGACATTTATAACTTTAGACACATTTTATTATTATTATTATAGATAATTTACAATTAGAATTAAGTACTTAGTGAATTTTGACATGTTGATTTTTTATGATTTATTTTAATTTTACTATAATGACATCTTGAAATTCGAATTTTACATGTTGACATTTATGTCTTTTAGTAGGTATATCTTTTTTATTGTAATACATTTTATAATCGTTAAAATTAGAATTTATGAATTTAATGTGATCGAATTTTGACATGTTGAATTTTTATGATTTATTTTAATTTTACTTTAGGTGCAGCGCAGACGGCACACTTTTTGTGTGATCGAGTCTGCGGAGCACAAAAAGTCTGCATGGCGCGCAAAAAGTCGGTCGCGGATTTTTCACACACTCAACGCACACGACGCACATCTTCGATCATTCTGTCGGCTGAACTGTAGGGACGTAGACGCTATGGAAATACGCTATGGACAGACTAAAGTGTGCGCCGTCTGCGTTAGCGCGCGTTGAAGCAACGTTCTATTTTTTTCGCACACTTTTGTGCGGCGCGGCGCGACGCGGTCTGCCCGAATTACATGGATTTTTTGTGCGCCGGACTTTTTGCGTGTCGTGTGCGTTACTGCATATAATACGGTATTTTACTGATTTTTTTTTATATTTTTTTAAAATGTTTTTCGAAATATTAGCTACACAAAACAAGTTTTTATTTTGAATTATCTTGAATATTTTCAAAGATATAGGACTTCAAACTTTATAATTAGACAAGGACAGGACGCTATCTTAGTGACGTCAGTGGGTTAGTAGCGTCATAGTCACGCCATAGAAGATTTCGTTTTAGAAAGAGACAGCTATAGTCAAAATCAAACAGACTATAATTCTTTTATTACAAAACAGATTCAAATTATTTTTTCACATTTGGTATTCTTAATTGCAATATTTTTTAACGTCATCATTAAATATCTACATTTCAACAACAGTTAAATACCCTATTGCATAGGTTCTATTTTCACAGACTAAAAAGTGCGTGACGGATAGTCTGTCGTCCGCGCTGCGCCTAATGACTTCTTGCATTCTGTATTTTTACCTGTTGACATTTTTAACTTTAATTATATATTTTTTAGTGTTATAAATTTATAATGGTTGAAATTAGAATTAATGAATTTAATGTGATTTTAATTAATTTTCCTTGTTAATTATTATGTTTTATATCCATCTATGTATTTCCTACACAATTTTATTGTTAAATGGAATAAATGAATTAAATTGAATTGAATTAAAAACATCGTGAAAGTAACTATTCCTAGTATCTCAAATATTTACAAACGATTCTTTCTACTGTCAAGGTCTTTCCTTAGTTTTAAGAAAGACACTGGCAGTGAAAAACAATAAAAAAAACCAAAAAAAAACCGATTAAATGTTGAAAAAAAAAATCTGTATTTTTTTGTAAGTTACTCAATTCCAAATCGATCTGTCTGTATGAATACTACTTATTAATCAAGATGTTTTCAAATACTAGTACAATTTTAAACTCAAGGTAATTTAGTAAATATTTTTATTATTATTTCTTAATTATAAATGATTGATATTACTCGTAACCAAAGTTGATTATTTATTATTGGTGATTTAAGATCTCCTATTCGTTTTGAATACTTTTTTCCTGTTGATAAGAATGTTTACTTTTTTAAACATTCTTATCAACAGCCTCGTTGGTAGTTTTACGTGGTTTTACTCTTAGCTTTTATATACCTACAATATTCAAGATTTGCACACCTGTGCACCTGTGTATTGTTTCTTTTGTTTTTTAATCACGTTGATTTTTTTATTGTTTGTAGGTATATTTGTATTGTGAAACGTCAAGAACAATAAATGAACGCCATTATCCTGATAGAATTCATAGTTGGAAGGAAATTTCCATCCATTCCTATTATTTTCATTTGCACCTGGCTGCCATACAATAAATTATGGATTACTCGTAAATCTGTTCCATCCTACTAATACTGGGTGGCGCAAAAGTACCGGCACTGCTTGGTACAGCTACAACTTTTTTCTAAATTAGAAAACTAGAATTAGTTTTTTATATATGTATATGTATGCCATTAAATTTCGTCTCAATAGGATTTGAAGATAATGTCTCTTAAATGGTGACCTCCAGAGTTGACGCACATTTGAGGCCTATTTATGACATTTTCAATAACTTGCCGAAGAACCACAGAATAAGTAGTACTTCCTGAGAAATGTTCCTTTTCTTGAAAAGGTTTCCTTTTAGGGCTGCTAGAGTCTGTGGCTTGTTCACACCAGAGACATAGTTACACCAGAGATTTCAAATAAAAAGAAAGATGTTTGGACAGGTCAGATCGGGTGATCTAATCGTCAACTAAATTCATGTTGTGTTTTTATCACTGATTAATTAGTACGTAAAATATTTGGCACGATTAGTCGACGTTCTTGAAGGTGAAGGCTATACAAAGTTATCCAAAACAAAACTACGTTTGCTGACACAACCTCCTTTTACACCTACACAAATACCGTGCGTAGCAGATAATAACGCGCCCCCCGCCCCGCCTTCCTCGGACGATAGTATTTGAGCTGTTTTCATAATTGGCTCGGATTTTCTTTGTGAAAAATTTACTTATTTTATTCATAGATAGAAAGTTTTTCGTGACTTTGACAGCGAACAAGTTTGGTAATAGGTGACGTCATTGGTGTTTTATGACACGTGATTTGAGAGTGATCTGATTACATTTTAATTATTTAAATAAAAAATAAATGCCTTTAAAATAATGTGTACTTACCTAATTATTTAATTTAAATTTATTACCGACTCAGTAAAGAACCGCTCAAGATCAATGTGTAAAGCTTCACGTGCTACTGATCATCATACCCCTTACTCTTGAACGGAATTGCATTGGCATTAGATTGAATTAATGCCAAACGTCAAAAGTAAGGAAATTTACTATCATTTGTTTTTTATTTAATTTTATATAAAACATGATTGAATAAACCAATAAATATTAATAAAAATCTTTTAACAATCTATATTTTATTAAAACATAATTTTATATAATGGGTCTGTCAGACCCACCAGGCACGCCGCGTGATTTTTACCCACCATCAGGCACGCCAAGGGATAAGGTAACTACGTTGTTAAAAAAATAATAAGATACTCACTGCTACAGTCCTTAGGTTTGACACATTTGTTCGTCCCATTCTCATTGTCCCACACGTAACCTTTCCTGCAATCGCAACCATTCGACAAACAGTACTGAGGACACATGATTGATTCGTTCCTGCCAATATCGGAACAACTCTTGCCACAGCGGTTGCCGCAACCAGGTATTGCATTTTTGTCATCGTGGCAAGACGCTGAAAATACAAAATCATAACATGAAAACCGGAGAAAACATAATTTATGCAAATCGTGTGAAGAGAAGATTCTTCTTCTCAATCGTATCACTCTTGTCACAGTGGTTCTGGTCAGCAAGAAGTACCATGAGGACCGGGAGCCGATGTAGCTTGCTAGCGTGAAGTCTGTGAGTGTAGCGTGATGTTATAATATCTATAAGGTAACGATCTTTTTTTTCCACTAAGTAAACTGTGTTTCATGTGCATTTTATTGAATTTAATGGTTCTATATTTCGTAGGCAGTGCACAGACAACACACCATTTCTTTTAAAAAATTGTATTCTGGAGATCTTGAACGGCCCAGTTCAAGGTACTTTGATGCATTGGCATCGCAACGCGGCCTCAAAACTAACGTTGAAAATTGTAATAACATTCGGGTTTAAACCATTTCCGTTATCCCATAGTAGTATCACGTATAGTTGGTTGAGGGCGCTTGGTCGCGAACTTTGTATAGATAGCGCCCTACAGTACTATAGGCATTTAAATAAAAGAGTTTTTAATTATTATATGCACTTTGTGTTGATGAAGTAGCGTAGCTATAACACTCGCAAGGGTAATAATAATAAATAATAATAATAATAATAAAAAATTGTAATACCTATTCTTAGTAGGTACTAGTGATAAAGTAGAGCCAGAAAATGTAGCAGTGCATGCAAAAAATCTTGAAAGTACCTATTGACAATAAAATCATTAAGAAAGAACAAATACAGTACTCACGACAACGATTTGAAGGTATACAGACTCCTCTAGCGTTCCTCAGTTGGCCCGGTTTACAGATACAGGCAGGTTCGCCCAAACATGGGTTGGTGCTTCCACAGTTCGGCTTCTCGTAACCCGCTTCTGCGCATGTCAGTGGAGCACAAGAGGCAGTCGGGCATTCGGAGAAAACTTCGTTTTCTGGACAGATGTCTGCAAAAGCAATATCGAAATCAATTTTTTTAAGAATAATAATAAATTTCTTACAATCACACCAATTATCTAGCTCATAAGTAGTTATCATTAAGAAACTGTGTTATGGAAACTAGATAACGGATAAAAATATACTTTTTTTTTGTAAATACATACTTAATATATATACATAACACCCAGACCAAGACAAATAGACATGTCCATGCACACAAATATTTGTCTTGTTCGGGAATCGAACCCGAGACCGGCGCAGAAGGCAGGTATCCTACCCCTGCGCCAAATCGGTCAACGAAAATTCAATTAAGATTTACCAATTTTTGCATTCACGATTCTATTCTTATCAAGGAAATATTACTAAAAAATCAACTAGTCCCCTCACATGGAGGTACCTACCCACAAATTTGCTCTCTAATATTGTGAAAAATTAAAATCACAATGAAAATGCTTGAATTTAGCTTTGAAGTGACTCTGTGGTCTAGTTTTTTGTGAGAATTATGAGGTTTTCCCCTTTTACTCCGGCTACACGCAGTGCTAATGGTATATACTTTGTGCAGTCTGCATACAAATTATTTATGATGGTTAAGTGGATTTTGTTTATTATCAAATATCGGTAAAATATCGGTACCGGTATTAGACAAAGAGGTCCGATTCTCAGTGGGGTGGGGATACATTGAATGCGTTTACGCATACCCCGTCTACGTTGTTGGTGTGCGGTGGTTATCTGGGACTCGCCTAGCCGCTTCCTGACCCTCCATCCAGTCGCGGGGACTCGATGGGGGGGAGGGGGTCAGAAAGGAGGAATACCCACTAAACCCCTCACTACTTGCTCTCACCGCCGTCCGTCGTCGGTGGGAGTCGTATTGTGGAGGGCCCGTACTAAGTATTTATTTAATTTATTTTATCCACAACGGGGTAGCACTTAGCCTTCATCACACCAGATGTTAAGTGGTGATAAGGCTGAAGGTAGAAGCGCACTACTCCCGGAATCCTCAATCACTGAGGAACTGGCTATCTTAGCTCTAACTGCCGGAACACAATAATGCTGAAAACATCATTGTTATGGCGTGCGACTTAGATAAGAGTAGTAGCAATAGCCAGGCGGACTAAGAACAAGTACTACCACCAACGAAACCGAATAAAATATTTACCCCCACTGGGAATCGAACCCGGGACCTCTGGCTAGTTACCACCATCTTATCTACAACTCGGGCGAGCTGACTTGACAGCTGCAGGTTATACCCATCTCTTTCACTCTCCGGGCATGACAGAATCAAGTGAAAGAGACAGGTATAATTTGCAGGTATCAAGTTAGCTCGCCCGAGTAATAAGTCAACCGCCATAACAAAAATGTGTACAGCAATAAGCGCAAGCCACACTCCCTGCTGGCGAGTGTGGTAACTTGGTGGTAACGTGCCGAGTGATGAGACGTTTCAACTCTTTTCATAGTGCGAGAGAGAAAAAGAGAAAGTCGAGCGACGTTGCTTACGGTGTGAATCGAAGTATGAAAAGAGGTGTAACGTCACATCGCTCGGCTCGTTAGCTCGCAGTCTGGCAGTGTGGCTTGAACTTCATTTATTATTTATGACTTCATTGTGGTTCCAGGTAGTTAGAGGTAAGATAGCCAGTTTCTCAGTGGTTGACGATTCTGGGGGAAAGCGCGTAGAAGCAGTACCCCGTTGTAATTTAACAAAATATGTCTATTTAATCGCAGGATCGATTGTCAAAACATGTGTTTTTTTTAATGTCAGGATATTCCTCTTATTAAAAATACATAATACATATTTTACAAAATTAAAAAAGATACATGTGGAAAAGTTAACAAAAAAACCATTCGTTCGAAAGGTCACCAAACTATAACCATCTATCTACTAACCATTTATATTTTTACTTATTGAATGATAATAAAATTGTAACTTTTCTATACGAGAAGTTATGAATTGTCTAGTTTCTAAATAAACACGATGTTTTATACTTATACAACTGTTGAATACCATTGTGCAATAAGATTTATCACCAAGTGAGTAAACAGATAATAAAATGATATTTATTGTTCGCGTCTTCATTGTGTTGCAGCTGTATTTGCGCATAATAAAAAGAAAAAAAACATTACCTCAAGAATGTTATATTATGGGATCATTGTCATTTATTATGTATTTTTAAATATTTTTTTTTGCTAGCTGTCGAAAAGTCGTCCTAATCTAACTAATAGTATATTGTACAACAAGAGTATAAAACGAGCCATTTTAAAATGTAAAATGGGTTTTATACTCGAGTTTTACACTCTGCTTTTCACTTCGATTGCAAGGAAATAACACAAGGATTAAGCATACATATACAAGAAAGTTTAATTAACTTCTATTAGTAATCTGAGCCGTAATGCCTAGTTATTAAATGCAAATATTTAGGTAGGGTTAGGTAAGTATATTTTTTTACGTAAATGCACGCCCGTATTAAGGACACAGCACATTTACATCAACTCTGAAAGGGATCGACACCGTATCGCCTTCGCCTCGCCGTCAACCAGGCGTCAACCTAACGCAAGCACGTAACCAAACCGGATCAGCGTCGGTACGTCGTCGGCTCGGCTACGGCTAGGCGACGCCGCGCTTTCGGCTAGGCGACGCCGCGCTTACGGCTAGGCGACGCCGCCTTACGGCTAGGCGACGCCGCGCTTACGGCTAGGCGACGCCGCGCTTACGGCTCGCCGCACAGTGGTTCCATATTAAAAAAAAAGAATGAGAGAAAAAAAATAAAAAAAAATAAAAAAGAACAAAAAAATAAAAAAAAAAAAAACAAAAAATTACAAAAAAAGAAAAAAAATTATAAAATAAAAAAAAAATGATGTTTATTTTCATTTTCAGACCACTGTGCGTAGAGCCGTAAGCTCGGGTACGGAGAGACGTGAGCGCGTGGACGACTAGCGGTAAGCGCGGATATAGCAAGTTGAGCGACCCGCAAAGCGGTTCGTGAGCGGTCCCGAGGCGAGGCGATTACGTTACGATTCTGATTAGTGTGCTTTGAAGTAGGGGGTTTCATACAAAGAATACTGAACCGCTCGAGTTGATACGTTTACGATCCCTTTCCGAGTTGATGTATGTACTGTGACCTTTAGTCGTTGGTTTTAGATAGTAATATATAATAACAATGTCATAATTAAATACAGCCGAGGACAGGTAAGTGCAGGCGAGGGCATTAATCATTCGAGGCAATGTAATTTGCTTACCGTACAAGGCTTGTATAGTGCTTTTCTCAAGAAATGCGAGGAAATAAAAAAACTGTTTAACTAAATAAGTAAATAAATAAATAAATATTTTCATACAATCACACCAATTATCTAAGCCCGTAGTTAATTTCTTAAGAAACTGTGTCTACGTGAACTTGATAATCGAAATAATGTCAATACAGTACTATGGAAACCATAGCAACCGTTTTCAAAGTACCAAAATAACAGATTTTTGAAGTTGATTCGATCCAAGAAGTACTTATAAATTCCTTGATTCGATCCTAATGTGAACTCGATTCCGTCAGTTGTCAGGGGGCAGTCCGTAATTTGGAAAAGTGAAAAAAGGCGCATACGTTTTCGGAATCTGTGTTGTTGGCGTATTTTAATGATCTAGCTAAATCCAGGCAACCGTAGATATATACGGTTGCCTGGATTTAGCTAGATCATTAAAATGATATTATTATGGGCGATTTATACATAAGTGTGTCCGGCAAACCAGTAAGTAACATTTACATTTAATAATTGCCCGAACATGTGTCATATAAATTTTAATTAATTTTATTTAGTTAAGCAGTTTTTTATTTCCTCGCATTTCTTGAGAAAAGCACTATACAAGCCTTGTACGGTAAGCAATTACATTGCCTCGAATTATTAAAGCCCTCGCCTGCGGCTTATAATGTCTTACTTACCTGTCCTCGGCTGTAACGTACTAATATTATTTGCCTAAAGTAAGTCAATATTAACCAGTGGGTTATAATAAAATTCAGTACAACATTATGACCCGCTGGTTAACGAGTAATGAGATTTGAATTTAGCAAAAAAAACTTATTTGAAAATCGAACTGGCTACTACCTACAGCCATAAAACAAAGAAAATAAAAGCCGCGAGTGTTGCAAAGCGCTGTAGTATTAGCAGGAGGTGAAAGTTACGTTTTTTTAATAAGGTACTTTAAGTTTTAATAAAACGTTGTTTTTAGTATGTAGCCTTGCTTTTTATCAACTTGCAAAAGGTGAGAAAAGTAGAGTATTCTCGTGTAGGATATAGCTCTTTTCGTCTTGGGCGAGCTTGAATCCCACGCTGCATTCAGGACTCCGTTTTCTCGTAACTTAAAATCTGGATTCCCTGATTTGCTTAGGATTCAAACAGTACTTTATCCCCTCGGTGTATAATCTACTATTCTTTCTTGGTTGGGGACCTCTAACATATAATCACAGAACACGGAAAGATTTTCTCTGACATATAATAATATGCCTTATAATACCTTTATGTCCCCCCCCGCCCCCTACCGAGAGAGTGTTTATTTACTTCCATACTTCAGCTAATTAAAGGAGCTGATGACCTTGAAACGTCTGCATAGATTTTCACTAATGGTGGCTAAGAACCACCTCACTCATGTCAGCTTTCAAACAAAACAAACTGATTCAAAATCGATCCATTCGTTCAGGAGCTACGATGCCACAGACAGATACACAGACACGTCAAACTTATGACACCCCTCTTTTTACAGTCGGGGATTAAGGCGATACTCGAAAAAATTATGCTGAAGCAAAGAATATAATATACACTTATGAAGCGAGATAGCAATGAGAAAACGATGCGCGCGGGAGCGATACCGATTTTGCAGATTAGGCAAAAATAAAACACAAAATCACTTCGTATTAAAAAACTACATCGATTTTTAAAAAAATGCTTCTATTCGATCCTAAACAAATATTATTGGTGTTCACTAATTAAACCAGTTTTCAATAGTGTAAGTAACCCTATTTAAAAATAATCTTAAAATTATCGTATTTTTTAGAGGTCTTTTCGAAAAGAAAAAGTGTCGAGGCAAAATCATAAAATCGTGTTTTTGAAACTATACGAATCTAGATAAAGGTATATCTTATTACCAGATTTGTAACAACTGTAACCGTCCTATAGTTTTAAATCAAAAAGTCCTTACTTTTTTTCGAGTAGCGCCTTAGCTATCATGTTTTAAAAAAGTGCACCTGTTTTATCAGTGAAACTATCATTTATTTCTATAAAAAATATTCTTCCTGGCTTCAACTTACCACATTCACATTCGGGCACGCATATGCTCTTATGGTTCCTATAGTAACCCTCTATACACCTGCAGGAGGGGATGCAAACAGGTGGACAGTAGTACTGGTCGTATCTACTGGCACAGGTCTGGGGGGAGCAGTCGGGGCATTCGTCCCACCCTTCGTTTGGTCCGGGGCACATGCCTGAAATGGGAAAACATGATGAAGGGCAGTCATTTAAAAAATAATATATTTAAAATACTACACCACCGATTCCTACACTTGTGGTTTTGAATAATCTTAATTTTATTGTTTATACGCTTTTAAACATTCCACATACATACATACAACCATGATTAAACAAAAAAATCTCGTGTTTGTTTACGTTTTGTAATAATAAAGGTAAGATATAAGTAAAAAGTACAATTTTAACGGGTATGTATCATAATAACTACCTACGGTCGTTTCGACTATGGTCGAAATAACTACAGTCAAAAGAACTACTGTTCAAAATAACTACTGGACGTTACACCTATGTTTGTATTTCAAACTAATGGAAGAAATTACTACTGATCATCTCACCTACGATCAACTCACCTACGGTTATCTCACCTACGGTTGATTGAACTACTGATCATTTCACCTACGGTCAACTCACCTACGGTCAACTCACCTACGGTCAACTCACCTACGGTCAACTCACCTACCGTCAACTCACCTACGGTCAACTCACCTACGGTTTATTAAGTTTAAAATAGTGACTCACGTACTCCTGATAGGTGCGAGGAGCGAAGCGACGAGCATGTCAGGTTTACATGAAGCAACAGCGCGAGCCGAGCGAGCGAAGCGAGCGTGCCGCGGCAGCGGCCGGCGAAGCGCCAGAAACGACTTTATACATATTTCCATTTCCTATTAAACTGAAGTAGGGGGTACAAGGGGTGTATAAAGTCGACTCAGGCGCTTCGCCGGCCGCTGCCGAGGCACGCTCACTTCGCTCGCTCGGTTCGCGCGTTTTCTTCATGTTAATCTAACATGCTCGTCGCTTCGCTCCTCGCACCTATTTTTTTTATTTTTATTTTTGCAAATGCTTTAAACTTCTTAATGAGTTATGTATGTGTGAATGTACCCACCAAACGTAATATTATAAGCACTACCCACCACAAAAAAAAACAATTCAACGCGCCCAAATCCATTTAATAAACTTTCCAATTAAAAGCTTGTTGTAGGCGAGTCGTTAATAGTCGAAACAACCAGTAGATGAAATGAACATTAGGACAATCGTCCGTTAGTTGGATCAACTGTAGTTGAATCAACCGTAGGTGAAATTAACAGTTGGTAGTTGAGTCGTTCAATAGTCATTATGAAAATATGTGAATCGACCGTAGTTATTTCGACCATAGTCGTAATGACCGTAGTTATTATGTTACATACCCATTTTAACAAATAAGTAAGCTCAAGAGAAGTACATTTTTCAGTGTAAAGATTATGCTGTATTCGAGGGAGAAACATTATTAATATTAACAGGGTACACCCAGCATCTTTACAACCATCATAATCAGAGTACCATATCATAACCAAGAAATTCACCCTTATTTTTATTACTACCTACCTACAAATATTTCAGGGGGTGAATGTGTCCATCGTCCATACGAAAAGAATTCAAAATGTATGGAATCAGCAGCTCCATGTATTTCTTGGCAGCTCTTTTTTATTTATTCCCTGAAACGTCTGTGATTTCATGTACTTACGACACTCGGCTTCGGTGACACATGTTCCTAAGGCGTTTCTGTAGTATCCTTCATTGCACTGACATCCTGGGTCGCACTGATCGTTAGGCATACAGATGTATGCTCGGTCCAGAGTATCACATGTCCCCGGCGGGCAGAAGGTTTTGCATCTGGCGTAGTGCTCGTTCGGTGGACATGATGCTGCAACGTGTGACAATCATTGAAAAGGAAAAATAAAATCATTGAGTAGGAAAAAAAATGGTAGAAAAACCCACCAGCCTTGCAAGTAGCTTCCACTTGGCAGCTACTTGCAGGGCTGGAGGTTTTTTACCCGTCTGCAGCGAGGCTCAAAAGGAGGGTTATGCAATTGTCTTGAATTTATGTGTGTGTGTGTTCCATCGTAACTTCAAAACGGATGAACCGATTTTGATAAATGATACGTCGTTAGATTTGTATTATGATGCAAATGACATCAGTAACACAATATTTTAAAAAATGGCGGCTTTAAGGCGGCATATTCTGTGCATTGTAAAAAAAAACATTTTTCAATACCATCGAGTTATCGCTGTTAAAATTAAAATCAAAATGAAGGACTTTAAATAGCAATTCCATAAATTATAAATATAAAAATTATAAATATTTTCTTACAATCACACCAATTATCTAAGCCCGTAGTTAATTTCGTAAGAAACTGTGTCTACGTGAACTTGGATAACGGATAAATATATACTTATATACTTTTTGTTTGTAAATACATACTTAATATACATAGAAAACACCCAGACCAAGACAAATAGACATGTTCATGCACACAAATATTTGTCTTGTTCGGGAATCGAACCCGAGACCTCTGGCGCAGAAGGCAGGTAGTTTACCGCTGCGCCAAATCGGTCGTCAAAAAAAAACGATAGACGAACGACTAATTATAACTTGCAGTTTTATAGAACTCTCCGCATTCCTTTAATATAATAAATATGTAGTTTAAAAAACTATAAAAACACACTTTTATAGGAACAGACTAAAAAGTACACAATAACCGTTTATTCAGTAACTGAAATTAAAAAGCGTGGTGCGCGTTGTCAATATTAAGTAGGTACTTGAATGCATGCTTTGCAAAGGGCGCACGACGCTTTTGAATTTCAGTTACTGAATAAACGGTTATTGTGTACTTTTTAGTCTGTTCCTATAAAAGTGTGGTTTTATAGTTTTTTAAACTACATATTTATTTTTTACTTTTTAGTTTAACAAATGGCAAGCTATGGATGGGGATGTTAATCGATTTCACAGTCCATTCATGTGTCTGCCCACCCAGTAAACATTATAACTCAAAGGCGTGATTGTATGTATTTAGTTTTACAAATTCATGTGGAGTCTATTAGTTACCAGATGTGCAAACTGAACCCTTACTTCTTCCCTGCTCCACCACCAAGTGTAGCGAATAGGTCTCATCAGAACGAAACAAATGAGCCCAAACTCGAGGGGTTTCCTAGTGGTCATTAAGGAGTGCCACTGACTTCCTCCCTGCTCCATCATCAGACCCTCACCACCAAGTGTAGCGAATAGGTCTCATCGGAATGAAACAAATGAGCCCAAACTCGAGGGGTTTCTTATGGCCTTAAGGAGTGCCACTGGCTTCCTCCCTGGTCCATCATCAGACTCTCACCACCAAGTGTAGCAAATAGGTCTCTCAGAACGAAACAAATGAGCCCATCTCGAGGGGTTTCCTAGTGGTCATTAAGGAGTGCCACTGACTTCCTCCTTGCTCCATCATCAGACCTACACCACCAAGTGTAGCGAATAGGTCACATCAGAACCAAACAAATGAGCCAGAACTCGAAGGGTTTCCTATTGGCCATTAAGGAGTGCCACTGGCTTCCTCCCAGCTTCATCATTAGACCCTCACCACCAAGTGTAGCGAATAGGCCTCGTCTGAACGAAACAAATGAGCCCAAACTCAAGGGGTTTTGTTGAGGTCATTAAGGAGTTTCACTAGGTCCTCCCAGCTTCATCATCAGACCCCCACCACCAAGTGTAGCGAATAGGTCTTAACAAAACGAAGCAAATGAGCTCAAACTCGAGGTAATCCCTATTGGTCATTAAGGAGTGTCACTGGCTTCTTTCCTGCTCCATCATCAGAACCTCACCACCAAGTGTAGCGAATAGGTCTCATCAGAACGAAACAAATTAGCAAGAACTCGAGGTGTTTTCTATTGGTCATTAAGGAGTGCCACTAGCTTCCTCCCTGTTCCATCATCAGACCCTCACCACCAAGTGCAGCTAATAAGTCTCGTCAGAACGAAACAACGGAGCCTAAACTCGAGAGGTTTCCTAGTGGTAATTAAGAAGTGCCACTGGCTTCCTCACTGCTCCATCATCAGACCCTCACCATTTTTTTTTTTTTTTTTTTATTTATTGGGGTCAACAAACAGTTTCACAATAGGAAATATTAAACTAATTTTACAAAATATATTAAATTATTGTGAGACCAACACCGTCAACCACAGCTTTATTTACTAATTATGTTGAGCGAGGGTGCACCCACAAGAAAGTAATCTATATAGAAAGGAAAAGAAGAGGAAGAAGGAAAAATATCTATTTGTACTAATAATATATCCATAACAAGGTATATGATAAACAGCAACGGTTAAGGTGTTGTTTTCACTTCCAATAAACAATTAACTACAGCCTTTTTGAAAGAAGGTTTGCTTGTGTTAAACATATCCAAGGCAGCAAAGTGCTTATTGTAAGCATCAGTCAGACGTGCAATGGGGGAGCGTTTGCCTGCATTAGTGCGGTATCTTGGTGTTGTAAAGAGTTTCTGAGTTCGGCAAGCACGCACTTGCGGCCTGACTGGTACTTGGTAACGAACCTTACTAACTATGTCATTACAATCATATTTATTATTGCAAAAATCATGCAGTAACATAACCTCCAGCTGGAGTCTTCTAGACTTAAGACTAAGCAAGCGAAATTTTTTTAATAGTGATAAATAAGGTAAGCGACTACGATAACATTTATAGTACATACATCGCAGGTATTTCTTCTGGACTTTTTCAAGGCGGTCAGAATATTTAATGTAAAACGGGTCCCAAATGGCGGTGGCGTATTCTAACTGCGAGCGTATCAGTGATTTATAAAGATATAGGTATGTGCTAGGGCGCTTAAATTCAGTACTAGCTCTGATAACAAAACCATACATTTTGAATGCCCTTCTGCAGACATCATCAATGTGTTCATCAAGGGTAAGTTTACTATCCAACAAAACTCCAAGATCCCTAATTTTTTCGACTCTGTCTAGGTTAGTGCCACATTGTGAATAATCAAACTTACTTGTTTCTTTTTTCTTAGTAAAGCTGATACACTTGCATTTATTCAAGTTAAGTTCGAGTTTATTATCACTGCAATAACTAGTTAATCGATTCAGGTCATCTTGGAATCTATGTTGGTCCGATATATTTTTCACACTTCGGTATATTTTAAGGTCATCGGCATATAGTAAATAGTTACAGTTTTTGAAACAGGTGTCAATGTCGTTAATAAATAAAATGAAAAGTAATGGACCGATAATCGAGCCTTGTGGAACCCCAGAGGTTACAGTTATTGTTTTCGATTCATAACCTTTAATAACCACCTTTTGAGTTCTATTCAAAACGTATGATTTGAACCATCTCCATAGGCTACCACGTATGCCATTGTATGCAATCTTTTGTAACAGGATTTTGTGGTCAACTCGGTCAAAAGCTTTCTTAAAATCCGTGTACACTGCATCCGTCTGCATATTAGCATCCATATTTTCAAAAAGCTGAGTTGTATAAATAGTCAAGTTAGTGACAGTTGATCGTCTAGATACAAAACCATGTTGTTGTGGGAGTATGTATCTATGCAAATGAGAATACAGGATGCTGCGTACAAGTCTTTCGAGTAGCTTTGCCAAGATAGGCAGTATGGAGATAGGACGATAGTTTGTAACATCTCTCTTCGATCCACCCTTATGAACCGGAATAACCTTAGCAGACTTCCATAGTGTAGGAAATACCCCTTCCTTCAAGCATTTGTTATACAGGATACATAAAGGTATACAGATAGTTGTGGCAGTATTTTTGAGAAAAATTGGCGGTAAGTTATCAGTACCTGGGCCTTTGGAAACGTCTAAAGATTTTAACTCTTCCAAAATACTATCGGATGATAACGTTAAATCACTAAAAATAGAACTTGAGTGTGTTTTAGAGTCCAAATCAGATATTTGATCCAAACTATAAGAATCTGATAGATTAGAGGATTGGTATACTGACTGAAAAAAGTTCGAAAAGAGATTGCAAATATCTTCAGGTCTATTCGCATTGGAGTTCAAGTAATGTACACTGTTAGGGATGTTATTGTCCCTTTTACGGTTACTTAAATAAGCCCAGAAATACTTCACGTTCTCCTTCACACCATCCTCAACCCTGGCAATATAACTCTTATAGCATTCACTAGCTTTATTTTTGAACCTTTTTCGATAAATAGAAAAATTTGAATAATCAGAGAGATTCCTGTATTGCTTCCACTTAATCCACGCATCATTCTTATTTTTATGTATGTGTTTAAGGGATGAACTAAACCATACAGGAAAATTATTATTTGATATTATTTTTAAAGGGATATGTTTTCGAATAATATTATAAACGTGTTCATAAAAAATGTCAACACACATTTCCGTATCTTTATTTAAAAGTATATTTTCCCAGTCTATTTCCAAGATTTCTCTATTGATATCCTTATAGTTGGCATTTCTAAAACAATATCTAGTCTGCGTCTCGTTCATAATATTGGATGCATAAGTCTGGCTAATTGGAAAAAGTACGTAGTAAGCTGGGTGGTAAGCATCTAACGGGACTAATGAGTCAGGAGTGCTAAAAGATTTACAATTAGGCACATTTGTGATACATAAGTCTAATAAGCGGTCCTTGTTATTTTTAAATATATTTACTTGTGTGCAATCAAAAATAAACATAAAGTCCAACAAGTACGAATGTGGAGGCCCAACGTAGCCTAACGGCGATGGTTTAGCCAGGTATCCATCGATATCCCATTCGAGATTAGGCATATTGAAGTCTCCCCATAAGCACAAATTGTCTACTCCCTTTTCATGCAAAAAGTCACGCAAATTGTCGAAATATTCGAGATAAATACTGTTCCGGGATTTGGGAGGAATATAAACACCTCCAATAACGTACGTTGTGTTATCAATGCTTAATTCTACGAGTAAGTTATCTATATCAGTAGGGCTAGCACAACTTGAGCGCGACTCGAGTGAGAAAGAGTCGCGGACGCTTTCAACCAATCAGAACGCTCGTGGATAGCGGGCGTGACTTAAGGCGACGTGCTGATTGGTTGAAAGGAGCGCGACAAAGAGTCGCGCTAAGTTGTGCTAGACCTACTGATGGAATGTCGAGTGAGGCGGGGGGCGCAGGTAAACAGAGTGTGGCTCGGTGCGAGCGCAGAACTGCCACTAGTATGCCTCCGCCATCCCGGCGTCCAGACGCCTCTCGGTTGCGGTCGCAGCGATACACAACGTAGCGAGAGTCTATGAACTCGTTGTTTAAAATATACTCGTGTAACCATGTTTCTGTTAGTATGATAATGTCGTAGGTATGGGTCAATATGTTCATATATAGTGTGTTAAGCTTTGTCCTGAGCCCGCGGCAGTTTTGATAGTAGATGGATAGTGCATTTCTATTTTGATTATCCATTTTCAAAAAAAACTATTAAGCATAATAATATAGTATAAGTGTAATTATTAATAATACGTTCACGGACCAAATAAAACATTATTATACTAGATATAAAGTAGTGATTATAGCACCTTGATATTGTCCCTGATGAGTGCGATTGGCATTCAAAACACTTTGATGTACAGAGGTATGTATAAATCATGCGACGACGATAGAACAGCCATTGTTTCCAGGACCCGCCATGAACATGATTGAGTTTAGTAGCTTTGCATTTGTACAGACAATAATTAAATTCTAATAAACAATACAATGACAATAACTTTTTATCGAAATTTATTGTTTCTGTTTGTTTACATTGAACACAATTTCTATAACTTACCTTAATTTTTTTATTATAGTTGATAGGTAGCATTTTTAATAAACAATTTGTAGATTTATGATTGCAAGTAACTTTTTTATACATACAGGCCTTACATATTACCTTGCTGCCGGTTAGTGACCTTAATATGCAAATGATTAAAATATGGATATGGTTAAGTAAAAAAGGAAATAAAATTTGGAATACAGTTAGATACATATAATAATACATGCTGATGTGACTAATACATACATTCATTAGATGCCTATTACTGTTACTTAATTTTAGCGAGGTCTTGCTCCGAGCGTATAGCCAATACAGGAGATGTATCACTTTTGCGTATAAGTATAATTCCGTGCTTAATCCATACGTATTTAAATGCGTTTGCTTTAGCTCTGGTACGACATTCGCGAAACAGATGTTTATTTTGTATAGTCAAATGTTCATTGATAAATATTTTTTGCGACTGGCCGGTACCGGACAGACCCAGCTGTTCTGTGTTGAGATCCTTAGAGGAACGACTTGCTGCAATGATGTTATCCTTCACAATTCTGCTCGCAAATTTTACAATTATATTTTTGGGGCGGGTATCTTTATTACTGGCGTGCGGCACACGATGCACCGCCACAATATCAGACGCGAGAATCTCTTGCTTGATTATTGCTCCAACCTTTTGTACGATATTAATCAGGTTTTCATTACGTCTGTCGGGCACATTGACAATCTCGATGTTGCACTCTCTTGCCTGCTGTTCCATTGCAGCTAACTTGTTCTCGAGTAATGTAACGTGGCTGGGTAGTTTGCCCACCTTCTCCGTTCGATCTTTTAGTGTTTGAAGTTGGCCATCAAAATCGTCTTGGCGTGAACATGAAACGTTTGCGGATGTTTCCAAATCCGTGAGCCGGCTATTTATAGTTTTAAGGGATTCTTTAAAGTATTCGTTATCTGACTTTAAGGCTTTGACAGTGTTGTTAAGGCTGTCTAACGAGTTTGAAATCTTAGATAGCTCATCAGATAGTGATCTTTTTAAAACGGTCTGTATAGTTTCCGCGATGACTTGGTCCACCTTACTACTAAATGCAGCTAAGTTATCGTCGATTTTCTTTTCAAGTGACAACATACGTGTTTCTATGACATCCTCTTCAGGCTGCTTGCGCTTTCGAGTATTAGTAAATATGTCAGCTACCGCCTTTGTAGCAGATGAGGGTAAATCCGGGTTGGAAGAATATTTAGGCGGAGTACGTGGAGTAGACATAATTATTATTGATATTAACACTGTAAACTTAATCACGAAAATCACACAGAAAGGTAGGTACGCACTAATGCACACACGACTATAATTTGTAGGTAGGTACACGACCACCACAGAGTACTCTATTATATAACGACCACTCTCAACGAGCACGCACGATGAATGAATGTAGGGACCCTTAAGTGTGTAACCATTAAGTGTAGGGAATAGGTCTCATTAGAACAAAACAAATGAGCCTAAACTCGAGGGGATTCCTAGCAGCCATTGAAGAGTTCTATTGACCACCTCTTGACTGCATCATCAGATCAGGTCGATGGTAGCAAATTATTGTATTGTCATCGGATTCATATAGACTTGCAAAGATTCAAATCAATACGACAATTAGAAGTAGTTTAAAATTGAATTCCAAGATTTTCTTACATTGTGACTTAGTTACAAGTGAAGCTAATAAAAGTGTGGTAAAAAAATAAAATAATTTACTACGTTTTTAATTAGTAAGTTCTTACTTAGGAGAGGTGATTAATTGACAATGAATAAAAACATAATTATTAAAAAACAAAGAAAAACCCGACTGCAAAACAAATACCACTAAAAAGTAAAAAAAAGCTCTTTAATTTTTAATTGCAGTCAGAAGGACCTTTAAAAAAACTTATTATTTAGATATGAGGAGTGTGTAGCAAACGGTTTCCATACAAACGGCGATAAATTATAAAACAAAGAAAAACCCGACTGCAAAAAAATACCACTAAAAAGTAAAAAAAAAGCTCTTTAATTTTTAATTGCAGTCAGGAGGACCTTTGAAAAAAAATAATATTTAGATAAGAGGAGTGTGTAGCAAACGGTTTCCATACAAACGGCGATAACGTTTTCCACCCTCTAATCTAAAACTTCCATACAGCAATGAACTTTCGGTATGTTGTTGAAATGAAGAAGAACTAGGGCTGTACGTTTTGCTTTTTTTAAATATTAATGGAAGTTTTGAAAATATTGGCACTTTTTTGTTTTGTATAAAATCACTTAAGTCCAAATATTTCTAAATCTATGATAAATATAAAAAAAACACGTACTAAAACATTTTACACACTGCGCTATCGAACTCCTCATAATACAAATGCTACAACATTAAATTTGAAAAATAAAAAATATTAGATACTTACGATAAGTGCAGCTGGTCTTACTGGAGCTGCTACTCGCACTGGCAAAGGCACTGGCGCTACTGCTGGCGCTGCTGCCCCCGGGGTAGGATGAACTGCTACCTAAAATTGATCTAATGTAAGAATAGAAGAGTCACACAAATCTAAGATACCAACCCCAACCTTTTATTTTGTATCAAGAGGAGTATGCGATGTTTAGGCATTCCAAACGGCATGTTGGACTCGGTCACACCCAGGGCATGTTCCTCGCCGCACCCAGCCCTCCCACAAAGCCTAATAGGGTTCGCGTCAGGGCTACATTAACCTAACCTAACCTAGGAAACCAATATACTCGCAGCTCATTGATCAATGCGTGCATTTAGACATAAGCGTACTTCTATTAATAATACCACTCGATAACCAGTTGGAATGTTAAAAACGGCCGAGCGAATAAGAGTTTACTTCAAATATGCGCTAAGCCATTTGTGACGTAAGATCGTAACATTCATAACGAAGAATTGCTTTTTATTCTAAAATGCTTAGTGTATGGCGATACGGGTATTTAACATACTGCCAAATGACATAAAACTTCTCACTAAATAATCGTCACAAATTATTAAATTTTCTAATTAACAATATGTATTATTTTATAAACGAAGATCACGCTCACTAACGATTTATTTGTAAGCTTAGTGAAATTGATTTTAGGAATCCGCACCAACATACCTTTTTAAAGTTTTTTATAAATATAATACTTTTGATATTGATTTTATAGAACGCCACTTGGTAAAAGTAAATAACTGCTATTTACGTGTTTTCCGATTAGTTTTAATCGGGTCGTAATAATACGCAAAAATAAATAAACTTATACTTACTGTAAGCATTAGCTTCAGCGTAACTTGAACTGGTACTTTCCGAGTCCGAGTACCACTCAAGATCATCTGGACAAAGAGATTTGATAAGTGTTTAAGTGCCTGTCTCATCACAGTATAGGATTAACGCCCGAATTCTCGAACGCAAATCAAGTTTGGGAGCGTCTCAAACATCATGGCATCTCTTTCATTCGTTTGACATTTAAAGCGACAGGGCCATGCTTGAGATGCTCCCAAAGTTAAGTAGCGTTTGAGTATTCGGGCATAGGTCATATAAATAAATAAATATACCCACAATCACACCAAGTGCCTTGCCCAAACTGAGTTCCTTAAGAACTTGTGATAATGAATGTTAAATCCAGAAAAATGGGCATGACTATGCACACAGGTACGACATGTATACGGTATCCCTGCGCCTTACACGTTGTCAGATATTCGTCATTATCTTCTGGTTCAGTTTAAGATAACATAAGATAACACTTTATTGCACACACAGATACACATAGAACATATTTTATGTACTTGCATGGTACATGACAAAAGTACATTTACAAAAAGTGATAAAAATAGGCGGTTTTATCGCATATACGCAACGCAACCCATACTTGAAAAATCGGTGAACGAGCAATTTGGATAAAAAATGTGCTAAATAAATCAAATTGAATTTCAAAAGGAAGTAAAATGTGAAATTAAGTGTAGAAAAGATGAAGACATAAAGAAAACGACGTTTTTATTACTCGCGTGTCAAAAGTAAGGCTTTATTGATTGCATTATTAAAAAAAATATCCTTACTTCACTACATAGTATAAAACAAAGTCGCTTTCTCTGTCCCTATGTCCCTTTGTATGCTAAAATCTTTGAAACTACGCAACGGATTTTGACGCGTTTTTTTTAATAGATAGAGTGATTCAAGAGGAAGGTTTATATGTACTTTTTATCCCGATATTCCCACGGGAACGGGAACCACGCGGGTGAAACCGCGGGCGGCCGCTAGTTATATTATAAAGGCGAAAGCTTGTATGTATGGATGTTAGTTACTCTTTCACGCAAAAACTAGGCACTAAACGGATTTAGTTGAAATTTGGCACACATAATACTTAGTAGATAGCCTGAATTAAAACATAAATATACTTTTTGTCGCGATATTCCCACGGGAACGGGCACCTTGCGGGTGAAAACGTGGGTGAGTAACGCCGCTAGTACTAAATAATTTCATCATTTTGAAATACTAAAAATGTTTCATCATTTTTTCAAATACTCCTTCTCACCTGCACGAGACACCGCTACAAAACCGGTGGTTAAAATTAAAAATGTCCAGCTTAACTTCAACATTTTTACCACTCGAACTAAAAGCGTCTTGGCATGACCACCCTTTTATACTAGTTTTTCGCAAATGCATTCTGTATATAATATTGTCTTCTTTTGTTGCAAAAACACATTTATAACTATCCATGTTTAAATAATAAAAAAAAATATATTGTTTTAACTGGGCGTTCGTCGGTAGAATGTACACAATGTGAAGCAATTGTTGTATAGTGTGTTTGAACAGTAACACGCAGTAACATATTATTACAAAAAGTTAAACAGACATATGGTCATGGTGCAGGGGTATATACGTATGTGTGGCTCGGCACCACGTCAGAATTTAATTTATCATTAGACAATACGGCTTGACGATTTCAAAGCAAGTAGAATTTTTAAAAAGTCACTAATTTTTTGACTCGGTCTTTGACTTCGAACTCGAAAAGTCGTAACGAATTAAAAGAATGGAAAAATTCCAATTGGAAAATAATTTACTATGACGACTTCCACCAATTCGTTGTACAGTGGAAATATTAAAATCATAAAACTCCTTTTTTTGCTTTGCCGTAGTCGGGTAAGTAGGTTTTTCACCGTAAGGTCTATTGCAATTTGCACGCCTCATAGAGGTAGTGCTCTACTCTCCACATGTCAGAGTCAAGCATTTTTCTGGTGTGATCCTCTGTGGCCGGACCACATATCAGTACCCAGATGCTATATAGTGCAATAACAGCTACCTGTAGTCTACTTTCATAGGAATGTATTAAAATTAAAAGTACCTCAACAGATTATGAAATATTCAGTAGCTTTTGTGGTCCGGCTGCAAAGCAGTGCTCTCTGGCCGGACCACCTCGAATTCAGAAAAGTGTGATGCACTTTCCAAAAAACTAATACATCAAAAAAAGCTACTTAAAAAGTACCTTCCATACATACAAGTGTGGTACGATAGAAGTCATTGGTTCCGAAGTTACTAGTCGTAGATTGTGGTCCGGCTGGAGAGTATACTCTGCAGCAAGTCATTTTGATAATTTTAGATATTATCGATACGTGAACCTATTTAAACATAATCTACCTGTTCTCTACCTCTCGTTGCTACTATTTTTTTTCTCGTGAAGCTATTAATTTGTTTGATTATCCGCAAAATATGTGGCGCGGCTAGGGAGAACTACTTTTGCGCGAATAAAAAGAAATTTGACTTTTTCTTTATAACAACCAATACTACATAAAAAGTACTTTATAAAAAAACCATGACTTCATTTAAAATCTTTTGTTTTAAGTACCACTAACGATTTACAGGAAGTTCGCTTGCATTATTAAGGAGAATGGGCAAGAATAGGTTCACCTGTTAGGTATTACTTACCTTTTTTATAATAAGTAATAGGTGAATGTTCAAGTAAATAAAGACCAAATAAATACTAAAAACAAATCATATATTCCTTAACCAAATGGACTCCCATTACTTATGTATCACTTATGTACTAATAAAAAAACAAAAATTCGTCTTCTTATTAACTAGTACCATTTAAAAAAAACAAACTAAAATATATCTTATTCTTTTTTCTTATTAACTATTAAAAAATAAAACAAAAATATATCTTAAATTTCTATACTCAAGTGTCTTACTGTAAAGGACAATGGGTAACAGCGTACCCAGACACGAAAATAGATCAAACATTATGGGTTATATCTATATCGGATTTTATTGCTCTCTTAAAGTAGAGCGGAAGCACCCGGTTTTGGCCACTTTTTGCTCCAAAAAATTTATATTTAACTTTTCGTCCTTTTTCATCATCATCATCATCAGCCCGTTTTCGTCACACATCCTGAGCACGGTCTTCAGCTCTTCGCAGCCAGCCCCCGCCTGCCATCTTTCGCAGGTCGTCGCTCCACCTGGTAGCAGGGCGCCCTACGCTACATTTGCCTAAACGCGGTCTCCACTCCAGAACTCGTTTACCCCAACGGCCGTCGGTTCTTCGAGCGATGTGACCACATCGTCCTTTTTGCCAAAGCTCAATTTAAATAAGGTATTTTAAGGAAATAATAACAATCGTTTGAATTCCTTATGTCATACATAAAAGGAAACTAATCAATTACAAAACAACAATTTAATTGTAAAAAAAAAATTCTAATACAATCCATAAAAAAAAATCTTAAAAATTTCATTCAATAAATTAAACAAAAAATGATTTTCATAAAAAAAAATCGTATGACATCAAGAATTCAAACGATTGTTATTATTACCTTAAAAAACCTTATTTTAATTGAGCTTTGGCAATAAGGACGAAAAGTTAAATAGAATAGAACGATGGGACAAAAATATGTCCTCCAAAACCCATTTCCGACCAATAGATTTGAAATGTATTTCAGGTGAAAGATAATATAGTGGCAACTTTTTACTATGGCGACACCCCTCAAATGTGTGGGAATTCTGGGAAAATATTATTTTAAAATTGTTATTTATTACAAAAGTAAAACCAAAGTTAATAAAAAAATGATTTTGACATTGAAATTATAGCTATTAATCTCTTTATAGATACGTATGAAATTGTCGACGCACATAAAAGGTATCTTGAAGGGGGGGACGGGTCTCATACAAATTTGCCAAAAAGTGGCCAAAACCGGCACAGTAGCCAAAACCGAGGCTTCCGCTCTACTTTAAGAGAGCAACAAAATCCGATATAGATATAACTCATAATATTTGAACTATTTTCGTGCCTTAGAACGCTAATTATTACATTATTAGAGTGAATTTTTCAGGCGAACATTTTACGCGTCTAGGCTGAAAACGCAGTACTGCTTTACAGATATGATTTTTTCTATACATTAAAGATACACGTACCTCAATGTTGCCACTTGAATTATATTTATAAAGCAATTAATTTTTATAAGAAAAATAAACAAGTGACGAATTTTAAGTTCTGTGGCTTGTCCACAATTACTATGACACAACATATTCACCTCTCAGAAAAAAAATCCTCAAGACCTTATTTCTTGTTAAGAAACAAAATTTTGCTTTGCGCGAAAATGAGCTGTCATAAGACATTAAACAAATGAAAGTGAAAAAAAACTATATCCCAAGGGAACGGTACTTTTTCCCTGAGTTAAAATACCGTATAAAATTTTCCAGGCCAGAGCGCAATTTATCGCGATCGAGTCAGCCGTTTTGTGTGACTGAACCACAAATATCCAAACTCAGTATGTTTGATATTCCCCCATCTACACATTAGTGGAGACTTTTTTTAACTTTGCTAAGGCAGAACATTTTTAAACCTGACCAGTATCCTACATATCAATTTCCATACTCCTTAGTCTCTCCAGAGGTGCCAAACAGACTACAGGTACATCGAGGTGCTGAGGTACTTATACCAAAACGCCACCATGTCGGTCCGATTACAGAACCAGAGCTCTAATCCTATCCAACTACAGCGAGGTGTGAGACAGGGAGACGTCATTTCTCCGAAACTGTTCACAGCTGCGTTGGAGGATATTTTTAAGCTACTGGACTGGAAAGGATTCGGCATTAACATCAATGGCGAGTACCTAACACACCTGCGGTTTGCCGATGATGTAGTTCTCATGGCTGAGACTTTGGAAGACCTGAACACAATGCTCGAAGATCTCAGCAATGCTTCCCAAAGAGTGGGTCTGAAGATGAACATGGATAAGACGAAAATCATGTCCAATGCCCATGTTGCATCCGCTCCAGTTAATGTTGGGAACATTACACTCGAAGTTGTTGACCACTATGTCTACCTAGGACAGACAATCCAATTAGGTAAGTCCAACTTCGAGAAAGAGATCTCTCGTCGAATCCAGCTCGGATGGGCAGCGTTTGGGAAGCTCCGGCATATATTTGCGTCCAAAATTCCTCAATGTCTCAAGACTAAGGTCTTTGACCAGTGTGTGTTGCCAGTTATGAATTATGGAAGCGAGACGTGGTCTTTTACTATGGGTCTCATAAGAAGGCTCAAGGTTACCCAGCGAGCAATGGAGAGAGCGATGCTTGGTATTTCCCTGCTCGATCGAATCAGAAATGATGAGATCCGCAGGAGAACTAAAACGACCGACATCGCTCGAAGGATTGCTCAGTTGAAGTGGCAGTGGGCGGGACACATAGCGCGGAGAACCGATGGCCGTTGGGGCGGAAAGGTTCTCGAATGGCGACCGTGAACCGGACGACGACGTTCCGTGGGCAGGCCCCCTACAAGGTGGACCGACGATCTGGTCAAGGTCGTGGGAAGCCGCTGGATGCGGGCAGCGCAGGACCGATCGTTGTGGAGATCCTTGGGGGAGGCCTATGCCCAGCAGTGGGCGTCGTACGGCTGAAATGATGATGAAATGATGACTCCTTAGCCTAGAAATGTGGAAGTTTCCATATAAAATTTAACCCCCCTTTCTACCCCCTTAGGGATGAGATTTTTGCTTTACTTACATGGAAGTGAAACTGAAAAATATTGTTTTAATCAAACATATTCGTGTAGGGTGTCTATAGAGACGTCTTTAAAAACCGCCTCCAAAAAAAGACATCAAAAAAGTAAGAAATAATCCCTCACCAAATAACGTAAGTACTTTGAAGTCGGGCGTGAAACATGTAGGTACAATTTTTTGTTAAAACCCGCCCGACTTCAAAGTACTTACGTTATTTTGTGAGGGATTATTTCTTACTTTTTGATGTCTTTTTTTGAAGGCGGTTTTATTTTTTTATAAAAATAACTTTTATTTTACTCTTTTTAGTGCATCATGCAGGCAATTTACGTGTATTCTGGTAAATAGGTGTGTGATCAAATTGAGAACCTCCTTTTTTGAAGTAGGTTAAAATACCTTAAGGTATCCCCTTTCCAACAAAACAAGAATCATCTAAATCGGTTTATAAACAAAGGAGTTATGCCTAAAGATACGGAATAAATTCACAGAAAGTGGTAACGAAAACGACAGTATTTACAAGATTTCCTGAAAACTACTGAACCGATTTCAAAATTTCAAATATGGGACCAACTTGGGAAAAACCTGATGTTATGACGTTTGAAACATTTCAATCGGTCCATCCGTCTTCGAGTAATCGGCGGACATACACAATAAAAAAACATACATACAGACGAATAGAGAACCTCTTCCTTTTTTAATTTGAAGTCGGTTAAAAAGGACAAAGATTTTTCAAACCTTTTTTTTTAAGTCAATCTTTTGATACATAGCCTTCCAAAATGGTAAAATGGTTTTCCTCCCCCCGCCCTTCTAACTTTTGAATTAAATTAGTGAAATAATCTCGTGAAAATATACTTTATTTTTTAGTTTGAACGAGATATATTACGCACTTTTTGAGATATAACACATTTTCAAAAAGCGCAAATGTAACTTTGTCATTCATACAAACTTTATGAAAAACAAAGTTGTATTTTGCTGACGAAAAATGGTTGTTATTGAAACTTCTAAATTTTGTGCACAGTGCCTATAATGGAAGATGCCACTACTGCTGCAAAAATGCCTAACACAGCAATAATAAAATTTGTACAGGAGAATGGACAAATTGGAAAAAATATTCGAGCCCTTTGGGCTATATGTCATTGAAAAGCAACCAATTAGAGAAACATTTCTTTGTATGACGACGATTCTGAAATCCACTTAGAAAAAAAGCTAATTATAGATTTGGCTTCAAAGTATTTTTTTTTAAATAAAAGTTATTTTTTTATATTGTGAGCTATTTTTAGGAAACTTGGCAAGAAAAACCATGTATATTTTAAATACCATGTAAATAATAATATAAACCAAAATAACGTCACTGTGCCATTGGTGCATTATAACTCAATGCAATGTGCATGCTTGAAGTGAACGCGCTCCGCCCGCCACCATGAAGTGTGTTCGAACATTTTTGCCCATTCTCCTTAATAATGCAAGCGAACTTCCTGTAAATCGTTAGTGGTACTTAAAACAAAAGATTTTAAATGAAGTCATGGTTTTTTTATAAAGTACTTTTTATGCAGTATTGGTTGTTATAAAGAAAAAGTCAAATTTCTTTTTATTCGCGCAAAAGTAGTTCTCCCTAGCCGCGCCACATATTTTGCGGATAATCAAACAAATTAATAGCTTCACGAGAAAAAAAATAGTAGCAACGAGAGGTAGAGAATAGGTAGATTATGTTTAAATAGGTTCACGTATCGATAATATTTAAAATTATCAAAATGACTTGCTGCAGAGTATACTCTCCAGCCGGACCACAATCTACGACTAGTAACTTCGGAACCAATGACTTCTATCGTACCACACTTGTATGTATGGAAGGTACTTTTTAAGTAGCTTTTTTTGATGTATTAGTTTCTTGGAAGGTGCATCACACTTTTCTGAATTCGAGGTGGTCCGGCCAGAGAGCACTGCTTTGCAGCCGGACCACAAAAGCTACTGAATATTTCATAATCTGTTGAGGTACTTTTAATTTTAATACATTCCTATGAAAGTAGACTACAGGTAGCTGTTATTGTACAATATAGCATCTGGGTACTGATATGTGGTCCGGCCACAGAGGATCACACATTTTTCGTGTGATCCTCTGTGGCCGGACCACATATCAGTACCCAGATGCTATATAGTGCAATAACAGCTACCTGTAGTCTACTTTCATAGGAATGTATTAAAATTAAAAGTACCTCAACAGATTATGAAATATTCAGTAGCTTTTGTGGTCCGGCTGCAAAGCAGTGCTCTCTGGCCGGACCACCTCGAATTCAGAAAAGTGTGATGCACTTTCCAAAAAACTAATACATCAAAAAAAGCTACTTAAAAAGTACCTTCCATACATACAAGTGTGGTACGATAGAAGTCATTGGTTCCGAAGTTACTAGTCGTAGATTGTGGTCCGGCTGGAGAGTATACTCTGCAGCAAGTCATTTTGATAATTTTAGATATTATCGATACGTGAACCTATTTAAACATAATCTACCTGTTCTCTACCTCTCGTTGCTACTATTTTTTTTCTCGTGAAGCTATTAATTTGTTTGATTATCCGCAAAATATGTGGCGCGGCTAGGGAGAACTACTTTTGCGCGAATAAAAAGAAATTTGACTTTTTCTTTATAACAACCAATACTACATAAAAAGTACTTTATAAAAAAACCATGACTTCATTTAAAATCTTTTGTTTTAAGTACCACTAACGATTTACAGGAAGTTCGCTTGCATTATTAAGGAGAATGGGCAAGAATAGGTTCACCTGTTAGGTATTACTTACCTTTTTTATAATAAGTAATAGGTGAATGTTCAAGTAAATAAAGACCAAATAAATACTAAAAACAAATCATATATTCCTTAACCAAATGGACTCCCATTACTTATGTATCACTTATGTACTAATAAAAAAACAAAAATTCGTCTTCTTATTAACTAGTACCATTTAAAAAAAACAAACTAAAATATATCTTATTCTTTTTTCTTATTAACTATTAAAAAATAAAACAAAAATATATCTTAAATTTCTATACTCAAGTGTCTTACTGTAAAGGACAATGGGTAACAGCGTACCCAGACACGAAAATAGATCAAACATTATGGGTTATATCTATATCGGATTTTATTGCTCTCTTAAAGTAGAGCGGAAGCACCCGGTTTTGGCCACTTTTTGCTCCAAAAAATTTATATTTAACTTTTCGTCCTTTTTCATCATCATCATCATCAGCCCGTTTTCGTCACACATCCTGAGCACGGTCTTCAGCTCTTCGCAGCCAGCCCCCGCCTGCCATCTTTCGCAGGTCGTCGCTCCACCTGGTAGCAGGGCGCCCTACGCTACATTTGCCTAAACGCGGTCTCCACTCCAGAACTCGTTTACCCCAACGGCCGTCGGTTCTTCGAGCGATGTGACCACATCGTCCTTTTTGCCAAAGCTCAATTTAAATAAGGTATTTTAAGGAAATAATAACAATCGTTTGAATTCCTTATGTCATACATAAAAGGAAACTAATCAATTACAAAACAACAATTTAATTGTAAAAAAAAAATTCTAATACAATCCATAAAAAAAAATCTTAAAAATTTCATTCAATAAATTAAACAAAAAATGATTTTCATAAAAAAAAATCGTATGACATCAAGAATTCAAACGATTGTTATTATTACCTTAAAAAACCTTATTTTAATTGAGCTTTGGCAATAAGGACGAAAAGTTAAATAGAATAGAACGATGGGACAAAAATATGTCCTCCAAAACCCATTTCCGACCAATAGATTTGAAATGTATTTCAGGTGAAAGATAATATAGTGGCAACTTTTTACTATGGCGACACCCCTCAAATGTGTGGGAATTCTGGGAAAATATTATTTTAAAATTGTTATTTATTACAAAAGTAAAACCAAAGTTAATAAAAAAATGATTTTGACATTGAAATTATAGCTATTAATCTCTTTATAGATACGTATGAAATTGTCGACGCACATAAAAGGTATCTTGAAGGGGGGGACGGGTCTCATACAAATTTGCCAAAAAGTGGCCAAAACCGGCACAGTAGCCAAAACCGAGGCTTCCGCTCTACTTTAAGAGAGCAACAAAATCCGATATAGATATAACTCATAATATTTGAACTATTTTCGTGCCTTAGAACGCTAATTATTACATTATTAGAGTGAATTTTTCAGGCGAACATTTTACGCGTCTAGGCTGAAAACGCAGTACTGCTTTACAGATATGATTTTTTCTATACATTAAAGATACACGTACCTCAATGTTGCCACTTGAATTATATTTATAAAGCAATTAATTTTTATAAGAAAAATAAACAAGTGACGAATTTTAAGTTCTGTGGCTTGTCCACAATTACTATGACACAACATATTCACCTCTCAGAAAAAAAATCCTCAAGACCTTATTTCTTGTTAAGAAACAAAATTTTGCTTTGCGCGAAAATGAGCTGTCATAAGACATTAAACAAATGAAAGTGAAAAAAAACTATATCCCAAGGGAACGGTACTTTTTCCCTGAGTTAAAATACCGTATAAAATTTTCCAGGCCAGAGCGCAATTTATCGCGATCGAGTCAGCCGTTTTGTGTGACTGAACCACAAATATCCAAACTCAGTATGTTTGATATTCCCCCATCTACACATTAGTGGAGACTTTTTTTAACTTTGCTAAGGCAGAACATTTTTAAACCTGACCAGTATCCTACATATCAATTTCCATACTCCTTAGTCTCTCCAGAGGTGCCAAACAGACTACAGGTACATCGAGGTGCTGAGGTACTTATACCAAAACGCCACCATGTCGGTCCGATTACAGAACCAGAGCTCTAATCCTATCCAACTACAGCGAGGTGTGAGACAGGGAGACGTCATTTCTCCGAAACTGTTCACAGCTGCGTTGGAGGATATTTTTAAGCTACTGGACTGGAAAGGATTCGGCATTAACATCAATGGCGAGTACCTAACACACCTGCGGTTTGCCGATGATGTAGTTCTCATGGCTGAGACTTTGGAAGACCTGAACACAATGCTCGAAGATCTCAGCAATGCTTCCCAAAGAGTGGGTCTGAAGATGAACATGGATAAGACGAAAATCATGTCCAATGCCCATGTTGCATCCGCTCCAGTTAATGTTGGGAACATTACACTCGAAGTTGTTGACCACTATGTCTACCTAGGACAGACAATCCAATTAGGTAAGTCCAACTTCGAGAAAGAGATCTCTCGTCGAATCCAGCTCGGATGGGCAGCGTTTGGGAAGCTCCGGCATATATTTGCGTCCAAAATTCCTCAATGTCTCAAGACTAAGGTCTTTGACCAGTGTGTGTTGCCAGTTATGAATTATGGAAGCGAGACGTGGTCTTTTACTATGGGTCTCATAAGAAGGCTCAAGGTTACCCAGCGAGCAATGGAGAGAGCGATGCTTGGTATTTCCCTGCTCGATCGAATCAGAAATGATGAGATCCGCAGGAGAACTAAAACGACCGACATCGCTCGAAGGATTGCTCAGTTGAAGTGGCAGTGGGCGGGACACATAGCGCGGAGAACCGATGGCCGTTGGGGCGGAAAGGTTCTCGAATGGCGACCGTGAACCGGACGACGACGTTCCGTGGGCAGGCCCCCTACAAGGTGGACCGACGATCTGGTCAAGGTCGTGGGAAGCCGCTGGATGCGGGCAGCGCAGGACCGATCGTTGTGGAGATCCTTGGGGGAGGCCTATGCCCAGCAGTGGGCGTCGTACGGCTGAAATGATGATGAAATGATGACTCCTTAGCCTAGAAATGTGGAAGTTTCCATATAAAATTTAACCCCCCTTTCTACCCCCTTAGGGATGAGATTTTTGCTTTACTTACATGGAAGTGAAACTGAAAAATATTGTTTTAATCAAACATATTCGTGTAGGGTGTCTATAGAGACGTCTTTAAAAACCGCCTCCAAAAAAAGACATCAAAAAAGTAAGAAATAATCCCTCACCAAATAACGTAAGTACTTTGAAGTCGGGCGTGAAACATGTAGGTACAATTTTTTGTTAAAACCCGCCCGACTTCAAAGTACTTACGTTATTTTGTGAGGGATTATTTCTTACTTTTTGATGTCTTTTTTTGAAGGCGGTTTTATTTTTTTATAAAAATAACTTTTATTTTACTCTTTTTAGTGCATCATGCAGGCAATTTACGTGTATTCTGGTAAATAGGTGTGTGATCAAATTGAGAACCTCCTTTTTTGAAGTAGGTTAAAATACCTTAAGGTATCCCCTTTCCAACAAAACAAGAATCATCTAAATCGGTTTATAAACAAAGGAGTTATGCCTAAAGATACGGAATAAATTCACAGAAAGTGGTAACGAAAACGACAGTATTTACAAGATTTCCTGAAAACTACTGAACCGATTTCAAAATTTCAAATATGGGACCAACTTGGGAAAAACCTGATGTTATGACGTTTGAAACATTTCAATCGGTCCATCCGTCTTCGAGTAATCGGCGGACATACACAATAAAAAAACATACATACAGACGAATAGAGAACCTCTTCCTTTTTTAATTTGAAGTCGGTTAAAAAGGACAAAGATTTTTCAAACCTTTTTTTTTAAGTCAATCTTTTGATACATAGCCTTCCAAAATGGTAAAATGGTTTTCCTCCCCCCGCCCTTCTAACTTTTGAATTAAATTAGTGAAATAATCTCGTGAAAATATACTTTATTTTTTAGTTTGAACGAGATATATTACGCACTTTTTGAGATATAACACATTTTCAAAAAGCGCAAATGTAACTTTGTCATTCATACAAACTTTATGAAAAACAAAGTTGTATTTTGCTGACGAAAAATGGTTGTTATTGAAACTTCTAAATTTTGTGCACAGTGCCTATAATGGAAGATGCCACTACTGCTGCAAAAATGCCTAACACAGCAATAATAAAATTTGTACAGGAGAATGGACAAATTGGAAAAAATATTCGAGCCCTTTGGGCTATATGTCATTGAAAAGCAACCAATTAGAGAAACATTTCTTTGTATGACGACGATTCTGAAATCCACTTAGAAAAAAAGCTAATTATAGATTTGGCTTCAAAGTATTTTTTTTTAAATAAAAGTTATTTTTTTATATTGTGAGCTATTTTTAGGAAACTTGGCAAGAAAAACCATGTATATTTTAAATACCATGTAAATAATAATATAAACCAAAATAACGTCACTGTGCCATTGGTGCATTATAACTCAATGCAATGTGCATGCTTGAAGTGAACGCGCTCCGCCCGCCACCATGAAGTGTGTTCGAACATTTTTGCCCATTCTCCTTAATAATGCAAGCGAACTTCCTGTAAATCGTTAGTGGTACTTAAAACAAAAGATTTTAAATGAAGTCATGGTTTTTTTATAAAGTACTTTTTATGCAGTATTGGTTGTTATAAAGAAAAAGTCAAATTTCTTTTTATTCGCGCAAAAGTAGTTCTCCCTAGCCGCGCCACATATTTTGCGGATAATCAAACAAATTAATAGCTTCACGAGAAAAAAAATAGTAGCAACGAGAGGTAGAGAATAGGTAGATTATGTTTAAATAGGTTCACGTATCGATAATATTTAAAATTATCAAAATGACTTGCTGCAGAGTATACTCTCCAGCCGGACCACAATCTACGACTAGTAACTTCGGAACCAATGACTTCTATCGTACCACACTTGTATGTATGGAAGGTACTTTTTAAGTAGCTTTTTTTGATGTATTAGTTTCTTGGAAGGTGCATCACACTTTTCTGAATTCGAGGTGGTCCGGCCAGAGAGCACTGCTTTGCAGCCGGACCACAAAAGCTACTGAATATTTCATAATCTGTTGAGGTACTTTTAATTTTAATACATTCCTATGAAAGTAGACTACAGGTAGCTGTTATTGTACAATATAGCATCTGGGTACTGATATGTGGTCCGGCCACAGAGGATCACACATTTTTCGTGTGATCCTCTGTGGCCGGACCACATATCAGTACCCAGATGCTATATAGTGCAATAACAGCTACCTGTAGTCTACTTTCATAGGAATGTATTAAAATTAAAAGTACCTCAACAGATTATGAAATATTCAGTAGCTTTTGTGGTCCGGCTGCAAAGCAGTGCTCTCTGGCCGGACCACCTCGAATTCAGAAAAGTGTGATGCACTTTCCAAAAAACTAATACATCAAAAAAAGCTACTTAAAAAGTACCTTCCATACATACAAGTGTGGTACGATAGAAGTCATTGGTTCCGAAGTTACTAGTCGTAGATTGTGGTCCGGCTGGAGAGTATACTCTGCAGCAAGTCATTTTGATAATTTTAGATATTATCGATACGTGAACCTATTTAAACATAATCTACCTGTTCTCTACCTCTCGTTGCTACTATTTTTTTTCTCGTGAAGCTATTAATTTGTTTGATTATCCGCAAAATATGTGGCGCGGCTAGGGAGAACTACTTTTGCGCGAATAAAAAGAAATTTGACTTTTTCTTTATAACAACCAATACTACATAAAAAGTACTTTATAAAAAAACCATGACTTCATTTAAAATCTTTTGTTTTAAGTACCACTAACGATTTACAGGAAGTTCGCTTGCATTATTAAGGAGAATGGGCAAGAATAGGTTCACCTGTTAGGTATTACTTACCTTTTTTATAATAAGTAATAGGTGAATGTTCAAGTAAATAAAGACCAAATAAATACTAAAAACAAATCATATATTCCTTAACCAAATGGACTCCCATTACTTATGTATCACTTATGTACTAATAAAAAAACAAAAATTCGTCTTCTTATTAACTAGTACCATTTAAAAAAAACAAACTAAAATATATCTTATTCTTTTTTCTTATTAACTATTAAAAAATAAAACAAAAATATATCTTAAATTTCTATACTCAAGTGTCTTACTGTAAAGGACAATGGGTAACAGCGTACCCAGACACGAAAATAGATCAAACATTATGGGTTATATCTATATCGGATTTTATTGCTCTCTTAAAGTAGAGCGGAAGCACCCGGTTTTGGCCACTTTTTGCTCCAAAAAATTTATATTTAACTTTTCGTCCTTTTTCATCATCATCATCATCAGCCCGTTTTCGTCACACATCCTGAGCACGGTCTTCAGCTCTTCGCAGCCAGCCCCCGCCTGCCATCTTTCGCAGGTCGTCGCTCCACCTGGTAGCAGGGCGCCCTACGCTACATTTGCCTAAACGCGGTCTCCACTCCAGAACTCGTTTACCCCAACGGCCGTCGGTTCTTCGAGCGATGTGACCACATCGTCCTTTTTGCCAAAGCTCAATTTAAATAAGGTATTTTAAGGAAATAATAACAATCGTTTGAATTCCTTATGTCATACATAAAAGGAAACTAATCAATTACAAAACAACAATTTAATTGTAAAAAAAAAATTCTAATACAATCCATAAAAAAAAATCTTAAAAATTTCATTCAATAAATTAAACAAAAAATGATTTTCATAAAAAAAAATCGTATGACATCAAGAATTCAAACGATTGTTATTATTACCTTAAAAAACCTTATTTTAATTGAGCTTTGGCAATAAGGACGAAAAGTTAAATAGAATAGAACGATGGGACAAAAATATGTCCTCCAAAACCCATTTCCGACCAATAGATTTGAAATGTATTTCAGGTGAAAGATAATATAGTGGCAACTTTTTACTATGGCGACACCCCTCAAATGTGTGGGAATTCTGGGAAAATATTATTTTAAAATTGTTATTTATTACAAAAGTAAAACCAAAGTTAATAAAAAAATGATTTTGACATTGAAATTATAGCTATTAATCTCTTTATAGATACGTATGAAATTGTCGACGCACATAAAAGGTATCTTGAAGGGGGGGACGGGTCTCATACAAATTTGCCAAAAAGTGGCCAAAACCGGCACAGTAGCCAAAACCGAGGCTTCCGCTCTACTTTAAGAGAGCAACAAAATCCGATATAGATATAACTCATAATATTTGAACTATTTTCGTGCCTTAGAACGCTAATTATTACATTATTAGAGTGAATTTTTCAGGCGAACATTTTACGCGTCTAGGCTGAAAACGCAGTACTGCTTTACAGATATGATTTTTTCTATACATTAAAGATACACGTACCTCAATGTTGCCACTTGAATTATATTTATAAAGCAATTAATTTTTATAAGAAAAATAAACAAGTGACGAATTTTAAGTTCTGTGGCTTGTCCACAATTACTATGACACAACATATTCACCTCTCAGAAAAAAAATCCTCAAGACCTTATTTCTTGTTAAGAAACAAAATTTTGCTTTGCGCGAAAATGAGCTGTCATAAGACATTAAACAAATGAAAGTGAAAAAAAACTATATCCCAAGGGAACGGTACTTTTTCCCTGAGTTAAAATACCGTATAAAATTTTCCAGGCCAGAGCGCAATTTATCGCGATCGAGTCAGCCGTTTTGTGTGACTGAACCACAAATATCCAAACTCAGTATGTTTGATATTCCCCCATCTACACATTAGTGGAGACTTTTTTTAACTTTGCTAAGGCAGAACATTTTTAAACCTGACCAGTATCCTACATATCAATTTCCATACTCCTTAGTCTCTCCAGAGGTGCCAAACAGACTACAGGTACATCGAGGTGCTGAGGTACTTATACCAAAACGCCACCATGTCGGTCCGATTACAGAACCAGAGCTCTAATCCTATCCAACTACAGCGAGGTGTGAGACAGGGAGACGTCATTTCTCCGAAACTGTTCACAGCTGCGTTGGAGGATATTTTTAAGCTACTGGACTGGAAAGGATTCGGCATTAACATCAATGGCGAGTACCTAACACACCTGCGGTTTGCCGATGATGTAGTTCTCATGGCTGAGACTTTGGAAGACCTGAACACAATGCTCGAAGATCTCAGCAATGCTTCCCAAAGAGTGGGTCTGAAGATGAACATGGATAAGACGAAAATCATGTCCAATGCCCATGTTGCATCCGCTCCAGTTAATGTTGGGAACATTACACTCGAAGTTGTTGACCACTATGTCTACCTAGGACAGACAATCCAATTAGGTAAGTCCAACTTCGAGAAAGAGATCTCTCGTCGAATCCAGCTCGGATGGGCAGCGTTTGGGAAGCTCCGGCATATATTTGCGTCCAAAATTCCTCAATGTCTCAAGACTAAGGTCTTTGACCAGTGTGTGTTGCCAGTTATGAATTATGGAAGCGAGACGTGGTCTTTTACTATGGGTCTCATAAGAAGGCTCAAGGTTACCCAGCGAGCAATGGAGAGAGCGATGCTTGGTATTTCCCTGCTCGATCGAATCAGAAATGATGAGATCCGCAGGAGAACTAAAACGACCGACATCGCTCGAAGGATTGCTCAGTTGAAGTGGCAGTGGGCGGGACACATAGCGCGGAGAACCGATGGCCGTTGGGGCGGAAAGGTTCTCGAATGGCGACCGTGAACCGGACGACGACGTTCCGTGGGCAGGCCCCCTACAAGGTGGACCGACGATCTGGTCAAGGTCGTGGGAAGCCGCTGGATGCGGGCAGCGCAGGACCGATCGTTGTGGAGATCCTTGGGGGAGGCCTATGCCCAGCAGTGGGCGTCGTACGGCTGAAATGATGATGAAATGATGACTCCTTAGCCTAGAAATGTGGAAGTTTCCATATAAAATTTAACCCCCCTTTCTACCCCCTTAGGGATGAGATTTTTGCTTTACTTACATGGAAGTGAAACTGAAAAATATTGTTTTAATCAAACATATTCGTGTAGGGTGTCTATAGAGACGTCTTTAAAAACCGCCTCCAAAAAAAGACATCAAAAAAGTAAGAAATAATCCCTCACCAAATAACGTAAGTACTTTGAAGTCGGGCGTGAAACATGTAGGTACAATTTTTTGTTAAAACCCGCCCGACTTCAAAGTACTTACGTTATTTTGTGAGGGATTATTTCTTACTTTTTGATGTCTTTTTTTGAAGGCGGTTTTATTTTTTTATAAAAATAACTTTTATTTTACTCTTTTTAGTGCATCATGCAGGCAATTTACGTGTATTCTGGTAAATAGGTGTGTGATCAAATTGAGAACCTCCTTTTTTGAAGTAGGTTAAAATACCTTAAGGTATCCCCTTTCCAACAAAACAAGAATCATCTAAATCGGTTTATAAACAAAGGAGTTATGCCTAAAGATACGGAATAAATTCACAGAAAGTGGTAACGAAAACGACAGTATTTACAAGATTTCCTGAAAACTACTGAACCGATTTCAAAATTTCAAATATGGGACCAACTTGGGAAAAACCTGATGTTATGACGTTTGAAACATTTCAATCGGTCCATCCGTCTTCGAGTAATCGGCGGACATACACAATAAAAAAACATACATACAGACGAATAGAGAACCTCTTCCTTTTTTAATTTGAAGTCGGTTAAAAAGGACAAAGATTTTTCAAACCTTTTTTTTTAAGTCAATCTTTTGATACATAGCCTTCCAAAATGGTAAAATGGTTTTCCTCCCCCCGCCCTTCTAACTTTTGAATTAAATTAGTGAAATAATCTCGTGAAAATATACTTTATTTTTTAGTTTGAACGAGATATATTACGCACTTTTTGAGATATAACACATTTTCAAAAAGCGCAAATGTAACTTTGTCATTCATACAAACTTTATGAAAAACAAAGTTGTATTTTGCTGACGAAAAATGGTTGTTATTGAAACTTCTAAATTTTGTGCACAGTGCCTATAATGGAAGATGCCACTACTGCTGCAAAAATGCCTAACACAGCAATAATAAAATTTGTACAGGAGAATGGACAAATTGGAAAAAATATTCGAGCCCTTTGGGCTATATGTCATTGAAAAGCAACCAATTAGAGAAACATTTCTTTGTATGACGACGATTCTGAAATCCACTTAGAAAAAAAGCTAATTATAGATTTGGCTTCAAAGTATTTTTTTTTAAATAAAAGTTATTTTTTTATATTGTGAGCTATTTTTAGGAAACTTGGCAAGAAAAACCATGTATATTTTAAATACCATGTAAATAATAATATAAACCAAAATAACGTCACTGTGCCATTGGTGCATTATAACTCAATGCAATGTGCATGCTTGAAGTGAACGCGCTCCGCCCGCCACCATGAAGTGTGTTCGAACATTTTTGCCCATTCTCCTTAATAATGCAAGCGAACTTCCTGTAAATCGTTAGTGGTACTTAAAACAAAAGATTTTAAATGAAGTCATGGTTTTTTTATAAAGTACTTTTTATGCAGTATTGGTTGTTATAAAGAAAAAGTCAAATTTCTTTTTATTCGCGCAAAAGTAGTTCTCCCTAGCCGCGCCACATATTTTGCGGATAATCAAACAAATTAATAGCTTCACGAGAAAAAAAATAGTAGCAACGAGAGGTAGAGAATAGGTAGATTATGTTTAAATAGGTTCACGTATCGATAATATTTAAAATTATCAAAATGACTTGCTGCAGAGTATACTCTCCAGCCGGACCACAATCTACGACTAGTAACTTCGGAACCAATGACTTCTATCGTACCACACTTGTATGTATGGAAGGTACTTTTTAAGTAGCTTTTTTTGATGTATTAGTTTCTTGGAAAGTGCATCACACTTTTCTGAATTCGAGGTGGTCCGGCCAGAGAGCACTGCTTTGCAGCCGGACCACAAAAGCTACTGAATATTTCATAATCTGTTGAGGTACTTTTAATTTTAATACATTCCTATGAAAGTAGACTACAGGTAGCTGTTATTGTACAATATAGCATCTGGGTACTGATATGTGGTCCGGCCACAGAGGATCACACAACGGCCGTCGGTTCTTCGAGCGATGTGACCACATCGTCCTTTTTGCCAAAGCTCAATTTAAATAAGGTATTTTAAGGAAATAATAACAATCGTTTGAATTCCTTATGTCATACATAAAAGGAAACTAATCAATTACAAAACAACAATTTAATTGTAAAAAAAAAATTCTAATACAATCCATAAAAAAAAATCTTAAAAATTTCATTCAATAAATTAAACAAAAAATGATTTTCATAAAAAAAAATCGTATGACATCAAGAATTCAAACGATTGTTATTATTACCTTAAAAAACCTTATTTTAATTGAGCTTTGGCAATAAGGACGAAAAGTTAAATAGAATAGAACGATGGGACAAAAATATGTCCTCCAAAACCCATTTCCGACCAATAGATTTGAAATGTATTTCAGGTGAAAGATAATATAGTGGCAACTTTTTACTATGGCGACACCCCTCAAATGTGTGGGAATTCTGGGAAAATATTATTTTAAAATTGTTATTTATTACAAAAGTAAAACCAAAGTTAATAAAAAAATGATTTTGACATTGAAATTATAGCTATTAATCTCTTTATAGATACGTATGAAATTGTCGACGCACATAAAAGGTATCTTGAAGGGGGGGACGGGTCTCATACAAATTTGCCAAAAAGTGGCCAAAACCGGCACAGTAGCCAAAACCGAGGCTTCCGCTCTACTTTAAGAGAGCAACAAAATCCGATATAGATATAACTCATAATATTTGAACTATTTTCGTGCCTTAGAACGCTAATTATTACATTATTAGAGTGAATTTTTCAGGCGAACATTTTACGCGTCTAGGCTGAAAACGCAGTACTGCTTTACAGATATGATTTTTTCTATACATTAAAGATACACGTACCTCAATGTTGCCACTTGAATTATATTTATAAAGCAATTAATTTTTATAAGAAAAATAAACAAGTGACGAATTTTAAGTTCTGTGGCTTGTCCACAATTACTATGACACAACATATTCACCTCTCAGAAAAAAAATCCTCAAGACCTTATTTCTTGTTAAGAAACAAAATTTTGCTTTGCGCGAAAATGAGCTGTCATAAGACATTAAACAAATGAAAGTGAAAAAAAACTATATCCCAAGGGAACGGTACTTTTTCCCTGAGTTAAAATACCGTATAAAATTTTCCAGGCCAGAGCGCAATTTATCGCGATCGAGTCAGCCGTTTTGTGTGACTGAACCACAAATATCCAAACTCAGTATGTTTGATATTCCCCCATCTACACATTAGTGGAGACTTTTTTTAACTTTGCTAAGGCAGAACATTTTTAAACCTGACCAGTATCCTACATATCAATTTCCATACTCCTTAGTCTCTCCAGAGGTGCCAAACAGACTACAGGTACATCGAGGTGCTGAGGTACTTATACCAAAACGCCACCATGTCGGTCCGATTACAGAACCAGAGCTCTAATCCTATCCAACTACAGCGAGGTGTGAGACAGGGAGACGTCATTTCTCCGAAACTGTTCACAGCTGCGTTGGAGGATATTTTTAAGCTACTGGACTGGAAAGGATTCGGCATTAACATCAATGGCGAGTACCTAACACACCTGCGGTTTGCCGATGATGTAGTTCTCATGGCTGAGACTTTGGAAGACCTGAACACAATGCTCGAAGATCTCAGCAATGCTTCCCAAAGAGTGGGTCTGAAGATGAACATGGATAAGACGAAAATCATGTCCAATGCCCATGTTGCATCCGCTCCAGTTAATGTTGGGAACATTACACTCGAAGTTGTTGACCACTATGTCTACCTAGGACAGACAATCCAATTAGGTAAGTCCAACTTCGAGAAAGAGATCTCTCGTCGAATCCAGCTCGGATGGGCAGCGTTTGGGAAGCTCCGGCATATATTTGCGTCCAAAATTCCTCAATGTCTCAAGACTAAGGTCTTTGACCAGTGTGTGTTGCCAGTTATGAATTATGGAAGCGAGACGTGGTCTTTTACTATGGGTCTCATAAGAAGGCTCAAGGTTACCCAGCGAGCAATGGAGAGAGCGATGCTTGGTATTTCCCTGCTCGATCGAATCAGAAATGATGAGATCCGCAGGAGAACTAAAACGACCGACATCGCTCGAAGGATTGCTCAGTTGAAGTGGCAGTGGGCGGGACACATAGCGCGGAGAACCGATGGCCGTTGGGGCGGAAAGGTTCTCGAATGGCGACCGTGAACCGGACGACGACGTTCCGTGGGCAGGCCCCCTACAAGGTGGACCGACGATCTGGTCAAGGTCGTGGGAAGCCGCTGGATGCGGGCAGCGCAGGACCGATCGTTGTGGAGATCCTTGGGGGAGGCCTATGCCCAGCAGTGGGCGTCGTACGGCTGAAATGATGATGAAATGATGACTCCTTAGCCTAGAAATGTGGAAGTTTCCATATAAAATTTAACCCCCCTTTCTACCCCCTTAGGGATGAGATTTTTGCTTTACTTACATGGAAGTGAAACTGAAAAATATTGTTTTAATCAAACATATTCGTGTAGGGTGTCTATAGAGACGTCTTTAAAAACCGCCTCCAAAAAAAGACATCAAAAAAGTAAGAAATAATCCCTCACCAAATAACGTAAGTACTTTGAAGTCGGGCGTGAAACATGTAGGTACAATTTTTTGTTAAAACCCGCCCGACTTCAAAGTACTTACGTTATTTTGTGAGGGATTATTTCTTACTTTTTGATGTCTTTTTTTGAAGGCGGTTTTATTTTTTTATAAAAATAACTTTTATTTTACTCTTTTTAGTGCATCATGCAGGCAATTTACGTGTATTCTGGTAAATAGGTGTGTGATCAAATTGAGAACCTCCTTTTTTGAAGTAGGTTAAAATACCTTAAGGTATCCCCTTTCCAACAAAACAAGAATCATCTAAATCGGTTTATAAACAAAGGAGTTATGCCTAAAGATACGGAATAAATTCACAGAAAGTGGTAACGAAAACGACAGTATTTACAAGATTTCCTGAAAACTACTGAACCGATTTCAAAATTTCAAATATGGGACCAACTTGGGAAAAACCTGATGTTATGACGTTTGAAACATTTCAATCGGTCCATCCGTCTTCGAGTAATCGGCGGACATACACAATAAAAAAACATACATACAGACGAATAGAGAACCTCTTCCTTTTTTAATTTGAAGTCGGTTAAAAAGGACAAAGATTTTTCAAACCTTTTTTTTTAAGTCAATCTTTTGATACATAGCCTTCCAAAATGGTAAAATGGTTTTCCTCCCCCCGCCCTTCTAACTTTTGAATTAAATTAGTGAAATAATCTCGTGAAAATATACTTTATTTTTTAGTTTGAACGAGATATATTACGCACTTTTTGAGATATAACACATTTTCAAAAAGCGCAAATGTAACTTTGTCATTCATACAAACTTTATGAAAAACAAAGTTGTATTTTGCTGACGAAAAATGGTTGTTATTGAAACTTCTAAATTTTGTGCACAGTGCCTATAATGGAAGATGCCACTACTGCTGCAAAAATGCCTAACACAGCAATAATAAAATTTGTACAGGAGAATGGACAAATTGGAAAAAATATTCGAGCCCTTTGGGCTATATGTCATTGAAAAGCAACCAATTAGAGAAACATTTCTTTGTATGACGACGATTCTGAAATCCACTTAGAAAAAAAGCTAATTATAGATTTGGCTTCAAAGTATTTTTTTTTAAATAAAAGTTATTTTTTTATATTGTGAGCTATTTTTAGGAAACTTGGCAAGAAAAACCATGTATATTTTAAATACCATGTAAATAATAATATAAACCAAAATAACGTCACTGTGCCATTGGTGCATTATAACTCAATGCAATGTGCATGCTTGAAGTGAACGCGCTCCGCCCGCCACCATGAAGTGTGTTCGAACATTTTTGCCCATTCTCCTTAATAATGCAAGCGAACTTCCTGTAAATCGTTAGTGGTACTTAAAACAAAAGATTTTAAATGAAGTCATGGTTTTTTTATAAAGTACTTTTTATGCAGTATTGGTTGTTATAAAGAAAAAGTCAAATTTCTTTTTATTCGCGCAAAAGTAGTTCTCCCTAGCCGCGCCACATATTTTGCGGATAATCAAACAAATTAATAGCTTCACGAGAAAAAAAATAGTAGCAACGAGAGGTAGAGAATAGGTAGATTATGTTTAAATAGGTTCACGTATCGATAATATTTAAAATTATCAAAATGACTTGCTGCAGAGTATACTCTCCAGCCGGACCACAATCTACGACTAGTAACTTCGGAACCAATGACTTCTATCGTACCACACTTGTATGTATGGAAGGTACTTTTTAAGTAGCTTTTTTTGATGTATTAGTTTCTTGGAAGGTGCATCACACTTTTCTGAATTCGAGGTGGTCCGGCCAGAGAGCACTGCTTTGCAGCCGGACCACAAAAGCTACTGAATATTTCATAATCTGTTGAGGTACTTTTAATTTTAATACATTCCTATGAAAGTAGACTACAGGTAGCTGTTATTGTACAATATAGCATCTGGGTACTGATATGTGGTCCGGCCACAGAGGATCACACATTTTTCGTGTGATCCTCTGTGGCCGGACCACATATCAGTACCCAGATGCTATATAGTGCAATAACAGCTACCTGTAGTCTACTTTCATAGGAATGTATTAAAATTAAAAGTACCTCAACAGATTATGAAATATTCAGTAGCTTTTGTGGTCCGGCTGCAAAGCAGTGCTCTCTGGCCGGACCACCTCGAATTCAGAAAAGTGTGATGCACTTTCCAAAAAACTAATACATCAAAAAAAGCTACTTAAAAAGTACCTTCCATACATACAAGTGTGGTACGATAGAAGTCATTGGTTCCGAAGTTACTAGTCGTAGATTGTGGTCCGGCTGGAGAGTATACTCTGCAGCAAGTCATTTTGATAATTTTAGATATTATCGATACGTGAACCTATTTAAACATAATCTACCTGTTCTCTACCTCTCGTTGCTACTATTTTTTTTCTCGTGAAGCTATTAATTTGTTTGATTATCCGCAAAATATGTGGCGCGGCTAGGGAGAACTACTTTTGCGCGAATAAAAAGAAATTTGACTTTTTCTTTATAACAACCAATACTACATAAAAAGTACTTTATAAAAAAACCATGACTTCATTTAAAATCTTTTGTTTTAAGTACCACTAACGATTTACAGGAAGTTCGCTTGCATTATTAAGGAGAATGGGCAAGAATAGGTTCACCTGTTAGGTATTACTTACCTTTTTTATAATAAGTAATAGGTGAATGTTCAAGTAAATAAAGACCAAATAAATACTAAAAACAAATCATATATTCCTTAACCAAATGGACTCCCATTACTTATGTATCACTTATGTACTAATAAAAAAACAAAAATTCGTCTTCTTATTAACTAGTACCATTTAAAAAAAACAAACTAAAATATATCTTATTCTTTTTTCTTATTAACTATTAAAAAATAAAACAAAAATATATCTTAAATTTCTATACTCAAGTGTCTTACTGTAAAGGACAATGGGTAACAGCGTACCCAGACACGAAAATAGATCAAACATTATGGGTTATATCTATATCGGATTTTATTGCTCTCTTAAAGTAGAGCGGAAGCACCCGGTTTTGGCCACTTTTTGCTCCAAAAAATTTATATTTAACTTTTCGTCCTTTTTCATCATCATCATCATCAGCCCGTTTTCGTCACACATCCTGAGCACGGTCTTCAGCTCTTCGCAGCCAGCCCCCGCCTGCCATCTTTCGCAGGTCGTCGCTCCACCTGGTAGCAGGGCGCCCTACGCTACATTTGCCTAAACGCGGTCTCCACTCCAGAACTCGTTTACCCCAACGGCCGTCGGTTCTTCGAGCGATGTGACCACATCGTCCTTTTTGCCAAAGCTCAATTTAAATAAGGTATTTTAAGGAAATAATAACAATCGTTTGAATTCCTTATGTCATACATAAAAGGAAACTAATCAATTACAAAACAACAATTTAATTGTAAAAAAAAAATTCTAATACAATCCATAAAAAAAAATCTTAAAAATTTCATTCAATAAATTAAACAAAAAATGATTTTCATAAAAAAAAATCGTATGACATCAAGAATTCAAACGATTGTTATTATTACCTTAAAAAACCTTATTTTAATTGAGCTTTGGCAATAAGGACGAAAAGTTAAATAGAATAGAACGATGGGACAAAAATATGTCCTCCAAAACCCATTTCCGACCAATAGATTTGAAATGTATTTCAGGTGAAAGATAATATAGTGGCAACTTTTTACTATGGCGACACCCCTCAAATGTGTGGGAATTCTGGGAAAATATTATTTTAAAATTGTTATTTATTACAAAAGTAAAACCAAAGTTAATAAAAAAATGATTTTGACATTGAAATTATAGCTATTAATCTCTTTATAGATACGTATGAAATTGTCGACGCACATAAAAGGTATCTTGAAGGGGGGGACGGGTCTCATACAAATTTGCCAAAAAGTGGCCAAAACCGGCACAGTAGCCAAAACCGAGGCTTCCGCTCTACTTTAAGAGAGCAACAAAATCCGATATAGATATAACTCATAATATTTGAACTATTTTCGTGCCTTAGAACGCTAATTATTACATTATTAGAGTGAATTTTTCAGGCGAACATTTTACGCGTCTAGGCTGAAAACGCAGTACTGCTTTACAGATATGATTTTTTCTATACATTAAAGATACACGTACCTCAATGTTGCCACTTGAATTATATTTATAAAGCAATTAATTTTTATAAGAAAAATAAACAAGTGACGAATTTTAAGTTCTGTGGCTTGTCCACAATTACTATGACACAACATATTCACCTCTCAGAAAAAAAATCCTCAAGACCTTATTTCTTGTTAAGAAACAAAATTTTGCTTTGCGCGAAAATGAGCTGTCATAAGACATTAAACAAATGAAAGTGAAAAAAAACTATATCCCAAGGGAACGGTACTTTTTCCCTGAGTTAAAATACCGTATAAAATTTTCCAGGCCAGAGCGCAATTTATCGCGATCGAGTCAGCCGTTTTGTGTGACTGAACCACAAATATCCAAACTCAGTATGTTTGATATTCCCCCATCTACACATTAGTGGAGACTTTTTTTAACTTTGCTAAGGCAGAACATTTTTAAACCTGACCAGTATCCTACATATCAATTTCCATACTCCTTAGTCTCTCCAGAGGTGCCAAACAGACTACAGGTACATCGAGGTGCTGAGGTACTTATACCAAAACGCCACCATGTCGGTCCGATTACAGAACCAGAGCTCTAATCCTATCCAACTACAGCGAGGTGTGAGACAGGGAGACGTCATTTCTCCGAAACTGTTCACAGCTGCGTTGGAGGATATTTTTAAGCTACTGGACTGGAAAGGATTCGGCATTAACATCAATGGCGAGTACCTAACACACCTGCGGTTTGCCGATGATGTAGTTCTCATGGCTGAGACTTTGGAAGACCTGAACACAATGCTCGAAGATCTCAGCAATGCTTCCCAAAGAGTGGGTCTGAAGATGAACATGGATAAGACGAAAATCATGTCCAATGCCCATGTTGCATCCGCTCCAGTTAATGTTGGGAACATTACACTCGAAGTTGTTGACCACTATGTCTACCTAGGACAGACAATCCAATTAGGTAAGTCCAACTTCGAGAAAGAGATCTCTCGTCGAATCCAGCTCGGATGGGCAGCGTTTGGGAAGCTCCGGCATATATTTGCGTCCAAAATTCCTCAATGTCTCAAGACTAAGGTCTTTGACCAGTGTGTGTTGCCAGTTATGAATTATGGAAGCGAGACGTGGTCTTTTACTATGGGTCTCATAAGAAGGCTCAAGGTTACCCAGCGAGCAATGGAGAGAGCGATGCTTGGTATTTCCCTGCTCGATCGAATCAGAAATGATGAGATCCGCAGGAGAACTAAAACGACCGACATCGCTCGAAGGATTGCTCAGTTGAAGTGGCAGTGGGCGGGACACATAGCGCGGAGAACCGATGGCCGTTGGGGCGGAAAGGTTCTCGAATGGCGACCGTGAACCGGACGACGACGTTCCGTGGGCAGGCCCCCTACAAGGTGGACCGACGATCTGGTCAAGGTCGTGGGAAGCCGCTGGATGCGGGCAGCGCAGGACCGATCGTTGTGGAGATCCTTGGGGGAGGCCTATGCCCAGCAGTGGGCGTCGTACGGCTGAAATGATGATGAAATGATGACTCCTTAGCCTAGAAATGTGGAAGTTTCCATATAAAATTTAACCCCCCTTTCTACCCCCTTAGGGATGAGATTTTTGCTTTACTTACATGGAAGTGAAACTGAAAAATATTGTTTTAATCAAACATATTCGTGTAGGGTGTCTATAGAGACGTCTTTAAAAACCGCCTCCAAAAAAAGACATCAAAAAAGTAAGAAATAATCCCTCACCAAATAACGTAAGTACTTTGAAGTCGGGCGTGAAACATGTAGGTACAATTTTTTGTTAAAACCCGCCCGACTTCAAAGTACTTACGTTATTTTGTGAGGGATTATTTCTTACTTTTTGATGTCTTTTTTTGAAGGCGGTTTTATTTTTTTATAAAAATAACTTTTATTTTACTCTTTTTAGTGCATCATGCAGGCAATTTACGTGTATTCTGGTAAATAGGTGTGTGATCAAATTGAGAACCTCCTTTTTTGAAGTAGGTTAAAATACCTTAAGGTATCCCCTTTCCAACAAAACAAGAATCATCTAAATCGGTTTATAAACAAAGGAGTTATGCCTAAAGATACGGAATAAATTCACAGAAAGTGGTAACGAAAACGACAGTATTTACAAGATTTCCTGAAAACTACTGAACCGATTTCAAAATTTCAAATATGGGACCAACTTGGGAAAAACCTGATGTTATGACGTTTGAAACATTTCAATCGGTCCATCCGTCTTCGAGTAATCGGCGGACATACACAATAAAAAAACATACATACAGACGAATAGAGAACCTCTTCCTTTTTTAATTTGAAGTCGGTTAAAAAGGACAAAGATTTTTCAAACCTTTTTTTTTAAGTCAATCTTTTGATACATAGCCTTCCAAAATGGTAAAATGGTTTTCCTCCCCCCGCCCTTCTAACTTTTGAATTAAATTAGTGAAATAATCTCGTGAAAATATACTTTATTTTTTAGTTTGAACGAGATATATTACGCACTTTTTGAGATATAACACATTTTCAAAAAGCGCAAATGTAACTTTGTCATTCATACAAACTTTATGAAAAACAAAGTTGTATTTTGCTGACGAAAAATGGTTGTTATTGAAACTTCTAAATTTTGTGCACAGTGCCTATAATGGAAGATGCCACTACTGCTGCAAAAATGCCTAACACAGCAATAATAAAATTTGTACAGGAGAATGGACAAATTGGAAAAAATATTCGAGCCCTTTGGGCTATATGTCATTGAAAAGCAACCAATTAGAGAAACATTTCTTTGTATGACGACGATTCTGAAATCCACTTAGAAAAAAAGCTAATTATAGATTTGGCTTCAAAGTATTTTTTTTTAAATAAAAGTTATTTTTTTATATTGTGAGCTATTTTTAGGAAACTTGGCAAGAAAAACCATGTATATTTTAAATACCATGTAAATAATAATATAAACCAAAATAACGTCACTGTGCCATTGGTGCATTATAACTCAATGCAATGTGCATGCTTGAAGTGAACGCGCTCCGCCCGCCACCATGAAGTGTGTTCGAACATTTTTGCCCATTCTCCTTAATAATGCAAGCGAACTTCCTGTAAATCGTTAGTGGTACTTAAAACAAAAGATTTTAAATGAAGTCATGGTTTTTTTATAAAGTACTTTTTATGCAGTATTGGTTGTTATAAAGAAAAAGTCAAATTTCTTTTTATTCGCGCAAAAGTAGTTCTCCCTAGCCGCGCCACATATTTTGCGGATAATCAAACAAATTAATAGCTTCACGAGAAAAAAAATAGTAGCAACGAGAGGTAGAGAATAGGTAGATTATGTTTAAATAGGTTCACGTATCGATAATATTTAAAATTATCAAAATGACTTGCTGCAGAGTATACTCTCCAGCCGGACCACAATCTACGACTAGTAACTTCGGAACCAATGACTTCTATCGTACCACACTTGTATGTATGGAAGGTACTTTTTAAGTAGCTTTTTTTGATGTATTAGTTTCTTGGAAAGTGCATCACACTTTTCTGAATTCGAGGTGGTCCGGCCAGAGAGCACTGCTTTGCAGCCGGACCACAAAAGCTACTGAATATTTCATAATCTGTTGAGGTACTTTTAATTTTAATACATTCCTATGAAAGTAGACTACAGGTAGCTGTTATTGTACAATATAGCATCTGGGTACTGATATGTGGTCCGGCCACAGAGGATCACACATTTTTCTGTACCTACTTAAACTGTCTCTAAATTATATTCATATTGCACAAATACAATAATATAAGTGCAGAGATATGAAGAACTAGGTACCCTTTAGTAAACAGATTTAATACTTTGAGAAAATATTTGTCGAGTTTAATATTATAAAAAAAGTGATTTAAAAAAGTTGTTCGTGGATGTCCGCATGTCTGTGTGGATGTATGTGCCACGCACGATTACGGTCGAAAAATACTTAATGTATTATTCTTTGTACCATTTTTAGGGTTCCGTAGCCGAATGGCAAAAAACGGAACCCTTATACTTAGATTCGTCATGTCTGTCTGTCTGTCTGTCTGTCGGTCCGTCCGTATGTCACAGCCATTTTGTTCCAAAACTATTCAGACTACACGATTGAAGCTTGGTAGACAGATGTATTCTGTAAACCACCTTAGGATTTTCATACGAAATAAAAAAGGGGGGGGAAGATGTCTACAAATATGCACAACCTGGTTACCTCTTGGCTAAAAAACCATGGACTGACGCTAAATGTCGATAAAACTAAATTTATCCCCTTCTCCATAAAGAATGCCCCTCTATTCAATCACGAAAACTTCTCTCTAACAGCTCACTCCTGTCCTGTTCTCTTGACGAACAATGCCCTTGTAGGAGAATAATACATACTGTTAACGTTAAGTACCTACTTATGAATGGTGATAGATATACCCTTAGTTTTAACCAACACCTAGATCTTCTTTCCTCTAGAACCCGGAAACTCATTTTCATCTTTGAAAATTTGCAACGTATAGCTGATAAACTATTTAAAAAATGGTGTATCAAGCTCCATGCCAGTCGATATTAAGTTATTTCATCATGATCTGGGGCGGTACAAGTAAAACAACAATGTTAAAAATGGAAAGAGCCCAGCGCGCAGTTTTAAAAATTGAGCCACGGTCTACCCTTTTTATTCTCTACAAAAGATTTTTACGCCAAATGATGTTCGAGGCGAAAATTATTCGTTCTCAACACTGTTCTTAAACAACACTCCTTAAACAAATTCGAACTGATGCTCAAAGCCAATAAAATAATAAAGCATAAAATCTGCCGTCCAAATATTCAATGGGCTACAGCCTACTCGAACAAATTTTTGTTAGCCTAGGAAGTTATTTATACAATAAAATAAATAAAATAAATACTATTTATCCACTCACAAAATATCAATGTAAAAAAATTACTACTACATGGCTAAAGACACTTGACTACGACCAAACCGAATTATTATTAACTGTTATCTCATAACGACATCTAACACAAACGCTTAATATTACAGATTACAGGGGATATAATGGGAAACCTACTCATACACTTACTTACCCATATATATACACACGCACACACACACTCACACACGCATGCACAAAAACATACACACACACACACACACAACACGCATTTAACATAAACACCTTATAGTCAATTTGTTACCTTTGTAAAGTTACTAGGTAGTTGAATACTTTTGTAATCTTATTCTTTTTTTAATCAAGCTCCTAAATTAAATTATAAAAAATATGCATAAGGATAAAAAAAACTATTTACCTGTCTCCACTTGGTCCAGATGAGGAGAGACCGGTTATCTGTCACACAGGTCTCCTAGTGCAGAGGCCAGTCTCCCACATAGACTAATCTTTTTTTGTTGGTTTTGACTAATTTGGCTGTTTTTGTGTATTGTACAAGTATATGTGAGAGAAGAAATAAAGATATATTTTATTTTATTATTATTATACATTCTTTGAGGAGTGTAAAATAGCTAGTGCGGAGGATTATTTACTTACATAAGTCTTTCAATGACGTAAGTGAGCACTAATAATGGATTTTTAGAATTTTTACCCCTCCCTACCTCATGGGGTTAAAAAAGGGGATAATGAAAAACTCGAAAACTATAGGACGATTTTGAAACTTCTTTCCCCTTAATGAAGCTAAGTAGGTATTTACTTTATTTCTGAATGATATAGGCTACATTTTATCCCAATATTCCTACGGGAACGGGTACTGTACCGTGGACATGCAGCAAGCAAGCAGGCATGCAGCACGCAAGCAAGCAAGCAGGCATGCAGCACGCAAGCAGGAATGCAGCATGCAAGCAGGAATGCAGCATGCAAGCAGGCATGCAGCATGCAAGCAGGCATGCAGCATGCAAGCAGGCATGCAGCATGCAAGCAGGCATGCAGCATGCAAGCAGGCATGCAGCATGCAAGCAGGCATGCAGCATGCAAGCAAGCATGCAGCATGCAAGTCTTCTGTCACGGCTCCGGCTTTGCGGGGTTCCGGCGGTCCCATGCCTGGTACTCGTCGCAGATGGCATTCTCTCACCACCTGCTCGTCAGCACGCGTATTTATCATCATCATCATCATCAGTCAGCCGAATGACGCCCACTGCTGGGCATAGGCCTCGCCCAAGGATCTCCACAACGAATATTTATAGTTACTAATAAATATCATCATTTTCATCATTTCAGCCGTACGAAGCCCACTGCTGGGCATAGGCCTCCCCCAAGGATCTCCACAACGATCGGTCCTGCGCTGCCCGCATACTACCGCACTAATAAATATAGCATTTGTTATTGTGGCATCTCATTTAATGGCAAGTGATAGTTATTGCTACTAAATGATTAAATCATTCGTTATTAGTGTAAATAGAAATAGTGCTAACGAATATTATGACCGAGGATCATTATGGCAAATTAAATTATTGCAAAGAATATTATGAAAAACAAGACAATACCTGATTTATTACCGATATGTTAATTTAAAATGCAAAAATAGAAATTGTTTTCAATAACAGTAAACAATCGTCGTTTTATCGACCTTATTATATTTACAGCTTTTAACCCAACTGTTATTATTTTATTTTAATCAGAGGACAGAACAAAAAGCATATGAATGCATCAGTTCTTTTGTCTAAGTAAATATATTGAACTGCATTCTATTAAAATTATGTTTAAGCGTTTGTTTTGTTTTTGTATATGAATTAAAGATTTACACGGGGCAAGTTATTGTAATAGTATTGGTTGTACATTGCTATGTGAGTTTGAACATTGCTATGTTACTTGAAACTCACATAGCAATGTACTGCAATTTCGTGCAAGTACTTGCCTCGTGTAATTCAGCCTTACCTTAAGAGGGGTTAGGCGGTCAGCGAAAAATCACTATGGAATCAACGAGCTAGAAGCTAAAAATCGTAAGCGAAATTCACACTTTTATCAATAAGTTAATAAAAATGTTTAGTTTTTTTTTTATCTTAAACAGTCACGAACCCATGTGTTTGAGATTTTATATTATTTATTATTTTTCTATCGAGCAAAATTTTTCCAATCGTGTTGGAACAGCAGGATTATCGAAATTTCAAACACCTTTGTACAAGTTCAGCTTGGTTTTATTTAAGTTGAATTGACATTAGTAGTTTACAAAGTTTTAGCTTTTCTTCGTGCCTTCAATATGGCCGCGCTTTCGCAGAGAGTCCGGCTACCGGAAGTCTTAGCTTAATACATTGATAATAATATTTTGTACATTACTTATGTAAACCACTATTTATGTTATTATTAATTTAATTGAACATGTTGGTAAATCAATAAACAATTAATTAAAGTTATATCGATGTACAATTCTGTTTAGTTAAATAATATCAAATTAAAAGTACCTACTTGCAACACTAACCGATTATGTGTACAATCTTTTTAATATTGAGAATTTACAAAGTGACAAAGTACTGTCAGCCTTAAACAAGAAATACCTAAGTGTTTATTAGGTACCGATAATTATTTACTTAACAGCTCAGCCATCCTTTCAAGGACGTGTCCCCACGTCTGATACACAATTATGTTAAATAATGTATGTGTTATATTAAATTAATGAACATTAGACAATTAAAAATTTGCAAGTTATAAAACAGTACATTCTCAATGCTAAGAGTAGGTAAAAACTCAAAAATATTTTTAATTACATATATTTTCCATATTATCTACAGAGAAAATTTTACTTATTGAGCAATGAAATCACTATATTTATATGTCGAGAAAGAGTTACTAAATATCAACCTTAAAAAAAAACTTTACTTTTATTTACACCTTGAAAATCGTCTAAATAAACTTAACTTTCACTCAGATCATTTACACCTTGAAAATTATGTAAATGATAGCTGAGCACTTAAATCACGCATATGTCGTTCATACCCTGAAATGTATGTAACAACATTGACATCGTGTATGCATAGGGTGCAGGGAATTGTGCATATAATGTTTAATCAGCCAATAACCACCCTCTACTTAGTCCCATCCTCAGACACCTCATTACTATCACTTTGATCACTACTGGTGCAATCGTCATATGCATTAGCAAAACTAAGCCAGAGAAATATTTTATCAGAAGCAATAATTGCTTCGTACCTCTTTCCTTTTCTGGTTAGCGGTGTATCTTCCACGATGTACCTATCGTTTGGAAGTACCCGCTTTATTTTGTAAGGACCCTTAATTTTTGGTTCTAATTTTCGTGACTGACCCTCCATACCTGGTATAGCTCTAACAATACGTACAAGATCGCCCTCTTTAAATGTTTTATTGTACTTAGCACGCGAATCGTGTCTTTGTTTATCTTTTTCCTGTTGCTCATCTAACAGTTGCTTAGCATCCTGACGAATATTACTCAGATCGTCAGTATGCTTAGTCGGTTGGGTATCTTCTAAGACAGCATTTAAAATACCGTCACTGGGACTCGTTACTCGTCGACCGTATAACAATTCACTTGGTGTTCGCTTAGTAGTCGAATGGATAGTGGTGTTTATGCCTAGTTGGACATCAGGCAAGTACTCATCCCATGCACCTTTTGGTTTGTCATGAGACATTGTGTCCAGTGCGGCTAAAATCGTGCGATTATATCGCTCCGCTTGCCCATTAGCGCGAGGGGTAGCCACAGCGTTATAGATATGCTTTATTCCGGTGTTCTTCACAAAGTCCCTGAACTTTTTGCTCGTAAAACTTGTACCTTGGTCAGTAATAAGTCTTAAGGGCAAACCAAAATAACTAAAATGTTCTTTCAATACGCGAATTGACGTTGTAGATTTTGTGTTTCGCACGGCTGACAGATTCACTAACTTTGTGAATGCATCGACAATGACTAAAATATAAGTGTTTCCACGTTTACTTCTATTAAAAGGTCCTAGATGATCCGCGTGAATGGTGTGAAACGGAATCTCGACTTTTGGAATAGGATGCAAAGCGCCAGTGTTGCTCCCGCCAGGTAATTTGTGGTGTGCACACTCTAAGCAAGAAGCCACATATTTCTTTACAAACCTTCTCATTTTAGGAAACCAATAATTAGCACGAATGCGTTCGAGAGTCTTTTCAAACCCAAAGTGACCGACTTCATCATGGTTATTCTTCAAAATCTGCCATCGTGCTCCTTTTGGTACAACCCACTTTAAAGTAAAGTATCCGATCCTATTACTCGATAAACCCGGCTATTTTTAATTCTATAGTTTTTTAAAATATCCATAACTTTATCAGAATCGGGGTTAGTAAGTACTTCTTTAATATATCTAATGTCGTCATCATTGTCTTGAGCAGTTGCAATCCAGTCATCAGAATCAACCGATAGTATTTCCAAGACTCTACCGTCGTCGCTAACATTTGGTATAGGGTGTCGACTAAGGGCATCCACATGGGACATTTTCTCACCAGGTAGATATTCAATTTTACAATCGAACTCTTGGAATTGAATCCACCATCGGGCGATTCTGGGGACTAGATCGCGCTTTGTCAGGGTAGTACGCAATGCGTTACAATCGGTGAATATAGTAAATCGAATTCCTAACAAGTATACTCGAAATTTATTCAAAGAAGCTATAACGGCTAAGGTTTCGAGCTCAAAAGAATGAAGCTTCTGTTCATCGGCTGTGGTTTGCCTGCTTTAGTAAGCCACCGGTTGAAAACCAAAAGCTTCACTCTTCTGTAGCAGTATACCCGCCACACCAAGCTTGCTCGCGTCCGTATGTAATTGCGTCTCAGCTTCCCTATCATATAACGCCAAAACGGGACGTTTTGTAAGTTCGTTTTTAAGAGTTTCAAATGATTTTTGTTCGCCAGCAGTCCACTGCCATTTTGCATCCTTCTTAAGCAAGGACGTTAAAGGCTTTGCTATAATAGCGAAGTCTTTTACGAAACGTCTTTCGAATTCTTTCGAATTTGAAAAAAATTTGAAACTGCGTCCGTTTTCGAGGAACCTGGCCTTACTCACTCCCCGCTGATTTCAAACCCTAAATAATCGATTTTATCGAAACAAAAACGACATTTGCTTAATTTTAGGGTCAACCCACCCTCACGAAATAGCTTTAAGACTTCTTCGAGACGTTCAATGCCCTCTTCAAACGTACTTGCAGGTATCAGTACATCATCCATGTAGACTAGCGCGTACTTTATCCTCGCTTTGTTAAGAATATGATTGACAGTTCTTTGAAAGTTTGACGGTGCGTTGACTAACCCGAAGGGCATCCTGTTAAACTCATACTGCCCATCAGGTGTGACGAATGCAGTTTTATTTCGTGATTCCTCAGCTATTGGTAATTGGTAATAACGTGACGCTAAATCTAACGACGTAAAAAATTTATTACCAGCTAGAAGATCCAACTGATCCTCAATCCTCGGCAACGGGAAGTGCTCCTTGTGGGTTTTGTTATTGAGTGCGCGATAATCCACGCAAAGTCTCTTTCCTCCTGTTTTCTTTTGAACTAATACAATGGGGCTCGCGTAGGGTGAACAAGAGTCGCGAATAATACCACTATCTAACATTTCCTGAACCATTTTACGAATAAGTTGCCTATCAGGAGCAGAAAGTCGATATGGTCTATAAACCGCTGGATCGCTATCTTTTAGTCGTATGACCATTTCAGTAGCGGTAGTGAATCCGAGATCATGAAGGCCAGATGAAAAACAGGTTTTGTATTGTTGTAAGATACTAATCAAACGTAATTTCTGAACTGGTTCAATATTACCACAGCAAAGTTTTTCATCATCTGAAATTGTTATGTCCATTACACGAGGAGTATGATCTTCAGAGTTGACCAAAATAAGTGCACGCGTAACTAAGCTATCACGAGGTATTATGATGTCATGGTTGGACAGGTTTTGTACTAACAGCTTTCCAGTACCTTCAATGATTTCGTACTCACCCGGTAACAGATAATGCTCTTGATTTGGTGGACCGCGTATTGCCCCATTCACATAGACTTGACTTGTGATATTCCCTTCAGTCTTGACAGTTATAACTGACAATGTGTCGGACTTTATTATCGTTTCACTTATCCGATCTTAAATTACATTTTGATGAAGCATATGTAGGCAATGCTTGGTGTTTCACTATTAGGTCGGTAGCAGTTTTTATTATTTTTATGGATGGACGTTCAGTGTACGTATGGCCTAATAACACCGGATAGTTAATCATATCGTTATCCACTATGTATACCTGAACATTTTGTTCTATTACTCCCTGCAAGTCAATTGTGACCTGAGCAATACCAAGGGGACGATAAGGTATATTACCTAGACCTTTCAAAACTATACCCGTTTCCTCAACAAGCTGCCATTCCAAGCCTAAAGGCATGGCGTCACTTAAACGAACTAAAGTGCAATCACTACCTAAATCAACATGTGACATAACTGTATGTCCATTAACCTATAGGTAACTTATATTTTGTGTTCGGGTTACTTTGAGTACATATATCCATGACCGTTTTAGTATCTTCTACTTTAGGGTTCACATTTTTCTTAGGACAGTTTTCAGCCACGCGACCCCGCCAGTTACAAAGTTTACATTTAATTGCCGGCTTGGGACACAGGTAGAAGTCGTGACCGGTCTCATTACAATTATATCAATTAAGCCGTGATTTATCACTACGTGTAGATTCCGCTATGGCTTTATTGACTTTCCTATCCTTTTCTTTGTTTCTGAAGTCATTTTCCTTTAGTTGGCTTACCTGATTTACCTTGACGGTTTTAAAAAATTTTAGCACCTCTTCCGGTTCTAAAAACTGAGCAGTTTGTGCGCCTAGACGTATACGGCGGTCATCAATACCGAAAACAATACAGTCCACGGCTCTTCTATCCGAAATACCACACCCAGTCAGTAAATTTAACTTTTCATAGAAATAAAGTTCTAAAGGTTCACCAAATCTCACTCTTTTATTTAGCATTTCAGTCAATAATTTGGCATAGTTTTCACGTGACGGAAAAGCTGACAAAAGTTTTTCTTTCCACTCAGACCAAGTGTATAACACGGAGGGAAGACCTTGACACCATGTTTTAGCTATACCACCGAGTTTGGGTAACGCGTAATGAGTGGTTTGTTTATCATTCCACTCGTAAATTTGAGCGCACTCTTCTACTTTATGAATCCAGGAATTAATCGTCTGGTCTTTACACATAGGGTCAAAATACATTCATGACCGGAAAGCTACCTTTATCAGTTTTCTGACCTTTCATCGCACCCAACAACTTTTCTAAAATATCTACGGTAACGTCAGTAACCGACGGTTGTCTTGACTTTTTCGAAGGAGGCTCTAAACTAGTGTCTGAGAACGTAGAACTGCTGTAGTCTGACCTTGGCCTGTATGATCGGCGACTGTGGCGTCTATGAGATTCTGCTCGGCGGCGATAGCGCCGGCGACTACGAACGACGTGACGACCGAGATCGGTGCCTCGAAGCACGCGGTGTCGGCGTCGGCATACGAGTTGTGTCGTGAGACAGCTCGCCACTTGCCATTGCTTTTCCGCGGCTGAGGCGCGTAGGAGTCCTGATTTGCCTCGACCCAGCTTGACTTCGATCCCGGCTACTGCGCCGAGATCGCCTTCGCCTTGCACCCGGGGTGCTGGTCTTAGCACTTGAATTAGGCATCTGAAACTTCCATTGGCATTAGTTTTTACTTTTAAGCTTAGCAAACAGCTACTTTTTTATACTTATTACTTTTCCAATTGTAGAACCAAAAGGATGACAACATGGTGCATTACATTAATTTTCTTTTTTATTTTATTTTATTAATGTTGATACGCCAGGCAAGCAAGTGAATAATAGTACATTACAGCCGAGGACAGGTAAGTAAGAAATTACATTGTCGAAGATGGTTTGAAGCACGAGCCGCAGGCGAGGGCTTTAATCATTCGAGGCAAGGTAATTTGCTTACCGTACAAGGCTTGTATAGTGCTTTTCTCAAGAAATGCGAGGAAATAAAAAAAACTGTTTAACTAAATAATATTTATTAAAATTTATATCACACATGTTCGGGCAATTATTAAATGTACTTAAATGTTATTGTTTTCCCGGGCACACTTATGTATAAATCGCCCATAATAATATTATTTTAATGATGTAGGTATCATTAAAATACGCCAACAACACAGATTCCGAAAACGTATGTGCCTTTTTCCACTTTTCCAAATCAGATCGTAGGTTTTCATATATCTTTCTTTTGATTTTGCTGGCAGTAAGTTTTCTGTTATTCATTTTGCTTCAGCTCTCAAATTTGGTGGAGTAGGTACATACAATGTCTGTATATGTTTCATTGGCAGAACTCATTTTGATAATTTATTACACAATATAAATAAACTGTATTGATATCAAATCAACCGCTGAAAATCATTCCCGCCGTTTTCTTAATATTGGTTTGTGAGGCCAAGTGGAACGGTCATACAGCCTATTGATACTTACTACTTGCTAGTAGCAAGTGCGCAACTTCAGTCCCGCTTCTGGGTGGTAGATGGCGCTGTACATATTTCCCATACAAAATTACTCGTAAAGGATATTTTGTCTATGATAAATCTCATTTTGTTTTTTCGATTGATGTTCGTGCTAAGGGTACATAGCGCTTGTGGTACAATACGAAGTAATATACTCTGTGCGCACCGTATTAAAAAAAAAGTTAACCTAATTATGATATAATAATTACCTAAGTATATAATAATAATAATAATGTGGCTGTATGGTGCAAATGTCCCTTTGCTTTTTCTGTTTTTATACACAGGAATAACGAAAGAAAAAATAAAGAAAAAAGTTTGGTAATAATATCTTTGGGTAGTACGTACCTTTTCCGAGGTAAACATTCTAAATTTGAAAATCACTACAGTAATGAATTTCAGTACTTACTGCACTGATTTTAGTGCAGTAAGTAAGTACTGAAATTCATTACTGCAGTGATTTTCAAATTTAGAATGTTTACCTCGGAAAAGTGCCACGTACTGCATTCTTTTCTCAAATATAATATTAACATTTCAGAGCATAAGTGTGAAAAAAAACTTATTGGCGTTTTCAAGAAATAGAAACAAAAAAAAATTACACTGCATTACTTTCAAAGTTTACGGTAAACTTTCTGTAAGTATTTATTAATATTTCAATTTAACTTCTTTTTCTTTTTTTTTCACAATCAATAATTACATACGTAGTTTTACAAATTTAATTTCATTAAACTTATTAAGCGCAAACTGCTCATTGGACTGCCTTCGTATTAAAATATTTTAAGAAACCATGATAAAATTAAAGATTTGGCAGTATGACTCATTGCCTTCGCCTGTTCCAAAAACAAGGATCTCTCTTTTTTTTTTATTAAAACGAAACGAAACGCGAATTACATAGAAAATGATTATCATTATCAAACTATACAGCTGAAACGAAGCGTTGCTTCATAAAATCACAATGAAAATTATTATCACACTGTTAATATAACTTCATTAAGTTGATTCTCAAACCCATAATTATTAAAGTCATTAAACATTTATTTAATTCACCATATTAATCACAAATCTCGCATAAAAACATTTGGTCATGATCAAACTTTGTTACTTACGTTTTCCAATGGCGGGCAATGGGTGGAGCAAACTTTTCGTTGTAATAACGATTTTTGCTCTTCGTTCCGCTTCTGATTTGTTGGAATAGCAGGATTATCGAAATTTCAAACACCTTTGTACAAGTTCAGCTTGGTTTTATTTAAGTTGAATTGACATTAGTAGTTTACAAAGTTTTAGCTTTTCTTCGTGCCTTCAATATGGCCGCGCTTTCGCAGAGAGTCCGGCTACCGGAAGTCTTAGCTTAATACATTGATAATAATATTTTGTACATACTTATGTAAACCACTATTTATGTTATTATTAATTTAATTGAACATGTTGGTAAATCAATAAACAATTAATCGATATAACAATATCGATGTACAATTCTGTTTAGTTAAATAATATCAAATTAAAAGTACCTACTTGCAACACTAACCGATTATGTGTAGGTACAATCTTTTTAATATTTAATAAATAGATATATGTCGCCAGTCGCCACTGAGGTGGTAAAGAGCGACTGCACTTTCTTTCAAAATGATCCCTTGAATAATACAATTCTGGGTATCGTCCTGTCTTTGATAATTTTCCTTGCAATAATTTCAATTGACATAATGATCCTCAGTCATAATATTCGTAAGCACTATTCTTATTTGTACGAATAACGCATGATATAATCATTTAGTAGCAAAAACTCTCATTTGCCATAAAATGCGATGCCATATTAACAAATGCTATAATTATTAATAACTTGTAAATATCATTTGATATAATCTATATTTGACATAATAATACATGTATTGTCTTATAACGTTTTTTACCTAACGTAATACTACAACGAATTAGTAAAAAACTAATAATATTGAAAAATTGAGAATGAAGTATTTAGAAAAAATTAACCCGTCTCACAACCAGCTTCGATGGGACACGAACTCACGACCTTTCGCTATCCGGGTGACTGTTCTAACCACTGATCTACGGAATCGTTACGAGAAGCGTCGAATTTATCCAATACTTCTTACGCACTGTATACAGCCAGCGTTAATTTCATTAATGTTAAGATATTACTACCCTCACACACGAAAGAAATACCTTTCCAGATATGAGACAATCGCTAAAGATGAAATTATTGCTATTGCAAGTTTTTATATTTTTTTGTTTTTTGCATTCACCATGAAATTTTTATTATTGAAAATAAAGTATTTAGAAAAAATCGACCCGTCTCACAAACAGCCCATCCCAGCCCGTCCCATCGGAGCTGGTCGTGAGACGGGTCGATTTTTTTACCACACTTTTATTAGCTTCACTTGTAACTAAGTCACAATGTAAGAAAATCTTGGAATTCAATTTTAACCTACTTCTAATAGTTGTATTGATTTGAAACTTTGCAAGTCTATATGAATCCGATGACAATATAATAATTTGCTACCATCGAGCTGATCTGATGATGGAGTCAAGAGGTGGACAACAGAACTCTTCAATGGCTGCTAGGAAACCCCTCGAGTTTAGGCTCATTTGTTTTGTTCTGATGAGACCTATTCCCTATACTTGATGGTGAGGGTCTGATGATGGAGCAGGAAGAAAGCCAGTGGCACTTCTTAATAACCACTAGGAAACCCCTCGAGTTTGGGCTCCGTTGTTTCGTTCTGATGAGACTTTTTAGCTGCACTTGGTGGTGAGGGTCTGATGATGGAGCAAGGAGGAAGCCAGTGGCACTCCTTAATGACCAATAGAAAACACCTCGAGTTCCGGCTCAATTGTTTTGTTCTGATGAGACCTAATCGCTACACTTGGTGGTGAGGGTCTGATGATAGAGCAGGGAGGAAGACAGTAGCACTCCTTAATAACCACTAGGAAACTCTCCAGTTTGGGCTCTTTTGTTTCGTTCTGATGAGACCTATTTGCTACACTTGGTGGTGAGGAACTAATAGACTCTACTTGAATTTGTAAAAATAATAAATAGTCACGTCTTTGAGTTATAATGTTTACGGGGTGGGCAGACACATGAATGGACTGTGAAATCGATTACTATTCATCCATAGCTTGCCATTAAATAAACTAAAAAGTAAAAAATAAATATGTACTTTAAAAAACTAAAAATACACACTTTTATAGGAAGCAGACTTAAAAGTACAAAATAACCGTCTATTCAGTAACTGAAATTAAAAAGCGTGGTGCGCGTTGTCAATATTAAGCACTTACTTGAAATGCATGGTTTGCAAAGGGCGCACCACGCTTTTTAATTTCAGTTACTGAATAGACGTTTATTTTGTACTTTTAAGTCTGCTTCCTATAAAAGTGTGTATTTTTAGTTTTTTAAACTACATATTTTTCTAAATAACTAGGTACTTCGTTTTCAATTTCAATAATAAAAATTGAATTGTGAATGCAAAAAAGTAAAAATTTAAATAACAAACGAATAATATTCAAGTCCGACTCAGTCGACCCCGACTGCACGTAGTCTTGTATGCCCTAGCCCTAGAGTCTTATTTAGAGCTGCGACGGCGCGGAGGGGTGAAGCTACCCGCGTGCTGAGGAGCAGGTGGTGAGCGAAAGCCATCTGCGACGAGTAGCAGGCGTGGGACCGCCGGAACCCCGCAGCACCGGAGCCGTGACAGAAGACTTGCATGCTGCATGCCTGCTTGCATGCTGCGTGCTTGTTTGCATGCTGCATGCCTGCTTGCATGCTGCATGCCTGCTTGCATGTTGCATTCCTGCTTGCGTGCTATATGAATGCTTGCGTGCTTCATGCCTGCTTGCTTGCTTGCGTGCTGCATGCTTGCTTGTTTGCTGCATGTCTCCTTGCGTGCTGCATGCCTGCTGTCTGATCTGTTGTCGCGCGCGCCGCAGCTCCAGACGGAGATGCGGCGTAGCACACCGGAGCGTTATACGGTGCAGTCTGATAATCGCCTAAGCAGTAAAAGTAACTAGTAAATGTATGAAACCACGTCGTCAACACGCTGCGCTAGACAAAGTGTGTTTCCGACTTCGCATCATCGTGCGTTGCTGACGCTCCTCGTGCGCTAAGAGGCCGGACATGGCACTGAAGCTCCGCCGCTGGTGAGTGGCGGACGGATCACGGCCCGGCCACGGCCCTGATATGTGTAGGCAGTCCTTAGTTCCAATAATGCGTAGGTTTGGCCGAAGCTCACGTTTTATAAGAACTTTAAAAAAAAACGATAGGCTAATAGTCTCTACGATTCTCTCATGGGGTTCGCGGTTTTTCCAAGACATAAAATTAAATGTACTAAGAAAGCTCTCTTAATATCGCATGCAAAATTATACTACTTTCAATATGGTCGATAAACAAGTTAATTAATTATATTGCATAGGAACCTACTATGATTTACCTACATCACATTATGTGGCTTGTAATTTTTTTTAAACTTCATGAACTTAGCACGCATCTGGTAAACTAATTATTATTCACTTAATCTTAAGAAATTAAATAAAACACTTTTTTATTTATGACATTTATTTTAATTAGAAGAAACATGCCATGTAGGAGTGGATACATCTGAAAAGATAAGAGTGATATTAAATTATGATACTCGTAATAATATTTCGAAGACTTAAAATCTTAAGTAGCTGTGCTCTTTTTATCATACATACACTAAGGTACGTAAAAATGCTCTTCACATAGCTATTCAGTATTTTAGCGTTTCTAATTGCATTTATTCGCTAAAATTCAGGTGGAGTTCCAAAACATGATAATTCCAGTCCACACATCGTCATGGATACAGGTTTGCAAATATTCGTATAGTAGCAGCTGTGGCACTGGCCTTCATTATGGATGGATAAGGAGAAATCGCATAGGTACCTATAAGGACAATTAGACCCACTTAAAAAAAACAAAACCCAAATAAAACGTTATGAACATTTTATTTGGTCGAAAAAAACGTACACGCGAATTCGAATAACTATGTGAAATGCCTCCGTAACACAGTATGTAATGTCAGTACAGGTACAGTGGCACAATCTTTTCTGTTCCGGTGACAGCGGCGCTATGTACGTTTTTCTTTTTTTTGTAGCAATTTACCCGGCCCTGACTTCAAAGACCTTCAGCCTCCAGCAGCGCTATGGTTGGACTATACACTTATTTATACTATTAGTAGAGTATAATAAGTTTATGGGTTGGACATCAACTGGACAGCAGAATGACATTTAAAAAAACATGATAGTTTCACATTTTGGCCACCGGAACAGATAAGTTTGTGGCACTGTACAGAAGAAGATATTATATGGGCGTTTGTGCACTACACTGAATTTTACCGATCCGGCGGTCCGTTTTTTTCCGGACCGATATGGCAGCCATGAAAAACATATGGGCGCTTGTGCACCACACTGAATTTTACCGTCCGTCATTTTACTTTTCCCCATTCCGGACCGTTTTTTTCCGTTCCGAGATGACGGCAATGAAAAACATATGCACGCTTGTGCACTACACTGAATTTTACCGTCCGGAAAAAAACGGATGGTTTATAATCATAAATCACTACATAGTATAAAACAAAGTCGCTTCCCGTCTGTCTGTCCCTATATATGCTTAAATCTTTATAACTACGAAACAGATTTTCATGTGGTTTTCACTAATAGGTAGCGTAGTTCTTCAGGAAGGTTTTAATATATAATTTATGAAAGTTTTGTGTAAATTGGTAGAAATATAACGATAATTGTCGAAAGTGCCGGCAAATGGCAAGCCGCCCAGTAGCTTTCAGCAAAAACGCTGCCTAATCCTTTCGAGGTTTAAAAAAATAATGCATGTTGGGATATTCCTCTTCTATAGATCTACAAAAAAGTCCGCGATAGCATATGTCTATCTTTTAAGGATAGCATATTATAGCCATATTATGCCTTAAAAAATGGTTATGAACAATGCGGTAATTTGGAAAGCTATTTAAACGGATACAGTATGAACCCTTATCAATCTAAATACGTTAGTTGCTTAAAGCATTTCATGCACATTATTTTACTCTTTTACACCATATAATTTAAATTAATATCTTAGGAGTTATCGCAAATAAATGAACGCACGCCAAAATAAATTCAAGCGCCTTTCTCGATTGACGACCGATTTGGCGCAGGAGTAGGCTACCCACCTTCTGCGCCAGTGGTCTCGGGTTCGATTCCCGAACAAGAAAAATATTTGTGTGCATGAACATGTCTATTTGTCTTGGTCTGGGTGTTAACTATGTATAATATGTATGTATTTACAAACAAAAAGTATTTAAGTATATAGGTATTTATCCGTTATCAAGTTTTCCATGATACAGTATGGGCTTAGATAATTGGTGTGAATGTAAGAAGTTATTTATTTTTTATTATTATTATTATTTCTCACCAATAACACGTAATATATCTAGCACCAAAAATATGGATTTGAAATTTTTGTTTGTCTGTCTGTTGTCCGTGTTTCACGCAAAAACTACTAAGCGGATTTTGATGAAACTTTTTTTGTTATATAGCTAGCTGTAGACATTCGATAGTAGTTTAAAAATAATTTTTCATCAAGCCTCAATTAATTGTGATTTCGGTAAAATGACCCTGTTAGGTACCTTTCACTGATAAGAGGATGAACCCAAAATTCTTTCTGTCTTCTACGTCTTCGTACATAAAGCATTAAAGCAAGTAATTGCTGACGTTCCAAGGAACTCATTATTCCTCTCGTTTAAAACGCGTCCGTAGAGTGTAGTTTCAAAGCGATCACTGCGCTGCCCCGGCCAGTAAAAAACCGGACAAGTGCACAAGCCTATCATCCGTGTTTTTCATGCCACGCCGGTCCGTAAAAACACGGACCGCCGGATCGGTAAAATTCAGTGTAGTGCACAAACGCCCTTTGGTCGTTTGTGCACTACACTGAATTTTACCGATCCGGAAAAAAACGGATGCTTGTATTTTAATAATTTAATCATTTATAATAGTAAGAATTCATTTATTTCGTGTAGTTTCAATGTATTGAACCCTAAACTACACGAAATAAATAAATTCTATTATTTATAATTAATCATTTATATTAGTAATTAATTAAATACAAGCATCCGTTTTTTTCCGGATCGGTAAAATTCAGTGGTAGTGCACAAACGCCCTTTGGGTGCGTTCACACAGGAACGGAGCTGGGCGGGGTTGAACTGTGTTTTCATTTGTACATTTGATACAACAGGCGATGTCGACTCAACTGACATAATAATAATGTATTGTATTGAATCATAGCTCAACACCGTGCAGCCCGGCGGCGTACCGCCACGCAGCTCCGCTTCTGTGAAAACGCAACCTAAGTGTTAGTTTATGAATATGCATTTTGCGTTATCAACAGAATGCGTCAGACTTACCAGGAGTATTTTCATGTAAGGTAGCTCCTAAATTCGACTAGTACCATCAGTGGCAAATTGATGTGACTACGAAATAAGTTGCTAAAGCACTATCACAACCAACGGAGACATTGCAAATTGAAATAGTACTTCGACACAGTACAAATATAAAATGTTCATCGTATAAATATTTGTCGTGTGTGGAGATTGAACCCTCGGTCCTAGGCAAATAGGTAGGATTAGTACTAACGCAGAATCGGGGCCGTCTACGTCTGCATAAAAACAGCATGTGGTTGAGTCGGATTTTAAAGGTGCACTGTTGTGGTAGAATTTACAACATTAATTCTGCATCGTTGCAACGTGGTTTCAGTTCCTTAGACGATCTAAAGAGAGAGAGAGAGAGAGGGAGACAGAGAGAGAGAGAGATAGAGAAATATGGATATTTTTGTGACGATCGTGTAGAAAAAGTTAAACTGACAAAAATTACAACTACAGGCAGGAACCCAACACTATTTAAAATAGTAACTATTGTGTGTTACTTTTTAATAAGGCGTAGAAGTTCATGTACTAGTTGATACTTGAAACACTCATTATTTTTATCTTTAGCCCTAGCACCGACGAATCCGGGTACAGTGCCACAAACTTTGCTGTGCCGGTGACAGCGGCGCTACGTACGTTTTTTCTTTTTTTTTGTAGCAATTTAACCGGCCCTGAGTTCTAAGAATTTCAGCGGCCAGCAGCGCTATGGTTGGACATCAACTTGACAGCAAAATGACATTAAATACAACACTTTAGTTTCACATTTTGGCCACCGGCACAGCAGTTTGTAACACTGTAATTTCTGATTCGGTTTCGGACTTTTTCTAGTTTGATAAGCGCAGCAATGACTGTCAGTGTTGCCGCTTCGACCAAAGAGTATACTTTGAAGGGGACATTTCTGTTGTTTTGATTTAAAAAATCGTTGGTGTATGTCTTGTGAATCGTGATATTTTCTATAAAAATATCGAATCATTCGCGTGGTGCATTGTTATTTGAAAGAATGTTCGACCGAAACAATCGCTGTTTAAACTTTAAAGTTACTGTTCCATTTTATGAAATAATATTTAAACCCTTGTTTTTACTTTCAATCTAATATCGGAGAGAAGTAATTAGATATTTTACCTACATAATAAAACAGGTACCTTCTTATGGCTATGGTGCAACATTAGACAGCTGTCCGTTGTTACTTGGTCTTTCTCCTTTGTCAGAAAAACTGCTTTATTGAACGCATAATTGTATTTACAAGTTGACTTATTGTAGAATTGCCATACATTTCTGACAGGTAGGTCACATATCCTCGGTAAAATTTTATACCTCGGCGTAATAACTTCTTAATTAACTTTTGTTTTGTTTTTCTTTTTTTACCAAAATGGGGCTTACATCAATTAGTGAGAGTAGTGATAATGAAGAAAACGGTTATTGAACGTCAAAGAAGAATATTTAAAAAAAGAATAAATTTTTCTTTAGGTGTGACTGGTTTCACATTTAATGAGAATCTTCCTGTATAAACTCTTTACTATTATTTTCAGGCGCTGTATCAACAAAAATAACATTTAATATATTTTTTACAATATGTAGAATTGTAAACTACCATGACATATTTGTAAAATATTATTGTCAAGTAATATGACAGGCGATTTTTAGAGTTAGATAGTAAGTTTTATTGAACAGAGTTTACAAGAGCGACAACTTACAATTATTTCTCGGTTTTTTCTCCATATGGTTTATTGAACAGCAATCTAGGACAATTTGACAATAATTATGTCACTTTTTGACAAATTTGTCGGTTTGTAAATTTTATTGAATAGGGCCCAGGCCGCAGATCACCTGTAGTAGTAGTAGCAGGCCAGGCTAAGGTAGTGATTGCTTGAAACGGAATACTGCATTACTTAATACAATACACTTGAATGCTCCTGGTAAATCTTCAAATTTACAAAAATAAAAGAAAACACTTCAACATTAACCTGTACGCTCGGATTAGGCACACAGACGTCCTACACATTTTATCGCCGTAACTCGGATTAGGCACACATGTGTACCTCAGCCAACCACTCGAAAAATTGCTGTTACAGGTTAATTAATACAGTTTAAATTTTCAATTCCGCCTCTAGAAGTTCGAGACTGATGTCTGGGTGTCACGTTGCATCGATTCTCCGAGCGTACAAGTATATTAGATTACTTATGTATCGTTTACAACATTTGTTAATATTTAAAAAGTCACCTTATCCATTGCAAACTCCTATGAATAGAATAAGGTTGCGATTTTTAATGCAAAATATAAATGGATGGTCAGCTTTAACAACAATTTCTATGGGTTCCAGAACAGCTGCCCTTGTAGATATCACAACAGCTGCAAATAAAACTACTGTTAGTAAAAAAGGTTAATAACCCTAAACCCGGTGTTAATTAAGTATTGGATCATGTTCTTTTAACACTACCTTATCCATAGTATACTCCAGAGAAAACAGTTACTTTTCTGTTTACTATTAGGAATATAAAAGGATGATCTGCATTCACAATTAATTCTGGTAGAGGTGCTATAGGCAGCGATAGCGTGGTTACAACCACTGCTACAAACGTTAAATCTTTTATTAAAACTCTTATAGGTATATTAAGTGCTAAATTTCAAATAAGATTTAAATTCAATGATGCTAGGGATAAGAATTTCCAAGTCAGTACAGAATTACTTCAAATCTTGTCAAGTTAATGAATTCAACCACCATGTCCGATGGCTAACTGACCAAACTATTCAACAAACTGTGTGTGTTTAAACAAATAATGTATTTTAACATTTTAAATTGTGAATTTATCAGAAATATTACCACTAGCTGCAGCAGCTGTAGTTCCTTCCTCGCTTAATGAGACATAAGCTTTCTGTATAGCATCAGATACATATAATGGTTCATCTGGCACTATCATTCCTCTTAATTCAGCATTGGCGGTGAAAATTGTCTTAACTCCTATCTGAAAATATTCAATAATATGAAAAACAAACAAAACCACACAAATCAGTTTTGTAACAGTAAAAAGAACAGTATACTTACAGATTTCAGTGTATCTACCAAGTTTGTAGTAGTTTCAAGTACAAATTTCGGTAAAAATATTTTTAAGGTTTGTATCGCAAGACTATTTAAGAAAGTACTGGATATAGCGGGGTCTTGGAGCTTATTAAGTACGTTCGATAAACCATATCGTTGATTCGGCAATACCATAACGAATGAAACGTTTTGATCCTGGTAAGGTATTTCTACAACCTGGAATTATAATAAATAATTATATTATCAATTACTCGTCTTAAAAGTTTTAAGTGATAATTCGCACCCATCTTTGAATAGGCCTATGTCCAGCAGTGGGCGTCGTTCAGCTGACATGATGATGATCTTTGAATATTGTCTATCAAAAATATAAAATAAAAGGACAAAGGGAATGCATTGCAACTGAATTATAAACCCTTATCTCTCTAAAATATAGTTTTTTTTTACAATCACACCAAATTTCTAAGCCCATGTAAATTTCATTAAGAAACTGTGTCATGGAAAACTTGATACTTAACGGAAAAACGTTTAAAAAAAAAATGTAACCGCCTTCAAAAAGGATCTTCAAACAAAAATTAACAAACACTAAAAAACGAAAAAATAATAAGATATTTTAATTCAAAGGACGATGATACGTGACTTTTTCTAATTTATCTTGGTACTTACTGAACTGTTTGAAGTCGGTGCCAAGCCAAAAAGAATAAGAACGAAATATTATTTATTTATTCATTTATTTTATTTTTAATCGGAAAACATACAGTGATACATAACTAAATGATATCTTATTGGATTCTATACACCAATTACATGTTTCCACATATACTGAGTGAAACAACAAACATATTTAATTTAATAGTAAGTACCAAGATAAATTAGAAAAAGTCACGTATCATCGTCCTTTGAATTAAAAAATCTTATTATGTTTTTCGTTTTTTAATGTTTGTTAATTTTTGTTTAAAGATCCATTTTGAAGGCGGTTAATTTTTTTTTTAAAACGTTTTATTTTTCGGTTTTTAGTGTAAATAATCGTAGCTTAAGAAACTTCATGGTAATAATCACCATGTAGTTTCTTAAGCTAGTTACATGATAAATTGTTGTAAATATCCTATCCGTTACGGAATTCAGCTTTCCATCTTTAGCTACTTAGATAACTTGAAAGAATACAACTGAAGGTCCATTCGTGCATATGGTATTTATAAAACATCATATATATATAACTCCTAACTGAAACTCCTAATAAAAAAAAATAAAAAAACTGTTGAAGAGTTTCACCTCTCATTATCAGCTTACCTTAATAACCTGAAAGAATATAACTATTGGTCCATACGTACGATTAATACTTAAAGAAATATTCTCCAGCTCCTAACCGTTAAAGAGTTGTAGCTTCCATCACCAGCTCATCACTATGAGATGATGGCTACCAGATGCAAATACTTGACTAACTTAAAAAATAAGTGGAACGCTTGCCTATCTTTGAGAATTTCTCTCAATTTTCCTAAGATTTTATCTCCTGGTCCTGACTTGGTGAAAATAAGATCAGGCCAGAAGTAGGTACCTACCAACTTTCAAAAAAAAATATTTTGCAAATGATCCCCTTTTTGATGAAAATATGAAATTGTCCATATACCTAAATATAGTCTAAATACACATTATTTAGGATAACTCCTGAACTTCTTGTCAGATCTTGATGAAATTTGAATGGGACTACACGAGAAGCGTCACCTTTTAAATAAAAAAAGAACTATCCAAATCGGTTCATTAACTAAAAAGTTCTGAGGTAACACACATAAAAAAATATATATATATACAGTCGAATTGATAACCTCCTCCTTTTTTTGAAGTCGATTAATAAATATATACTTAAATACTTTTTGTTTGTAAATACATACTTAATATGCATAAAAAACACCCAGACCAAGACAAATAAAGTAAAGTAAAGTAAAAGCATAATTGTATTTACAAGTTGACTTATTGTAGAATTGCCATACATTTCTAACAGGTGGGTCACATATCCTCGGTAAAATTTTATACTTCGGCGTAATAACTTCTTAATTAATTTTTGTTTTGTTTTTCTTTTTTTACCAAAATGGGGCTTACATCAATTAGTGAGAGTAGTGATAATGAAGAAAGCAGTTATTGAAGAAGTCAAAGAAGAATATTAAAAAAAAGAATAAATTTTTTTTTAGGTGTGACTGGTTTCATATTTAATGAGAATCTTCCTGTATAAACTCTTTACTATTATTTTCAGGCGCTGTATCAACAAAAATAACATTAAATATATTTTTTACAATATTATATGTAGAATTGTTAACGGAAAAACGTTTTAAAAAAAAATGTAACCGCCTTCAAAAAGGATCTTCAAACAAAAATTAACAAACACTAAAAAACGAAAAAAAAAAAAGATTTTTTAATTCAAAGGACGATGATACGTGACTTTTTCTAATTTATCTTGGTACTTACTGAACTGTTTGAAGTCGGTGCCAAGCCAAAAAGAATAAGAACGAAATATACTGAGTGAAACAACAAACATATTTAATTTAATAGTAAGTACCAAGATAAATTAGAAAAAGTCACGTATCATCGTCCTTTGAATTAAAAAATCTTATTATGTTTTTCGTTTTTTAGTGTTTGTTAATTTTTGTTTGAAGATCCATTTTGAAGGCGGTTAAAATTTTTTTAAAAACGTTTTATTTTTCGGTTTTTAGTGTAAATAATCGTAGCTTAAGAAACTTCATGGTAATAATCACCATGTAGTTTCTTAAGCTAGTTACATGATAAATTGTTGTAAATATCCTATCCGTTACGGAATTCAGCTTTCCATCTTTAGCTACTTAGATAACTTGAAAGAATACAACTGAAGGTCCATTCGTGCATATGGTATTTATAAAACATCATATATATAACTCCTAACTGAAACTCCTAACTAAAAAAAAAAAAAAAACTGTTGAAGAGTTTCACCTCTCATTATCAGCTTACCTTAATAACCTGAAAGAATATAACTATTGGTCCATACGTACGATTAATACTTAAAGAAATATTCTCCAGCTCCTAACCGTTAAAGAGTTGTAGCTTCCATCACCAGCTCATCACTATGAGATGATGACTACCAGATGCAAATACTTGACTAACTTAAATAATAAAAATTAAGTTCAAAAACTAAAACCCGACTACTGAAAAATCACGCTCTAAAAAGTATGAAACAAGAAAATATTCTCATCTGAAATTGCCGTGGTCGTATGCCACTTTTCCCTAGAATGAAAATATTGTTTTGTTATAGTAAGAGGCATACGACCACGGCAATTTCAGATGAGAATATTTTCTTGTTTCATACTTTTTAGAGCGTGATTTTTCAGTAGTCGGGTTTTAGTTTTTGAACTTAATTTTTATTTATATTATTTTGGGGTCATAATTTTGCGCTGTGTATTGCCGGCACATAAAAAGAATGGCACTACCCTCTCTCTTGTCGTGGGTGTCTTAAGAGTCGAAAGAGGGAAAACTGCATTAGGAGATAGGCAGCAGCGTCTCCATGTTACAGCAAGCCATACTGCGATCGCCAACACTTTTATCATGTCGACCAAGAAGCACATATTCAATGATGTCAGTGATCAACGCTGTTAAGACAGGAAGCGATCACCGCATGGTCAGAGGCACATTGAATATCAACGTTAAGCTTGTAAGATCGCGGCTGATAAATCCAAGCTCCGACCAATACCGGCTCAAATTCAAGGCAATGGCTCTTATGCAGCTTAAAAACAACAAGGCGGCGGGCGATGACGGAATCACAACAGAGCTTCTGAGAGCGGGAAGCCGATACTTAAAGTTCTTCAGAAGCTTTTTAATTCAGTCATCCTCGAGGGCAAAACGCCAAAGGCATGGGACATAAGCGTTTTTCAAGAAACCCTTTAGAGAGTCTTATCACCCGATAAGACTAAGAGTATAACTTGCCACTTTGCTTTGCGTTCGTGGACTATGAGAAAGCCTTTGATTTGATCGAGACCTGTGGGCGGTACTGCAGTCTCTACAGAGGTGCCAAGTAGACTACAGGTACATGAATCGATGTGCTCAGGTACTTATACCAAAATGCCATTATGTCAGTCCGATTACAGAACCAGAGCTCTAATCCTCTCCAACTACAGCGAGGTGTGAGACAGTGAGACGTCATCTCTCCAAAACTGTTCACAGCTGCGTTGGAGGATATTTTTTAAGCTTCTGGATTGGAAAGGATACGGCATCAACATCAATGGCGAGCACCTAACACACCTACGGTTTGCCGATGATGTAGTTCTTCTTCTTATGGCTGAGACCTTGGAAGACCTGAACACAATGCTCGAAGATCTCAGTAATGCTTCTCTAAGAGTGGGTCATAAGATGAACATGTATAAAACGAAAATTTTATGTGAAATGCCCATGTTGCACCTGCTCCAGTTAATGTTGGGGACATTACACTCGAAGTTGTTGACCACTTTGTTTATCTAGGGCAAACGGTCCAGTTAGTTAAGTCCAACTCGACAAAGGATCTCTTGATGAATCCAGCTCTGATGGGCAGTGTTCGGGAAGCTCCGGCATATATTCGCGTCCGAAATACCTCAATGTTTCAAGACGAAAGTCTTTGACCAGGTGTGTGTTGCCAGTAATGGACGTGAGACTGACCTATAGAAGTCAGACGTGGTCTTTTACTATGTATCTCATAAGAAGGCTCAAAGTCACCCAGCGAGCAATGGAGAGAGCGATGCTTGGTATTTCCTGCTCGATCGAATCAGAAACGATGAGATCCGCAGAAGAACTAAAACAACCGAAGGATTGCATCGTTGAAGTGGCAGTGGGCGGGACACATAGCGCGGAGAACCGATGGTCGTTGGTGCGGTAAGTTTCTCGAATGGCGATCTCGTACCGGACGACTTTCCGTGGGCACGCCCCCTACAGGGTGGACCAACGATCTGGTCAAAGTCGCGGGAAGCCGCTGGATGCGGGCAGCGCAGGATCCATTGTTGTGGAGTTCCTTGGGGGAGGCCTATGCCCAGCAGTGGACGTCGTTCGGCTGATATGATGAACTAAATTATTACCTAATAATGTGAGTCTACCTACCTATTTTCGTCAAACAATGCTGGGGTGGTATGGAATGCCATAAACATACATTATATTATACAAGGGCCTAATCATGTAGGATAGTATTTGCTAGGGGAAATAGTCTTAGTTCGCTGTCCCTGTAAAGATGTCAAATTCCATTTATGTAAGCAAAGCCACAAGCAACAACCAATAAAATATATATTTTTGAAACGAGCTCACCAAGAGCTTTCATTTGATACCAAACACGATATTCTATTTTTAAAAACGTTTTTTAGTTCACAACTTTATGTCTTCTAGAGGGCGCCATATTCAATTTCATGTGACGTGACATAGCCTATAACCAGCAGACAATCGAGACGCTTCCAACGATACCTCAATTGTGAATATATGATCAGCAGTTTAGAAGTTATGCGGGAACAGATGAACATACATACATACATACATACATACATACATACATACATACCGGTCAAACTCATAACCCTCCTTTTTTTGCTTTGCCGTAGTCGGCCAAGCCAAATACTTGACTAACTTAAAAAATAAGTGGAACGCTTGCCTATCTTTGAGAATTTCTCTCAATTTTCCTAAGATTTTATCTCCTGGTCCTGACTTGGTGAAAATAAGATCAGGCCAGAAGTAGGTACCTACCAACTTTCGAAAAAAAAAATATTTTGCAAATGATCCCCTTTTTGATGAAAATATGAAATCGTCCATATACCTAAATATAGTCTAAATACACATTATTTAGGATAAATCCTGAACTTCTTGTCAGATCTTGATGAAATTTGAATGGGACTACACGAGAAGCGTCACCTTTTAAATAAAAAAAGAATTATCCAAATCGGTTTATTAACTAAAAAGTTCTGAGATAACACACATAAAAAAAAATATATATACAGTCGAATTGATAACCTCCTCCTTTTTAACCGACTTCAAAAAAAGGAGGAGGTTATCAATTCGACTGTATATTTTTTTTATTTTTTTTTATTTTTTATGTGTGTTACCTCAGAACTTTTTAGTTAATGAACCGATTTGGATAATTCTTTTTTTATTTGAAAGGTGACGCTTCTCGTGTGGTCCCATTCAAATTTTATCAAGAACTGGCAAGAAGTTCAGGAGTTATCCTGAATAATGTGTATTTAGACTTTATTTGGGTATATGGACGATTTCATACTTTCATCAAATTAGGGATCATTTTCAAATTTTTTTTTTCGAAAGTTGGTACTTCTGACCTGATCTTACTTTCACCAAGTCAGGACCAGGGGATCAAATCCCAGGAAAATTGAGAGAAATTCTCAAATATAGGCAAGCCTTATGCGTTCCATTTATTTTTGAAGTTAGTCAAGTATTTGCATCTGGTTGTCATCATCTCATAGTAATGAGCTGATGATGGAAGCTACAACCTCTTAACGGTTAGGAGCTGGAGAATATTTCTTTAAGTATTAATCGTACGTATGGGCCAATTGTTATATTCTTTCAGGTATATTAGGGTGAGCTGCTGACGAGAGGTGAAACTCTTCAACAGTTAGGAGTTATATTATGATGTTTTATACATACCATATGCACGAATGGACCTTCAGTTGTATTCCTTCAAGTTATCTAAGTAGCTAAAGATGGAAAGCTGTAAGCCTAGCATGACCACCCAAAACTCGATATGTATCGCATGATAAAGCGATTTCTCGACATTCAAACGTCAAAACCCATAGTCTTTTGACAGTTAAACCGGATAACTTATCATATCATATCGCGTTTTGGTTGGTCATGCTAGGGGGGCTGAATTCCGTAACGGATAGGATATTTACAACAATTTATCATAATCACCATGACTGTAGTTTCTTAAGCTACTTCACTAAAAATCGAAAAATAAAACGTTTTTGAAAAAAAATGTAACCGCCTTCAAAACGGATCTTCAAACAAAAATTAACAAACACTAAAAAACGAAAAAAATAATAAGATTTTTTAATTCAAAGGACGATGATACGTGACTTTTTCTAATTTATCTTGGTAGTTACTTACTGAACTGTTTGAAGTCGGTGCCAAGCCAAAAAGAATAAGAACGAAATATACTGAGTGGAATAACTAACATATAAAAAAATACCCGGTCCCAAGCGTGAGGTGTAGGACGTAATTACCTTAATATGTATAAGACGGCACCGACTTCAAACAGTTCAGTAAGTAACTACCAAGATAAATTAGAAAAAGTCATGTATCATCGTCCTTTGAATTAAAAAATCTTATTATTTTTTTCGTTTTTTAGTGTTTGTTAATTTTTGTTTGAAGATCCGTTTTGAAGGCGGTTACATTTTTTTTTCAAAAACGTTTTTTTTGAAGTCGATTAATAAATATATACTTAAATACTTTTTGTTTGTAAATACATACTTAATATACATAAAAAACACCCAGACCAAGACAAATAGACATGTTCATGCACACAAATATTTGTCTTGTTCGAGGATCGAACCCGAGACCTCTGGCGCAGAAGGCAGGTATCCTACCCCTGCGCCAGATCGGTCGTCAAAAGTTGCAGTGATAAAAGCTATTTCTTTGGAAGCAACATCAACCGTCACTATTTGACCAAAGGTGGTCTCTTAAATCTCATCCTAATCGTAATGTCCATACCTGTGCATCAATTTCATCGTTGTTGGAATATTTAAATTTGTTCTTTTGGTACATCATTTGAACTTTGCTCGTCTTATCTTCGCTGTTGTAGAAGTCTGATTCCTGTGTATTATTAGGATTAAATTCTGTTTTCCATGTACCCTGAAAGAAGAAAGAAATATTTGCTTTAAATTTGTAGGCACAAATTATTAGTAAAAGCCTTATTGAAAAAGTAAGAATGTTACAGACCTTGAAGTAAATTGCATTTGTTAACACTAAACGTGTAAAGGAGTCGAACATATCAGATGATACCAATTGCGTTATTTTGCCTTTAGTTGCATCTGAAACCTGATAAAGAAGATTAGTAAAAGAGATAATGTTTGCTATCAATAAAAAAAATTACATTTATTTCCAAATCCTACTATAATATTATAAATGTGAAAGTTTAGATATTTGGATGTTTGTTACTCAATCACGCCAAAACCGATGAACGGATTTGTCCTTATCTAAATCTGACGATTAAAAATCTAATCATAACAGTGATGTTTCCAGCATTATTGTGTTCCGGCAGTTAGAGATAAGATAGCCAGTTACTCAGTGTTTGAGGATTCCGGGAGTAGTGCGCTTCCACCTTCAGCCTTATCACCACTTAACATCAGTGCCCGTAGTGCAAGTTTTTATGTCAAAAAACGCAAACTATTTCGAATGCGTATTAATGTCAATTTGTATGAAAACTGTATAAGCGCCTCTAGCGGCGAGTAGCGCGCTTATATAGTTTTCATACAAATTGACATTAATACGCATTCGAAATAGTTTGCGTTTGCTTGACATAAAAACTTACACTAGGGGTACAGGTGTGATGAAGGCTAAGTGCTACCCCGTAGTGGATAAAAAAAATTATAAATAAAATATTGGAAAACAGGTACTTTTTAGCCTGCAGAGGAACATATGCTACTTTTTCCCGGAAAAATATCACATTCCCGCGGGATAACGTCGTGTAGTAAACATGGGCGAGGCCGCGGGCGGAATAAAGCTAATTGTCTATAAATCCTACCTGTTTGTTAATAGTGTCAGCTGCTTGGGTAGCTTGGTTGAAGTTGATGCTCTGTACTGAGGCTTTAAACACTTGGACTGCATCCGAATTAAGGGAGGCACTTAATTTATACTTGTCTGCTACATAAACGCTATTGGTAAGATCTAGCTCTGTGCCTTGAGCTACTTGGAAGGATTCTAAAAATGGTGGAAAGGCGCATCGTATCTGAAAATATTTATTGCATTAGTTTCGAAGTTAAAAGGCAATTAAGTGTATGTTTTCATAAAATAATTGAAGACCCACCTGATCTCTGGTTTTAAGATTCAAAACATTATTCATGATTTCGGTAAATGTTGAACCGTTTGAATACGCTGCCAGTATGCCCATAAGTGACATAATGGAAGATGGAGATGAGAAGACACTCTTTCCAGGATTACTTTTCACTTGTTCCTGAATCACAAAAAAAAATGTGAAATAAATAACTTTACTTTGGTTTAAAATAGGTATGAGCTAAGTTTATCACAAAAACGTATTGGAAATAGAAAAAAAACCAATTGTATCTCCTTAAATATTATAAAAATACACATCACTATTATTTTAATTTAAGTATGATGATAAAACGTCTGCATCTCAGTATGTATATGTATACGCCACCACCTAGGCTGTAAAGTTGTCTTCGGATGCAATCGAATCTATAGTTTGATATAATAGGTCTTTACCTATGAAATTGCCGTTTTCTATGGGGAAATTGTAGGAAGTTGGAATCGGCATACAAAGATATTTGAGGGTTTCTTGGACATGTGAACTCCGAATTCAACGAAACTATCGAGATATGATCAGACAAAATTATTCTAACTAGTTATTGCCTATAATCACTTTGGACTGTCTTAGAATAAAAAAAACTGTTCAAAGCTGTCAAATTGACGACAACCAAAGAGCGGTACTTTGAAGCAGTTATAAAAAATTTGGACGCGTGTTTAATTATTCTTTTCTTAGATGTTTAACATGACGACATACTCTATTTTCGAAACTGACTATTAATTTTGATATATTGATATTAATTAAAAAATTAGAGACCATTAAACATGTGAGAAAAAGACGGCAATTTCATATGTAAAGACCTATTATATAGTTCGGATTACGCTTGATATTAAAGCTCTTTTAAAATTTTACAGTTCGTATCTGCTTCCGAATTCAGCGTACCTAATAATATTGGTTAGTGAAGTTATAAAAAGTCCACGACAGCAAAAAACCACTACAGTTCATCATTACAAAACGTAAAAGTGTTTTTTTTTATTTGAAATTCTACAAACATAAATGTACTCAGGTATTATTTAGAAGACAAAATCTATGACGACCAACACTTACGGTAAGGAACTTCAGTGTGAAGCCATTGCTTCCATCCTCGAGTAACTGTTCCTGACTAGCTACATCAGTACAATTGTAGGTTGGTTGGCTTGGATTATCTGGTGTTGTGGAACCACCACAATCTGAATCTTCTTGTTCATCTGAAGGATTCGAAAGTAAATAGTTATCACCATAGGCGAGAATAGTCGGTTTAAAGCTCAGATCATATAATACAAAGATATGCTAAGGGGGTGTGGCAGGCGTCCCAGACCATACGATTAACAGGTTTAGTCAAATAATTTGCAAAAGGACTACATAATAATAATAACAATAGTAGTAAATAATACGTTCCGATAGTCATATCTGCCCATGGTCTGATAGCCAAGAGCCTCGATAAACACTTTAATGCCCGAACACTCGTACGCTACTTATCTTTGGGAGCGTCTCAAACATAGCCCTGTCACTTTAAAAGTCAAACGTATGAAAGAGATGCCATGATGTTTGAGACGCGCCCAAAGATGATTTGCGTTCGAGAATTCGGGCGTAAGAGGCTTGCGTTTGCGTTAGATGGCTAGATCAAGAGTCTGAACTGTATTTTTTTAATGTTATATTTTTTGTGTTATACATTGTAAAAATTTTATATTTAGAAATATAAATTTCTATGTATTTTAAATGTAATAAAGGATATAATAATAATAATTCATAACTGTTATGAAAAAAACAGGATTTTTTCCATATTAAAACGTGTTTTCGAGTCCGCCATATTTCTGGGACTCAAAAACAAATTCTAAAATGGTTTAAAATCCTGTTTTTCATAATAGTTTTGACTGAAATTTATTTTTCCCTTTTACTTGTAGGTACAATGCAAAACCACAAATTGTGTCAAATTCTCACTACCTAATGCAAGGCACGTTGATTTAAGTATTAATTTGAATGCTGATGTAGTCGAAATAGTTGACAGAACGAAGTTTCTTGATATTCCTTAGTATTATTAGATTCACGACTTCAATGGGATCCACATATTGAAACCTTGTCGAGTAGGCTCATCAGACTTTTAACTGATATTGAAACGGCAAAACCTTGTTTACTTACTTGTTTACTTAGTTATTTTTATACTGTCATGTCCTACAGGAACAACATGCTGTAACAGCTTTTTGTTGTGGGGCTCAGTAGCCGATATTAGAAATATTTTTGTAAGAGACCTATAGTTAAAAGTTTTGTTTATAGAAATTATTATCATACATCATACATGATAGGTTTATATGAACCAATCGCGTGCCGGCGAAGCGCCAGATCCGACTTTATACAAATAGGCCCCATTTCCTATTAAACTAGAATGGGTGTGGTGTGGGGTGTCTATTGTATAAAGTCGCTTCTGGCGCTTCGCTGGCCGCTGCCTTGGCACGCTCGCTTCACTCGCTTGGCTCGTTCGGTTACTTCGTGTAAACCTGAAATGCTCATGGCTTCGCTCCTCACACCTACCATATGCCATATCATAATTACATAAAAATACAAGATGTTCCACCTTAATCATCATACATCTATGAGAATAAAATAAATGTTATGAAAATCTTGACTCATTCCACTAAGCCTATGCATAATTGCTTAAGTTTATTTAAAGGTAGCTCAATGACATCTAATTACATTAACATCAATGTTAAACATCAATGTTAGTAATTTTAACACAAGTATAGAAATAAGCTTGCAGTTCCAAGAATTTGACTTGAAAAACATGTTAAAAAGACATTCCCGAATATCATTTATATAGGTAATTATCTACTTTGTAAAAGCCTATAAATAATTATTTAAGGGATTGCAATGTATGGTTGTATTGTAACTGTCTAGTAGCAACATAATTATTTGTAACTCCATTGCTAATGTTATAAAGCTAATGAGGTTATTTCCCAATTCTTCTTGTCAGTAAAAAGATTTCCTTAACGGCTGGTAGTAAAAATTTTTGTGGTAGGTACTTCGATCAACAACTACGTGTTATTGTTGAACGAAGTCTAATTGTTGATCAAAGGGTAGGTATTAATTTTATTTAATCTATATAAATTAAAGCTTTTTAACCGACTTCTAAATCAAAAAGGAGGAGGTTCTCTATTCGTCTGTATGTATGTTTTTTTTTTTTTTTTTTTTTTTGTGTATGTCCACCGATTACTCGAAGACGGCTGAACCGATAGAAATGGTTCAAACGGTTTGACATCAGGTTGGTTTCCAAGTTGGTCCCATTTTTTGAAATTTTGAAATCGGTTCAGTAGTTTTCAGGAAATCTTGATAATACTGTCGTTTTCGTTACCACTTTATGTGAATTTAATACTTATCTTTAGGCACAACTCCTTTGTTAATAAACCGATTTAGATGATTCTTGTTTTGTTAAAAAGGGGATACCTCAAGGTATTTTAACCAACTTCGAAAAAGGAGGTTTTGAGTTTGATCACATACCTATTTACCAGAAAACACGCAAATTGCCTGCACGATGCTCTAAAAAGAGTGAAATAAAAATTATTTTTATAAAAAAATGAAACCGCCTTCTAAAAAACCACATCAAAAAAGTAAGAAATAATTCCTCACCAAATAAATAACGTAAGTACTTTGAAGTCGGGCGGGTTTTAACAAAAAACAACAAAAAATTGTACATGTTTCACGCCCGACTTCAAAGTACTTACGTTATTTATTTGGTGAGGAATTATTTCTTACTTTTTTGATGTGGTTTTTTTTGACTTTGACTTCTTTAAAATGCCTAAACTTTTATCAATCATTGCACTATTTTATTGTCGACTAATTTGAAAAAAAAATCTATCTATCTACAACACAGAACACGGTTTTTTTTTCTACAACATGTCTCGCTTTTATTTTGCCATTTTTATGACGGTATGATCGCGGTCTATACTATCGAGACAGGATAATATGTTTTTTTTTTCAAATGCAGTCAATTTATTGTTAGTTTGACTGTTCCTGCACAGCGTGAATGTGATATTTTTCCGGGATAAAAAGTAGCCTATCTTCCTCTCCAGGCTACAAAGTATCTGTGTCCCAAACAGCCAAATCCGTTTAGCCATTTTGGCGTGATTAAGTTACAAACATCCAAACATCTAAACATGTAAACTTTCACATTTTATAAAATTAGTAGGAAAAGTAGGATTCCTGCAACGCTAAGAGAGGTTGATTGTAAGGTTTTATTTAAGTGCTAAATTAATTCTTACAGAAGGAGGAGTAGGAACACACACATGCGCGGCGACACAGGCATAGTAAAACAATATAAGTAAGCGGACTGGAGCCCTGAGCGAGCAATAATAGGCTAAACACGTAGGGCTGTCGCTTAGAGTTTATTCAATCGTCAAAAATGCATAGTCAATCTCTATACAATACAGTTTTCCCCTGTAGGGTCGGCGTCAGGAATCTATAATACAAAGTTTTTTAATTATTTTTGTACATAGACCAGGGGCTGACTAAAATTTTTCATTACCTACGTCATGTTATCTGTTTAGTGGTTTGAAAAATTACGGTCGAAATAGGATAAATTCCTCCTCCTAGTCTACTGGTTTACCTACTCCCCGCATGCTAAAGTTTGTTTCCTTTTTTATTACCCGCAACAAGGTAACACTTAGCCTTCATCGCACCTGATGTTAGGTGGTGATAAGGCTGAAGGTGGAGGAAGCGCACTACTCCAGGAATCCTTAATCACTGAGGAACTGGCTATCTTATCTCTAACTGCCGGAACACAATAATGCTGAAAACATCATTGTTATGGCGTCAGACTTAGATAAGATGGTGGTAGCTAGCCAGGCAGACTAAGACCAAGTCCTATCACCAATAAATAAATAAACAAATAATAAATGGTAACTTCTTACATTCACACCAATTATCTAAGCCCATTTTAATTTCATTAAGAAACGGTATCATGGAAAACTTGATAACGGATAAATATTATACTTAAATACTTTTTGTTTGTAAATACATAATTAATATACATAGTAAACACCAAGACCAAGACAAATAGACATGTTCATGCACACAAATATTTGTCTTGTTCAGGAATCGAACCCGAGACCACTGGCGCAGAAGATGGGTAGCCTACCCCTGCGCCAAATCGGTTGTCAAAAACCGAATACAATATGTGCCTACGCCCACTGCGAATCGAACCCGGGGCCTCTGGGTCTGAAATCGGTGGTGTGAATCACTAGACCGCAGAGGCCGTTAAAAATTTATATTATGCTCCCAGTTTATTAATCTAATCACATACCTACCTACACATAGGATTACAAGTTACAATAATTTGTTATTATAAATGTTTTTCTTTTTTCTTTCTTTCTATTTGAAACTTAAACTACAAATTGGTATCTGGTCAACGAAATCGGAAGCAGAACTATTTAGGTAGGTAAGCAGCTATACAAAATATTATGTACGTATCTACGTATGATAATTATAGAAGGTAGATTGTACTCACCGTTCTTGTTCGCTAGGTAATGCGAAGAAAGATAGTTCTGGATTAGACAACCCGCTACTAAGACATCCGTATACACTACAATATTTTTTACTTCTACTCGAATTTTTAGCCATCGTAATTCGTAGGTACACGCACGAATTATTACAAATACAAATACAAAATTATTAGAGGGAGGCAGCGCAGCGGCGCGGAGCGTGCGTGTGGTGGGCACGGTTTTACCTTAATAATATTATGCGCGGTCGGCGGGCGCTGCCACGCATGACTGTCGCCCCGTTATCACCGATAAATTTTGTCAGTGTGTGCGTGCGACGACGCATACGTACGGGCGCGCTCACATACAAACCGTTTGGGGTGCCTGTCCAGGCAGTCAACGTACTTATATTGTTTTACTATGACACAGGTCCTTGAGCAATCATGCTGTTATTACCTACACATCTATTAGTATAACAGTATTATATCATCTGAGGCTTAGCATACTGAAAGTAGTCATATGACTGCTGAAATGACTAACGGATTTGTGAGCTAAGGAATATTCACATCAGTCAATAATTAAAAAAAGTAAAACATATCTAAGGATGCTAATATTTTAATTAAATTTTACATAAATTTAATTACAGTCATGACGGTTTAAAAACAAATACTACTAGGAAATATCATAATAGAAATAAAAACATAAGCCTTACAAGCAGGCATTCTGATTTGGGATATGAACTCGAACGAAACCTTGGTAATCCCGTCCAATGTTCTCTAAACTGTTATTTTTATTTTAAAGTTTTTGCTTTTAAATATATTATATATATGTATATATAATATATAGGTATACATATGTTTATTGTAAAAAAATCATAAAGCATAATGCTTATTCCGAAAGAAACAATTTATTGCAAATAATAAAACTTTTTAATACCTTGGCACTGTTGGCCACTGATACAATCTCCTTGGTCATTTCTGTAGTATCCTGGTTTGCATCTACAGGCCGGCTTGCAAGCTACTACAATGCGTATTGGAAATTTGGAGCAAGTGGCATTGTTCAGGTAATCGGAACAAGTCTGTCCAGGGCATACGGGTGGGCAGCTATCATATATTTCATGGCGCTTCTTGCATGCAAATGGAGCTGAAAATGAATAAGATTTTCGTAAAAATGTAAAAGGTAATTGACAATTTTAGGAACATAAATTTGTTTTAAAAATGCTGCTTTTATTTTCCTAAGTTAAGTTTGAGTTGTACACTATAATTCACTCTTCCAAACTATTTTGTATGATGGAACATCAACAACATCATCAGGAATGTTTAATGTAGGTCGGAAGCATGATGAAGCTCCAGATTATTTGTTCCCTCTTCCATGACCAACCATAAGTTCGTTAAGCCCATTGAGGTCTTTTATTTACCGCAATTTTTGCCCTAAAAGCATCATCATCATCATCATCAGCCATTTAATGTCCCCACTGCTGGGGCACTGGCCTTCCTTATGGATGAATAAGGAGAATGAGCCATGACCCACCACGCGGGCTCAGTGCGGATTGGTGGGTGTTAATACCCACCAATCCGCACTGCAAGTGCAGCCGGGACCAACGGCTTAACGTGCCTTTCGAAGCACGGAGGAGCTCGAGATGAAAAGTTTTTGGTCACCCATCCCGTTCCGACCATTGCGAACGTTGCTTAACCTCAACGATCGCAGGCCGAGCGCGCTATCCACTGCGCCACGGGCTCCTCGAAAAGCATATGAGTAAGTATTTTTACTTACGACAGTTTCTTGTTGGAATGCATTTGCCAGATTTGCGATCACGGTGCCTATTAAAGCCGCAGACGCATCTTCCCTTTTTAGGACATTTCTTTGGTGCTGGGCAGCTTTGAGGGGCATTTCTGTTCTTTGGGCAATATTCCGCATCGCAACAAACTGGAGGACAGGTGGAGTAAATTTCACCATCATCACACTGTGGTTCTGCAAAATAGAAATGTAGTAATGTATAGGTATCGTATTAACAAGTCCAAAGCAAGTAAGTAGACCTAGGAATATACAAAACTGTTATGTTTTAGGAAAAATGTGATAGTAAAAAACCACGAGCCCTATAAGTAGCTTTCAGGCGGGAAGCTACTTATAGGGCTCGTGGTTTTTTACTATCACATTTTTCCTATACTTACAAAATTGCATTGTGAATGCATAAAAATAATATAAAATCTGTTATGTTTTGTTAAGTATTTGAGGTATTATGTAATACTACCAACCGCATTCTTTAGCTAGGACACATATATTTTTGGAATTCCTGAAGTATCCCTTTTTACATCTGCAGGCTCCCGTGCAGTCGCTCTGGTTGGCTGGAATCATCGGGCAATTGTATTTGTTGTTCCTGGTAGCACACGTCTGCGGCGAACAGTCGGGACATTGAACGTATTCCTCGTTAGCGTTGGCGCATGTTACTAAAAATTGATAAATCAATATAAGATAAGACTTGTCTTTGTCCATTTTCCAAATTTTTATGACAAAAAATCAAATTAATTATAAATAGGTACCTACAGTATTTTCGTAAAAAAAACAATAAAAATTTATCGGCGATTGCTTATTCAATTCATTGGATTTTTGATAATGATATACGTCTCACCTGATGTTAAGTGGTGATAAGGCTGAAGGTGGAAGCGCACTACTCCCGGAATCCTCAATCATTGAGAAACTGGCTATCTTATCTCTAACTGCCGGAACACAATAATGCTGAAAACATTTTTGTTATGGCGTCTGACGTACATAAGATTGTGGTAGCTAGCCAGGCGGGCTAAGAACCAGTCCTACCACCAACCAAATCGAATACAATATGTATTCCCAATGGGAATCGAACCCTGGGAGCTCTTTTTCTAAAATCGGTGGTATGAACCACTAGACCACAGAGGCGGGTTCCTATTCTTCAACCTACCTATTCTTCACAAGAATAACTGAAATAGTTTGCACTTTATTAGTCAATACCCCATTACCCTATGTATATTATAGGTATTGGAAATATAAAATCAAGATATAACAATTTAAAGGGTTTCAATTCAAGATTTTGAGTAGTGGGGCGATACTCTAAAGAATATTCTGCGGTCACTCAACCTTCACTTTACCTATGTGAATTTGGTGATTGATATTTGAGAATAATAAATATAAAGCAAGATTTTGACTTACTTTCACACTGATTTTCCGGAACGCATTCGCCTTTCGAATTTCTCAGGGATCCCTGCGGGCATACACAGCCTGGTAAACAGGATCCTGGGACCATGGGTGGACATGGCCTCTTCTTTCCTTTATCCTTACAGTCTTGAACGCGGCACAGACCATTTGAGCAGGAAGAGTATTCCTCGTTTGATTTGCAGGTTGGTGCTAAGAGTGAGGAACAATTTCTATATTACGAGTATGTTATCTTCTTGAATTAGTCACGATACATAAAACGACACATTCACGTTTGGAATTTCTCAGTTTTGACATTTAGTTTAGCGATTTTGAAAGTTACTTTAGTTTTTAACCAGAATTTTAAAGGACTCACCCAGTATTATGATTTAAGACTGTAATAATTAGAATAAAACATGTACTTACTACACTTGCTAGCTTCAACACATTTGTTTATGTTAGTGTCGTAGTAATAGTTAGGTTTGCAAGCGCACCCATTCAGTTTACAGAATAGTGGACAGAATCCGCGGGTTTTGCCTATGTCGGCGCATGTATGGCCGCAGTAATTGCTGCAGCCAGGAATTGCATTATCGTCATGTCCACATGATGCTAGATTAAAAATAAAATATTGGTTGATAATTTAAAAGTACATCGCAGATTAAATGATCGGTTTTGTACTTCGTTAGATGGTAACTCGAGTGGTGTATAAAAATAAGTCGTTGTTGAAGGGTTTATTGGAAATTACATTAAACTAGTACTAATAACTACTTTAAAAAAAAATAACTCATTATCATACCAATATTGTAATAAAAATCATGTTTAAAGTACTTCTTCTAAAATAACAAATATTTTGAGATTTTAAATTATTTTTATTATTAAAAAATATCTTTTACTTACGACAGTCGCTTGATTTTATGCATTTCCCGTTGCAGTCCTTCAGATACCCGGCTTTGCAAACGCACCCAGGTTGGCCAGGACAAGGGTCACTGGTTCCACAGTTCTTTTTATCAATACCAGCTTCTGCGCAAGTTAGAGGAGCGCAGGAAGCATCTGGACAAGTTGAATATTCCTGGCCTTCTGGACAGTCATCTGCAAGGCAAAGAAGACTTAAAAATATCGGTGTGTATTATCGACGACCTCCGTGGCCGAGTTTCAAGGTGTCACTGTCTAATAGAGATACCGGGTTCGATTCCCTGTCGGGTAAATATTGAAAATGAGCTTTTAAATTTTTCCTCGGATCTGGGTGTATGTGGTTATAACCGGTTGTTTCCAATTCCATTCCATTACGCTAGCGTAGCTGCTCAAACTATAGTTTGGTATTGGAACAATGAATGTGATGGTTCTTTTATTAGGAGGCCAACTCTGCAACTCAACAAAAAAATCAGCTGTTTCATACAAATTGTCAATAACTACTTGACCAGAACGTATGGAACAGCAGATTTTTAAAGTAAAAGGTGTTCATAATCATGAGCACAATCACCACGTAAGAGGTTTGGCGCTTATTCATTAACATGTTGTATTATGCGTTGAGCTGGCATTGAAAGTGATCTTGTGTATTAAAATTTTAAATGATATATGCATTCACAATACAATTTTGCAAGTCTACTTCTTCGAAAAATTGTGATAGAAAAAAACCGCCTGAAAGCTATTAATTGCAGGGCTGGAGGTTTTTCAACCTCATTTTACCTGATCTTTAGTATATGAGCAAGTGTAAAACAGCAGAAATTAAGAAAGCTTTCAGGGGCTTTGCCGGTCGTTAGAGTAAGCACCCTTGTCAAATCATGAGATACCTATCTATGAAATTCTAATAATATTCTATGTATGGAGCAATAATATGATAAACATATAGAACTTTGTCACATTAAAGCGTTCTGAAATAGAACTCTGTCTGTGCCCCAGAAGTCATTCAATATTGTATTATGACATAGTTCTATGTTGATTACATACTGCTCGTGACTTTAAGTACATGAGTGTTCTAACAGTACGCTAAGCACACGTGTCGTATTATTTTGTATGAAAACCAGCTTATTGTATCGTCGTATCATCTATTTCGGTCATTGGTCATTGACAGCAGCACTTTGCAAACTTTGGTTGCATATTGACGGATGGTGTAGTTTTACAACAGTTTTCCGTCAAGTACGAACAATTCTCGTTCTCGTTATCGTATAGTGAACTATTACCACGACACAATGCTGTCAAAGAGCTGTCGCTGGGCAGCATTTGTACACAATACTGTTTATGATTCAGAACAACCGGCTTGCATCGGTCCGGTCCGGACTGAATATTACAATGCGGTAAAGTAAAATAAAATATACGAAACAGGATTTACCTACACTTCATATTACTTGCACCGCTAACGTCATCCGCATTCCGCGACGGGGCAGCGTATGGGCGTTTGTGCACTACCACTGAATTTTACCGATCCGGAAAAAAACGGATGCTTGTATTTAATTAATTACTAATATAAATGATTAATTATTAAAATACAAGCATCCGTTTTTTTCCGGATCGGTAAAATTCAGTGTAGTGCACAAACGACCTTAGGCTGTCGAGGCAGCCTTACGGCTCCGTGCCGGGCCGAGCCGATGCGCGTCGGTTGGTGTGAATCATAGCTTATACTATACAATATCATAGAACACATGTCTTGTGTGTTATGGAGAATACCAACCACATTCATTAGCTGGCACACATATATTTTTGGAGTTCCTAAAGAATCCCTTTATACATCTGCAGGCTCCGATGCAGTCGCTCTGGTTGGCCGAGATCCTAGGGCAGTGGTATATGGCGTCTCTGGTGGCACAGGTTTGTGGCGAGCAGTCAGGGCATTTGACGTATTCTTCGTTAAGATTGGTGCAGATTGCTGGAATAGAACAAATAGAAATGTATTAGATTTCTGCAACTATGCATTGATGTTCAAAGTTACTAAAGAAGTTCTTCCAAAATATGGCGTTTTGAAGAAGAAGAAAGAAGAGAAGAAGAAGAAGAAGGGAATAGGAAGGAACCACAAGCTTAACAGGTATAGCCAATAGTTAAGAAGGTGGTACGGTTCGCCTTCTTAAGTAGTGACTCATTGTCGGCGTTCATGAAAATTTTGTCATGCCCAACTATACTATAATGATACTAGCCTTCCGCCCGTGGCTTCGCCCGCGTGGACTACAAGACGGTATCCCGCCGGAATATGTTATATTTCCTGGATCAAGTGAATAGTAGCCTATGTTTTTCTCCAGTTCCTAAGCTATCCCCATGCAGAAACTCATGTCGATCCGTTGCTCCGTTTTGACGTGAAAAACGGACAATCAAATAAACAAACACACTTTCACAATTATAATATTAGTAAGGATTTAATTCAAACTTACATGTGCATTCATCAGCTGGGACACACCTCTTTTTGACGCTGTCGTAATAAAAGTTGTCTCTGCAATCGCATCCATTAATTTTACATTCAAGAGTACAGAACGATTGTTTTTCGACCAAATCGGAACACTTCTTGCCGCAGTTATTACCACATCCATAGACAGCGTTTTTGTCACCACCGCAAGATGCTGTGAAATAGGTGATGAATTTGTAATGATTTAAAAACAAATTGTACTTAATGCATAAAGCTAGAAACATTTGGTGTATGTATAATTATTAATACTTTTTTTTAAAAAAACAATGTAAGATGAAGAATAGGTTGGTAATTTCGGTGATAAAATCAAGCGTCATCATCAACTAACCTACCTTTTAAATATTTTTAAACGTATTAGGACCTTACTTAAATACTTTCTGTTTAATTGGTATAAGTTCCTTATAATAAATTTTACAAGGTGTAAAATAACTAGTAATGTACTTACGGCACTCTTTAGGATCTACGCAATTGTCATATTCATCGAAGACCTTGCCATCTTTGCAGACACATGCAGGTTCTCCGGGGCATGTTGAGTTAGACCCACATTCGGGAAGTGGTTTACCAACCTCGTCACAGGTTAAAGGAAAGCAAGAAGTTTCTGGGCAATCGGAGAGCTCTTGGTTATCTGGGCAGTCATCTGAAAGTTATAGAGCTGTTAAGAGTCAAGTGAAACATGAACAATGTATGCTTGCATGGACTCTATCGTAAGTACTCGAAACGCGAAACCAATGTAGAGTAAACTACCCTATTGTTGTCACTCCTCTCATTATTCGTACTTTAAAGTTTGCTCGAAAAACAAGGAAACCATTCAGTACATAGGTAGGTATTCTAATTTCTGACCAAACGAATCACACTTAAAGGATTGTAAGAAGTATTTTTTTGATAAGTTACAAGAAGCCGCTTGTCTGGCAAAAATCAGATCCAGTGGTCGGGGGTCGGTTCCCAGTTCTTAGCCTGCTTAGCTACCACCTTAGTTATTTTAGTTAACCGCCTCTGTGGTCTAGTGGTTCACACCACCGATTTCAGACCAAGAGGTCCTGGGTTCGATTCCCAGTAGGGGTACATATTGTATTCGGTTTGGTTAGTAGTAGGACTTGTTCTTAGTCCGCCTGGCTAGCTACCACCATCTTATCTAAGTCTGACGCCATAACAATTATGTTTTCAGCATTATTAGTTAGATAATATAAGTAGCTAGATCCTCAGTGATTGGAGATTCCGAAAGAAAAAATATGTATCGATAATTGTTTTAGTTTATGATATTGTAAAATTTGATAAGGAAGAGCGGGGTCACCTGGTAAAGGCATTCATTCCCTAAGCAGGTGGCTTCAATCACTACACACAGCCAAATTGTTAACGAAAATGAAGTTCTTCTATTCTAAACATGAGGTGTGATGAAGACTAAGCGTTACCCCATTGTAAATATTAGTTAAAAACTAAAGTCTCTGACCACCACATCTGTAACTAGAAAATAGAGCGGACAATTCTAAAGGTAAAAATGTTTACAGACTTTTTAAAACAAAATAATATTTAAAATAAAATTGTCAAGGAAAGATACTGAAAATGGTAAACATCTGTTTAAATAAACGTCCAGAATAAATAGGAATAGCTTAAGTTACCACTGTACAAATACTAACCATGACGTTAATTGCTTTTGTTTAATGAATTATGAGGGTTCACTTTATTAAAAAGAAAACATGTTTTTTTACAATTACAAAATTATAATTCAAATATAATAATGGCTCGTCGAGGGTAGGTATTAAAAGGGACAATCAAGACGAGTTCTCAAGTCCATTTAAAAGCATTTTTATTATAAATGTTTTGTAGACTGATTAAGAATTTATTTATAAGTACGAACAGCTAAAGTCAACCTATAGCTCATTGGACCCACCCGGCATCCGAACAGCACCGCTTCGTTTCGGAATCCTTCCTCTCGTACGGGTAATTTGATATTGCCTTTATCAATTTTTTTTTACCTGTTTCAGCTCAGGGGCCCGATTCTCAGGCATTCGAACTTTTTCAGTGTGGTAATTCGTATGTCGAACATTTTGTTTATGGTTTCTATTGAAAAGTTAGAACTTCTGAGAACGTTTCAAACAAACTAAGCTGTCCCACATGTCAACAAATTCATTTTGACAGCTAAGTTCGTATACGAATATCTATTGGTTTCTACCACTCGTAGCGTTCGACTGGTTTTCGCTCGAACTTTTTCGATTGTGAAATTCTGACAATACAAAAACTGTGTTATATTTGAATTTCGAACTTATAAAAGTGAACTTTTCTCGATTGCCTGAGAATCGGCCCCCTGGTTGCAAAGATGGGGGGCGTTGTCCGTCCCTAAGACGTTGCCCTAAGCGCGATCAAGCTCTGGCAGGTGAGACCCTTGCGGGAGGCCCAGCGAGCGACCAGGAGACGGACTTATCGTGAGGTGGGAGCGCCTCTTGTGTGGGAAGATGTAAACCGTCTTCTTGAGCCGCAATTATAATTGGTGATTATACTTAGGTGTCTTGACGCACAGTGGGCTGACACTTGCTTTTTATAGATATTTTTTTAAGAACTTTTGTTTTAATGAATAACTAGGTTAAGGTATGTACCTATACGTATTTCAATGCAAATTGAGGCTTAACGTAACGTAAGCGTTATTGAAGTACGTAAAAATAAACAAATATAAGATTACAACGATAAAAAAAAATTAAAAGGTCTAAGAAATATAACAAGAATCACAACTAAATTATAGAAAAATACCGCAAAGGGAAATGACTCGCACTTGAGCGAGCCGAGTTATCACCGGTTTTAAATAGTTAATGTGTTTTTAGCAGTATTGGCATTATCGATCTCAAAAAAAAAAAAAAAAAAAAAAAAAAAAAAAAGTATGTTACATTTATAACAGCAAAAGAGAAAAAAAAGCACCATCTTGACCTTTTGTCATTTTTAAATTTCGTTATGTACTGTTTTCTTATCAAAATAGTACCAAACCCCTCGAAATAAGTCCATATGAACACATAATGTGGAAATTGTCCAAAAAATACCAGAACCGGAAGAAGAAATAGGTAAGTAGATTTTTATTATTAGTGGCAAAATAAAATAATTTTGTTGATAAAACCGTTAAAAATCGGCTGATCGAAAACGGCAACACTGACCGCAATGCGTGTGCTTACGTGCCCGTGTGTTCGGCGCGGGGCTCAGATCATATAGTATTATATGATCTGAGGCGCGGGGTGACGACACCCCACGCCGGCGCCGGCCGATCAAAACGTCGGGCAGCGCGGGTCAACGCGGGGCGGGACTACTATAATCACTCTCATACAAACTATATGAAACCTCTCATACAAAAATATGTAGAAGGTGCGGGGGCGGATGCGTCAATTTTGACGGTGGTCAAAGTATGGACACCGTGTTCAAACCAGTAAATATAACGTGGACTATGAGTGGACAAGTAGAGGGGGGAGAATGGCTTACCGCCGATGCATCCTGCGCGTGGGGCATTCAAGGACGGCGCGCGAGCAATGGGTGGAGCAACCAAGCGGTGCACTCAACGCCGCCGTTCGCGCGTGGTCAACACGCTGGCGAGGCGCTCCAGGAGTTGATGTAGTGACCGTATATCCACATAATACACCAAATAATACTTACTAACCGCTCGAGGCGAGGCGGTGCTGGTCGGGTCCCGTATAGTTCAAATGATCTTAAGTGTGCTGTCAGCTCTATAACTGAACTATCGTTCTGCCGGTGTGGCTTAAAAATATAGCCTGATTTACCTCTCAGCGATTTTGAATCGCGGTTTATGATCTTTGTGTTTATGTCTAAAACGTTTACTATATCAGTTAGTATACTCACAGTCTCCACATCCACAGTCATCTTTTGAATCCGTGTCTAAAATATAAGAGGTTCATGTTAGTTTTTCAATGAATATTTTAGAATAAGGCTATCGGTTCGAACTGGGCGTCGAACCGCAACTGCAAGCATTTCGATGCTCGATTTCATACAAATACCATATACCAGTATGATGTCATGTCGCTTGCGCAGTTGTCGTTTGATGCTGAGTACGAATTCACACCTTTAACTTTAACCCAATACTGTGTGCAGATGATAATACCTACATAAAAAATACACAACAGTAGCCGTAGTGCGAAAACTGTCTTCGTGTTTTAATCTATATTATAATATTATAATTTTGGTTGGTGGTAGGACTTGTTTTTAGTCCGCCTGGCTAGCTACCACCATCTTATCTAAATCTGACGCCATAACAATGATGTTTTCAGCATTATTGTGTTCCGGCAGTTAGAGATAAGACAGCCAGTTTCTCAGTGATGGAGGATTCCGGGAGTAGTGCGCTTCCAACTTCAGCCTTATCACCACTTATCATCAGGTGTGATGAAGGCTAAGTTGCTAAGCTAAGCTACCGTTGTGGATAAAAAAAGGGAAAACTCAAAACCAGTCAAAACTGTTTTTGAAAAACCACTTTTGCCTGAAAAAATCTGTCAAAATTTGACTAAGCGCAAGTCAAAAACATTGTTTTTTTTATTTTTTCAGTTAAAAGTGGTTTTGACCGATGCCCGTAGTCAAAAACAGTTTGACTTCAAAAGTCAGTTAACGAGCGTCTCGCGACGTCTCGCTCGCGGCTGCAGGTAACAAGTACAATTTAACACAACTTATGGATTGTTTTCACCAAAAAAATATCCACAAAGCAATCGCCTTAAATCTCTAACCTTTCATGTGTTCTACAGGACTTCCGACGCAAACTGTCACCTTTAAAATGTCAACGCAAACTGGTTTTGTCTACGAGCATCGGTCAAAACCACTTTTGACTGAAAGAAATTTGTCAAAACCGTTTTTGACTGATTTTTTGCGTCAAAAGTGGTTTTGACTGTAACATAATATATAAAACTCTTGCGTTACTGACTGACTGACAGACAACGCATAGCCGAAACTACGGGGCGCAAGAAGCTGACATGGTATGTTTTTTCCTTGGGGAGTGTAGCAGAGCACTAAAACAGAGAGAGTAAAAAATCCCCCCTAAGGGGGTAAAAAAGGGGGTCCACGCAGACGAAGTCTATCTAGCCAGCTATACAGGGCGTGCCAAAGCTATGGGACATGAAGAAAAAGTACTCTAAATAGTGGTGATAAGAATTATTGCTTGAAGAAAACATTCTTCGCAAGAAATTAAGAAAAAAACTGCATCAAAAGATTTATTAATACGTTTTTAAAAATCGGATTCGTATTCGTACTGGCTAAAATTGAACACACTTTTATGTCATCAATCACAGCCTTCTCTATCGTCTTCTACCGATAGAGATGGCTGTACATCAATCGATAGGGTAACTCTTAGGGATTAATTCTATATCAGAAACATGATAAATTAAATGAAAGGAAAATAATGAAATACATCATGGATTCGATGCCGAGTCGAGTTGATGTGTACTTTTAGTTTTTTTTACAAAATCCGTTTTGTTTCTTGCCAAATGTATAGAAATGTTTCCAATCAGAGAAAGCTATATTCATTATTAAAGTATTTTCCCTTCATGTCCCATAACTCTGGGACACACTTATGGTATTAGTAATAGTAAACTATACTATCTGTCAAAAGCTGTCGAAGTGCTTTTGTCAAATATCATATTTAAAATATAAAATAAAAAAAAATCTATTTAGCATACTACAGCGTACAAAGTTACTTTTGTTGTTTCGAAAGAACCTATTAATATATTTTTCTTCCAACTATGCTTTAATTTCATCACCATCACACTCAAAACTCAGTACAAAGCGAGTCTTTAATGCTCTAGCTAGAGCAATAAAAATGTATGAAATTTCATTATTGCACAATTTTTTATTAATCGCACCAAAAGGTGCCAATCTCAATGGATTAGCTCTATTCACCCAGCCGATATCAATACTTTTGTTTTTACGTACGTACTATTCGTTTCTATCCTACTTGTTCCAAATTTAAATTACAAGTGAAGCTATTAGAAGTGTGGTAAAAAATGATTGCTGCTAACTCTGATTTAAAAATGAAAGAAAATTAAAAAAGTGATTTGGTGGGAACTTTGTTAATTAATAATTTTGCTTGACAATATTTTTGGAAACGATAAAGTGTGATACCTACTATCTGATTTTGAGTGCTTCGACTTCGAATTAAAATGGAATCATCTAGCGACACATTAACTCCGGAAACCATTCTAAATGAAGCCGACAGTGTTATAGAAACTTCTAGTTTAACTGTTTGATATGAGTTTCTTTTATCTACTATTCCTATAGGTAATAGTTGAAAGAAAAGCAGATTATGCACCTCGCCTTACGTAATTTATATTGCCCTCGTGCCTGTTAGATTAGAGCCCGAGCGTTCACTCGGTGCAATAATAAATTACTTTGTGCTCGATGCAATAATCTACTATTGTTTTACATATTTTCTGTGTATTTACCTGCTGAAGTCGCCAGCAACAAGCTCGCTGCAACGGCCGATATGAAAACGAACTTCCACATGATCAGCAGCTAACCGTCTAGAGAATTACGAAGCAAAAACCTGTTTTTATAACACTATCGTGCACTTGTTAAAACAGTAAAGAGATAATAAACAAAGAGACAAAAAATTTGTAATAAATTATACATTTAACTATATTTAATATTGTAATAAAAATAAATTACCGTTCTGTCTTTGTCTGTCTGTTCAGTTGTAGGTATTGACCAAAACTGTTGAGTTTTTGGGGTTCTGCAGTGAATGCATCGTGTTTGAAAAAGCGATATTATTACGATATTATATCCATACCTAGATAAATACGTAATTTGGCGATCCAGACTGATCTTTCTAATTAGGCGTTAAGGCGGGCATTCCCCAAAATAGGGTATTTTAAATTATGGATTACTCGCAAATCACAAGTACTTAAAACTTGGAAAAAATATATGTTATTTTACAGTTATTTATCTAGTGCTTCCGGCTGTTTTTTTTTCGATTGGTGATATATTACTGTGTCAAATAAAATCCCAAACATACGTCGAATCGTAATCCAAATATCGTATTACTTGCAGTATACTTGGTTTTAGTTAATGAAAAATATACGAAAATAATTGTCTTTGATTAGCCGAGGGATAATTTTTATTATTTAATTTTTAATCGAATTTTAAGTGATTTTCGATTCGCGGGGCGCTCGCGAGTTCACAGTTCACTGCCGGCTGCCGCTGCGTCTGCGTGAAGTGTATCGCGCGCGGCCGAGCAAGCGTTAGCGTGCCTATTTCGGTCGGGATTCATCGCCTTAAAGTTTTACTTAAATATTACTGTAAACTCCGTTAGAGCGAAAACTCATAGGCGTGCCGCAAAGCCGCGGCGCACCGCGGAAACGGGCGGTGCGGCGACGCAATGCAAAGGAGGATGTTATCTTGGTCCCACCTTCCAATAGCTGTGGTGTGTTACATTGTTGGATAAGTAGGTATTTATGGGTTGATTGAAAGTTACTATGCCGCCAATTTCCAAATCTTAGACCCAAAGTTGCCATGTTAAATAAAAATAATGTTAAATAAAAATAACTTATAACAGCCTAAAGACTTTGGACAAATTTGGAATTTAACGCCTTACTAACTTTTAATCAAATCAAAAATACCAATCGATCGATGTAACACTCTTAGCTATTGGAAGGTGAATTGTATTACTTGCCTAGTGCTAAAACTACCATGTTTAATGAAGAATTACTCCGAACAGACGAAGATTTGGAAAATAACGTAAGAGTAACTTTTAAATAATCCTAAAAATACCTATCCAACGATGTAACACACATAGCTAATTGGATGGAAGGTGCGACCGTTTCATACAAACCCTGGCATCATCCTTGTACAACGTTCTTGCGCGGCGCACCGTCGGCGTCGTATTCCGCAGAAGCTTATAATAATTGATGTCCACACGTACTATTTTAGAAGTCGGAAACTTTTGTTCCTTTTTATTTTATATAGTTTTTATGGCATTTATCATCATAAAGTGTAAAAAGTAAAAAGTAATCAGATTCATTTACGTTAGGTACTATTTGCTTAGTACAATTTAAACTGACATTGCATCGGGTGGCGTTATTATCGTCTTCATATCCTATCTTACCAATTTTGTATTACTAAATAATAAAATAATAATAAATCTTTTTTATTTTAGACAAAAGGTAGTCCATAGAGTGTAATTAACAATAATCCTTAAAAACTATGTTAGTAAATTTAAATTAACAATAATTGTAAATACGTGCAGGTGCAGTTGGCTTTGCATGTAAGCTCAGCCAATGCTCTAGCAGTGGAGAGTCCCATCGATCAATCACTGCCTTCAGGATGCTATTGGGACTACTACGTGTTCTGCCTAGTAGCGCTTCACAGCGTTTTCTGATTATGGCATGAAAGCCATCTACATGCGCCCCTGCGAACATATTAGAAGCGTTATGCAAAACGTAGGTAATCCCAGTAGCACCCTAAAAGCATTGTTGTACTGGACTCGCAGAGCACTGTAAGCCCTCTGCGTATAACTGACCCACAGGCTACACGTGTAGAAAGACTGGCAATATAATTAAATTTGTTTTTCTTATATTACATCAGTTGCACCAGAACCACCGTTATATGTATTATCATCTTTTATTGTAATAAGTCCACAGTTCGTGATAAACATTTATGGTCATCCTCGCCTCTCGGGACACCGCCCGCACCGCCAATTTCGGCGTGGGGCGTGTCGACACAACGCAGAAATCAGCGTTGTAATTTTTGCGATGCCGCACCGCTTGCATGTGTTTTCTTCCTTATACTATTATTGCTACTATTGCGTGATAGAACTATTGAAGTATCACGTTGCCCGGGTTCGCGCTCATCTTAAAGCGAATCGTAGTTTGGCCCCTCTGATTGATCTGGCTGCTTATTAGAAGTATCGAAATATTACCCTGAGTATTAGTATAAGTATATTTTTTGTATTAAACACTTGGTATAAATAATAATGTCTGGCGGCCCTGGAATCCAAGTGGTGTTCTGTGCTGGAATCTCGCACTATACTGGGAATGGTTTTGACGACGCACAATACTTCTAGAACTGCCTTCTAATTAAGTAAGTGCCAAATACATACACTTACTTCTTAGATAAATTCTTAGATAAAGATAAATGACAAGGAGCCTTTACATAGCTATTGTGGATTTTAATATTTAAAAGTTACAAGCAGACGTGAAAAAAACATAATTTTAACCTTCAATGAAGGAAAGTCTTGGGTATCATGACATGATGATAATATGACTATCTGTGGAAACTTTTAATTGGCCCTCTATAATTATGTCATCGACTATATTATGTACATATAAGTAACTTTAAGTTTTCCTAAAATTTCTAAAATAAAAATAAAATAAAATAAATCAATTCGCAGAAAAGACCATTCCATAACTTGAGTGCTAACGAGATAACACTGGTTAATAACAAGGTCTATTACGTCGCACCTTATGACGTCGTAATAAGGTCTGCTTAGGAACGCGGTGCGGTGAGGCGGGTAGAGAGGTAGCGGCCAACTCAAAGCGAACTTGTAGTAAATATTTTACATTCTGCAACTCATTCCACGCCGTCTCCAACCTCCCGAACAAGCCGGGTTCCGAAAAGGTTATAGTACGCTGCGGCAAGTTATACAGAAGACCGAAGAGTATAACTTGCCACTATGCTTGGCGTTCGTGGACTATGAGAAAGCCTTTGATTCGATCGAGACCTGGGCAGTGCTGCAGTCTCTCCAGAGGTGCCAAATAGACTACAGGTACATCGAGGTGCTGAGGTACTTATACCAAAACGCCACCATGTCGGTCCGATAACAGAATTAGAGCTCTAATCCTATCCAACTACAGCGAGGTGTGAGACAGGGAGACGTCATTTCTCCGAAACTGTTCACAGTTGCGTTGGAGGATATTTTTAAGCTACTGGACTGGAAAGGATTCGGCATTAACATAAATGGCGAGTACCTAACACACCTGCGGTTTGCCGATGATGTAGTTCTCATGGCTGAGACCTTGGAAGACCTGAACACAATGCTCGAAGATCTCAGCAATGCTTCCCAAAGAGTGGGTTTGAAGATGAACATGGATAAGACGAAAATCATGTCCAATGCCCATGTTGCATCCGCTCCAGTTAATGTTGGGAACATTACACTCGAAGTTGTTGACTACTATGTCTACCTAGGACAGACAATCCAATTAGGTAAGTCCAACTTTGAGAAAGAGATCTCTCGTCGAATCCAGCTCGGATGGGCAGCGTTTGGGAAGCTCCGGCATATATTTGCGTCCAAAATTCCTCAATGTCTCAAGACTAAGGTCTTTGACTAGTGTGTGTTGCCAGTTATGATTTATGGAAGCGAGACGTGGTCTTTTACTATGGGTCTCATAAGAAGGCTCAAGATTACACAGCGAGCAATGGAGAGAGCGATGCTTGGTATTTCCCTGCTCGATCGAATCAGAAATGATGAGATCCGCAGGAGAACTAAAACGACCGACATCGCTCGAAGGATTGCATCATTGAAGTGGCAGTGGGCGGGACACATAGCGCGGAGAACTGATGGCCGTTGGGGCGGAAAGGTTCTCGAATGGCGACCGCGTACCGGACGACGTTCAGTGGGCAGGCCCCCTACAAGGTGGACCGACGATCTGGTCAAGGTCGCGGGAAGCCGCTGGATGCGGGCAGCGCAGGACCGATCGTTGTGGAGATACTTGGGGGAGGCCTATGCCCAGCATTGGGCGTCGTACGGCTGAAATGATGAACTCGTCCCACGTTACTATCTCAGGTGTACCACACTTGTAACATTTTGGCGTGTCCGAACACCGTGTCTTTATAATACATTGTCTCTTGATTTAGTATTACCACAGCGCATGCCCAACAAAACTAGCGATGCATGATAAAGACACGGTGTTCGACACGCCAAAATGTTACAAGTGTGGACGCACCTTAAAAGAAAATATACAATCTGCAGTAAAAGTGTTAGTGTTGAAATAATAAAAAAGAAGAGCAAAATGTGAGTATGGATCTCGGGCCCAGAGTTGTAGCCCTGAAACTTAACAGTTAACTAAATAAGTTAACTGTTCCTTTTTCTCTATACCTATGTGTGTGTGCCAATATATGTAGGTACCTATTTCTTTCTTTCATACTTTCTTTCTAATTATGTTGCAATAACAAATTTTCAGTGTGCGTTACCGCCGCAAAAACTTGTGCTTTAGAGAGATGAGACCTTATCAGATAATTAGTGTGTCGTGAGGAGAAATTTGTTTACTAATAGCAAAATTTGTGTGAATTGTAGTTTTTGAGATATTTGACAGAAACAGTTTTTGCCAGGGTCACGTTTTAAACGTTACCCTGGCAAAAAAAGTTGTTTCAGCTCGGAACTAAATACATGAATAGATAGCTTTTGTTGCGTTGTAAATGTTAGCAAACAGCAAAAATTGTGTGTGTTATGGTTCTTGAGTTATTTGAGTTTTTGCTGGGGTAACGTTTTGAGATTTCCCATATCTTAGAAACGGTTCAACGCAGAGGTTTGAAAAAAATACAAGTAAGAGACCTGAATTTGTTTAAATTTGTTTAAATATTAGTTTTTGATTTGGTTGTCATAAACCAACGTAATTAAATGTTTTCGAAAATCAGAAAAAACTGATTTGTAAGTAAACTATTACATTTACAACCAAACAAACAGCTGCAAAAAATACCCGTGGTAGACACTTATTATGTCTAGAATTTTAGATCTTGTAACTTTACACGATTTAAAGATAAAGATAAATTTGATAAATTTTAGACTGGTCGTACTTTAGAGATCGAAAACACAGTTTCCATAACATTAAGGCACATGGAATACATTAAACAAATTTAAGTAATTCATGAATATTCGTTCCTGTTAATTTTAGCTTTCAATTACAGCTATTATGAAAGATATATCAAAAACAAGAACATGACAACAATTCTCTAGTAACCCGCCCAAATTGTAGAGGTCACGTAAAAGCGACCGCGCCATACATAAGCGTAACCATCTTAAATGAACGGGATGTTATGGATATTTTGTTAGTACAGTTGCGTACAAAAGTTCGCTGGTCAGATTATCTTTAAATATAAAATGTACGTTAGTCTCGCAAAAACTAAAGAATGGCTGGGCCGATTTTTGTTTTAAAATGTCTGTCGTATGCCAGGGGGAAGTTTAATTTAACGGTAAGAAATAAATATGGAAAAATTGTGTGGACAATTGTTAAAAAAACATTTTCCCGTAAAAACTGTTCCTAGAGTGCTCGTCAGATAAGTCTGCGCGCGGTAAAAATCGAATACTAATCTTTTCTATAACATAAGAACAAAAAAATGCACTGTAACTAGCGCCAAAAACGCGCCAGTCACGCGCAGAGTTATCTGACACACACTTTACCTAGTTACTCACCTGTCAAACATAGTGTTACTGTCACTGGATTGACATATTTAATGGTTGTCAAGGTGATAGCAAATACTATTTAACGGCCGGTTTCCGAAACGAAAATTAAAATTAAAATTACGTAATCTACAATTAGATTTGAGATTCCGAAAGCATAATCACATGATTCTCAAGCGGTCAACGCTTGAAAAATTTATTAGAGAAATTCTGCCAATCAGCTGTGAATCAAATAAATTTAACAAGTATTTACATTATTATAGTAAATTGAGTTAAATGTATCTTTAAATTAAGATTTTTAAAAGTGATATTGTTACCTAATGAGTCACACCAATGGTTTTTGTTATCAGCATATCTAAAAAATATGTAACTCGAGAAAAAAGAATCTGTTTTTATTTTTTTCCTATCTTCGAAAATGACTGAGATATTAAACGTTAAAGTACGGCCTCCGAGGAAAATTTGGGTGAACCAATGGCATTAACGTGTGACGTCACGTCGCACTTCCGTATACCTACATAGAATCCTTTGGCTATATAGTTGCGCTCTCACGGTTTCGTAATAAATTTACTTATTTTTCTTATGAAATGTTGTTATCAATGAAATGTTTAAGAATTTTATATTGAGCCCATGTGAAAAAACACCTTCAAATAATGATTTATTTTCGTGAAAAATAAATAAAATCAACTTTCGTAATGGCGGGCGGGATTCTGTCAATACATATAGCAACCGTCAAAACAAAATGTACTTACAACCTTAACTGACTTGGTAGTTAAATATGCACCCTAAAAACTGACAGCCATTTTGATAATTTTATACTGCTAGTGGCGCCTCCACCACTGGGTCAGATAAGTTTGTGGGATAAATGTCTTTCGGTATCGACAGTAGGTGACAGTTTTAGAGTGCGCCTGCGCGCGGTCGAAATTGAATACTAATCATTTACCATAACCTTAGAACGAAGAAAATGTACTGTAACTAGCGTCAAAAACGCACGAGTTGCGCGAAGATTGCGCACAGACGAACTCTATGTAGGTACAGTTAGACGGAAATCACCCGCAACAGCCGCAAACGGAGATGTCAGTGCGACATGACGTCATCGCAATAGCGCGCAAGGAAAGCAAATTTTCATAAGATGGTGAAACTTTACAACGCTGTATCTTTAGAAATCCTGGCCAGATTTCGATGAAACAAAAACTATTAGTACTTGCACGAGTACACGCATTAAATGCAGTAATTTTTATAGTCATATTTTGATGTGTTGGTGTGACTCATTGTGAGATAATTTTTTGTTTCAGAAACCCAACGTGGATTTAATTGTAAGTTAATTGTGACAGTCTGCCAGCTTATTTTAATTTGATTTTCGTTTCAGAAAACGGCCGTAAATCTAGTTTATATTATATAGTATTTGGCGATACGAAGTTACGGGATCATGTAGTAAAAAATAATAAAATTGTTTAGATGTTTGTATGTTTGTTACTGAATCACGCAAAAACGGCTCAATGGATTTGGCTGAAATTTGGGACACAGATACGTTGTGTCCTGGAGAGAAACTAAGGCCACTTTTTATCCCGGAAAAATATCACATTCCTGCGGGATAACGTCGGGTATACCACGCGGGTAAAGCCGCGGGCGGAAAGCTAGTTTTTATATAAAAGGAAGTTAAATAAGTGACAAATAATATCAATAATAATCATTTTGACAATTCAGGCGATGATGAGTAATCATAATAATCATATAATGATTATTATGATTACTCATCATCGCCTGAATTGTCACAAGTCACAACCGTCGTTACCACCTGTATTTATAATAAACATAGATTATTTAGGAAAATATAATTTAATGAATGTCGAATCCCAAAATTTAATTAATTAATTAAATAATTAAATCACACTATAAATTACTTACTGAGATTATTACCTACTTAAAGTACGTTTTTTAATTCGGTGCAAAAAAAAAGAAAACAGTATTACCATATTAAAACTCTATATTCACATTCTGTAGAATTCTTTATTTGTGAACGACATTGCCGTTAATTCAAAACATGCTTTGACTGGATAGATATTTGTTTAACATTATTAATAAAAGTAAAAAAATGGAAATTACTCTTACGTAAACAACAAAATAAATTTTCGAATGGATGTTAGATGGATATTTTTTTCACGTACTAGCAACACGCAGGCACAAAATATTTGTGACGCAGGGGTGACAAACCTACTTTAACATGTGTGTGATTATTTGATTGATTTTGATTTGTATTTTGTTTACTTTACGTGGGCTCGTATCTGCTTCGCGTACAGTGCTTCTTTTACATTATTTTGTAGATTTCTTCTTGTTTCTGTTATTGTTTTTGTTTATTGTTAAGTTTGAACCGTTGTTACTTGTTACTATTGTGTCTGAACTATTACTATCTAACCCATTTTGCATTATTTTATGCGTTTTACCCCAGGATATAGTTTTTATAAGAAGATTTTAACAAAATCTGTAAAACCAAAACCTCACAATAAATTTGGTTTGAAAGAGACATGAAGAAAAAGGTTTACGACACCCTGTTGCCAAAGTCAAATGTGAAAGTGACATTATTTTTTTTTGCACCGAATTAATAAACGTACTTTAGGTAGATACAGGGTAAATTTTTAATCAGTGCACAAATTTTTAAGATCGACTCAGAATCGGAAAGTGAACAACTTTCTCCTAGAAACATAGGTTGAAATATGACAAAAAAAATTTGACTCTTCATACAAATGGGACTGATCACGTGATCGATTTAGTATGGGAAGGCCAAAAACTTTTGTTGTATTTCGACCCATATTTCTAGGAGAATGTTGTTCACTTACCGATTCTGAGTTGATCCTAAAAATTTGTGCACTGGTCAAAAATTTATCCTGTATAGATTACTACTGACCAACCTTTATTTATTTGCCTTTAAACTAATAACTATCGTAAATCATTAAATTATTTAAAACTACTATTAATAAACATGATTTTTACTTATAAAATAGAAAACTAGTAGAATCAATACTTTATCTTTAACGTTTTTCTGCGTAACTGTACAAAACATCGGATACTAAGCTGCTAATTTACGAAGATAGCCCGTACGTATGGTGCGGTCGCTTATAAGTGACCTTTACAATTTGTTCGGCTTATTAAAGAATTGCTGTCTCAATCTTGTTTTTGATATATCTTTCATGATAGCTGTAATTGAAAGCTAAAATTAACAGGAACGAATGTTCATGAATTACTTTAATTTGTTTAATGTATGCCATGTGCCTTAATGTTATGGAAACTGTGTTTTCGATCTCTAAAGTACGACCAGTCTAAAATTTATCAAATTTATCTTTATCTTTAAATCGTGTAAAGTTACAAGATCTAAAATTCTAGACATAATAAGTGTCTACTACGGGTATTTTTTGCAGCTGTTTGTTTGGTTGTAAATGTAATAGTTTACTTACAAATCAGTTTTTTCTGATTTTCGAAAACATTTAATTACGTTGGTTTACGACAACCAAATCAAAAACTAATATTTAAACAAATTTAAACAAATTCAGGTCTCTTACTGGTATTTTTTTCAAACTTCTGCGTTGAACCGTTTCTAAGATATGGGAAATCTCAAAACGTTACCCCAGCAAAAACTCAAATAACTCAAGAACCATAACACACACAATTTTTGCTGTTTGCTAACATTTACAACGCAACAAAAGCTATCTATTCATGTATTTAGTTCCGAGCTGAAACAACTTTTTTTGCCAGGGTAACGTTTAAAACGTGACCCTGGCAAAAACTGTTTCTGTCAAATATCTCAAAAACTACAATTCACACAAATTTTGCTATTAGTAAACAAATTTCTCCTAACAACACACTAATTATCTGATAAGGTCTCATCTCTCTAAAGCACAAGTTTTTGCGGCGGTAACGCACACAATTTTCGAGCATTGTTCTGTACCGACTAGTTGAAGAGAAGATAGCCAGTTCCTCAGTCATTAAGTATTCTGGAAGTAGCGCGCTTCCACCTTCAGCCTTATTTAAGGATTGCCTACACATATCAGGGTGCCTACCTTCAACTCTTATTGCTGTTTTGTTTAGGGTCTCAACTGATCTGCTTCGCTTATTCGTACCACGACAGCTTAAATTGCGATCGTGATTCTATTGCGTCAATGACAAGCGATTCAGCGACATTTCACAGCCGCTTAGCTGTTATGAACTCTTATTTGACTTATAACCCAGTCGAGTTAACATGACACCTGCAGGTTATACCCGTCCCTCACACTCTCCGGGCATGACAGAATCGAGTGAAAGAGACGGATAGAAGAAATAAGGACACAAATTGTTCGTTCATTCACATACAGCAATTCATTTGCGATTCAGTTTTTAGTAGGTGATGGTACGAAATAAATCAATTCATTTTAGGAGCCTATTCTGGAACGCACCAGTTTTGAATCGCTTTCATAGAATTGTAGTAGGCACCCAGGGCCGAGGCTGGGCCGTGATCCGTCCGCCAATCACTAGCGGCGGAACTTAAGTGGCCTTGTCCGGCTGCCTAGTGGCGGACGGATCACGGCCCGGCCACGGCCCTGATATGTGTAGCGGTAGTTTTATTTAGGTATATAATTTATCTTCTCATCACTTGTTATCAGATATGATGAAGGCTAAGCGCTATTCCATTGTGGAGAAAAAGAATGTAGTAAGTCAACAGCATATCACGCTTGAACTAAGGAAACAGATTTTTACACAAGAGTGATATAAGTAATAAAAAATCCTCTAATGATGATAATTTATTTAATATGTTAATAATAATATCAAAAAGCTTCGAACATTATACATACAAAGACACCAACATGGTGACAAAACTTTTATATCACTTACTTATCCAGCACAAATATGTAGGTACCTATGATTACGATTGATTACAATACACATTTAAATATAAATTTATTTATTTATGATTACGATTTAACAAAATATATATATTACAATTACAGTTAAAAAATTAAAATAGGTAACTTTACTTTGAATCTGCATTAACAACACCACAGAACAATGGTGTGTCATGAAGGCAGATATAAAAGACGAATGGATGGTCGGCGTTGAAGAGGTTCTGTTGTTGCACAGCTGTAGCACCAACGATAGCAGCTAAAACAAATAAATTAAATTATTAAACTTATACCTAAATTATGAAATAAAGAAAGAAACAACCTCTAACATTTGTAACATTTAAAGGCTAGTTAAGTTAAGTAGCAAATTTCTGTTCGCTCGGAGATTTTATGTAACGTGATATCCGTCTGTCACAACCTTGTAATGGCGGAAATCGAAATATAAACTGTATTAATTACAATTGTAACATCATTTTTCGAGTGGTTGGCTGAGGCACACTGATCATACGCGTGGGATGGCGTATGATATCCCCTTGCGTGGTGGAGGCCACCTTTCAATGCCGATATGGATCGATAGATCTAACGTTGCGTGGGACGCGTGTGACAGCGTTGCGTATGATAAGTATGTTTCTGGTTCAACTGTTTTCATACAAATGCAAGAGTCTAGATGCCATAATGCGTTACATACGTTGCGTACGTGGGCTCTGGACACTTTGTCCCTACATTTAAAGAGCTATTGGCTGAACATACTAATAATTCCAAGTAGGAACAGGTATTTTTCAGGGTAGCATAGATATACTAAAAGATGAGATTACACTGGTAATTTATTTACAGGTTCAATTAAGAAACACCACGCCCAAAAATTCGTGTTTTATCTACAACAAATAGTTCATTTATTTTGAAACAGTCATTGTCTGTGGTTCTTATTGTAGATAAAACACGGATTTATTATAAGGCAACACTAAAAGTAGCTTCATTAAAAAGGCAGTTGTCGTACCGACCCGGGCGCGACGCGTTGGCGATTTCGTGAAAACAAATTCATATTCCCACACTCCCTATCTGTTCCGGTGACAGCTGTGACAGAGGAGCCACTTGCAATACGAAATTAGCTGTCAAAATGGACTGTCGTATGAAAAATGATTTAGTTCCAAAGATTATCACTAGAAAACAAATGCTTGTCGCACTAAAAACAATTATGTCAGTGGCCGCATTGCTGAAACGGCAAACGAAATTCATTTGTTCTTATCGTCATCGCTGTCGCCATTCTAGTGCGGCCTCGTCATAAAAGCGAAAAATCATTAACGCGGCGCGGTGCCGCAACGCAGAAATCAGCGGCGCGCGTCCAACGCTCAATTTGGCGACGCGAGAAGACTTTTTAAAACGTTGTTTCTTCAAAATTCAGCGTTGCACAAGCACAACGCTGAATCACGCGGAGCGTCCCGCGACGCCAATTTCAGCGTTGCGGCGGTTATGCTAATATTACACGGTTCAACCAAATTGATTAACTTTGGTTGAAAGGCGCAGGCAACAGGCGCACATTGACATTGAATGATTCACTTTTACGTTTACATTGTTCAATTTGGTTACTTCATTCAAATTGAAAGGCAAAAGTGAACCGTGTATTTCCGCTATTACGGCAGCTCGTATGATGCCCACACGTTTTATTCTAGCAGTCTACACATGTATTTCGACTTTTTTGATTGCATATAACTAGCATAATTAATTACGGTAGATATTAATTCTAATAATAAAGAATACCACTATTAATTAAAATACACGAATTCAAATTCTAATAATATGCATTTTAGCTTTACTAATAAACAACTAATAATTAACGGTCGTGTTATTTCGTGATATCTAAAATATGAAATCAAAAAAATATTTTGGGTGATCAAAATCATTTGGTAATTATTTGATGATTTCCTGTCAGTCAGTAACGCAAGAGTTTATTATATACTAGCTAAGATTTTAAATTATTTTAATACATTCACAATGCAATTCTGTAAGTATAGGAAAGATGTGATAGTAAAAAACCACGAGCCCTATAAGTAGCTTTCAGGCGGGATTCGAACCCGCGCCTCCGGGAATCCGGCCCGATGCTCTGACCAACTAAGCTACCGAAAGGCTTACACGACTCGTCGAATTTTGCTATCACTTGTTACGCTGTAGGCCAGCGTTGCTTCATCAATGCGAGGAAACCCTCGCATCCGAAAGAAACATCAAATGTTTCTTTCGGATGCGATTTTTCCTATACTTACAGAATTGCATTGTGAATGCATTAAAATAATTTAAAATCTTATAATGGCTGTTTCATCTTAATCGATTGTAAAACATTTGTAAAAATGTTTCTTTCGGATGCGAGGGTTTCCTCGCATTGATGAAGCAACGCTGGCCTACAGCGTAACAAGTGATAGCAAAATTCGACGAGTCGTGTAAGCCTTTCGGTAGCTTAGTTGGTCAGAGCATCGGGCCGGATTCCCGGAGGCGCGGGTTCGAATCCCGCCTGAAAGCTACTTATAAGGCTCGTGGTTTTTTAATAATCACATTTTTCCTATACTTACAGAATTGCATTGTGAATGCATTAAAATAATTTAAAATCTTGTAATGGCTGTTTCATCTTAATCGATTGTTTAACATTTGTAAGAATGTTTCTTTCGGATGCGAGGGTTTCCTCGCATTGATGAAGCAATGCTAGCCTACAGCGTAACAAGTGATAGCAAAATTCGACGAGTAGTGTAAGCCCTTCGGTAGCTTAGTTGGTCAGAGCATCGGGCCGGATTCCCAGAGGCGCGGGTTCGAATCGCGCCTGAAAGCTACTTATAGGGCTCGTGGTTTTTTACTATCACATTTTTCCTATACTTACAGAATTGCGTTGTGAATGCATTAAAATAATTTAAAATCTTATAATGGCTGTATCATCTTAATCGATTGTTAAACATTTGTAAAAATGTTTTTTTCGGATGCGAGGGTTTCCTCGCATTGATGAAGCAACGCTGGCCTACAGCGTAACAAGTGATAGCAAAATTCGACGAGTCGTGTAAGCCTTTCGGTAGCTTAGTTGGTCAGAGCATCGGGCCGGATTCCCGGAGGCGCGGGTTCGAATCCCGCCTGAAAGCTACTTATAGGGCTCGTGGTTTTTTTTACTATCACATTTTTACTATATTTTCCTATATATACTAGCTGACCCGGCAAACGTTGTTTTGCCATATTAATTATAGTGGACCCGGTAAACTTCGTATCACCAACATCTATTATAGATAGACAGATGAAAATAAATTATCGCAAAGAAGTTTTATACACTGCCTGCAACAAATGTCACTTATTAAAAAGTAGGTAATCCAAAGCGGCTAAAACGTCAGTGATTACAATACTCTTTGACATACCTCTTTGGAAGTGGCTATGAAAGAAATGACAGTTTTGTATAGTACGACAGTTTATCGATTTTCTATACAAAATAATCATTTTTATTTTATAATTTTCCGGAATAAAAAGTAGCCTATATTACTCTCCAGCTCCCAAACTATCCCCATACCAAAAATCGAGTCGATCCGTTGCTCCGTTTTGACGTGAAAGACGGACAAACAAACAAACAAACAAACAAACACACTTTCACATTTATAATATTAGTATGGATTTTACCGCAGTTCAAACTTTATCGTGATAGAGTAGAATGCCTTTATTCTTTCATTCATTCAGAAGAACACACTGCCCCGACCCGAAATAGAATTGGTAAAAAAAATAAAACCGCCTTCTAAAAAACCACATCAAAAAAGTAAAAAATAATTCCTCACCAAATAAATAACGTAAGTACTTTGAAGTCGGGCGTGAAACATGTACAATGTTTTGTTGTTTTTGTTAAAACCCGCCCGACTTCAAAGTACTTACGTTATTTATTTGGTGAGGAATTATTTCTTACTTTTTTGATGTGGTTTTTTAGAAGGCGGTTTTATTTTTTTTATAAAAATAATTTTTATTTCACTCTTTTTAGTGCATCGTGCAGGCAATTTACGTGTTTTCTGGTAAATAGGTATGTGATCAAACTCAAAACCTCCTTTTTCGAAGTCGGTTAAAATACCTTGAGGTATCCCCTTTTTAACAAAACAAGAATCATCTAAATCGGTTTATAAACAAAGGAGTTATGCCTAAAGATACGTATTAAATTCACATAAAGTGGTAACGAAAACGACAGTATTTTCAAGATTTCCTGAAAACTACTGATCCGATTTCAAAATTTCAAAAAATGGGACCTACTTGGAAACCAACCTGATGTAATAACGTTTGAACCATTTCAATCGGTTCAGCCGTCTTCGAGTAATCGGTGGACATACACAAAAAAAAAAAAAAAAAAAACTTACATACAGACGAATAGAGAACCTCCTCCTTTTTTATTTAGAAGTCGGTTAAAAAGGACAGGATTATGATGAAGATGATGATGAACAAATAAGGGTTTTTACCAGTCGCGGCGGCGGCTTCAGTTCCAACTTCATCGACTTTGCAATATGCTTTGTGAACAGCAGCTGATACAGCGAGTTTCTCCTTACTTTCTATGATTTCGTCCAAATCTGATTTAATGGCATCAAAGATATCGGTAAGACCAAGCTGGAAAAGTTTACAACTTTCATAAGTATAGTGACAGATACTCCGAGTAATTGTGCATCATTTATACCGATAAGTATGGTTCTCTTTAATAATTTTTACTTATTAATGGAAAACTAAAAAAATCGTTATAAAAATGGTTAGAAAAATAAACAAAGTAAATGTTACCTCTTTCAAAATACCAGGTAAGTCTATATTAGATTCAATTTCACTGCGTGGCATATTGACTGAAACTGTTTTATAGCTTAGTTGTTTAATTGCTCCATTCAACGTTGCTGGTTCACGAAGCTTCTCGACTAAATTGACGGAGCCATCTATAGCATTAGGAAGGAATGCCACATACGTAAAGTTTTCACCCTTGTAAGGTATTTGCAAAACCTAAAACCAGATAAAAATAAAAACATTAATTTATTCCATAAAATGACTACACATTGAATTGTCAGTAAATTACTATTTCATTGAGAGTTATTTAAGAGTTATTATTATATTATCATAAAAATCCAACAAACCTTTGCATCGAGCTGTGTTATCTCTGCATACTTGAATGACCCTTTTCTATACATAAAATCTTTTTGGACGGACTGGTTATTTGATCCAAAGAAATCTCCTTTCCTTGTCTGTTTTGTATCAAACTGTTTAACCCAAGCACCCTGAAAATTTTGATGAAGTTAAAAGTTATTACATACAATATACATATTATACTAAAGTGACGACTTTACTAAATATTTTTTTTAATACTTACCAAAAAGTAAATGGCATTGGTTATAACTAATCTTGATAGACTAGAAAACATTGATGGTGAAACTAGATTCTTGATGCGGTTTTTTGTTTGTTGCTCTATCTAAAAGAAAAGTGATTAAATTGATATAAAACGCTTATGGATAACGGAACAACAATTTTATTGGATTTGTTTTTCGGTTATTTTATTATTATGTTCAAATGTTAAAAGCTGGAAATTTTATAAAATCCAATCATTTAGCCCATGTATAAATGGTACAGTTCACCACCCATAATCTAAATTGGCTTTGACTGAAATATCAGTAAACTCGAAATTAAATTGAATACAAGAGACATTATCAAATATTAATCAAAAAAATGTTTTTACCCGCTTATTGATAGTATCTGCAGCTTGATTGGCATCTGAAAAGTCGATATTTTCGGTTTCACCGCCTAACACAACTGATGTATCATTTGCAAATTGTTTGTCTAAAGTTTCTTTTAAACTAACAAACACATTTTCAGCTACATTCAATTCTGACTCGTTTTGAGATTTAAACGACATTATAAGCTCTGGGAAAGTACATCTCATCTGAAAAGTTAAAACGTTGAATGTTGTTCATTATCTTCTAAGTAAGTATCAAAAACTTGTGTTCACAGTGTTTGTTATCGAACTCCTCCGAAGCGGCTTGACCGATTTTTATGTTTGTACGCAAATATTTGGTAAGTCTGAGAATAGGTCGTAGGCGCTCCCGTGTAATTGAGGAATAAAACATATTTAAATCTCGCAATTTCACGGAAGTGATGCCCTACGGCGCAGCTAGTAATATATCGTAATTAACATAGGTTATGTATATCCTTACCTCGTTTTTCGATTTAAGATTTAGAACGCTCATCAATTGATTGAATGAATTGCCCCCATTCTTTACGCCAAAGGCTAAATTTGCTGTTACCATTAACACACTGAACGGTGACATTACAACGCTTTTACCAATATTTTTGTTTACTACAATCTGGAGTAAAAAAAATATATTTTGACAAAAGAATAAAAGAAAATAGACAAAAAGTTTTAAGACAAGTTTAAAGTGTCCTTTATCTTACAGAGAAGAAATTTCCTGTAAACATAGTGATACCATCATATAGACGCTGTAGAGCTTCACTACAATTGATAACTCCACCATCAGAATCTGCTTCTGTAATGAAAAATCGTAATTATATTCATCAATTTCTTTAATCATTTATACCACTCATTTGTACCATGTTTCTTTACGTTACACGCGCTCGTTTGATATTGAACTAATTTGTACATGTTTGTACTTACGAGTATGTCTTGAAGCATCGCATTTAATTTCTATTAACAACATTAGTACATCATCATCATCATCATCATCATTATGTCAGCCGAACGACGCCCACTGCTGGGCATAGGCATTATGTTATATATATTATGTCATATATAATAATAATAATATTGTTACATTAGTACATATGTATATTAAATTATTATTGGTTCCATAAGTCCCTTAATAATCTTTACAATTTTTTTAATAACTTACGGCATTGGTCTTTGGGTATACAAGTGCCATTTTTTGCTCTCAAGTAGTTCTCTTTGCAAATACAACCTTTTTTACAGGCTTTTGGATTTATTGGGGAACATTGTATATTTTTAAATGAGTCTTTTTGAGAACAGTTTCGGGCCACACATCCACCGTTATAGCAGTTGGAAAACACTTCATTCAATTCACATGTTGGTGCTGAAAATTTTTGAAGACGATAACTATTGGTAACGTTGAAGTATCAAATATTAATAAAATAATAAAGATGAGAAAAAAGTTAATTGATATCAATAAAATACTAATTTTATTGAAGATTGGACTGACAGGCCTAATGTTGTTATAAAACTAATTGTTTTTTTTTATATAACCATATTAAAAGACACCTCACTTATTGTGAGTGCAGTTCGTATAGATAGTGTGATAGTTTGAGTTATACTATCAGACATTAACCAATAAAAACGTCTTTGATAAGAAAATAAAGAAAACGTGACAGTCTTCATTTAGGTTTCTATTGTTTTGGCGACGCTAATAATCTTCGTAGATATATAAACACAAAACAAAAGACGAAATTAAAAGTAATCGCAATAACACTTGATAATCAGCATAACTGTTTTAAAATTTTACTTACTGCAATCCTCTGGTAGGACGCATTTTTTGAGGTTGCCATCATAAACAATCTTTTTTTACAATCACATTTATTTATAACGCAGGCGATACGGGGACATATGGGATAATTCATTTAAAGGATTGGTAAATTAATCTGAACATAAAAAAATTCTTTAAAATTAATAAAGCAATTAAGTAGGTACTTACTACAATCTTTTGGCAGCACACACCTGCCAATGTTGCCATCGTAAACATAGTCTGGCTTACACTGGCATTCGTTTATAAAACAAGGTCTTAGTGGACAAATATGGCGTGTGTTCATATAATCGGAGCAAGATCTTCCACAGTTTCCACAGCCTTGTTGGGCATTTGGGTCTCCACCGCATGACGCTGAAAAACACATTTACTGCATAAGTAATGAAGTTTTACAAACAAATGAATGGTTAAGTACTTCTAAACGAGTAAGCTACGTACGACATTGGTCACTAGGTATACATTTGCCATTATCATCTCTCATGTAACCGTCAATACAAGTGCATCCTTTAACACAGGAATCAGAGTTGTAATCCACACAAGTCATTTTGTATCCCAATTCAGAGCATTGCTTCGCCGCGCACCCACCGTTGGTACAATTGGAAAATACTTCGTTTTCCCCTCTACATACGATTGCTTAAAGAAAAATTAAAAGAATTATTAATTATTTATTTGTATTATCATATTTACACGATGTAAATAATAACAGAAAATGGCCAATTTCATGATTCTGGAACACCTGCATTATGATTAATAAACAAATCAATTCGTGGTGGCTTTCTCTATTGATTTTTTACTGTAGTGTTTAATTGTTGACTGACATTGTTAGGTATACAAATTTAATAAGGCAATCACTAAAGCTATTTTCATAGTATACGATACTAAGCTCGACTTTCAAAACATATAATTTGATCGGCTAGTCTCCAAAATTGGAAACGCAGACTACCAATATGGTTAGTGATTACTTTTGCCCATGGAAAAAGGTGTAACGAGACTCACGAAATATTTCGCTTATTAAAAATACTTACGACACTCTTTTGCAGGGATGCAAGTACCATCATCTGCTCGCAAATAGCCCTCCTCGCAAAGGCATCCTTTTTTGCAATTGGCTGGGTACCTCTTGATGCACGGTATTAGTAGACCGACTTGGGAGCAATTCTGAGGTTGACAGCCTTCATTAGTACAATTGGAATAAACTTCATGCTTAGCTTTAGGGCATAAATATGCTGTAATAGTAATAATATTATAAATTACTACAAAAAACAGTGTATTATGTAGATACTGTTTGAGCCAAACTTGATGGCATTTGTGAATCAATTTGCAGCTTAATAGATCATAGATAAGATGTATGTGTGGTTGGGAGAGGTGAGGTTGCGGGTCACACTACGGCACATAGCGGCTAAATTTTCAACCGCTATTAATTTTGAATAATACTGTTGATTGATTCTGATAAATGTTTAATTTGGAAGTGGAATACACCAGAAGCATTGGCCGCCATAGGGCTAGAAGGGCACATGGCATAGTAAAGTGGCTGATACACGTACTTAACTTGTGGCTCGACGACCTTTTTCGCTCGTGTGTCACCCTAAGTACCTACGCGTACTTTAAAACCACCGAGTGAGTTCGTTGGCGATCCAACAATACATTGTGAGCAAGCTTCACGTGTGTCACCGATGTCGAGCCGCGTAAGTTCGCGGCCTTAAAAACCGCGTAATTTAAGTTCATTCATACGTATATCACTCGCTTAAGATAACAGGCAAGAATTGAATGCAAAAAGCTCAGTATCGTACGGCTAGGCGTGTAAAATGAGGAGGCCTACTATCGACAGTAGGTGACTTTAGGCTGAAGAAGAAGATGTTTTATTTTTTGGGACGCCAACCTCTAAAGATATTTCTCCAACACTTCACCTTCACATTGCATTCGAGCACCAATCTGTATTGTCTTCGTCACGAATTGTCAAAGTGCACGTCAGGCAATTAGGAACGCTTATAAGCGATTTTTTTAAGAATCGAGCAACTGTACTTACATGGGCATTCATCTTGTGGCACACATATGCCTTTAGGATTTCTCAAAAACTTGTTCTGACAGACGCAACCTCCCTTACAATTGTTCTTATTGCATGGTTTGCAAATCATTACAGGGTCCTTATAATTGGTGCAGTATTGATATTTACATAAGCAATTTGCACAGCTTGAGTATACCTCGCCGACTCCACACGTGGGTGCTGTAAAACATGAGTATAATTATATATTGTGGTAAGAGGTTTTTTAGATAAATTAAGGTGGTTACTAAATTAAGATAAAAGATAGCAAGTTCCTCAGTGGTTGAGGATTCCGAGAGTAATGAACTTCCCCTTTCAGCATTATCATCACTTAACATCAAGTGTGTTGAATGCTAATATCACACTGTTGTGGATAATAAATAGTAGATTGTACAACAATTGAGTACATAAAACGTACCATTTTACCGTACCCGAGTCGAGGGTAAAATGGGTTTGATGTACGAGTTACACTCTGCTTTTCACCTCGATTGTGAGGAAATTAAATAGCGATATTGAAAAACAGAAAAAAAGACTTCCCTGTATTTTTTTTCTTTTTTTTACGTGGCAGTGGCAGCACAGTGACTTGCATAGATCGTAGTAGTCCATAATGCTCTTAAAATACTTTTTTCTTAGAAAACTTATTAATATTGCCTAGTTTTGTTAGTTTAGTATTTTAACATGGATTATGTACCAAATTGAAGAAACACAAAAAATTAACAAGTTTATTTATGATATTGTATGTGATGATGTCCAATATTAATTTTATTTATTTAACGAAGTTTAATTGCGTATATGACTGTTTACCCGACGACCTTTGATACTATAGCTTACACTAGTCAAGTGATAGTTTATAAACAGAGTCAGTCAAACAGAAATATTCAAACTTCAAATATGTTACAGCACGAACGTGTGGAGTAAATGAAGTTTACTCGAATTGCTCAAACGGCTTATGCCAACTTCAAGACTGCACTCAGTATGGGGATAGGGGCCCCATACTGAGTGCTCTAGTGCATAAAGTAAAATGTTCGTTTATGTATCAGACTCGTTATCAAAGGTCGTCTCTAGAGCTTATAAAGCGAATTAATGCAGCAAGATAAACTTTACAAGCATGAAAAGAGAAAAAAATATAATGTTCACTTCTCATGCTCGTAAAGTTCGTGTTTATGTTTGGTATAGGCTGAATAACATCGCTTTTTATGCTCTAGTGCATAAAGTAAAATCTTCGTCTAAGTTTCAGACACTAAGACAAAGGTCGTCAGGTAAACATTCACACACGCAATTAAACTTCGTTAAATAAACTTGTTATTTCATTGTGTTTCTTCAATTTTGTACATATTCCATGTTAAATTACTAAATTGATAAAACTAGGCAAAGTTAATGAGTTTTCTAAGAAAATAAGTATTTCAAGAGCATTATAGACTACGATCTTTACTAAAGTCACTGTGCTGCCACTGCCACGTATAAAAAAAAAGAAAGTCTTCCCGCCAATATGGAGAAGTCTTTTTTTTCTTTTTTGCATTATTGTTATTTATTTTCGTCACACTCGAAGCAAAGAATATATACACTTACGCGAAGTGAAAAGCAGAGTGTATAACTCTTACATAAAACCAATTTTACGCACTTGTTGTAAAATCTACTATTATAATAGTGTTGGCTATCCTTGACATGAAATAAGATGTTTGGAATTCGATCAGATAGCATAATAATATGCATTTTTCGTACAAGCGATCCTCTTTTACATACGCGTCCAGTTAAGTTTCAAAGAAGCATTTGTATATAGCTAGCAAGCTAATTTCATGTTGACTACCAATGTACACATGGCGTCACGTTTCATCAAACTGATATCGAGTCAAGTCTCAATGGGTTCGATTGGAACCGACAGACATCATATTCTCTATACTTCTGTAAGTAACATACATTCAAAGAGGCTACCCTGAATTTGCAGTATCTGTAACGGACTAATACTTGACAACTAGGTATGTTGATTCAGTTTCCCTGAATTTCAAATCAGTCATTTGTTATACGTATTAAAATGTACTCACTACATTGTTTAGGTAGTACACATTTTCCAGTATTGTCATCGAAGACGAATCCTTTCTTGCATTGACAGCCACCATTCTCACAATACGCTGGACATACGTATTGCGTTTTGTTTAAATACGAACATAGGTTGGGACAGTTATTGGCGCAGTTACTTACGTAAGCATTTGGGTCACCTTTACAGGATTCTGGAATTAGAGCTTCTTGTAGTAAAATGAACACAAGTTTTTTTCTATTTCAGTTGGGAGCATTATTTAACCTAGCCCTCCGTGCCATTTGTAGAATTAGAATACTCGTCATTCTTTCTCTATTATGTTCAATAGTTTTTTTTGCATAATAATTCTGATCTCACATGCAGTTACTACGTACAGTGCATACAGTACACATTGCAAATCAAAGAATTATGACAGTTAAAACGGATAACCATTATCCTTTATTATATTACCAAATATACCTACCAGTTTGTCTTAAAAAAAAAACTTACCGCAGTCTTTTTTAGGTATGCACGTTCCATCATCCGCTCTCAAATAACCTTCTACACAAATACAACCCCTAATGCAATCGGTTGGATCTACTTTGGTGCAAGGTATTGGTTTGCCCAGTTGTGAGCAATTGCGAATTTGATTTCCTCTGTTAGTACAATTGGAGTAAACTTCATGGTTAATTTTGGGACATAAAAAAGCTGAAAAGGACCACGCAAATTAGCGTTTGTACACAAATCGCATTAGAAAAATGGTAATATAGTATGGAAACAGTTTGGCACTTTTTGGTATTTGTTGTACAATGATCATTAAACACCTATTATAAAAGGGTGTAGAAAGAGTAAATTATAGGAAAAATGTGATAGTAAAAAACCACGAGCCCTATAATTTTTTACTATCACATTTTTCCTATACTTACAAAATTGCATTGTGAATGAATAAAAATAATATAAAATCTCAATATGGCTGTTTCATCTTAATCGATTGTTAAACATTTGTAAAAATGTTTCTTTCGGATGCGAGGGTTTCCTCACATTGATGAAGCAACGCTGGCCTACAGTGATGGCAAAATTCGACGAGTCGTGTAAGCCTTTCGGTAGCTTAGTTGGTCAGAGCCCGTAGTGTAAGTTTTTATGTCAAAAAACGCAGACCATTTCGACTCCGTATTTATGTCAATTTGTATGAAAACTGTATTAGCGCCTCTAGCGGCGAGTAGCGCGCTTTTATAGTTTTCATACAAATTGTCATAAATACGGAATCGAAATAGTTTGCGTTTGCTTGACATAAAAACTTACACTAGGGGTACAGAGCATCGGGCCGGATTCCCGGAGGGGCGGGTTCGAATCCCGCCTGAAAGCTACTTATAGGGCTCGTGGTTTTTTACTATCACATTTTTCCTATACTTACAAAATTGCATTGTGAATGCATAAAAATAATATAAAAGGGTAAATTAGTTCGATAGTAGATGTCAGTGCCCGTAGTGTAAGTTTTTAAGTCAAAAAACGCAAACTATTTCGATTCCGTATTTATGTCAATTTGTATGTAAACTGTATTAGCGCCTCTAGCGGCGAGTAGCGAGCTTATACAGTTTTCATACAAATTGACATAAATACGGAATCGAAATAGTTTGCGTTTGCTTGACATAAAAACTTACACTAGGGGTACAGAATAAGAAACAAGAAAATATTACTACCACTAACTAACAAAAACATTTTTATATTTCAATTTTTTTTTTGTATTTTTCTCCAATATTTTTTACTAGTCTTTCGCCCGTGGCTACGCCCGCGTGAAAGACACGGACAGCGTAGCAAGACATTTAAATGAGATACCACATACGTTTCTGATTAATTGTATCTACTATGTACTTACATGGACATTCTTCTTGAGGCACGCAGATTCCTTGAGGATTTCTCAAGTGCTTGCTTTTGCAGACGCAACCGCCTATACACGTGGTCTTATCGTACCTGGGGCAGAATGGTATAGGGGCCCCATACTGAGTGCAGTCTTGAAGTTGGCATAAGCCGTTTGAGCATTTCGAGTATACTTCGTTTACTCCACACGTTCGTGCTGTAACATATTTGAGGTTTGAATATTTCTGATTGACTGACTTTGTTTTTAAAGCTTTGTAGGTATGTTGGTTAATCTATTGGTTTCCCTGAATTTCAAAACAAGTCCCTTACTAATTTTTCTATGTTTTAAAATATACTCACTACAATGTTTAGGTAGTACACACTTTCCAGTATTGTCATCCAAGACGTATCCTTTCTTGCATTGGCACCCACCATTCTCACAATACGCTGGACATACGTATTGCGTTCTGTTCAAATACATACATTGGTTGGGACAGTTATTGGCGCAGTTGCTTACGTAAGCATTTGGATCACCTTTACAGGATTCTGGAATTTAAGCTTTTTCTTTAATAACAATAAAAACCGACCAAGCGCGAGGCGGACTCGCGCACAAAGGGTTTCGTACCATTATATAAACAACATTATTCAAAATAAAAAAAATCAAATTCTAAATTGCTTTATTAAAATGCTTGGTATTTCCCTGCTCGATCGAATCAGAAATGATGAGATCCGCAGGAGAACTAAAACGACCGACATCGCTCGAAGGATTGCTCAGTTGAAGTGGCAGTGGGCGGGACACATAGCGCGGAGAACCGATGGCCGTTGGGCCGGAAAGGTTCTCGAATGGCGACCGCGAACCGGACGACGTTCCGTGGGCAGGCCCCCTACAAGGTGGACCGACGATCTGGTCAAGGTCGCGGGAAGCCGCTGGATGCGGGCAGCGCAGGACCGATCGTTGTGGAGATCCTTGGGGGAGGCCTATTCCCAGCAGTGGGCGTCGTACGGTTGAAATGATGATGATGATTATTAAATTTAGGTTGAGATTACAACACTTGTTGTGAATTTGAAGATAAACCCGTTCGGTTTACTGAACCCCCCCAGAAGGCCACTTTCCATTTCCTTTGCTCCTGGTACAGTTGTTTTATCTCACGAGCGCGGGTGAGCCATACTTGTAGTTGTAATGCTTATAGACACGCACTCCTGTATGCGTCGACCAGTGACTCGCCCAAAACTGAGCGCTCCCGAGCGAGCTTACGCAGTCAAAGACAGCGTGTATGTACATTTACACATACAAGCGTGGCTTACCTGCTCAAATGAAATAATAGAAAAAAACGCCCCATTCTCCAAGTAGCTCCGCCGGATATCGAACCCGGGACCTCTCACTGCCCGGGTAAATGCTCTGACCGCTGGGCGAGACGGAGTCGTTAATCTATATCTTAAATAACGCTAATCTTTGTTCTTACGCGCTGTGAGCTAGCGTTTATATTTTTTAACCGACTTCTAAATCAAAAAGGAGGAGGTTCTCTATTCGTCTGTATGTATGTTTTTTTTTTTTTTTTTTTTGTGTATGTCCACCGATTACTCGAAGACGGCAGAACCGATTGAAATGGTTCAAACGTTATTACATCAGGTTGGTTTCCAAGTTGGTCCCATTTTTTGAAATTTTGAAATCGGTTCTGTAGTTTTCAGGAAATCTTGAAAATACTGTCGTTTTCGTTACCACTTTATGTGAATTTAATACGTATCTTTAGGCATAACTCCTTTGTTTATAAACCGTTTTAGATGATTCTTGTTTTGTTAAAAAGGGGATACCTCAAGGTATTTTAACCGACTTTGAAAAAGGAGGTTTTGAGTTTGATCACATACCTATTTACCAGAAAACACGTAAATTGCCTGCACGATGCACTAAAAAGAGTGAAATAAAAATTATTTTTATAAAAAAATAAAACCGCCTTCTAAAAAACCACATCAAAAAAGTAAGAAATAATTCCTCATCAAATAAATAACGTAAGTACTTTGAAGTCGGGCGGGTTTTAACAAAAACAACCAAAAAATTGTACATTTTTCACGCCCGACTTCAAAGTACTTACGTTATTTATTTGGTGAGGAATTATTTCTTACTTTTTTGATGTGGTTTTTTAGAAGGCGGTTTTATTATTTATCTTCACATTCACTAGTAGGCATTGCTTATCTCACATGCAGTTACTGCGTATAACTACACAGTACACATTATAAATCAAAGACTGTGTCCTTTAACTTACTAAATATACCAGCTTTTCTTAAACAAAAAACTTACCGCAATCTTTTTTACGTATGCACGTTCCATCATCCGCTCTCAAATAACCTTCTTCACAAATACAACCCCTAATACAATCGGCTGGGTCTATATTATTGCAAGTTGTTGATTTGCCCAGTTGCGAGCAATTGCGAATTTGATTTCCTCCGTTAGTACAATTGGAGTAAACTTCATGGTTTATTTTGGCGCATAAATAAGCTGAAAAGGAAATTTGAGATTAATAATGCCAAAATGCTTTAAAAATCATTGTCAAAATCTAACGAGTTATACAACAGTACCTAATCTTTAGTCATTATATTATCACATAGGGATAATGTTATAATACCTTGTCCAAAATAAAGAACATTTAATTACATTTAAATTTATTAAAACTTTACAGTTTTTTTAACTATCTATGCAAATAAAACAAAATGACAACTACAACTAAAACAGTCTGATTAAAAATGAGTGCTAATATCAAGTCAACTTCTCTTTCTAAATATTTGCCTGTTTCTTCTATGCACTTACATGGACATTCATCTTGAGGCACGCAGATTCCTTGAGGATTTCTCAAGTGTTTGCTTTTGCATACGCAACCGCCTGTACACTTCGTCTTATCGAACCTGGGGCAGAATGGTAAAGGGGCCCCATACTGAGTGCAGTCTTGAAGTTGGCATAAGCCGTTTGAGCAACTCGAGTATACTTCGTTTTCTCCACACGTTGGTGCTGTAACATATTTGAAGTTGAGATTATTTTTACTTTTTTGCATTCATAATGCAATTTTTATTAGTGAAAATGAAGTATTAAAAAAAAGACCCGTCCCACAACTAGCTACGTTGGGATCCGAACCCACGATCTTTCACTGTCCGGGCGAATGCTCTAACCACTAAGTTACATATAACGACTCCGTAGCTCAGTAGTTAGAGAATTCTCCCGGACAGTGAAAGGTCATAGGTTCGAGTCCCATCGGAGTTAGTTGTGAGACTAGTCTTTTTTTAATACTTCATTTTCACTAATATTTGAAGTTTGAATATTTCTGGTTTTTAAAGCTTTGTATGCTGGTTAATCTATTGGTTCACCGAGAAATTACTATTCAGATCGAAATAAGAGTGCTCAGCTCCCCCTCAGATAATAATTGTTCGCCAATCTATTTTAATACCTAAGGTAGTTCCATAATGAGACTACTAAAAAAGGAATTTGACTGACTTGCATTTCTCAGTGATATTCTTAGAATACTTAAGCACTTCATGGTGACTCTTTTTGTATAACTTTATTTCTCTTATCCATACTTAATATTATGCTTGTTGGGATCATTTCAATATAATATCATTCTCTCTACACTCTCTAAATTTACGAATGCTATCCTGGCTGGCCCATCACCTGTAGAAGATACTCGAGCTCTGTCTAAGAGTTCTTGTGAAAACTATTATTATCTTTTGCAACGTTTACTTACAAAGTTTACGCTCTTGCTATGTTTTTTCTTAGCAAATATTTTAAATATTGAAATACACTCACAGCACTGTTCAGGTAGAACACATTTTCCAGAATTGTCATCTAAGACGTATCCTTTCTTGCACTGGCAGCCGTTAACCTCACAATTCCTTCGACACGCAACATTCGTTTTGTTCAGATATCTGCATTGGTTGGGGCAATTGTTGGCACAACTGCTCACGTATGCATTTGGATCACCCTTACATGGTGCTAGACCTAAAGATGTGTTTGATTTAATGTAGGAAAAATTGTTAGAGACAATTTGTCACTAGCCCCTTAGATTTTCGGGCGGGATTCGAACCCGTACCCTTGAAAATCCGGTCCAATGCTCTAACCAAATAAGCTACCGAAAGGCCTGCGAAGCCCGTCAAATTTCTTTATCTTGCATTTATGAATGCTAGCCTGGCTTGCTTTTCACTTACAGAGAAGACTCACGGTTTGACTACGAGTTCTAGTAAAAAGTACTATTTTCTTTTGCAACGTTTACCTACCAAGTACGGTTTGGGGAAGTCTCGACAGTTTCAAAGTCTCGGGACACGAGACATCCGAGGATCAAAGTCCCGGGACTTCCCGGGACTTAGAGACTTTCAGAATAATAATAAAATCAAGTTAATATCTGGCAAAATGTATTAATAAAAAGGTCTTTTTTTGTAAAAATCAACATTTATTGCAACCCGCAGCAGAAGCTCTAGATGACATATCCACAAACATATCTAAGAAACAATTCTGTAGGCAATACTACAAGACCCATAACAAATATCCTAACATAACCCTGTCTCCCGACACCCATCCATGTTATTCGCATAAGGTCATGTTATTCGAATGAGTGGGGGGGGGGGGGGGGGAGAAACAGCATTCTATAGATAGAGCCCGGAGGATTTCCGAGGTTTAACATTTCTACAGACACCATTGATATAATATCAGACAAAGCTATAATACCCAAAGGCTCTGATTGGGTTCACGAATATGATTCCAAGGCGTTCCGGACATTGTACGGCAGATTTCCCTTTGTTCCCCCTCCAAACCACGAAAAGTGTGGTCATGCAATATCTCACCACGGAGGTGATTATAGTTCTTATAGGCAAAGGAGTAGTCCCCACTGACTGAAGAGTGATGATCGCTGTGCCGAAAAAACGAGAGTTCAAAGAAAGCGATGCAATGTGTTTGTTGCAATGCTTTAAAAATTATTGCAATAGATGGCGCCTTTCAATGATTTGAAAATAAAAAATATTTCAATTTCGACAATCGTGTCTCGTCTCGAGTCTCGACCCGAAAGTCTCGGGACTCGAGACAACGAAATTTACAAAAAGTCCCGGGACTTCGAGGCACGAGACATCTCGGGACCCAAACCCTACTACCAAGTCTGCTTTTGCTTTGTTTTACGCGTTTAATTAGTTTTTTCTTTGTAAATTTTTTTTTTAGTTTATTTATTGTATCAACGATTTATATTAACTTAATTATTAGAAACAGCGTAAAAATCCACTAAGGTTTGTAACAACGCTGTTTACAATGACGCGTTGGATTTCATTAAGAAGGTAGGCAGGTAGGTAGGTACAAGAAAAAATAAATAAAAAATAAACGATAAACATACTTATAAGCCTTATTATAAGTAACTAACTATAAATACTATTGCAAAGAGAGAACTAGGTGCATTCTAAGGCTTCTAAAAAGTATTTTTTAAATTTAAATCTTAAATTTACTTGAGTCGACAAGGTTTGCAGGTAGTTTATTAATCAAGCGGGGCACAATATAGGCGGTAGTTCTTTCGTCGTACACATTATTCGCCCTCGGCATAAGGAGTTTGCTCCGAGCAATCCCACGAGTAAATGTAGGGTGATTAAATCTTCTAAAGGTTTTTTTAAAAAAGGTTTCGTTTAAGATATTGTTTTTCAATTGAATATCAATTGGCAAAATGTTACATAGTTGGAATAATTTCATTTCATCCGAATTATTCGTAGTTGGAGGTTATAAATTAGTTTAGTGTAGGTTTTGTAAGTTCGCCCATAGCTACTTAATCCATATCGTATATACGATCCAGCAAGTGCATTATACAACAATAACTCTACTTTAAAGGGGTTTCGAGCTTTTAATATTGTCATATTTGCTAGAAACTGTCTGAGTTTATCGCAAACATGGTCAATATGGAGGCTCCAATTAAACTTTTGATCGATCTTCAATCCAAGATAAGTATGTGATTTTACATTTTCTATGATCGGGCAGTTGCAAAGGTGATCACTTGAATTACGGAGACAGTAGTCATGGTGGCCTATCAGATTGCCAATAGGTGCTGGACGTATATAAGGTGATGATATGTGTAGCAATTTAGTTTTCTGGGAGTTTATTACTAATCCAGATTCACGACACCATTTGATCAATGCATTAAAGTCGCACTGTATTTGATAACAAGCCTTTTGCGGATCCCTATCAGCGGATAATAGACATGTGTCGTCAGCAAACTGGAAGCACCTGGAGTATTTTATGCAGGAGCTCATATCGTTGACATCGGTTAAAAAGTGGACCGGACCCAAAACAGAACCTTGAGCTGTGCCGTGAGTTACTTTGACAAGGTCACTTAGCTGATTTTCAATTTTTACAGCCAGTGAACTCATATAATTTTCACACCATTTTAATAAAGGCCCTCTAATTCCGCAATGATCCAGCTTCCTTAACAACAGCTCATGATTAATTGTATCAAAGGCACGCGAAAAGTCGATAAACAGTGCTAGAACCTGATGTTTATTATTAAGATGCTCATTTACTTCATCAGTAAAACACGATAACAGCCCATCAGCACTTTTCCCGCTTTGGAATCCGTATTGTCTTGGGTAAATGATGTTATGTTTTCTATAAAAGTCATTGATTTGTTGACATACATATTTTTCTACTATTTTGTCTACAGAGGAAAGTAGTGTTATTGGGCGATAATTAGAATAGTCGCTTAATTTCCCCTTTTTATAAACTGGTCTTATATGTCCATGTTTAAGTTGATCTGGATAAACACCAGTCTTTATGCTGCAATTTATTAGGTTAGCTAACGCAGTAGATACATCTTTTCCTATCAACTTTAAATGAGAAATTCTAATATGATCGGCTCCTGGAGCCTGTCTTGAATTTAAGCGTTTTAATATATTGTAAACTCTATTCGCTGTAGCTTTTTGGAAGAATATACTCAAATCATTGGATTCGTTACATAATTCAGCACAAATTGCTCTTGGATTTTTAGGGATGATATTATGTACCTACAGCCTTTTGGAATTCTTGTGAGAAGTTTTGAGCTATAGTTTTGACAGTAAGTCCTTGAGCATCGAACGCCCCAAGTATCACTGCATCAACGGATCGAGTAGTACGGCCTATCATTCGGTTAAGTATTTGATAAACCTTCCACGTGTCCTTAAAATTATTTTTTATTTCATTATTATAATAAAAATTTCTCTTGTTTTCCAATACTTTGTGTAGTGTATTTCTAGTTTTATTATACTGTAACCTTAAGACAGGGTTGTTCCCACTTTTCCTCCATGAATGAAAGAGTATGTCACATTTCTCAAATATAATATTATGTATATTTACACTTACTGCATTGTTCAGGTAGAACACATTTTCCAGTATTGTCATCTAAGACGTATCCTTTCTTGCACTGGCAGCCGTTAACCTGACAATTCCTTGGACACGGGACATTCGTTTTGTTCAGATATCTGCATTGGTTAGGGCAATTGTTGGCACAACTGCTCACGTATGCATTTGGATCACCTTTACATGGTGCTAGACCTAAAGATGTGTTTAATTTAATGTAGGAAAAATTGTTAGAGAAAATTTGTCACTAGCCCCTTAGATTTTCGGACGGGTTTCGAACTCGTACCCTTGAAAATCCGGTCCAATGCTCTAACCAAATAAGCTTCCGAAAGGCCTGCGATGCCCGTCAAATTTCTTTATCTTGCATTTATGAATGCTATCCTGACTTGCTTTTTAATTACAGAGAAGACTCATGCTTTGACTACCGCCGGTTTCCGAAACGCCAATTAAAATTAAATTACCTAATTCCCAATTAATCTCCAATTAATTGTAGTTTGGGTTTCTGAAAGAAAAATGTGACGACTGTCAACAGTCTGTTAACAGTCTGTCAGTGCCCATACAAATCTCAAACCATTTCTAGATTTGGGTTTCCGAAAGCATAATCACATGATTTACAAACTGTCAACGCTTGAAAAATTTATTGAAGAAATTCGGCCAATTAACTGAGAATCAAATAAATTTACCAAGTTTTTACATTATTCCAGTCAATTGAGTTAAATGTTTCCTTAAATTATGATTTTTAAAAGTGATAATTCATAATATTTCGCTCGCCGTGCGATTTCTTTTGCTACTTTCGCAATTCGTTCCGTGGTTCGTTACGGTGTCAAAAACATTTTATCTAGAGCTACACGATAGGTGGCGCTAGGGATCAAATAATTTTGTTGATTTGTCCTGCAATAAGTACCAACAAAAAAAAAACAGTCAGAGATAATGGATACAATAATTATGTATGATGAGTATTAATTCGATTGACTTCAGTCAGGGTGGATAAACCAATAATTAGCAGTCAATTGCCTAATTGTGAGATAATTTTCGTTTCAGAAACCCAATGTTCTTTTAATTGGGAATTAATTGTGACAGTCTGTTAGCTAATTTTAATTTTGATTGGCGTTTCAGAAACCGGCGGTAAGAGTTCTAGCAAAAAGTACTATTTTCTTTTGCAACGTTTAACTACCAAGTCTTTGCTTTTGCTTTGTTTACGCATTTTATTTGTTTTTTTTAGTAAATAGAATATTATGTATTTTTACACTTACTGCATTGTTCAGGTAGAACACATTTTCCAGTATTGTCATCTAAGACGTATCCTTTCTTGCACTGGCAGCCGTTAACCTGACAATACTCTGGACACGGGACATTCGTTTTGTTCAGATACCTGCATTGGTTGGGGCAGTTGTTGGCGCAGCTGCTTACGTATGCATTTGGATCACCTTTACAGGATGCTGGACCTAAAAATGTATTATAAAATTTAAAAAATAAAGGTACGAGAAAAAATCACTAATCCCTTAGATTTTCGGACGGGATTTGAACCCGTACCCTTGAAAATCCAGTCTAATACTCTAACCAAATAAGCTACCGAAAGGCCAAGTCCATCGAATTTCTTTATCTTGCACTTATGAATGCTATCCTGGTAAGCCTGACTGGCTTTTCACCAGGAGAGAAGACTCACACTTTGACTACAAGTTCTAGTAAAAAGAACTATTTTATGTGCAATGTTTACCTACCAGGTCTTTGCTTTTGCCTTGTTTTCCTCATGCGTTTTGTTCATACTGACCCCTAAAGCATTGACGGGTGCCAATTGGCACCCGCTCTTATAAGCATCGGCCGGTGCCTATCGGCACCCAGAGGTTTCATGCGATATTTTACATTATAACTTCTTTACAAGACCTATTTCTACCTTGCACCCCGCAGGAGAGCGATGCTTGACAGATATTCGGGATATTAGATGTTAAATCATCATCATTTCAGCCGTACGACGCCCACTGCTGGGCATATGCCACCCCCAAGGATCTCCGCAACGATCGGTCCTGCGCTGCCCGCATCCAGCGGCTTCCCGCGACCTTAGCCAGATCGTCGGTCAACCTTGTAAGGGGCCTGCCCACGGAACGTCGTCTGGTTGGCGTTCGCCATTCGAGAACCTTTCCGCCTCAACGGCCATCGGTTCTACGCGCTATGTGTCCCGCCCACTGCCACGTCAACTGAGCAATAGTTGAAAAATTGCATTGTGAATGCAAAAAAGTAAAAAATTTAATAACTGAGCAATACTTATTAAATAGGTGTATTGTACCTATATTTACACTTACTGCATTGTTCCGGTAGAACACATTTCCCAGTATTGTCATCTAAGACGTATCCTTTCTTGCACTGGCAGCCGTTAACTTCACAAATCTTTGTACATGCAACATTCGTTTTGTTCAGATACATACATTGGTTGGGGCAGTTGTTGGCGCAGCTGCTTACGTATGCATTTGGATCACCTTTACAGGATGCTGAACCTAAAAAAGTGTTAAAAGATAAAAAAAATGTAAGGGAAAAAAATCACTAGTCCTTTAGAGTGTTGGATGGGATTTGAACCAGTACCTACTTAGTCTTGAAAATCCAGTCCAATGCTCTAACTAACCAAATAAGTTATCGAAAGGCCAGGTCTGTCGAATTTCTTTATCTTACACTAATAATAATAATTGCTATCCTGGCAAGCCTGACTGGCTTTTCACCAGCGAGGAAGACTCTCACTTTGACTACGAGTTCTAGTAAAAAGTACTGTTTTTTTTGCAATGTTTACCTACCGACTCTTTGCTTTTGCCTTGTTTGACGCATGTGTATTGATTTTACTTATTAAATAGGCGTAATTATGTATATTTACACTTACTGCATTGTTCCGGTAGAACACACTTTCCAGTATTGTCATCTAAGACGTATCCTTTCTTGCATTGGCAGCCGTTAACCTCACAATTCCTTCGACACGCAACATTCGTTTTGTTCAAATACATACATTGGTTGGGGCAGTTGTTGGCGCAGCTGCTTACGTATGCATTTGGATCACCTTTACAGGTTGCTGGAACTAAGGATGCTTTATGATAATTATAGGAAAACTTATAAGACCTAAAAATTATGACTTTTATTTGACTTTTATATTGATTTCATGCATTCACAATGCAAATTGTAGAATGTATAAATATGGTGATATACTTCGATCAACAATAACACCTAGGTCTAGATACATATTTAGTTCTTTAGAGTGACAAACACGGCTGAGCAAATATACGCCCACTTGAGCCACTTGCGCGTATATTTTATAAGTAGTTCCTGTCATTTATGATGCAAGTTCGTTACATTATTAACCTTTTTTTCTCCGTTTGCCATAAAAAGTTTTGATTTATTTCGTGAGCCTTCATCTAGTACTATTGTTGATCGAAGGTGATATAGCATGTTTTTAATGACAAAGAGGGTAAAGATGTCTTAGTGAATGCTAAACATAGATGGACAAATCGGACTCTAATTTTGGGCTACTTAAGTTTTATCATAATTCCTTATGAAGTTTGTTACAGTTAGGGCGTTTGTGCACTACAACTGAATTTTACCGATCCGGCGGTCCGTGTTTTTACGGACCGGCGTGGCATGAAAAACACGGATGATAGGCTTGTGCACTTGTCCGGTTTTTTACTGGCCGGGACAGCGCAGTGATCTCTTTGAAACTACACTCTACGGACGCGTTTTAAACGAGAGGAATAATGAGTTCCTTGGAACGTCAGCAATTACTTGCTTTATTGCTTTATGTACGAAGACGTAGAAGACAGAAAGAATTTTGGGTTCATCCTCTTATCAGTGAAAGGTACCTGACAGGGTCATTTTACCGAAATCACAATTAATTGAGGCTTGATGAAAAATTATTTTTTAACTTCTATCGAATGTCTACAGCTAGCTATATAACAAAAAAAGTTTCATCAAAATCCGCTTAGTAGTTTTTGCGTGAAACACGGACAACAGACAGACAGACAAACAAAAATTTCAAAATCCATATTTTTGGTGCTAGATATATTACGTGTTATTGGTGAAAAATAATAATAATTAATAAATAAATAAATTCTTACATTCACACCAATTATCTAAGCCCATTTTAATTCCATTAAGAAACTGTATCATGGAAAACTTGATAACGGATAAATATATACTTAAATACTTTTTGTTTGTAAATACATACATATTATACATAGTTAACACCCAGACCAAGACAAATAGACATGTTCATGCACACAAATATTTGTCTTGTTCGGGAATCGAACCCGAGACCACTGGCGCAGAAGGTGGGTAGCCTACTCCTGCGCCAAATCGGTCGTCAATCGAGAAAGGCGCTTGAATTTATTTTGGCGTGCGTTAATTTATTTGCGATAACTCCTAAGATATTCATTTAAATTATATGGTGTAAAAGAGTAAAATAATGTGCATGAAATGCTTAAAGCAACTAACGTATTTAGATTGATAAGGGTTAATACTGTATCCGTTTAAATAGCTTTCCAAATTACCGCATTGTTCGTAACCATTTTTTAAGAGATAATATGGCTATAATATGCTATCCTTAAAAGATAGACATATGCTATCGCGGACTTTTTTGTAGATCTATAGAAGAGGAATATCCCAACATGCATTATTTTTTTAAACCTCGAAAGGATTAGGCAGCGTTTTTGCAGAAAACTCCCGGGCGGCTTGCCGTTTGCCGGCACTTTCGACAATTATCGTTATATTTCTACCAATTTACATAAAACTTTCATAAATTATATATTAAAATCTTTCTGAAGAACCACGCTACCTGTTAGTGAAAACCGCATGAAAATCTGTTTCGTAGTTTTAAAGATTTAAGCATATATAGGGACAGACAGACGGGAAGCGACTTTGTTTTATACTATGTAGTGATTTATGATTAAAATACAACCATCCGTTTTTTTCCGGACGGTAAAATTCAGTGTAGTGCACAAGCGTACATATGTTTTTCATTGCCGTCATCTCGGAACGGAAAAAAACGGTCCGGAATGGGGAAAAGTAAAATGACGGACGGTAAAATTCAGTGTGGTGCACAAGCGCCCATATGTTTTTCATTGCTGCCATATCGGTCCGGAAAAAACCGGATCGCCGGATCGGTAAAATTCAGTGTAGTGCACAAACGCCCTTAGGGCGTTTGTGCACTACACTGAATTTTACCGAATTTAACCAGGTAGCGTGGTTCTTCAGAAAGATTTTAATATATAATTTATGAAAGTTTTGTGTAAATTGGTAGAAATATAACGATAATTGTCGAAATTGCCGGCAAACGGCAAGCCGCCCGGGAGTTTTCTGCAAAAACGCTGCCTAATCCTTTCGAGGTTTAAAAAAATAATGCATGTTGGGATATTCCTCTTCTATAGATCTACAAAAAAGTCCGCGATAGCATATGTCTATCTTTTAAGGATAGCATATTATAGCCATATTATCTCTTAAAAAATGGTTACGAACAATGCGGTAATTTGGAAAGCTATTTAAACGGATACAGTATTAACCCTTATCAATCTAAATACGTTAGTTGCTTTAAGCATTTCATGCACATTATTTTACTCTTTTACACCATATAATTTAAATGAATATCTTAGGAGTTATCGCAAATAAATTAACGCACGCCAAAATAAATTCAAGCGCCTTTCTCGATTGACGACCGATTTGGCGCAGGAGTAGGCTACCCACCTTCTGCGCCAGTGGTCTCGGGTTCGATTCCCGAACAAGACAAATATTTGTGTGCATGAACATGTCTATTTGTCTTGGTCTGGGTGTTAACTATGTATAATATGTATGTATTTACAAACAAAAAGTATTTAAGTATATATTTATCCGTTATCAAGTTTTCCATGATACAGTTTCTTAATGAAATTAAAATGGGCTAAGATAATTGGTGTGAATGTAAGAATTTATTTATTTATTATTATTATTATTATTTTTCACCAATAACACGTAATATATCTAGCACCAAAAATATGGATTTTGAAATTTTTGTTTGTCTGTCTGTCTGTCTGTTGTCCGTGTTTCACGCAAAAACTACTAAGCGGATTTTGATGAAACTTTTTTTGTTATATAGCTAGCTGTAGACATTCGATAGTAGTTAAAAAATAATTTTTCATCAAGCCTCAATTAATTGTGATTTCGGTAAAATGACCCTGTCAGGTACCTTTCACTGATAAGAGGATGAACCCAAAATTCTTTCTGTCTTCTACGTCTTCGTACATAAAGCAATAAAGCAAGTAATTGCTGACGTTCCAAGGAACTCATTATTCCTCTCGTTTAAAACGCGTCCGTAGAGTGTAGTTTCAAAGAGATCACTGCGCTGCCCCGGCCAGTAAAAAACCGGACAAGTGCACAAGCCTATCATCCGTGTTTTTCATGCCACGCCGGTCCGTAAAAACACGGACCGCCGGATCGGTAAAATTCAGTTGTAGTGCACAAACGCCCTTATTCGACGTACAGTCGCCAGCACGTCAGGTTACTACAAACTGACAAATTTCTTTAAATAAAATTTAACCTTATGTCCAACAGATAGAGTTCAGTTTCAATAAATGAATTTTGTAATTTTGTAGTAACCCGACGTGCATGGCGACCGTACATTGTTTTTTGAACATAATGGAATGAGTCTAATTAAACAGCCTACATTTAGTAAAAAAAAAATCGAGCTTGTTTGCTTTGTCTATCTGTGGATATGGATATGATGATGAATGATTAATGAAATACATTTATTGGGTTGTAATAGAATCTATGACAGAAATAAGTTAGAAAGTTGGTGATTTTATCAATCTTACTTGGGGGTTCATAAACAGAACAACTTGATGGATAGGCTTCTACTTCGCTTTCATCTTCTTCATTACCTGATAAGAATTTCAATAAATTAGTCTAGTGTTAAAGTTATGATAGCACCTCTCGCACTAATTTAACATTTTCTGCACTGGATAAAGAATAAACATACTTTAAAATGTTCTTGTAAATACATAAATACTACCTTCAAAATAACAGGACATAATAATTAAATACGATATTCCACCTTATAGACATAAATTAATTATTTATCTATACTAATATTATAAAGAGGAAAGATTTGATTGTTTGTTTGTTTCTTTACATCGAATAGCCTCTGAAACTACTGGACCGATTTAGAAAATTCTTTGACTATTAGAAAGCTACATTCTTCAAGAGTGACATAGGCTATATTTTATCCTGATATTCCCACGGGAACGGGTAAAACCGCGAATCCGCTAGTAATAAAATATTTGACTTGTTGCGGGAATGGAATTTGCGACCTTTGAGTAGAAGCACAGCCGTCTCTATCGTCTTCTACGATAGAGATGGCTGTGGTAGAAGGCATCTTGTGTCATAAAGGGTCGTCAATAAAACAAAGGCAATAAAAAAGTAATAATCTACAATAACTCTTTTGTTTCTAAGTATTTATGGATATGTTTTTAGTTAGCTAGCTGCAACTGGACAAATAATTAGAACATACGTTACTAAAGTTGTTATTTATCACTGGCCAGTTTATGACAGCTGCTATAACGCCGAATGAAACATAACTCCTACTAATATTGCTACATTACTACTAATGTTATAAATGTGAAAGTTTATTTATGTTTGTTACTCAATCACGCCAAAACGACTTAACGAATACTACTAATAAAAGTATTTTATCCCGGAAAAATATCACATCTCGCGGGATAACGTCGTGTAATCCACGAGGGCGGAAAGCAAGTTAGTAGTAATATTTAGCGTCTTACATTTAATTGTTGCTCGTTACTTACTTTCATACTCCTTTGTAGGGTTTTTATACTCAACGACTCGTTCCTATACTTCAGATACCGTTGGTTTTCTTGCCACCGATGACGATTTTTTTTAAAGGAATGGTATTACTTTCCCCTCACAGCTAAAAGTACCAATCGTAAGCAAAAATTATCATTTTTCAAATAAAGAAACCGAGCAAGAGAACTTTCCAGAGTCTATGGCTAAATTCTATCTTGTTGGATGTTATTTTATATTTTACTAGCGGATCCTCGCGGTTTCACTCGCGTCGTACCCGTTCCCATGGGAATATCGAGATAAAATATAGCCTATGTCACTCGGGAAGAATAAGTTTATAAAATAACAATAAGAACTAAATTGTGGTACATTAACTTAAGGGTATGTCAAACCCTGCCTCATGCTTGATGTAACTTTATTTCACCTCATGCTCGCCGGGCTAATGGTGAACACACAGAACACGGAAAGATTATTTTCTTTCCATGTTCTGTGGGTGAACGAATTTTCTAAATCGGTCCAGTGTTTCGGAGCCTCTTCGATGCAAACGAACAAACAAACAATAAAATCTTTCCTCTTTATAATATTAATAGGTATAGATAAATAGTATTATGATTAAAATCGCTAACCATCAGTACCTACTTATAAAATTATAGGTTACTTTTTTGAAGTAACAAAATACCTTGAAATGATTCCTTTACTCGTGAGCAAAGAGACCATGACCACTTTGTTTAAGCATTCATGGCTAAAATAAAAAATGTTAGGATGAAAACCGCAGTATCTTTGAAATCCTTTATTTAATTCAGCAATTTCATAAGTAAAGACCTATAATCGTGGCTAATAGCCACCTTTTAATGATTACTTTTTATGTTTGAACTATAGAAGTTAAAAGCAAATATTATTACAAAATAACAATTTTACCAATTCCAAAAAAAAACAAACGATAACCATTGAACACAAATTGAGTCGTCGCAGCCAATTTCAAATAATATGTTAGGAAATGCAATGTTTTCTTACTTGATTCCTCGGTTAGAGAGTAATCGTCGTCAGAATTTTCTGAAAGATAATAATAATGCTTAGGTGAAATGTTACTGCATAAGATTACGAACTATTTGAATGTACAAAGTGTTTTCATTATGAAGACATGTAAATCTTACTTGATGATTCATTCGTCCTATGTTATTTACACATTATTGACTGTTTACACAGTCATTATTGACTTTAGCAGCATTTTTTTTCAGAAAACTTAATGAAACTAAAGTTTGTTCGCAGGATGTTAATAAATTCAGGGTTTCTTAACTCATTACTAATTGCTCCCCGCTAATTATTTAAAAAGAGAGTATGGCGAAATGGCCGCCTCGTCCGCTCGCCCGTGGAGGCCGCGGTTGACAACAAATGCGTGCCTCTTACCACGAAAATCGGCGAAAGCGTTAGATAAGCGACGACTGCCTTACCAATTGCGATAATTAATGCGTCGGTAACGCTGTTCAGAGACGTATCATATTGATTATCAACTCTCGGCGAACAGACTATATATACCTACCTATGTCTTCGTGGTCAGATCATTGAATTTATAATTTCATGAAATAGTCGTATCTCATTAAATTACCAAAATCCGCTATTCATGTTCAATTCAAACATTCATTCAGCGTTTAACGATATCTATATATATAAAATTCAAAGTCCTGACTGACTGACTGACTGACTGACTGACTGACTGACTGACTGAGATATCAACGTACAGCCCAAACCGCTGAACCTAGAGACTTCAAATTTTGCACATAGATACGTTATACAGTGTAGGCATCCACTAAGAAAGGATTTTTGGAAATTCCACCCCTAAGGGGGTGAAATAAGGGATAAATGTTTGTATGAAAGTCCGTCAGTTTTGAAGTTAGGATCTTCAAATTTTGTATTTAGGCTGGCAATTGCAAATTAATATTTACCTGTGCCAGCGTTTTTGACAATTCTACCCCCGAAGGGGTGAAAAGGGGGACGAAATGTTGTATCTGGAAAGTCCTTCATTAAATTTATTATTTAGGCTTATGGTCGGAAAGTAAAACAAATAAGCAAAAACATGTTTCGTATTTTTTCGAAAATCAACCCCTTAGAGATTAAATGGGATAAATAAACCTAAAAATCGATATGGATGTCGTTATTGGGGTTTTATGGGATGACGATTGCAAAAATGGCATTTATTTTGATGTTTAACACGCTGAACATGATTCAACCCCTAAAAAGTTGAAATAGGGGTGAAGTTTTGAATGAAAAATCAGGGGGTAAAATAGACATTCCAACTTGAAACTTTGTAGGCTTACTTCTTAAAACAAATAGGCAACCCATTTCGTAGTTTTCCGAAAATCAAACCCAGGGGGTAAATAGGGTATAGAAACCTAAGTCATCTTAAGTACCCTAAAAGTTCGTGGTACCTTAGCTACTCAGAACTAACTTTTTGGTTGTGAAATAGACACTTATTATTTACTAGCTTCCGCCCGCGACTTCGTCCGCGTGGACATTCGAGACAATACTTAGGGGACAAATAACCAGGATAAAAAGTATTATATGTTTTAATTTCATAAAAATCCGATTAGCCGTTTTTAAGTTATTAGGCGGGTCCTCCCTCACCAAGTGAGCAGCCTCGTGCGAGGCCCGCCGCACGTGCCAAACGTTCTGCCTCGCGCCACCGACGGCGGTGAGAGCAAGTAGTGAGGGGTTTAGTGGGTATTCCTCCTTTCTGACCCCCCATCGAGTCTCCGCGACTGGATGGAGGGTCAGGAAGCGGCTAGGCGAGTCCCACATAATCACCGTCCGCACACCAACGTGGACGGGGTATGCGTAAAAGCATTCCCCTCACTATAATAAAAAAAAAAAAAAAAAAAAAAAAGGCTGCTCGCTTGGTGAGGGAGGACCCGCCTAATAACTTAAAAAAGGCTAATCGGATTTTTATGAAATTAAAACATATAATACTTTTTATCCTGGTTATTTGTCCCCTAAGTATTGTCTCGAATGTCCACGCGGACGAAGTCGCGGGCGGAAGCTAGTTAAAGGCTAAACGCATAGTCATTTTATTAAATGGTCAATCGTCAGTGATTAGCCCCCCTACCGCCAAAGCACCGTCGGCTTGAAGCCGATTACGACGCATCGTGCCATCCTTGTCATACCATGCCAAATGTGTTACGACATAACAAAGATGGCACGATGCGTTGTAATCGTAATCAAGCCGACGACGGTGCTTAGGCGGTAGCCCTCCATATCGTAAAATAGTGACAATGTGCACCGCTAGAGGCTCTGAAGTCGTGAGCAAAGAGACCATGATAAACAAAGTGGTCATGGCATGACCACTTTGTTTATCTATGTTTTCATAACTAAAATAAAAAATGTTAGTATGGAAAACGTAGTATCATTGAAATTCTTTATTTAATTTAGCAATTTCATAAGTAAGGACCTAATGTTTTGGCTAATTGCCACCTTTTAAAGATAACTTTTAATGTTTTTGCTATAGAACTAAAAAGCAAAGATTATCACAAAATATCGATACTGAGACCAATTTAAAAAAAACACGGCAACCATTGAAGACAAATTGAGTCGTTTCAGCGAGTTTTGTTTTATCTTTAACTTAGAAGTTCCTAAACTAAATATGTCAGAAAATGCAATGTTTACTTACTTGATTCTTCGGATAAAGAGTAATCGTCATCACATGTTTCTGAAAAGATAATAGTAATGCTTAGGTGAAATGTTACTGCAATAGATTACGAACTATTTGAATGTACAAAGTGCTTTAAACAGATGCAGCTATCTTACGAAGACATGTACCCCGAAAAATGGCGATAGCGAGAAATAAGCGACGGCCGCCATACAGATTGCAATAATTGATGCGATAGTAACGCTGTTCAGAGACGTATCAATTCGAATTAATTATCAACTCTTGGCGAACAGACTACCTATGTCGCGGTCAGATCGATGAAATGATCATTTCATGAAATAGTCGTATCCTATCTCATGAAATTATCAAAATCAGCTAGTCATATCATTGAATATCCAGAGCTAAACGAATGGTCATTTCATGAAATGGTCAATCGTCAGTGATCCTATCGTAAAGTAGTTACAATGTACACTGCTAGAGGCGCTGAACGTTTTGTTATTGTTTTTTGTTTCATGCTGGATCTTTTTTATTACAAAAGTTGATAATAATGATCCAATTAGTAATAAAAGTGCAGTGAAATGTGAGTTTAAGTGTAGCAAGACGGTGCAATACTTAAAAACTGAAGACCCCTATAAAGTTAAAAAGGAAATGTTTGGTTAGGATAGGTATAGAATAGGAAAAAAAAACAGTGCAAGCCGAATGAGCGAAGCGAGCGTGCCCCAGAACTCAAATTCAAATTCAAAAAGAAACACTTTGATGTCACGCTAAACTTAAATTAAGGCGAGGAATCCCGACCGAAACAGGCACGCTAACGCTTGCTCGGGCGCGCTCTTTACACTTTGCGCGGACCCTACGGCAGCCGGCAGTGAACTGTGAACTCGCGAGCGCCCCGCGAATCGAAAATCACTTAAAATTCAATAAAAAATTTAATACTTAAAAAAAAATATATGACGGCCGGAACACCTCGGCTATTCAAAGACAATTATTTTCGTATGTTTTTCAGTAACTAAAACCAAGTATACTGCAAGTAATATGATATTTGAATTATTATTAGACGGATGTTTGGGATTTTATTTGACACAGTAAAATATCATCAATCGAAAAAAACGGCCGGAAGCACTAGATGTAAAATAACATATATTTTTCCCAAAGGAGATCAGTCAAATTGGACCAAAAAAGTAAAAGTGCCGGCCAACAAAAATAAATTGCAATAATTACTATTGTAAACAGTGTAACGATCATTTTTTGTTATGACGTCAATAGTGTACGATTAGCGGCCAAGCAGTTATTCAAGTTTGAAAATGACATTTTTTTCTTCATTTTCAAACTTGAATACAGCTTGGCCAAAGTGCGGCCAACAAAAAAAAATTGCATATTATCATTTTTTGTTATGACGTCAACAGTGTACGATTAGTGGCCACGCAGTTATTCAAGTTTGAAAATGACATTTTTTTCTCGTTATTTTCAAACTTGAATACAGCTTGGCTAAAGTCACTTTGTGTTGTAGTCAATATCTATTTTAGGGAGACATATTTCCTTATTCTGGCTCTGTAGTGTACTAGACCTTAGTTAAAGTTACTATTTAGCTAAAAGTATTGCATTATTGTTTAGTCGATTCACGTACCCAGCAGGTGGGACGTTCGTGGGTCAGTTATAATGCTGACGAGGAACTGATCTCAATGTAATAACTAATATTCTGATAAACGATTACATTTTACGTGGTAAGTCAATCCGTTTTGCGATCGTATTTATACCAAAAATAATGACATTTTCAAACTTGAATAACTGCTTGGCCGCTAATCGTACACTGTTGACGCCATAACAAAAAATGATCGTTACACTGTTTACAATAGTAATGTGTAATTTTTTGTCGTTGGCCGCACTTTGGCCAAGCTGTATTCAAGTTTGAAAATAAAGAGAAAAAAAAATACATTTTCAAACTTGAACAACTGCTTGGCCGCTAATCGTACACTGTTGTCGCCATAACAAAAAATGATCGTTACACTGTTTACAATAGTAATGTGCAATTTTTTTTTGTTGGCCGCACTTTGGCCAAGCTGTATATAAGTTTGAAAATAAAGACAAAAAAAAAATCATTTTCAAACTTGAATAACTGCTTGGCCGCTAATCGTAAACTGTTGTCGCCATAACAAAAAATTATCGTTACACTGTTTACAATAGTAATGTGTAATTTTTTTTCGTTGGCCGCACTTTGGCCAAGCTGTATTCAAGTTTGAAAATAAAGAGAAAAAAAATGTTATTTTCAAAATTGAGTAACTGCTTGGCCGCTAATCGTACACTGTTGTCGCCATAACAAAAAATGATCGTTACACTGTTTACAATAGTAATGTGCAATATTTTTTTGTTGGCCGCACTTTGGCCAAGCTGTATTTAAGTTTGAAAATAAAAACAAAAAAAGTACATTTTCAAACTTGAATAACTGCTTGGCCGCTAATCGTACACTGTTGTCACCATAACAAAAAATGGTCGTTACACTGTTTACAATAGTAATGTGCAATTTTTTTTCGTTGGCCGTACTTTGGCCGTGCGGTATTCAAGTTTGAAAATAAAGAGAAAAAAAATGACATTTTCAAACTTGAATAACTGCTTGGCCGCTAATCGTACACTGTTGACGCCATAACAAAAAATGATCGCTACACTGTTTACAATAGTAATATGCAATTTTTTTTCGTTGGCCGATACTTCTACTTTTTTGGTCCAAACATGTATGAAGCGTGACTGATCTCCTTTTAGGTACTCATTAAACGTTGACTTTTCAACCACATTGCCAATTTAAACTACGACAATTTCATGATATGACCAAAAATATCATGAAATGACCAGTTTAATGAGCTGAGCATGACATATACATACAACATACATGCATTTACATCTACTAAAGATCTTATCAGATTTCTTCGTCCTAGATTAATTTATTCTAAACATACCTATACCGGGATTTTATCTAATAATTAAATTATGTGAACTGTTATAAGAATAACTGCAAAAAGAAATGATTATGATATCTATCGTGTTTTTAGAAATATCAAGAAAGTAATAAAAATAACGTTTTTTTTAATTAACAAATATTTGATATTATAAGTTACCATATCAATCAATAAGTAGGTACCTGTGTCTGTAGCTAAAACTATAACAAACACGTTGATTAAAACTGCCGAGTATAGAAGAAACTTTATCATTGTCACAAGCCAAGTCGTCGGTAGCTCAATGAATAATAAAACAAAATGAGTACGTCATTTCTTTTATAACTTCGTTAGCACAACTAAATAAATACAGCAATTCATTTAGTTTTATTAACTATGTCTGCCTGTTAACTTTTCTTTTGATTTTAATTAAAAGATTAAGTTTGTCTGGGACGTATTGTAAGCACCGTAATATTAAGTTTGAAGCGGTGTAAAAATCCCTTGACTCGAAATAAAAATATAATTATGTTCAACGAACAAAAAATGTAATTTATTCCAAAAAGTCAATTATGACAAGACAAAAACAATTATTTTTCTTCTATAATATAAACCATAACTTATTTAAATATATGTCGAAAAGAGTCCCGAACATCTTCCCGAGGGACAAAAGAAAAATAAAATAAATAAAAACAAAATCAAATAACTATCTTAAATAACAAATAAATACCTACGTCAAAAAAAACTTAACTAACTAACTAACCTAAGTGCGGCCGATGTTTAACAACACTCAAGCGGGTATAATTTTCTTACACTCCTTATAAGTTCGCCGGTGGTCGTCTTAACAGTGGCTACGCGAAACTCCCCATCGCGACCTTTATGAAGTTGCAAAATTCGTCCTAGTGGCCACCGAATTCGTTTATCCGGAGTTTCGATTAACACCACATCTCCTACCTTTATCGTATGTGTCCCATCCTTACCCTTAAGAACTAAGAGCGCGAGATATTCATTGCGAAAACGAACCTTAAGGTCATTTCTTAAATTCTGCAAGTACCTTACGCGCACGTTGAGACTCTTCGCATCCACCTGATCTAAATCAACTACCTCACTACATGCCAAAGGTTGCAAAAAGGATGCTGGCGTTATGGGTTGGGATAATACGTCTACATCATCGACGATATATGACAGTGGACGAGAATTTATAACCGCTTCACATTCAGTTAAAATCGTGTTAAGCTCTATGAACGTAAGGGACGCCTTTCCTAACACACGTCTTAAGAGTTCCTTGACGGTTCTCACCATGCGCTCGTACCACCCTCCCCACCAAGGTGATCCAGGAGGGATAATTATCCATTTTATTTCACGTATGGCAGCTTGTGATACAACTTCCGTCCAATCAATTAGCTTGAACAAATTCTTTGCCCCAACAAAATTTGTTCCATTATCGGAGTATATTGTTGAAACTCTACCCCTTCGGGCTATAAACCTTCGTAACGACATTAAAAAGTCATGCGTTGACATGGATGTGACCAATTCCAAATGGATTGCTCTGTAGACTGCGCAAGTGTACAAAAACTATCCACACTTTGTCCCCATTTCGTAAGAAAAGAGGTCCAGCCAAATCAACTCCACTTACTTGAAAAGCTTTGCCTGCTTCTGTTCTGTTCGCAGGTAAAGGAACAAGCGGAGTCATAAAGGGTTTACTTTTATGCCTTTTACACGTAACGCACCTTTTAGATATTCTTTTAACTAAAACTCGCACGCCTGTAATCCATAAATTTTGTCTAAGATTAGCTAAAAGCGTTTGCGTTCCTGCGTGGAATAGTTCTTTATGCTTTTGCGTAACTAGCCTTTCCACTATCGGATTAGTACCTGGCAGTAGAATAGGAAATCTGTAGCATGACGGTATATCTTCTGAGAATAACTTAGTCTTCACTCTTATGAGCCCGAAGTCATCTATTACCGTACACAAGTCCTTGTAAGACTTATTTTCACCGTAGGTTTCTTTCTGTATAAGCTTGAATAAAATATTCTCTGCCGTAGTAATTTCCTCTAGTTCTAAATAATCTTGTTTTATTTGTGTGTGTCTTTTGCTATTATTGTAGAAGCGTAGAATCCACGCCACCATTCTCTTGATTAAATTATAGTTCGAAAAGTATAATAATCGTTCGGAAAAATATTCTAAAGACGTGTTTGCTAATACAGACGCCTCATTCCGTCTCTCCACTAAACATGGTTCACTTGAAATCGGCCAGTCTTCTGTATTAAACTTCAGCCATTCCGGGCCTTCCCACCATCGTGATGCTTGTAAAACGTCAGCTTGACACCCTCTTGATGGAAGATCAGCCGGATTCAAGTTACCTGCGATGTGACGCCAGTTTTCTAACCTCGTTTCATTGCGAATTTCTTTAACTCTGTTCTTTACAAAAACTCCCCGATCTCCTTCGTTTTTAATCCATGAAATAACTACGCTGGAGTCGGACCAAAAATAACTTTCGTGCTCCATACCCAATGCATTCTTAGCTTGCACATAAAGCCGCGTTCCAATAGTTGCAGCAAGAAGTTCCAATCTTGGGATAGATATATCACCTCCTTTGTTTGGCGCGAGTCTGGATTTAGCGGATAATAAACTAATAGTTACTTCCTCATTATATTGACTACGAAGAAATACAGCCGCCGCATACGAAACTTTACTCGCGTCACAAAAGGTATGTAAAGACAACTGGCACTGATTAATATCTTTTACAGTTATACGCCTTGGTATACGCACATACTCCAAGTGTTTCAGCTTACTTGCCCATTTTAAGAACCTTTCACTTATCTCAGTAGGTACATCGTCATCCCAACCAATCTTAGATTCGTGTACTTCTTTCAGTAATAACTTTGGTATAAGTGCTACTGGTGCGGTGTACCCTACCGGATCAAATATCTTGTGAGCTAAAGAGAGAATAAGTCTTTTTGTTACCTTTTCACTTCGTATACTAACTGCTTAGAGTTAATAAATAGTGTATCTTCTTTTGTGTTCCATAAAATACCTAACGTAGATATTATTATCTCTTCATCTGATGGTCCAATTACCCATGCTCTCAATTCCATTTTGGCAAGCAGCATGACTTCCTTTGCTTGTGCCTGAAACGTTATAGCTTTTTCGTGAGATGCGCAACTCGTGAGACAATTATCTACATAATATGAATATTTTAATTTTTCTGCTGTAGCTTTTAAGTCATTTGGAATGCAATCGCTTTCTAAATGGTAACGTATGGTGGCGTTCAATAGAAACGGACTAGATGTCACACCAAACACCACCCTGCAATGCCGGTACGTGATAAGCTTGCGACGATTTTCATAATTAATAATAATTAATTTAATTTGTTAATTTCCTGAGAAATCTTTATCCTAATTGTTGGAGCTAGTTGAATGCGTAATGGTTTGCTAGTTCCGTTTGCGATTGCGGCTCCTTTCGATCAATGACCGAAAAGTTGGATGGGTGACCAAAAATGTATGACTTTGAGTTTTTTAGATTCTGCATATATATTTTGGAATTTATGACTCATCAATGTAGGTACTATAGTAAAAAGTTGCACAAAGGGGCCTAATATGCCAATGTGGCCAAACAGAATAACAAATTTATTTTTCAAGGTGTATGTTTGATTAAAAATGAAAAAAATATAGATTATTTACTCAGCAAACTAATAAATATTATAAATGACATTGTTCGCGTCAGGTGTTTTAAAATGCAAACAGCTAACTGTCATCGAATAAATTAAATGTTAATTCACTACCTATAGACGTAAAAGTACTTTTTACTCAATTACTGATCCGACTAAGAGCCTGTTCATCTTCTAGTTACAAGATTGTTAAATTGATATGACTAACTTGACTTTATGTCCTATGTCCTATGGATGGGGCAAAGGCCGTCCACAGTTAGATCTCCAAAGCGGTCGGTCTTGAGCATCGCGTTTCAATTCGCTCCACGCTCCACGTCTTCCCAATGCTTTTCGCTTCTGCCAGTAGTGCCAAGATAGTACTTAACTATTTGACCTCTGCTTGTTACCTAAACAGCAAGGCAAAGTTAACCGCCTCTATGGCCTAGTGGTTCACACCACCGATTTCACACCAAGAGGTCCCGGGTTCGACTCCCAGTGGGGGTACATATTGTATTCGATTTGGTTGGTGGTAGGACTTGTTCTTATTCCGCCTGGCTAGCTACCACCATCTTATCTAAGTCTGACGCCAAAACAATGATGTTTTCAGCATTATTGTGTTCCGGCAGTTAGAGATAAGATAGCCAGTTCCTCAGTGATTGAGGAATCCGGGAGTAGTGCGCTTCCACCTTCAGCCTTATCACCACTTAACATCAGGTGTGATGAAGGCTAAGTGCTACCCCGTTGTGGATAAAAAAAAATGTTCTGGAATCCTCAACCAGTGAAGAACTGGTTATCTTATCTCTAATTGCCGGAACATAACAATGCCAAAAACGTCATTGTTATTGTGTCAGTAGTAAGTAAGATGGTGATGGCTAGCCAGGCGGACGTTAAACAATTGAATTTCTATCACCAACCAAAATTAGTTAAAAGTTCGTTTAATTTAAAACGCAGGTCTCACTCACTAAAGCTTGGTTTTCTGAGCAAACTTAAGTCTGAAAAGATGTAGAACGTACATTATTTTCGATTTGCTTTGTCCCCAATGTGGTCTGCGCTTTAGTCCGATCCGAACAAAATTAGTTCAGAGCCTAAAATTATTCTGGCAGATATAGGACGTTTGGATGTAGGATCAAGAGCATGATTTGACTTCAGCGAGTGGAATTAAGTGTTGGTCTTTTGCCATTGATTAATGACCGTAACAATAATATAAAAAAATATATAAAAAAAACCCTTTTATTAATTTTAATGTAAAAGATAGCGAGTGATTTTTAGAAAGGTTTTCTTACCGTCCTATTAGTAATAAAAAACTCATTAAAGTCATTAGTCAACTTTTTAAAGTAAGTAAATAGGTTTAGTTAATCTTAACATTGCATTATGTCTACAATGTAAACATTTATTTACTTTCGACAAATTGTCACACTAACTTTTCATATCTTTTTAAAAGTAGTGAGTATAAATAGCCAAAAAATGAATCCACCACCCCATCCAATTTAAATTGACACGTTACCAGCTTCCCGCAAAATGTCCGGCCAACTTCAAGACACAAACAAGCGTTCATTAAGCAAACCCTCAGGACGATAAATCTTCAACTTTCCTCACTATACCGTAGCGGGACTTGTTAAAATCTTGTAGATTGCTATACGGCCAACACTTAGCTTGACGTCAAATTGTTTCTACATAGGGACACTGACAGGCCCCCAGCTGGCCGTTGACAACGGTCGCCGGAGTGACACTGTAATCTATTACCCGGGTGGTGGCCACGCTGTGTTTGTAGGTAGGTCGGGATTATAACGCGTTGCACGCTGGGAACTTCTATGACGTGACAAGACGTATTTTGGTGGTATAGTTTGTATGTTCCGTTCCCGCGCAATAGTATTGTTGAAACATAAATTGAGCATCTAGGATTGTTGCAATACTATGGTTTAATTATGGATAAAAATGTCACAGAAAAAGTACTCTAAAATAACAATACAATGTAGTCAGTAGTAATACATGTTTTACTTATTAATTGTGGTCATCATCATCACACTGACAGGCCACCAGCTGGCCGCTGACAACAGTCTCCAGATTGACATTGTACCTAATCTATTACTCGGGTAGTGGTTACGATGTGTCTGTAGGGCCTATAACGTGTTGCTCGCTAGAAACTTCGATGACGTGATAAGACGTATTACTGGACGCTGCGCTCTAAACTGAATACTTAGTACATTTAAGATGGCCGCGGTAGTATTGCTATTTAATAACAGATTTTCCTCTCCTTTTCTTCGTAAAATGATAGTACCTACATTTAGTCATTGCTTCATCACCATCATCAATTTCATCACCTATTTCTTTATAAGGTTAATGACAGGCCGCCAGCTGGCCGCCGCTGACAATGGTCGCCAGAGCGACACTGTAATCTATTACCCGGGTGGTGACTGGTGGCCACGTTGTGTTCGTGGGTCGGGAACTTCAATGAAGTAACAAGACAAGACATATTACGGATGCTGCGCTCTTGTAAATATTGAAATTTAACATCTAAGATTGTTGTAGCTATATTTTTATTTCATTACAAATAGCTTGTTACACTTAATGTGTTCCTTTTTTACTGTAAAAACAAAATATAGAACCCGGTAATCAAAGCAGTAAGTAATTTTCAATAATTATTATATATATAAAAACAAAATAAAGAACCCGGTAATCAAAGCAGTAAGTAATTTTCAATAACTTAGGTTCTAAAAGGTAGTTTCTATGTAATACACACCAACCAACTAGATTATATTTCTTCGCTTCATTCTTCAGATATAACATTCACCAGGTAGTCCTTTTACCTACAAGGTAGCATATCGCACGTATTCAGAGATTTTTTTAAAATATCGATAGTCTTAGTATCGATTTAAAAAAAAAAAAATCTATGCCATCGATCCCAGGCGCGCCCTCTAGTTGAGACGTCATTCTTTTTTCGTGCGAGGTAGCAAGCACGCGTACGCTCCGTACTTAAATTTAAAATGCCGAAAAGACGAAGTCGTGATTGTTCCCAGGATAGAATCGATCGTTATCAAAGGAAAATAGAAAAAATAGAAGAAAATCGACGACGAAAACGTCGTCGTGTAGTGATTGAATCTGAATCGGAATCCGGTATGTACTTACAACTACCTTCATTTCCTTTTATCACATTTTTTTTCTGAAAACATATTTTTATTACGTGGTAATAATACGTTCCTATTAAAATAAAGCCTAGCGGTCAACCGAGAGTTGTCACAAAGGCCATTATATTTATTATTCAGTCGAATAAAGAAAAAGTATTTCAAGGAACCTAAAATATTTTTAAAATAAAGTTTAATATTAGTAAGTAATTTATCGCTAGGTGGTTAACCGAGCGTTAACACGATAGCATATTGTCGTCAATTTAATATATTTTAAATAAATATTTGATTTGCTTAGACATTTTCCAATTATATTTCTATAATTATTGTGAACTATGTAGGTATTACTAAAAATACCCGGGCGGTTAACCGTGCGTTAACACAGTTGGGTGCAATGAATTTAAACATGACGACGAGCGACGCTCACTAAATAAAATTTATTAAGTACTCTCGTACATCATAAGTTTATACTTATTTTATTAGTACGTATACAAACCAAGCGGTCAACCGAGCGTTGGCACAACGGTATAATCGCATAAATTGAGTAATATTATTTATGTCTATTACAGACAGTGAACCACAATTAATGGTGTCACAAATTCAAACAGGCGACACAAATGCCGAAGTAGATATGGTTGCACCAAGCTTGACAGAGTCACCTTTGATAGATGGTTCCAAACCAGATGAACTTCTTCAAACGCCACCAGTGACTGAAACCCCAGCCGATCCGGAACTAGATCCGGAGCTTCTCTTGGCTCTTGGAGAAGAAACCGGAAATACTCCTAATTTTGGGGAAAAAATTCATCATAACCTGTCACAACGATGGGAACCTATCTTGAAGAAAGGTCTACCTAAAGAGTCTAAAGACAAACTTATAAAAGAATACCTCATACCTGAGAATTGCACTCTTTTGCAAGCACCAAAGCTTAACAACGAAGTGGCGGCAGCTATCTCCGAAGCAGCCCGACATCGTGATAAGAGAAAGCAGACTGAACAACAACAATTAGGGGTTGGAATTTCAGCGATGAGCAAAGCTTTGACCCTTATGCTTACTGGTGACAATAAATTAGAAGCCATAAGAATAATTACAGATGGATGTCGTATTTTAACCGACCTCCATTTTCAGGAGACACAAGCGCGAACTAGCGTTATCAATTATTCATTAGCAAAACCATTTTTGAATATTGTACAGGATGGTGAACGAGATGAGACGCTTTATGGAAATAAGTTAGGAGAAAAAATTAAAGCGTCTAAGACAATAGAAAAACAGGGTTTGTCTATTAAAAAATTCGTAAAGACGCCCAAGAGCACACAGATCGAAGTGACACCATCGACATCTCGCCCACAATACACTCCACCAGTATACCAGGGAAACTGGATGGGCCCCCCACGCTACCCGTCTATCAGGGGAGGAAGGAGGGGGGCCAAGAGAATGAATACTCCGATAGTCAATCGCAGGCCTCCATTTCCTTCACCGAGCACAGCCGGCCCGAGCAAACCGCGGATGTCTGCCCCACGTTAATTACCCAGGTAAAACACGCTGGTAGAATTAGTCATTTTTATAATTGTTGGCTTAATATCACTAAAAATAAGGTGGTATTACAGTGGATACGATCAGGTTTCCCTATACCACTTAAATTCGATGTAAATCAAATATGTGCTCCCAAAATGTACTGGACAGCGTCCGAAAAAATCGATATGGCAATTGAAATCAATAAGTTATTAGAATTAGGAGCTATTAGCCCCTGTGCCCCTTCAGTTAATCAATTTATTTCAAAAACATTTTTAGTTTCCAAACAGAATGGTGGCAAACGGTTCATTCTGAACTTAAAAAATTTAAACAAATTTATTCCTGATATGCATTTTAAAATGGAAGACTACCGAACAGCAGCTAGACTATTACCTGTCAATGGTTTCATGGCAACTATTGACCTTAAAGAGGCATATTTCTTAATACCTGTTCGCGAATCAGACCGAAACTTGCTCCGTTTTCATTTTGAAAACGAAAATTCAGCAACTATCACATACGAATTCAACTGTATACCTTATGGCCTGTCGGTAGCTCCTAGAACTTTCACCAAAATTATGAAAGAAGTCATTTGCCACCTACGCCGTCAAGGTTTTAAAAATGTTCATTATTTAGATGATATTTTTTGTATAGACGACGCTTATGAAGGTTGTTTGAAAAATGTTACAGCTACACTAAAACTCCTAAAGTGCCTAGGATTCATTATAAACTATGATAAAAGCTGTTTGACACCGAAACAATACATAAAGTTTCTTGGTTTTATGTTTGATTCAAAGAACCAAACAATTTCTTTACCTATTGAAAAAAGAAATAATATTTTAAATTTAGTTCAGAAGTTCTTATTGCTGCCGCGATGCACAATAAGAGAATTTGCACAATTAATCCGAGTCTTAGTAGCAGCTTGTCCTGCAGTTAAATATGGATGGGTTCACACAAAAATATTGGAAAGAGAAAAATATCTCGCCCTTCAGAAATTTTCCTCTTTCGAAGCAAAATTTGTACCTCGATCTATCATACTTGATGATCTTAATTGGTGGAAACAAAATGTTCCAGATACCAGCAACTCACTTAAAGTAACTAACTTTGACACCGAAATTTATACGGACGCGTCCCGTACAGGTTGGGGTGCAGTATGTAATACAGAAAAAGCACATGGTGCTTGGAAATATGATGAACTTAAATTACATATAAACTGTTTAGAGCTGCTGGCTGCCTTTTTGGCACTTAAATACTTTGCAAATGAAAAAACTAACTGTTCCATTTTATTGAGAGTAGATAATACTACTGCTATTAGTTATATAAATAGAATGGGTGGGATACAATTTCCTCACTTAAATGATATAGCTAGGAAAATTTGGCAGTGGGCTGAGGAAAGAAATATCTGGCTTTTCGCATCGTACATCAATACGAAAGTCAATCTAGCAGACGAGGAGTCTAGAAAGATAAACCCAGACACCGAATGTGAACTTTGTGACTGGGCCTTCGATTATATATCAAATATTTTCGGAAAGCCAGAAATTGACCTGTTTGCTTCCCGCACCACTGCCAAATGCAATACCTATATATCATGGAAGAGAGACCCCGATGCCATTGCTGTAGATGCATTTACTGTAAATTGGAACAGCAATTTTTTTTATGCATTCCCTCCGTTCCCACTAATATTAAAGTGCCTTCAAAAAATTACAGCTGACCAAGCCACTGGTATTTTTATTTTTCCATTCTGGCCTTCCCAGGCCTGGTATCCACAGTTAATGGGAATGGTCGTTTCTGATGTTGTTTGGCTATATCCGAATCAACATGGTGTAAAATCTTGTTACAGAAACCAGCTTATCCTGGGAGCCGCGATACTCTCAGGCAAGCGTTCGCACACCGCGGTGTTCCTGAACCGGCCCTGGACCTCACCTTAGCTTCCTTGTCAAAAAACACGTTGCTACAATATAACGTGTCGCTGAAACTATGGTGGCAATTCTGTAATGATGGTGGTCATAATATCTTTGATTGCTCTATTCCCCTAGTATTATGCTTTTTAAGTGATCAGTATGAAAAGGGTCTCTCTTACGGATCCCTTAACAGCCACAGATCTGCTTTATCTTTATTATTGGGCAACAATATCGGATCGGATGAACGTGTTAAAAGACTCCTTAAAGGAGCTTTTAAATTAAGACCAAGTTTTCCAAAGTACCATAGCACATGGAACCCACAAATAGTGCTTGATTTAGTGTCCAATTGGTACCCTAATATAGAACTAAGCCGTGAAAAAATTACTAAAAAATTAGTAATCTTATTAGCCTAGTGCACTGCCCAACGTGTTCAAACATTGTCCAAAATAAAATTGGAAAACATTCATATAAATTCTGATAGTATAAATATATCAATCAAAGATATTTTAAAGACTTCAGCGGTCGGCTGAGACCAACCTACTTTACTCCTTCCCTATTTTCGGGAAAATATTCGGATCTGTCCTGCAATGGCACTCCCAAGATTACCTTCACGTGACGAGGGCTGACCGCCCTACTAACGTGTCCAATCTCTTAATAACTGTGAAGCGCCCTTATAGGAGCGCGACAGCACAGTCAATAAGCAGATGGATCAAACAGGTGTTGAGTGAAAGCGGAGTGGATACTACAGCGTTCAGTGCACATAGCACGCGACACGCTTCCACCTCCGCGGCCGCCTCAGCAGGAGTCTCCATTGACATAATCAGAAAGACTGCGGGTTGGACAAATACGTCCAAAGTATTTGCTGATCACTATCATCGTCCAATAGTAGATGATAATAATTTTGCTCATGCTATATTAATAAATCAATAAATTATTATTATTATTTTGATTATGTAATCTTTCATATGTTTTGAAAAGTTCAAATGTTTTGTTTCTTGAAATGCTGTTAATTTAATTAAAATTGTTTAATCAAAATGAAGATTGTATTACTTACTTATTTACACTGGAATGCAAAACTTCTCTCTAAACATCTACCTGGTGAATGTTATATCTGAAGTAAGAAGCGAAGAAATATAATATGTGATCAAACGAACTTCACAAGTGAAGTTCGATCAATATTATATGAGTCGCTTCATTCGAAGATATAACAACCCTCCCAACCCTTCCCAAAGCAGAAAGTTTTGCACATATTTACCTTAATCTCTAAAGAATGACGTCTCAACTAGAGGGCTCGCCTGGGATCGATGGCATAGATATTTTTTTTTTTAAATCGATACTAAGACTATCGATATTTTAAAAAAATCTCTGAATACGTGCGATATGCTACCTTGTAGGTAAAAGGACTACCTGGTGAATGTTATATCTTCGAATGAAGCGACTCATATAATATTGATCGAACTTCACTTGTGAAGTTCGTTTGATCACATATAAGTATTTAAACGAAGCGAATAAAAAACTAAATTAAATACCAAACAAAGATGATAAAACTTTGATAGATTAAGAACACGGAGACAATTATTATTGCTTATTAGCAGTGCTATACAAGCCGCGATAAAATAAAACTAAAAACAATAAAACATAAAATCAGCCTATTTTGAGACAAACAGTCAGGGGCAGACACATCTCACTGGTGGCACCCGTTCACGAGCATGACGCATGAACCAGCCATCGCTTTGCTCAACCATATTTTAGGGAACGTAACGACCCACCTCACACAACATGACACCATCACCACTAATTTAATCATCCTTTATTTCTACATAGGGACACTGACAGGCCCCCAGGTAGCCGCTGATAACGGTGGCTGGAGTGACAATGTAACCTATTACCCGGGTGGTGGCCACGCTGTGTTTGTAGGTCGGGATTATAACTCGTTGCGTGCTGGGGAACTTCGATGACGCGGCAAGACATTTTCGGATGCAGCGTTTTTTTAAAGTTTCTGTATGATTCCCTCAACTTTAGTTTAGTATTAGATTCATAGTGATAATAATATTAAATGTTGTTTATTTAGTTATTGTCATAAACAGTGAAGGAGCTTATCTAACAATATTTAATGGCAACACCTGCAGTCAGTAGTTAGGCCATTTTTAGCATTGTAATTTGTAACACAGGGTCACAACCGTATCCGTTCAGATGGCCATATTTGGAGCTTAATAGTAGTTTATGTGACTGTTGCATAATGAGGGGTATTAAAACACGAGTGGGAGTTTAATAGTATCCCACTCGTGTTTTAATACCGAGTTATGTGCAGTCTCATACAATACTTTATCTTCACTCATTACATTTATTATATATTCAAAAAATAAAGCAAACAAACAGACAAACGGTTTGTCCACAGACATACATTTATCTGTTTGTTCACAAACAAAGAGACAAACCGACAAACAGACAAAAAATAAAAACATGTGATTTTTACTTTCTATTGCTTATTTCTAGCATAATCTAGTATTTTTTTGCAAAAATCTTCAATGCCAGGTACAGATACGGAAAATCTACGATTTCATTATATTTATAGATAGATAATAAGACAACAAAGAAGAACGATTTTGATTTTTCGTTTGTTTGTAATAATTAAACTCAAAAACTAATGAACAGAATATAAAAATTATTTTACCAGTAGAAAGCTTAATCGTTCCTGAGTAACATATTTAGGCTATATTAAGGTTATATTTTATCCCGATATTCCTTTGGGAACGGGTACCACATAGATAAAACCGCTGCAAGCAACTAGTTTTATGTACAGAACTTCAGCTAAATTTTAAAACTGAATCAAAGCAGCTTTACAATTTGGATTATTAGTAAAAACTAATTTAACTAGTGAATGGACTGCCAGTTATAAGTAATGTTTTCATAAAACAATACTACTCAATTGTGCAATCTTCATTTGTTAGTCATACCTACTACGCATTATACAGTGGCAAATAGGTTATTCTAATACTAATATCGAGAATAAGTTTTACGGCTTCCAAAACACTTTTCATAATATTTTTTTCACACCATGTCGTCCATCGTCATAAAAACAAGGGACACTCTACATTTAAAGTGCAATAAAAATACTTGCGGTATGATCGCAAGTTATCCTTATAGCTTCCAAATAATATTTTTATAACATTGGCTTGTTATGTCATCGGGTCCTTAGAAAGTTATAGATATTTGTCGAGCTTATCTATGCTACCTCCGGCACGGAAAAGAAATATTTTATTTCTAGGATTACGTCCTTACATGGAGCAGAGATGAAATTATGTGATGTATTTTTTGTGTTCTGGTTAAAATATACCTATATAGACATTTAATTGGACTTAACAGTGAACTGAGCATTAATTTACTGTTAAGTACTTCATAAATTGTAAACATTAAAATTTATGGTCTTTTGAAAACATAATCAGATATTTTACCTTTTATTTAATTGAAAATTCGTTGCCGTTTTTCAGTATCAATATTTAATACAATGTTGTAATCGGAAATAAATTGAGTTGTTCGAATGTCCAAATAGATTCATAATTATTAATAAATAACTTCTTTCCACTGGATTGAATCTCGAAATTGGAATAGCGTTATCACGCGCAACCTCTGTAAGCACTTTTGAAACTTTTATCGTCCAAATCGATAGACAGCAGCGAAATTTATTCGAATGTAACTGTCTCTGGAGATAGCGCACCAGAACAGAGAAGTTATGGTCCTACAGTTTACCCTTTGAGACCGTATCGAGAGCAGATTTACTAGATTTACTTTATGCGTGCCCGTACCGAAGGGAAACTAACTGACTTCTTTTATCTAAGACGGATCTCCTGTGTAGGGATATATGTCACACTAAAAGGATGCGAAGTCAAATCGGGACTACCATAATCATTCTTTCGATCTGACAGTGTTCTAGGAAAGGGGAGGGCATCGAAGATTTTTTATGTGATGCTGTTGCTTAGGGTTGTATGTAGGTATGTCTCTGAGGCTTGGTTTTCTTTCTGGTTGTAGATACATTTCAATGTACCTTTATTACGATGTTATTTTTTACGACAGTATTTTGAAATCGGTATTACTTAGTTATCTCCATAGTTATTTTGGCTTTTTCCTTTTGGTTAGAGTCCCATTGGATCTAGTTGTGGGACGGGTCGATATTTTCTTAAACTTAATTTTCAGTAATAAAACCGGACAAGTGCAAGTCCTAAAGAGTGAGTTCCGTAGAGTTCCGTACCAAAAAATCGTTTAGTCGCATAATGCCCAATTCGCGAAATGACTACATAGTTGCAAATTGACCAAATCTCGACATGTCCAATTCTCATAATGACCAATTCGCGAAATGACTAACTTTTTTATTGTATGATAACAGTATTTTTGTTATCAAATTTAGGAATTTGGTAAACTAATGCAATTTATTGATTATCCAATAATTTATTTCAAAAATTTTTAAAATTTTATTACAATAACCTCCTCCTTTTCAATTTTTGAAGACGGCTAAAAATACTGTTTTACTGTTTAGTCATTTCGCGAATTGGTCGTTTAGAGAATTGGACAATTTGCGACTATGTAGTCTTTCGCGAATTGGGCATTATGCGACTTAAACATAAATTCACGCAAAAAATCACGTTTGTTGTATGGGAACCCCACTTAAATATTTATTTTATTCTGTTTTTAGTACTCTTTGTTATAACGGCAACAATACAACATCATCATCATACGGGTACATCATCTGTGAAAATTTGAACTGTCTAGCTATCACGGTTCATGAGATACAGCCTGGTGACAGACAGGCAGACAGACGGACAATAGAGTCTCAGTAATAGGGTCCCTTTACCCTTTGGGACCTTTGGGTACCTACGGAACCAAAAAAAATGCATTGTGAGTGCAAAAAGTAAAGTCCGAAATCCTTATTTCATCTTTATCGATTGTCAAATATCTGGAAAGGTATTTCTTTCGCACCTTTATTTCAGTAGGAATATCTTCACATTGATAAAATAAACACTGACTAATAGCGTGTGAGAAGTATTGTATAAATTCTGGACTCCGTAGCTGAGTGGTTATAGTACACAGTTCTATGTTAGACCATTTGCCCGGACAGTGAAAGGTCGTGAGTTTGAGTCCGTTTGAGCTAGTTCTGAGACGGGTCGATTTTTTCTAAAACTTTATTTTCATAGTTACTTTTTCTAATTTTAAGTACCTACCTAAGCACACTGAGTTTTATTTTCACGCGCCGTTTACGCGTTTTGTATCGATACGGACGCGATACGCAGGCGAGTCAGACGTAACTACGAGTACGTCCTTTGCAACTTTTGCTAGTCAAACAGTTTGACTCAAACTCGTTTGTGGCGCTACAAACGCGCGTCGATTGCGTGGAAAAACGCGTTGTGCATAAATGTATTAAATCGATACCTCAAATTCATCATCATCATTTCAGCCGTACGACGCCCACTGCTGGGCATAGGCCTCCCCCAAGGATCTCCACAACGATCGGTCCTGCGCTGCCCGCATCCAGCGGCTTCCCGCGACCTTGACCAGATCGTCGGTCCACCTTGTAGGGGGTCTGCCCACGGAACGTCGTCCGGTTCGCGGTCGCCATTCGAGAACCTTTCCGCCCCAACGGCCATCGGCCATACCTCAAATTAGTTCGAGGTAAATAAAATGAGGGCATTTGACTCAAGCATTTAAAAGCCTAAACACGTTCGAGTCAGTTATATTGTTGAGATCCTGACCTAAAACCTACAATCAAGTAAAGCGTAAAATATTATTTAAATTTTTAATCCCGCGGGAATGAATTCGATAAAACAAAGAGCTGTTTTTTTTAATATAACAACGATTCGTTCTCTACTCCAACCGTTATGCACTCTATTAAGTATAATAAGTTGAATATGTTGTTCTGTGTTATATAGAACTCATTCATCTCTGGTTCGGTATGTTGCAATGAGTCTACCTCCTTACTTTTAATCACAAAACTAAACATATTTTGTTTCTGTAAATGATTTGTATACTTTATAACAATTATAACGAATCACAAAATTTAAAATATTCGAGTTCTTTAGGTTGGCTATTTTTTGTAATTATTAACTAAAAACACCAGGGTGTTTTTAGTTTTTTTTAACTCAAAACTTAGAAAACTACAAATAGTTAATCAAAATAGAACACCCGAAACTCTAAAAAGCCATTAAGGCACTATAAAATAGAAAATTAAACCGATTTGCCAAAAACATAATGTCCCTATTGTTTCCTTTAGCTATATGACCATAGGATAAGCAAAATGGCACTGAACACCCATGTCACGTTCAGTAAAAGGGTATTTTATGGCGCCGAATGCCATCGTGGACTTCGGACCGAGAAATACGGAGGCGACAGTAATTTTATTATGATTGATGTGTGTGACAATCTGCCACTAGTTATGGGTTAGAAAAAGTTTTTGGGTGTGATTTGAATGTCTAATGTTCAGTTGTTTTGATTTTGATCAACCTATTGACTGTGGAAATGTAACTTTTTTTGTAGTAGTAGCTGTTTATAATGTTGCAGTGATAACTAAACGCATTTATTTAAACTTATTACTAAAGAAATGTATTCCAAAAGAGTCGTTAGCTGTAAAAAAAAAATCTGCTCGTATGCTGCTGCATTCTTCGGGTGCATCAGTAATCGCAATAGATGTCTCTTTTGTTTAAATAACCGACAAAAAAGTATTTTGATTGATTTTTAATCTTCCGTTGTTTCGGTTGACGGTATGTAATGCTACGACTGTTAGGTACATCTATTAAGGAATATGTTGAATTAGCTAAATACAGTTAATTATCTTCAAGAAAAAAAAATGTCCCATTGGTGCTAAAATGGTATTGCTAACACAGTTATTGTCTCTAAAACCGCAAAATGAATAGGTACATTTTTTAAATTAAGTATACAGGTATTATTATATAAAAAACCAGTAACAATAAAACATATCATTAAATACAAAGTCCCGCAAATTTTATTTTTGTGCTGTTTCTTGCTAAGAACATTATTGGTAGAACCAGAACGCTACAACTCTATTAATACCAAAGATGAAAAAAGATACCAAAATTCGGCATCACTTTTTGGCCTTTTTGCACTTGGACTTCACTTTTTGACGACGATTGAATTTCAAGTAAATATTGTGTAAGACACAAGAGCAGGACAGCTCTCGTCATCCCGTTTAAGACAAAAGCTTATATCGCACTGATTTTTATTAAAACGTTCTTAATATAAATACGAGTTAATCCCTCAAAGAACGGAAATAGCGGAAATGCCTTTTTTCGTATGTGATTAAGGGATTGTTTGTATCAGCGGTGAACAAGCAATCTCTGAGCACTAGAATGAAACCTTTTGAGAACAACTTGAACCGTTCACCTAAGATCATCAGCTATAACTATGAATTAATATAAATAAACCGGGTTTTTAAACGTAAACAAATATTCTTCAACGCGGTAATCTTATCATACTCAAAAAATGTTTTCCATTGAATAACAATGTAATTTAATTCTACTCTAAAGTAACATAATAGCCTTTCTTCGTCCAAAATATTTCATTTCAATGTGCCCGAAATAAACAACACTGTTACACCCACTAGAGTAATTTGATAGGGCGCTTTTATTATTATTTGAAGATGCTTTATTTCATCCAAAATAATTGTAACAATCTACTTCAGGGCCTATAATCTTCATAAATTAGGTATCGATACGTAATTTATGAAGATTAGTGTAACACGCTCACAATAGGATCGTATATTAGAAAGAGAACAATGTTCACGACATCCAAGACATTTGAACGGTACCTAAAATCTTTCTAGAAGAGCCAGCTTTACATCATACACTTTCTTTGATTTTGTAAAAGCAGGACGATATGAAGAAAATCTAAAAAATATAGTATCACTCTTATGTTCCCGTCACCTTGCTGATAGGCACTACTCTCTGTATTTTTAATTGTAATTGCGCCTACCAATACTAATCACTCTATTGTTAATAATTATTATTCTATCACCTAAGCCTTTTGGGCTTGATTTTAACCAATCCAAGGCACAGGCAATCATTTTTGGTAGCCCACATTAACTGCGTTTTAAGGAGTTACATTTTGAGGAGTTACCTCTAACAACTTCTATCCCCCTCTTTAACTGGTTTTGCATTTCTGATAATCAGATTGCTGTTATACAAGATAGATGGGCATCCGCCAGATAAACAGCTTCTTGCAAAACAATTGAATGAATAAAAAGAAACGCTTCCAGTATTTGCCATACATCGACGCTCTTTAACAAAGGTCTATAGCTCCGGGACTAACATAAGAGGCGAATGGTACCATCGCCTCGAAGGCACCGACATTTAAAAATCAATCACTTAAGTAGCTGGTACTGATGGAACCAACCCTGAATAGCCTGTATCGACTACTATACGGAGTGTAGCGGAAATTGTTGAGTAAGCACTAAAAATATTGGACTAAAAATATTAAGTGGGTGTAATTTAAGGATGATATTATTTGAGACTAGCTTTCCGCTCGCGGCTTTGCCTGCGTGGACTACACGAAGTATCCCTCGGGAAGGTGATATTTTTCCAGGATAAAACGTAGCCTATGTCGATCCCAAACTATCCCCTTACCAACATCACGTCGATCCGTTGCTTCGTTTTGACGTGAAAGACGGACAATTAAACAAACACACTTTCCCATTTAAATTATTAGTATGGATTTATATAAGTTTTATTATAGTATACATTTTTATAAAATTATGAGTGAGTATGTGATAAAAAAGAAATTAATTAATGAATGACTTCAAAATATTCAAACCTAATACATAATTTTAGCGTCGTTGACTGACGTGTTTTACACGTATAATTAGTAATAATTAGTTTCGTGTTACAATAATAATGAAATTTTTCACAACAATTCAGAAATCGTACAATATTACGTTATGCTTTAGGTCGTAATATAGATATCTATCTATATATATTTACTTCATAATAGCATTATTATGCTATTATGAAGTAAAGTATCTACTTTACTTCATAATAGCATAATAATGCTATCATGATGGACATCATTAACGCAACACCCTGTAGAATGCAATAATGCCTGAGCTAATTTCGTGTACAGTTAACGACGACGCGGAAATTATGTCAATTAACTTTGCAACTATTATCATCAAATACGAATGTTTCTTCTTTATTACAAGCCATTTTGTAGAACAGTGATTTGTCACCCGGGAAATGGAATTGAAGTGAAGTTTTTATGTAGCCATCAATAATTTTACATTTTGGGTAACATAAAGATATTAAATTAAAAAAAAAAATCTGATGTCAAGAAGAAGAGGCCGGCTCAGCAAGGGAATGAAAAGGCCTGATACTGGTACGATGTCTTAAGACACAAATTGCCAACTGAAATTGAAGTAAGTAAATTAAAGTGTCGAACAAAAACGCAGGCAAAAGAAACAAGAGCGGGAACTTAGTAATCCAAAATGGCTGCCCCGCTACCTCGCGGATAATCCGAGGATGCCCCATCTTACCGGTGGGCCACCGAATGGGAAGGCCAGGTAACCATATCTGGGAGGGTTTCGAGCATCCCCATAATCTCTAAGCTAGTCTCCTTTTCAGTGCGGAAGTCGTGAGATAGTCCCCGAGTAGGCCTGGATGATGCCTTGCTCAACTGAACTCTCCCCTGCATTTCACTTCTGAACAAAATAGTATTCAAATGTTGGCCCAGTAAATAATAATAATATTAATAACGCGTTCATACACGAAACAAAAAAAGGGTCCACATACCAAAATATTAACACAAAAAGCAAAGGCGACGGTTGCAGGAAATTTTCATAATAATTCTGCTGCACTCCTTCTCATGTGTTACAAAACTGAATAAAGATAGGGGCAAGACATTTAAATAGTTGAACCATTAAGGCGTCACGGCTCGCAGTGCACCGCCATGCAAATGTACACAGAATTTACTGGCACAATTTGTGAACGTCCAGCCATATCGTTCTCTCAAATTTAATTAAAACTTCTGCCTACAAGTCAGTCTACTTTATCACAAATATTATAGTAACTTGACCTACAATTTCAATACACTTATAAAAAGCATACGCTGCATTTAATTTTATTACACCTATTTTCAGCAGTCAATCAATTTAGGTGTATATTTTGAATACCCATTATTTTGAGATTTTTAAATTATTTTAATGCATTCGCAATGCAATTCTGTAAGTATAGGAAAAATGTGATAGTAAAAAACCACGAGCCCTATAAGTAGCCTGAATCCCACCTGAAAGCTATCACATTTTTCCTATACTCATTATTTGTTCTTGAAAATCATTACGGTGTTATTTTAAAATAAATCGACATAATATAAAATTTTCGAATATTGATAGAAGGAAAATTAATGTTTGTTTGCAGATGACAAATTGATAAGTAAAAACGATATTAATAACCAATAAGGTTTTTGACTAGGTATACAATTTTACTAAATAAACTTATTTGGTCCCTTTATATAGTTTGCTATGAATAATTAAAGAATTAGTTTAGTTATTAGGAAAAATCTGTCGCTCTCGCATCGGTTTATTTAGCCACCAAAAAAGTTGCCTCCGAGGCACTGAGTAGATCGTCTTCATTAGACGTAAAGGCCTATATATATAACCGTTAATGAGTACGCCTGTCCCTTTACCTCATTTGTCTGTGGTCCTGCCTGTAATCTATTGATCTCAAAGTCTATTTACTCAACCTTGCACCAATTCCTACTGAAACCGATTTCGGCCTCATCCTGACAAAATTATTTAGAATGTTGTTGTCGTTTATTAGTTAGTTGCAATTGGACTGTTTTCATTTACAGTAAGATTAATCTTTATGTTGAGTGTAATTAAAAATATGATAAGATAAGTGACCCAGATTTCAGTACTTATTGTACTGATGTGATACGATAGGTAATATAAAAATTAAATACATAAATGATATCAGATAATTAAGTTCTAGAAGTAACTTCAGCAAAATTTTATTTAAAAGTTCAACGCAATCAATCTGTGTACCTACCGTCTTCTATAATCAGTATTGTATACAAAAGTATGCAGTTAAGAAAAGCGCATATGTGACAGAAAATTTCATAAACCTGATGTCTGATATGCTCCATCTGTTACAAAACTAAATAAAGGTGCAAGACATTTGAATTGTTGAACCATCAAGGAGCAAACTAGCTCCTGAGGCGCTCTTCATGCAAATGGATACAGAATTTATGGGTTCATTTGTGGAACTACGTACAGTACTACATTTGAAGACATTATAAAATGATGCATGTCTACGACTTTTAGTATGGAGTGTATTCATGTATTGAAATGGTTCAATTTCAAGAAAACACTCTGGCCGGTAAGAAATTGTTTTTGCTGCTGTCTTGTGTTTTAAAGTTTGATAGCTAAGCTAAAATTCTTTTGTACACAAAACTTTTGGTATTTTAAGTCTAACATAATCTAAAATTGGTTTAAAAGGAAACCTCAAGGTCGAGAAATAGAAATAATCTTTATTGTAATAAACTTTTTTTTGAATTGTCAGTTTTGCCCTATCACCCTTTCAAGACTCTTTTAATTGACGAGAAGCTTTATCAAATGAAGAATGACCATATTTACAATAGGTCTTTATAATAGTCTCTCTATCTATTGCTCGTAGTCGTAGTCGCGAAAGCGACAAATGCAGCTCAAACCAAAAATACCAATTAAAGTACACAAAATCAACGATTCCTAGTCCCTTGATTTCTTTCATAAAACTTGACCGATTCAATTCTTGATCATGAAAACAGTCATCGAAAAAAAGAAAGGCTTTTGCCGTGTTCTCTAATCAAATATGTTTTCTTGAAAAGCTGGCCAATATTTTGGTTTCTGAGGGTTCATCTCTATTAATATTTAATTATTAAAAGATATGAAGAAATGTAAAACAGAAGGACACCAATGGTGGCTATTTTTATTGCTCTAATGGCATTATCCAGGTAGGAAATGGAAATACGTTTGTATGGAAAAACGGCCCTTGTGTTTCCACTTAACGCCATCAGCTGATGATCGCCCTCAAGCACTGAGTCGAATCGAAGAATTCCTCTACGAAGTCTAGTTTGAGTCACCGCCATAAGTTTGCTTGTCCGTAAGTTTTCTACAGACTAGGTATACTTTGGGGAGTGTGCATCTGAGCTGCATAACCTCATTCTGCCTTCTCGTTTTTTTCATCGGGTTACCAGACGTACTGCAGGCTACCATCGATCATGGTTGCCATACCAAACTTACGCACAGAGCGCTTTAAGTCCTCTTTTATCATGCGAACAGCCAAGGAGTGGAATGCCCTGGCAGCGTCTGTTTTCTCGAGCACATACAACTAAAACATCTTTAAGGTGCAAGTGAACAGACTTCTTGTGAACGAACTCGCTCCATCTTATACATCATCTTCAACCTTGGGTCAGATTGAGGTCAATAATCATTTAACAAAAAAAAAACTGCACCATGGTGGAATAATAGTAAGGTATTCTTTCCGTTTTGTTCAGCCGATTAAATCCAACTATTTTAAATATAATGGTTTTGTGGAAATTCTCAAAACTGAAAATATAGACACATGGCACAGTGAACGATACATTTTTATTTAATTTGGCTTAAAATTGGTGTTTTTAATGATATTATTATTGTAGTTACATGGGTATTAGGGTAAGTTTATGAGAGTGATTTAACGTTCTTGTCCAATTCATAGAACTTACTGTAACTTATGAGTTCTTATGTGAGACTCTTAAATTCTTTATGAAAGTCGTAAATTGCACCCATTTTTTAGCTATGAACGTTTCCTCTCGTATTGGCGATTTATAGCGAGATGGCTTTAAGTGTGTTTTATGTTGAGGGTGCCTTAGCCAAATAAGGAAGCAATTTACGTCAGTAGCATCTTATTAATCTCCTTTACCCCGGGCGTGTTTACCTTTTACCTCACGATAAATAGTAACTTGAGCTGTTAAAGATTTATTTCTACCAGACCAAGGATGCAAATTTCTTTAAAAAAAAACGATTATGGAGACGAGAGAAACAGGTTGAAAATTCGACATATTCAGACCGAAGCGAAGTAAACAAATTTAGTTTCAATCGGAAAAATGAAAACTATACTTTTACTTAGTTCAGTGTCAGATTCAGTGGAGCAAGCAAGAGCTGAATAGTCCTGAAAATCAGACAATCGTTTCATTACTATCTATGTATCTTTGTAAATCATAGAGTAAACAAGTAATATCACGAAACACAGCCAGTGCCAGCTACCAAGTGGTTGTTCGTCAGTCATTCATCAAACTTGCAAAAGGCAATCGATCACACTCACCGCTAATGCATCGGCAAATAAATGACTACTTCGGAACAGCGCCATCTATTGAGTTTCAAATTAAACTTCCTCATCGTCGATGCGGTAAACTGTCTAACGCCCGAATTCTAGAACGCAAATCATCTTTGGGAGCGTCTCAAACACTGACCTCTATTTATTACCACACTGGACTGGGTGACGTAAAATATTTTTGTGATCATTTGAGTATCACCATTTTGGCGCTGTAGGCAGATACGAAAGTACTTGGAACTAACATTAGTGATGTTCTTAGGTCGACTGTGGTAATGATAATATATCGATGACAATAAACATAATAAATATTGTTTTTACTAAACCCATAGTAAATTTCTTAAGAAACTGTCTACATGAACTTGATAACGGATAATATATACTTAAATACTTTTTTGTTTGTAAATACGTGTGTTACGTTCTGGCCCGGCCACGGCGCCGGCGGCGGCGTCAATTAAAGCTGTAAACGGTACGGGTACGTACCTCGTAGTACCTCGATGGAAAAAAAGAGTACCACAGTATTTCATCAGTGAAACACATTTTTGGTGGCCGGGCTGCAACGCATAGGACCCAACCCGGCCACGCTTCTATCGAAATAAATACTAAGTTTATGATGCAATTTTGGTACGGGGTGATGGTACCTATTCTGTACCAACGAAAATGTGTCCGTTTTTCCTTTAAAATTGAATTAAATAAATGTTTTGGGCATCGAAATTTCTGACAAAAAAAGAAAGAAAGAAATAAAAAAAAACGCCTGACATTCATGATTGAGCAATATACGTAACTCGACGTCTTGTGTCGATCAATCAATAATGTCAGGCGTTTTTGTCAGAAATTTCGATGCCCAAAAAAATTTATTTAATTGCGATTTTAAAGGAAAAACGGACACAATTTCGTTGGTGCAGGATAGGTACCATCACCCCGTACCAAAATTGCATCATAAACTTACTATTTATTTCGATAGAAGCGTGGCCGGGTTGGGTCCTATGCGTTGCAGCCCGGCCACCAAAAATGTGTTAGAACTGTTGAAATACTGTGGTATTCTTTTTTTCCATCGAGGTACTACAAGGTACGTATCCGTACCGTTTACTGACACACACAACTACAGCCTTAATTGACGTTATATTACTTAATTCATGTTATAAAGGGGTAGCTTATACAAAATAAAAACAGAAATAAGTACAGCTCAAGTAACAAGTTTATTTAAAAAAAAAGGTGCTATGTGTGAAGAAACACTAGGTGTCAAAATGTTTTGAAGAAAGTGAATCTGTTTCCTTCGGGGTCCAGTTTAGGGCTTTCATATTTTTTAACCACCTGTTTCTTAGACTCAATTCGGAAGGAAATCTGCAAAAATAATTGATCCAATTTTAGTTAAGATCTACAAGTGTAATTTAAAACAAAAAAGATTTATTACTAAAACCACGACTATTTTCTGCATACGTATTATAAGACTCGAATTTCAATTGTCGAATAAATCGACCTCGCATAGCATGTGGGGTCGACCCAGGTTTTATTTTTTTTATGCTACCCATATTTTTTAAAAGAAGTAGTTTAGTTTTAGGATTAATAATTAATCCTAAAACTAAACTACTTCTTTTAAAAAAAATATGGGTAGCATAAAAAGAAAAACCTGGGTCGACCCCACTTATAAAAGTAGGAAGTATGTTTTACTCAATCACGCCATAACGGCTGAACAGATTTGGCTGAAATTTGAGACACAGATATTTTGTTGCCTGGAGAGGAACATAGGCTACTTATTACTTTTTGATTCCGCAAAAATATCACATTCCCACGGGATAACGTCGTGTAGTTCACTCGGGCGAAGCCGCGGGCGGAGAGCTAGGTACTACCATAATGCCGAAAGACGGGTGTACAACAGCTACTGAATCAGCCTGAGCTCTATCAACTTTTGGTATTGAATATCGACATTTTATCGATAAGAATTTGTCAATCACTAGTGAATTATTAACAAAACATTTTTTACATAATTCTCTAGAAATTCATCATTATAATGCCTAGATATTGATAAGATATCATTGCAAACAATTTTCAGATAGAATCAAATGCTTTACACACAATTTTAGGTCAATTTTGACTAAAAACAACAATTTAATACACACACCTGTGAAATGACGTTTTACTCCCTTTTCGTACCGAGTTTTACAAACCACACATTTCTTCATGTTTATGAGCTTAACTTTCTCAATAACTTTTAGAATTAAATACGAAATCACACCGAAATAACACAAAATAAAATAAAGACTTTTAAAAATCTCGCGGCTGTCACAATCTCACGTCAAAATTAGTTCTCAGTACCATCGTAGTGACACTAGTAGCGCTTCAAATTGGTATACACAATTAGCTGTCATTTGTATGGAGACAGCCTATCCAGTGGTATAATAGAGATCAGTGGTCTCAAACATCATGGCATCTCTTTCTTTGACATTTAAAGTGACAGGGCGATGTTTGAGACGCTACCAAAGATAAGTAGCGTATGAGTATTCGGGGATAAGTTACCTACACCAATAAAACACGTAAGTACTAGAATAATGGCCGATGTAGGCAGGCAAAAGGCTTGTCAAAATTTTTATAATAAATTTTCACTATAACATTTCCCCTAAAACAAATACGTGGACACAAAATTGAAAATGGACATTTTAATTGAAATTCAAACCAACAAACTACCTGCCCTGCAAATGACACATTACAATACAAAGTGGTAATGCACTCGGAATAATTAAACTTCATATTGCGACAACAATTTTTACCATATTGTGGTACTTCACATAACGTTACAAAATTGTATTCACATTCACATTTTAGCAAATCGAATGAAAGCACAAACACAAATGGAAAAGCGAAACGCAACATCGATAATATCATAAAATAATAGGGCACTTCATAACACGCCGCGCTAATCAGATACTAACGATTTCTTTGTCCAAGGCCCCGAGATATAATTTGATTTATTTTTTCATTTCCGACAGTTCATTTATTTAATGGAAACAAAAATTATGTTGTAGAGCAATTGTGGCAAGTTAATGGAAGGCGGCATGTGCCTAAGCGCCGCCCCCTCGATTCATTCCCCCTATCTGATGTAAGCACGCGCTTTTTGAATCAACCACCGCTGCATTTGCCTATTATAAAATCACGAAAGCTTTAGTTTCCACTTAATGTGTTTTGTAAAGATGTTGTTAATTATAATTAGTGAGTGGCATTTTACATCTTCTCTGGCCTTGAGCCTTCGTCAGCTTGACATTTTTCTCAAGTCAATTCAACCTGTTCAATCTTGTGATAGGTATCTTTTTTTCGAGACAAAAAGCCTTTTTCGCTGACAGCATTTCTCATAATCCAGCCATTGTCTATACAAATTCAGAACGCGATTCGCACATTCAAAGAAATAAACTCTTTAGCCTTATTGTATTATCATAGATTATATTGTGACACAATCTTGTTACAGTTATCCAAGTTTCTATAATAATCTTTTATAAACTGCTATCATTAAATCTGTTTTTATCTGAGACGTAGGTTCCGAGTAAAGTGAAAATTCTTCCCCGGCTTTTACATCCTACTAATATTATAAATAGGTATGAATGTTTAGATGTTTGGATGTTTGGATGTTTGAATGTTTGTTACTCAATCACGCTAAAACGGCTGAACGGATTTAGCTAAAAATTTTAGACGCAGCTATACTTTGTAGCCTGGAGAGGAAACATAGGCTACTTTTTATCCCGGAAAAATATCACATTCCCGCGGGATAACGTCGTGTTGTCCACGCGGGCGAAGCCGAGGGCGGAAAGCTAGTAAAATATAAAAGCGAAAGGAGATCAGTCAAATTGGACCCAAAAAGTACGTACCTAGAAGTGTCGGCCAACGAAAATAAATTGCACCTTATTAAAGTAAACAGTTTTACGATATTTTTTTGTTATGATGTCAACAGTGTACGATTATAAGTGGTCAAGCAGTTATTATGCCCAGCATTGGGCGTCGTACGGCTGAAATGATGATGATGATGATGAAGCAGTTATTCAAGTGCAATAGGTCCGCGTGGTGTGTGTGTGTAATGGCCCATACTCTTTATCCATGTATAAGAAAGGCCTGTGCCCCAGCAGTGGGGATATAAAATAGATTGATGATAATGATATGACCTTGGAAAACGCATATCTACCTACTTGATGACACGAAATTTTGAAGTGATATAATCAAATTACTCGCGGACAAAGTTACGGGCGGCCACTAGTCTTTTAATATAATTTGAGACTGGTACTACCACACGCGGTCCGAAAAAAATTAGTATTTAAAGTATCTAGGTTGCTAACACAAATTTTAACAATCAAAGGATGTCGAAATTCATAGCTCGTATGTTCAGTCTATATACATACGCTACATACCAGCAACAGAACATCAGAACAAGCTCCCTAACATGTGACAACATGACAACAAATTATTGTTATTATTGAATTTCCCGATACAAACATATAGATGTTACTTTAACCATCGTTGAACAAAACGCTCAAGTTAGTACAAGCATGTTCATTATTAGGAAACTTTTTGGACAAATCGTTAGACAAACGTTTGTGGTAAGCCAAACTCGTAAATCTTTACTCAAATGAAGTCTGCAAATATATCTTTTAGCCTTGCTGTTGTGATGTTTTGGGAGCTTGTGGGGGTACATACTTTGAGTAATGTCTCTTTTGTTTACTAATTGCAGAAGCAAATGAGCAACTTTCAACAATATTTTTTATATCTGTATACTTTTTAATATTCTGACATGCTGACATACAATTCGTAGGTACTTATCCGAGTTTTAACATTGATGTTTACTTATTTATTGATTCTTTATTGTACATTAATGTTCAGATGGTGGATTAAATGCCCTTAGGCATTCTCTACCAGTCAGCCACAAAGGATGTGAAGAGAGGTTACGGCGGCAATAAAAAAAAGGGTTAAACAATAGAAATCAACGTAAGAAAGAATTTATCAAACTATGTACCTACATACAATAAATATAAAACCTTCATAAAACTAACTAAAAACAAAATTCAGGGTGCAAAGTGAAATACATGTTATGGAAAATGGGGTTGAAGTGGTAGAATTAATTATTTGTTTGTTTGGAATCATATATGACATACTTACACCAATATCTTATCTATCCGAATCGATCAAAAAGGAAGGAAGTGATTGATAATTGATGATAATTGTATGGTTTATTGAATAGATAGTAAACGGGTTTTTTTCCTAAATATTTGTTAAGCATTGCGCGTGAAAAATGTGATTAGTAAAGTGTGTTTAAATCAATAATTATTTAAATAAACTAATATTTTACAAACATTGCCTCATATATTTTTAATATTTTCTATTGAAAAAAAATCGTTAGTCTCGTTTGATAGCAGTTTGAACCACGTTTGAACGTTCGCATAAATTACATAATATATAGGTAATAACAGATAATAAAAATAATAATAATAATAGATAATGGAATCTACGGGTATACAACTCTCGGATTCTATTCATCTTAGATCTCTCTCCGTAAACGAAACCTATAAATATTTAGGTATGTCACAGGCATTAGGCATCAACAATGCTGACATGAAACAGTCGTTGCGTGAGCGTTTCTTGGGGCGCCTTTCAAAAGTCCTTAAAAGTCTTTTGTCTGGCGGAAACTAGGTTCGCGCATACAATGGATGGGTCATGCCGGTACTGTTGTATTCCTTTGGCATACTTAAATGGACTTAAACTGAACTGGATGCCCTGGATAGAAAAGTTCGTACATTGCTAACAGCACACCGCATACATCACCCACGTTCATCGACCATGAGATTGTATATCCCACGGAAGTGCGGTGGTCGTGGCTTCTTAAATGCTAAGACATTGCATAACCGCGAGATATGCAATCTTAGGGAGTATTTTCTCCAAGTCGATATGGGGTCTCATAGAGATGTAGTTGCTGTTGACAATGGACTGACTTCTCTATTTTTAGCAAAAGAAAACTGGCGCAAACCTGTAGTACTTAGTACGTCCGACCGCAGCACTGTGTGGCAAAGCAAGGAGTTACATGGCAGATTCTACCGGGCTCTTCATGGGCCCGACGTAGATTTATTTGCCTCAGGATCCTGGCTCCGTTTCGGTGATCGTTTTGGTGAAACCGAAGGTTTTGTCTGTGCAATTATGGATGAGGTTGTGATGACGAATAACTACCGAAAGTATATCCTAAGGGATGGCACAGTGGATATTTGCCGAGCGTGCCATCGTCCGGGTGAATCCCTTAGGCATATAATCTCCGGTTGTTCTCGTCTCGCAAACGGCGAGTATTTGCATAGACATAACCAAGTGGCCAGGATAATACACCACCAAAAACAACTTGCTCTGAAACATAGTCTTGTGGCATCCGAGGTGCCGTACTACAGGTATGCACCAGAACAAGTCCTTGAAAATAGCCATGCCACATTATATTGGGATCGGTCTATCATTACAGACAGGGCTATTGTAGCTAATAAGCCTGATATTGTATTGATAGATCGACACGAACGCCGCGCAATAATTGTTGATGTTACTGTTCCCCATGACGACAACCTTGTGAAAGCTGAAAAAGATAAAGAAAACAAATATCTTGATTTAGCTCACGAGATTGTTGACATGTGGGACATTGATTCAGCAATTATTGTTCCGATAGTCATATCTGCCCATGGTCTGATAGCCAAGAGCCTCGATAAACACCTTAAGTGGCTTGCGTTAGGTGGATGGATCGGGAGTCAGATGCAGAAGGCAGTAATTCTGGACACGGCCCGTATAGTGAGAAGGTTCCTGTCTCTGGATCCTTAACCATCGGTAGCCGGGACCCTGATCTTGCTACCGTTGGGAACTGCATTTTTGTATTTTTAAATGTTATATTTTTTAGTGTTATACATTGTAAAAATTTAATGTTTAGAAATATAATTTTGTAAGTATTTAAAATGTAATAAAGGGAATAATAATAAATCGGCCAAGTGCGAGTCGGACTCGCTCATGAAGGGTTCCGTACCTACATAACGTACCGATTACGTACACCTAGCAAAAATACCACTGCCATTTTTTGCCAGAAATAAATTACTCTCTTTTTCATAGTATTCGTATGAATGACAAAATATTTGCGGTTTTCGAAAATGTGTTATATCTCAAAAACTTGTAAAGCCTACCTGCCGGCCTAGCATGAGCGGCTTATAACGCGCGATATGATATGGTACGGCAAGTTGTCTTGCTTACCCCACTAAGGTGTAAGCAAGACGGCATGCCGTACCATATCATATCGCGCGTTATAAGCCGCTCATGCTAGGCCGGCTGGCTGTGATAGTTTTCCTTTTAACTTCGTCATATGTACTACTATCGTGAATTTTTTCACGTATCCAGAAACAACCATTTGGCTGGTAGGGAGGGGGGGGGGGGGACACTTGTCTCTAACAAAATTTTGCACTTTAAATCTTAATAATTCACACACAGATGCCTCAATCAAAAAACTGTCTTCACAAACCCACAACGTTTTTAAAATTGCTATCTAACGACATCCCACACTATGGGGCTGACAAGAAAAAAAATTACATACCCACTTCACACTGTAGGGGAGGTGACCTAAAAAAAATATTTTGCAAAATTTTACTTTACCACTTTGTTGGCGTGGTAAATATGTGCGTGGTGTATATATTCATGCCAAATTACAGCTTTCTAGTACTAAGAGTCTATGAGCTAGACTGGGGTCAGACGGACGGACGGACGGACGGGCGGGCGGACGGACAGACGGACAGACGGACAGACGGACAGACGGACAGACGGATATTGCGAAACTATAAGGGTTCCTTGTTGACTACGGAACCCTAAAAAGATGATAACAAAAGAAAGAAAATAAATAGTTGATAAATAATTAATCATAATCTATATTGTGTTGTAAAATAAAGTTAAAATCCGTTTATTTCCACTGAAAAACGAAGATGTAGGCAGCCGCAGTGCATTAGCAACGAGGAAGTGATAATTTAATTTTTTCAGCAATGATTACTAAAATGCATTTTTAGTGCAAGTATTTTGGACAGCTTTGACAAAATAGATTTTTTTATTTAGCCCTGCCTTCCACCATATCAAACTACACACACCGCAGTGCGTGCATGCACCTCAAACTAATTTACTATAAAGCATAAGTACGATCTCATTACACTTACATAAGAGCAGTGCCTACCTATCAAACTCGAGGAACAAAGCCGACTAAGTCTTGTATTATGCAAAACAGCATCATGTAAGGCTTGGATTTATGAGGCAAGTTCGTTGAGAAAATCGCGTCTCACTCAGGGGAACACGACTCACTATGGCCCCAGTATATTCATATTTGGGGTTTCATAAAGAGGCACCGCCTTAGGCAAATACTGTGACATCTCTTTGTAAATTAGTTTACGATGTATCGCTAATATGAATTATAAATTTTGTCCTTGGCACAGGTAGTGTTTTGTTTCTGTTTGGAAATTTTGGGTTAGGATATTTGATTTGGGTTGACATAACGTTATTAGTCCTTAGGTAATTTAGTTAACAAACGTTGACTGTAATTAAAAGTCTGTACTGGACAATAAACTTTACAAGTTGGAATGAACCGCGTTTTATCGTGCATCTCAAGGAGCGATTTTAGTAGTACAAGGATTCACCTTGATGAGAAGTCAATCAACAAAAAGTTCCTAACTAACATACCTTTCTGAATCTTATCACAGTTGCATTTCACTGTTTCATGTAAAATTATGACACATTATTAGCTATTTGAAGACAGAGAGGATTGGTTTAACAAAAGTTAGCCTCCACAAGATTGTGCTTGCAAAGTTTCCAAAGCCTCTTACAAACATAAGCAGTTTATAAAACAACAATACATACTTACAATCCAACTTGATAACAATAAACGTTCTTCCAACCATTCAAACAAATCCATTTACAGATCAAAAGGTCCCAATTACCGTACAAAACGCGCACAGTAACCGTAAAACGTTATCGTGAGCGATACATAAAATAACTATTAAGTAAAGAAGCTGTCCTGAAAAAAAATTGCTGAATACGTTCGAGGAAATGACTTTACGTTGCACCCCCCATTTATTTGCTTAAAAATGTATAGGCCGCGATAACGCCGTGTTGCGAGCGATCGCATTACATTCCAGAGATCTGGAGTTCCGTGGAAATAGTAAGGCAGCTCTTTAAAGTAACAGGCATGCTAGAATTTTCCAGTACCCGAGCCTTACAGATAATACGTTTTGGATCAACATGTCTAGCGTACTAGACATGGAAGATTATTACTTATCTATAGCGCAAGCGTCTGGCGAAGTATTTGATGCAAGCTTTTTCGTACTATCAATTAAAAAGACGCCATGTTTGTCACCGTTCTTGGAAAGGTTGGTTAAGTAGATTGACTATTTAATGAAAAGCGAAGGAGTAAAAGCTGAAGTTGATTCCGATGCTGATACAAGCTGTTGTCACAATTATTAAAGTGTGGAAGGAGAAGGATATTTTTCAGGGGCCTCCGGCCCTGGCTATTGTAAAATGGTATTTGATCGTAAATAAATATTGATTTACGATTTTTTTTAGGGTTCCGTAGTCAACAAGGAACCCTTATAGTTTCGCCATGTCCGTCTGTCCGTCTGTCCGTCTGTCCGTCTGTCCGTCTGTCCGTCTGTCCGTCTGTCCGTCCGTCCGTCCGTCCGTCCGTCTGTCCGTCTGTCCGTCTGTCCGTCTGTCCGTCCGTCCGTCTGACCCCAGTCTAGCTCATAGACTCTGAGTACTAGAAAGTTGTAATTTGGCATGAATATACATATTTACCACGCCAACAAAGTGGTAAAGTAAGAAAAAATTTTTTTTTAGGCTACCTCCCCTACACGTGAAGTGGGTATGTAATTTTTTTTTCTTGTCTACCCCATAGTTTGTGATGTCGTTGGATAGCAATTTTAAAAACGTTCGTTGGGTTCGTGAAGACAGTTTTTTGATTGAGGCATCTGTTTCTGAATTATTAAGCTTTAAAGTGCAAAATTTTGTTAGAGTCAAGTGTCCCCTCCCCCCCTACCAGCCAAATGGTTGTTTCTGGATACGTGAAAAAATTCACGATAGTAGTACATATGACGAAGTTAAAAGGAAAACTATCACAGCCAGGTAGGCTTTACAAGTTTTTGAGATATAACACATTTTCAAAAACCGCAAATATAACTTTGTCATTCATACGAATACCATGAAAAACAAAGTTATTTTTATCTGGCAAAAAATGACAGTGGTATTTTTTCTAGGTGTACGTAATCGGAACGTTAAGTGGGTAGTACGGAACTCTTCATGATGACCCTTCATGACTTGGCCGATTTCTTTATTTCACTATAGGAGTTTTATCGAAGAAGTTCTGCAAGGTACATCTAGCCAATCATATTTGCGTTATTGCCAGCAAGTGTTCAAAAGTGAAGAGATAATAATAATATTTTTCGCGGAGTGTATCAACAACTGGTTTGCGCCAATATCCAGTATCCAGTTTTTAGTGTGTTAGTTGTAATGTGTGTGTGTGACACAAAATTATTTTGATGAATTTTTATTTACCTACCTTTATAAATTACAAATACAATCACAAATGTCACAAAAAACTACCACAAAGTAACATTTTGTTCGCAGTTTGCTTTTGTAATTTTTTAATTTTTGTGTTTAGCTGTGTGTATAAAATAGATGTGGCAAAGGAAAGACGGCATAAGGCCTTCTGCCAATGTTTTAAACCTACTTGTGTTTTTAATGTGGTCTGTTGTTAACTATTTTGTTTTACACTGTGTAGTAATTTTAGTTGTATAATTGTGTATGTATAGTAATCGTTATGTATTTAGTTTATTATTATTTATTTTTTACCGTGATGTCACAACTGGACTCAGCAGAATACCAGTGCAACAGATCTTATCTGTTGCGTACACTGAGCTGAGGCCGGTTTTGACATCACATAACACCTGCACTATCTGTTGTTTTTCTTTATATTTTTTTTTATTTTTATTTTTGTAAATGTGTAAGTGTTATGTGTTGTCTAAATAAATGATTTTCTATTTCTATTTCTATTTCTATTTCAACTGAGCAAGTATAAGATGACTATAGTTAGTCCATGTGTAGATATATTGCCTCGCCTCTTATTTTCATGAGTCTTATACAAAAAGTATAAAAAATTGGGTGAAATGTGCTAGTACTAACAATAATAATAAATGATAATTCTTTGTTTCTTCTCCACACAATAATACAAATTGATTAATGATACACATCTACAGTAATATTATAAAGAGGAAAGATTTGATTGTTTGTTTGTTTGCATCGAATAGGGTCCGAAACTACTGGACCGATTTAAAAAATTCTTTCACCATTAGAAAGCTATATACTTCCCGAGTGACATAGGCTATATTTTATCCCAATATTCCCACGGGAACGGGTACCATGCGGGTGAAACCGCGAGGATCCGCTAGTGTAACAATAAAGTAGTAATTTACTAAAGTAGATAAGTATGAAGCAGAGACTGGTGCCTGAAAAAAGCAGTCTGTATTCAGGACCAACAGGCTAGTGTAGTTAATTGTCCATTTTAGTTAACAGCCAAGGACCTACCTACAAAATTCTGTGAGAGCAAAATACGTACGGTTTGCTTAAGGCGCTTCTCGGAAAAAGTATGAACTCTTTGATATAAAATTATAGGACGGTTAGACTTGATATAAATCTGGTAATAAGATATATATTTCTTCATGCCTTTATCTAGAATTGTATAGTTTTAGAAACACGATTTTATGATTTTGGCTCGACACTTTTTATTTTCGAAAATACCTCTAAAAAATAAGAAATATCAAGATTATTCTTAAATGGGGATACATATATTGAAAATTGGTTTAGTTAGTGGACACCAATAATATTTAGGATCGTATAGAAGCATTTTTTTAAAAATCGCTATAGTTTTTGAATACGAAGTGATTTTGTGCTTTTTTTGCGTAATCGGCAAAATCGGTCTCGCTCCCGCGCGCGTCGTTTTCTCATTGCTATCACGCTTTAGCATAATTTTTCCGAGTATCGCCTTAAAATTAAATTTTGGTTTTTTTTTTATTTTAATGTATTCACAATGGAGCTTAGGTACCTTCTCATTACCATGCATGTTTTTTTTAATCAATTATTATACAAGTCTACTCACTCACGGTTCCGCATGGTTTCCGTTCCTATAGCAATATCGGAATAAATAATAATAACATGCTCATCATCAACATCATCATCATTTCAGCCGTATGACGCCCACTGCTGGGCATAGGCCTACAAAATGCTCATCAGAGAAAAATCTAATATGGCATCCAAGTCACGGTTTAACTTTCTATAAAATATGATCCAAAATAGATTCACTAGTTTTTGGGTTTTGCGCTTACCAACAAGTCTAGTGATTCATTTTTAAATCAATAGATTTGACCTAAACCTTACGCTAGACACTATTATCAACATTATAAATGGGTAATAGAATTAGTTCAATTCCCATTTCTTAGGTACCCTTATATTTATCGTCGGACATCGATCTGGGCTGGCTTACGGGACGCTGGAAAGCTTTCCCGTGTTACGTAATGCTCCATGTAGGCTGGCATGTCTTCAAACCCTGCCCCTTTTGAGTAAGATAGTCAAGCTTTCAAATTATATATTTTAAGTTTCCAATAAAATTGAAAATGACTTGTTTACATATATAAGACGGAATCCAGGATAACTTTAATAAAACCTTTCTGTGGTTATCTATTTGATATTTTGTTACGTACGTAACCAAACTTCCGTAACACAATTTTTATGATCAAAATACACCACATCAAATAAGTAAATGATTAACATGATTATTTCCTCAAAAGGTGTTGTGAGAGCATACTTTTAGAGTCAAATGAGTTCTTGTTTCTATTTTTTGAATGTACTTAACTGTACTTGTATTAAACACTTTGTTCTAATACTTGCTCTTTACTGGCAGTAATAAACGTTTTTTATGTTTTTATTTACACGTAATTAAAATCAAAATAATATAATAAATTGAAAAAGATTACGTAATTACTCATTTGTCGATTGTGCCCAATCTACCTTATGTTTACACAAAGCTTTCGGGATATTTTGGAATTATGCTTTTATGACACAACTTAAGAAGATTGTGACGTGACGAGGGTCCAGAGGGCAGTCCTCATGATAGTTACATCACAATTATTATCCAGAAAGCCATGAGCAAAATATTCGCACTATTTGAGAGCCTTTTCAAATGTTATTGTTTTGTGTGGGCGGATGTTAGTGTCTGTTTATCTAAAATGAAATCTTTTGGTAAAATTAGTAGAGGTTTAAAATGAAATATCAAATTCCTTAGATTTAATCCTTAAACAGACCGATACTAGACTGCCTGTATGACTAAGTACTCACAGGGGAGGTATCCAAGCATTGGACATATAATTATGCTACTTAGTAGTTTACGTTTTTTTTCATCCACAAGGGGATAGGTACTTAGCCTTCATAAAAATTGATGTTAAGTGACGATAAGGCTGAAGGTGAAAGCGCTCCCGTCAATACTTCAATTGCAGTGTCATATAGAGGCTAAGGTCATTTTCACTATCCATATTTTGTTTACTAATAAATATACTTAAGTAAATAAAAAGTAAAGTAAACAAGCTGTATGAACTTTAAGCCTACTTCCAGTACTATTATATATTCTGTGCTTTCAGACCAATTAAAATGGATTATTTGCACTTCTTATAACAGCCTCTTGAAACGAGACTTTCTATTATATGCTAATAATTTCGAAGAATTGAAAAGTATGCATTGTTTTTACTAAGTTCAACATAGCTTGAACGACCGATTTGCCGCAGGGGTAGGCTACCCACCTTCTGCGCCAGAGGTCTCGGGTTCGATTCCCGAACAAGACAAATATTTGTTTGCATGAACATGTTTATTTGTCTTGGTCTGGGTGTTTACTATGTATATTAAGTATGTATTTACAAACAAAAAGTATTTAAGTATATATTTATCCGTTATCAAGTTTTCCATGATAGTTTCTTAATGAAATTAAAATGGGCTTAGATAATTGGTGTGATTGTAAGAAGTTATTTATTTATTTATAGCTTTTTACTAAAAACTACCTTTCTTCTCGCGGCTTTGCCCGCGTGAAATAGAGGATGATTTCCCGGGGTAAAAGTTGCCTATATGCTATTGTAGACCATAATCTATCCCTTTGCCAAATTTTATCCAGATCGACTTGAACTTGAACAGAACCGTCTTGACATACCACAGGTAGGAACGAAATTTCTTTACTCTTAAAATTTAGGTCTTGACTTACCGCAGGTAGGAACAAAACTTTTTAGGGTTATTTTTATTCGTTTGCAAAACAACACTAAGTTTGTACTTATTCGCTCTCTTCCAGCAGATTAATTGATGATGGAATTCTCCGAAAATTGTCGATGCTTTCGTTTTCGTCTCCTGCGTCCTCGAAGTAACAAAACCAACAGCAGTGTTTCCTCGTCGGAATCCATTTTGTTACTGAGTGTTACGTCGTAAACTCGCTGCGAACACGCGTCGAAAACGTTGCGTATCCACTACGCGTCCGCGACGTCCTTGCTGCGTATCTATAGCCGCTTGTTCGCGAAGTATTCGCTACGTGCCCGCTCCGCCCCGAAGCCGATCGCAAACCGCTAGTATGATAAGGCTCATAGAGTCATTTGTTAAGCAAAGTTATTTGGGTAGCAAACGCAATAATTATTTTTACACGAGTCTAAGAGATTACACTTAGAAAACTGGCTATCGGCGCCGATCTGCCGGCGCTTATTGGAACCGGTCCGCGTAGGTAGTCGGTGCAGGCAGTCTCTATAAGTACTTTATTTGGGCCGAACCAGCGCCGATAAGCAGGTCGGCACTTGTCGGCGAAGTTCGATAATTAACGGTATAGACCTAGAGGTAGTATACCTAGAGGTAGGTGTTTACGACCTAAGACATTTTGTGCTAGGTTTGTTGGGGATACAGACTATTTACATTTTATAGACTATAGTCATTAGTTTGTCGCCATTCCAGCAATGTTGATGCTAATAGGTTCAGGCAATTACCTGGAGGCCATAATAGCTGTTTCCTTTGTTGAAATGGCCAATTGTTATGTACTTCCTTAGATAATTACCATAAATAGTATACCATGGTTTGTAGAAAATATAGTTTAAGGAAAAATCATCCGTAGCCGTTGCCCAAAAACTATCGATAAGGCTATTGTAATAGCATCACTACTGTCCGTCAATAGCTGTCATAGTGTTGGTGGGTCATTATTTTGAACACGTTTTTCAAGCGGCATTGCTTAAAAATAATGGCCAATATTTTAAAGCCCTTAAAAATAATGGCCAATAACGGCCATAACTTTGATGACTTTAAATTAATATTTAAATAATAAAATTAATATAGGTACTCGGCTATTTCGAGCACTTTTGTTGTTTGACGTATAAATTAAACTTCTTACACACTTTTCATTTCCCGTTACTTATACCATTTTGTCTTATTAGCGGAACTCATATTGAATGTTATTTGAAAACGTAATATAAAAGTTTTGTCTTTGAGAGGATGCGCTGTAGACTTACTCCACTCTTATAGTTTTCAATCCAATTAAATGGCATTCATTACGCGTACAGAGCTCGTATAAATTTAACTTCTTATACACTTTTCATTTCCTGTTACACGATTTTGTCTTATTAGCGGAACTCATGTGGAATGTTCTTGTACCGATTTATCATCATTCGATGGGATCGTATCGATATAAAACGAAATTCGAATGCCTGAGAGATACCTTTTTAATAAGGCGGGATATTTTGCGAGTCTAACGAATCGTCATTTACACGTTTTACAATTTCAAATATTGAAACACACGTATATTTTATAATTGATGTTTTCAATCCAATTAAATGGCATTCATTATATACGCGTACAGAGCTAAAAATCTGCCAAGTGCGAGTTGGACTCGCCCATGAAGGGTTCCGTACACACTTAACGTACCGATTGCCTATACCTTGCCAAAATTCCAACATAATTTTTTGTCAGCAAAATATAACTTTGTTTTTAATAGTGTTTGTATGAATGACAAAGTTACATTTGCGGTTTTTGAAAATGTGTCATATCTCAAAAAGTACTCACTATGTATCGTTCAAACCAATTTTCGTTGAAAGTTTGTATTAAAATCTACAGCATACTGTAGTGTACTGTATCACTCTTTTATTTCAAAAGTTAGAGGGGGGACACACACACACACACACACATACATTTCACCACTTTGGAAGGCTCTATCTTCCAAAATATTGAGTTTGAGAAAAAATTATTTGAGAAACCTCCATGTTATTTTCAAAGACCTATCTATAGACTAGACACCCCACACGAATATATTTGATTAAAAAAATATTTTTCAGTTTCAGTTCTATGTATGGGGAGCCCCCCTTAATTTGTTTTTATTTTTGTATTAAAATCGTAAAGCGGTTCACGGAATACATCTACCTACCAAGTATCAACTGTGTAGTTTTTATAGTTTTGGAATAAAGTGGCTGTGACATACGGACGGACGGACAGACAGACATGACGAATAAGGGTTCCGTTTTTTGCCATTCGGCTACGGAACCCTAAAAAGTAGAGTAAATAGACTAAAAAAGTTTAGTAGAAGACCAAGAAATAGACCGTCAAATTATCCTCTAAAATTTTAAATCCTATAGGTAGGCCATTGCAGTGAAAGCAAAATACCTAAATGCTGGTTAAATATCCAGCTGGCTGATTAGTAAAAATTTTGCTAGAAAAACATGTTTAGGAACCTTAGGGGTAATGAGACCTTCACGAAACAAGCCCGAAACCAGTTTATGTAGCTCATTAAAAGCAAAACTTAATTTAAAAAAGTAAGAAATAATTCCTCACCAAATAAATAACGTAAGTACTTTGAAGTCGGGCGTGAAACATGTACAATGTTTTGTTGTTTTTGTTAAAACCCGCCCGACTTCAAAGTACTTACGTTATTTATTTGGTGAGGAATTATTTCTTACTTTTTGATGTGGTTTTTTAGAAGGCGGTTTAATTTTTTTATAAAAATAATTTTTATTTCACTCTTTTTAGTGCATCGTGCAGGCAATTTACGTGTTTTCTGGTAAATAGGTATGTGATCAAACTCAAAACCTCCTTTTTCGAAGTCGGTTAAAATACCTTGAGGTATCCCCTTTTTAACAAAACAAGAATCATCTAAATCGGTTTATAAACAAAGGAGTTATGCCTAAAGATAAGTATTAAATTCACATAAAGTGGTAACGAAAACGACAGTCTTTTTTTAAGATTTCCTGAAAACTACTGAACCGATTTCAAAATTTCAAAAAATGGGACCAACTTGGAAACCAACCTGATGTAATAACGTTTGAACCATTTCAATCGGTTCAGCCGTCTTCGAGTAATCGGTGGACATACATAAAAAATAATAAAAAATAAAAAAACATACATACAGACGAATAGAGAACCTCCTCCTTTTTGATTTAGAAGTCGGTTAAAAAGATCTACAGTTGTTACGAAAAGAAAAACAATTTCACGTTGTTTCACTCCCATCTGTTAAAATACTTGCTTTCGTTTAAAAAAAGGTATGTTAAGAGTAGGTATAAGGTAAAGCACATGTTAGACATCTGCGTAAGCTATACGAGTAAATAAATTGAAATAAAACATTTTTGAATTTTGAATTTAATAAATAATCATAAAATAACGCGTTAATTATCCGTAAATCGAGATTCTCGAAAGATTCCAGAGCAAAACATTAAGAGCCATGTTAAACATACCCTAGTACAGCAAATATAATTGTATGAGGATCTAAACATCAATACAGTCAAACATGAGATTGCTAAACATAGTAAAACGTATCAAACTCAAATATCAACTCTCGTCAATAAGCTGAACCTCTAAGCTACAGGGTAGGAAATGTGTGACACAACCGATTAGCGGCATGATGTCCCTACGCTAGTTGAGAGATTCGATTAAAGAACGGATAAGGAGTTCTTTGTACTGGTATTGACATAATCGCAATTTTATATTTATTGTGTCAACACAGATCGTCAAGTTGCAGATAAACAAAGAAAAAAGAAAAAAAGACTTATCCGTAAAGATGTTTTATATTCCAGAATACACGTCGATAGATAGTTGAGTTTTCCTTATTATCTATATTTAATAAAAATACGGTAGATTACTTTAAAATTGTTACGAGATTAATCAAAATCTTTAAGATTACTTCAACAATACTTAACTGTGGCGTTAAATGATGCACCAGTCACGGTACCTTTGTCAACTACTTAGTCGGCAACGATTAATTAGTTCATTACCTGAACGCTCGTGGTTCATTTAACAGATAACTTGTTAGTTCATCCGCCCTAGGAAACAATCCAGGCTAAGATAATAGGCTAAGACGTTGTGACACAGCCAACCGGTAGAGCAAGTTGCGTTAGTTTAACAAGCTGCTAATAATAACGACTTTGTTAGTTAGACGTTAGACGATTAAACTAAAGTTGAATGCTTATTTAGTAATACTTTTGTCATTCGCTCGCGAAGAAAAGAGAAAGGTACTAATTTCATACAAACTTTTTACTTTAGTTAAATAGTGTATTTTTTTCCTAATAATCCAATTCGTAAAGGTACAGCAGTCCTTTTAACTAAAAAAATATATTTAAGTAAATATATATAGCGGCAACATAATACTTCATCTGTGAAATTTTCAACTGTCTAGCTAACTCTCACGATTCATGAGATACAACCTGGTGATAGACAGACGGACAGTGGAGTCTTAGTACCTACCTAATAAAACCCTAAAAAAGACACATGGAATACTTTATCTTTATCTGTCCTGCGTTTTGATATCCTCTGCGATGATAATTCAGTCAGTCAGACGTGAGTATTAATTTTCATGGTTTTTATTAATTTATAAATATAAATAAAGCATTTCACCCACCAAAGCATTTCAGGACCTAACAAAATTCACATGCTTAGGTACATTTCATAATATAAAGACTATGCACGAAGTTACAAACGATATTTATTATATTTTCATACGTTCGTAAACAATATTGTTCGCAAGCAATATTATACCACTGAGCGCTTTATTAAACTCCTCGCGTTCGGTAAAAAAGTTATTCTCCAGTGGGTACCTACCGAATCCAAAAGTTTAGGTTAGCTCGAATACAATTTAGTGTTTATATTTTTATTTTGTACCGACCATGCGGTAAGGTCACCCGTGGAGCATTATTTATACAAAATGTCACCAGGTCCGTCGGTCTAATGGAACGCTCAAACGATCGCAACCACCTCACGGCAACTCAGACTCAACAAAAATAGGTTAATTTTTAAATGGGATAAAAAAGTGCCATTTTCCGTGAGCAACCACCATCAATTATTAACATCGGTCAGCGAGCTTTTGTCGTTAAATACAACGGGACCGATATCAAACCACGTATAAAAAAATCCAACCGCAAATGTAATTAGGCCCGACGCTAATGCTCGTACATGGAAATTGACTTTACCTACGCTCAGATTATTCCCAATTACAATTTTCAGTACCTACAGCAGCGGCATAATTTTCCCGATGCAAATTACTGAAGTAAATTATTGTCAAACGTCTAAAAGAACGATTTATACGCGATACCGCAGCGGAGTTATTGAAATATATGTCCCCAAAGACAATGTTCCAATACGAGCGAATGTTGTCAATGCGGATTAAGACTTAAATGATTGCGAGAGAGCACAAAATCGAATGGATGGCCCGCCGAATGGAAAAACAAACAAAAATAGATATTAGGGCAATATTCAAATAAAACAGAGAATGAAATAGGAATGAGTCGTTCCGCAATGAAGCATAAATCCAGTAAACGGCATTTGCATGCCAAAAAGGAGGCATTCATTTCAGTATTGGTTTACTTACTGTAAGACATTCCTATTAGCGGCCGTGTCTCCAATCTAGTGCTATGAGAATAAAAGTTTTTTGGCCTTGATTTGAAATAGAAACAGTAAGTCTTGAACTAAAACGTACAGCTTAGCTATTCTGGGGACAGATCACGCAATTCTGTCGTTTGTAAGAACAATATCAAGTTGATTTATTAATTGTTAGTGCTTGATGTTATATAAAACAAGGGCTGAGTGTGAATCATGTAGTTTGGTCATTAAGTTTCGTGTTTGGTGAGAAGTAGATATGGATTATGTTTCACAAGACTCTTGAAATGTGGAGATTAAGGTTTATTAAAATAAAAAGTGATATTTAATTTTTTTGTTACCACAGCTCAGATTTGGCTCAGACCAAGCGTCTTCGAAGCGGGAGCGTCAGTCACGCGGTGTATAGCGACGTGGAGTTTTCGCGTCGCGGTTTTCAGTCGTATGGGATAGTGCACAGCGTGCCTCGCGACCAACTTTACCGCGTTGCTCCCGCTTCGCAGACGTGGTCGCGTCGCTCTGTTTAGAGATAAAACGCTTATAAGTCTATTGTATGGCGATTGTGATAGATTATGTTTGTGACAAACTGTAGACCAAAATTTAAGATGAGTATTCTGGTTGAACTACACATACTTACACCAATTAACGGATTCATCATCTCGTATCGCAAGTTTTGAACATAAAAGTAAGTAAATACACAAGTTGGACAAAAACTTATCTTCATTGAAACATTATCCGAACTTAACAATGTAATCATGTGGTCCGATTTCTACAAGAATAATTATTTTACCACTCATGGTTACACAAAACGGAAGCTTATCAAACTTAACTTTATTACCAACTATATAGAGGTTACAATCACCACAAACAACAAGCCCCACAAACTTCGTGGTTGAATGTTTGCCGCCTTATAAGTTTGCAATGTTCCGCTAACATTAATTGTGACCTAATTACTATGGGGCTTTAAAGTTAATGGCCTTTTCGCCATCGATACTTGTAATGTAGCCATTATTTATTCTCCTCGTTCTAAGAACCTATTAAATTATAATATCATTATTCTTTATTTTTCTCTTGGAAGTAGGTAAAATACAAGAACAAGCAGCAACGAATTAAGTTTTTTTAACCACGCCACGTCCAAAAAAGTAGCGAGTTAAGATAGGTATTAACTCAACATTGACTTTTGCAATTGCATTTAAATATTAGCGTGTATGATAATTGGACAATATTATGACCTTTATCTGAACGCATTAGATTTAAATTATGGATTACTCGCAAATCACAAGTACTTAAAATTTGGAAAAAATATATGTTATTTTACAGTTATTTATCTAGTGCTTCCGGCCGTTTTTTTTCGATTGGTGATATTTTACTGTGTCAAATAAAATCCCAAACATCCGTCTAATAATAATTCTAATATCATATTACTTGCAGTATACTTGGTTTTAGTTAATGAAAAACATATGAAAATAATTGACTTTGAATAGCCGAGGGATTCCGGCCGTCATAAATTTAATTTTTTTATTATTTAATTTTTAATTGAATTTTAAGTGATTTTCGATTCACGCGGCGCTCGCGAGTTCACAGTTCACTGCCGGCTGCCGCTGGGTTCGCACGAAGTGTATAGAGCTCGGCCGAGCAAGCGTTAGCGTGCCTATTTCGGTCGGGATTCCTCGCCTTAAGCCTTTGCGATTTGAAGAAATCATACTTAATTATTGCAATAAATAACACTTCCAAAGGTAATAAAAGATCAACAGTTTTTACCGACGTTTTGCATTGCTGACATACCATTATTATATAAAGCTTTGGCCAAACAGACGCGAGCAAACGTCTGCGAAGCGGGAGTGACAGTCGCGCGGTGGACGTAAACTAGGAGTTTTCGCGACGTGGACTCCTTGGTTTTCACTTTGCTAGTTTCGCGACGGAGGAGTAAAACCCCCAGTACAGGATGGCCGATCATGTTGGCCGACCATGATGGGCCATCGTGTACAGGGCTAGTTTGCGTTGCTCGCAGACGGCAATCACACGCAGAACGGCCCTGTACATGATGGCCCATCATGGTCGGCCAACATAATCGGCCATCCTGTACTGGGGGCTTAACAGGCAAGTGCGATACAATCGACAAATCAGGCGAACCGCTCAGTGGCGCCGCTACTATGGTTTCGCGGCGGCGCGGCGTACTACTGGCATTAGTAAAGTTGTATAAGATAAAGTGACTACGGCCGCCGCCGTGCGCCGTCGAGAGACTGGCGATCGTCTTATTCCCGCTTCGCAGAAGCGTGTTAGCGGCTATCTTTTCAGAGCATAAAATACTAAATCACACTTGTCTGGTACAGTGTGTTGACGCCACAGATCACCTGTATGTAGCAAGTGGTTGACGCGCGGTACTACGCGTGGTTTCATTCATTTAGTACGGTACATTAATGCAGTTCGCAGCGCGACTCCATGTCAATACTAAGTGTATGAAACAGATATGCTGGAGTCGCATCACAACACACAAGACAGTGTGTATCCGACTTTACTCCTTGCTTCGTCTCCATAATTCGGTTGCGGAATATTGCGTTGTATTGTACATTTTTTAAATCCCACGCACTACGGTGATCTCATGTGATCACTTATTCAAACTTATAATTTTATTAAATTTCAGAAATAGATCCTTCAGTTTAAATTAGAAGTAGGCAGCTCAATACGAATTATGGGCACGTGATAAAAGCGAAGTACCCTCTGGAAACATTTTCATCGCCGTTGCACCGAGATTGGATTGAAGTGGCCGCGTGCCAGTTCACACTGATACAGCTACCATGATATTGTGAATAAATCGTGAGCTACCCTGACCATGATATATGTCGGTACAAATTGGATTTATTTCCCGCTTTCCCTTCACATTGGATAGAACAGAAACTGTTATTGCACGTATGAACGATGAGGTGTCATGAATAAAATATTTTTGTTATACGCGTCACGCACGCGAATCCTTCTCTATACTGGGCTTTGAATATACCGCAACAATTATTGGCGGTTTAGCTTACTGTATAAATAAAAAAAGGTTTTGCTTAATTTGCTGGTACAAACTATCAAGTTATTAATAGTTAGCCAACTGAGGCGATTTGTCATCATGGAGATACTCTATACTTAATAAGTGGAAAGTGCAGTACTAACACTTTTTTGTGACCAAAAATTACACAGTGGCTGTCTTCCGTCTCACCTACACTTTAAAAAAATACGTATGGTCATATGAGACAACTGACAGCCACTACATACTAAATGTCAAATTTGCTGGTATACACTTTTTTATTCAGGGTGAGAACTCCAGTTACCTCAGTAATTAGGTTTAGCTTCATGTTTGTCATGCTTCCCCACCATAGATTCATATACCTGTTTCTCCATGAAGCTATTTGCATATTATTTCTACTCGTATTATTAGTGGAAACATTTCAAAGAAGGAAGTAGCGACTGCAGATTCAATACATATTTGACAGCTTTTGAAGGACGGTTCTACTCGTATTATTTGTGGAAACATTTTAATAGAGGAAAAATTAATTTAAAAGGTTAAAGACGAAAGTAGCGAGTCTCTGCAGATTCAATACATATTTGACAGCAGTTTTTTTGACAGCATTTAAGGATGGTATAATAGCTTACTATTCGATTACCATAACGATAGTTTTTTTATGCAAGTGGTACTGAGGTAGGCCCTCAACGTATGCGTTTCAGACAACCGTACTCTGAAACGCTAATCCGAAACTTCGGTTAGCCCCGCCCCTTTCACTCGATGCTGTCCCGACTAGAGAGTGAGATGGACGGGTATACCAAAGTTTCGGGTTTTGCGTTTCAGAGTAGGCCCTCAGAGTACGGTTCCTGATATGACCGAAAAAGGCGCTGCTCTGGTTTGCATACAAAATATTAGAATACGATATGAATAATAACGATTACGATAACGTGAGTTTTTGATGCTAGGGGTACAGTACAAAAATAAAGCCGACGACGATCAAACAGCGATATAACTGAATTTCAGAGCAATGATGTCGCGGGAATCGTACTAGCCTTTTCAGTATTCATCAATATCTGTAACTACAATATGATTGAAATATCATAAACTCCCTTCGTTGTCAAAGATTGTTCATCACTAGCTTTCCGCCCGCGGCTTCGCCCACGTGGACTACCCGACGTTATCCCGCAGGAATGAGATATTTTTCCGGAATAAAAAGTAGCCTATGTTCCTCTTCAGGCTACAAAGTATTTGTATCCCAAATTTCAGCCAAATCCTTTCAGCTGTTTTGGCGTGATTGAGTAACAAACATCCAAACATCTAAACTTTCACATTTATATAATATTAAGTAGGATTAGTAGGATAGTAGGGATTTACTCTTGAACAATAATATGTAAACATCATAGGACTAAGTCAAAGTACAATATTGATGGACTTCTGTGGCACATACTTATAGTTTCGATTCGTAACGCTATAATGTGACAAAGTTCTGTGTCGTATACATATTGCTTATTATGACTGTACATTATTTGGTTCTATTGAATTGAATTGAAAAAAAAACGGACAAATATTTTAAAGTGTCTTCACATAAGGACGGTGAAACCGCAGCGGGTTGAGGTGAAATTGGTGACAAATGTAACAAGGGTTGACAATTGGGCCTGCCTTCATTTTGTGTGATTTGTTGGTACACCGCTATTCGGACAAATACAAAAGAATTGAACATTTTGGCGCTAAACAGTAAAGATTTTATGACAACGAACTAAGGTAAATACACTTTATAGAAACTGATTTTTTTAAAGTAACGTAAAAAAATAAATAAATATTCCAAAACAAGCAAAAGATGGTTGCTTCTTGCTTTACTTAATAAAAATCAGAGACCTAATATTAACAACAACAAAAAAATCATTATCGAGTTCCTGGGGGGCGATCGCGTTATTTCAAAAGATAAAAGTTTGGTTTCGTTTCGATAGTGTTTCAGTTCTGATAAAGATCCAAGTATGGTTCAAATCGGTATTGCCATAAAGTTTAAACGTCAACCAAACTTTAACCATTTCCACACCATTAACGGATCGGAAACGTTAGAGATGCCATTCGTATATTTTCATTCGTATATGCTTTTGTGTCCAATCGACGGTCGACTTATCAATTTTACCACAACACTAATTGTTATTTGACCTCCCAAAAGTGACAGTTCTCAGGGCGTATTTCACTTATCAAAGATCTTTGTCCAATATGCGTAGATCAAAGAATGTATCAATGAAATCATTCCTGAATCGTCCTCGTCGAATTTCTGATTAAATATTTGATAAGTGGAATACGACCTTGAGATAAAAACAGATTTATTTTGTTTACTTTACTTACATATACTGAAAGATTAGAACAAACAATACCTATAGGTAGTTTGTTCGTGAGAAATGTTTTCAAGTGGATGAATACTTCAAAAGAAGAAACAAGGAATTATATTAGATGAGTAGGTACCTCATTTTATTCGCATTAGTCATTGCGCCTGAATTTAGCAAACGTTTGTTGTGTTTAGATAAAACACATAATACCTATTACAGAAATTGAAGAATGCCGCCGTATAACAAGAGATACATATATTTTAAGATGTGGAATGACTTCAAATGCAAAGTTAGGACAAAGCCCAATACAACAAATGCTAAGCAAAGGGGTCAGGGGCCCTCGTAATGCAGTGTCCGTCACTGGAACTCCGTTGGAACAACAGATTTCAAACAACATTTGAGGAAATGATGTTGGTCCACTACAAAATGTTGAACAAGAACAATAAATTAAGGTTAGTTTATTATTAAATTACTTTTCCAATACCTAGTTTGAAATATGAAAGTGATTCATGCTTTAAATACTTACTTACTTACACCAAAATTATCAACTATATTCTAAAAAAATATCGTCTTTTTTTCAGCATCTCTGATAACCTCAGCTTCAGCCTTAGACAAGGTGAGGATGCCAAGGGTGATGGTTTTACAAATAAAAAAACCTAAACAATCTTACAAAATGCTCAAGGCCTTAGATATTTGCAGAAGCATTTAAATAAATACCCAAAAGCATAGATCATTTTAGTCAACAGGTATATTCATGTTATAATATTACTATAAAAGCTGTCCAATTTTTTACTTGTTACGGTAATTAACTAGGTAACTTATGTTTTGTTTCAGTATCACCAGCAATGAGATTTGTCAGGAGAATTATTAAAGGAAAAACTGTGATAGTAAAAGTCCAGCAGTCCTGCTAGTAACTCAGGCGGGATTCGAACCCGCCTGAACTCGGGGAATCCGGCCTTTCCTTTACTTACAGAATAGCATTGTAAATGTATGAAAATTATTTTAAATCTTTAGGAGGATAAAATTATTAGTTTGATATCAATAATTGTTTTGAATTATATGGTAGTTTATTTAAAATATTTTGTTAGTTTATTAGGATATAAAAATAGAAATACACTATGATAAAAACTGTACTTAAGTTTATTTTTTACCCATTTACTTTCTCTTAAATTAAGAAAATAAAACACTTTTATTGCATAACACTTACTTTTACTTAAATTAATTTTATAACATTGGGACAAATAATGTAATTGAAAGAATATTAGTTTTTACCCGTTGACATAGGTTACTTTCTCTATAAAACACTTATTGCATAACACTTTCTAATTAGATTGATTTTATAACTAAGTAATTGGAACAATAAATTAACAATGTTAGGTCTTTCCTATAAAAAAACTTCTCATGTTCTGCTGTGGGTGTACAATTGCCAAAGGGTCCCACCTATCAATACAGCCCAGCGCTCCAGGCATTGTAAAGTATCTGTAAAATAAAATAGGCAAATTTTAGTACTCATCATTTGTTTATACAACACATTTAATAATAATATATCTCTAGAACTTACTGCCTTTTCACATAATCCGGTCGGAGTGTCGTTGTTGAAATGGTGGGACAACATATTTGTTTGAAATGCATCGCTTATGCAAATCTTTTGTCACTTGGTGTAGTTATTGCTTTTGAGACACTGGCTTAGGAGACACAATGGTCACGGCGGCGTCCCCAATAATAGTTTCTCAGGACCCAGTTAGCATAGGAATGGATATGCAACTAAAATCTGTAAATAAACAAACACCAGTGTTGAGACACTGATATCTTTGTATTTTAAGAATAAACATATGTTTTATTATGTGTGGTTATTTAAGATTTACCTACCTTTGTCTCTTCAATGCATCAGAATGAAGGGTTGGTGGCTTATGTGGAGATAATTCACTTTGTAATTTTCCGAACTAAATCCTTCGACAGTCGTATTTTAACAATCTTAGCACGCGACCTTGGCACTCCAACATCATAATCATGAGCTCTTTCAAACATTTTGGCCTATAAAACACATTAAAATACTAAATTGCGTTATTAAACACCACTTGTTTGACGAACGATCATGAAACGATCCTAAAAAAGTAGCCTCGCCTAAACTTTTTCATATCGAACGGTAGTGGTCCAATAATGGTAATGTTTCGTCTGAACTAGCTGTCAAAACATTACCGCGATACGAAACATGACAAAAGTTACGGTTTGGTTATGGTCCAATCGCGATTAAGTCGAGTTTGTGTTAGCGCGATTGCCCCCCTGTATCTCACTAAAGAATACTTTTAGCTACGTCATAATTCTTGCATCTTACGTAGAAACAATCAAAACTGTGTCCACGGTGCGGCCACAGATTTTTTTGTCCTCTGTGGTGCGGCAGGCAGCGTCGCGGCAGCCTCTCGTCATGAGTTCATCGTGCGGTGCGCGCGGCTCCGTGGACACAGTTTTGATTGTTTCTATGCAAGATGCAATTATTCGTCATGCAATCGGCAATAAAGCGTGCGCATGACATGCGGCTACGTGGACAGTAGGCCTTACATTACGAGTACGATACTTATAACTGACTGGTATCATACGTCGGTCGCTGTGACTAGTCGCCGAGGCCTAGGGTACCTCACATACATTTGTATACGTTACCAGAATCTCAGCCGTCACACAATACCAATGACAGGTCTCCTCGACTGGCGTCGGATACCAGTAGCCACAGATCACCTATAACTAGAAAGCACCAGTAGTCCTAGCACGAAAAACTGTTGTTATGGTTACAATATATCGTGGTATCGTGATCGTATTATTTTGTATGAAAACCAGAGCAGCGCCTCTTTCGGTCGTATAAGGAACTGAAATTCAATAAATACTTTACAGTAGTACTTTCACAGCTTTTAAAAGACGTTACTTATAGTTTACTATTCGATTACAGTTACGATAAAATTTCATGCTAGAGGTACATACGGCCGTCTGTAAGTTTTACGTTATGTTTAATAAGTAAAAAATAGATTAAATGAAAAATGAAACATATTTTACATAACATTATTTAATTATACGTTAACGAATTCTTATAAACTTATACGTTATCATTATCAATCACGGTTTGATGGCATTCTGCACAAATTCGCCTAACGTCTTAGCTGGTCCTTCATTGAACTTCTTACTGTAGGGTTGTTGCTCTAACTCCTTCAGCCACGCAAGGATTTTTGGGAATCTGTAACAATTGAGAAAAGGATATATTTAAGATGTAGTGTTCGCATGTTAATTGTTTCAAAAAATAGGCATTATTTGGCTGATCGAGTTAACATTTGAAACTATTCGGTGGGTTGTGATGAAGTGGATGATGAAAGATCTGAAAAAATTACTAGCCATTACAAAGCTGCGAGTCGCGATAGCCGAATCAAATTACATACAAGAAAGAAAAACATTTATTGGACCCACACATCAAAGAACAACAAACACAAATGAAATTAATTTAAAAGATAATAAAAACTGGACTAAACGGGTCTCAAATTACCCAACAGTGTTGTTATGCTGACAGAGTTAGGTATCTCTACTCATGTTACACAACTAGACTCAAACAAACAAAGTGATAAATAATAATAGATTAGGAAATAATTAAATTCAATTAATATTAACAATAAAAATATTTTTAGATGATATGAAAAAAGAAAAATTTATGGAACTAGTGGCAGAATGATTAGCTTGCCTTGGCTATTACGCGTGTGTTTGCCATTTTTAACCGACTTCTAAATCAAAAAGGAGGAGGCTCTCTATTCGTCTGTATGTATGTTTTTTTTTTTTTTTTTTTTGTGTATGTCCACCGATTACTCGAAGACGGCTGAACCGATTGAAATGGTTCAAACGGTATTACATCAGGTTGGTTTCCAAGTTGGTCCCATTTTTTGAAATTTTAAAATCGGTTCAGTAGTTTTCAGGAAACCTTGAAAATACTGTTGTTTTCGTTACCTACCACTTTATGTGAATTTAATACGTATCTTTAGGCATAACTCCTTTGTTTATAAACCGATTTAGATGATTCTTGTTTTGTTAAAAAGGGGATACCTCAAGGTATTTTAACCGACTTCAAAAAGGAGGTTTTCAGTTTGATCACATATCTATTTACCAGAAAACACGTAAATTGCCTGCACGATGCACTAAAAAGAGTGAAATAAAAATTATTTTTATAAAAAAATAAAACCGCCTTCAAAAAAACCACATTAAAAAAGTAAGAAATAATTCCTCACCAAATAAATAACGTAAGTACTTTGAAGTCGGGCGGGTTTTAACAAAAACAACAAAAAATTGTACATGTTTCACGCCCGACTTCAAAGTACTTACGTTATTTATTTGGTGAGGAATTATTTCTTACTTTTTAATGTGGTTTTTTTGAAGGTGGTTTTTGACTCATTCTTTTGAAACGGCGAAAGGTAAATGGGGAAAAAAAATTGAACTTTGGTCTTCCTAATCATCACCTGTGAAACATCCTCGAAATTCACAATGAAAATATCCTCGTTAAGAAATTAGACCTACTTATATCCACCATCGTTATACGGCAAACTCATTGTACAGCTTACCTTTTAGGGTCAATCGGCCAAATATACTTCAGTCCACTAATAGTAGGCAACGATGCAATATCGGCAATAGTCAGATTGTCACCCGCTAGATATTTAGATCTATTCAGGAATTCTTCCATGAAACCATATGCCTCTTCAATGTCGTCAAGTTTCTTTTGTTCTAAACCTTTTACACCTTCTATGAAGGCAGGATACTGGAAATTAAACAGTATGTAAAACTTGTAAAGGTACTTGTATAATTTGAGTAATAGTTTTTTTGTTTAGTTAGTCGGTAAATGTGGTGTCGTATCAACTGATCATGTCACTTACAGAAAGAAGAGAGAACTGTAAAATACTCCACCGACAAGAGCAAAGCTCTTAAAGGGGAACTCCTTCTTTTTGAAGTCGGTTTAAAGATTTGATTATTATGGAATACTGAATAAACAAATATTGAGGATTAAAATCATCATAATCGTTTTCATCAAAAAAAAATGTAGCATAAATCCTCCCAGCTATTATTTAAGGCCTAATAGTAGCTGGAAGAACTACTGTATCTAGTGTCATTGTAGTATCATCAGTAATAAACAAATTAACAGTATTGATAAGGTGATATTACTTTGAGGCAACCTCAATAATTTGTTTTAATTAACATTAGTACTCTATCCTTGACACTTATTTGATTTTGTATATTTAATCACTTTGGTAAGTAGGTAATCAAAGAAGTATAAACACGTTCAAAAGGTCCATCAATATTAATTACTTACCGTAACATTTCGCATCCTTGGAAATAGGTATGAATTGTTAAAGAATAGTTTCTGATTAATGAGAGCTCTTTGTTTCACGTCCTTTGGGTACAGTGTATCATTGTTGCCATACACTTCTGAGAGGTACATCAATATAGCATGGCTGAAAACAAAACAATATAGGTAAATTAGAATTTTGGCTTTAGCCAAACCAAGCGTCTGCGATGTTATAGCGTCAGTCGCGCGGAGATTTCTCATGGTAGTCGCTAAGTTGTGTCATGATGAGCGTCCGCCGCGCGATTGACCCGCAACCAACTTTACCGCTTCACTCCCGCTTCGCAGACGCGTGGTCGCGTCTCTGTCTGTTCAAAATAGATAAAACGAGATGAATGTGGGACGTATTAGCTACAAATGTATGAGGGACCATGTCTCAAAAACGGCTTGACCAATTTAGTTGTTTGTTGGTTTTGTTTGCGATTGCTAGAAAAAGTTTATGACAGATTCTTATGGAAAATATTTAGAAAACTGATATTTATGGACTTTTGCATAACATTATTAAAAAATATACCGCAACGTTTAATGTTACTTGTTGATGACTTTATTTAGAACTAGCTGCTTCGATCATAATATAAACACTAGCTGACTCGAAAGACGTCCTGTCTTAAGCTTAAATTTCGAATTCGAATTATTATGATCGACGCAGATGTTTATTTTTTCATTGATATTTCAACTGATGTAATTATCTATTTTGAACGATATCTGCCGCACGCTTTCTGTCGTTCGCGCCAAGTGTCAAACAACTGGCAGTTATGTCAAAAGCAGTAATGTAAGGTCTTCGAGCTAAGTTTTCTTATTTTTCGCGCAAATTTCTTATTTTTTTCTTTCTTATGATCCATTTCCGAACAATAACAAAACAACAAAAAAAGAATTAGCGAAATCGGTCCAGCCGTTCACGCCTGATGCCGTGGCCAAGGGAAATAGGGATTAATTTTATATATTATATAAAATATCATCTTCATCATCATGTCAGCCGAAAGACGCCCACTGCTGTGCTATATAGGCCTCCCCCAAGGATCTCTACAACGGTCGGTCCTGCGCTACCCGCATCCAGATATACAGGGCGTCCCAAAATTAACTCACATGGAGGGAAAGTACCTTAAATACTGAAGATATAAAATTTTACTGAAAGGAGACTTCATTTTTATTTTAAAAAGAAAACGAACTGCATTCACCGAATTTTGAATAATCACTTGTCTGAACTGGGAATTGAACCCGCTGAATGTAAAAAAAAAAATTCTCTTATTTAATTGTACCGATCGAAAGACTCGATTATACCTAAGCATTTCTTCTAAATAACATAGCATCTTAAATAAAAGGAAGACTACGAAATTTAACATTTAATGTTGAATAACAAGTTTGTGCAGCGTTATGAATAGCCTTTTTCTGTGACTGTCGTGCTCAATACAGACTTTTACATTTCAATGTAGGTATTACCACAGAATAGTATTACTAATGAGTGAAGATTGGAGCAATTATACCTAATTCCCTATCATAAGTGTTTGATAATGTGATAAGTAACACCACCTCGATTGGTTTTAAAAAGTTTGAATAATTTCGTGCGGGTTCGATTCTCGGTTTGGACATGCTATTATTAAAAAAAAAAATTGAATGCAGTTCTATTGTTATTTAAATAAAAATAAAGTCCTATTTCAATAAAACTTTCTATCTACAGTATTTGGTGTGGTCTATGCCACCATGTGACATAGTCATTGGAAGCCCTGGGGGCGTCCCACGACTATGCCATATGTTGGAATAGACCGCACCAAAGTAACTATTCAAACATTTTTAAACCAATCGAACTGGTGTTACTTAACACATTATAACTTTAAAAAATGGAAAATGAAGTATTTAGAAAAAATCGACCCGTCTCTAGTTGTGAGACGGGTCGATTTTTTCTAAATACTTCATTTTCCATTTTTCTGTAATAAAAATTGCATTGTGAATGCAAAAAACTAAAAATTAAAATAAGTTACATTATAACTTTATCAAACACTTTATGATAATTGCTCCAATCTTCACTCATTAGTAATACATTAAGGCGCTACTCGGAAAAAGTATGGACTCTTTGATATAAAACTATAGGACGGTTAGAGCTGTTATAAATCTGGTAATAAGATATATATTTCTTGATACCTTTATCTAGAATCGTATAGTTTCAAAAACACGATTTTATGATTTTGGCTCGACACTTTTTATTTTCGAAAATACCTCTAAAAAATAAGAAATATCAAGATTATTCTTAAATGGGGACACATATACTATTGAAAATTGGTTTAATTAGTGGACACCAATAATATTAAGGATCGTAAAGAAGCATTTTTTTAAAATCACTATAGTTTTTGAATACGAAGTGATTTTGTGTTTTTTTTGCGTAATCGGCAAAATCGGTCTCGCTCCCGCGCGCGTCGTTTTCTCATAGCTATCTCGCTTTAGCATATTTTTTCCGAGTATCGCCTTAAATGTTAAATTTCGTAGTCTTCCTTTTATTTAAGATGCTATGTTATTAAGAAAAAATGATAAGGTATGATCGAGCCTTTCGATCGGTACAATTAAATTAGAAAAATATCTTTTTTTACATTCGGCGGGTTCGATTCCCAGTTCAGACAGTTGATTACTTAAAATTCTTCGAATGCAGTTCGTTTTCTTTTTAAAATAAAAATGAAGTCTCCTTTCAGTAAAATTTTATATCTTCAGTATTTAAGGTACTTTCCCTCCATGTGAGTTAATTTTGGGACGCCCTGTATAATATAGATAAAACAAAAATATAATGCTCGTGTTATTAATTTAGATTTGTTGTTACCTGTCATGGAGTATAAGATCGCCGTCAACCATAACTGGCACTGTATGTAGGGGGTTCATCTGTAAATAAGTAAAACGTTTAGTACAATAGGTATTTATTCAGTTTAAAAAAAATATGTTTTTAATATTTTAAGTTACTTTACATAAACACTGTTTCATATAATTATAATAAGACATATTATCGTGTACTTAAATAATAATATAACTGAGAACTTAACAAATCCATCAAAAATTACTTAATAATTGTTTAATCATCAATTTTAATTCATGTAAATATTACAAATATGTACCTTTTATTGTCCAAAGCTTTTGAAAGCAATCAAAAAACGGTGGCAATTGAAGGTCAATACATAAATGCTTGCGTCATAAAATTATGAGTTGAATGCTTCCGCGATTCATAAAAAAATGAAGAGACTCTCTGTAAATAACTATAGCTACTAATATATATTTTTATATGTCGTAGGTAACACATATTTAATTCTATGAAACAGTAGTTTTGATCGTGAATATTTTTCAAAATATTAAGCTAGGTATTCACGAGCCCTAATAATACTATGCATCATTTTATTATCATTATCATTAGTTATATTAGATAAGTGCTAGCCACAAGACGCTATGTACAGGGTGCCTAACCATCAACTCTTATTGCGGTTTTGTTTAGGACCTAAACTGATCTGCTTCGCTTATTCGTACCACGACAGCTTAATATCAGTGACAGCGATTCAGTGATCATTTAATGACGTTTCACAGCCGCTGAGCTGTCATCAACTCTTATTTGACTTATAACTCGGCCAAGCTAACATGACACCTGCATGTTATACCCGTCCCTTTTACTTTCCGGGCATGACAGAATCGAGTGAAAGAGACGGGTAGAAGAAATAAGGACACAAATCGTTCGGTCATTCACATTTAGCAATTCATTTGCGATCCAGTTTTTAGAAGCTCATAGTACGAAAGAAAGCAATTCATTTTAGGAACCTATTCTGCATCGCGCTATTTTTGAATCGCTGTCTTAAAGTTGATGGTAGGCACCCAGGTGTTGTGCCCGACAAAGCGACAATGACCTTCAATATTTGTATTTAATTGTACCTAATTCTAATGACATATTGCCGTTCTGACTAGTTTCGATTACATTTAGTTTTTTTTTTCATTGGATTTTGAACTACCTAGGTCTAATTGAGATTTTAAATTATTTTTACGCATTCACAATGCAATTTTGTAAGTAAGTATAAGAAAAATGTGATAGTAAAAACCACGAGCCCCATAAGTCCCACCTAGGTCTAAGTTGTAATGTGGATTTTACAGTTTTACAGTTTATCCAAAATAAAAACGTCACATGATTTCTTTAGGTTGTATCATTTAAAATTGACTCTAGAGTCCCAGGTAAACTTAATGCAGGTGCACGGAACTCAGTAATTATGGAAATATAGTGGACACTTGGCCTGATACTTAAACATTTACACTTACGATGACATTCGTAAAGAAATTGGTTCTCAGTATTTCATTATCAAAATGACGTATAAGTCGTAGTTTTATAATTACGATAAAATAAAATTACCTTTAAATATTCAGGTGTACGATGATCGCCTTTTAACATATCAATATCCACATATTCAACTGGTACTTTGTATACTGCACAAGTCATTAGGACTGCTCGAACAGGGGGACTTAAGTCCAATTTGTACACTTTGACCGGCATCTGTAAGGGACAAGAAAGTAAGTATGTAAATATATTGAAATTGTAATACTAATATGCAATTAAGTTATAAGGTACTATCTATATTTTTTTTATCCCAACGGGGTAGCACTTAGCCTTCATCACACCTGATGCTAAGTGGCGATAAGGCTGAAGGTGGAACTACTCCCAGAATCGTTAATCACCGAGGAACTGGCTAACTCATCTAACTGCCGGAACACAATAAAGCTGAAAACATATTTTTCGTCAGACTTAGATAAGATGGTAGTAGCTAGCCAGGGGGACTTCGAACAAGTTCTACCACCAACCAAACAAAATACAATATAAAATGTACCCCCTCTGGTAGACCTCATGTTAGCTACAGATAACGCCGTGAGAGTGGCACAGTTTTGAGCCAACGACAATTGATTTTGTGTTTGCCATTATCACGACGAAGAAGAAATAGAAGACCCCCTTTGGGAATTGAACCTGGGACCTCTGGGTCTAAAACCGGTGAGGTGAACCACTAGACCACAGAGACAGTTAAATTATCATCTATATCATCACCATCTATCATCACTTTACTACTTTAACTAGCAATACCATTGCGAGTTATAAATAAAGTATAATAGCGGTCGCCCACGACCTTGACCCGGTAGAAAATCAGATGAATAGAATAGGTTATCATTTGATTTTAACACGAGTGCCCAAAAAGGAAGTGTAGGTATTGTGTTCAGGATTAATGTCTGTTTGAAATAATGTATTTAACTTGAAGTATTTACCAATCTACCATCATAAGTCCCCAATTGTTATGGTAGATTGGTTTAATACCTCAAGTTATCAAATGCCAAAATTAGAATATTTAAACATATTAAGGCCTGAGTGTGCCTGAGTTCACCAACAGACGACGGTTACGTTAACCGTTTGTTAGTTGGTTGGTTAACGCACGTGATTGGTGTTCGTATGGACTATGGGATCAGAAATGATGAGATCCGCAGGAAAATTAAAACAACCGACATCGCTCGAAGTATTTTTTCAGTTGAAGTGGCAGTGGTCAGAACACATAACGGAGAACCGATGGCCGTTGGGGCGGAAAGGTTCTCGAATGGCAACCGCGTACCGGACGATGTTCCGTGGGCAGGCTTCCTACAAGGTGGACCGACTATCTGGGTGCATACCATCAACTTTAAAACAGCGATTCAAAAATAGCGCGACGCAGAATAGGTTCCTAAAATGAATTGCTTTCTTTCGTACTATGACCTTCTAAAAACTGGATCGCAAATGAATTGCTAAATGTGAATGACCGAACGATTTGTGTCCTTATTTCTTCTTCCCGTCTCTTTCACTCGATTCTGTCATGCCAGGAGAGTGAAAGGGACGGGTATAACCTGCAGGTGACATGTTAGCTTGGCCAAGTTATACGTCAAATAAGAGTTGATGACAGCTCAGCGGCTGTGAAATGTCATTGAATGATCACTGAATCGCTGTCATTGATATTAAGCTGTCGTGGTACGAATAAGCGAAGCAGATCAGTTTAGGTTCCTAAACAAAACCGCAATAAGAGTTGATGGTAGGCACCCTGGTCAAGGCCGCGGGCAGCGCAGGACCAATCGTTGTGGAAATCCTTGGGGGAGGCCTATGCCCAGCAGTGGGCGTCTCGTTCGGCTTTCGTGATGATGGGCTAACAACGGTTTACGTAACCGACTATGACTGTTGGTGAATTCAAGTCTATATTAGATCACAATATAATCGCTTGTTACCGAGGACAACAGACTACCTAGTTTGGAATCCGTTATAGATAATTTTATGGCTAGTCATGTTTAATCAACCAGAGGTTAACAAAACAGCTGATTATGTTTATCTCTTTATATATCACTGCACCCATTTACTTATCTTCAAAATATAATTTACTAAGTACCTGATAAAAAACTTAGTCTTATACTTGTGATGATAAGTTTTGATAAGTAAAAACAAAAGAAATTTTGTTATAACTTTAAACAGAATCAAGTTTTCAAATGCACTACGAAATTAGTTTATTTATGTTTATTACTCATAATTAAAAAAAACAAATTTAGTAACTATTTCACAGCCTACACTTACGTACTATTTGATTAAAATTTTACTAAGTACGTATAAGCATACCTTATTAGAAGGCAAGTAGAACTTTATGTTGTAAACTAGAAGTCGTTGAATTAAAAACTAAAATATACAGTCGAATTGATAACCTCCTCCTTTTTTTGAAGTCGGTTAAAAAAGTAATTTACTTTTCTCAAGTCGTTTGATAAAATATAATTCGTGTTTCTTTAACAGATCCTAACGCTCTTAAGTAAATAAACGATGCAAATTTACAAATACAGAAAGTTATAACCACCTACCTTTGTATAATATACGAACTATTCCACTATAATACTCCAACAATAACACACATGTCGTCTCTATCGCTCTGTGATAACTGAGTTCCCAAGGCCGGCAACGTTATATAAATACAGTATTTTATCTCGACATTGAACTTCTGGTATTAGGCTAATAAAATTGCAAGTCATCAGCGAGATGACTACAAGAAAATCTGTTTTGAATCAATGATGATTATGTTGAGTCAGAATCTAGTTTTTTTATCTAAATAGGTACGTTGATTGATATAATATATGGTTATAAGTGTTTGTGTGAGATTAAATTAATTATAGGTAGACTAGAGTTTTGCACCGTATTTCTCTACGTACCCTGCTTCAGAATCTTAGAAAGATGAAAAAAAATCGGCCAAGTGCGAGTTGGACTCGCCCGTGAAGGGTTCCGTATCCACTTAACGTAAGTACCGATCTGTGCGTATGCACAGATCGGTACTTACGTTAAGTGGTATTTAGGCTAGGTGTATACCTAGCCTAAATACCGCTATAATTTTTCGGCAGCAAAAATAACTTTGTTTCTCGTAGTGTTTGTTTATATGACAAAGTTTTATTTGCGGTTTTTTGAAAATATGTTAAATCTCAAAAACTACTTACTAGATCTCGAAAGTTTTTATTAAGATCTAACAGTATATATTTTTTTTAGATTTTTCACTCTCTTATTTTAAAAGTTACAGAGGTGGGGGGACACTCATTTTACCACTTTGGAAGTGTCAATCTTTCAAAATATTGACTTTGATAAAAGAAACCTTAATATCATTATTAAATACCTACCTACAAACACCCCACACGAATATGTTTGAAAGGATATTTTTTTTAGTTTCAGTTCTAAGTAGGGGGGAGCCCTCACAGAACATAAAAAGAGGTTTCTGTGTTCTGTTGGAGCCCTCCTTTAATTTTATATATTTTTTTATTTTTGTAAAAAAATCGTAATGCTGTTTACAAAATATATAAAGGTACCTACCAAATTTCAACTGTGTAGTCTAAATAATTTTGGAATAAAGTGGCTGTGACATACGGACGGACGGACGGACGGACAGACAGATAAACATGACTAATCTAAGAGTTCCGTTTTTTGCCATTCGGCTACGGAACGCTGAAAAGGTTGGATATTTTTTCCTTTTGTACTTACCTATAAAATTTATACTTAAGTACTAGAAAAATACTATTTTTTATATTATATTATTAACAATAATAAACAAAAATAGTAGGAATAGGGAATAAAAAACTTCCACGAGATAACTATAGGTAAGTACCTTAAAGGACGTAAAAGTTAAAATCTTAAGTTATTAAAGCGGGCCATTTTTATAAGAAAGAACAATGAAATATGCTTAAGTAAAGAATTTGGAAAAGATGTGGGTTCTAAAAAAAATCGCCCGCTACTGATGTGTTTCCTGCCACGCGCCACCTCCACTGAAGAGCGCTGTGACCTGCGGGGCGGTTCCCTACTATGCCGCCTCCACGATCTTGGACCTTTCTCTAAACGCATCGTATTCTCCCCCTTCACGAATCCCTCCGTTAACCGCGATACCCTCCGTTAACCGCGGTACTACTAATTATATTATCGATTTTACGTATAATATTAAGTTAGTCTAAGTACCTTCACGTGTCATTTTTATATTTAACTCAATAAATTTGGCTGTTAACTTCTACTCAATTCTTTTCCTTTACTAACTCTCTTCTTTATCTTAACTTTTACTTATCCGTTACCTCCGTAACGTGATAGTCTGGCGCCCAATTTTTTTAGAACCCACATCATTTCCAAATTCTTTACTTAAGCATATTTCATTGTTCTTTCTTATAAAAATGACACGCTTTAATAACTTAAGATTTTAACTTTCAATTAACTTCAATTTAACTTCAATTTAACTTCAATTTAACTTCAATTTAACTTCAATTTAACTTCAATTTAACTTCAATTTAACTTCAATTTAACTTCAATTTAACTTCAATTTAACTTCAATTTTACTTCAATTTAACTTCAATTTACTATTTTTTTTTCTAATTCTTCTTTTCTCTACCTTTATTTTGGTTTAGAAAGTAACTATTTTTTTTTCTAAATATTCTCTTTAAACTTAAAAAAAAAACTTACTTTGCTAACTACTTTTCTTTAAACTTTTATCTTAATAATTCTTTAACTTAAACAGTGCTCTCAACTTACAAGCATCCAATATTATTTTCTCTAACTTGTACTTATTTTGCTTGTTTTGCCTCAATCTCTTTAATTTTACTAGATTAATGATTAGCTAACATCCTGATTGTAAGTTTCTCCTACTGCTTCCGTTAACTTTTCGACTAGTTTTTGGCCCCGCTTTAACTTTTTCGATCCCATTTATGATTCCTTTTATCTAAAATCAAAATTATTTATAACTTTTCTTCACGCTTCTTACTTAAAACAGAGTAGTCAGGTCGGCCGTTCTATAAGCCTTTCACTCGAGCGGATTAGATAACTCGTTAAATTAAACCCTTTATCTCGAGCGGTGGCGACTCGTAAAATAAGCATTCGCTATGTATGCAGAGCGGGTGGTGACTCTGTGGTTTCAACCCGACCACTCTGTTATAAATGAAAGTGGTTTTATTTTATTGTTTCTTTCAGAGAGACTTCTGATTCTCTCTCGGATACTTCTACTACTATGATCCTCTTCCGTGGTCTAGTAAACTACTTCTACTACCTAGCTTGATGGGTAATCTTACTTAGGCCTCTACTTTGGTCTAGTGATCTACTTCAATACCTAATGGTAATCTTAACTAGGCGCTCTACTTTCGCCTAACTTTTCTCTAAGAAACATGGATTTCCTAATCCTAACTCATACATGGTCCACTTATAGGGAGCGGATGACAACTCCGTAAAAAAAGCCTCAAAGTCATTCCTAGGATACTTTCTTTGGAGTAAGCGTCATTGAATGTGAACCTTACCCCTCCTTGGCGAGATCGTATCTTCTAACCTTTAAAAAAAAATCAAATGCGAAAATTTTTCAGGGGCCGTTGGGGAAATCTTTACATACTTACGTTTTCTTACTTTCCTATTATGGAAACTTAGTATTTTCCAGCGATCCTAGATATTGCTGCGAAACTTTCTTTATTTCACTTAAAATACATTTTAATTTACTATTTTATTTATTATTCAATTGACACTGTCAAAACACTATAGCTGTCACTTTGTTATTTTCTTTCGATATTTCTGTCAAACATACTATTCGGATATTTAGTTTTTCTAATAAAAACTCTGTAAACTAACTTCTATATTCAAATTCTAATACAAATTTTAAATTGCTCTGGAACAAATCGTGCTCGGATATAAATACGGCCACAGTCTAGATGGCTGATCATTCAATACTTAGCCTTTATACAGTCTACAACTACTACTAAATCTACAAATGGTCTACAAGTGACCCACTACAAGTGAACTGCGTACAAGTGATCTCCACTCTCGAGAAAGACGTGATATCCACTGAGATGGGACGTTTCTGTTTCTCCTACCACGCGCCTCCGGAATCGCCCGCTACTGATGGGTCTCCTACCACGCGCCACCTCCACTGAAGAGCGCTGTGACCTGCGGGGCGGTTTCCTACTATGCCGCCTCCACGATCTTGGACCTTTCTGTAAACGCATCGTCTCCCCCTTTATATTATCGATTTTACGTATAATATTAAGTTAGTCTAAGTAACTTCACGTGTCATTTTTATATTTAACTTAATAAATTTGGCTGTTAACTTCTACTCAATTCTTTTCCTTTACTAACTCTCTTCTTTATCTTAACTTTTACTTATCCGTTACCTCCGTAACGTGATAAGGTATGTGGAGTGGATGTAATTATAATCTACTAAATACTTAAAGATAACCATTTATTATTATGCTACATTAGCCAATCAGATCACCATTAAACAGAGTGACGTTTCAGTATCCAGTCATTAATCTCTCCAAATTAAATTAAGCTTCAATTCAATATCTCCCGTCCCATATGAGACGAGATGAAACTACCTCCAGTATTCACCACAATACAAGTTCCCCTGCGTTAGCATACAGCATTGTATTAGACAGTGTTATAAAGTTTGATAGCTTCGCTCGGTACGCAGGCTCTACGTTCCAAGTTGGACGTCGGGAACGCAATCTGCGGAACAATCTCACGTCGTCAGTTGAATTCCTTCTGGGCCCTGAAACGACTTTGTTTTAACCTCATTATACGCTCTTGCGGAACAATGCATTATGTTTTGGAGCTAATGATGAAGAAACAAATAATTATGTTGCGTTCTTCATGATCATTTAAATAAAACTGACATTATATTTCTACAATAATTTCTGTGTTAAATTAGTAATAAATAAATGTTTAATTTTCTGCTGATCATTGAAACAACTTTGAAAATCTTAAAAAAACAAACTTTCAATAAAAATGTAAAAAATTCGTTCATTATTAAATAATGTATGGCATGTGAACAAAATTTCAAGCTTTTTCCGCTGTGAGGATATGGGGCAATGTTTGTTCTTATTGAGGCTTTATTCAAAAGACAAGTCATTTTGCATTTCGATAAAAAATTACTTAGTGGATGATCTGCACTGTTGGACAGATGACATTTTGTTGCACAACCACAACGCAACTGCAAAAAGCTGCATCGACACTATTCACACGTGACCACATTTTTTCGCTGCGATGTGGTGTGGTTGTGGTGCGTGTGGGCCGACACTTAAGAAAGGTTCCCCTTTTTTGCAAACGGGTGTATTATGCTATTATAATGGTACTGCAATAAATCAAAGATAAGACAACTGCACATCTGATAAATCTGTTAATTTCAGATAAAAAAAGCAAAATTAATATTGGTGATGCAATAAATAGACGGTAAGATAATTATTGTCATGTCATGTCCTGTCATGATGACATGACGTGTTTCAGTTAAAAAAGTTATTCTCTATGACGTCATATGCAAAGATATTATAATCTGGATACGCGGCAGCGTATCAGCCAAGTTCAAAAGCAAACAGAACTGGCGAGCAGCACCGTGTGTATCTTAACACGAACCATTTGGAGCCACTTTTGACCCCCTCATAACTCAAAAACTATTACACAGAAACATTTCAAATTTGGCTTATGTACTGAGACTAGCGAAATAAATATGTGCTCCAAATTTTATATACACACCTCAAACGGTTATTTAGATATTTACGTCCAAAAATAGTTATTTTTATCACTGACTCACCTATAATCAAAACTCTAGCCCACTTCCAGATGACCTAGAAAGCTGAAATTTGGCATGTAGACAGGTAATCTGGTGAATACAAAGGAAAAAATCCGAAACTAGTATTTTTTTTAAATAAAACGTTGACAAACTTATATTTGCGTTCCCTATGCACTTATCCTGTATAAGATCTTGTATAAGATGAAGTACAAATATAAGTTTGTAATAGTTTTTATTCTGTTATATACCAATATTTCGTCTTACCTCTTGAAGTTCAGCTAGCGGCGACGGCGTAGTGGGTATTCAATATTGAGGACTCGAGAGAACCAAGTTCGAACCCCAGATTACCCAAATACTTTTTTAAATAAATAAATAACAAGCTTGCGCCATCTAGCACGATATCCAAATTATTATTTATTAATTATTAATATTAATATAAATTATAAAGTTATTGAAATTTTTACTTTTTTGCATTCACAATCCAATTTTTATTATTGAAAAATGGAAAATGAAGAATTTAGACAAAATCGACCCTCATCTCACAACCAGCTCCGATGGGACTCGAACCCACGACCTTTCACTTAAAATAATTATTAATATTAATATAAATTATAAAGTTTTAAAAATTTTACTTTTTTGCATTCACAGTCCAATTTTTATTATTGAAAAATGGAAAATGAAGTATTTAGAAAAAACCGACCTTCATCTCACAACCATCTCCGATGGAACTCGAACCCACGACCTTTCGCTTTCCGGGCGACTGCTCTAACCACTGAGCTACGGAGTCGTTATGATAATTAATGTGAAAGTGTGTTTGTTTGTTTGTTTGTCCTTCTTTCATGTCAAAACGGAGCCTAGTACTTATAACCCGACCACCAGGGGGCGCAATCTTCAAACATTCAAATGGGAACTAACGAGAAGCCAAAAAATGCGAAAGTTGCTATGTTCTCCCTGTAGGTGCACACTTTGCACATAAATAGTTCACTAAAGTCAACGATAGATGACTCCATATACACCCACCCACAGTATAGAAAACAAGAGAAAAATCCTTTTTTTCTTTACTATATTGTTGAAAGTTGATGGAAGAGTATAAACTTTATAGAGAGTAAAGTGTACTTATGGAAAATAATGTCAAATAATCTAAATTATACTTTTGTTTGTTAAATTTGTTATTTGCTATGTTCTGTTTCGTAAAGATCCGTAATTCCGTTAGCAATTACATAGTTTCGTAGTTTGTCCGGAAAGCTTTATCGCTTAATGAAACCAGAATCAAAACGCAAATGGAAATGCAATATCTGCTCAGGAACATTAAATACCTACTGCAACTTCGTCGAGCAAAACACCATAAACTATTACGACTAGGAAAAAGAAACTGTTGGAAATAGGAAAATCTGTTAAAAATGATATTTCTGCGTCCACACCAAACACGAGCATAAAATTAGTTTCATTGTCAGTAGCTGATACACAAGGGCAAAGTAATATAACTGACCAAATAAAATATACTGAAACATTTGGTATTAATTTTATTATGAATAAGTACCTACTAATAATTTCTCTACAAAAAGTAATGATATCTCATCAAAAACATAAAATATGTGAAGTGACAGCCAACTTCAATATTAGGAAATATGCCTTGGTTGTTGACTTCAACGACAAAAGATGTGAGATCTAAATGGGTGCCAAGTTTAACGGTCAGTCCTGAAAATTTAGTACTTACATAAAATGTTTTATAACAACTTAAAATATAATTTCTTCTTATAACTTAGGATAATATATTGAAGCCTAAGGTCTGACTTGGCTAGTTTTCATATACGAATTATATATATATTATAGCCTTCGCAAGCTCTAAAGCCGAAGTTCTTATTGTATTCTTCCGAAAATTTGGCTTGCTGGTAGACTAGAAACTAGAGATGAACATAGGGCTCTTCCATGACTGTTTCAGTAAGTAGGTACCTAATAATAATTCGTATACAAGAACTAGCCAAGTCAGACCTTTGGCTTCAATATATTATCCTAAGTTATAAGAAGAAATTATATTTTAAGTGGTTATAAAACATTTTATGTAAGTACTAAATTTTCAGGACTGACCGTTAAACTTGGCACCCATTTAGATCTCACATCTTTTGTCGTTGAAGTCAACAACCAAGGCATATTTCCTAATATTGAAGTTGGCTGTCACTTCACATATTTTATGTTTTTGATGAGATTATAATATCGTTGGTCATATTATGTCAATCTCATTTCATCCGTTGCATTTTTTGGGTCCCTCACCTACTATGTTTTAGCCTCAGATTTAGTCTTTGTGGAACAATGCATTTCGTTTTGGAGCTAATTATGATGATAATAATGATCCAGTTAAACAAATTATCTATTGGTTGGAAATAAAATATTAAAGTTGAGTTTACAAAAATTGGTATTCACATATTTTAATGTTGGTAATTATTAATTAATTAGATACTGAGCACAAATTAATAATTTAATAATTTTATTATTTCATATCTTGTTTGTTTTATTATGTCCACCATATTTTATGTTTTTCGATTCCACGTCGTCAGTTGAATTTCTGGGGCATGAACTGAAACGCCTTTGTTTTAATGCTAATGATGAGCCATGTAGACCGCGGAACGTGTTATAAAAGTACAATCCAAAGAAGATTCGAGTAGGAAAATGAATTTTTTAATGTTAAATACCATAAATGGTACCATATATGTTGACCCGAGCTATAAGTTATTACTACAAAAAATTTGGTAAAAATCCGTCCCGTAGTTTTTGCGTGAAAAGCGAACATACAAACAGACAGACAGATAAACAGACAAATAGACAAAATTTTTTATATCTATCGTTTTGGGGTATATATCCTGTACACATCACAAAGCAGTATTTTTTTTTTAATATTTCATGTACAGACTTTTTTGCCGTTTCTGTTTTATTATATGTATAGACTAGCATTCCGCCCGCGGCTTCGCCCGCGTGTACTACACGACATTATCCTCAGGGAATGTGATATTTTCCGGGATAAACTACATCACTGTCCAGCTCCCAATCTACCCCCGTACCAAAAGTCACATTGATCCGTCGCTCCGTTTTGACGTGAAAGACGGACAAACAAATAATACCTACTACTGGTTTTCCCGTGGGAATATGATACTTTCCTGTGGTAAAAAGTAAAAGTAGCCTATTATAATCCTTCCTAGGGTCTCAAATAATTTACTTAAATAGATACCAATTTCTGGCCGCAAATTAGCTCGTGCTTAAAATGATTTTCGTATGAGAATGAGATGTTTCCCGCGGTAAAAAGTGTTAAGTATGTCTTTCCCAGGGCCTTAAACTGTCTCTATTCTAAATATAATCATTTCCATTAACTTAAACTATCACCCTAAGGTCACAAAATATCTCCATTCCAAATTTCATCTGAATCGGTTCAGCCGTTTTAACGGAAAAACAGAACATACAGACAGACAGACAAACAAACAAACATAAATTTTTGCATTTATAATAATATTAGGGATAGTAGAAATATGAATATGATTGGCCGGCCACGACTACCTACGTCCGTCCGTGAGTAATTTGTGGTCGTCCAAATCAAAAGGGACTTTGTGGCGCTCGGCATTTACGCCCTTATTGCTGTTGTTCGAATACAAAACAAACGACAATAAAGACGTATGTGCCGGCCGCAATAAGGTCCCTTTTGATTTGGACGACCATATTTAATTGGGTAGTTACATCGCAAAATTTTATGTCAAAAAGTAGGTAGATAGGCGTTCTCTAAGGTCTCATCACTACCATCATCAATCCATTTTAATGTCCCCGCTGCTGGGATACAGGCCTTCATATTGATGGAGAAGGAGAATGGACCGTGACCTTCCACACGGGCCCATTGCAGTTATGGGGTATTAACCAATCCAAATGCAGCGAGAACCATCGGCTTATCGTGTTTTCCGAAGCACCATAATTTTACAGCCATCCCGTAAAAGACCACTGCGAAAGTTACATAACCTCAGCGATCGCAGGCCGAGCACGCTACCTACCTATACTTTATACCAAACATGAAAGTCAGATCAGTGGTTTCTTCTTAGACCTAGACAAACAGTATAGCTACTTTCGTCTGAATAATATTCGGACATTCTCCTACTCTTGAACTACCAAAATGCAAAAAATCAAGTCAATACTTTGATATTGCAATATGCTAGTTGATACATAACTAGAGTGCTCGTCAGATAAGTCTGCGCGCGGTAAATATCGAATACTAATCTTTTCTATAACATTTGAACAAAAAAATGCACTGTAACTAGCGCCAAAAACGCGCCAGTCGCGTGCAGAGTTATCTGACACACACTCTACTCTTTGGTGGCAATGAGGTACGTCGCACTGTAAAAACCATGAAGTTTGACTTAATACTCTGAGGTAACTGGAGCTCTCACCCTGAATAAAAAAGTGAACACCAGGAAATTTGACATTTAGTATGTAGTGGCAGGTAGTGGCTGTCAGTTGTCTCATATGACCATGAAGTTTGACTTAATACTCTGAGGTAACTGGAGCTCTCACCCTGAATAAAAAAGTGTCGCCAGCAAATTTGACATTTATGTATGTAGTGGCAGGTAGTGGCTGTCAGTTGTCTCATATGACCATACGTATTTTTTATAATATACTATAATTATATATAATTACGTATTTTTTATACGTATAAGTGTAGGTGAGACGGAAGACAGCCACTGTGTTATTTGTGGTATTCAAAAAATTGTTCGTACTGCACTCTCCAGTTACCTCAGTATTAAGTCGAGCTTCATGCATATGACCATACGTATTTTTTTAAAGTGTAGGTGAGACGGAAGACAGCCACTGTGAAATTTGTGGTCACAAAAAATTGTTCGTACTGCACTCTCCAGTTACCTCAGTATTAAGTCGAGCTTCATGGTAAAAACCATAGATGTAAAAACGGATTGAGTTTTCAAACATGTGTCAAAACAAAATTAAATAAAAAATCAAAAGCACTAAGGAGTATCGATATCAACTTCGATGCAAATCACCCCAAAAATAATTTTCTATCCCTTTTTAACCCTGTTAGGCAATGAGTTTCAATGAAATATGATACACATCTTCGATTATTTCTGTTTAAGCATGTTTGTGCAAAATTTGAAGAAGATTGGACAAAGGAATCACGTTGTCCCATACAAACTTTACCCCCGTTTTTCACCCCCTTAGGGGTAGAATTTCGAAAAATCCTTTCTTATCGGGTGCCTACATCATACAAGGAACACACCCTCCAAGTTTCAGGTCTCTACGATCAGCGGCTTAGGCTGTGCGTTTATCCGTCAGTGATTCAGGACAAAGGATTTTATATGTATAAGATAGATATTTCATGATATCACTCACATTACATTTTTTGTAGGAGCATGCAAAATTAAATTATGTAGCGGCCACAACCTCTCTGCCCCGACAATCTTTGATTTTTTATGATACATATTTTATTTAATAGAACAACCAACATGAACATACACCTTGTATGCTACAAGATAAAGAAACAGTGATGCAATTATTGCCGCTGCCTTTGCCACGGAAAGCAAAAAATAAATAAATACCTACGCTTTGGGAGTGCACTACTTGAGTGCGACAAACGAATGTGCGATTAACGTTTGTGCGAAATAACTTTACGTCGATTACCTATAACTCGAAATCACGCTAGTGCGAAACACTGATCTTCGACATCACCCTCGTGCGATACACCATTTTCCGACAGTAGTGCGACACTACGGTAGTGCGACAAACGATTGTGAAACAAACTCATTGTTATAAATAACACATATTACATACCTACATCTCCTCCTCGGTTTTAAATTACGTATATATACGATAAAACATGAAAATCACGTTTGATTTGAAAAAAATATAATTATTACATTTATTGTTTTTTTCAATAACATACCTACATAAGACAGACCACACAAATATTTTCTAAATCCATTGTTACTTTTTTTGTAAATGGCTTTTAATTTTTTATTGAAATGTTAATGATATTTTTATAATTGAAATTTATTTAATGTAGTAGGTATATATTTAGGATAGTCGACCCGTCTCCCAGAACTAGCTCCCATTGGAGCTAGTTCACTTTCGATTTTTCATCTTTAGATATATATTTTTTTTATTTAGAAAACAGTATAGTATCAAGTAGTTTTAAAAAACCTTCCAGTCGAATAACCTACCCTTAAAACGTTATAGATGAGGTCAAGACCAACAGTTTCAGTAACGTTGTGGCCTAAACTTAATGATTTTTGAGTTATTTGAGAATTACATTTCGAGAATCGTAAAAAAATAAGCAATTTCTGAATGATCTATCTTTACTAATTAGGTACTAATATAATTATAATAAAACTGTAAACGATCCAATTCTGTATATTGAAAAGAAATAGAAAAAAATACCTGCAGGGGTCTTCTTACACGAAACAGATACCAAAAATATAATTTTTGAATTTATTGTCTGTCTGTCTGTCTGTCTGCCTGTTGTCCGCATTTTACGCAAAAACTACTGAACGGATTTTGATGATTTTTTTTTTATACGGCTATTGGTTCTCGCCAACTTAAAGGCTATAATTTATTTTGAAGATCGCAATATCTGATGTGGAACCATAGCAGTCCAGCCAAACTATGAGAGATATAAAAATACCGTCTTAAGGAAAATTGTTAAACGTGATGAGCATTTGCTATTGACGTAACAAGTTTGATTGAAGGTCTGGTACACCTGATGTGGAACCCTAGCAGCCAGGTTAAACTATATGAGATACAAACATAGCTTCATAAGAAAAGTTTGGCGCAGGGGTAAGCTACTTGCCTTCTGCGCCAGAGGTCTCGGGTTCGATTCCCGAACAAGACAAATATTTGTGTGCATGAACATGTCTATTTGTCTTGGTCTGGGTGTTTTCTATGTATATTAAGTATGCATTTACAAACAAAAAGTATATAAGTATATATTTATCCGTTATCAAGTTCACATAGACACAGTTTCTTAAGAAATTTACTATGGGCTTAGATAATTGGTGTGATTGTAAGAAAATATTTATTTATTTATTTATCAAAAAAAAAAAAAAAAGTAGTTTAACGTAATGAACATTTTCTATTGACGGAAAAATGTCGAAGCTGATGTGGAACCCTAGCAGCCCATGTAAAATAGCGCTGTACTAATATATTTTAAATAAATGAATAAAAAAGTTTATTAGTTCAACGTGTGCCATATTAATGCTCAAAGCATTCCGTGTCATCACACAGACCTACTCAACACCTTCTCCTCGGGAACTGTTCATGCCATTCTCATTTCAGAAAGCTGGCTTAAACCCTGTCTGAACAGTGCTTGCTACTCTTTACCCGGCTACACGTTGATCCGAAATGATCGTGTTGGTAAGGGTGGTGGTGGCGTGGCTATTTACCTTGCCACTCAGTTACAGTACCGCATACTCTCTGCATCCACCAATATCGGGTGTATGGAGCACCTGTTTCTCGAGGTCGACATCAAGGGTTCTAAGGTTGCTCTTGGAGTTGTATACTGTCCCCCCACTGTTAATTTTTTTTCCGATTTGGAATCGCTTCTCCAGAGTTTCTCCACCGATTATAATCACCATATAATCATGGGTGACCTCAACACCGATCTCATCAAAATGTCGCCTGCCTCACGTAAACTTCAGTCGCTAGCAAAGTCAGCAAATCTTTCTCTTTTACCTCTTGCTCCCACTCACCATAATCTCAACACTGATGACACCTGGATCGATCATATTCTAACTTCCTCTCCTGATCTTGTCATTAAACATGGCCAAGTTCCTGCTCCTTGCTTCTCAAAACACGACCTTATATTTCTGGCTTATAAGCTGAAACCTCCCAAACCGAAGCCAACTATAGTCTGCATGCGCAGTTTTGCTAGACTGGACATGGAGAAATTGACTGAAGATGCATGTTCCGTCGACTGGTCTCCTATATTGAATGCGACTTCGATAGATGATATGGTGACCCATTTTAACTCCGTAGTTCTCATACTTTACGATTCTCATGCGCCTCTTAAAAACGTCAAGGTTAAGCGGCCTCCGGCTCCATGGATTACACCTGCAGTGCGCATAGCTATGAAAAGACGTGACCGAGCGTTTCGTATTTATAAAAGACATCGCACCGACGACCATTGGGAATCCTTTAAATCTGCTAGAAACAGGTGCAACCAGATGGTTAGAAGAGCCAAACGCCGTTACATCCATGATAACGTTCTAGAATCCTCACCAGCAAACATTTGGAAGTTCCTTCGCACGCTTGGAGTTGGTAAACCACGTGTCCCACACAAACCCTCTTTCACCACAAATGAACTCAATAAGCATTTTTCATCCGCTACCCCTCTCGCAAGCAACGTTAGACTTGCTACACTCTCAAATATCTCCTCTACGGCTTCCTGTTCTGTACCTCAATTTTCCTTTAACTCCTTAACTGAGGCTGAAGTCCGTAAGATGATTCTTTCAATAAAGTCCAATGCTGTTGGCTGTGATGATGTAAGTCGACTCATGATCATACTTTTACTAGATTGTTTACTTCCTATCCTAACTTACATTATCAATTACTCCCTATTATCGGGTACCTTTCCCAACCTCTGGCGTAAAGCAATTGCTATTCCTCTACCAAAAACCCAAAATCCTAAATCCCTCAATCAGTACAGACCAATCTCAATCCTTCCTTTCCTATCCAAGATCCTAGAAGCAGCTGTCCACAAACAGTTCTCGTCTTTTATCCTGTCCAACAACCTTCTCAGCCCCTACCAGTCTGGTTTTAGACCTGGACACAGTACCACCACAGCTCTTATTAAAGTGTTGGAAGATATCCGAGACGGTTTTGAGAGTTCAAGACTGACCGTATTGGTTTTAATTGATTTTTCGAATGCTTTTAACACAGTCGATCATGAGATACTGCTTGCCATGCTTTCTAAATTATGTATTTCTTCTGCTGTTCTATCTTGGTTCTCCTCTTATCTTCGCGGACGCCAGCAAGCCGTTCGTGTTGATCGGACACTGTCCGACTGGTGCGACTTAGAGGCTGGTGTTCCGCAAGGCGGTATTCTCTCTCCTCTTCTCTTTTCATTGTTCATCAATTCTCTCACAGTCTCTTTGGCCTCTTCTTTCCATCTGTATGCCGACGACCTGCAACTTTACGCACAGCATGAATCACACAATTTTAATGATGCAGTTGCATTAGTCAACAGTGACCTTGAATGGATTTCCCAGTGGTCGTCTAACTATGGTATTGCCGTCAACACTAATAAATGCCAGGCTATTATTGTTGGTAGTTCTCGACGGCTGTCACGCCTTAATATGAACGATGTAATGCCTCTGAAGTATAACGGTGACGTAATACCATACTCCCATCATGTGAAGGACCTCGGTTTAACTATCGACTCTTGTCTGTCCTGGACAGATCATATAGACAATGTCTGCATGAAGGCAACCAATTCTCTCTGGTCTCTGTATAGGTTTAAGTTTTTTCTCCCGTCTAGTACCAAGATTACGCTTATACAGGCTCTTGTTCTCCCTATCATTGACTACGCTGATATTTGCAGCTCTGATCTCAATGAGAACCTCCTCAGTAAGTTGGATCGACTCCTAAACAATTGCATACGTTTCATATATGGACTACGTAAATACGACCATATTTCCCACTACCGTCAGCAACTCAAATGGCTTCCTATCCGTGAGCGTAGGAACCTTAGAATCGTGTGTACTCTCTTCAACCTTTTATTCGATCCGCTTACCCCAGACTATTTGAAATCCAGGTTTCAGTTTCTGGGTGACTCCCATCAAAGAGAACTTCGCTCCAGCAGCAATTTTCTATTGAAAACTCCCTCCCATTCTACTGGCTTCGTCTCCCACTCGTTCTCCATTACAGCAGTACGACTCTGGAACTCCTTGCCTCTGAACATCCGTAGTGCCCCCAGTAAGTGCGTTTTCAAGAGATTGGTTCGAGAGCATTACTTGAATTCGTTACTCTAGGTCCATCGTATCTGACCTTTTTATTATATGTTGTTTTTATTATTTTATCAGTACTAAGTATATATCATTTAATTGTATGATAGGATATTATGTATGTATGTATATGTTATATTTATCTTAATATGTATCTAGGTATATTATTATCATATATATTAGTATTATGTAAATATCTGAGTTTTTATTTTAACTGTAAGTATATGAATTTTATTCAATAAGTATCCCTTTTTTTTTTTTTTTTTTAATTTTCTTTTGTTACCGCCATGACTTCTCCTTTACATTCTTTCCGGTTGACTGGTAGAGAATGCCTAAGGGCATTAAGTCCGCCATTTGCTGTATGTGCTGTATGTGCAATAAAGAATTAATAAATAAATAAATAAATTAGGCTAAAAAATTAAAAATGCTGCCAAAAGTCACTATTCTACGCGGACTAAGTCGCGGGCACAGCATGTCATTAATATACATATTATCTCGAGCCCCTCCCTGTTTTGAAAGACACGTTAACTTATGTCGCTGGTCTCAGCTGCACCCACAGTCGCTACCACACTGGGCCCGCATTGCATTTTTTTGCGTTCGCATGTGGATTGGTTAAGGAAAAGAAGAGAAGTTTCGCACAAGGATGATGTCGAAGATCAGTGTTTCGCACTAGCGTGATTTCGAGTTATAGGTAATCGACGTAAAGTTATTTCGCACAAACTTTAATCGCACATTCGTTTGTCGCACTCAAGTAGTGCACTCACGCTTTGGAGCATAAAGCAATAAACTTATCATAAACCAAAAAGTAATCAATTGGGAAACAATTTATCAATAATTAAGTTACAAATAAATAACTAAGATGAGAAAGAAAATGATTTATTGTTTAGCAGCTGTGTTTATTATAAAAATGCCTCGTTTGAAGGTTATTTGGTCTCGTTATTTCTAAAATCCTCTATTTCTGATAAAACGGAACATTAAGTTTTTTTAATAAAGCCTTATTAATATGGAATTTTCATACTGAATTTTTTACTTTTCCCAAGTTCCAACTTCGTTAAGTCATGTATAAGTAAATTATTGATGACTTTTGAACTTTGTGCTTCCCTATTTTGTACTCGTCATCATAAATAGTCAGATTTCGTGTTAAGGCGATGAATCCCGACCGAAATAGGCACGCTAACGCTTGCTCGGCCGCGCGCGATACACTTCACGCGGACGCAGCAGCAGCCGGCAGTGAACTGTGAACTCGCGAGTGCCCCGCGAATCGAAAATCACTTAAAATTGAATTAAAAACTTAATAATAAAAAATTTACACTTATGACGGCCGGAATCCCTCGGCTAATCAAAGACAATTATTTTCGTATATTTTTCATTAACTAAAACCAAGTACTTATACTGGAAGTAATATATTGCAAAATATATTGGATTACGATTAGACGGATGTTTGAGATTTTATTTGACACAGTAAAATATCACCAATCGAAAAAATACGGCCGGAAGCACTAGATAAATAACTGTAAAATAACATATATTTTTCCAAATTTTAAGTACTTGTGATTTGCGAGTAATCCATAATTTAAAATACCTTATTTTGGGAAATGCCCGCCTTAATGTGTTTAATAGAATTTTATTCTTTCCGTGATTTCGTCTGTTAACCAACATTAGTCTTATTTACGTAGGGCGAGGGAAGCGTGAAAGTTGTGCCTGTTCTTATAGTAAACACCATTTGAAGACGGTGGCAGAACAAAGAAATAAAAAATAAGCAACTACCAGAAGGAATAATAAGTATAATATCATATTTCTGTATTTCTTTTGTCTGGTTGTGTGCAATAAAGAGTCTATTATTTGAAAAAAAATGTGATTCTACGTTACATCATCTATACCATCTCTACATAGTTTAAATCAAAGTTGTAGATACCTACTGTAAGATATTTATCATTGGTATTTTAGTAATTATCACCATATAATCCGTTTGTGAACCGCGCCATAAACATGATGGCTAATGTCCACTCTTAAAGTCACAGCAGACTTATCAACTCGTAAACGTATCTGTATTTATATGAAATATATTATATATAAATATATACGTATTTGTATGAAACCCCCTACTGCAAAACACACTAATCGGAATCGTAACGTAATCGCCTCGCCTCGGGACCAGCTCACAAACCGCTTTGCGGGTCGCTCAACTTGCTATCCCCGCGCTTACGGCTAGTTGTCCACGCGCTTACGTCTCTCCGTACCCGAGCTTACGGCTCTACGCATAGTGGTCTGAATATGAAAATGAACTAACCACATTTCAAAAAATCAGACTGAAATTCCGAGATTTGATCCCATATCCATCTTTTTTCGATATGGAACCACTGTGCGGCGAGCCGTAAGCGCGGCGTCTGTCGCCTAGCCGTAGCCAAGTCGACGACGTACCGAACGCTGATCCGGTTTTCTGATCCGGTTACGTGCTTGCGTTAGGTTGACGCCTGGTTGACAGCGAGGCGAAAGGCGATACGGTGTCGATCCTTTTTCGAGTTGATAAGTCTGCTGTAACCTTTAACCATCATTATGTTTCCAACCACATAGCTCCGGCACGCGCCACGTACTTACTTTGTGCATATAGTTAGTAAGTTATTGGACAACATCACATACATTGATCTAACACAAAATTAATTAGTAGCTTAAGCATTTTTGTTACGGTAATCGAAACCGGCCAGTGTGAATATAGAAAAGTTTGTTCTCTATATTTACATGACCAGGAATCGAACTTAGGACTACTTAAAAAGAGGATACCTTTGCAAACCGGTGCGACGTCGTCAAAAGAAGGCCTATCCCCGACAGCTGTAGGAACATTTAAATACGCTAATGATAATAATCAAACTACTTCAAGAAAGAAAGAAAATTACCTTAAAAAATAATTGCTCTTGACGAGTTTATTGCCGGTTCTTTTCATTTTCATTTATTTAAATGAAAATTTCGTTACAAGGTAAATTTGCTATCCAATAGCATAGCTTGTTTCACGTTCATAACTGCTGTACCAGCTTGGACTGAATAAATTATTTTCATTATCATTTTCACTTATAACAATAACATGACTGTCGCATCCAGCAGAACTCTATTTCCCTAACAGTTGTTGGAAAAGTTTCCAAGACAAATAGAATATAAAGCAGACCGTTGCGTGTGCGGCGCCTATCAATCATCAGGATGATGTGGAGGTGCCTCGGTATACAAATAATTCACTGGACTTTCTGGGGATCGTTTTATTGAGTAAGGAAATTAAACTAAAGAATATAGATGCGTGTCTGTTAAAATGTGAACCGAAAAACAAATGAACTGTCAGGAAAAATGTTTCTCTAGACTTTCTGGGGATTACTTCATTGAGTCTTTGATTGAGTGAAGAAAAACAAAGTAAAATAAGTACAAAAAGCTAATGTATAGGTAAATACACTGTATAAGCCATTATGTACTGGGTGCCTACCATCAACTCTTATTGCGGTTTTGTTTAGGACCTAAACTGGGTGCCTACCATCAACTTTAAGACAGCGATTCAAAAATAGCGCGATGCAGAATAGGTTCCTAAAATGAATCGCTTTCTTTCGTACTCTGACCTTTTAAAAACTGGATCGCAAATGAATTGCTAAATGTTAATGACCGAACGATTGAACGACTGGACTTGCTGGGAATCGTCTTATTGAAAGGAAATTGAACAAAAGAAAAAAAAATACATTCTTTTGAAGTATGTATGTATACATGTGTTTATATTAATTAATTATTGTTAATAAAGTAGTGGATTGTATATTCATGAAAACACAAAAATTTTTTTTAATAAAATCTGAAAATACGTGTGGTAACTTTGTCAAGCCCGAATAAAGTTATTTAAAGACTTGTTAAATGGTTGGTTTCAACGGATAAACGTACTAATATACCTTTATTTTCGTAAATATATACATATAAACATTGAAATCACCCAGTCCACGATAAATAGACGTGGTTACACACACCTATACTAATTAACTAGAAGAATTAGACTTAGAATTCAAGCCCATGTCAATGTATGTATGCGAATGCAATTTTCATAAATTATAAAGGGCCTTCTGTTATATATTTTCCATAATAAAGAAGATGTAATATAGATAGTCACCATCACGGTAACGTAGCCGGACACCAAATGTGCCGTGACGGGCCGGACGGTTTGGGCGGCCATTACTGAAAGATTAATGACGTCATATTGCTCTTACGCAATCACTGGTATGACTTTGGTGGACTTGGGATGTGTTTAACATAAATGCTGGAAGTTTGTGTAGGAGAAACCAATATGTCAGCATTATATTAGATGAATGGGACAATGTTTTTTATAATAACAAAATCTACAACTATGATGGACCATGAAAGTCGTTTCATAGCATTAAATAACAGCTATTTTGACATTATCTAATCATTTTTTTTATATAATTTCAATTTATCTGCATTGCAAAATTTTGGGTGGTAAATATTGAGAAATAATTAACTTAACCTCAAAAAAATAATAAGTAAGCATCTAAAATAGATACTGAAATGGACGCAAAGTGGTGGTTTAGGTGCTAAGTTAGTATTTTGTGGGTTAGGTTAGGATAGTTTGGTAACAATTAATAAAATAACAACCCGTAAATACTTAATGACAATGTATTACATTGATAAACACTTGAAATAACAGGGTGCCTACCATCAACTTTAAGACAGCGATTCAAAAATAGCGCGATGCAGAATAGGTTTCTAAAATGAATTGCTTTCTTTCGTACTATGACCTTCTAAAAACTGGATCGCAAATGAATTGCTAAATGTGAATGACCGAACGATTTGTGTCCTTATTTCTTCTACCCGTCTCTTTCACTCGATTCTGTCATGCCCGGAGAGTGAAAGGGACAGGTATAACCTGCAGGTGTCATGTTAGCTTGGCCGAGTTATAAGTCAAATAAAAGTTGATGACAGCTCAGCGGCTGTGAAATGTCATTGAATGATCACTGAATCGCTGTCATTGATAATAAGCTGTCGTGGTACGAATAAGCGAAGCAGATCAGTATAGCTCCTAAACAAAACCGCAATAAGAGTAGATGGTAGGCACCCAGGTATAAAATGAGTACCCAATGTCATCGATTATCGGAGCAATAAAAACAGGGATTCGGAGATTACATCTTCTGTAATATAGGTAAATCACACGCCCGCAAAACAAATGTGACTCGGTTTGAGAACTACCAATTATTACTTAGTCATAGGGCTTCATAGGGCCGAAATTTTAGAGAATAATAATATTATATATTTCACTTAAAACACAAGTAGGTAATATACAAAATCATTTTATAATCAAGCCGCCTCCCAACTAGCTCTCGGCAGGAATCGAACCCGCGACCTTCCCTGTCTGGGCGCTGAGCTACGGCGTCGTTAGAAGACGAATTTCTCTAGTACCTACTTCTACGCTGTAAATCAGAGTTTTATTTCATCGGTTTAAGAATGTAATCCCCATCTCCCATCTTTCCGAAGCTTTAACCTAAAATAGCACATATAAATAGCTGTGCTGCAAAAAGTATCAACGAAATTGTTCACCGCATCGTCAGCGATGCGTCAATTCCATTCTGTGTAGGTAACTCCCGTAAAAAAGGGGAAAAATCCATCGAATCTCCACCCGCACTGTGGAAATAAAATCCATTGTGCTAAGCCATAGGCAATATTTTTACAGTCCAATGAAACACTAAGGTCCGGTTGCTCGAAGCTTGGTTAAGTTAACTATAGGGTTAAATTATGGTTAAAGTAAAATTAACCGGCGGTCAAATTTAAAAAGCGTTGTTGAAGCAGCGGTTACTTTAACGAGCAGTCAAATTACAGATTTAACGGCGGTCATAATAACCGACAGGGTGGGGGTGGTTTAAATTTTGACATTAGTAATTAAGGGAAGGTTAATAAAATAGTACAGACAACACTATTAACCCTAAGATAACCAACGTATTTTTCTTTTACCGATGTCAAAATTGACATCAGTTAAATTTTAACTTTTGTCAATTTTGACAAAAGTTAAATGTACGAGCAACCGGACCTAAGAGGTTTATTGGATGTTTGAACGATCGATCGTGGATATGACACAATTTGTACGAATGATCGCACATAATTAGTTTGCGTTGAAGCGTAAAATTTATAGGTCTTTAGGGATATTTGTTTATTTGATATTGCATATGAGTTTTGTTGGAAATAGTTTGAAATCTCATTATTCAGGTAAGTGCAGTGGAATATTTCTTAAACTAAACATATTGATCTTACCACTATCTATTTGTGAGTACATTGCTTCTATTTTTTTTATCCTCTACGGCATTTAGCCTTCATCACACCTTATGTTAAGTGGTGATAAGGCTGAAGGTGGAAGTGAACTACTACCGGAATCCTCAATCACTGAGGAACTGGCTATCTAATCTCTAACTGCCGGAACACAATAATGCTGAAAACATCATTGTTATGGCGTCAGACTCAGATATGATGATGGTAGCTAGCCAGGTGGACTAATAACAAGTCCTATCACCAAGCAAACCGAATACAATATGTACCCCCACTGGGAATCGAACCCGGGACCTCTTGGTCTGAAATCGGTTGTGTGACCACCACTAAACCACAGAGGCGGTTAAAGTATTTATCTGCATTGTAAAATGCAGATATATACTTTAATCGTTAAAGCAATTTTCACAAGTTAGCGTTCGATGTTAATAATATGTTTAATTCTCAAGTAAGTACTTACATACATTATTGTATTAGGAATAACAAAAAAAAATACACTTGGCTAAAATAGAAAACGAGATTTGAGAAGTATAAATTATTGCCATTAATGTATATTGTTATATTTAAATCGTCAGCGTCCTTAAAAAATACTCATTGTTTGTACCTACCATGTTCAGAACTGATACAAGTATTCTAAAAGACCCAAATCAATGTCGAGATGTCATATCCAAGTGGACATCTACGTTTTGTATTCTTGTTATTTTAGTGAATTACATAAGTTTTATACCTACTTACTTCTACGGTATAGGTAATGTTATTTTTTGCTGACGTCATTAAGTTTACTATAAAGGTTGTAGGTACTCTGTTTACCGAGAAGGCCATGCTAACATCATAGTAGCCTTTTTGTTGTGTGCCCATGTTTACACTTTGCCGCTTCTTAAGTGGTAGATTAAAGACAAAAATTAAACAGACCACACCTACCTGAAATAAAATAAATAATAAATAAGTTTTTAGTAAAAATTACATTTTTATGACAAGCCTTTTTGCTGACTGTACTTTAATATTGTATTGTCATCAGAACCAAACCTGTATACTTAAAAAAATTTCAGCTCAATCGGACACTAAGGAGTGGGTCAAATTAAGCTTGCAAGATTTGTCCCCCACTAACTAACTAACATACTGACTAACTAACTAACATGGCAAGTTAATAATAAGCCTATAATAAATATTGGACACCTACAACTACATTGTTTCAATACCAAACAATAGTATGTAGCTTGATCACTAGTATTATGGAAATTGGAAACAACGATGGGTACCTTTCACATAATACAAAAACACCCAGACCCGAGAAAAATATTGAAAAGGTCGTTTTTAATATTTACCCGACCGGGAATCGAACCCGGTTACAAGGGTATGCGCTCTTTAGTTAGGTTACTCTTTCAATTTTAAAGCTCTTAAACATACATAACATATACCTTTAGAAAGTGGAGTACGGTGAGACTTATGCCCGAATACTCGTACGCTACTTATCTTTGGGAGCGTCTCAAACATCGCCCTGTCACTTTAAATGTCAAACGTATAGAGATGCCATGATGTTTGAGACGCTCCCAAAGATGATTTGCGTTTGAGAATTCGGGCGTTAGGGCCTAAACTATGAACTGCTGTTAAGCAATATTAAATAAATATTGGACACCATCACATAAAATTGTTCCCATACCAAAATATAGTAGCTTAAGCACTAGTATTATGAAAATTGGAAACGACGACGGGTATTACCACATACACCCAGACCCGAGGAAATATTGAGAAGTTCGTTTTCAATATTTACCCGACTGGGGATCGAACCCGGAATCTCTAGAGATAGTGGCACATTGAAAACCGGCGCGTACACCACTCGGCCACTGAGGTCGTCAATATTGAAGAAACATAGTAAAAAAGATGATAGAACCCTCGGTGTACCTATAGCTATATTTGCTTCAAAGTCATCGCAACTTTGAATAGCTGATTTAATAGTTGGCGTTGAGTTCATCATCATCATCAGCTATTTAATGTCCCCATTGCTGGGCCTTCATAAAGTTGAAAGAGGAGAATGGGCCATGACTCATAACACACCACGTGGCCCTAATGCGGATTGGTGAGTATTAGTAAGTGTAAACGCAACCGAGAACAAGCAACGGTTTAATGTACGTTCCAAAGCACGAAGAGAGATAAATCATTTTTTGGTCACCCATCTCGAGAAAGTCCATTACAAAAGCTGCTTAACCTCATCGCTGGCCGAGCGTCCTGACCACGCCTGCACCAAGCACTCAAAATCTATTCATATAATAAAACAGAAACGGACAAAAAGTCTGTACATGAAATATAAAAAAAAAAACAGGATATAGACCCCAAAACGATAGATATTAAAATTTTTGTCTGTCTGTCTGTTTGTTCCGGCTAATCTCTGAAACGGCTGGACCGATTTTGACGAACCGATTAATACGACAATAGAAGTAGTTTAAAATTGAATTCTAAGATTTTCTTACATTGTGACTTAGTTACAGGTGACGCCAATAAAAGTGTGGTAAAAAGCACTACAACTGAACTACAATTGAAACACTATTGAGACACGATTGTGACTTAACGTTAGCAGACTTGGCCCCCTGTTTTATTGTTCAGACGTCCGCGTCGAATTTATTTTTGATATTTTTATAACATAGCTTAGCGACAGACATCTAGTGACAGAAAAATATAGTGAAACTTGTATTCATAATGCTGCGGCTACATTAGCGGCCGATAATTCATGCGAGTTGTCGCGCTAAAATTATCGTTGTCGGGCATACGCGATGTTCTTGTCTACATTAGCGGGCGAAGCTTCGTGTTGCGTTGTCGCGCTAAGTATCGCGATAATTAGTTTATTTGGTTTATGGTCGTAAGTAACATTACACTTCAACACAGAACACTACCCCATTATTGATTTATATAGTTATAACAGCCAAATCGACCCGATCGCGATAAAAATCACAAAATAATCGAGTGGACGCTTTTCATCTACGTGATAAAAGACGCTAAATGAATCAAATCGGGTTCTGCTGTCATTTTCTTCCAACTCTTTCTCGCACATAGGTTATGATGTATGGATTTAATTCTCACTCGCACCATTGTCCGTCTATTACCCCTAGTAGAAATAAGTTTATGGTGTAGGTATGCCTCACTTTTTCGTAAGTATGCCACCTCCATAGGATTTAGTACTCAGAGGAGTCAACCGGTTCACAGCTTGTTGCCGTTCCATATCCTAGCATGGCTTGTAGAAGACGATAGAGACGGCTGTGATTATATTAGTTAGGGTGAAAGCCCCCTCTGTTGCCACTTTAAGATGTTTTTCACTTCTTTTGCATCATAACTACTAAGCAATAGATGGCGCGGGAAGTCAGTAAGATTACGATATACCTTTCACAAAAGTACATCCGAATGATTATCTATATTAAGTAGGGTGAAAGCCCCCGCTGTTGCCACTTTAATTTTTTTTCACTTCTTTCGCCTATGGTCTTAAGTAGGTATCTAAAATTGTCAAGAATGCATCTTATACTTTTCTTTAAATTTTTAAAATTTACAATACAAAAAAACTACTTAAAAAATTTAACTGACTCCAAAAAGTATTTGTCAACTGAAAAGGAAAAATATAATTTATATTTTTGAGGTCGGTGCCAGTCAGTTTATTTTTTTAAATTACTATTTATTTCCTAAGTTTTAGTGTATATTGTACAATAACATACCCACGAAAACTACTAAACCGATTTTGATGAATCTTAGACTGTTCCCAAAGTTAGAATACACCTAATTTAAATCAAATAGAATCATCTCGATATGCCTTTAGATTTCGAGAAATTCGTGGACATACATAGTAAAAACATATAACTAAGTATTCATATACTTACGAAATTTAGTTTTATTTTAGTCAATTAAAAACCTATTTTTTAAACTTAAAATGTGCGAAGGGTGCCGATTGATGTGTTTTTTGTCAATCAAATTTTAAAAGATACGTCGAGAAATCAATACTTAACTAACTTAGATAAAATAAAAGAAACATCTAATTCGATGTAAACTGAAAAGCGTTTATTGAATAATATTCCTATGTCATAAAGAATTATTACTATTGTTATTATGACTTAAAAGTCATAGATAAAAAGTATATTATCAAGCAAAAGTTATTAACGAAATGTTTAAAGCTAAGTAAGCACTCGGGGCAGTGGCCAAAACTAAAGTTCTTACCCTATTGATGTAAAATTTATATTTCGCATTTCCACTCGACGCTAGATGTCGCTACAGTAAGTATAGTGCCACAAATATATCTGAACCGGTGACAGTGGTCCTGGAGGAGCCACTAGCAATACAAAATTAACTGTCAAAATGGATTGCCGGCAGTCAACAGTATATTTAGTACCAAAAAATAACCACTGTGTGAAATAAGTTTGTCGCAATGTAGACAAAATGTCACCAATGTAATTTTGAAAAATTTGCTCATAAACGCTAAGTGGCCAGTACGTAGATACCGACACCTACCTACCATTTTTTATGTCATTTAACCAGCTCTGGCTACTTAGGCCTTCAGCCGTAGGTACCATCCAATAAAATAAAGGAATATTAAAAATAGTTTTCTATCTAACTTATTTATTCATTTATTTACTAGGAAAGCTTACATAAGTGATGATTGATTAAAATTAAATAATTAAATGGTATATCATTACATTTTATACCTGTTACTTAAAGAAGAAATGTCTCCATATCAAAATACTAGCCTTCCGCCCGCGACTTCGCCCGCTCGGACTAAACGACGACGTTATCCCACGGGAATGTGATATTTTTCAGGGATAAAAAGTAGCCAAAGGCAGCCATTACATCCAGATCGCGATCACTGATCGTGATCTTGATCGCGATCGAGATTTACTTTGTAGATATTTTGCGATCAAGATCGCGAGCCGTCAATCACCTTCGTACACAGTCAATCTGCATCGCGATCATTGATCATTGATCATTGATCCAGATTGACTGTCTAATGGCTGCCTAAGTATGTCACTTTTCAGCTGCCAAACTATTCCCATTCCAAAAGTCACGTCGATCCGCTGCACCAATTTTGACGTGAAAGACGGACAAACAAACAAACCCACTTTCACATTTATAATATTAGTATGGATACACACAATCTCTTTTACATTTTATAGTAAAAATATGATTGGCCTGATATTATGCATTACTAAGTAAGAACTTCTGTTTGAATCGTGAAAGCGCGCATATGCGCAAAACGATAATACGCTCTCTAATCGCGCGCGGCAAGAGTGCGCTTCACCACTGGAGCTCCATAGTAGTGGTCGGAGTGGACGTGCCTCGTGCGATCCAAGAGCACCAAGAGAACAAATTAGATTCACGATCCATGATCCCCAATCTTAGGTCGTGGTTGGCCAATCCAAGATTCAGCAACGTCGAAGAACGAAGAACGGCTGTTCAAAATAATCGTTATCATTATACACAATTTAACAAGTAGCTAAATGGGATTTAAAAGAAAATCGAGATCCAAGTGGCCCTTTTGAGTTATGAAGAAGAGAAGAGAAGTTTGTTTTTTTTTGTCGCCTCTAAGGGATTGCAGACTTCAGTATTTAATTTGACATACATTTTAGCTTGATACCTCCCACGCATACTTGAGAAAAAGTTTCTTGACAGACGGACAGATCTTTGAATGAGGGCTCAACTATGTTCATGCAGCATATGATAACAACATACCATGTTCATACCCTAGCCTGCATATTCGATATTCTTTAGACCCTTTTAGTAGAGAATAGGACTTATCTGAACAACAAACACACATAAACTAAACTAACACAAAAGTTAACTAACACAACTAACCGCGCGTACGAAGTCGCGGGCAACAGCTAGTAAAATATAAAACTAAAAATATTGTTGTTAATTAGGGTTCCGAACTAAAATGGTAAAAAGGAACCCTTATCTCACTCAGTCTGTCTGTCTGTCACAGCTTTGACATTTTTTTTGCAACAGGGACTGATATGAAAGAGCGCTGCTTACACATTCTCAAACATTTTTTCTTATGGGGGGCCCTTATCGCCGAAGTTTTCATAGAGAAAAATTATGAAATTATTTTATGTGATAGAACTTTATGTAAAGATTACAGACAAACTAAACGATTTCTCTAAATAGTAAGCTTTTTCAGAAATCGTCAACAAAAATTACTTTAGTTTCACTACGGTCAAGAGATGGCACTGACCTAAAACTGCCGTATTCTACACCGCAAATGTTTTGACGAGCCTCGCCGATATAAAGATTTTCACGTTTTATTTATTTATATTTATGTTTGTACGGAACCCTCGGGCGCGAGTCCGAATCGCTCTTGAACGGTTTTTTATTTAAAAATTGTGTCTATTTGCTTGTCTACAGCAACCTTACATTTCTTCCCATACAAAGTAACGTGCACTGATTACGTGTCGCAAGCACCGCTAATGCACTCGACCTTATAACATAAATTGCATCAACGCGAACAGAGGACCCTAAAACGGCTACGGATGCGTTCATAAATACTAAAACACTATAAATCTAAAGCAGCAGAGACGTTAAGATCTACGTGACTGTCGGCAGCTGAATTTAAACCGAGAAATAAGAAGTTAAACGAGGATGTTATATCGCTTAAATTGCCGCTTTGCGATGTAATACATTTGGAGATGGATAGTCTTTGTGTGCGGTTAATTGTAATGGTTTCTTTGGACACCTAATGCGCAGTGTCACACTTAATTCTTTGCGATAAAGAACACGTTTGCCGGAATAAGTGAAAGGCTAGCTTAATGTGACAACAATGTTGTGTACTTTTCAAGTTAATTCGTCTACATAAAGGTGTTTATTTGATTATTCCCTAATTGTATAAGTACAAATGGCTCTTGAAATACATGAAACTTGGCGACTGTGCTCCTTAATTGATATATATTTATTGGCCTTATCCTTCTTCCTACTATCCTACTTCCTACATGCTACTATCCTACTAATATTATAAATGTGAAAGTTTAGATGTTTGGATGTTTGGATGTTTGTTACTCAATCACGCTAAAACGGCTGAACGGATTTAGCTGAAATTCGGAACACAGATACTTTGTAGCCTGGAGAGGAACATAGGCTACTTTTTATCCCGAAAAAAATTTCGAATTCCCGCGGGATAACGTCGTGTAGTCCACGCGGGCGAAGCCGTGGGCGGAAAGCTAGTCCTACTAATATTATAAATGCGAAAGTTTGGATGTTTAGATGTTTGGATGCTTGTATGTTTGTTACTCAATCACGCCAAAACGGCTTGACGGATTTGGCTAAAATTTGGGACACAGATACTTTGTAGCCTGTAGAGGAGCATAGGTTACTTTTTATCCCGAAAAAATGACACATTCCCGCGGGATAACGTCGTGTAAGCCACGCGGGCGAAGCCGCGGGCGGAAAGCTGGTTATGTATAATCTATAAGCCATAAAAGTCTTGTAGTAATTAGTCTTGTAGTTAACTAGTCATAAAGCTAAAAATATTGCATCAACTTTTTTATGTGCTATCTTAGCGTTATTGTGTAGCTCCATTTATAATATTCCACGATTCTTATTATTTTGTTTATAAAACAGTATTTCTCATTAAAATGTGTCTAGTTTCACACTCGTTCGTGTACATTGTATGTACTACAGCTGTACTTAGCCTAACGATGGTTCAGGAAATTATCTTCATCCACCGAGTGTGCTTGGGTACCATCCACAGTATATGCAGAATTTCACGATACTTAGGGATTTTACACAGCTGAGAAGAATGTACGTAATTTCTTTATAAGTGTGTAATTTGATGAAGAGAAAAAAATATTCTGCTATCAAACAGGCAAATGTTTGTGAAAATAGATAATCGAAGCTGTTGATCGTTTAGTAAAATAAAAAAATATGTTTAATTTCGAATATTTTTTATTTAATCCTAATAGACACAACAAATTATCATTAAAACTTGTTCATGTCACTGGAGATGTAATGATATTTAGGAATTTATAGAGTACGCGCTACAAGGGAGTAAGGTTTAATTATTCCAACGAGAGAATACCATATAAATAAAACACACTGGAACGGAACGGAGTTTTCCGCGACCACGGCCCCTGGAAAGGTGCCGAAACGTCGGATAAACCAAAAAACCTCTAAAAACAACTAAAATTTAACCAAGTTGTTAAATAAATTGCGTGAAAAAACCGTGGAAGTGTTTTATTTATATGGACAGTTCGCGCAGAAATCTAAGATGTGTTTATGAGAGAATACCAATTATTCAAAACACACATTTCCTATAGGAAATGTATACCTACATATTCTGGGATTATCGTACTATTTTGAGATGATTCTAGAATATGGCTGTATTTTGTTATAGTGAAACATGTTTTAGGGCCTATGGTAGGTACATGGTAGGTTGACATGAACCAACTTTATACATTAGATTTTCCATTTCCTACTAAACTTTAAGGTTTTTGTTTATATCGTACAAGCTTGCTTCTGGGTAAAAAGGTACCATTGAAACGCCTTGTTAAAATAGTACCTTTTCTCTTGTATTAAACATTACCGAATGGGCAGGCCCACTACAAGGTGGACCGACGATCTGGTCAAGGTCGTGGGAAGCCGCTGGATGCGGGCAGCGCAGGACCGATCGTTGTGAAGATCCTTGGGGGAGGCCTATGCCCAGCAGTGGGCATCGGCTGACATGATGATACAATACCGAATATTTATTAGGCATAATATAGTTTTCCTAGAAAATGTATACTATTCCTCAAAAAAGACGGGTTAAGAATAGTTTACTATGACTATATATTATATTCTTCACAAAATGAGAAAACCTGTCATTTTTGCATTTTACGGACTGAATGTGAAATAATGTGTAAGTATGTTTTCTCTTAAATCTTTACGTTTACGTACTGCGGTGGCTTGGAAGTATCCTCTATTCTTACTTTGAATAAATAATATGTGTAAAAGCTTCGAAACTGCGCTAATATTTTATTCTACGCCAAGAAAACGCCTCCCAAGATAAATGCAACGGATTAACAGAGCTTAGTAGTTTTCTTTTAACTAAAAGAGGGCTATTTTTTAGATAACTCTTTATATTCAGCTTCTATCTCTTGATGTTTAGAGGTTAAGTTAATTTTGTTGAATAAATTCTTGTTATTGTCTTCCCAATTAAAAACAAAGTTAAAGCATGAAGGAAACTATAGAAGTCTGTGGTTATTATTTAGTAAAACGTTTTTGAAAAAAAAATGTAACTGCCTTCAAAACGGTTCTTCAAACAAAAATTAACAAACACTAAAAAACGAAAAAAAAAATAAGATTTTTTAATTCAAAGGACGATGATACGTGACTTTTTCTAATTTATCTTGGTACTTACTGAACTGTTTGAAGTAAGCCCTACACTGGGATTCTATTAATTAAACAAGTAATTTTAGAGATATATGTGTTTACTGCGGCACCATGGCCGATATATTCTATCTACTACTACACGCGACCGCGGAATCGTCTAGACTAAAACAAACTAAGTACTCGCGTAATGACAATGCATTCGATATTTTTGAATACATAAATCAACCATAGACAATGCAAGGAGGTATCATATCCTAACAATATGATACCACAGTACCAAGATAAATTAGAAAAAGTCACGTATCATCGTCCTTTGAATTAAAAAATCTTATTATTTTTTTCGTTTTTTAGTGTTTGTTAATTTTTGTTTGAAGATCCGTTTTGAAGGCGGTTACATTTTTTTTTCAAAATCGTTTTATTTTTCGATTTTTAGTGAAGTAGCTTAAGAAACTACATGGTGATTATGATAAATTGTTGTAAATATCCTATCCGTTACGGAATTCAGCTTTCCATCTTTAGCTACTTAGATAACTTGAAGGAATACAACTGAAGGTCCATTCGTGCATATGGTATTTATAAAACATCATAATATAACTCCTAACTGTTGAGGAGTTTCACCTCTCATCAGCAGCTCACCCTAATAACCTGAAAGAATATAATTATTGGCCCATATGTACGATTAATACTTAAAGAAATATTCTCCAGCTCCTAACCGTTAAGGAGTTGTAGCTTCCAATACAGCTCATCACTATGATATGATGACTACCAGATGCAAATACTTGACTAACTTCAAAAATAAATGGAACGCATAAGGCTTGCCTATATTTGAGAATTTCTCTCAATTTTCCTGGGATTTGATCCCCTGGTCCTGACTTGGTGAAAGTAAGATCAGGGTGCCTACCATCAACTTTAAGACAGCGATTCAAAAATAGCGCGATGCAGAATAGGTTCCTAAAATAAATTGCTTTCTTTCGTACTCTGACCTTCTAAAAACTGGATCGCAAATGAATTGCTAAATGTTAATGACCGAACGATTTGTGTCCTTTTTCTTCTACCCGTCTCTTTCACTCGATTCTGTCATGCCCGGAGAGTGAGAGGGACGGGTATAACCTGCAGGTGTCATGTTAAATCGACCGGGCAATAAGTCAAATAAGAGTTCCTGACAGCTTAGCGGCTGTGAAATGTCATTGATCGATCACTGAATCGCTGTCATTGATATGAAGCTGTCGTGGTACGAATAAGCGAAGCAGATCAGTTTAGGTCCTAAACAAAACCGCAATAAGAGTTGATGGTAAGCACCCAGGTCAGAAGTACCAACTTTCGAAAAAAAAAAATTGAAAACGATCCCCAATTTTATGAAACTATGAAATCGTCCATATACCCAAATAAAGTCTGAATACACATTATTCAGGATAACTCCTGAACTTCTTGTCAGTTCTTGATAAAATTTTAATGGGACCACACGAGAAGCGTCACCTTTTAAATAAAAAAGGAATTATCCAAATCGGTTCATTAACTAAAAAGTTCTGAGGTAACACACATAAAAAAAAATATATACAGTCGAATTGATAACCTCCTCCTTTTTTTGAAGTCGGTTAAAAACGATCAAGTTTTGTAGAATGCTCTGCAGATGCAAAAACTGAATGCAACATTATAAACCAATCATGTTGAGGAACTTAAACTTGTGGGGATGCCTACATATCTTGTAGTGGCGAAAATCGAAATTTAAACTTTATTAGGGTCATTATTTGGGACACGAGTTTCAAGCGGCATCGCTTATAAATATTGGAAATCTATAAGTCAGCAAGCCATTTCTTTTTTTGCGCAAACCTAAAAACCTCTTTTAACTGGGAAACTGATTATTATTCAATTATTGTTATTGATTAATATCAATAAAAAATAAAATACCCCCATTCTTTGATTTTCGTGGAGTGTCCCAAGCCCCGATCTGGTCACTTCGTAAATTATATATTACTAGCGGCCGCCCGCGGTTTCACCCGCGTGGTTCCCGTTCCCGTGGGAATATCGGGATAATAAGTACATATAAACCTTCCTCTTGAATCACTCTATCTATTAAAAAAAAACGCATCAAAATCCGTTGCGTAGTTTCAAAGATTTAAGCATACAAAGGGACATAGGGACAGAAAAAGCGACTTTGTTTTATACTATGTAGTGATAAACTAAACGCTACATGCTTACCAAAAAAATAACACTAAGTCCTAAGAAGTTTCCAACGCTATAAAAAATTAGACTATAGTTCTAAAAGAACTACATTTCCTAAAAAAAAAAAAATGTAACTGTCCGCTGGTAGTTGGTGATTTGCGTGGATCATTATAAATTCACTAATACATCTCTAAATTCGCAGCCCTATGTTGCGTCATTCTAATTCAAAATACGACTAGTCGCGCTCCGGCGGCCAAGCATAGAGCTTATGTGACAGTGCGTCGAGTTTTCGAAAAATAGAGGTAAGAACCTCGTTGCGTGGGTTTGTGTTTCTCAAAACTTTGATTTGCGTGGTTCAATTTTCTCCAGTCTCTGTGGATTTATTAATTTAATAAAATATTGTAGTGAACAAATATAAGGTAACGTAACTTATATTCAAAACACAGTCTATTAGCCTAAAAGGTTTTTGTATATTTTTAGCATAAAGGATTTATTTTGATTTACGTGGTCGTGATTTGCGTGGTTTACGTGGTAGTTTTGACCTACGCACATTAGTTTTTGACCATGCAAATGAAATAACTTTGAATGTTGTACTAGTTTATGTATATTATTTACTAGCTGACCCAGCGCGACTTCGTTCCCGTGGCCCTACCCCCTACTCCACCTTACCCTACCCCACCCCTACCCCTACCCTACCTCTACCCTACCCCTACCCTACCCCTAGCCCTACCCTACCACGACCCCTACCCTACCCTACACTACCCTACACTACCTTTACCCTACTTCTACTCTACCCCTACTTACCCCACCTTCCCCTATTTTCTCACCGTTAGAACCTTCCTTGGACTTCCACGAACATTTCAAGACCAAAATTAGCCAAATCGGTCCAGCCGTTCACGCGTGATGGTGTGACCAAGGGAAATAGGGATTCATTTTTATATATATACTAGCTGACCCAGCGCGACTTCGTTCCCGTGGCCCTAGCCTCTACTCCACCATACCCTACCCCACCCCTACCCTACCCCTACCCTACCCCTACCCCTACCCCTACCCCTACCCTACCCCTACCCTACCCTACCCCTACTCTACCCCTACCCTACCCTACCCCTACTCTACCCCTACCCTACCCTACCCCTACCCCTACCCTACCCTACCCCTACCCCTACCCCTAGCCTCTACCCCTACCCCTACCCCTACCCCTACCCCTAGCCCTACCCCTACCCCTACCCCTACCCCTACCCCTACCACTACCACTACCCCTACCCCTACCCCTACCCTACCCCTACTCTACCCCTACCCTACTTCTACTCTACCCCTACTTACCCCTCCTTCCCCTATTTTCTCACCGCTAAAACCTTCCTTGGACTTCCACGAACATTTCAAGACCAAAATTAGCCAAATCGGTCCAGCCGTTTACGCGTGATGCCGTGACCAAGGGAAATAGGGATTCATTTTTATATATATAGATTTAAACGAATTTGCATTTAACTAATGAATGCAAATTCGTTTAAATCAAACTTAAAATGTTATATTCAATAGGTTTAGGTATAATCACACAAGTCACATTGAATAGGTAGGTTTTTTGGACTGATTCTGATAAAAAACAATTTCCGCCTTGGTAATCTACCTATTTTTTTACCTTTTGATAACACAATAACTTTTTTCAATATTAAGTAACATTAAGTAACTCATTTGATAAAGTAAAATTACAATTTTCATTTTCGTTGGGGTATTTTGTGATTTTCGTGGCCTCCACTTTTTTAACCTCGGTTATCTCTGTAAGTATATCGCTCTCCGAGGTGCCTCTTCTATAAAAAATATTACTTTTACGTATATTTTAAGAGTCTGATGTCAAATTAGAAAAAAAATTGGATTTGAAAATTGCCACGAAAGTCACCAAAGAATGCCTTACTCGAAGAAGCACCCATTAATTACTTTGTAACGTCATTTTTCGAGTGGTTGGCTGAGGCACACGTGTGTACCTAATCCGAGTAATATGTCGATATAATGTTTAGGACATCTGTGTTCCTAATCCGATCGTACAGGTTAACAGCTACTTAAGTAGTATTCAACAAAGCAAGTGCGAACTAAAATACTGGCGGTAAATTCTTGTGAATAAATAAAACAGGGTCGCGCGTGACTTGGCCACTAAAATTTATAATACTCGTGTGTGGAGTTTAAAACCCTAAGACTTAATTAATTCGCTTCGTGACCTCCATACCTACGGGTGCTAAAGGAAACATGTCTGTCGTCCTGACTAAGATACCTTTATAGAAAACAAAAGACCTCTGTGTAATAGTGGTTGCAAAATAAAGTACCTGAAGTTATCAGATTAAATCCTATCGATCCTGAATATTTCAAAGAAACATACTTTTGCCATGCAAAAAATTAGCAAATGCATGATGTCTTTCCTTTTTTTTATTTATAATGTTTCTAAGAAAGATTATTCCTTGAGTTACTTTATCAATTATTTTAATGTCATAAAAGTACAGGATGTTGTATTTTCGAATTTTAGCCGCGTCAATTCCTGGGTGTGGCAAGCTCATTTTTAATTTAATTAAAATTCTTTGAATGCAGTTTTGTTTCATTTCAGATATAATGGTATGTTTCCTTTGAGTGTAATTAACTATCTCCATTATTGTACTTTCCCTCCATCCTACTAATATTATAAATGCGAAAGTTTGTAAGTATGGATGTATGGATGTTTGTTACTCTTTCACGCAAAAACTACTGCGCTCCGTTCGCGGTAATTCTATGCATCGCGTCTTGACCAGCCACGTTTGTATTGCCGTATTGCCGTAATGACATAACGACGCACATGTCACGCAAACCTAGGCATAGTCCCACAATCCTGTCTGTTCCGTTGAATTCCGTGACAGAGGAGCCACTTGCAAAACGAAATCAGCTGTCAAAATAGACTATCGTATGAAAACTGTTTTAGTTCCAAAGATTATCACCGGAACAGAAAACGTTGTCGCACTGTCAACGCGGCGCGTTATCAAAAACGGTATTGCACGTCGCGTGAACGTCAACTGCACGTACACCTGACTAATGCGTCATGAGATTGCCGCGATCGGGGCGCTGCTGATCGGATCTGGATAAAATTTGCAACAGAGATAGATTATAGGCTGGAATAACACATAGGATACTTTGTATCCCGATGTTCCCACGGGAACGGGAACCACGCGGGAACCGCGGGCGGCCCCTATTCTTGATATAACTGCACCCTGTATGTCTTAAGTAGTAGTCGTCTGTTATGTTTCAGACTATCACTATAAAATTACCCTTAAAACAGTTCAAAACTAGCTATTTATTTACTGTTTCTGGCATTTTACTAACACCTTATTTTATTGTAATCGTTTATTTGTACCTAATTAATTTTTCAAATCAGTAGTACCTTGTATACAAACCAAACCTGTGTTTGGTCTCTGCATTATTCATCAGGTCTTTGATTGTTATTAGGCAGGATTACCCAGTCATCAATTATTAACGATCCTGTCTGGTAAATAATGTAATAAGTATAACGGATAACTGGATCGATCTACATTGTGATACAATCGTCTATGTTTATTAAACATATAAACGTAAACCAGACTACTGTTATTTTGTTTGCTTCGTGTAATCTTTCATTATAACAAAATAGACCTTTTTCCTTTTATAGCACTGAACACCTGGATTTGAGTAATAGACTATCCTTACATTGATTTCATTTACTGTAGAACAATTTGTAACTACTTAAATACTTAGAGACTTTTTAAATTTTGCTTCTCGAAGAAAGATTGTGTATAAAAGAAACGCTCAACACATTTCAAATCCCATACAAGTTAAAGTAATCCCATTTTATATTGACACCGAGCAGGTTTGTATTAGCTGCACGTCGTAGGCTTCGCTGCCACAGATAAATAAGTTAAACAAGCCGATATTTCACTCGCGAGCAATATCGTAAAAGGCTAAGAAGAATCGTTTAAAAGTTACCCTACGCCAGATCTGAAATAAGAACGTTATTGGCGAACAAAAAGTCCATTTTGTTCTTATGCAGTCCTTTTCGGGGTAGTTTTTTAGACGTATGTTTATGTTTAAGACTATTATAGTATGTATCACTATGGGTTAGACAGATATATCTAAATCACTTTAATTTAAACGTAGAAGAGGATATAGGAGAATTCAATCGTAGTTCTTACAAGCTTTTTATTAGCTTGCCATGTTAGTTAGTTAGTTAGTTTGTGGGGGAAATCTTGCAAGCTTAATTTGGGTTCCAGTCAAACTCACCGAAAACCAAACTCACCGAAAAGTATTCTCACCGAAAAAAACTCACAGAAAAAAACTCACCGAAAAAATCTCACCGAAAACCAAACTCACCGAAAACTTTTCCCACCGAAAAAATCTCGCCGAATAAAACTCACCGAAAACTTTTCTCACCGAAAAAAACTCACCGAAATAAAACTCACCGAAAAAAGCTCACCGAAAACCAAACTCACCGAAAACTTCTTGATTTACGACAATCTGAATCATCTAAATCGACGTATCGGGTAGATTTCTGATAATGTAAATAATAAATTTCATTAATATGATAATGTAAATAAATAAATAAATAATCAAAAATTAGGAATTAGGTAATAATTATAAAACAAGTTGAAAATGAAAATAACTACTCCGTAGCTCAGTGGTAGGAGCATTCGCCCGAACAATAAAAGGTCGTCGATTCGAGTCACATTGAACGACTCCGCAGCTCAGTGGTTAGAGCATTCGCCTGGACAGTGAAAGGACGTGGGTTCGAGTCCCATCGAATGACCCCGTAGCTCAGTGGTTAGAGCATTCGCCCGAACAATAAAAGGTCGTCGGTTCGTGTCCCATCGAACGACTCCGCAGCTCAGTGGTTAGAGCATTCGCCTGGACAGTGAAAGGTTTATTATTATTAAGTCTTATATTTAATTTATTTATGTCACCGGAAAATAATAAAAACCGTAAATATATAAATTTCCTAAAAAAAAATAACCACGAAATTTAAGGCAATAGCTTCGCTGCGCTTCGCGATCGCCTCAAATTTCTAACCTATCACGTGTTCTACAGTACTTCCGTAAAATTTATAAACTTGCGGTTCTTATTGTTATTTTCCGGTGACATTTACATTGATATGAGCAGAAATCTACCCGATACGTCGATTTAGATGATTTAAATTGTCGTAAATCAAGAAGTTTTCGGTGAGTTTTTTTCGGTGTGAAAAGTTTTCGGTGAGTTTGGTTTTCAGTGAGGTTTTTCGGTGAGCTTTTTTCGGTGAGTTTTTTTCGGTGAGATTTTTTCGGTGAGAAAAGTTTTCGGTGAGTTTGGTTTTCGGTGAGTTTTATTCGGTGAGAAAACTTTTCGGTGAGTTTGGTTTTCGGTGAGTTATTTTCGGTGAGTTTTTTTCGGTGAGTTTTTTTTTCGGTGAGTTCGGCCGACACCCTTAATTTGACCCACTTCCCAGTGTCCGATGGAGGGGCAAATCTTGCAAGCTTAATTTGATCCACTTCCCAGTGTTCGATGGAGCTGAAATTTTGTATACAGACAAGTGGCCTAGACAAGTGGCTCTTTTAGGATTGACATTAGCGATCGAAATGTCACGTGACCGCTAATGTCAATCCCATTCTTTTCTTTCTATTATACTGGCGATATCGATAATAGACAGGCACTTGTCTAGGGGGGCAGGTTTGGTTTAGATGACAACACAATATTAAAGAACAGTCAGCAAAAAAGCTTGTCATTAAAATGAAATTTTTACTAAAAACTTATTAAACGTTCTTATTACTAGAATCCCTAACTAATGAGTTATTATTAACTGTAGGTATGTTCGATCTAGCCTATGGAGGAGCCCGTGGCGCAGTGGTTAGCGCGCTCGCCTTGCGATCGTTGAAGTGAAGCAACTTTCGCAATGGTCGCTAACGTGATAGGTGACCAACAATTTACTATCACGAGCTCCTTCGTGCTTTGGGAGGCACGTTAAGCCGTTGGTCCCGGCTGCATTTGCAGTCTTTAATACCCACCAAACCGCATTGGGCCTGCGTGGTGGGTCATGCATGGCCCATTCTTCTTATCCGTCCATAAGGAAGGCCGCCAGTGCCCCAGCAGTGGGGACATTAAATGGCTGATGATGATGATAAGAAATAAGAGAAATAAGTCTTTTTAAGCATTTTTTAGCGAATTAAAGTGAATGAAGTTTGCTATGTGTATTGTCTTTAGTTTATCATTCATCTTCGCCGTCAAACTAAGCTAGACTTGCTAGACCTCAGGTTTTATTTGTATCTACAATACATTCAACTTTTTTGCCAGATAAAAGCAACTTGGACTATAAAAACGTCATATTCACAAAAAGATTTATCGTTAACAAAAAGATGTCGTAACTCTTGTCCAGACATAAATTATTCGCATTGAAAAGTTAAGTTTTCGTGCGTCTCAAATGTGGGTACCTAAACACGAGTTTTATCATCACTGTGAGAGCTTTTAACATAAAAATACTGTAGACAATTTTTCAACGACGCAGTCCCATGAATTTCAAATACGTTTTTACAGATAAGGGCCATTGTTGATATAAAATACGATTACGCTGTGTAACCACGCGAGCGCGGGCATCCAGGGCCGTAAAAATTACAATACAACAAAGCAAAAGGCACAAATCACGACAATACAAAGTTTGTATTAATGACCTTATGTATACGTCTCGTATTTTTTATGACAGCAAAATACATTTTTTATTACCCAGCGGTTTTACATTACATTCGCAATACACGACGCGAAACGTTGATTTAATTGCGAAAGTAAATTCGAATTATGAAAGAATTGCAAAAATACTTTTTTTTTATTAAGCTCATCAAATAATGGAAATGTTAATAAGTTATTACTTCATACTAATGAGACAAAGCTTTAGACAAAGTTTTAGAACCATTAAACTGTTTTTAAAGTACATAATGACGTTTAGCTCTTATAATAGTCCAATGAGTTTTCACTATTATTAAGGCGCTACTCGGAAAAAATATGGACTTTTTGATTTAAAACTATAGGACGGTTACAGTTGTTACAAAACTGGTAATAAGATATAAATTTCTTCATACCTTTAGCTAAAATCGTATAGTTTCAAAAACACGATTTTATGATTTTGCCTCGACACTTTTTCTTTTGGAAAAGATCTCTAAAAATACGAAAATTCAAGATTATTCTTAAATTAATGGGGTTACTTACACTATTGGAAATTGGTTTAATTAGTGGACACCAATAATATTTAGGATCGTATGGAAGCATTTTTTAAAATCGCTATAGTTTTTTAATACGAAGTGATTTTGTGTTTTTTTTGCCTAATCTGCAAAATCGGTCTCGCTCCCGCGCGCGTCGTTTTCTCATTGCTATCTCGCTTCAGCACATTTTTTCCGAGTATCGCCTTAACTTTTTCTTCTTCAAGCCCTCTCCAGTATGTGGATTCTGCAAATAATTTGACACATTACTTTAAGTTAGAGAGTTACTTAAGAGCCATAGAAATGATAAATTATATCCTTTACCAAATGGCCCTTAGTAAATTCATGATCATTCATATGATACCTTGTTCTGCTTCGAAACAATAAACGACAAGAATCAGAAATAAATTCATAATATATTTAATTTATAGCGCTAGTATTGATTTCAGAAAACTAATTAAGTATGAAACTTTTTGTGTCCATAATATAATACAATAACTTGTATAAAAATCAATATTATTACAGCCAAACCGTCCCACCAGAGCGGTGCGTACAAAAACACGAATGCCTTCACATTTTCACGTCAGTTTCACAAAGCAATCAACAGTAATACGACAAACAGCACTGACCAAGCACTTAGCTTTCGAAGCAGTTAATTTAGTAATTAATACTTGACTCGATACTTCCTCGAAATATATACGACATGATTTCAAAATGGCTGGCAATACAGATTTTGGCACTGCTGTGATTGCAGAAACAGCTATTTCGTAGAGTACAGCTTTTCGGAATTCGTTAACGATATTAAAATTTATAACTTGATGACGCCAAATACAAAGTTCAATATTTTCCAAGGAGTTGATAAAGTTTCAATTAAATTGAATTAGGTTTTTGGGAAAGCATTAATCGGATAGCGAAAGATCTTTATCAATAATATCTCAACCTTAAAAATTAGAATTTCTGTAATCGTTCTAACTTAGATAAATTTTAGTTTCTTTCAAACTTAGACCTTTACCCATCTGTTTAATGAATAAAAAGTATTTTATACTAGCGGATCCTCGCGGTTTCACCCACGTGGTATCCGTTCCCGTAGGAATATCGGGATAAAATATAGCCTGTCACTCGGGAAGAATGTAGCTTTTTAATGGTGAAAAAATTTTCTAAATCGGTTCAGTAGTTTCGGAGCCTATTCGATGCAAACAATCAAACCAAATCGATATCGAATTGCAATTTTTTCGATAGAATGTAGTCTACAGAATGTAAAAACGTTTGGTTGGCTACGTTATTTCTGGCAAAGCATAGGAATGGCAGCGATTAAAAGTTTAAGAAAATTATATATAAAAGGCCAGTTATATGCAATTTTCGAAGAAAAAGGTTAAAAAAATATAAAAAAATATGTCTGGACAGGAAAATTTTAGCCAACCCGCTCGTGCTTTATTATTTTGAAGTACCTAAAACACATTTTATCAATTAAACAGAAGGTCAATCCCTATTCGTATCTTACTCCATAAGGTTTGCAATCGGATAGATTATAATGCAAAATATCCGCCAAAATTAAAAATCCTCTTTCAGATTTGCAGTGCTGTGAAACCTTAATGTGCCCTAGTCCACAAGTATAATTACATCTGGCCATAAAAGCTGGCCTTGTTATAAACATACAGTAAGAGTCGCATAACTGCTCCATAATTAGCTCGGAAACACCTGCCGTGTACGACTCACGAGCTGTAATAGCTAAGAAATTAAGACGAATCTCGGTAATTTTAACTTATAAGTCGACTTGGAAACATTTGAAGCCGGGAAGAAGATTTAACACAAAATTTCTGGTGCCTTTATTATTTTGAGCTAGCTCAAATATACCGTCTTTTGTCTTTGAGATGCCTCACTTCGCGTAAGTAAGTGATTAAAATTTAATCCCATTAACGACTGCGATCATGTAATGGAGAATAAGTTGTTTTATTATAAAAACTAATCTGTAAAGAATGTTCATTATTTAAAAAATATTTGTTCAAGTTTCGAAAATAGGATTTGAACAGAAAAATATATAAGAAGTAGGTACTTAGAAAACTTCTATATGGTACCCAGATAGAAAAAGAGAGGAGATGAAGTCTTTACTTACTTCTAACCTTAAAGTTAAAAAGCCAATTTTTTTTTCGTCTGTAATAAATGAAAAATAAAGTCTTGATCAACTAAAGTATAAGTTGTTTATAGCTGAACAAGTCCAAAGTAATATACAAACTTCAACATTAGGCAGTTTAGAGACTTCTTAAAACAAACTTGGCTATCCAAATGTGTCTACTTACTCCAGAAATAGAGGCTTGTCTTATGAAAAACTTAGAAATGTACTCGGAAGAATCCCTGCGGCACAGTCATTTGTGGAACATCTAAGTTGAATCATAAATTTGCGTTAATATCGTGGTTTGACTATGTTTCTGTCTTATTAAATGTATAAAACATCCTGTTTTGTGTGTCATACCTAAATTAGGGCAAGATATTGCAAGTAGAGCTAAAATTATATTAACTGATTTAATTCGTAATTACTTACCTTGCTGTTTCAGTGAGCAAAAATGAGTATTTTCCTCTGATGCTCTCGTGCCACTTGTTTCGATCTTGAGCCACTTCTGACCTGTCGGGCACCTGGAGTTTTTGAGATTTGTAATAGCTACTAGTAAATAATTAATAATCTTCGAGTAGTAAATATTCTGTAAAACCACGAAGCTTTAAATAAAGTCATCACGAAATTGCGATAAAATTATTACAAAAAAAAATATATGAAAAAAATCTTCAGACTTCACGTGGAAATCTAGTTTAATTCTCTACTAAAGTAATATAAACTGAATTACAAAACCATGTTTTTTGGCATTTACAGCAAATGACCTTTAATTTGACGTTTCCTAGTAGCAAGTAAAACATGAGCGGTAAGAACCTCACATGAAAGTCACGCAACGCAGCGATGGAAATGTTGAATGTTGTAATAATAAGTCAGATTTAACCTTTTGTTATATTAAGAAAATGGACTACTAATGGTCAAGTTCTATTAAGACTCACATAAAAATATGAATGTAATAAAGAGAAAGTGGCGCAGCAGTTACGTGCCCAGCTGCGTTTGTTGAAGTTTAGCAACTATGGCAATGGTCGGTCACGGGAAGGGTGATTTTTTTTAATCTCGAGGTCCTCCGTGCTTCGTTAGGCTAATTACGCAGTCGTCAGTACCTTCCAAACAAATAAGACTGCATTTTCTTTATCTCTATATACAGGATATTTTTTTTATCAGTGCACAAATTTTTAGGATCGACTCAGAATCGATAACTGACCAACTATCGAAATACGACAAAAATTTTTGGACTTCCCATACTAATTCGATCACGTGATCAGTCCGATTTGTATGAAAGGTCAAAAATTTTTTGTCATATTTCGACCTATGTTTCTAGGAGAAAGTTGTTCAATTACCTATTCTGAGTCGATCCTAAAAATTTGTGCACTGATAAAAAAATTATCCTGTATAAAATTCAAAGTTCTGACTGACTGACTGACTGACTGAGATATCAACGCACAGCCCAAACCGCTGAACCTAGACTACTTACTACTACTTACTTACTTACCTAGACTTTTGCAAATAGATACCTTATACTGTGTAAGCATCCAATAAGAATGGATTTTTGGAAATTCCACCCCTAAGGGGGTAAACTTCAACAACAAGTGACGGATGTCAAACTGAAAGCGATTGCGATTGTTGTTGAGTTAGACAATTAACCCCCCAGGATAAAAAGTATTCTATGTTTTCACTAGCTTTCGCCCGCGACTTCGTCCGCGTGGACATTCGAGAAAATCCTTAGGGGACCAATAACCAGGATAAAAAGTATGTTATGTTTTAATTTCATCAAAATCTGATCAGACGTTTTTACGTGATAAGACGGGTTCGAAAAAAACAGATTAGCCTCATAAGATTATAAATTTGAGATCTATTTGTAAGATATTTAGCGCAGAGAAACTAAAACTCATGTTCAAGAGTTCCTGGAAGCTTCTCGCTTCAAACAGACTCGAGCTGTCGAGCCACAGTAGATCTTACCAGTTTTTAATTAAAAACTGCATAATTAATCTGCAACACTTGGGACATACACAAAGGTGTAAGAAGAACTTTATCAAAATAAAATAATTTTTTTTAGGTAGGTAACCCTAAATATAACATACTTATGCCCGAATATTCGTACGCTACTTATCTTTGGGAGCGTCTCACATATCGCCCTGTCACTTTAAATGTCAAACGTATGAAAGAGATGCCATGATGTTTGAGACGCTCCCAAAGATGATTTGCGTTCGAGAATTCGGGCGTTACCCTTTTAGCACTTCTCTTTTTGTGGTCCCCCGACTGAGAGATTTTTTTTATTTTTTGAGGTTTTTTTTGCCGGGGTTTCCAAGAAATATTTTTTTTCCATCGTTTTAAATTACGTACAAACGTTTGTAAGTAAATACCCATTATGCGTGTCAGATCCCAACAACAGTTAACTAAAAGAGCTGATGATCTGAACAGATCTTCACAAATAATAGCTCAGAACCATCTTGATCACGTCAGCTTTTGAATAAAGCAAACTGCAATAAAATCGGTCCATTCGTTCAGAAGCTACAATGCCACAGACAGTCGAGGGTTAAAAACATGAAGACTCTTTGGTACGTTTCTTTAACTTTATCATCATTATCCGCCTTTGAGCGCCACAAAGAGCGGCTGTGGGCTATTTCCAGCCATCGGCTTCCCCATAACCATCACCAGGTCATCGGTCCGCCTTGTGGGGGGCCATCCTACGCTGTGTCGTCCAGTTCGTGGTCACCACTTCAAAACATTTTTTCCCCCAACGGTTGTCAGTTCTGCGAGCGATATGGCCTGCCCATTGCCACTACAAAATTGCTACTCTGCGAGCTATGCCGGTCGGTTACCTTTGTTTTTCTGCGAATCTCTTTGTTGCGAACTTAATCATGCATTGACCTGCCTGAGCATAGCTCACTCCATCGTATATCTCTAGCTCGTTGAGTTACTCTGAGTCTCTCTAAGAAGTCTCTATAAGGCTTTGTATAAGTACACTAACGCTACTCAAGTTTGGAAGCGTCTCAAACATCGCCCTGTCACATTAATGCCCGAATACTCGTACGCTACTTATCTTTGGGAGCGTCTCAAACATCGCTCTGTCACTTTAAATGTCAAACGTATGAAAGAGATGCCATGATGTTTGAGACGCTCCCAAAGATGATTTGCGTTTGAGAATTCGGGCGTAAATGTCAAAGATATGAAAGAGACGCCATAATGTTTGAGATGCTCCCAAAGTTAAGTCACTTTCGAGAATTCTGGCGTTAATGTAAGAGACCACGTTTTGATTTGTAGAAGACTTTTGTCTTCAGACTATGCAGGAAACGGGACGAGAAAATATCATACAACTTCCTAAGTACTGCCCAACGGAGTTGGATTCTTCGTGCCACACCTTTATCGAAATCGGACTTACGTAACCAGATTATTTTGACTTATGCAGTTAAACTCGTCGACAACTTCGATTGTTTCGTACCTAACTGTGACAGGCAGGGGTCTGACATGGTCATTGGTCATGACTATCGTCTTGGCCATATTCATATTGGGACTCACTTGTTGGCAGAGGTCGCTGAGGATGGTACTAAGGTCTCTCAGGGACTCAAGATGATGACTATGTCGCCGCCCGCTCGCAGAAGTTCTATTGTTATTCCTGTCTATCTGTCTGTCTGTCTGCTACGCTTTCACGCCTAAACTAGCTGAAACTAAACCTAAACTGATTTTGATGAAATTTGGTTCAGAGATAGAGTTGACCTTGGGAAAGGACATATGCCAATTTTTATGCCGGAAAAGCATGTACTCTGTAGTCCACGCGGGCAAAGCTGCGGGCGAAAGACTAGTTTGATATATTACATAGGTTTTTTGTATTTTATCGTGCGTGGTTTTTGACCTGCGTTTATATGTTGTACACCAGTCACTGCGATAAGCTGCTGCTGACAGCGGTGAGGTCGTGGCCGGATGAATACCCACGTAACATTGAAAGCGCTGAAAAAAAACCTTGGCTTGAAAACAAAGTGCATCACTCTTATTACGGCTGTTCAGTGTTTTGTCCCAAACACGTTCACTTAATAGCGATTCACAGAATAAAAAAAAATAGCTTTTTAGTGTCCATTTCTAGGTATAAATAGAAACCGATAACGTGTGTGTACAGATAGCATCTCCGATAACCAATTTAGCTGTCCTCTGCGGGGACAAATGGTATTAAGCCCATTAGGCCAGTCTCACAACAGAAGTTATGTCCTGTGACTGATATACCGCAAATTACAAAGACATTGCAAATGGAAATGGCAAATGTCGTGCATACAACGTAGCCTCCTATTACGTAGGCATAATATGACCTTTGTGAGTTTAAATGGCCAGTGGCGCGTAAACTTACATACCTATTAGGCAAAGTAGTAGAAATTATACACCAAAATAATAACTTCGATATGAATATCTCTACGTCAAAACATGTTGAGTCAGACAGAACTCAGACTGATAAACTTTCTCATTCACATCATCAATTTTTACTCAAATCGCAATTTGACAAAGAAACTTATTTAACAAGTAATATTTATTTATAAGGGTAACCTAATGCAGGCATTCAGCATGTTAGCTTATGCAAAGAGCTAAAGTTACTTATATAAGAGCATGCACATAATACACTCGGCGACTTTCGGAGTCTGCTGAACTTTAAATGAGATTCTTGGAATGTTTGTGAGGAGACACTTTATGGTTGGTATATTCCTTTTGCAATCCTAGCCTTCAATCCTTATATTATATTTGCTTGTAAAAGTCGTAGATAAAAGAGAAACTTCAATTGATAGTTAAAAGTTTGCTTTGATATTGATACTACTGAAAAAAAAGACAATCGCTGCAAATATTTGGCAAAAAATATTTACGTACTTACCGTAAATTGCAGGTAAGAATAATATATAGCGACCCCTATGATTAACCGGCAACCTGAAAGCAGTTAGTGGGGGGTTTAGTGGGTATTCCCCTTCGGTCAGTTAAGTTTACTCCTATTTTACAGGATGCACCGATCACTTGTAGTAACATATCTGTGACTGGATGTGGAATCAGGAAGCGCATGAGCGAGTCCTCCATAACAACCGTCCAGACTGTGCGTGGATGGGGTATGCGTAAAGGCATTTAAAAAAAAGTTTGAATAATATTCCTTTACTTCTTTCGTTTTGCCAATAAAAATATATTTAATAGCACTTCTTCTTTTCGTGTCAACGGCTGTCACAGTTATCACATGATGTTTTCTCCAGCTAGGTTTACTAATTTCAAAACAACCTATGGGCCTAGTATCTTGACTAGTTCGACTAGTTGACCTTGTCGTTCATCATATTGTATGCGATTTTAAACTAAATTTTCAATTAGATCATGTGACTTATCGATAATTGTATACAAATGAAATTCGTTTTGTTTAATCAATATAATATCTTGCATAAGCTTTCTAAGGAATTGTCCAGACAAAGCTTGAATATTGAAATTAATTAAAATCCAAAACTTCCAAGAGCTGGCGGACTTCAGCCATATAAAATTTATTACTATTTTAGCTCACTAATAAAGAAATTATTTTATGAGATTTATGATTGTAAAGCTTAAAATCAATCCTGCAAGCTGTTTGGTACAGTCTTGGATACAAGCGGAGCAAATTTGCATCTGCAAACTTTGGGAATTATTCGTACACTCGCTTGTAAGTATTGAAGTATTTCTTATTATTCATACTATTAATATGAATGTAAAACTGTTTGTTTATTTGTTTATCCATCTTTTAAGTTAAAACGGAGCAACTGATTGACATGATTTTTAATAAAATTTGGGAGCAGGATGAGTACCTACATAGGCTACTTTTTATCCCAGAAAAACATCACATTTCTACGGGATAACGACGTGTAATCCACGCGGGCTAGTTTATTATAGTTCTTCCAAAAACCTAATCATGGTTATTAATATAGGCTTCCCTTCATTTCTTTGTAATGATTGTGAGATATAGGTAATATTATTTACCTAAGTAAGAACGTTTATTTTCGTAACTTTATGTGATTTAGTAACAATGCAGTTTCTGAATTTTTGTATATATATTAGAATATTAAATCTGTTAAAAACGGTATTGACTTTTTATCCCAAATTCTTCGAAATTACCTCAAAACGTTAGATTCCTGGTAGCAATATCAATACTTTTAACGCTCTCGGTTCGCACACTAATAGCCCCATATTTCAACCCATTTCTAAGCGTTACGCTGATAGTATAAATTTGTACGACCCACTGCATTATGGTACGGGTTTTGTTGTAAAAATTCCACAAGATAAATGATCCAAGTGGCGGTTTGGACATGTGGGTGGCATATCAATCACGCAACCACCGCGACGAGCCATTTTCTGAACAACTGACACGTATCTAAAACTAATATTTTACAGTATGTTTCACACAAAAAATAATCGGTCTCGCACACCGAAACAAAGTTTGTGCTCGATCAATTTTGTCTAAATTCGTTTAGCTTTTGGCTCGCCGCCTCCTAAACTTGTTTGTTGTTATTTTTTGCTTTGGCGCGATATACGTTTCAGTTATTAGATGCATCATTTTTATTGCGTATCAATAAAATTCGAACTTTCTATTGGGTCTATTGGCAGTTTTATCACCATAAAGATATTTTTAATGGCGAACGAGTGGCATAGTCTTACCTCATGGACGGAGAAAGATTGTGTTTAAAATGTGATTGTTTTGTCTTTTTGGTGGTGTATTGTATTACTCGCACAGGCCCTGCCAGAATACCAGCGTTGTTGTAGGGCGACCTTTTTAGGGTTCAGTAGTCAACAAGGAACCCTTATAGTTTCGCCATGTCCGTCTGTCCGTCTGTCTGTCCCCAGCCTAGCTCATAGACTCTTAGTACTAGAAAGCTGTAGTTTGGCATGAATATACTTACAGGGTGTTAGGGGCACCGTTGCAAAAACTTTAACCATGGCTTCAGGCCATCATGCTAAACAACGCACAGCAAGATTTTTTGTCGGAAATGAAAAAAATATTTCGACTCGCCATACAAAATGTCCCGATTAGTTGCTAAATTTGTATGAAAAGTCGATTTTTTTCATTTACGACAAAATTCTTGCCGTAAGTACGTTGTTCAGCATGATGGTCTGAAGCCATGGTAAAAGTTTTTGCAACGGTGCCCCTAACACCCTGTATAAATCACGCCAACAAAGTGGTGAAGTAAAATTTTGAAAATATTATTTTTCTTGTCTACCCCATAGCGTAGGGTGTCGTTAGATAGCAATTTCAAAAATATTGTGGGTTAGTGAAAACAGTTTTTTGATTGAGGCATCCGTTTGTGAATTATTATGCTTTAAAGTGCAAAATTTTGTTAGAGTCAAGTGTCCCCACCCCTTCCAGCCAAATGGTTGTTTTTGGATACGTATATACGTACGTGAAAAAATTTAGGATAGTTGTAGAGGTATATGACGAAGTTAAAAGAAAAACTATCACAGCTAAGTAGGCTTTATACGTTTTTGAGATACAACACATTTTCGAATACCGCAAATATAACTTTGTCATTCATACGAACACTATGAAAAACAAAGTTATCTTTTTCTGGCGAAAAATAATGGCGGTATTTTTGCTATAGGTGTATGTAATCGGTACGTTAAGTGGGTACGGAACCCTTCATGGGCGACTCGCACTTGGCCGATTTTTTTCACCTAGCAACAACATTGCTGAGGCAGGGTCCTGATTGGCCCATCACAAAGTTAATTTCTTTATTTTATTTTATCCTAATTGTTTGTTATTTTTTTTTTATTTGTACCTATTTTATTGCAGTGTGAATTTTCGATGAGTCAATATACCTATGTCTTTCATTTCATTTCATTTCAAAGAGAATGGGCAAAATTCTATCACAATGGGCCATGGGCAGAGTGGTGTGTTGATTGTACGCCTGCAAATGCTACTGAGCCTAACGGCTTACCATGACTTCCAAAGCACGAAAGTACTGGAATTTATCAATGTTTGGTCTGCAATCGAAGGTTTAACTCGCAAGCCACTGCACAATCGAATATACTTGAATACGTGTGTACTAGTACCAGTAATGTAAATTAAAAGTAATATACCTAGTGATCACGTATATAAAAATATAAATTGATGCACCTAACAAGTCACTGCACAATCGAGTTTAGGTGAATCAGTGTAAAAGGTAAAATCATACGTGATCGATCACTATATTACTTTAATTTACTGGTACTAGTAAATTCAATAAAAAATATACTTATTTTCATTTATTAGGCAAAACATCAATAAGAAGATATAATATTTTGAAACAACACTAATGGTAAAAATATAGACATGATTAAATAAAATTTACTTAAAATGTACTTTAGTTTAGTTTATAGATTATTTCAACACAAACAGCAGAATCTAGAGTTGATTTACCAGAGAGAAACATTAGCCTCTATAAGACCCGCATATTTGAACGCGAAACAATGTGCAACGACTCGTATTAGCGCTGATAAATGAATTCCCAACGCTTTGTGTCTAAATAAGTACCTATGGGTAGGTATATTATAAAAGCTATTAAGTTAGCTAACACTATGTGGCGTCTGAAATAGGTCGCGCATGCCTTTAGCGTCACAATTAAAATAGATAAAACAAAATGATGTCACGAGTTGATTTTGGCTAAACAGCGATTAGGAATTTACCTCTGCAATTTTTACGTGCTAGTTAGGTATTATTTTAGCGGTAACTATGTGTGTATTTTACAGTGCTGGGCCCCAAGTCTGCTAATTTACAAATGGTTCAATTGAATCTTAATTGGATCTCAATAGCGGTTTTTGACATTTTTGGTATTCTGCTACTAACTTAAGACCAATGGTATACGACTGAACTGCCATTGAACTGCCATCGGAATATTTGCTAGTCTGCTCTTCAATCGTATTACAATCGTATTCTACTCTCATTTGACATTTGTTTGACAGGACTCTCAATGGGGTATGTATCATAATAACTAAGGTCATTACGACTAAGAACCAGGTAATTACAGACAAATATCTTTTTTACCCGCCTTGAGCAAGATCTTTGAAAAAATAATACTGGAGCAATTATTAACTCATTATTTTTACTTTAAATAACCTCTTGCATAACAAACAGTTCGGTTTTACGAAGGGTAGGTCTACTACTGATGCCGGGGTTGCACTTCTTAAGCATGTCTTTGGGGCCTGGGAGGGGTCGCAGAATGCTCTTGGCATATTCTGCGACTTGTCCAAAGCTTTTGACTGTGTAGATCATCGGACGCTGCTGTTGAAGCTAAATCATTACGGTGTAAAAAATAATGCCCAAAAACTATTACACTCGTATCTTAGTTCCAGAACTCAGACAGTTGATATAAATGGGGTAAAATCAATGGGTTCTGATGTAAAGCTAGGTGTACCTCAAGGGTTTATCTTGGGCCCTTTCTTGTTTTTGGTTTATATTAACGATTTACCTTTCTTTGCAAATAGCTTATGTGAGATTGTCTTGTTTGCTGAAAATACTTCCTTAATATTTAACATTGACAGAAATCAATCTAATTTTGACGATGTAAACAAAGCACTCTCGGAAATACTCACTTGGTTTAGTTTTAATAATCTACAGCTTAATGCAAAGAAAACGAAATGCATTCTATTCTCTTTACCAAATGTACAATCTCCACCCGTAGAAATTGTAATAAATAATGAAAAATTAGATTTAGTTGAATCAACAGTCTTTCTGGGTGTAACTATAGACAGAAAACTTCAGTGGCATTCGCATATTGCTGCATTAGCTGGTAAGCTCAACTCTGCAGCTTACGCTATTAGAAAAGTTAGACAGTTAACTGACATAGAAACTGCTAGGACTGTATACTTTAGTTATTTTCATAGCATCATGTCATATGGCATTCTTTTGTGGGGATTAGCAGCTGACATTAATGCTATATTTATTCTGCAAAAACGAGCAATAAGGGCCATTTATCAACTAAGCTCTAAAACTTCTCTTAGGGAGAAGTTCAAAGAAATTGGTATACTGACAGCTGCATCTCAATTTATATTAAACTAGTTTTCCGCCCGCGGCTTCGCCCGCGTGGACTACACGACGTTATCCCTCAGGAATGTGACATTTTTCCGGGATAAAAAGTAGCCTATGTTCCTCTCCAGGCTACAAAGTATCTGTGTTCCAAATTTCATCCAAATCCGTTCAGCCGTTTCGGCGTGATTGAGTAACAAACATCCAAACATCCAAACATCCAAACTTTCACATTTATAATATTAGTAGGATTGTATTATTTTTGTGCGTCGTAATATAAACTTGTATACTAAACATGGCGTTTTGCATGGTTACAATACAAGAAATAGGGATAAACTTTCAATGCCTCGGTACCGATTAGAGAAGGTACATGGGTCTTTCATGGGTCAAGGTATACACATCTTTAACAAGATTCCAAGTGATATCTTGGAGTTACCCTTTGAAGAGTTTAAGAATCATATAAAAAATTGCCTCCTCAAGAAGGGCTACTATACTGTAAGTGATTACTTAAATGACAAAGCAACTTGGTCATAAGCTGAGAAGGATTTTTTCTCTAGTTAATTGTGAGTCGTGTTTAACAAAATTATTAATACTGGGTACATTCTTATATTGGTTTCTGCGTTTTGAGATGAGAAGTTTGAGTATGTCATGCTCTCTGTAAACATTTCTGCGGTGGTGTCGTGTGAGGCGGGTCGTTACGTTCCCTAAAATATGGTTAAGCGAAGCGATGGCTGGTTCATGCGTCATGCTCGTGAACGAGTGCTACCAGTGGGATGGGTCTGCTCCTGGCTTCTTGTCTCAAAATATGCAGATTTTTAATGTTTTATTGTTATTAGTTTTATTTTATCGTGGCTTGTATGGCACTGTTTATTATTGACTCTTATGTTCTTAAACTATTCAAAGTTTTATTACCCTTGTTTGGCATTTATATTTATTATTTTATTTGCTACGTTTTTGGTTGGTGTGTATTTTAAAGAAACTACCTTTTGGATGTCTATTTCTTAGTTATTGAAAATTATTTACTGCTATGATTACCGGGTTTTTTTATTTTGTTTTTAAACTTAAGATTAATTTGTGATGGAAAGTGACTTTACATTTACGTTAAAGTCACTTTTCAATTTGAAGACTCTGTATGAAATATGACAGGGAGAAAAAAATAGCCCTTGGCGAGTTTCTTGCCGGTTCTTCTCGTTACAAGGCCTCCCGCCGTAGGATTTGCGAACCGACAGCGTAGCTTCATTGACGTTCACAAGTGCTGTATCAGCCTAAAATGAATAAATGATTTTTGATTTTGATTTTTGATTTTGATATGGTCGAAATAACTACGATCGATTCACATATTTTTGTAATGACTATTGAACGACTCAACTACTGTTAATTTCACCTACGGTTGATTGAACTACAGTTGATTCAACTAACGGACGATTGGCCTAATGTTCATTTCATCTACTGGTTGTTTCGACTATGAACGACTCGCCTACAACAAGCTTATGAATTGGAAAGTTTATTAAATGGATTTGGGCGCGTTGGATTGTTTTTTTGGTTAGGGTGTCGCAAACATAAAATTTTTGACTGTTTTAGTATGAAGCGGGGACTTGCAAAATTTTCAAGAATGAATTTTATAAAAATGCAAATATCTCAAAAACGGTCCGTCATAGCTGAAATCTAACAAAATTTTCGATCCCCTACGGTACTCCGGAGATACCTAGGAGGCATCCGATGGACATATAGAAATATTTTTTTTAATTTTTTTGCTCAAAAAATTTTTGTTATTTCAAAATTTTTATATCTTTTGGGAAAAACAAAAGGGGGGACAGGGGGCGAAGCCCCCCGCCAAGGGGGCTCGGGGGTCGAAGCCCCCTGCCACCCAACAAAATGTAACAGACGTTTTAGGTTAGGTTAGGTTAGAACAGTGACCAAAACGCCGCGCGAGCCGAGCGAGCGAAGCGCCAGAATCGACTTTATACACCCCCCCTACCCCTACTTCAGTTTAATAGGAAATGGGAATATATATATAGTCGTTTCTGGCGCTTTGCCGGCCGCTGCCGCGGCACGCTCGCTTCGCTCGCTCGGCTCGCGCGGTATGTTCATGTAAACCGAACATGCTCGTCGCTTCGCTCCTCGCACCTAACAGCAATACAGTCACGACCAATAATATGTATACAACATAGGACTATATCATATTACAATATTGAATGACTTCTGTGACACTGATCGTTTTCTTTTGGAACGCTACAGTGTGACAAAGTTCTATGTTGTATTGTATACATAATATTATTGCTCGTGTCTGTACATGAGTCACTATTTTTAAACTTAATAAACCGTTATTTTAAAAATTAGTTATTTTAAAAATAGGTGTAACGACCAATAGTTATTTTGAACAGTAGGTCTTTTGACCGTAGTTATTTCGACCATAGTCGAAACGACCGTAGTTATTATGATACATACCCGAAGGTAACTATCCAACTGAGACTCCATTACGATTCAATTACGATGACGTACAAGTTTTTATAGAATACCCAATTTGTTTTAATCGTAATGGAATCGTAATTGAGTCTCAATTGAATATCAATAGAATCTTATTTAAATTAAAATTAGCAGACTTGGGGCCCTGGTCCGGTACCGGCCGTCCTAACAGAGTGCCGGAAATCGTCACCCGCGGAACTATTTATAATCAAGAACATGTAAGGTACGATTCAGACCAACCGAAGCGCGCATCGGCCCGGCCCGGACGGTATTTTAAAATGCGCTAGAGAAAATTGAAATGTATAAACACGAATTACGCTCCTGTTCCGGGCCGTGCCAGGCCTGTTCCGAAATCGTACGTAAATAAAATATTTGTTAACCTGTACTGGACACTTGGCTATGAAAGTATTCATTATAAATTCATCACAATGCTCTACCACGGTATTACAACTTCAAATTCTTGATACGAGCAATTTAAACTTACTTACTCCGCTGGCTTAGCGACCTGAAGAGGTATCTAGGTCTCCGACATTAATGTGCGTCATTTCTCCTGCATTGTGCCAGGTCTGACCAATCGGACTCACCCAGCTATGTTAGGTCTTTCTCAACTTCGTCTTTCCAGCGGTATCTTGGCCGACCTACCCGTCGTCGTCCGGAAGGTTGCCCACAAGGTACGCTCTCTTGGCAGCTCATCGTCTCCCATTGTCTCTACGTGCCAGCGAAGTCAGGCAGATTTTATTTCCCGATGATATTCTGCCCGCACATGGGCGATTCTATCTCCCGCTTAAATCTTTGCCTCCACTCTCCGCTAATATCCTTTTGTTGGTCCCAGTATCTTCCGCAGGAGCTTTGGTTCTGCAGTTAAGAACGCTTTAAAGCTAAATGATTTTATTAGATACTAGATTTTTTCAGTAGCATTCCTTGCGTGCGATTCGGGGAACGCATACCCTCGTTTCATCCCCATAGATGTTAAAAACAAAATCCATTCTTAACAGATGCCTGTGTCATAATAACCATCTGCTTGCCAAATTTCAGCTTGATCCATCCAGCAGTTTGTCACATTTCCTTTTTATGTATACAGAAGAGACGAAGAGATTAATTGGTGGTCCCTTAAATTAAAAAAACCCGCAACCTCCTTTAAAAGCCTATCCTACGTCACTCCACCCACTCCCAGTCACTGACCGTAGACATAAAAATCGCGTTAGGTCGCAAACAATTGCAGGGTCCTGATTTTTTGGGATATTGTTAGGATAGATACCAATAGTGTAAAACCAAATTTGCAGCCTCGCAACGTCTGTGCTAACTTAGTTGTGCTCGAAAAACCTCGCAATTTTCGGACTTTTTTCAGTTTTTGGCTTACAAAATATGCATTTTACAGAAATGTCGTCTCCCACTTCAAAAGAAAATAAAATTAGTGACAATTTGAGTGAAACCACAACTCTGAACTAATGTCGCGTTTACACGCATTTTTTACAGCTTTATAATTATAATTTTACAATGAATACAACATATTAATACAATATTATAATAAGCACTGACACAACTACATTTTATTACGCCTACTTGGAGTCAACTGGTGTCCGCTTAAAATAAAATAATGAAATATATGAATTTCGGTTTATTCACTTTATTCAGTAGTTTATGCAGAGTTATTTGTAGAGATATCTCTTTCTCCGCGTTAGGATATCATCTTGCGCTCGGAGTAATCGTGCGTGAACGATACCGCCACGTCTATTATGAATGCCTGGTACTTGCTATTCAAACTATACCACAATATCTATGATTTTTTGTAAGCGAAAACAGTATAATACCCATCTTTTCAGCTTTTATACTGAACTAGCTTTCCGCCTGCGGCTTCGCCCGCGTGGACTACACGACGTTATCCCACGGGAATGTGATACTTTTCCAGGATAAAAAGTAGCCTATGTTCCTCTCCAGGCTACAAAGTATGTATATCCCAAATTTCAGCAAAATCCGTTCACCCGTTTTGGCGTGATTGAGTAACAAACATCCAAACATCTAAACATCCAAACATCCAAACATCCAAACTTTCACATTTATAATATTAGTAGGATGAGGCCCTGTTGGTGGTATGAAAGCAAAATGAAAACATAGAAATTATATAAGGTAGCTAAAATTCTCTAATTTTAATTTCTTTCAGAGTAGATAAAACTAAACTTTTTCATATTTTTACCATCGGCCGGCAGACAGCGCTGACTCCGTACTGTGAAATGTATGTAGGTATACATACATACATACATTTATACTCACGCCTATTTCCCACGGGGGTAGGCAGAGACTATATATGGATCGCCACCTGCTACGATCCTTGCACACTTCTTTCATGTTCTTTTGACGACCGATTTGGCGCAGGGGTAAACTACTTGCCTTCTGCGCCAGAGGTCTCGGGTTCGATTCCCGAACAAGACAAATATTTGTGTGCATGAACATGTCTATTTGTCTTGGTCTGGGTGTTTTCTATGTATATTAAGTATGTATTTACAAACAAAAAGTATTTAAGTATATATTTATCCGTTATCAAGTTCACGTAGACACAGTTTCTTAAGAAATTAACTACGGGCTTAGATAATTGGTGTGATTGTAAGAGAATATTTATTTATTTATTATTATTATGTAGGTATATGTTAAAGGTCCGAACTACGGTAAATCCTAGGATTTACTGGTCAAACCTAGGATTTACCACGTATCAATGGTAAAAGCCCGAAAAATCCTGTGAGCATCGTTTAATTCGGACTTTTACCGCATTGTACTTGGTAAATCTTAGGATTTACCACATAGAGGTAAAAGTACGAAATGCGCAGGTTTTACCGTAAACGTGGTTTTTTTTTTGTAATACAATCCATACCTGTAAACATTTCTGCGGTGGTGTCGTGTGAGGCGGGTCGTTACGTTCCCTAAAATATGGTTGAGCGAAGCGATGGCTGGTTCATGCGTCATGCTCGTGAACGGGTGCCACCAGTGGGATGGGTCTGCTCCTGGCTTCTTGTCTCAAAATATGCAGATTTTTAATGTTTTATTGTTATTAGTTTTATTTTACCGTGGCTTGTATGGCACTGTTTATTATTGACTCTTATGTTCTTAAACTATTCAAAGTTTTATTACCCTTGTTCGGCATTTATATTTATTATTTTATTTGCTACGTTTTTGGTTGGTGTGTATTTTAAAGAAACTACCTTTTGTATGTCTATTTCTTAGTTATTGAAAATTATTTACTGCTATGATTACCGGGTTTTTTATTTTGTTTTTAAACTTAAGATTAATTTGTGATGGAAAGTGACTTTACATATTATATTATGTCAAAGTCACTTTTCAATTTGACGACTCTGTATGAAATATGACAGGGAGAAAAAAATAGCCCTTGGCGAGTTTCTTGCCGGTTCTTCTCGTTACAAGGCCTCCCGCCGTAGGTTTTGCGAACCGATAGCGTAGCTTCATTGACGTTCACAAGTGCTGTATCAGCCTAAAATGAATAAATGATTTTTGATTTTGATTTTGATTTTACCTAGGTTGTATTGATACAAAAAAAAAAAATAACTACGAAATTTTAACCAATCACGTGTTTTACAGGACTTCCGAGACAGTAGCCAGAGCCAGTAGTAGACAGAGCCCTATAAGTAGCTTTCAGGCGGTATTCGAACCCGCGCCTCCGGGAATCCGGCCCAATGCTCTGACCAACTAAGCTACCGAAAGGCTTACACGACTCGTCGAATTTTGCTATCACTTGTTACGCTGTAGGCCAGCGTTACTTCATCAATGTGAGGAAACCCTCGCATCCGAAAGAAACATTTTTACAAATATTTAACAATCGATTAAGATGAAGCAGCCATAACATTAAGTTTTTAAATTATTTTTATGCATTCACAATGCAATTCTTTAAGTACTTATAGGAAAAATGTGATAGTAAATAAATTATATTAAAAAAACCTTTTAAATGTCCTAAAAAGAATAAAATAAACTTTGTATCAAGTCAAATCCTACAAATTTATTACATTAAACAATTTATATGTTTTAAAAGCTTGTCGTTTTATTTAATTTCATATGTCAAATATAAGTTAAAGCATTTGTGTTTAGTGCAAGCCCAGTAACAATAAAATCTCGGGATAAGCTTTTAAAACAAATAAATTGTTTAATGTAATAAATTTGTTGGATTTGACTTGATACAAAGTTTATTTTATTCTTTTTAGGACATTTGAATAAAAGCTTGATTTTAAATAAAAGGTTTTTTTAATATAATTTATTTTTGTATTTTTAGTTATTATTGGACGTGTTTCTAAGTTGCTTCATTTCATTTAATGCATAATTATTGCATGGTCGTTTGCCAGTTAATTTATTACAGTCTAGCTCTTCAACTGCATCAAGTCTGCAAACACACAAATATATTTTACCACCAAATAGAGATTGTAGATTCTTACTACAGACACACATATTCATTAAATACAAGGCATATTCACATAGGTATAAGAGAAGGAAGCACTGTATTACGAACAAGAATAGAAAACACAAATTAGACCCAATAAGACAAAAAGTTCAAAATAAAAATGTGTGTGTGCCGTGCCGCAGCAGTACTCAATGGTCGCAGCTCAGCGTCATATTACTTGTCTTGCAACGCAAGCAAACGCTGATTTTCAGTTGTAAATTTTAGTACGTATTTCAAAAATAAATACTAAAGAACAAGACACATTTAAGTTTCTATCAAAGTTGATAAACATCCTACTAATATTATAAATGTGAAAGTTTAGATGTTTGGATGTTTGGATGTTTAGATGTTTGGATGTTTGTTACTCAATCACGCCAAAACGGCTGAACGGATTTGGCTGAAATTTGGGATACAGATAATTTGTAGCCTGGAGAGGAACATAGGCTACTTTTTATCCCGAAAAAACGTCACATTCCCGCGGGATAACGTCGTGTAGTCCACGCGGGCGAAGCCGCGGGCGGAAAGCTAGTAGTACATAAAGAAAAAAAGGTTTTTTCTTTTCTGTAGGTAGACTATGGTTGTATTGTATTAACTTGGAGCCATCTGTCGTTGACTTTAGTGAACTATTTATGTGCAAAGTGACACATAGGGTCTGAATATAGCAACTTCGCGTTTTTTCCTTTTTTTTATAGTTCGTTCGTTCTTATAGCCGCTACACACGTCCAGACCAGACCTAACCGCCGATTTGGTGCGGACGAACTTTGCTGTAAAGCAAATATAATCCGTGCTACACACGTTCGTACCAAATCAAAATTAAATCAAATCAAAAAATCAAAAACCTACACCAAATCTGGTCTTGGCCAAGGCTTTGTATCACATCACTGAACAAGGCCTTGTATCACATCACTTTTTCTTATCAAATACCCACAGAAATCACCTGGATTTGCCAATGCAATGCAACGGGCTCGTAAAGAAAAAGACCTATTAACAAAAAAAGGTCTTGGATTTGAAAAAAATTGAACGGTACCTGTCATAAAAGAATGACGAAAAATTCTTCAAAACCATTTTGAGTACCCTGTAACTGACAGGGAAACTTCATTTTTAATTAAATGTCATTTTTTTAAGTAATTGAGAAAAAGCCTTAGTCCAGGGACTTTAAATTAATGTTTTAATATAAATAATAATAATTTTCACTTCTCATGCTCTAAAAGTACGCAAATATAGCCCTACGAAGCGGGACTAAATAACCACTTTAGTCCCTAGGGAGTAAAATGTAATTACTTTTTTAATTTCCTTCATGTGACATTAGATAAACTCAAACAGCCAGTGAATATACTATTAATTGTGAAGTGTGGACCATCTTCATTGCGAAAATGTTAAGATGTTTTTTGTTTCATGGTTTTTCCGCATGGAAGGTGGCGCCATGTGTTTTAAATTGTCAATTTATGACTGGTTTAGCGGAAAAAACTTACTGCGAGTTTTTGGCGCCATTTTGGCGGGTTAGGTTGAGTGGATATTTTAATTAATCGCAATTTGTTTCATAGTGGATTTTGTGACTCAAGATAGGTGTGGTTTTTGTGCCCCAAGTGTCTACGCAACTGAACGATATGTAGAATGATTAAAATAGGCGCTATCTCGGTAAAGTGATGCCGAGTGTTTTATTATAGTGGTGTGGTGACTAACCTCAGCAAGAATTATCGAGAAGGTTGGCTTGACACACTTGACGCCAAAAACTCCAAGGAGCACTGGAATGTAACACACCTACATTCTTATGAAAACATAAGAAACTATAATAATTAAATAATACTCAATAATTGGCAGTATGGCTAAATGTCTTGGCCTGTCCTACAAAAGGGCGAATATTTTTACTACTACTACTACTGACCGCGAAAATGTCAGAATTTGTTAAATGTTTTTGTACTAAATTGACTAGTTTTCTCGCTCTCGAAGTGAAAAGTACAGTTTGCACCTCGAGACTAAACGCCAACTTAATATACCCTCGGTTTCATTGACTCCCTCCCACGCTCGGGAGCCAAACCACCTCTGGTATATAATGGCTTCGTTTAGTCCCTCGTTATAAAATATTCTATTGATAATCTCAAATTTATGTAAATAGTATATTATAGCATACTTTTCAAACAGACTGTTTTTTTGTCTCCATAGCAATTATGTGACATGAACTCATGTTCTTTCTCAAATAACCAATTCAAATCGGCTGTCGGGTTGGGACGTGTGTTCTATTACTAGTTGAATTTAGAGAGTGCGCCAGATAAGTCTGCGCGGGGTCAAAATCGAATACTAATATTTTCCATAAGCTTAGAACAAAATAATGTACTGTAACTAGCGCCATAAACGCCCCAGTCGCAGAGTTATCTGACACGCACTCTATGAAGATTGCGCTCGCTGAATGCTCGCTGATTATAACTTTATGGTACCTACCTACATTGACAAAGTGTCAAGTAACCATCACAACAAAACAAGAATATAGTACTTGAAAATTTTCAAGACTTCTGAATTGATAACTATACTGATTATATATTTCATTGCATTGTCATCGGAACTAAAGGTGAATTCCAAATTTCAGCTCAATCGGACATTGGTAAGTGGGTCAAATTTAGCTCGCAAGATTTGACGAACGGACATGCATACATGCATACATACACTGCAAGTTAAATAAAAGCTTGTAAAAACCACGAGCCCTATAAGTAGCTTTCAGGCGGGATTCGAACCCGCGCCTCCGGGAATCCGGCCCGATGCTCTGACCAAAATTATCACATTTATCACATTTTTCCTATACTTAAAGAATTGCTTTGTTTTCACAATGCAATTCTTTAAGTATAGGAACTGCATTTTTATGCATTCGCATAAAAATAATTTAAAAATCTAAATACAAACTGATTTTCATTCCAAAACCAACATTTACCAACTGCACTCGGTAAATCCTGTAATTTACCAAATTCTAACGGAAAAAGCCCGAAATAAATATTTTTCTTTTAGTATTTCTAACATTTACCAAGTTGTATTGGTAAATCCTAGGTTATACTCGTAAATTCTAGGATTTACCGTAATTCGAGCTTTTACAGTACCTAACATAATTATATATTTATGGCAAATGAATGTTATTGTGTTTATAAAACCTTGGACAAGGGTGGTTTAGAACTGTAGATTCTAATATACCCGTCTCGTGGGAGTTGTAAGAAGGGTCGTTTTTTTATAAATACTTCATTTTCAATTGTCTTATAATAAAAATTGGATTGTGAATGCAAAAAAGTACTCATTTAAATAACTTACAGTGTATTTTTCTATAAGAGCAAAACCTCTTAGGTGGTGATTGTATACTCATGAATAAGAAACACTCCGTATTTTTTTTATTTTTTCTCATACAATTAATTCAAATTTATTTTTATTACAATTTATTTTATTTATTTTATTTTAAATAAATTTATATTATAATGTACCTAATACCTACAAGCTTATTAAAAAAAAAAGTGAAACGTGAATCCAAATAGAAAAAAAGAAATTCAGGTAAAGTAACTCAAACTTACAGAATTCAAAATAACATGTTCCGTATGGGTACGGGTACTATAGTAGATTGTACAAAAAGTGCATAAAACATACGGCAAGGGTGGATAGTCAAGTCGAGGGTAAAATGGGTTTTATGTACGAGTTATACACTCTGCTTTTCACTTCGAATGTGAGGAAAATAAATAACGCTATTGCAAAAAAGAAAAATAAGGACTTCGCCATATTGGCGGGAAGACATTCTTTTTCTTTTTTTTATACGTGGCCTTGGCAGCACAGTGACTTTAGCATAAATCGTAGTCCATAATGCTCTTGAAATACTCATTTCTTAGAAAACTCATTAATTTTATTTATTTAGTAATTTAACATGGATTATTCACAAAATTGAAGAAACAGAATGAAATAACAAGTTTATTTCACGAAGTTTAATTGCGTGTGTGACTGTATACCTGACGACCTCTGTCTTAGAGTCTGAGACTTTAGACGAAGATTTTACTTAATGGACTAGAGCTAAAAAGCTATTTTATGCAGCCTATACCCAACATAAACACGAATTTTACGAGCATGAGAAGTGAAAAAACAATTGTTCTATTCAAAAAAGTAATAGTCACAACAGGAAAAGCAGCGACAACTTTTGTACAAAACACCCAATGTTTCTAATAGGTACTTTCCATCGGATTAGAGGCTGTGCACTGAGTGCAACGTGCAAATACAATAAACGAGTCAAAGTATCGTACAAACAGCGTGCAGCCTGAACAGTGAACATATTCGGCTTTGTGAACAGTTCACGATGTTTTGTTTGGTGGACAAAGCTGTGCTTGTGTTGTTCCACCATTCCATCGAATACTTTTGGGAATTTACTTAAAAAGGCTGTTACTCTTGTTTTCGTAGTGTTCTCAGATAAAGTTGCATTTGTAATCTGAGTTATTTATAAAGTTAATTATGAACTTTTACGTAATTTTCCATTAAGATTTCTTTTCGGGTCTTACGGTAGCCTGTCATTTAGCAAGGTCCAATATTTCAGGGTACTTTTGTGACTATAAGGTTCTAATGCACACTGAGGAATCGTTATAAGTGGCATTGGGAGCACGGAATGGAGTAAAATTACTTAATAAAAAAACTTATCAAATAATCTTCTAAAGGACAAACATTTTGTTGCTCAGTCTGTGGAAACATTTGTAGATCAAAAATTATGTTCTTGATAACAAATTAAAAGGTCTCGAGATCATTCTTTACCGAAAACTCTGACATATTAATTTGAAACATTTAATTCATGACTCAACAAACGAAATCACTTCCCACTAGTTGTAAAATATTCCACTAAGACATATTAGAGAGACACTTCTAAGAAGTGTCTCGTTGGAACTGAGTTACTTCTAGATTTACAGAGTCCGTACGCAGCCCGCTCCACTCGCAGGTAGAAGTGCCCATGTTAATGTTGTAATTAAAATTAATCATAATGATAATAAAACGCGGCATCTTTCAAACGTAAATATTACACATCAAACATCCATCTGTAAAAACCACTATTGGTACATTATACGGTATCGAATCACGGTGAAACAACGAAAACTGAAGCTACAAATGGGTAATTTATTCTCGACCCGGTCCGAATATAGTGCAATGTGTAAACAAGGAGAGTGAGTCAAAGTGTCCAGTGGAACAAGCAAAAAGCACACTTAACGGTGTACCGTAGTCCGTTCGGTAAATATTTTATTACAAACAGCTCTTGGAGGCTGGGCTTTGTTGATACTCGTATTAATTAGTATTTGTATTCTTTTGCAAGTGACCTTAACGATCAAATTGACTGTACTTATAATTGCTTTTGCATCACAAAGAAGTTTTTAATCTGGATATAAAATAAAAGCTCAGATTGGATTGTTAGCTCTTATTAAATATCATTATTATAATGCAAGTGTTTAAGCAATCCATTTTTCTCATGAGAAAGGGAGAGGAGAGACTGAATTTTGTGTAAATTTTATAGGTTCTTGTTTTGAAGCTCCAACTGTAATTACATACTGTCAAGTCGTTTGAACGAAATGTTCTGATTCTAAGCACATGTTAGCATGCATTTGTCGCTGTTATTGGCTGATATTGTGTGCAAATGACTGTATTATTGGTGTAACGTTGGTTGAGGATTCACTTTATTTAAATATTGTTGTCTGCTACGAATGTGTTCCTATAAAATCTGTAATCTGAATAATAATAATAATAAAATACTTTATTGCACATAAAAACATACACGACACAGAGAAAATATAAGTTAAACAAAAAGTTAACACAGAATAGTTAGTACATACACACTGGTTATATAGCAATCTCTTCCAGGCAATCTGTGCAAACCATGTTAGTTTGTGTATATGGAGCTATAACAGTGAGTTTATAAATTACAGAAAGTGGGTGATCAAAAAACTTCTCTATTTATTTTTGTGAAAGCTTGATTTCTGCCCGGAAGCCGGTGTCACCTTCGGTAAGAGTAAAAATATGGGTTTCTGGTACAATTTTACAGGTCTTGGTTCCTAGAAGTGCCGAAAATTTTGTTCATAATTCAATCTAGGGCCCAATTCTGTTAATTTAAAACATAAATCGTTCGGTTCCGGTTCAAATTGCGATTGCGTTTACGTTCGACTGTAAACGTAACAGTAGCCCTAGCACAAAAAAAACTGTCGTTATGCTAATTAAATCTATAGATATCTTCCTTCTATATATATAAAATCCTTTGTCCTGAATCACTGACGGATAAACGCACAGCCTAAGCCGCTGATCGTAGAGACCTGAAACTTGGAGGGTGTGTTCCTTGTACGATGTAGGCATCCGATAAGAAAGGGTTTTTCGAAATTCTACCCCTAAGGGGGTGAAAAATGGGGGTAAAGTTTGTATGGGACAACGTGATTCCTTAGTCCAATCTTCTTCAAATTTTGCATAAACATTCTTTAACAGAATTAATCGAAGATGTGTTTCATATTTTATTGAAACTCATCGCCTAACAGGGTTAAAAAGGGATAGAAAGTTATTTTGGGGATAATTTGCATCAAAGTTGATATCAATACTCCTTAGTGCTTTTGATTTTTAATTTAATTTTGTTTTGACACATGTTTGAAAACTCAATCCGTTTTTAGCTGTCATAGAATAGAACCCATGCCACATTAAAAAGTACCTTATCAAAGTATTGACTTGATTTTTTGCATGGTAGTTCAAGAGTAGGAGAATGTTCTAATATTATTCATTCGAAAGTAGCTACTGTTTGTTTGTCAAGGTATCGTAACCTTCTTATGCCTAAACCACTGATCTGACTTTCATGTTTGGTATAAAGTATAGGTAGCGTGCTCGGCCTGCGATCGCTGAGGTTATGTGACTTCCGCAGTGGTCTTTCACGGGATGGCTGTTCAAAAATATATGGAGCTTCGGAAGACACGATAAGCCGATGGTTCTGGGTGCATTTGGATTGGTTAATACCCCATTACTGCAATGGGCCCGTGTGGAAGGTCATGGTCCATTCTCCTTATCCATCAATATGAAGGCCTGTACCCCAGCAGCGGGGACATTAAAATGGATTGATGATGGTACTGATGAGACCTTAGAGAACGCCTATCTACCTACTTTTTGACATGAAATTTTGCGATGTACCCAATTAAATGTGGTCGTCCAAATCAAAAGGGACCTTATTGCGGCCGGCACAAAAGTCTTTATTGTCGTTTGTTTTGTATTCGAACAACAGCAATAAGGGCGTAAGTGCCGAGCGCCACAAGGTCCATTTGATTTGGACAAATTACTCACGGACGGACGTAGTCGCGGCCGGCCAATCATATTCATATTTCTACTCTCCCTAATATTATTATAAATGCGAAAATTTATGTTTGTTTGTTTGTTTGTCTGTCTGTCTGTATGTTCTGTTTTTACATCAAAACGGCTGAACCGATTCAGATGAAATTTGGAATGGAGATATTTTGTGACCTTAGGATAGGGGGGAATAAGGATCATTCCCATGGTAAAATAAGTTTTAGCACGGGCATAGCTGTGGAATGGAATTGGTATTTAAGGTGATAGTTTAAGTTAATGGAAATCATTATGTTTAGAATAGAGACAGTTTAAGGCCCTGGGAAAGACATACTTAACACTTTTTACCGCGGGAAAAATCTCATTCTCATACGAAAATCATTTTAAGCGCGAGCTAATTCGCGGCCAGAAATTGGTACCTATTTAAGTAAATTATTTGAGACCCTGGGAAGGATTATATTAGGCTACTTTTACTTTTTACCACAGGAAAGTATCATATTCCCTCAGGAAAACCAGTAGTAGGTATTATTTGTTTGTCCGTCTTTTACGTCAAAACGGAGCGAACGGATCAATGTGATTTTTGGTACGGGGGTAGATTGGGAGCTGGACAGTGATGTAGTTTATCCCGGAAAATATAACATTCCCTGAGGATAATGTCGTGTAGTACACGCGGGCGAAGCCGCGGGCGAAAAGCTAGTAATATTATAAAATCGAAAGGTGTTAACTCACTCATCACGAAAGCTCGAAACCTACTAGACCAATGAAGATGAAATTTGCCAAGAAGGTAGATTATGACTAGGAGACGTCCGCTAAGAACGGATTTTGGGAAACTCCCCCCCTAAAGGGGTAAAATGGGGGGGTTAAGGTTATATGGAACTCCCTCATTTATGGATTTAGAAGCATTAAAATTGGTACGTTGGATACTAGTTATGGCCGAAAATGATATGAGTAAGCAAAGTAAAAAAAACTCCCCCTTTATAGGGTAAAATGGGGAGATAAAGTTTATATGCAACTTCTTCATTTTATGAACTTAGAAGTATGAAAATTGGTATGTTGGATACTGATCACGATTGAAAATTATCTGCGTAAGCGAAGTTAAAAAAACTCCCCCATAATGGGGTAAAATGGGCGGATTAACCTTATATGGAACTTCCTTATTTCTAAACTTAGATGTATGAAAATTGGTATGTTGGATACTGGTCACGATTGAAAATGATCTGCGTATGCGAAGTTATAAAAAAACCCTTAATAGGGTAGAAAGGGGGGATTAAGGCTTATATGAAAACTTCCTCATTTCTGAACATGGTGTATGGAAATTGGTATGAAGAATACTAGGTTTATGGGTAGGTCATAAAAAATGATCTGCGTAGGCAAAATAAAATAACCCCTAATAGGATAGAAAGGGGGGGTTAATGTTTATATAGGGTGGGTGGGGGTATTAAAAATACGGAGTTTGGATGTTTGTGGCTCAATCACAACTAAACTGCTAAGTCGATCGGGATAATTGAACTCAGGCTCGGAAAATTTCATACGGGTCTTTTAACTCTGGAAAAAGTACAGTTCCCGTGGGATACAGTTTTTTTTTATTCAGTTTATTCAATGAAGCATGGGTCCCATGACAGCTCATTTTCGTGCAAAGCAAAAAGTTATTTATGCCTTGGAATAAAACTCAAGAAAATCAGTAATTACTTACACATTTTTTAGAAAAGTATTGACTTGACTGGATTTTTTGCATTTTGTTAGTTCAAGAGTAGGAGAAAGTCCTAATATTATTCACACGAAAGTAGCTCCTGTTTGTCTAGGTATCGTTACCTTCTTATGCCAACCACCATCTGGCTTTCATGAAATTTGGTGTATAGAGTAGTGGGTAGCGTGCTCGGCCTGCGATCGCTGAGGTTATATGACTTTTGCAATGCTCTATCACAGGATTGCTGTTAAAAAATATATCGTGCTGCTGAAGACACAATACGCCGATGTTTCTGGCTGTATTTGGATTGGTTAATACACCATAACTTCAATGGGCACGAGTGGAAGGTCATGGCCCATTCTCCTTATCCATCTATATGAAGGCCTGTGCCCCAGCAGCGGAAACATTAAAATAGATTGATGATGGTACTGATGAGACCTTAGAGAATGCCTATCTACCTACTTTTGGACACAACATTTTGCGATGTAGTTGGTACTCGCGGACGTTGTCGCGGCCGGCCATTCATATTCCTATTTCTACTATCCCAACTATTATTATGAATGCGAAATTGGGCTCCTCTGGATTTCACACAAAATTATACGATTACGATAACTATTACTATATCGATAGTTATTCGTGTTATGGGTACAGTTGAACTACTTTTGAGTAATTAAAGTGTCGAATTGTCACTTGATAAAACAAATAAACCGCCTTCAAACAGGACACCGACTTCAATCAGATCAGTAAGTTTCAAGATTAATTAGATAAAGTCCTGCTCTTTCGTCCTTTGAATGGAATGATTCAATTTATTTTTTATTTTTACGTTTTTTTGGGAAGTGAGTTTTTGTCGACAGTTTTTGAGTAAAGGCGGTTAATTTTTTTGAAAAAAATTGATTATTTTTCCATTTTTAGTGTAAGAAATCTAATGAGCAAGCGTTGCACAATGTGCAACGTTTAAAACTGTAAATATCTAAATTAGAACACTAAGACAAGCACCACCTCCAACTTTTAACTGTTATGCAGTTTTTTAACCTTCCACCATCAGCTAACCTAAATAACTTAAAAGAACACAACTTAAGGTCTATTCGTGCATACTCAGATCATATAATACTATACTATATGATCTGAGCGTGCATATGTCACTAAAAAAACATGCTTTAACTCCTAAGTGTTAAGGAGATTTACCTTCCATCATCAGCTCACCTAAATAACCTGAAAGAATACAACTACGTATCAACGATATTATGTAAAGAATTATCCTCTAACTCCTAACCATTGAGAAGTTGTACTTTCCATCACCAGCTCATCAGCATGAGATTATGACTACTAGATGCAAATACTTACTTAAAAAACTTTAGAAAATCTATAAAACACGTAAAGTACCTATAAAATTTGCAGGTTTTCCTCGATTTCCCCTGGATTCCACCATCAGATCCTAAATTGGTAACAATGTGACCACCTCTTTCTTTCTTTCTTTCTATATTGACGTGTAAAGCAGATACTACCTGTCAAAAACTACTTATGTGTTTTTTCAGGATTGTGAACAAACTACTTAACTTGACTACTTTAAATTTTTCATGGGACCACCACATAAACTATTTTCTTTCAGATAGAAATAGAATTATTAAAATCGGTTAATAATTGGCGAAGCTATGGTGAAACATAAATAAAAAAATACAGTCGACTTGAGAACCTCCTCCTTCTTTTGAAGTCGGTTAAAAAAACTAGACTTGCATGCCTTTACATTTGACTCAAATAAGACGAAGCCTAGCCACTACTGTACATGAGTTTGAAGTAATTTTGCCTGAGTTAGAACGTTTGAAGTGATCCAGCCTTTCACCCTCCAGACACAAAAAAGGCGCAACCGACGTCGAAATGCGAGAACTGTAAGATTTGTAAGGAGAAGAAATAAGTAGTCAAAACCTACTTGTATCCTGTTTACCTAGAAACATTCGGGAGCAGTTCTCTACGGTATGATAAAAAGAGAAAATTACGAAATCTGTATTTTGTACCCAGGAGTCGTGTGTTCTAGAGATCTAAGTCAAAGTCACAGTAAAAAAAAAATATTTACATAGATTTAATAAAATAAATGCTAATGAATCGTCCAACTATTTTTTGACCTACCTGTTATAGACATCTTTGATTTGACAAGAAAAACGGACGAAAAAAATACACAGTTTTAACAGAAGCAACACATTTACAAAATAATGTTTGTGTCTGTTCCGTATAAATCATCAGCCATTTTCTTTTGCCAAAAATGGCTTACGGTGTTGGTTTTACCATTCTAATAATAATATTATTAGTAATATTTTAAGCTTATATTTATTGAAAATTTTTTTGTTTTCCCTAATAAACTAAAAAAAAACATAACATTTTAATATGGACAATGCATATTGGACAGGTAATTAAAACGAGCCATGATCTACCACGCGGGCCCAATGCGGCTTCGTGGGGTGTTAATGACTGCAAATACTATTAAATTAACGTGCCTTTCAGTAGGCTGGAGATGATATAAGCTCGTGGATTTTTTTGTCACCAAATCCGTAATAGGGGAGCTCGTTAGCGTGCTTGACCTGCGATCGTTGAGATTAAGCAACTTTCGCAATGGTCGGTCGCGGGATGGGTGGCTAAAAACTTTTAATCTCGAGCTACTCCGTGCTTCGGCAAGCACGTTAAGCCGTTAGTCCCGGCTGCATTTGCAGTCGTTAATACCCCCTCATCCGTATTTGACCCGCGTGGTGGGTCATGGGTCATGGCTCATTGACCGTATCCAGGAGGGCCAGTGTCCCAGAAGTTAAATGGCTGATGATGATGATGAATCTCTTAATCGACAAGGAATTGACTTAATTTTCAAAGGATTTTGTTGTTTCAAATTGTGTACCATCATGTCATTATGTAACGTGTATATGAAGCTTGTTATGTTGAAAAAGTAATTTTGTTTAGTTCCTTATGACCATTTTAATGATAACACTTTGGTAAATAATAAACTAAAGCTTTGTGGAAATATGGATGTCATCTGTGTGAAGGAAACGAATAAATATTTCACTAAAGAAATTTCGTATTGCCCTCATAGCCTGAAACGCTTATTGTCATCAACTTTGTTGGAAGAAAAAGTCGGATTTATATATTTTTTATGAGTCGCTTTCAGTTCAGGCCCGATATTAATTCTGGAAGCTAAACAAATAAAATGGAAAAAAGTTTAAAGAAAGTCGTAACCTTCACTTTTATTACAGTTTGTATACACAAAACAGGACTTTAATGTAATTTCGATTGTTAAATATGGGTTTATTATTATTGAAATTTTTTAATGTTATGGTTTCTGTTCAGACATTGTTACTATTGAATTGAACTAGCAATACTTACGAGAATGTATTCTATTTAGCAATTATTGTTGAGATCGTTATGTTATGTATGTTATCGCTTTTTTTCACTCATGCTCTGAAATGTTAACATTACATTTGAAAAAAGAATGCGGTACGTGGTACATTTCCGAGGTCAACATTCTAAATTTGAAAATCAGTGCGGTAATTTCAATACTTACCGTACTCGTGCGGTAGTAGGCAGGGGAAGGCAAAGAGCATGTAATCACTACGTTTAGGGGAGGGGAGTGGTTATTACGCGCAGTTTTGTTTAGGACTAGCTGTTGCCCGCGAATTCGTTAGCTTTAAATTAATATTTTGGTATGGGTGATAACAAAAGAAAAAACACCTGTTTCGTAATTTTCTCAGATATTTTAGTGTATAAATTTTAATGATGTTCAAAAATAACCCTGTATATTTTCGTATAAATCAGTATTTATTTACGGTATTTATTTATTTTATTTATTTATTTATTTTATTTATTGATCACCAACAAGGTTACACTAGCACATACAACAACACTGAGGTAATGCAATTATTACACTTGTTAAGTGAAAACTTAATTAAAGGTGACGACGACATGCATTTACACAAAACAACACTTATAGAAAAAAAAATACAAACTAATATTAAAAAAGAAAAAGAACAAGCTATGAATTTACACAAAAAGAAAATAAATAAATAACTCAGCCCTATTTATGGTGTCAGTTTGTTTAAACATATACATTTTAATTTACATAAAGAATCTGAAAATACATCGATATCAGTGGACTTTGACAGTGAGTTGTAGTTTTTGAACATTCTATTTAATGAAGAGAATAAACTTAAATTAGTCTTAGAGTTCCTAGTAAGGAATAAGTTATACCTCGATTTTCTTGGCATTTTAATGGGGATACTTATATCAACCCTAGAGAGTAAATCAGGACAATCCAAAATACCATTAACTAGCTTGTACAGAAAAACATTGTCTAGCAAAGCACGACGATCTTCGAGAGAAGTCATTTTGAAGTAGCTAAGCCTGTCCTTATAATGAGGTAGTTTTTTGGCAAGATTGAGACTGAACGAAAGATGCCATAGAAATCGTCTTTGAATCCCCTCAAGCTTTTTGACATAAACATCATAGTGTGGATTCCAAACCACGCTGCAATATTCTAGACCACTACGTACAAGTGCATTATACAAAACTATTTTGGTTTGTGGTTTTCTAAAATCTTTACAGTTACGTAAAACAAAACCGAGGATTTGGTAAGCTTTTTTTACTATACTGTTAATGTGTAAGTTGAATCGCAACTTTGCATCCACCATTACTCCCAAATCACGTATGCAGTCGAGTTTTTTTAAAATTCCATCTTCGATAGTATACTCTCTTGCGAATGACGTTTTTTTACGGCTAAATTGGATCACAAAACATTTGTTTGCATTAAGAGCCATACCATTCTCATAGCACCACTCAACTAAACTATTCAAATCCCTTTGAAGAAGGAACACATCACTGATCGTGTCAACTTGTTTTAAAATTTTAAGGTCATCAGCGAACAAATAACATTTAGAATTTTGGAAGCGCTCATGCGCTCTCCCATTCACAGATATAGCTTGGTTCTAGTTAGCTCTGTTACTGATTTGAAATGTGCATCGATAGAGTTGCTCTTGGCACAGAATTCACATCTGGAATCAGCTTATCTTCGCCGCCTGCACTGAAGACATCTGATTGTGCATATTGCTCGAATTACACAGCGGAGTTTCTGCGAGAATTATTGATGAGGCTTTTACCTGTAGGAAATAGGATATTTTCTGTAGGTAGGTACATACGCTCTTAATATAAACATGGCGTGAATGTAAATGCAATGTTTCCAATATGAATTCGTTTTAATAAAAACAGGGTTAAAATATTTTCTGAAATGGGAAAAGTAAACAGACATTCCTCATTTTTATACCTTGATGATGAGTAGGTATATAATTGACATTACCTTTTTTACCCAACTTCAGACGTTAAACAAAAGCCCCCTTATTACAAAACGTGGACTAAAGTTAGACCTGGTTTAAAATTCATGCTGATTCTGTATTTCATTTGGAAAAAGAAAGTGACAGCACCAGTTTTAAACCAGGACTATTTTAGTCTACGTTTTGTAATAAGGGGGTATATGTTTTGTTTTAGATTATGTCATTTAGCAAGATAATATTACAATAATCTATATATATAAAATTCAAAGTCCTGACTGACTGACTGACTGACTGAGATATCAACGCACAGCCCAAACCGCTGAATCTAGAGACTTCAATTTTTGCACATAGATACGTAATACAGTGTAGGCATCCACTAAGAAAGGATTTTTGGAAATTCCTGTGTCAGCCTTTTTTGACAATTCCACCCCCGAAGGGGTGAAGAGGGGGATGAAATGTTGTATCTGGAAAGTACTTCATTAAATTTATTATTTAGGCTTATGGTCGGAAAGTAAAACAAATAAGCAAACACATCTTTCGTATTTTTTCGAAAATCAACCACTTAGTGGTTAAATGGGATAAATAAACCTAAAAATCGATTCCGGATATCGTTATTGAGGTTTTAATGGATGACGATTGCAAAAATGGCATTTATTTTGATGTTTAACACGCTGAACATGATTCAACCCCTAAAAGGTTGCAATAGGGGTGACATTTTGAATGAAAAATCAGGGGTAAAATGGCCATTTCAACTTGAAACTTAGTAGACTTACTTCTTAAAACAAATAGGCAACCGATTTCGTAATTTTCCCAAAATCAAACCCAGGGGGTAAATAGGGTATAGAAACCTAAATCATCTTATGTAGCCTAAAAGTTCTTGGTACTCAGAACTAACTTTTTGATTGTGAAACAGATATTTGTTATTTACTAGCTTCCGCCCGCGACTTCGTCCGCGTGGACATTCGAGAAAATACTTAGGGGACATAAAAATATAGAATATTTTTGATTCTGGTTATTGGTCCCCTAAGTATTTTCTCGAATGTCCACGCGGACGAAGTCGCGGGCGGAAGCTAGTTGCTTTATATTATTGTTGACGGAGTGGCAGTTATAAGCTACTGGAATGAAAAAATATACTGATATAGCCAAAACTGACACGACTACGATATCTATAAAGAGAGGTTGATTTGTAAAGTTGTTTGAATAAATGGTTAAAAATACAGAAAATAAAGTTGAATTCATTTCTGTACTAAAAATAATAAGCTCTGGGCGTCCTTCGATATTTGTCTACAGAAGTCACGCAATGCGGCAAAGTAATAAAGAATCTCCTGAAAATGTTCAGAATATAAAATTTGAGATAAAACTTAAATTAATATGAGTATTGCACAGCGAGTTTCGTAGTGATAAATCGTATTTATTTGATTCCCCTATTTCAAGTACTTATTACGGGCATCGTCATCTATACAAATAAATGAAATTGGAGTGTCTGTTTGTAATATTAAAATAACCACTTTTTACTACATGCACATTATTATATATACGGTACATATACCAAAATAACATTTTTTACAATTTTTGTCTGTCTGTCTATCTGTTTGTTCCGGCTAATCTCTGGAACGGGTGGACCGATTTTGACGGGACTTTGACTGGCAGGTAGGGGATGTAATAAGAAGTAACTTAGGATACTTTTTATCCCGATACTCCCACGGGAACAGGAACCACGCGGGTGAAACCGCGGGCGGCCGCTAGTCCTATAATAAAAATACAGGGTGTTAGTTTGTTCAGTTGCAAGCCCGAAACCACAGCTTGTACTCATAAAATTGAACAACTTTCCCCAAGAAACATGGGTCGAAATCAGAAAAAAAATTTAGGTCCTTTCATACAAAATCGATCAGATGACAGTGCAGTTTGTATGGGAGACCAAAAATATTTTTTTCACATTTCAACCCGTGTTTTTGATCTATGATCTTTTTCTGTGTAGTATGGTGTGGTGATTAGTTAGGTTCAATAACATACCTATGTAGTAGGTTGCGATAGCTGCGTCATGTTCGTGAACGGTAGCCCATGCACGAAAACTGTCGCTAAAGTTATTGTAAACTGGTAAACTATACCATCCGTCAATAGCTGTCAAAGTGCTAATGTCAACAATCTATTGAGTTTTAGATCCTTTTCCGACCGAAAGAGGCGCTGCTCTGGTTTTCATCTTACTAATATTATAAATCTGAAAGTTTAGATGTTTGGATGTTTGTATATTTGTTACTCAATCACGCCACAACGGCTGAACGGATTTGGCTGAAATTTGGGACACAGATACTTTGTAGCCTGGAGAGGAACATATGCTACTATTTATCCCGGAAAAATATCACATTCCCGCGGGATAACGTCGTGTAGTCCACGCGGGCAAAGCCGCGGGCGGAAAGCTAGTACAAAATAATACGATCACGATAACAATTACGATAGCGACGACGATAACGATTACAATAACGGTACCTAGTTCTCAGGTTGTCTGGAAGAGATCGCTCTTAGCGATAAGACCGCCTTTGCCCACATAATTGTAAGTATATTACTTGATTCTGTTGTTTATGTACCTGTATCTTTGTGTCAGCAATAAAGTGTTTATCTATCTATCTATCTATCTAGTTTTTCGTGCTAAGTACGCGACTACGGCGAAGCAAAAAGGAAGGTATATGATTTGTATGTATGTGGATGTGTCATGTATGTTCTTGTCCACTGGTTATATGCTAAGTAACGTCACAATAAATTCAATATGGCGCAGTTAAATTCAATTAGCACATTTCAAATATGTATACAGTATTAGCTGTAACTCGCGGCATACATTCGTTAATTGGGAATCATTAAATAAAAAAACACGGCTCAAAAGTTATTACCTACCAATGTAAAATTATAAATCATCTAAAATATATGAAGCGGCTCTGCAAATGAGTACTTTATCACAAAATTATGACTCCAAAATAATATAAATAAAAATTAAGTTCAAAAACTCGACTACTGAAAATCACGCTCTATAAAGTATAAAACAAGTTATAGAAACATGTTATTTTAATTTTTAGCTTCTTTGCATTCACAATGCAATCTTTATAATAGAAAAATGGAAAATGAAGTATTTAGAAAAAATCGACCCGTCTCACAACTGGCTCCGATGGGACTCGAACCCACGACCTTTCGCTTTCCGGGCGACTGCTCTAACCACTGAGCTACGGAGTCGCTACGAGAAGCGTCGAATTTATCCAATACTTCTTACTCGCTGTATAGTCAGCGTTTATTTCATCAATGTGGAGATATTACTACCCTCACACGCGATCGATTTTTTCTAAATACTTCATTTTCCATTTTTCTATTATAGAAACATATTTTAATGTATCTAATAAAAAACATATTCATAGTGATGTTCAAAGGATAGCCGTGGTCGTATGTCACTTACTCTACCAAAACAATACATTCTAGGGAAGAGTGTTTAAATAAATAATATATGCTTCTTTAGCTTGTTTGATACTTTTTAGAGCGTGATTTTTCAGCAGTCGGGTGTTAGTTTTTGTATGTTTGTAGTCGTACCGTTGTTTATCAACGCTGAAACTTGATTATAATTTTATTTCTAAAACTGCTCTTTAAGTACTAAATTTTACAATCACAATCTTTGTGCGGTTGTTAACACTCAACAATTTACAAGAAAGTGGCTATAACCTCGCGATTAGTTCCATAAGGTCGACTTTAGGAATATTGAAGCTAAATCTAAAAACCGAACCGGACAAAGACTAGTTAGATTATGGCTCTAGCATCTTTATCAGTTCAATAATTATACCTTTTATTGAGATTCACTTTCAAAAGTTCATTTGTTTAAAATAATATAATTTGATTATATGATATTATACTGTCCATAGCTGGATGAACACGAAAATCATCAAACGTAATTTTTTTAGGCTTCGCATACCTACCTACAGACATACCATATTTTTTGTAAGAACAAAATGCAATGATAGCAATAGCTGAGGATGGGCTATTTTGAATGAAAATGTGATTTTAGTGTGTATTTTGAACGTATTTCTTTCTTCCTTACGCACCTATTTTTGAGTAAAAAATCTTTATGTTTCAAAAACATTATATCCTTTTATCAAATTTCAACAAATAAGCTTAGGTCTCAAAAGCAGCACTGAATATGTAGATGATATAATTTGATTGCACGTGAACATACTAGTTGTTAACATTTTAAGGACTTACGTGACTTGCACTCATAATATTTGCGTGCTCAACCCTCACCGGATGAGCTTACATGATAATAAAAGAATTTGCTTCAGCATTTATGTTTGTGTCTGTATTCCAAGTTTGTGTGTCTTGTGTTACTTTAATACAAAGGTTTTGGGCTTAAAACAATGTTTGGTAAGTAGATGCTTTTTTTTTATTTTAAGTGATTATTCGATACATCTATCATAATATATAAGGTGGAAGCGCACTACTCCCGTAATCCTCATTGACTGAGGAACTGGCTATCCTTGTCTCTAGCTGCCGAAATACAATAATGTTAAAAACATCAATGTTATGGCGTCAGACTTAGATAAGATGGTGGTAGCTAGCCAAGCACACAAAGAACAAGTCCTATCTACCACCAACCAAACAGAATATAATATGTACCCCCAATGGGAATCGAACCCGGGACCTCTGGGTCTGATACCGGTGGTGTGTACCACTAGACGACAGAGGTGGTAACTTTTGTAACAGTAAATACTCCATCACATGTTTACCTATTGTTGGAACTAAAATTATGTTGTAACTACCAGCCGCATTGCATTGAAAATAACTATCTCTAATCGTATCTCGACTCAATTTATCTAGTGGTGAAATAGGTTTTGTACTACAAGTAAAATAGTAAGTGCACGCAAATAACTCGGAAGCATGTAAGACTTTCATCTTTACTGCCTTTACTTCCACTACAATACATATCTGAGAGGCGGTACTTCTTACTTATATGGATGCCTCGATACTAGTGGTAAATGTTTATCAACCGTTCGTTTCTATATAAATGTTTGGCAATGACAACTGAATTAACCGGCCTTTGTTCACGAATTAAAGGTAAAGTTGCCTATCGAATTTAGTGTATTTGTAAGCGGAAGTAGGGGCCGCTGTCAGATTAAGCAAGGATCCGGTGAAGTATCTTAGTATACTATATAGGGAGAATTAGGTAAACAGTTCCCGGACTTAATTCCATTTCCAATCTGACATAAAGTTTTTAAGTCCTTTAAGTTGGTGATGAAGTTTATGCACAATCAATCCTACTTAACCACTAAGTAGTGGCCACCCGCGGTTTTACCCATGTGGTAGCTGGAAATTATCGTGATAAAACATAGCCTATGCCACTCAAGAAGAATATAGCTTTCTAAGTGCGAAAGAATTTTTAAAATCTTTCCAGTACCTACATACCAAATTTTAGAGTTTATCCAGTGCAGACACAGACACAAACAAACAAAAAATCAATTTATTCGTCTTAATAATATTTATATTTTATATATATTTCTTCTGTGCGTGTGTATGTAACTGAAATCCTCCTAAACGGTTGGACCGATTTTATGTGAGCCTTCAGGTGGATTCGAGAATGGTTTAGATTTACAATTTTTACCTGGTAGGTGTTGTGCTGTCGAAGGCAGTACGAAGTTTTCCGGATCAGCTAGTTTTAAGTATAAGTATAATAATAATAATAATAAAGCTTCTTTATTCCATACTTTGACATAGCAAAAACTTAAATTTGTTAGTATTTTAATATTTAATATTAGTATTTATATTTGAGTATTGCATATAAATACTAATATTAAATATGTAATAATATAATATAATGCATATCCTGCATTCATTCATTCATACATTCTACTATAGGGATTTCACAAAAAGTAGGTACCGAAAGAATTAAAACTTATCTTGTTTTAGTTAAATCAAGAAATTTACCATCTATTTAGTTTTTATCGCAACAACATGCAAAATATCTTGAAAATCGCTTAATTTGTTCATACTGACGAATTGGCGTGTGTCTGTTTATTATTTCTTAATATGATCAATCGTGTAAATTGTTTTATCTACACTCATGTTATAATATTCGAATTATGAACTCATGCCTGAACGTATACTGATACACTTTATGCCATAGTCAACTTTAAAAAATAAAGCTGCTGTATCCGGGTGTTTCATAATGACCATTATGCAACACCCGGATACAGCTGTCACTCATTATAAAACACTTATATTTCTTAAATTTACAGTCTCCATGGCAACCGTAGGATTTACCGGCCCTGACTTCCAACTCTTTCAAGCATTATTATCTAATACCTACCTCGGGTAATGTTTATTATTTGCCTTTTGTTTTATAGTTTTCGGTGTTACATCGCTAATACTACAGTATAACATCTGCAAAAAAACCCATTAAACATATTTGCATCACGTTAATAAAGTATTCAACGCAACCCTTTTTTTCTCACCTCCCTTTTCAAACATTCATCTTTGTTTAATATTTTTCTGTGTACATACTTTAATTGGTTCAGCTATCTCCGTTCATTATAACACGGTTATCTACGACCTAAATCTGACTGAGTCGAGAGAATGGATTTTGTCGAGTCAGCACAAGCTCAAAGCTGAATTATCGGCACCTTGCCGTTCCGTCTCATTTGCCCGCGTTTGCACTTCGCTTTTGGAACGAATCGGTGCAATTTTCATTAGTTACTGCCTCTGAGGGCCCTTGTTGACAACACTGTGGAACTGGATATTGATTGACTATGTGTGAAAAAAATTGCGCGGTGTTTTACAGTTAAGCTCCTGCCATATAGACGCGACTAAGACGTGCTTGCAAAGCGGAAGCGACGCCGGAACGTTAGTAGCGAGTAGTAGCGAGGCGGACGCTGTCAATTTATTTCACACGTTTTATCTTAAGCGTGACACAACACAACGCGGACACTCAGCTCACGTCTCGGCAAATCGGGGAAGCAAGCATGCATCGCCCCACTTCGCGTCGCTTATAGCTTTGGCCGAAGCTATGTTTAATTTTATTAATATTTCAATAAAGCAAGAGCCGTCCGTAATACTAACGAGTGAAGTAATATAATCTTTGAATACAGATTTATTTAAATTAATACGGTAAATATAATGATTGTCTGTTTTTGGTCATTTTGATGAGATAAGTCGCCGCCGTCTGGTCGCTTAATGCAAATACCACCAATAAAAGCCGTTTTTTATTTTATTGTACAAACTTTCTGAAAACTTACTTCCAAGCGAGCACAAGAACCTAACATTTACAATGAGTAAGACTTTTAACTACTTGTGATGTTTAAATAAGATTAGGAAAAATAATCGTTAGAAATTTCTAACTAATAACTAAGTTAATAAAGTTTTAATTAACTAAGTTAACGATCTATTTGATTCTATTAAGACAATCAGAAATAACAGATAAAATTATGATGCTAGACGAAGGTTCCAGTCAACTTTATTCAATACTAGCGGATCCTCGCGGTTTCACCCGCGTGGTTCCCGTTCCCGGGGAATATCGGGATAAAATATAACCTATGTCACTCGGGAAGAATGTAGCTTTCTAATGGTGAAAGAATTTTCTAAATCGGTCCAGTAGTTTCGGAGCCTATTCGATCCAAACAAACGAAACAAACAAACAATCAAATCTTCTTAATATTAGTATAGATTCATAGAATACGTAGTATATGTACTCAATTCTTCAAAATATAATACACACGCTTATGAATTAACTAGCTATCCGCCCGCGGCTTCGCCCGCGTGGACTACACGACGTTATCCCGCGAGAATGTGATATTTTTCCGGGATAAAAAGTAGCCTATGTTCCCTTCCAGGCTACAAAGAATCTATGTCCCAAATTTCAGCCAAATCCGTTTAGCCGTTTTGGCGTGATTGAGTAACAAACATACAAACATCCAAACATCTAAACTTTCACATTTATAATATAGTAGGATTCTAAGATTTTCGCGCGTATCTTACCGAGAAATATTTTCCCTTATTTCATAATAGCCACACAAATTCTTCGCAGGCAATTTAATTGTTCTGTCAGAGTGCAGTCTAGTGCTGCACCTGCCCGTATGCACTCGGCTTAACATAAACAAGATAGAGCACGCCTGCCCACCGAGTACCCTTCACGTCCCTTATGCTCTGTTTCTCCATGGTTGACAAGTCTGCTTCATTTTGACTAGGAGGGGTACGATTTTTTTATGTCTTAAAGGTTAGTCTGTGGTTTCTTCAGTATTTTATACAAAGTCGTATTTCTGGATTTGTTAGACGTAGGTTGTTTGATGTTAAGAAATACTACGCGGTCGAAGTCTCGGGCATCCACTAGTAAAGTATTAAAATTTGATCTAAGTCAGAAATACGTCTACAGTTGCAATCGCATGAGTTTTTACATTTGAATTTGCGAACTACTTGTGCTACTACGCTCATAATAATCAACATAAGCACGTGGTCGACATGTAAGCCGTGATATTATGCTGTCGATTCTATATGAGAAACTATCTTTAATCTACATTTATCTATACTTTTATGCCAAATTGGAAAATAATGATTTTTATTTTGTTTGCTTGTATATTTGTAGTGGATAAATTCAATAACAACTGGACCGATTTTAAAACTTCTTTTACTATTAGAAAGCTAATTATTTTTTTTGAGTGACAAAGGTAATATTTTAAACCAATATTCCCACGGGGATGGGTACCACGCGGGTAAAACCACGCATAGCTCCTAAGATATGATATAAAGCATATTGATGAAGAAATGTTTTCAAGACTGACGACCGAATAAGACCAAAAATATTAATTACTAAGGCTGGATTTCACCAAACTTTTATTCGAAAAATTACGCTTACTCTCGGATACTAATGTCAAACTAGTATGGGTATGGGTTTTGACATTACTATCCGAGAGTAAGCGTTATTCTTGGAATAAAAGTTTGGTGAAATCTAGCCTTAAGTCATGTACCTGTTCTTAAACATATTTAATGGACAGTGTGCTCCAGTGCTTGCATTCGCGGCAGTTTGCACCGACATGCGTAAACCAACTGCCATGAATACTAGAAAAAAAGAATCGACTACCAAAGTAGGTGTACGACGGAAAGATAAAAGAGGCACGCTTATTCACTCGTTGCAAATAGGAGCGTGTAAATCGCAAAACAACGTCGTCATCATGAAAGATTAGACAGGAAGACAAATGGCTAGTACCAACGGCAATACACACGTTGTGTTCACTGTATTGTTTCGTGATGGGACTTCTTTTAGGGTACTGTGTTTAGGCATTACGATGAGACATTTTTCTGCAAAAAAACTTGTGACGAAAATAGGCCACACTGAAATGTAGGCCACATTATAAATCTTGTAAAGTCTTGCTTTAGACCACGACGTCTCAGCGAAATATTGCTGTATAAATATTCTTCCCTTATCTGGCACTGCTTGCATAAAGCGGTAGCTCCACTGCCAGCTGGCGAACGAGCTAATATGCTGAACGATGTAACGTTTCACATCCTTTCATACTTCGGTTCACAGCGCAACCGATGTTACTCGCCTCTCTCTCTATCTCTCTCTCTCTCTTTCTCTATATCTCTCTTTCTCTATCTCTCTTTCTCGCAGTATGAAAAGAGGTGAAAGATCAAATCGCTCGGCTCGTTAGCTCACTCGCCAACTGGCAGTGTGGCTTTCGCTTAACTCCTTTCACGCGTTTCCATAATATACTATTGAAGTCGGTGCACTCGTTTTGTAAGCACAAGCATTTCAAACCACGTTGCGTGAAATAGTTGAACTAGTCTTTGATTAGGTATATTTCATCAACTCGAAATCGTTTTAATTTTGTAACAAGAAGAGGTAAAGTTCCGCCGCCGGTGGTTTGCAAAGCCCCACAGCGTGAGGTGACCTTGTAAAGAAAAGACCTGGCAAGAAACTCGTCAAGGGCTTTTTTAATTCTGTGTTGTGAAAAATTATCTTATCGTATTTTATGGATACAAAGATATAAAAAGCTAAAATTATCTGCGTGTCATTATCAAATAGTAAAAAGTTTTTATTTATCGTGACTTCCACCACCACATTTTCCAGATCGCTTTAAAAATATTATCCTGTTGCATTGGTACCTAATTCTAGGGATTGGATATGAAAAAAAAAACAACAGACTTACGCATGCGAAATGAGTATACTTGTACGCTACGATGCAGCACCGAAACGACTTTAAACAAAACAAAACACCACATGTAAAAATATAATGAACCATACGCATATTGAACCTTTTTCCATTCTACCGCGCGGTCTTACCCAAGTTTTTCTTTTTTCCCATTTTATTGCTCCATTTGCGCAAAGCACGGCTTGTCCCTGCATCCGGCCCTCCCCAGGGTCGTAATTAGGGTCCGCCGCACGACTAATTGAATAAAAACAGTGCATAATTAACGAATATAGTCTCAGTGCCGTGTTGGTTCAAGTTCAAACGACATTAAACTGGATTTGGAGGGAAATTACTGAGACAAAAAAGTTTATATTCAGATTAACACTCTGGCTGAGTGAATGTGTTCTTCAGCTTGGGGTTGGGCATGAAGTATTTTTTTTAAGAATTACTGTACCGTGAAAATAATGTAAGTATGTAACTGTAAATTTATTCAAAAATTCAATCTATACTTACTTATAATATAATATTATAAAGAGGAAAGATTTGTATTTTTGTATGTAACGAATAAACTCAAAAAGTACTGGACCGATTTAGAAAATTCTTTCACCGATAGAAAGCTACAGTCTTCCCGAGTGTCATAGGCTATATTTTATCCCGATATTCCCACGGGAACGGGTACCACGCGGGTGAAACCGCGGGTGGCCGCTAGTAAGAAATAATTACGTTACAAATAACTGTCTTTCTAACTAGTGACTTTTCTCGATGTAACTCTGAAGTAATTCGTTGGATTTTGGTATGGTAAGATAGGTTGCTTAGAAGTTTATAAAGAGTTTATTTTGAAATATATTTAAAGTAGATTTAATTAAGTTACACGTTAAACTTCCTACTAAAGCCCGGTTCCTATTCTATCAGTTTTGCTAACGAAAGGAAGTTCGTAAGCTAAAACCACAAATTTTTCATTATTTTTGGTTATTTGTCATTGGGAGCAAGAAAACGGACGACAATTTATACAAACCCCATATTCATTCCCTCTTAACTTCAATCACCCCCAAATTAGTATCATGATTACTCACGCTTAATTACTGTGTGAATAATTAAAATGGCTCCTGAATCTAATCTCTAATATATAACAGATAGTTAAAGAAAGCTTTGAAATGTCTTACAAGCGAATAATGAAGCCATGTAGATCTTAAGATAGCAGCAAAATTCGTTTCTTTAGCCACTCAGTTAAATGATAAGCGAAGCGATTAAAAAACCTCGTAGTTAAATTTCTTTTTTTTTATTGCGTCCAACTTGTTAAATTAAGAAATTTAGTAGAGGCCTTGAATTTTTTATAATTAGTCAAATCTTATAAGATACTATTTTTTCCCGTAGATATTATATATTTTCCTGCCGTAAAAAGTACTCTATATAATAGTATGTATTCTAATTTAAATCATCCCGATCTGTTCCGCCGTTTCGTTGTGAGTTGAGTCAAACATCCAAACTTTTGCATTTGCAATTACAGTTTGTGCAAACAAGCTTCAAATGAATTTTTCCTCTAATTGCGAAATACTAAACTAAAAGTTTTTTTTATTAAATAGACTGATTGAATGTTAGTTATTTAAATTTTTACTTTTTTGCATTCACAATGCCATTTATATTATTGAATAATGAAAAATGTAGTATTTTGGAAAAATACCCGCCCGGAAAGCGAAAGGTCGTGGGTTCGAGTCCCATCGGAGCTGGTTGTAAGACGGGTCGATTTTTTCAAAATACTCTGATTGAATGTTATTTTTCAACCTAGAAAAGTAACGCAGTTTTTCCCATCCCATACGAATAACTTTGTGTATATGGTGATTTATTTTCTATTATAAATTTTTCTAGAGAGTTTTATGTTGGTGAACATTGTTGCAAGCAATCACTAATACATTTTAAGTCACTTAATCCACATCACTGTAACAGGTTAACGTTATAGCCTTATTCAACAATAAAGCAACCACCGAAGCTCACTTTATGAACTAATAAAATACCAACGGCGTTGTTTAAAGTTCAGGATGCCGGGTCGTAATGAATTAAAATACTTCTGGGCAGCGGTCGTTTACCAAAAGTTGATGTGCTTAAACAAATGCCGAAAGCAGGGCCCCGTAATCATACATTTAATGGTTCCCATAATGACCTCGTAAAGTAGTAACTGCGGGCCCCAAACAACATAAATACTCAAGTTCGTTTTCGCGGAACTCAACTTTCATTTTTACCAAAGCAGGACTTATTATGGGGAAGGTAACTGGGAGATATGGACGGTAAGGTGTGGAATTATAAAAAAATGAGGAGCAATGGATTATTTACTTTATGCGTGACCTGGCAGTCGTTAAGCTCCTCACACTTTTTAGATCACTTCATGAGAATTTATAACGGGATTTGGTGTTATTAAGATCTGAGACGAATTGACGGTATTGTGAGCATAAGAACGTTAACGCAGTGCATCCAATCCGAATCAGATCCGAGAATAGTCAATTTGGAATAGCTGTAGATTATTTGGTGGTAACTGAACTGAATTCCATGTAGTACGTTTAATTACTACGAAATTTGACAATAATTACATCCATCCATGATCCATCCTGACATACAATCAATCATCTTGAACATAATAATAATAAACAGGCGATAGCGTTGAGGACGTTCTTTCCAAGACTTGACTATTCCACTTTGAACACAGAACATGATTTTTTACCAAATAGCAAAAACAAGAGACACGCAGCATTAACAAGAGTTTGTCTAAACGTGATTGACCCACTAGCAAAAAAAAAACACACGATTTCGTCAAAAGTAGTATAACCCAAATGACAAGGCCCTTTCAAAATAAATAGTTTTAGGAACAATAAGTTTTTGTAAAAATTTAATTTTATGACAACCTTTTTTGCTGACTGTACTTTAATATTGTATTGTCTCTAAACTAAAACTGTGTACAAAAGGAGGTCACTAAAATCTGGCCAGTTAATGTACCGAGGTACACTTTATGGAAAAAAATACTCTATGAAACGGTGAATAATAAAACAGGGTCTACTTTGTTTGTTAGTTATTTGATAAAGGCAAAAAATATAATTTCAGTTTGAAAAAATACGCCATTTTTGACTCTGTCTATGATAAATAATCTGTGATACGATTATGAATATAATCTGTTTGTACTCAAAAAGCTGTCAAAAAGCGTTTTGTTACTTGCAAAGAGACAATTTATTTGCTGATTGTAATATTATTATTTTCTATTTTTTATTGTTTTACGCCCATTAAATTACGTGTTGATAAAAATGGACGACAAGTAGCTATGCATTAGCAATAATTAACAGCATATAAAATATTTTTAACAATATGGGTATGAACATGGGCTTCATTTGACATTTGAAGCCTATATTATGCCTATATAAAGACAAAATATGGGCTTCAAGTGTCAAATGAAGCCCATGTCCATATCCATATATTTTAGCCGGTAGACTCCCAGAAGTCTGATACTAAACGCAATTGAACATCCAATGTTACCACATAATAAAAATGTGTTACAAGTAATTAACAACTTTATTAATTTATTATCTAGTTTTATCTAAATATAAAAGTAAAATGATACGTTTTTCGGAATCCTCGATTTTTTCTCTACATATTGGTACCTATGTACCTCACGGTACAAACATGGCCAAAGATGTATGGACTATTAGTGACCTCCTTTCAGCTCCATCGGACACTGGGAAGTAGGTCAAATTAAGCTTGCAAGATTTGTCCCCCACTAACTAACAAACTAACTAACTAACATGGCAAGTTAATAAAAAGGTTGTAAAATAGATTAGTCCAGTCCAGAAGTATTTCGGTAGCACTTGCGTAACTAGTATTTTTTCCTTAAATTTTGTCAATTTTAAGTTTCTTCCATTTTTCCTCAAGAGAATGTTCTCTCTTGAACGCGGCTATTCAAATTAACCGCGTCAAAACTAGATTATTCCATTTCAAATTAATGGTATATTCAATATATTAATGCTACATTTTTGAAACCTGTAGAACACATTGAGTATTCTGGTCGTGTACATTATTCAACCGATTATTTGATCAAAATACATAGCTGCAAACCTAAAAATGATTTTTCTCAAATCACAAGAGTCGGACGCAGCACCTTTGCATCATTTTCTAGTTAAACTCATCTGTATCGTTCTTAAATCATTATAATATAGTATTATATGACTTAAGGAATCGCTACTCTAGTACCGCAAGCCGCGTAGTAATTTATAAAAGTACTAGTAAGCGTATTTTAACCCTACGCTGTTCAATATCGTCTACAACATGTTACAAGCTTAAACTTCGTCGAAAGCTAATATATCATTCATAAAAGTTAAACAAAAGTCGGCGACACAGCCAATCGCGGTCGTTTGTGCATTCACCGCAGGCTGTGATTAAACAAACAATCGGGCTCGGCAGATCCGTAGTTAAGCCGTTAATACCGTGAATCAACCCTGTGAGCCCGACTCATTTTAAACCCATTTTGAGCATGCTAATCAACTGGTTTCCTCAGCTTTAATAAAAAATTTGGGGTAGGTATTTGCCAAATGAAAAACAGAAAAAATGTTTTACAGAAAAATAATTTTAGCCTCAAGATGCGTTACAAAAATCATAAGTGAGTAAGCCTGTGAGCCTGACTAATTTTAAACCTATTTCGAGCATGTTTATTAACTGGTTTCTTCAATTTTAATAAAAAAATTGGGGTGTTTGCCAAAAACATAAAAATGTGTTTTGCAGACAAATAATTTAAGCGTCAAGTTACGAATAGGCTATACGATATACTAAAACATAACAAACAATCGAGATCAACCCTATTTAGCCCGAGTCATTTTAAACCCATTTTGAGTATGCTAATAAACGTTTCCTCACCTGAGTTGTTGTAGCAATTACAAAAAAACAAAAAATTAAATAAACTATTTCCAAACCAACACACTTTCTTACTTAAGCTATCTTATTATTACGTCATTCAAAAAGGAAAGAGTTACGTCAAACTACAAAAGCCTTATCTACATGGGTAGAGAGTAAACTTTATAGTAGCAAGGTAGAGTAAAGTGCTACAAACTTAGTAGCCCTAGCAGATAAAACTGTTTTTAACGTAATTGTAATAGTAAACTATACCATCCGTCAAAAGCTGTCAAAGTACTGTTGTCAAATATCTATTCAATTGTTGTTCCTTATACGACCGAAAGAGACGCTGTTCTGGTTTTTCATACAAAACAAAATAGCTTCGTGATAATAGCCGCTAGCTACAAAAATAGCCGTCAACAGTAGGAAAAAATCTTTAGTTCCAAATATGACCACCGGGTCAGAGAAGTTTGTAGCACTCTACTATATCGTTTACTCTACCGACCCCTGTATGTACATCAGTCTTTATAGCAATAGCCATTACTTCCTCTACATTTTCCTCAATAAAGGACGACTGGCAAATCACGGTTATTTTCTTGCACATAGTAGTACCGCTAATAACAGTTGGTTTGGGTCCGCTGTTAACACAATACAAACAACTAAAAGAAATTATCAGTCGACGATCTGAATGTTTTTCGCCCGAACGCTAATTATCTTTGGGAGCGTCTCAAACATCATGGTATCTCTTTCATACGTTTGACATTAAAAGTGACAGGGCGATGTGTGAGACGCTCCCAAAGATAAGTAGCGTACGAGTATTCGGGCATTAGTGTTCGAAATGAAACAATTTTCATGAGTTTCCATTTAAAATCCGTTTGATTTTTGAGAAGGTATAGGGTGAAAGCCCTAGTTTTTGCTACGGGCAAAGAATATATATCGATACCTCCCGGCTCAAAGGGCGTAACCACCATTTTGGCCAAAATGAGTTTTGAATGCCATCTTATTCAGTTTTTTCTGCGCTATCGAACTGTATTTTTAAAGTTCTCAAATTCTGAAAACAATGGTGAATACGACCTCAAATTTTAAGGCTGGTAGTGCTGATTTTTTTGTATTTTTGGACGTAAAAGCGTAAACGACACTCTCAAATAAAATTGTAGGGCGTATATCCGTATGACTTAAAGCCATAAAGAATATACGCCCAAGATTTATTAAATTTTATCTTAACATTGGTGTTTACGCCCAAAGAGTTTTTGTGTTTTGAAATTGATAGAATCTTACGCCCCAGTCAGTTTGATTTGATGCAAATAAAATGGTATTTACTCCCATAATTTTTTTATATTTGAAAATATGTTATGATTTTACGCCCGAATAAAGTATTCTTGCAACTAGAACGTATAGAGTTAAATGGAATGTCAACACATACCGCGCGGGATAGCAGTGGGACGCGGTGCGGATAGCGGGGGTTACGCCCACGTGTGGTGTGGTCAGTGCAGTGACGATTAGTTTATAGAGTATAACATAAATAAATTGGTTTGAAAACAATCATTGTACGAAGTGCGCGCATTAATATCTAACATCTATGTGTTTTTATTACTTTGAAAAGCTATATGGTAGGTAATACAAATTTTATTACAAAGTGCTGAATGTGTTATCAAATAGTCATCATCATCATTTCAGCCGTAGCTCGACGCTCACTGCTAGGCATAGGCCTCCCCCAAGGATCTCCACAACGATCGGTCCTGCGCTGCCCACATCCAGCGGCTTCACGAATTGACCAGATCGTTATTCCACATTGTAGGGGGCCTGCCCACGGAACGTCATCCAGTTCGCGGTTCGGCCAACCTTTCCGCTCCGACGGCTATGTATGGCTATCGGTTCTCCGCGCTATGTGTCTCGCCCACTGCTATTTCAACTGAGCAATCCTTCGAGCGATGTCGGTTGTTTTAGTTCTCCTGTGGATCTCATTAATTCGATCGAGCAGGGAAATACCAAGCATCGCTTTCTCCATTGCTCGCTGGGTGACCTTGAGCCTTCTTATAAGACCCATAGTAAAAGACCACGTCTCGCTTTCATAAGTCATAACTGGCATGGCAGCACACACTGGTCAAAGACCTTAGTCTTGAAACATTGATGAATTTTGGATGCAAATATATGTCGAAGCTTCCCGAACGCTGCCCATCCGAACTGGATTTGACGAGAGATCACTTTCTCTCGTCGAATCTAGCTCGAATTCGGACTCCAACTCGAAGTTGGACTTCCTAATTGGACTGTCTGTCCCAGGTAGACATAGTGGTCAACAACTTCGAGTATAATGTTTCCAACATTAACAGGAGCGGATGCAACATGGGCATTGGACATGATTTTCGTCTTATACATTTTCATCTCCAGACTCATTCTTTGAGAAGCATTACTGAGATCTTCGAGCATTGTGTTCAGGTTTCCCAATGTCTCAGCCAGGAGAACTACATAATCGGCAAACCGTAGGTGTGTTAGGTACTCGCCATTGATGTTGATGCCGCATCCTTTCCAGTCCAGGAGTTTAAAAATATCCTCCAACGCAGCTGTGAACAGTTTCAGAGAAATATTGCTCCCTGTCGCACACCTCGCTGTAGTAAGATAAGATTAGAGCTCTGGTTCTGTAATCGGACCGAGACGTGGTGGAGTTTTGGTATAGTACCTCAGCACCTCGATGTACCTGTAGTCTATATGGCACCTCTAGAGAGACTGCAGTACTACCCATGCAAATCTATCAAATCAAAGGCTTTCTCATAGTCCACGAACGCCAAGCATGGCAATTTATATTCTTCGGTCTTCTGTATAACTTGCCGCAGCGTATAAATGTGGTCTATAGCCTTTTCGGAACCCGGCTTGATCTGGAGGTTAGAAGTCGTCGAACCTGCGAGCGAGACGAATTGTAATGACTCTCGAAAATAGATATTATTGTAGATATGGCCAAAAAGCGAGATTGGTTCTTCAAGACAGTCTTATCACCCTTCTTGAAGAAAAGCATCACATCGCTTCTGCCCCATGCCTTTGGCTTTTTGCCCTCGAGAGTGACAGAGTTCATCTTTGCTGTAATGTGCCTTACATTTGACAATGCTATGAAGCTTTGCAAATTTTGTACCTTATGGTTAGTTAAATTTTCGGGCGGTGGGAAGTCATCGAACCTATTGATCGAGACGATTCGTAATGACCCTTGAAAACTGCTTGTAGATATGGCTCTGAAGTGCGGTTGGTTGGTAGTTCTTCAAGAGAGCTTTATCACCCTTCTTAAAGAATAGCATCGCATCGCTTCTGCCCCATGCCTTTGGAATTTTGCTCTCGAGGATAACAGAGTTCATCATTGCTGTAATGTGGCTTACATTTGACAAAGTTATGAGGCTTGCAAATTTTGTAGGTTATGGTTAGTTAAATCTTACTGTGTAGAAAATAAATAATTTGTAGTTAAACAATTAATTTTTCTTATTAATCTTTCCTTCCTTAGGACCAACCTTCTTTAGGACTTGCCAACAATCAAGATTGTTTTGCAATATGAAAAAGTTTAGCCTTTTACTCCTAACTTTTTTCTAGTGAATTACTATAAAATACCAAATTTATTTTGCCATAACAAAAATCCAAAAATAAAAATCTTCGCTAGTTATAAATATCAGTATAGAATACAAGCCTCTGATGGACTAAGGGTTGCCAAATTGACCTATTCTACTTATAACAGTTGTAAGTATTGTAATATAAACCGAAACAATTTAATAACTAATAACAGAACGATAAAAACTACAGTTTTAATTTTGAAAGTTGGTGGTTACACCCTGCGTTACTAACGCAGCAGTCTTTTTTTGGCCATAAAAGACAGCGTTACTAACGCAGCAGTCATTTTATGGGGCGTAAAAGACATACATGCTTCATTTTGTGCGGCGTATCCACCAGCTAACTTTAAAATTATAAATATTTCTTAAGACATTATGTTTTGATATTATGCATCACAAAAATTAACGACTTTTGGTGTAAGAATCTTATTTATAGGATCAATAACAGCAAAGTTGTGACAAATACAAAATTTTAATTTTAGTTTTTTGGCTCTCCTGAAAAGTCGTGTTTTGGTGATTACGCCCTTTGAGCCGGAAGGTATCGATATGTTATGGACCAAGTGATAAATAGTGCCCGGTCATTATGAAAAATGCGCAATATGAGTATTTTTTCTTTTTTCCTTCTTCTTCTTTCTGTAAACAACAAGTGGTTTTGTGGTGCAAAAAAAAAATAACCACGAAATTTAATTACTTAAATTTCTAACCTATCACGTGTTCTACAGGACTTTCAAGGCAAACTCGCTTTTGCCCTCTCGTATTGCGCATTTTTCATAATGACCGGGCACTATGTATACTGCCCAATTTATCACTTGGTTCATAACATATACACTTACGCGAACTACGGGGCAGCCTCTTTTATTTTTCAAATTTATATTAATAACTTTTGAGTATTTAAGCTTTGTGGTAATAATAACTGCAGTTGACATTCCTTATGACACACAACATTGTTAGTTGATGTTCTCAAAGTGTTTATGCTTAATTCTTATACTTTACTAGCTTTTGTCCGTGACTTCGTTTGCATGATTAAATAGATGTGCGTTTATTTTAAAAAACACGGATTACCAATATAAGTATCAAGGTATTTATTTATCAGTAGACCTTATTTTTTTGTTCCATGCTCACTTATCTTCTGACCTAGTGGGTCAGAGTCTTTGTTCGCTTGGTTTTTACTCCAAAAATGGTGTCTCTACCTTCAGCTAAGTGCTACCCCGTAGTAGATAAAGAAAACTGAAATGGAAATGCCTTTACAAACTGAAACACCTTGTAGCACTCTGTATAATGGGAATTTTCTAAAACCCTTTCTTAGTGCTCACCTACACCATGGACGGTATCTACCCTCCAAAAATGGTGTCTCTGCCATCAGCCCTATTCAAATCCCCATACAATCTGGAACACCCTGTAGCACCCTGTATAATGGAAATTTTCCAAAATGCTTCCTTAGTGCTGACTTACACCATCAAAGGTATCTACCCTCCAAAAATAGTGTATCTGCCTTTACTCCTATTTAAATCCACATACAAACTGGAACACCCTGTAGCACCCTGTACAGCGGGAATTTTCCAAAATCCTTTCTTAGTGCTCACTTACACCATGAAAGATATCTACCCTCCAAAAATGGTGTCTCTACTTTCAGCCCTATACAAATCTCCATACAAACTAGAACATCCTGTATAACGGGAATTTTCCAAAACCCTTTCTTAGTGCTCATATACATTATAAAAGAAATCTACCCTCCAAAAATAGTGTATCTATCTTTAGCCCCTTACAAATCCCCATAGAAACTGGAACACCTTGTAGCACCCTGTATAAAGGGAATTTTCCAAAACCCTTTCTTAATGCTCACCACCACCATGAAAGGTATCTTATCGTGCCTTTAGTCTCTGTTATCTGCCTACCAAAAATGGTGTCTCTATCTTCTAACTCTTTACAAATTCTCATACAAACTTGAACAACCTGTAGCAGCCTGTATTACGGGAATTTTCTAAAATCCTTTCTTAGTGCTCATCTACATCATAAAAGGTATCTACAGTCTAAAAATGGTGTCTCTACCTTCAGCCGTTAGGGCTCTACGCCTATGCAAACAATGAATGAATCAATCAGTCAATCAATTTAGAGTTTTAAATGTACAGGATGATCTTACTTTATACATTCACAAAGCTATTTTCATAAGAGAAATAAAATGAATAAAACGACGCTAGACGATAGCGTAGAAGTACGTAGTTTTTATAACTTTTAGTATATGACAAATTTTCATATGAACAATACTGAGAGTGTGTTTCCTAGAAGCGGCCATAATTATCCAATTCAATAAAGCATCTAACGCGCTGACTTGCTCTAAATTCGGTTAGGGTAAGAAGCGTGTAACACAATAACATCTTTTTCGCAGTTGAACGACTGAACGATCTTTCATTTCACTATGGAGTGTTTCCGTACAGTTGAGGCGGGAAAACAGTATCAACATTTCCTCCTTCTTATTTCCTGAATTAATATCTTAGGTACATCTTATCTTATTCTTGAACCGCCCCGATTTCCCGCCATCTCTTTGCTAAGATCTTTCAAACTACGGAACAGATTTTCAATGCAAAGGTTCATAGTATTTATAATAGCTATATCTACATTGCACCCTTTGAAATGAAAAATTAAAACTTTCCTAAATAATTTTCAGTCAATTTTCACTGCACTTTTGACCCGTAATCCTACTTCCTACTAATATTATAAATGTGTAAGTTTAGATGTTTGGATGTTTAGATGTTTGGATGATTGTATGTTTGTTACTCAATCACGCTAAAAAGGCAGAACGGATTTGGCTGAAATTTGGGACACAGATACTTTGTAGCCTGGAGAGGAACAAAGGCTACTTTTTATCCCTGAAACATTTCACATTCCGGCGGGATTACGTCGTGTAGTTCACGCGGGCGAAGCCGCGGGTGGAAACCTAGTATGTATATAAAAAATACAATAGAGAGGGTCTACCTTTTATGACAGAACTTTTCATGTCATAATATTGTTATACATATCAATGGATGACAGAAACTTCATTTCGCAGAAAATCGTGTAGCAGACACTCATCTAGCATAACATACAGAACGAAGAAGTTTCTAGACAGAATCGTGTTTTGGCATAAATTTGATATTAAAGGTATATACTTAATATTTAAATGGCAGAACCATACTATCGCAGAAAGTTCACAGTCAGAATCTTCTTTATTCGTACTTTATCGTTACTTTATAACATTAAAAAGGTGAAAGTTTAGATGTTTGGATGTTGGTTACTCAATCACGCCAAAACGGCTAAACGGATTTGGCTGAAATTTGGGACACAGATACTTTGTAGCCTGGAGAGGAACATAGGTTACTTTTTATCCCGGAAAAATATCACATTTTCGTGGGAAAATGCCGCGTAGTCCACGCGGGCGAAGCCGCGGGCGGAATAAGTATAATAATTAAAATAGTGTATAATAATTAAAAAGCAGAAGCATCATATCGCAGAAAGTTTAAACTCAGAATCGTGTTTAAGAATACATAATGCAGAAATGTTAGGTACTTATAAATTTTGTCAATATTATGTTCATGAGTTCACAATTCGAATAATATACCTAACATAAGTGTAGGTTAAAGTTATTTTAAATGTGCTGTTATATGTTCAGGTATGAGTTCATAACTCCCGTGGGAATATCGGGATAAAATATAGCCTATGTCACTCGGGAATAATGTAGCTTTTTAATGGTCAACGAGTTTTCTAAATCAGTCCAGTAATTTCGGAGGCTATTCATTTCAAACAAACAAACAATCAAATCTTTCCTCTTTGTAATATTAGTATAAATACGTTTACTTTTTGAAAAGGTTTCGGTACTTACTTATCATCTCGTTATTAAATAGATTTCGAATGATAAATAAAAATATATTTAAAAGTAATATTTGAAAGGGTGTGTTATCTGATCAAGTCATTAAGTTTTTCTGAAGCGTTTATACAAAGACTAGAAGATTAATGATAGTCTGAATAATACGTTAGGTTTTTGCCAGACCTAGGTTGATCTTTAACTTGTAAAAAGAAAATAGGCGTGGGCCACCCTTATCACTTAGGGGTTAAACATAGCTATATAATACACCTTATTCCCAGACGTACCGAATATAAACATTTATTTTTTACCACACTTTTATTAGCTTCACTTGTAACTAAGTCACAATGTAAGAAAATCTTGGAATTCAATTTTAACCTACTTTTAATTGTCGTATTGATCTGAAACTTTGCAAGTCTATATGAATCTGATGACAATACAATAATTTGCTACTATCGAGCTGATCTGATGATAGAGTCAAGAGGTGGGCAATAACTCTTCTATGGCTGCTAGGAAACCCCTCGAGTTTAGACTCATTTGTTTTGTTCTGATGAGATCTTTTCGGTACACTTGGTGGTGAGGGTCTGATGATGGAGCAGGGAGGAAGCCAGTGGCACTCCTTTATCACCAATAGGAAACACCTCGAGTTCTGGCTCATTTGTTTCGTTCTGATTAGACCTATTCGCTACACTTGGTGGTGAGGGTCTAATGATGGAGCTGGGAGGAATCCAGTGAAACTTCTTAATGACCACAAGTAAACCCCTCGAGTTTTGACTCATTTGTTTCGTTCTGATGAGACCTATTCGCTAAACTTGGTGGTGAGGGTCTGATGATGGAGCAGGGAGGAAGCCAGTGGCACTCTTTAATGGCCAATAGGAAACCCTTTGAGTCTGACTCATTTGTTTCATTCTAATGAGACCTATTCGTTACACTTGGTGATGAGGCTCTGATGATGGAGCAGGGAGAAAGCCAGTGGCACTCCTTAATGGCCAATAGGAAACCCTTCCAGTTCTCGCTCATTTGTTTCTTTCTAATGAAACCTATTTGTTACATTTGGTGATGAGGGTCTGATGATGGAGTAGGGAGGAAGCCAGTGGCACTTCTTAATGACCACTAGGAAACCCCTCGAGTTTAGGCTCATTCGTTTCGTTCTGATGAGACCCATTCGCTACACTTGGTGGTGAGGGTCTGATGATGGAGCAGGGAGGAAGCCAGTGACACTTTTTAGTGACCACTAGGAAACCCCTCGAGTTTGGGCTCATTTGTTTCATTCAGATGAGACCTATTCGCTACACTTGGTGGTGAGGGTCTGATGATGTAGCAGGGAGGAAGCCAGTAGCACTCCTTAATGACCACTAGGAAACCCCTCGAGTTTGAGCTCGTTTGTTTCATTCAGATAAGACCTATTCGCTACACTTGGTGGTGAGGGTCTTATGTTGGAACAGGGAGGAATAAATTAGTCTTATACTTTATTATAGGTATGTACTTACCTAATTATGTAATTTATTACATCTATTAAGGAAGCCAGTGGCATTAATTAATGTTAATTGGGTTTGCCATTTATTAAACTAAAAAGAAAGAAATAAATATATAGTTTAAAAAACTAAACAAACACACTTTTAATAGTAACAGACTAAAAAGTACAAAATAACCGTCTATTCAGTAACTGAAATTAAAAAGCGTGGTGCGCCCTTTGCAAAGCATGAATTTCAAGAACTTAATATTGACAACGCGCACCACGCTTTTAATTTCAGTTACTGAATAGACGGTTATAATAAAAATCGGTCAAGCCCTTTCGAGTAGTTTGGTTATAAACACGGTGACACAAAAATTTTATATAATAGATTAGTGGGTCCCCTGTTTTACCCGCGTGGTACCCGTTCCAATCTTCTTCAACGTGTCAATGACAAGTACCAAATCATAATGTTGTTGGCCCAAAACTGTGCCACTCTCACGGCACTATCTGTAGCCAACATTAGGTCCTCTCGCGTGCAGGTATCCGGGCACCTAGCTGGGCGGATACCTACCCGTTCCAATAGGAATATATAACATAATAATATAACCTACATCACTCGGGAAGAAAGTAACTCTCTATGGTAAAATAATTTTCAAAACAAGTTTAGTAGTTTTTGAGTAAAAACTTCCCTCTTTATAATATTAGTAATAGATGTAAATATGTTGGCAGCTATAGATGCATGAAAAAATCGCAACAAATTAAAAAGCCATAAAGTAAGTATGTTGAATGGGATGGACGAGGGCGTGAGAAAACGATATAGGTAATACGATAAAATTATAATATACTCGCGCCATAATTTACAGTCGCTCTTGTTTTGTATACTGCTAACATCTCTGCTATTGCAAAGAACAGTCTCACTACGAGCGTTTTCGATTCATTGATTCAGAAATCTGTTTTCCTTCGCCGGACGTTCAGCGAAAAATGCTTAGTTAGATTGTTTTAGATGGGAGATTGTATTTTTCTTTTATGTTACTTACAAAAAGTAAGCATAATATCAGATTTGAAAAATATCTTTCATTTATATTTAAGGTAGTTACTCGAGCGGGTACACGGTTGTCAAAAACCGCATCCATCCATGCCGCATCTTTTCGATGACGCTTTGCCGCGTCCTTTCGATGACTGACGAGATCTAACTTATTTCAATAACCATAAAGTATTATTTAGCGTGATCTCAGATAGATATCAATCGACATCGGTTTCGTCTCAGAAAGTCAATTTGATTACGCACCAGAATTTTTGAAAATCAAGTCTCACTATCATAACAAGTCGGTTGTAAAGGGATAAACGAAGAATCTTATAATATTGAACTGCAGATGCTCGTATTACGTTGAAGCAAGTTCGAAAGTTCATTTTATAATGACTATGACATTTCAAAACTTAGTACCTACAGCTCCAATACTGATGTTTTATCTCACGCACGCGGGTGAGCCACGCTTGTGTGTGTAAATGTACATGCACACTGTCTTTGGGCGTTTGTGCACTACAACTGAATTTTACCGATCCGGCGGTCCGTGTTTTTACGGACCGGCGTGGCATGAAAAACACGGATGGTTAGCTTGTGCACTTGTCCGGTTTTTTACTGGCCGGGGCAGCGCAGTGATCTCTTTGAAACTACACTCTACGGACGCGTTTTAAACGAGAGGAATAATGAGTTCCTTGGAACGTCAGCAATTACTTGCTTTATTGCTTTATGTACGAAGACGTAGAAGACAGAAAGAATTTTGGGTTCATCCTCTTATCAGTGAAAGGTACCTGACAGGGTCATTTTACCGAAATCACAATTAATTGAGGCTTGATGAAAAATTATTTTTCACTTCTCATGCTCGTAAAGTTCGTGTAATATGTTGGGTATAGGCTGCATAAAATCGCTTTTTATGCTCTAGTGCATAAAGTAAAATCTTCGTCTAAGCCTCAGACTCCAAGACAAAGATCGTCAGGTAAACAGTCACACACGCAATTAAACTTCGTTAAATAAATTTTATTAATACCTAACGTATTCCATTCTGTTTCTTAAATTTTGTACATAATCCATGTTAAATTACTAAATTAATAAAACTAGGCAAAATTAATGAGTTTTCTAAGAAATAAGTATTTCAAGAGCATTATGGACTACGATCTATGCTAAAGTCACTGTGCTGCCAATGCCACGTATGAAAAAAAAGAAAAAGAAAGTCTTCCCGCCAATATGGCGAATTCTTTATTTTTTCTTTTTTGCAATATTGTTATTATTTTTCTCACTCTCGAAGTGAAAAGCAGAGTGTATAACTCGATCATAAAACCCATTTTACCCTCGAATTGGCTATCCACCCTCGCCTACGGCTCGGATGGATATATACGTCTCGGGTAAAATGGTACGTTTTATGCACTTGTTGTACAATCTACTATTTTAACTACTATCGAATGTCTACAGCTAGCTATATAACAAAAAAAGTTTCATCAAAATCCGCTTAGTAGTTTTTGCGTGAAACACGGACAACAGACAGACAGACAGACAAACAAAAATTTCAAAATCCATATTTTTGGTGCTAGATATATTACGTGTTATTGGTGAAAAATAATAATAATAATAATAAATAAATAAATTCTTACATTCACACCAATTATCTAAGCCCATTTTAATTTCATTAAGAAACTGTATCATGGAAAACTTGATAACGGATAAATATATACTTAAATACTTTTTGTTTGTAAATACATACATATTATACATAGTTAACACCCAGACCAAGACAAATAGACATGTTCATGCACACAAATATTTTTCTTGTTCGGGAATCGAACCCGAGACCACTGGCGCAGAAGGTGGGTAGCCTACTCCTGCGCCAAATCGGTCGTCAATCGAGAAAGGCGCTTGAATTTATTTTGGCGTGCGTTAATTTATTTGCGATAACTCCTAAGATATTCATTTAAATTATATGGTGTAAAAGAGTAAAATAATGTGCATGAAATGCTTAAAGCAACTAACGTATTTAGATTGATAAGGGTTAATACTGTATCCGTTTAAATAGCTTTCCAAATTACCGCATTGTTCGTAACCATTTTTAAGAGATAATATGGCTATAATATGCTTTCCTTAAAAGATAGACATATGCTATCGCGGACTTTTTTGTAGATCTATAGAAGAGGAATATCCCAACATGCATTATTTTTTTAAACCTCGAAAGGATTAGGCAGCGTTTTTGCAGAAAACTCCCGGGCGGCTTGCCGTTTGCCGGCACTTTCGACAATTATCGTTATATTTCTACCAATTTACACAAAACTTTCATAAATTATATATTAAAATCTTTCTGAAGAACCACGCTACCTGTTAGTGAAAACCGCATGAAAATCTGTTTCGTAGTTTTAAAGATTTAAGCATATATAGGGACAGACAGACGGGAAGCGACTTTGTTTTATACTATGTAGTGATTTATGATTAAAATACAACCATCCGTTTTTTTCCGGACGGTAAAATTCAGTGTAGTGCACAAGCGTACATATGTTTTTCATTGTCGTCATCTCGGAACGGAAAAAAACGGTCCGGAATGGGGAAAAGTAAAATGACGGACGGTAAAATTCAGTGTGGTGCACAAGCGCCCATATGTTTTTCATTGCTGCCATATCGGTCCGGAAAAAACCGGATCGCCGGATCGGTAAAATTCAGTGTAGTGCACAAACGCCCTTTGGCTGCGTAAGCTCGGGAGCGCTCAGTTGGCTGAGTCGCCGGCCGACGCACATAGGAGAGCGTTTCTGTACGCATTACAACTACAAGTATGCAAAAATTTGGCGGAGACGGGGAACAAAATATCGACTAAGTAAGTATATTTGAATATTATATGTATACAAAGTTTGAATGCAATAATCGAAAAGCCTATACACCCCAACTAATTTATTTTATATTAAATTTAATTCCGGTGAATTTTTTTTAAAGAAACTTCCAAGGTATTCGTGCTTATAGGTCTCAATGACTTTCTGACAGATTTTAAGCTCTACTTATTGAGCACGTTACAGGCGTCGCGCGCTTATTGAACGCATAGGCAGTAGACAACCATTTTTAGAAGCGGCAATTTTTTTAAACTCCTATCAAAAATGTGTGGAATTGATTCTACTCTCGATTCTGAACAATCTATTTTCTCAATTTCGGTTCAAGTAATAACACGTTGTATAGTTGGTGTGTGTATATGAATAATAAGTGGGGGCTACGTGCCCACATAATTTACAACTTACTTAGGTCAGTCTTTGTTCAGGATGTTTAATTTTAAACTACTTAGATTTTGCCCGCGGTTGCGCTCTTGTTAAAGTCCAACGGAGTTCACTCAATAAAATTTCTTTACATACAGTTATTTTTTACTATTTCTCCATACAATTTATTACATGATATTTTATGTTTTATACTGCGTTTCATCAGAAGCTTTAAAAGCCTCTATTACAGAGGATAAAGTTTTGTATGGTGACCAGCAAGGCTATTCACAAACCATCGGAAACGACTGTTTCCGATTCCAAGGGGTAGGTTTTTGAACAAAATATCAATTCAAAACTTTGACGTTCCGATTGGAACGATAAAAACTAAATTGGTTTTTCGGAAACATTTCCCATAGTTTTAGGGTTTTGGAAATCTTTCTGTAGCTATCATAAGAATATTAAGATTTTAAATATTCTTGGTAGATTTGATTCTCATAAATTACTTTATGTTTGATATTTGCGAATTTTCTTTTCACTATCAATTTAAGCTCGTCGAATCCAGCTCGGATGGTGGTTTGGGATGGCGTTTGGGAAGCTCCGGCATATATTTGCGTCCAAAATTCCTCAATGTCTCAAGACTAAGGTCTTTGACCAGTGTGTGTTGCCAGTTATGACTTATGGAAGCGAGACGTGGTCTTTTAATATGTGTCTCATAAGAAGGCTCAAGGTGTAATCATTTCTGCAGTCATTAGAGAGGCATTAGTCACATAGGTACTTAAATTGATATCATCATCATCATCATCATCATCATTTCAGCCGTACGACGCTCCCTACTGGGTATAGGCCTATGCTACCTATGCCTAGTAGTGGGATTGCAGAGATGCAAATACTTTTCCATCTATGAGAGGCTAAAGTGAACATGTTTGAATAAAACTGTACGCTAAACAGCTCCATTACTCTTGAAACATAATAATGTCAAACATTGAATCAGTGAACCTTATCGCCATGCAATAAAGTCTTTTTTTTCTGACGATTGACATAAATATTGAAAGTATTAGACAAAATCGACCCGTCTCACATCACAGCTAGCTCCAATGGGACTCGAACCCATGGTCTGTCACTGTGTCTGTCATGGAGCTAGTTGTGAGATGGATCGATTTTTTCTAATACTTAATTTTAAATATATCAATAATAAAAATTTGCATTGTGAATGCAATAAAGTAAAAATAATTTGAGATTGACATAAATTCAAGATTTTGTTCAAGAATAGGAGGACAGGGTGCCTACCATCAACTTTCAGACAGCGATTCAAAAATAGCGCGATGCAGAATAGGTTCCTATCCTAAAATGAATTGCTTTCTTTCGTACTATGACCTTCTAAAAACTGGATCGCAAATGAATTGCTAAATGTTAATGACCGAACGATTTGTGTCCTTTTTCTTCTACCCGTCACTTTCACTCGATTCTGTCATGCCCGGAAAGTAACCTGCAGGTGTCATGTTAAATCGACCGGGTTATAATTCAAATAAGAGTTCCTGACAACTTAGAGGCTGTGAAATGTCATTGATCGATCACTGAATCGCTGTCATTGATATTAAGCTGTCGTTGTACGAATAAGCGAAGCAGATCAGTTTAGGTTCCTAAATAAAACCGCAATAAGAGTTGATGGTAAGCACCCAAGTTTCGGTACCGGTGAGTTTAATTGCTTGCTATTAAACATTTTCCTTTAACCCATTTTGTTTATTAGCTTTTACCAACAAAATATCCATAAAAACAGTCAAGGATTGATTGATATTACGAAACAATTTAAGCCTAACGTTATTCGTTCTTCATTCACCCTTATGATTCGGCGCGCTGCATTATAATGTTGAATGAAAATAAATTATATGAATTTCGAGGGTGTGTTGGTCACGCACAGGTCTCGTGTACCTTTTTATTGCCACGAAATTCCTGTTCCTTTATGTTAACTGGCGCTTTATCGTGTTGCATGCCACTGACCCGTAGTGTGGCCGTAAAACTGGCTATTCTCCTAATAGTTTCTTCAAACAAGACCCGAGCTACCTCTATATATCCAAGCTTATCGGTTGATAACGGACAGACACTGTATCGTATACAATCTGAACGATATCATAAAATTTAACGTAAAAGGCAAGGTATCTCTTTCCTGTAATCGAATGAATCTGTTTGGTTCTGGGAAGTGAAACAGCGAATGGTTATTTATTCCCTTTAGGCTTACGTTATAAGATGAAACACACATTTTATCTTTTTCTGTCTTTTTATTTTTTTAAGTGAGAATACTGATATTATTGTTACATTAGTCTCTGAATGTTCAAATCTGTACCCCGAGTGTAAGTTTTTATGTCAAGCAAACGCAAACTATTTCGATTCCGTATTTATGTCAATTTGTATGAAAACTATAAAAGCGCGCTACTCGCCGCTAAAGGCGCTAATACAGTTTTCATACAAATTGACATAAATACGGAGTCGAAATAGTTTGCGTTTTTTGACATAAAAACTTACACTACGGGCTCTGGCTGGAAAACTATTTACAGTCACAATATTTTTCGTCATAAATACAAGGACGCATGAATAGTTTTCACGTTGAAAATGAAGCATTTATAAAATTGACTCACCACTAGCTCCGATGGGACTAGAACCCACGACATTTCACTGTCCGGGCAAATGCTCTCACAACTGAGCTACACGTTAGAAAATTGCACTGTGAATGCAAAATAGTAAAAAAGTTTTCACGTTATATTATTTATTGTTATATATTTATTTACTATTATATATTTATTATTCCCTTTATTACATTTTAAATGCTTGCAAAATTATGTTTCTTCTTTCTAAGCTGGATTAACTGTGCGGTTTTTACAGATATTATTTAATATCATTGTCCTTACGCTAAATAATACAATATTTCACGAAGGTATATTATTTATTAACTTATCTTATAAGGCGTTAACTAAACCACGACTTTAATCGAACACGCTACGTTTAACAAGAATGAAAAAGGGTTGCTAAAAAAGCCGTTAAATATTTTTAAAGGATGAATTGCCATTAATGAAAAATGTGCCGTTTTAGGAACATGGAAACTATTATTTTCTTCTTGTAGTAGGTGTAATAAGTCTTATAAATTTACTAACGGCCGCCCGCGGTTTTACCCGCGTGGTTCCCGTTCCCGGGGGAACATCGGGATAAAAAGTACCCTATTTGTTATTCCAGCCTATAATCTATCTCTAGATCCGTTCAGTACTTTTTGCGTGAAAGAGTAACAAACTTCCATACATCCATACCTACAAACTCTCGAATTTATAAAAAATTATCCCGTGGGAATGTGATATTTTTCCGGGATAAAAAGTAGCCTAAGTTACTCCTTACATCAGCTACCTGCCAGTGAAAGTCCCGTCAAAATCGGTCCAGCCGTTTCAGAGATTAGCCGGAACAAACAGACAGACAGACGGACAGACAGACAGACAAAAATTGTAAAACATGTCATTTTGGTATATGTACCGTATATATACTCATATGCATGTAGTAAAAGGCGGTTATTTTAATGTTACAAACAGACGCTTCAATATTATTTATTTGTATAGATAATAATATTCTGTGAAAATATACCTACTCATAGACTCTTGCCCGAATACTCGAACGCTACATAAAAGGCGCTTCTCAAACTTTTTACGTCTTCATATTTCAACGAGAATCAAAAAAGGTTGCAAAATAAACGCCACTCAGCGGTACTCAATCTGTTAAATGTTTTTCACAGCTAATGTTTAAGCGATTGCCGAAGGCTTTTCTCGCGGCCTCACGCCAATTACTCGACGGGGAAGGGCAGTACATATTTATTTGTCAGCGAAATCGCACTCGCCCATTAGGCCCGGGAAATCGTAAGCACGCAATAAGGACTTTTTGGTACTCCTACCCTCTCCGACTACCTAACGTCATGTTTTTTTCATGCGGCGCCTTTGATACGATTGCTTTGGTGGGTAACTTTGATATTGTACTGAACGGTGTTTTATTTATTTATAAGTCTTAGTTGTAGTTTTAACGATAAGGTTACGTTTTTTTTAATCAACAACGGGGTAGCACTTAGCCTTCATCACACCTAATGTTAAGTGGTGATAAGACTGGCCCGGAATCCTCAATCACTGAGGAACTGGCTATCTTATCTCTAACTGCCGGAACACAATAATGATGGAAACATCATTGTTATGGCGTCAGACTTAGATAAGATGATGGTAGCTAGCCAGGCGGACTAAAAACAAGTCCTACCACCAACTAAACCGAATACAATATGTACCCCCACTGAGAATCGAACCCGGGACCTCTTGACCACAGAGGCGGTTGTTTAACATGTTAAGGACTACGACACATCCATCTCTATCGTCTTCTACAAGCCATGCGCATAAAGTTGGCAACGCACCGTTTGACAGGTAAACAGCGAGTAAACCTCGAGTACTGAATCCTATGGAGATGGCATATCTTCTATACATCCATACAAATAAATAAAATTGGAGTGTCTGTTTGTAACATTAAATAACCGCTTTTTACTACGTGCATATGATTAAATATTCGGTACATATACCAAAATGACATGTTTTACAATTTTTGTCTGTCTGTCTGTTTGTTCCGGTTAATTTCTGAAACGGCTGGACCGATTTTGACGGACCGATTAATACGACAATTAGAAGTAGTTTAAAATTGAATTCCAAGATTTTCTTACATTGTGACTTAGTTACACCTCACTTTTTCGTAGGTATGCCACCTCCACAGGATTTAGTACTCAGAGGAGTAAACCGGTTCACAGCAATGTTGCCGTTTCGTATCATAGCATGGCTTGTAGAAGATGATAGAGACGGCTGTGACTACGAGCTTGATGGGGTAGTGATTAGTACATCCATGTCCTACCTACGAGCATAGTAGAAACATTTATGCTACGAAGATCGCCGTGGTTTCGATTGTAACCCGAGACAAATAATTATATTATAATGATAATCATGTAGTTTTTCCAGGCTTTTATTTCTTACCTTCTTACTACCACGCAGAGGCCTATTCTAATTCACCGAAAAACGAAACTTCGTTAGCCTGTCCCGCTTTCATTCGATTCTGTCAAGCTTGTAGAGAGAGTGACGGGAGGGCACGTTTTTCGTTGAATTAGAGTAGGCCTAATTTTCTCACCTACCTACTGTTCGTTTGAGTAGCCAGCATGAATTTTTAAAATGGTTATTAAATGATAGTAACCTCAAAAGCAATGCGAACAGAAATAAACCATGCACACAAAAGAAATATCGAATCACCCACGTGGCATATCTATTAACCATTCATCGCTTTAATTCCCTACCATATTAAGTCTATCAAAAGATGGCAAAATAATCTTTGCTTCCACTCCAATACCATCATATTGTAACGAAATACTTTATTCCAAGTACAATATGGGTAACAATAATATAGTTTCTTTATTGTGCGGCAGGTAAACCTCTTGGGAAATTAACGATAGATTGCAACGTCAAAAACCTGATCACATATTGTATTCGATCTCCTTCCACAACTAGCGGGTGGTCGCACGTATTATATTAAGCGCTGTAATGTATAAGCTGAAGCGATAGCGATTGAGAAGTGCCTATAGCAACAAGCTTATAAGCACAACAGGGTAGCACTTAGCCTTCATCATACACATTTTTTTAAATTTGCTCTCTGTCTTCGCTTTTTCGTAATCGGGGGATCGTTGTGGCATACTCCCCTACGATCCAAGGATAATCCCGATGTTTCAGGCTCGCCCGCACCACACCGCCCGGCAACAGGGGAATAAGGTGCGCATAGCGCCGCCTCCTCTACCCCATCCGCCTTCGCCGAAGCCGATCCACATGAGCTTCCTGCTCGGGAATCCGCTCTGATGCCTACTGCATCCCAGGATCTGTCGCTGCCCAGCATGGCCCGAACCATGCTCGGCATAGAGAGATTCCTTCCTACCACGGCGCACAGATTACGGCGCTGCAAGGAAAAGGCAGGGCACACCTGTAGGGTATGCTCTGCACTGTCCTCCCGGTCGCCGCAACCATGACACCGCGTAGTCGCTTCAACCATGACACCGCGTAGTCGCCTCACTTCCTATCAGTCACAGGTATCTTCCAAAGCATCCATGCCCGGAAAGAACCTGTATCAGCCTAAAGGTAAGCGATCCAGATCTCCGGCTGCACCACTACCTCATTACCGGGCAAATGGCGTCGGCCGTTCGCCTTATCGCCATCTGATCCGCATCCAGTTACGCCTCCCATCGGATCATCCGCTCCTTGTCTGCAAGACACGTCGGGCTGCCGCCATCTCTGCCGGGTCCAGGTTGTCCCCACTCGACAATGTCGCTGCCCTTTGCTGATACCCTTCCATCATCACCTGCGCGTCTAACTCCCGGGGAGGTGTACTTGCCAGTGCACACGCTGCGTTGAAGGACATGGTCCTGTATCCGTAAAATTGGAAACTTCGAATTAGAAACATCAACTATATAAAAAACTAAATTTGTAACTAGGTTTATATCAGATTAACCTAACCTAACCACCGGACTGGCTAGCTGTGAAATTCTAATTCAAAATGTTTAAATGGACCCAATTCCAGTAATTTATAATGTGAACTGTTGGGTGTCGATGCAGTTGATGACGTTTATGTGCCAATGGAAGCGTGAAAAGCTAAATGTGTCAATAGTTCTATTCCGAATATAATTTGTGAATTTATTTTACATGAAATTGAGTAACGTTACGCTTAGGTACTTATAGATTTTAGACAATCGCTAAGCGAACTCGTGATAAGCTTTGATCTCGACATTGTACTTGTAATCGTCTAGACTTTTGACTATGCAGGCCACTCAATGAGTTCTGATTTGACGTTTAGTTATTTCGTTAAAGTAAAGTTCAATTTTGAATGAAACGGTATATTTTCTACGGGTTTGACAGCTGTCCAGCTAACAATCTCTCGGCACTCTTAAGTTATTATAACTTTGACTCAGTGTTTTTTACGTTACATTGTGACCCACTGTAACTAATTATTTTTAACTATAGGTTTTGATGTGAAATAAAAGAAATTGAAATATAATGAAATGTGAAGTTTTATTTTTATGACATGTAAAATTAGGTCCTTACAAGAAATACAGGGCGTGGGGATAATTATTCTACTTTGCAGCTCACTTGTTGCACTGTCAGAGGGACTTAAATTACAATATTCTCACTGAGTTGGATATTACATAAACAGGTAATGAAGTTTAAACTAGACAAATAAAGTTTCAAAAGAAATTTATATGAATAGGAGACCTAGGCTATCGCTATCCTTAAAATAGCTTTACAACGTGTCAGACTGGATATACAAATACAAACACAAATTAAAATATGGTTGTTATTCAATATTAAACGTTTTATAAGTTCACAAGTGTAGTTTAAATCAAGTTGGGAGTGTTACAAAATTGAAAGGTAGGTAGGTAATACTTATATGTATGTAGTTAAGTTAAACTTATAAGAGAGGAGAAGATTAGAGACAATTAATGGGCGCAACGTTTATGAACAGCTCATAAACGAAGAGAGTATGGAGAGATGTAGTTAAGAGATAAAGATATAAAACGATTACACCTGAGATTAATATTCCGAGGAGGGGTTGCGAACGCCGGTCTCTCAAGGCCTAAGGTCAGCGAACGAGGGCTCGCCGGTATGATGTCAGCTTCGCAGGTGCTCGCTCCGGACAGGTAGTCCAGTCAATAATAAGAACTGTCGAGGAAGAAGAAAACACAGCGTTATGCCAAAGCAGTGACATAAAGAGATGTTGGTAATTTGTTTGCCATTTAGCAGATCGACTTACCCGGACGCTGAAGATCGAGGACGAATCAAGAAAATTGCAGTGTTCACACAATGATGCAGCTTAGGACAGTTAGATTTATCAGGGAAAAGCTACGTAGGTAAAAAAAAATGTCTATGCAATAACAGTTCACAGTGACTTTGCTTCACACCTTTTTCACAGTCAGTTAAGTAGCGGTTATCGAGAGAAAAACACTGGGGCCAGACGGGCCCTATTTATATGTTCTGCCACGACTTTTCTAGAATCTTGTTTTTAATTCATATTGCTTTACCATCAATCTCGAATTTTCCAAGGTAAGTAGCATAGACAATGCTCACTTGTACATTTCTAGAATGATCCGAATATAGTCTATGGTTAAGAAAATTAGCTAAAGATAAATGAAGAATTATATAAAATCAAATAAAGGCAGATTTGTAGAATATGAATAACTAATTACTTTCATTGTAAATTAGATATTCATAATGTTATTGATAAAAGTTTTTAGGTACCATAGATAATCTGGACTCAATATGTAGAAGTTCAATTATTAAAGCAAGAGAGCTACTCTACGCCAGATGTCAGTTTCGGTGCTGTTGCATGAACGAGATGACAGGATGGCTATGCATTTAGGTGTGAGAGAGATGACAATATATGTGCGGCATACTTTGCCACTATTTGACACCAGATGGCGCTAAAGTTTGATGAAGTGTGGACTCTCAACGCAAGGTGTCTTTATAAGAAAAAGAGATGGAAATAGCTGGACATCCATGCAAGAATGAGAAGACGTATATCTCTGGATAATTGCTCGTGGAAATAGTTCTGCTGTTCCTCACAAGATTGAGCCAGTGGTTCAAAAATTATGATGTTTACTCTGATAAAATTAAATGTCAAACGTCAGACGTGATAGATGTTTGTTGACAAATATAAGTGTACCTAAGATGTAAAAATTAGCAATTATTGTTTGGAATTGAGTTAATGAGAATGTATGTACTTTGCAATAAGGGATGTATAAAAACTGTGTTGTGTAAAGGTACAAAATATTGGATAAAAAACAGGAATGAAGGTTAGTACTATCATAGTTTATTATGAATGTAACATATTAAAAAAATGATATGTTACAATACCTCATTAGTTGAGAAAAAAAAAAATAAAGAAAGGAACTGGGATGAGGTGAGTGAAGGACAGGTCACTATCCCCACACAGTAAAGAAAAGAAAGCGAAAGCGTGAGGAAGCATGAAGGGAATGGGTAAAACAAGAATAGAGCAAGAGGAGAAAAAATTGTAGAGAAAGGAAAGTTGTGTAGAGAAAGAAAAGGTTGTGTAGAGAAAGAAGGAATGGATAGCACGGTATAGTAGAGTGGGAAAATAAAGAAAGTTGTAGGTTGGGTATCAAGTAAGGAAAGGAAAAGGCAAAAGGAAACAAAAGCAAAAACAACAAAAAATAATCAATATACGTATACTACATGCCAGCTGTAAACAAATAAGTTATATAAATAAACGGAATACATAAACAATACAGATAATTGATATCGACGGTGGGTCTTACTTCTGGCCTATGTACCATGCGCCCTTGCCGAAAATTTAAAGTGTGCGTATACTAGATAAATATGGATATACATAAATAAATGGAGTGCCGATGGCCTATTTTAAGAGTCGCTGCCGCTCTGATATATAGATGAGTATAATATACTAGTGTGATAAGAATAATCTGTTGTCGTTAAGGCATATTTATACAGAGTTACAATCCGCTCTGAGTAGTAAGGCTTTTGATTTTTCATTTATGGGATTACCAGCCGTCCCATAGAATAAACTAGATACTATAAAATTAATATGTATATAATAAAAACCATACAAAAAAAATAAAGTACATAAAAAAATATATATAATAGGGTTTGGGAATGGGTATGAAGATGAGGGAAAATTTGGGATGGGAAAATGGGACTTTTGGTCGGCTCTTACGACGCGCAAGGGGAGAGCGATGGTACTATTCTTTCTCCGGCAACCATACGGATAAGGTAAGGGAATGGGTGTCGTGATAAAGGAAAATATGGGATGGGAAAATGGGACTTTTGGTCGGCTCTTACGACGCGCAAGGGGAGAGCGATGGTACTATTCTTTCTCCGGCAACCATACGGATAAGGTAAGGGAATGGGTGTCATGATGAAGGAAAATATAGGATGGGAAAATGGGACTTTTGGTCGGCTCTTACGACGCGCAAGGGGAGAGCGATGGTACTATTCTTTCTCCGGCAACCATACGGATAAGGTAAGTAGGAGATAGTACCTAGATGCAGAGCAAGAGAGAAAAGAGAAAAATACATATAGATAATCACATACATAAATAAAATGAAATAAGCAAAATATAGGTGTAGTTATATAGGTACAGATTTTAAAATGTCCTTAATGTGCCAAGTGCCTAAATCCTTGGATGTGTGAAAGTCCTTCAGAATGTATGTAAGAGGAGAGATCTTCTTTTTCACAATACATTTAGTGAATTTAGGAGCAAGTTTTGCAGTGAAAAATTTACTAGCATCAGAAAGTGGATATTCTTTCTTCCATACAGTCTGGCCCTCCTGATATTCAATATCACGCCTATTTTTGTTGTAATGAATTTTATATTTGGAGTAGGCTTTGGACATGTTCAAGTTTACTTTAATAAAAATGTCTTTAAGATGAGGTAGAGTAGATGAGTATGAAGTCCTGTCGGTAAACAAAATATCTTCTTCTTTAAGTGGAGAGTTAGGGTACCAGTCACCAGAGAGTACAGCTTCGCGGCCATGATTTAGAAAGTATGGGCTAAAACCAGTGGATTCACTAACGGCTGTGTTGATTGCAAACTCAATTTTTGGTAATTCTTCAGCCCATTTTCTGTGGTCTGTACCTACATAGGAAGATATGGCAGTGACAATGACACGATTAGTCCTTTCAGAAGGGTTGTTTTGTGGCAGGAACCTACAGTTATAAAAAGAATTAGGAACTTTATACTTCGCAACTAAATCCTTCATGGCATTAGAGATATACTGGGGACCGTTGTCCATGACAATTGTTTGAGGAATCCCATATTTCATAAATATATTGTTTTCAATAATGGAAACTACTGTCTTGGCAAGTGAGTTCCTCATAGGAAATATGCATGTATACTTAGTGAAAACGTCAGTAACTACTAGAATGAATTTGTAGCCCTGATAAGATCGAGGTAAAGGACCCATTATGTCTGTAGATATCATTTGGAAGGGACGTTGGACCTGTTTGGGATTTTTCATGATGCCTGGGGGACCTTCATTCGTGCTCTTATACGCCAAGCAAACTTGACAATTTTTGATGTATTTCTTGACATCTCTATGTAGAGATGGCCAATAATAAGATTGAGTAAGACGTTTCAAAGTCTTAAAGATGCCTAAATGGGCTGCACTCGGGTGGTCATGACATTTAGCTATGACGTCATGCCGCGATTCGAAAGGAACCACGAGTTTCCACTCACAGTCAGCAGAGAGAGGGTTGGAATTTTTCATCCTTTTATAGAGACGATCAGAAATTAGTTTCCAATCAGAGAACTTGTGGGGAGAAGATTTGACGTCTTGTACTTTCTTGAGGTACCAAGAGTCTTTGGTAGTAGAAGAAGAAGAAGGGGAGTTTTGAGATGGATCGTCATCAGAAGTGACATTTACGGGAAATGAACGAGAAAGAGCGTCGGCCAAGGCATTATCAGAGCCCCTACGATACTCAATCTTAAGATTAAATTGAGAAAGCCGGACTGCCCATCTCGCCAATCTTCCTGTAGGAGATTTAAGACTGACAAGCCATTTCAGACTACTATGATCTGTATAAATCGTAGTGGGGAAGGGAGAGCCTTCAATATAACCCCTAAATTTTTCTAGAGCAAAGATTAAAGCATTTAGTTCCTTTTCAGTAGTAGCATGGTTTCTTTCTGGTTTAGTAAGAGAACGGCTAGCGAAGGCGACAGGATGTTCTTTACCCTCGTCGTCCTTTTGAGAGAGGACACAACCGAGACCTAAATCAGAGGCATCGGTAGAGATGATAAAAGGCTTATCAAATTTAGGTATAGAAAGAATGGGTGCAGATACCAAACGTTGCTTAATCTCGTTAAAGGCAAGGAGAGCTTCCTGCTGAAAACTAAAAGCTTTGCCCTTGGGCTGTTTTTTAATTAGGTTGTTTATAGGAGCAGTTACTAAAGAAAAGTTTTGGATAAAACGCCTATACCATGACGCCATGCCTAGAAAACGTCTGACTTCTTTTTGGTTAGTAGGGACAGGGTATTCCAAAATGGCCTTAACCTTGTCACTGTCAGTGCGTAGTCCGTGTCGGTCGACGATGAACCCTAGAAACTTAAGGGAAGATCTGCAGAAAACTGATTTGTCAAAATTGATGGTAAGACCTACTTCTTTTAAACGTTGATAGACACGCTTCAATAGCTCGACGTGTTCGTCATATGAATTACTGACCAGTATTACGTCATCCACGTAGGTAAACAGACGGCCAGCAAACTCTGGTCCAAAGACTTTATCCATAAGTCTCATCATTCTAGCAGATGCATTGACAAGTCCGAAAGGCATGCGGCAAAATTGGAAAGCCCCAACCCCAGGAATGGAGAAACTAGTCTTCTCCCGCGAGTCTGGGTGTAAATTAATTTGAAAAAACGAGCTTTTCAGGTCAATAGAGCTTAGAAATTTAGCATTATTAAGAGAATCAAGTATGTCTTGGATACGCGGCATAGGATATGAATCTATTTTGGTGACACTATTCAGTTTTCTACTGTCTAGGCAGATCCTTAAGTCTCCGTTAGGTTTGGGAACTACTAAGAGAGGGGAATTCCAGGGTGAATTACTTTTTTCAATAATACCCATTCTTAACATATCATTAATTTCAGCCTCGACCCGCTGTTTATAGTGAACTGGTATAGGGTAGTATTTTTGTTTCACTGGGGGATGATCACCAGTGTCAATGACATGTTCTTCAAGATCAGTGAGACCTAAGTTGTTAGAATCAGCAGAAATATTTTTAAAATCAGTGATAATGTTATCAATCTGAGATTTTTGTACAACCGACAGATCCTCATAAGTATGTAAGTGTGTGTTTGCGTCAATTAAAGAGTTGAAAGCAGAGGTACACTGAGAGTCGGTCGTATATTCCAGAATATCCTGACATAGGTTAAATGCCCTAAGAAAATTTACACCTAAAATAAGAGGACTGTTGATATCTGTGCATACATTGAGAGTAATTAGTCTTAGATTGGACTTGTAAGTAATAGGTATCGTAATGGATCCCAAAATATTAAGTTTAGCGTTATTGCCAACTTTAAGAGTTTTAGAAGATGGCTGAAGATGAGTCTGTAAACCTAATTCCCTAAGCGTTCCTAGCGCATCATTGCTGAGTATAGAAGTTGATGCACCAGAATCGGCCAAGGCCAAGCACTCTGTTCCCAAAATGTTGACTTTGATAAACGCACGGTTGTCAGGCAAGTTTGACTCAAAAAGTGGAGCTATCTTCTGAGATGAGAAAAAGTTTTTTAAGAAAGTTAGATATTCCTGCCATTCCCGGTCAGTAGTATGTTTAGTTAGTTTTGAAGGTTCAGGTTTAAGAGAGAGAGAACATGCTACTGACCGCTTATTCAGTTTTTTGAACAAGTACAGTCGCGAGTAAGCACATTAGGTTTTTTACATTTAAAACATATAGGTGTATTGTATACATTACACTTTGAATAGTGATGTTTGCCACTACACTTTAAACAAGTGACACTATCTTTTTGTAGCATGGCGGAATTATAAGCATTATGGGAGATGGTAGCAACATTTCCCGATAAAGGTTTTTGTTTAATAAACGGTTGATTTACCGATTTAGTAAGATTAGATTTCACTGTGAAACCGGGAACAATAGCAGTATTGCCAGGATTTAAGGCACCTCTATTCTCACATCTGTGCTTTGCTATGTCTAGCCTGGAGCACACTGATTTGAGTTCCGCAGTCGAAGAGAAATCATGGAGAGCTAATTTTGCAATATAAAAAGTGTTCATATTTGATAATATTATATCCAACTTCTCAGTTTCAGAGAGTGGTTTAGATAGTTTAGACATCTCATAAAGCATGAGATTGATATAAATTTTTATGTCTTCAGATTTATCTTGCAATCTGCCTTTTATTTGCAGTAGAAGTCGTCTGTCATAATCAACAGGTATAAATTCCTCTTTTAGATAATCAAAAAGTTGAGCCATAGAAGTTATATTGTCCCTGTAACCGCGGAACCACACCAATGCATCACCAGTAAGCAGATGTGAGAAGTTTGAGAGCAGTTCATGGTCTTGGGCAGAGCAGGAGGCAGCTAATTCTTTAATTTTAGTAATAAATTCTAAGACACAGGTGTGTCCGTCAAAAGTTACACCCCACTTCAATATAGGAGAATTTCTGAGAAAAGGAGAGGAGTGAGAGGGATGAGGAGGAGGGGCAGGGATAGATGCTCCCTCAGAGTGTACATCCCCATCGACACCGTTCTTCCGAACGTCTGTGATGCGGTTTTCTTCATCACGGGAAGCAGTCGGATGTAGGTGTTGTCTTGACGGGGAAGGACCTCTACTGCGCGGTGGATTATCTGACATCCAAAAGCGGAGTCTGTATAACTCCTCCAGTGACGAAGATTTTATACGCCTTTGCTCCCTGGTCTGCCCGGTCAGTCTGTCTAGTCGGTCTATAACATGAGTCAACCTTGCCCAGCATTTTTGGAAATGTGTAGTGGTAGAATACTTGGGGACAAGAGCGCTTAGTTCGGCCAACTTCCGTGCACATACCTCTATTTCTATTCCCGTATCAAGGGAATCAATAAATTTGTCCTCGATCTTCAGCGTCCGGGTAAGTCGATCTGCTAAATGGCAAACAAATTACCAACATCTCTTTATGTCACTGCTTTGGCATAACGCTGTGTTTTCTTCTTCCTCGACAGTTCTTATTATTGACTGGACTACCTGTCCGGAGCGAGCACCTGCGAAGCTGACATCATACCGGCGAGCCCTCGTTCGCTGACCTTAGGCCTTGAGAGACCGGCGTTCGCAACCCCTCCTCGGAATATTAATCTCAGGTGTAATCGTTTTATATCTTTATCTCTTAACTACATCTCTCCATACTCTCTTCGTTTATGAGCTGTTCATAAACGTGGCGCCCATTAATTGTCTCTAATCTTCTCCTCTCTTATAAGTTTAACTTAACTACATACATATAAGTATTACCTACCTACCTTTCAATTTTGTAACACTCCCAACTTGATTTAAACTACACTTGTGAACTTATAAAACGTTTAATATTGAATAACAACCATATTTTAATTTGTGTTTGTATTTGTATATCCAGTCTGACACGTTGTAAACCTATTTTAAGGATAGCGATAGCCTAGGTCTCCTATTCATATAAATTTCTTTTGAAACTTTATTTGTCTAGTTTAAACTTCATTACCTGTTTATGTAATATCCAACTCAGTGAGAATATTGTAATTTAAGTCCCTCTGACAGTGCAACAAGTGAGCTGCAAAGTAGAATAATTATCCCCACGCCCTGTATTTCTTGTAAGGACCTAATTTTACATGTCATAAAAATAAAACTTCACATTTCATTATATTTCAATTTCTTTTATTTCACATCAAAACCTATAGTTAAAAATAATTAGTTACATTTGGCGCCCAACGTGGGGCCCGAACCCACGACCCTGAGATTAAGAGTCTCATGCTCTACCGACTGAGCTAGCCGGACGCTGAAGATCGAGGACGAATCAAGAAAATTGCAGTGTTCACACAATGATGCAGCTTAGGACAGTTAGATTTATCAGGGAAAAGCTACGTAGGTAAAAAAAAATGTCTATGCAATAACAGTTCACAGTGACTTTGCTTCACACCTTTTTCACAGTCAGTTAAGTAGCGGTTATCGAGAGAAAAACACTGGGGCCAGACGGGCCCTATTTATATGTTCTGCCACGACTTTTCTAGAATCTTGTTTTTAATTCATATTGCTTTACCATCAATCTCGAATTTTCCAAGGTAAGTAGCATAGACAATGCTCACTTGTACATTTCTAGAATGATCCGAATATAGTCTATGGTTAAGAAAATTAGCTAAAGATAAATGAAGAATTATATAAAATCAAATAAAGGCAGATTTGTAGAATATGAATAACTAATTACTTTCATTGTAAATTAGATATTCATAATGTTATTGATAAAAGTTTTTAGGTACCATAGATAATCTGGACTCAATATGTAGAAGTTCAATTATTAAAGCAAGAGAGCTACTCTACGCCAGATGTCAGTTTCGGTGCTGTTGCATGAACGAGATGACAGGATGGCTATGCATTTAGGTGTGAGAGAGATGACAATATATGTGCGGCATACTTTGCCACTATTTGACACCAGATGGCGCTAAAGTTTGATGAAGTGTGGACTCTCAACGCAAGGTGTCTTTATAAGAAAAGGAGATGGAAATAGCTGGACATCCATGCAAGAATGAGAAGACGTATATCTCTGGATAATTGCTCGTGGAAATAGTTCTGCTGTTCCTCACAAGATTGAGCCAGTGGTTCAAAAATTATGATGTTTACTCTGATAAAATTAAATGTCAAACGTCAGACGTGATAGATGTTTGTTGACAAATATAAGTGTACCTAAGATGTAAAAATTAGCAATTATTGTTTGGAATTGAGTTAATGAGAATGTATGTACTTTGCAATAAGGGATGTATAAAAACTGTGTTGTGTAAAGGTACAAAATATTGGATAAAAAACAGGAATGAAGGTTAGTACTATCATAGTTTATTATGAATGTAACATATTAAAAAAATGATATGTTACACCACGATAAGTTCATATTTAATAAGGTCGAAATTCAAACTTGTTGACATTGACCGTTATAGTTTTAACGCTTTCAAACAACTAATTAGCAAAATCGGTCATGATTTCATTGGTTCAATTGTACATTAATTACGTTAAACAATAACATACGCCCTTGATATTCTTAAGTTTGCAAATTACCTTGAAATAAAATCTAATTACTATTTAAAGTTAAACTGCAGGACTCCTTGAAAATGCTCCAACTTGAAATTAAACGAGTCTCGCAAGTCTTGTTTAAGAATAGCTTGTATCAACTTATTAGTTTGTTTCAACATAGTTCGTGTACCTAACTAGTGCTTTTAAGGCAACGTGCAAACGAAATTACCTTCACACTAGGTAATTGTAATTACGTGCTGTTTTCCACTTCACCCACTTTACTGCCGCTTCGCATGCTCCTATTATACCCTTATCTAGTTTTTGCTATGAGACTTGCAATAAAAGTTCGTTTCCACTAATGCGATCACATACTTATTTAACAATTAATAGGTATGTCTGAATCGTACTTTTTATTGCTCGTTTTATTGATTTGTAAAAAAAATATTGTTTGTCTGTAGAGTCGGTTTACGGACGATAATTTTACGTAATAACGTCTTATGAAAACAAAGTAATAAATAGATCGCAGTTTGATTATACATTTAGGGTCAATTTCACCAACATTGAATTTACACGAGAATAGCTATCCCAAACATAACTTTACTCAACGATTTACTCGATGGTTAACTTCAATTTTGTTTCACCGCGCAAATCTATGGATATCTTAGGGCTCGTGCAGCGTGCCGGCGATATCGCGCGACTTGATTGAACGCGTATAACTAAACGGCTTAGTGCAACGTGCCCGCAACTGGCGACCTGTGCTAAAAAGACCACATTCTAGTCGGCACGCTGCACGAGCCCTTACTCTCGTGACTCTGTAATGGCGAACGAATGAATTGAATGAAAACACTACGCACCTAAGTTAGATAGGTAGTTTGTCGCGTGCTTGAGAAATAACGTTACAAACTTTTTAATTTGTTCGGTTAATATATCAACTTGAAGTTTATGTTAACCCCTCGACTTGACTTGACTGACAGTAACAGTGACACAAACTGTCATAATACTTAATCTACAATTAAGTTTACTCGGCCGAAATCGGTGGTATAAGACTTCATAATAGTATAGAGATTATCCTTAGGTTAAATGTTGGTAAAACGTAAAATGGGCTTACTCGCGAATAATTAAAGATTTATTCTTGTAATAAGACTTATACTATGTTGGTGAAATCGACCCATAATAGACTAAGTAAACATATAACAAAGTAGTAATAAAATCAACTATGTACATGAAATTCTTTGTAAATATAGATTGCTACGTATTGTTGGCCAGATAGAGACATTTAATATGAATTGTAAGGCTGCTCCAATAGATGATATTAGACGACAAATATTGTTGAAAATATCCAGTAATTTCACGATAAATGTTACGCGTACGCATGATTTGTTTGCTTCATGATTGATAAATGATCTAGTCATAATTTTGTTCACTGCAAAAGTGATGATACGGGAGATAGTTAAAGTGAGTGATGACAATGCAGAACTTAGGTAAGACTTTTGCTTTAGATACTATTTTTTAGGGTTCCGTAGCCGAATGGCAAAGAACGGAACCCTTATTCTGATCCAATTTAATGTATTGTTTTCAAAATTTTGGCCTCAGTAGTACCTAGTATTATTAGTGAAAACAGATGGTCAATAAAATTTTCGTCTTTTATCTTGTATAGCTTTAAAACTATCTACTGAAAACAATAACAAAAACATTTTTGAAATCCTTACAACAATCTTTCGTTTGAAATGCCATACAATACAGTTTGCAAAACATTATAATATTTTATTTTATTTCGCGCTGAAACTTTATTTTGTTTCTTTGTTTCGTCTTTTGTTTTTTGTCGAAACCCTAAAAAGATTGAGAGAAAGAGGAGAGTACCTAGGTATGTGTAGGATCCTAAAAATGTGTATAAAGTCTGAAGCCATTTCTATGAACAGAAAAAAGTTATCCTTACATTAAAAGATGTTTAATTTTTAAAGGTACTTAACTATATTTTTTTACCCGACTGCGACCGAATGAGGGGTATGATTTTCAAGAGTATGTATGTATGTAGATTTCTATGTTTCCTGCTAAAGCCTAAACAGTTTGAAGGATTTTAACGTATGAGGTGTCGTTAGATTAGCGCGAGTGACACTAGGTACATAAAAATAAAGCAAAATGGCGGATTTTTGATGGCATATTGCAATATTAAGACCAACTCCATCGTGTGGGGTACGTATCAGAATTAAGGGTTTTAAAAACGATTCCATAAATAATATAAAGTACCTATAACTTGTAGTTTTGCAGAAGTCTCCGCATTAATTTATCTAAAAAAACTTACTGATTATTAAATTAATAAGTTCTTAAGAAAGGAGATTATTTATTATTAACTAAAAACATAACCCACCTTCTGTCGTAGTCGGGTTAAAGGTCTTAAATAAAAATATTACTTACCCTGGAAAAAGAGGCCGGTGCCATATGGCATCGCTAGCCTCTTATGCAAATACTTTGGTTCAATAACGAATATTGGAAATGAAACAAGTTTAGTACATTTTTGCATTTATTTTAAACTACTTATCGACCCCCCCCTCCCCCCCCCCCCCGCGAATAATCCGGTAATGAGCTATTACGGGGTTTTTCAAGTTATGTGTTTTTAGGTATCTAGAAACTAAAATGAATCATGTGAATTTTTTTCAGAATTTTTCTATTGATATTTACAAAGATATGAAAAATTGCGTGTCTGTTCCATTAAAATGCCTTAAAAAGTATTTTGAACGAATAATATTGTTTTAGATCTTTACGAAAAAAAATACCAAAAGCATTTGACAGTAAACACTTTTACGATATTATTCGGGTAAACAATTTATTACCGTAATTATGTAATAAGTAATACAGGTTTTTTTTATTTGATTGAATCAGGCGTCACTTTGTGAAAGTCCCAAACCATTGTGAAAAACGAAATATATGTACGTAGCTTACTTTCACAAAAACACAACATGCAAGATGCACCGCCCGCCTGCAATAAAATGCACATGCACACCACGAAAATACCAGTACACAATACCTACATTTAGCAAGACAGCAATACACCTTGCACCTTCACCGATTAGACCACTCTACACATGTTTCGCCCCAACCCGTGGCATCCTCAGAAGATAGTTCGTGCGAAAACCAACACCGAATTGATTCAATCAAATCTAATTGGTCTATTAATATAATTTACCTAATTGTGCCTGTTACAAAAGTTGCTGGTGAAAGTTCATCGCAGAAGACAGATTACCTCTACACAGTGATTTTTATAAACTTGTCAATCGCGAACTTCAATGGTAATACATTTTACGTCATGTGACATCCAGTAATATTAAAAAAGTAACAGTTAATAGGAAAAGAAAACCGATCTCAAACATTAAAATATTATTTTCCCCTCAACAATGAAGAAACCCAGGTATGCAAAGTGTTTTTCTTAAACACGCTTTCTATCCTTAAACAAATGATTACACACCCTTAGAAAAAATTAAAAGAGATGATAGTTTGATTGATAAACGAGGAAAACATCAGAATATACCACATTAGATGAAGCTAGATACAGAAGACAGGATAAGAAACTCTATTAGTCTATTTCCCAAAGTCGATTCGCATTACACAAGTAAAGAATCTCTCTTTCTGGGGTCAGTCCCTCATGTCTAAGGATCGTGGTCAGCATCAGGTTTCACCGGTTCCGGTCCAGCACCTCTCTTACGACCGTGTGTATGGAGGATGACGAGTCGTTTACTTGATCGGTCTTTTATCTTGTAGGTGAGCGACCGCGCGATCTCTTGCCTTCGATGCTCCCGACTACAATTAGTTGTTTTAGGCTGCGTACCGTATGACCGAACCGAACCGTCACCTTTGCGTACCGTATGACCGAAATATGAAAGAATGCATTGCTGGAATGTGGTCGATAGGTGAGTTTTAATTTGGAGCTGGGTTAAGTTAGGGTTGATGCGTTAGACTTTTGCTGACATCGTCCGGCGCCCCGATTTTCAGTTTTTGAAAGGCGGGTCTCTGGGCGATTGTGTTTGTTTTGTTTGTTTTATTTGTGTTTTCTTGGGTTTTACCCATACTTACGACTTTGGCATTTCTTTTGGACCGATTGATAGCTTCCTCTTTGACCTTGGCTCTCAACTCGGATGTCGGATTTTGCTTGTGATTGGGCTGTGTTTTTTGGTTTGTTTTTGTTTATTACTTCTGAAACCTATTTTTGTTGACTCCATGTTCACCGGCTATGTACGGTGACGTGGAGACATTTTCTAATGGGGGGTCCAGACCGGGCACCCCGTTACCTGTCGATAACGTCCCTCCGGAAAGTGAGACCTCTACTAGGGTGACAAGAAAGCGTCAAGGTGAGGGTCCGATGGTGGAACTGACGAGCTCCGATGAGGATCCACAGCATTCTCACTACGGAGGTGTAAACAAGGCGCTTACACGTACCTCCTCCGGGGGTAGGGGAAAGGCGCCCGGCCTTCTTCACGGGCCTGCGGCTGGTCACGCCAACCTGCGAAAACAAAACACGCAGGAGGGACGTGACGAGTACGAAATGAGGGAAATAGAAAGACAGCACTCCAAGGGAGAAGCAAGGAGGGAGGAACAAGAAAAGATAAGAGAAGAAAAGGCGGGGAAAAAGAAGGGAAAAGGAAGGGGTAAAGACCCGGAACGGGAGGGTCGTCCCGACACTCCGGGATATTTTCTAAATTCCCGACCCTGCTCGGATTCGGATGACTATGACGACTTGCCGACCAAGAGGTCCTCCAAAGAGATCAGGAAAGAAGTCGATAAGATCTCTCAAAGATTGTTAGATGTCGTTGCCCAGTCGGGCAACTTAAAAAGAGAGTTTAAAAAAGACGTCACGGACGCTAGCAGCTGCTTCCGCTCTATCATAAACGAGGCGCTCAACCTGACCTCGACGGAGGAAACCGTCCGCCTCCAGGCCGACAACAAGAGACTCCAGGAAAGGGTAAGCCAAATGGAGAAAGAACTCCTGGCTCTGAGACAGCAATTCGAGGAAAGGTGCGTTCAGGATGCCCAGCACCCGAAGTCATCTCCAGCTGTCGTGATGCATCAGGAGGAGGATCCTCCGGCTTCTGTGCCGCCCTCCTTCGGTTCGAATGCTCCTGAATGGGTGTTGCACCTCGAGAAAGCCCTGACTGTGACATTCGGGAACATGCTCAATGCAAGGATTGAGGGCCTGGAGCAGCGTCTTCCCCCTGCCCCGATCCTAAGACCCAGTTTAGCAGCGGATAAAAGGAAGACAGGCCCAGCAGCTGCCAATCCAGCAGCGGCGTTCCCCCCCCCAAGGTCAAAACCGCAGATACAGCCGTCCGGCTCGTCTTACGCTGCTGTTGCGCGGGAAGATCCTTGGACAATGGTAGGGAAAAACGGACGTCCAATTAAATCCGTTACAGCTGGTTCGGCCCCAGCACCAAAGCCCGCTAAGTCGCAGTCTGTGGCACCTGCGGCCCAGAAACCGAAGCTAAAGACCCCGAAATCAACGGCCGTGGTCCTGGCGATCACCCCAGAACAAAAGGAGAAGGGATCCAATTACGCGGAAGCCATCGCCAAGGCCAAAAAGGAAATCGATATCTCCGCGTTAGGTATTGAGGGCATGCGCATTAAAGTCTCGGCAACCGGCACCCGTGTATTTGAAGTGCCGGGAGCATCCAGCGGGTCTAAGGCCGACGAACTGGCCGCCAAACTCAAAGAGACACTCGGCGACACGGTGCGTATATCCCGACCCGTCAAGACGGCGGATGTGCGGGCGACCGGGCTTGACGACTCAGTCGACGAGGATGAGTTGCGCAACGCAGTTGCAAAGAAGGGTGGCTGCCCGCCCGAACATGTAAAGGTTAGTCCTATCCGTGCGGGCCCCGGTGGACTTGGTGCAGCCCTAATCAAGTGCCCCGTACCAGTCGCAAAGTTGTTGGCCGAGTCAGGTCGTCTTCAGGTCGGGTGGGTCTCGGCCCCAGTTCGTGCGCTGGAGCCTCTTCCGCTCCGTTGCTACGGATGCATGATAACGGGGCACACCAAACAGCTGTGCCCCCACAGCGGAACAGACCTCAGCGACAACTGCTATAGGTGCGGCCAGAAGGGCCATAAGTCCGCGTCGTGTCCGGCCCCGGAACCATGTTGTCTGGTGTGCAAAGCCGCCAAGCTTCCGGCAAACCACGTCATGGGGGGAAACAAGTGCCGCCCCCCCTCTGTCAGGGCTAAGATTCCTACAAGTTTTGGGGCGCCGTCACGCAAAATAGTGAGTGCTGCTCTCGCGGAAGGGGTTGAGGATGGTAACATGTCAACTTAATGGCCAGACACCTCAACCTCTTCCAAGGGAATGTTAACCATTGCGCCACATCTCAGGACCTGTTCCTGCAGCATGTGGCAGAGTTTGGTACACAAGTCGGGGTGATCGCGGAACCATATCGCGTTCCTCAGCGCCCTAACTGGGCCGGGTCGTTGGACGGCACTGCCGCCATTGTGGCCCCATTTTCTGCCGCCTACTCCCCCCCCCCCTCTCGGTCTTAGAGAGGGGTCCGGGCTATGTGGCGGCCTCTTGGGGGGAACTTACGCTCGTTAGCGTTTACTTCTCCCCCAACCGGGGCCTCTCGGAGCTACAGGGGTGGCTCGACTTGTTGAGTGGTGTGGTGGTGCGTCTCGCACCAGCGCAGATGCTGGTTTTGGGCGATTTTAACGCCCACCACACCGCGTGGGGCGAAAGGTCAGACACCCCAAAGGGGGTCGCAGTTTTAGATTGGGCGGCGACGTCGGGTCTTGTTGTGTGTAACAGGGGCCAGGAATTTACCTGCGTCAGGGGGGACGGTGGGTCCATCGTCGACTTCACCTTCGCGACCCCTGCCCTGGCGGCGCGTGTGCAAGAATGGCACGTCTGTAAGGACGTGGTCACGTTGTCCGACCACGACCATATTATTTTTAAGGTCGCAGCTGCTCCAAGCGCAATTCCAGCTTTGCCTCCTGGGGAGGCCCTGCGCTGTTTCCCAAGATGGGGGGTCACCAAACTCAACCGCGAGTTGGCAGAAGAGGTGGCGCTGGTAGAGGCCTGGAACCTTGAAGGGGAAAGGCCGGATCAGCTGGGGGTTGAAGATCGAGTCCAGCGTTTAACGGCCTCCTTGAAGACGGTGTGCAACGCGTCCATGCCGAAGGTAAAGGGGCTACCAGCGAAGCGCGGAGTTTACTGGTGGTCGGACGAGGTGGCGAACCTCAGAGCCACCTGTCTTGCATCCAGAAGGGAGTTGCAGCGCTCGAGACGCCGACTAAGACGGGATCCTGCGGAGAAGTCCCGACTCCGCGAAACATACACGGCGGCTAAAAAAGCACTCTCAGGGGCCATTTATAGGGCAAAGTCCGCCGCCTGGGACGGATTTCTGGAAGACCTTAACCGTGACCCGTGGGGGCATCCCTATAGGATGGTACGGAGTAGGCTCCGCAACCAGGCGCCTCCTACTGAGTCAATGTACCCGCGGCTATTGTCTCAGGTGGTCGACGGCCTCTTTCCGGCCGAAGTGCCCCCGGTCGGTCCTCTCATAGGGCCCTCAACTTGTGCACCGGATGATTGGCAGGGCTACTCTCCCGTGACAGAGGATGAATTGGAGGCGGTTCTGACCCGCCTCAAATCCAAACGGAAAGCGCCCGGTCCGGATGGTATTCCCGGTCGGGTGCTGCCTCTAGCGCTAGAACATCTCGGCGAGGATGTTCGACTCCTCTTTTCGGAGTGCTTGCAGAAGGGAGAATTTCCGAAGGCTTGGAAGCGGGGACGTCTCTGCCTATTAAAGAAAGACGATCGGCCCCCTAATTCCCCATCGGCATACAGACCGATAGTTCTGCTGGACGAGCTCGGCAAAATGCTTGAGCGCATCATCGCAGACCGAGTCGTCCGGCATCTTGACACAGTGGGGCCAAATTTGTCAGACCGCCAATTTGGCTTTAGAAGAGAGAGGTCGACAATCGATGCCATCATGGCCCTGAAGGAGTCGACCCAAAGGGCAGTTGGTCGCGGGGAGAGAGTGGTAGCCGTCTCACTCGACATCAAGAACGCGTTTAACTCTCTTCCCTATGGCGTGATTGAAGACGCTCTGCGTCACCATAACATCCCTCCCTATCTTGTCCGCATAATTGAGCACTATCTGACAGATAGGGAGGTGATTTACCTCGCAGCGGACGGCCAGCTAATGGTCCGCGAAATGCAGTGTGGTGTTCCACAGGGGTCGGTGCTTGGGCCGCTCCTGTGGAACCTTGGGTATGACTGGGCGCTTCGCGCCGTGCTTCTCCCCCGGATGGATGTCATCTGTTATGCAGATGACACTCTAGTCACCGCCCGGGGTCGAGACTTTGAAGAAGCGAGGCGCCTTGCAAAGATTGGAACGACGAAAAGAGGCGATGATACGCCGCATCAGGACGTTGGGCTTAGAGGTGGCCGTGGCGAAAACCCAGGTCATCCTTTTTCACGGCCCGCGTCAGGGTCCACCGCCAGGGGCGGACATAGTCTTAGATGGGGTCGAAGTTCGTCTGCGCCCCACTATGCGCTATTTGGGTCTATTACTTGACGGTCGTTGGTTGTTCACCGACCATTTTAAACAGTTGGCACCTCGACTGGTTGCCGCGGCGGCCGCGCTTGGCGCACTACTGCCAAACATAGGCGGGCCTAACGGCAGTTGTAGGAAACTGTATGCAGGGGTCATCCGTAGCATGGCCCTCTACGGAGCCCCTGTATGGGCGGATGCCTTAAATGAGCCTAATAAGGCCGCCTTAAGGCGACCCCAAAGGGTAGTAGCCTCCCGAATGGTGCGAGGATACCGTACCGTGTCGTGGACGGCGGCATGTGTTTTAGCCGGGACGCCTCCCTGGGCACTGGAAGCCCAGGTACTCGCAGAGGCGTACAGGCGGAGAAAGGAGCTAAGGGCGGGGGATAGCCGCCTTGCTCCACAGGAGTTTTCCGGCATCATGCGAGCGGCAGAGGCGCGATGTCTTGAGGACTGGGAGCGGCAACTGGCAGAACCAATCGCCGGTCACAAAACGGTGGAGGCAATCCGCCCAGTCCTCAAGGAGTGGAAAGCTCGAGCCCACGGGGCTCTTACATATCGTCTGACACAGGTACTTTCCGGACACGGGTGTTTCGGAAGATACCTGTGTCAGATACAGAGGGAGGAGTCCCAAGCGTGCCACCACTGTGGCGCGCCCCAGGACACCGCACGCCACACACTCGAAGAGTGCACAGCGTGGGCGGTGCAGCGCCAGGAGTTGGTCGCTGCGGTTGGGCCGGACCTGTCGCTACCCAATATCACAGTTGCGATGCTGAGTAGCGAGGGGGGATGGCAGGCCGTGGTCTCCTTCTGCGAGGACGTCATCTCGCAGAAGGAGGCCGCGGAGAGGGTTCGCGAGGCGGACGTCGCGGCGAGCCAACTCCGACGTGCGCGGCCGGGGAGAGCGAGACGACAACGTGCGCGACTCGATCTCCCCGCGCCGCAAGGGGGGGCGCAGTAAGGCCCTCTGTCCCCCAAAGGGTGGAGCCCTAACGGGCCACTCTCCCCGGGTCAAGTGGCGCGTGCTACAACGTTCCCACAGACCCGGCGGTAAGGCGCAGGTCTTCGAGAGGAGTTTAGTTGGTAGTGGTGCTTCCTCCTATTCGCCCCACCTGGCCTGCCCCCACGAGCGGGTAGCCACGTGGGGAGCTGGGGAGGACGCTTCCTCCTTCTGCCCGGCCCCCTCTCGAGCTTTCGAGCTCGTTGGGGGGCGGGGCAGAGGTTAGAACCACCCAGCCCTGACGCAAAGCCTATTAGGCTTGGTGGGAGGGCTGGGCGCGGCGAGGAACATGCCCTAGGTGTGACCGAGTCCAACATGCCGTTTGTTATGCCTAAAGATCGCATTCTCCTCTTGATACAAAAAAAAAAAAAAAAAAAAAAGGGTTGATGCGTTAGTGCGTTACGCTTTCCAAGGTATTCTTAGCATTCGCCTTCAGCACCACATCCTTTATCTTTCGCGGGCCAGAATTGTCCATGTTTCAACTCCATATAATATTAAACGGGTCATAGCATCCTTTGCCATCCCGTACGCCTTTTTATCTCCGGTACACAGCTGCAGTCGTTGCAGATTTGGGAGCCCAGATAAATGTAGTGGTCGACGATGCCTACGCCAGGAATGTTGCAGGTGACATTTGATAATGTTCCGACTCGATCCTCTATCATCACTTTAGTTATTTTTCTGTTCACTGCGAGACCAACGTTGCAACTTTCCACCTCGAGTCTATGGAATAGCTCACTCCTATCATCCATAGATAGTACGGTGTCGTCAGCATATCGAAAATTTGAAAGTCTCTTTCCGCCTACAGGGAAACCCTTCTCCCAATCTTCAATGGTCCTGCGTATGATTTGCTCACCATTTATGTTAAACAGTGCAGGGAACAAGATGCAGCTCTGTCTTACTTCTTGTTTAGTTGTAAACATAATTGAGCAATCAGTAATCCTAACGAAGGAATAGGAATAGAAAATAATTTTCAACTTAAATATAATCTCATTCATTATGTTCTATCTTTAAGCCAAAGTGTATTTTTTTAATGTTAATCATAACAATAATTAATTCATAAACTAACCAAAGTTGTTTCATTTACTAGAAAATCATTTATTTCATGACAGGCGAATATTATAGTAATTGGCTTCTACAAATGTACAATACACAAAACTATTTGCAAGAATAATATCGCAACACGATATTACTGTTTGTAGTCGAAAATATAAACTTACACGAATAATATCGCAACACGATATTACTGTTGCAGACGGCACTAGAAATTTACACGAATAATATCGTAAGAGACACTACTGATCAGAGCTTAACCTATACTAGTATAGTAAAATGCATTTTGTTAATTTGTAACGAATACCTTGGTACTAATTAAATTTGGTTGAAATAACAAGATAGCTGAAAAAATAGCTTCCATATGTGATATAAAAAGTCTCTGATACTTATTTTTTTGTGGAGTTATCAACAAAAATGCTTCTTTTATTTTTCCTGAACATTTTGACTTTTTCGGTTACCGGATTATTCGCGGGGGGGGTCGTTATATAAAAAAAATAAAAAAGTTATCAGTCGTAGATTTTACAACCCGCAAAAAAGGGCCAAATATTTCGAAAAGGGCCCTTCATCTTGATCTTCTGAGGTCTCGTCACTCCGATTCCGTGTCCAAGTCACGAGTCTGTTGTTGCCTCCGATGTTTGCTGCGGCCTCCACCGCGAGAAGACCTGCGACGCGACCACGGCGACCACAGGAACAAGACATCCGCGGACACTATGGCTCTCAGAAGCTACTGGTCCCCCTGGCTCGCCTTCGCTCTGTCTATCTGACGAAGGCGACTGCACACGACGACGCGACGTGTTGTTTTCTTCCTTTTCGGAACCAACTTTATCTCACGCATAGCGTTGAGTTGTCGACCAGATAACCACAGTTTAGAGAACCATCCTAAATATCAATATATATATATATATAAGTATTTCGACTTGAAATCCTAACTTGCTAGCGCTCATAATATGACCACATATCAGACGTCGACTTGGAATTCGCGGTCATATTATGACCGGTTAGCAGGTGAGGGGATATGTTATTGACCGAACCACCTTCATCATCGTCAGCCGAGTCTTCTTCTGTGACAACAACTGGGCCAGGTGGAACAATAAAAACTAATACATCGGATCGGAATCCTCGTTATAAGATCTGTGTAGTGTACACAGCCCCTATAAAAACACTAATAACTAAATATCTAGAAAATATAGGTAGGGCAGGCGTACCGGTTTTGGCCACTTTAAGGATTTTTTGACTTTCAAACGCTTAGTGCTTAATAATCTTAAGTATTTAAGAGAAAATTTATATCTTGAATTATAGAGAATTTATCGACCTTTAAGGGTACAATCTAAAAAGTAAAAAAAAAACAATACTTTTTCTTATATAACACAAATTCTGCAGGGAGGGTCAAATGTACCGGTTTTGGCCATTTTGCACTGGTTTTGGTCACCCAGTTTGCATTGGTTTTGGCCACTTTGATAAAATTACCATATTTATGTCTTGAGTTTAAGCCTAATTGCTATCTTATCCGAGTTCTGGACTAAAACACTACATGAAACAGTATTTTAATCCCAGCTAGCTTCTTACCACAACTTTATAAGTATACCTTTATCACTTGATTAGAAGAAAATTAGCGGATATAGGCTAGTGTAGGCACTAGCCTTCATCCGTTAATTTAGGTAGATGGGGCAGTAAAACAATAGTGCCTCCACCTTTGCCATCAGAAACAGGTCGTAGTCATTTTTGGATAAGATAAGTGTCACTTAACTTTAAGGGACACATAACTTTAAGGGACATTTAAACATTATGACTGTAGTCTTTACCTCTAAAATCAACCTATCAAATCAATCTACGACGACCGATTTGGCGCAGGGGTAAACTACTTGCCTTCTGCGCCAGAGGTCTCGGGTTCGATTCCCAAACAAGACAAATATTTGTGTGCATGAACATGTATATTTGTCTTGGTCTGGGTGTTTTCTGTGTATATTAAGTATGTATTTACAAACAAAAGGTAAATAAATAGAAATTTATCCGTTATCAAGTTCACGTAGACACAGTTTCTTAAGAAATTTACTATGTGCGATATTGGTGTGATTGTTAATATATTATATAAAAGAAAATATTTATTTATTTATTTATTTATCAGTCAATGAGGGATCAGTTGAGGGACACTTATCCATGACGGCGTCTTCTACCTTTTTTGACATCAGAAACACGTCAGTCAACGTCACGTTCAGTTAAGATAAGAGTATCTTACTTTAAGGGGTACTTAACTTTAAAGGACACGTATGCCCGAATACTCGTACGCTACTTATCTTTGGGAGCGTCTCAAACATCACCCTGTCACTTTTAATGTCAAACGTATGAAAGACATGCCATGATGTTCGAGACGCTCCCAAAGATGATTTGCGTTCGAGAATTCGGGCGTTAACTACTATGGTGGTTTCTATCTTTGACATCAAAACACGCCGATTTCACGTTAATATGAGTGTCACTTAACTTTAAGGGGCACTTAACTTTAAAGGACACTTAACTACTATAGTGATTTCTATCTTTGGCATCAAAATACGCCGATTTCACGTTAATATGAGTGTCACTTAACTTTAAAGGGCACTTAACTTTAAAGGACACTTAACTACTATGGTGATTTCTATCTTTGGCATCAAAACACGCCGATTTCACGTAAATATGAATGGCACTAAACTTCAAGGGCCACTTAACTACTATGGTGGTTTCTATCTTTGACATCAAAACACGCCGATTTCACGTTAATATGAATGTCACATCACTTAACTTTAAGGGGCACTTAAATTTAAGTGACACTTAAACATGATAGGGTCTTCTATCTTTGATATCAGAAACACGTCGATGTCACGTTCAGTTGAGTGTTACTTAATTTCAAGGGATACTCAGCTTTAAGGGGCACTCAACCACGAGGTTTTTTCTATCTTTGATATCAGAAACACGTCGATTCGATGGACGCCAAGTTCAAGTGTTGCTTAACTTTAAGAGACACTTGAAGTTCCAAGGAGTCCGCTACGAACTTAAACCTTATTCTTCTACACTCATTCCAAAGTACACTCGACAGCACATCAAGTTGAAATGCGATAACAGCTTTTATTACGTAGGGCATAAAGGCGTTCTCAAGGTTAACATGTATAGTCTGATATGCCGCCGTGTGTACCTAGTAGGTACACCTACATACAAAATTTTGTAACTTTCCATATAATAAAGCGGAGCGGAGCTGTGTTTTCATACATTTGACTTCAAGGTGGAGTTAGGTTCTACCACAGATAATATAATACTATACGTTCTACTTTCAAAAGTATGGAATCGCAACTCCACTGCGATTCCCTCTACTTCAGCGGACAGGCAGCCTTACGGAGTAAAAAGGACTGAGGTAGCCGAGCGGAGCGAGGTAGCAAAACAAGGGTTTTATGAAACACTAGAAACAGAAGAATGAAAAAGGAGCGGAGTGAGGAAACCGAGCAGAGAAGCGGAGAGAGAGAGCCAAGCGGGGCAAGCAAGCACGGCTTCCTAACTCCGCTTCTCCACTCGAGTTGCTCGCTTCACTTCCTCTACCGTTTCACTATAAAGCACGGAGATTTATACTTATAACTTTTTAAGTGAAAAGTGGCCCTAACCAATAATTTTGATTCCGAAGCAGAAACAGTCCGCTCTGCGTTGCTGACTCGCTCCGCTCCGCTACCGCGACAGCGGACAACCTAAACATAAGTAATTTAAAAGTGAGTTGTGAGTCTATTAAAATAAAATAACTTTATGAAAAGTTGGAAACTTCCTACTATTGGCAAAGTGGCCAAAGGTGGCACAATGCTAAAATTTCCAGCCCCACTTTTGACCACTTATTGTTTTCCAACTTTTTGTGACAACAGTGAGAAAACAACACTTTATCCATCTGGAAGAAACATATTCTAATGTGATATAAAATATTAAATAACCATTAAATAATTTTATTGTAGAAAAAAAATGATTTTGCAAAACCTTTACCCTTAACATTTTGTTTAAGAATTTTACAAAATGTTAGCTTTGAAACATAACATGGTGTTTATTTCTAAAATATCGTACTACATAAAAAAAGCTAATTGCTGTAATTATCAACTAAAAGTCCAATCTTTTATTCGCCATTAATAAATATAAGCAATAGTTTTTTAATTCCTATTTATATAACTTTAAAGTGAAAAGTGACCAAAACCGGTACAGTGGCCAAAACCGGTACGCCTGCCCTACCTAAGTAGTATTCAGTAAATATAAAAAAACAAACAAGTATTTGATGAAACTATCATATTATGTTCCATTTATGAAAATACACTGTAGCGGTCTAGCGGTGCCATACGTTGATGAAACTATCATATTATGTTCCATTTATGAAAATACACTGTAGCGGTCTAGCGGTGCCATACGGCAATAGTGAAACAACTGGTTGTACCTATTTACATCACTATTAGTAATCGAGGCTAAAATTGACTTTTTCACTTCTCATGCTCGTAAAGTTCGTGTTTATGTTGGGTATAGGCTGCATAAAATCGCTTTTTATGCTCTAGTGCATAAAGTAAAATCTTCGTCTAAGTCTCAGATTCTAAGACAAAGGTCGTCAGGTAAACAGTCACACATGCAATTAAACTTCGTTATATAAACCTGTTATTTCATTCTGTTTCTTAAATTTTGTACATAATCCATGTTAAATTACTAAATTTATAAAACTAGGCAAATTTAATGAGTTTTCTAAGAAATAAGTATTTCAAGAGCATTATGGACTACGAGTACGATCTATGCTAAAGTCACTGTGCTGCCACTGCCACGTTTAAAAAAAAAAGTCTTCCCGCCAATATGCCGAAGTCTTTATTTTTTCTTTTTTGCAATATTGTTATTTATTAAATTTTCCTCAAACTCGAAGTGAAAAGTAGAGTGTATAACTCGTACATAAAACCCATTTTACCCTCGAATTGACTATCCTGGATCCTATTGAATTGGATATATACGTCTCGGGTAAAATGGTACGTTTTATGCACTTGTTGTACAATCTACTATTTAATATTATAATATTACAATACAATAAGATAAGCAAACCAGCTACATAATAAATATTTTAGATATTGGAGACACTTACTTGAAAGACAAATCCATTTTCGGTCGAGTTTTTCTAACACTGAACTTGCATGCCAAACTTGCATCAACAAACCAAAATACTTGTCTGTGATTATTGGCTAAAAATGACATGTGGTTTTGACTTTATCTATGCACTTACCATACTGATGCGAAACAATGACATACAACATAAGGTTACAGCTCGAGATACGAAAATTTAAACATCTATATCTGGGTGCCAAACGGCACCGCTAGACCGTAATGGGTGTAATAAAATTTCTTGCAGTTGGGTTTTTTGTAAAACGTGCTAAGTGGAGTCAGATAGTGTTTTTTTATTATTATTATTTAGCTTTTAAAGTGTTTGCTATCTATCAATTTGACTGAATGTTGTCCTCATTTCTCTTGATCAAGTAATTTGTGAAGTTCGTATAAAGTATAATAATAACCGCTACCGATTTCTCTACGCTAATATCCTCATAATTAGTTTTCATCAAAAGCTTTTTATATTCTTAACGTTTTCACAACTTAGATTAACTTGTGCTCAATTTCATACTACTTAAGTACCTCTTTTTATTTCTTCAGTTTAAGTCTTCATAGGTATAATCAGAACATCAAACTCAACTTATTTACAAAAAGCTTCCATTCGTTTATAAAATTAAATCGCTTTGTTTACGCCGAAAGATTTTCCATCTAACTTCCAACGGAAAAAGTTGCGTTCACACTAGCAACAGTCACTTAGGGCCAGTAGTGTAAGCGATAAACTTGTAACGAGTTCGTAAAAATGCGGTTGAGTTGTAATTCGGTTATGATCGTGCTTGGGATGCTCTTGGGACAAACCCTTTATTGGTGTATGTATTTCCTCGTCGGGTTTACGTACACTGGACGATATTTGGCGAGATAACTTTCGAATGTTACTTTTTACGAGATAAGGGGACGCGTTAGTGGTTATTATGTTGCAACATTTATTTTATACTTGGTATAATCGTATTTCTTTCCGTTATGTTTGTTTATATCCTACAGTTTGGTGATACTTATCTAAACATATTTTTTAGCAAAGTTCTTCGTTTTTGAAAGTTCGTCCAAGGAGGTTGTCCTATGTCGAATACCTAGTGTAAGTGTGGCATTGGTTATACCACAAGGATCCCACTTAAGAGCAATATTATTACTTTATATTCATTATAGGCATCACAATTGACGAAGAATTAATTTAAGTTAATTTAATGCTAGTGTTAATCGCCTTGGGGGAGCCCTATGCCCAGCAGTGGGCGTCGTTCGGCTGACATGATGATGAATGTTAGTGCTTTTGAGTCTTATTATATAAGTACGACGAAGTAGCACTTAGCCTTTATCACACCTGATGTTAAGTGGTGATAAAGCTGAAGGTGGATGCGCACTACTCCCGGAATCCTTAATCACCGAGGTACCGGCTATCTAACTGCTGGAACGCAATAATGCTGAAAACATAATTGTTATGGCGTCATAGTAGACTCAGATAATATGGCGGTAGCTAGCCAGGCAGGCTAAGAACAAGTTCTATTGTACCAACCGAACTAAATACAATATCTACCTCCACTGGGAATTGAATCAGGGAGCTCCGGGTCTGAAACCGCTGGTGTGAACCACTAGACCACAGAGGTGGTTCAATCGGGATTCTTAGAAAGATCTTTATAATTTCTAACCGTAACGATAAACAGTTAATAATATGACTATCAGGTATATTTTATATAGCTTGCAGTAAAAAAATACATCATTCCAAACCTGATCTGTGGCAAATCATAAATTGTGAAACAAACTGGAATCAAAGTACGTATAACATAACTGTCAGAATAGAAATGCTTTTCAAAAACTGGTCCAACACGCGTTTCAACATTGCCTGTTTTAGGAGCAGATCCAAAACCTTATGTCCGAAAGTAAACCTTTTACCGTCGCTAAAATAGCGCCACATCGAGTGAGTAGGTCATTTCTTATCGATTTACCTTGTCGCGTTAAAAGGTCTCATTTGGGTTTATTGTATGGATGATGGAAAGTATATTCTGGTGTAATTTGCATAGGACTGTTGATCACGCACGTCGTGAATCGTTTCCTTTTTTTATTGTTAAAGGTTCTTACGCTTTCGGCACTCCCTCGAACCACAACCTTTAATGTAATAAAACGCCTGTCATTAGAGTTTACAATGTGGAAGGTTTTATTGTAAGCAATTTATTATTATCTATGCCAATTTTAGTTCGGTTCAATTTATTATTATATGTATGGCAAGTTAAGGCACTAAGTAGATACTATTAAAGTAGACAAGTGGCTTTCTATTATCGATATCGTCAGTAGAACAGAAAGAAAATGAATGGAAATGACATTAGAGCGCTAATGTCAATCCCATACATTTTCTTTATTCTACTGGCGATATCGATAATAGAAACTTGTCTACTGGGGCTACACGTGTTATGAAGGAAAAATGAGTTCTCATATTTTGTTGTGATTAGAATTTATACTTTTAAAGTTATTATTACGTAGATGTTGATCTAGACTTTTTAACAACAGATTAATTAAAGCAATTTACGTAAAAAGGTACGGTGTCATATTGTCTATCATTTAGCAACACGTAATTAACTTCAGAGAATCAAAGACATTTCATTATATTCTCGTCAAAGAGAACTTTTGTTTATAGTTCCAACATGGTAGTCAGTTTCTACACAATCAGGGACGTTTCCAGAAATTCATTTGGCCGACAAAAGCTTATTAGTTCGGTAACAAACAGAATCGAATGAATCAATAACCCGTCCCGTATTTATGTTGCAAAATTCTTTTGTCGACAGAAAAAGGTACATTTTCAGGATTTGTTCGGAGTATTTGACAACGGCCGAACCCTGTATCCGAGGAAGTTTCTAACAAATTTCGGGTCACAAGTACACACACGAAAATGTTCTGTGGACAAGTAATAACGAAATTTCCGCTTCTGACGATATTTTTTCCTATACTTACTCTAATGAAGCTCCTTTCCTAATACTGATCGGGAGTTTTTCCGGTCGGTTCGTGAGATCCATGCTAGGGAGATACCCCTTCGTAATAAGAGGCTGGTGCTTGATATTATCTATTATCACTTACTGCCTAGACCGTGGCTTCTTTGGTGAAGATTTTTTACGTCGTTGCTAGTGCCGATAAGAAATTCTTATTAAATCTTAGGTTATATAACTGTTGGTGTAATCTTTTAGAAAGATGTTTATTGTTGAGTTGTTGATGATCTAGCTACATGATATTTGTTGTGTGCACGTTATGAAATAGATGAAAAACCAACCAACTGTTGGTATAAGCGAAGGGGGTGCGAAGCAACATATTTCTACGGCGCAATTTATTGTTTGTACTTTAAAAAATCGATATATATTTTTTATGATAATATAAATATAAGTACCTATATATCGATATATTATATCGATAAATAACTCATTGTTAATTCCTTTTGACCACGCGGATGAAGCCGCGGGCAAAAGCTAGTTGTGTATAAAATAACAACAAGCTAATTCTTGTTGTTTTTATAATACCTATATTTTATTCATTTTAATAGTGTAAGAAAATTTTATAACATAACTTTACTTTTTTGTTTTTGTTATATAGGTGAAATATCAAAAGCTTCAGTTTGAAAAATGTTCATTTATTAAATAAAATAAGATTTATCACTACCTAAACATAACCACACTTAAAGAAATAGAAATATCTTGAAAGCCACACATACTTAAATGGGATTTAGCTAATAACTTATAAAAATTTCGGCGTCGAAAGCAAAGCCGGGCTAAGCAGATTATTACCCACTGACCTTTGTAATATAAGCGCATGAAATTTGATCCATGAACAAAAAATAATAAACCGGTCAGTTACGTGAACGATAATCGAATGAAGAATACGCATATTTAAACTTTTCTATAATAAGGTTAAAGGCTCCGAGTAAGTCAATTAACGCGTATGTAAGGCTCCAAAGTGTTCGCGAGAGATCTGTCTATCGGGCAAAGTCAATTGACGAGGCTGAAAACTGAGGAAGGTAGCATCGTTTCGTCAACACCTGAAATCCTGAGGGAGATTGAGAGTTTCTATGGACAGCTATATTCCACACAAACACCTGTTGAAAACAAGGCTACAGACCCTAGAGCCAAGCTTACCCGACACCATACCGAAGATATCCCGGACGTCAGCCTGTACGAGATTAGAATGGCTCTCAAGCAGCTTAAAAACAACAAGGCGGCGGGCGATGACGGAATCACAACAGAGCTTCTGAGAGCGGGCGGTAAGCCGATACTTAAAGTCCTCCAGAAGCTTTTCAACTCAGTCATCCTTGAGGGCAAAACGCCAAAGGCATGGGGCAGAAGCGATGTGATGCTGTTTTTCAAGAAGGGTGATAAAACTCTCTTGAAGAACTATAGACCCATCTCGCTTCTGAGCCATATCTATAAGTTGTTTTCGAGAGTCATTACGAATCGTCTCGCTCGCAGGTTCGACGACTTCCAACCTCCCGAACAAGCCGGGTTCCGGAAAGGCTACAGTACCATAGACCACATTCATACGCTGCGGCAAGTTATACAGAAGACCGAAGAGTATAATTTGCCACTTTGCTTGGCGTTCGTGGACTATGAGAAAGCCTTTGATTCGATTGAGACTTGGGCGGTGCTGCAGTCTCTCCAGAGGTGCCAAATAGACTACAGGTACATCGAGGTGCTGAGGTACTTATACCAAAACGCCACCATGTCGGTCCGATTACAGAACCAGAGCTCTAATCCTATCCAACTACAGCGAGGTGTGAGACAGGGAGATGTCATCTCTCCCAAACTGTTCACAGCTGCGTTGGAGGATATTTTTGAGCTGCTGGATTGGAAAGGATGCGGCATCAACATTAATGGCGAGTACCTAACGCACCTACGGTTTGCTGATGATGTAGTTCTTATGGCTGAGACCTTGGAAGACCTGAACACAATGCTCGAAGATCTCGGTAATGCTTCGCAAAGAGTGGGTCTTAAGATGAACATGGACAAGACGAAAATCATGTTCAATGCCCATGTTGCACCCGCTCCAGTTAATGTTGGGAACATTACACTCGAAGTTGTTGACCACTATGTTTACCTAGGACAGACGGTCCAGTTAGGTAAGTCCAACTTTGAGAAAGAGATCTCTCGTCGAATCCAGCTCGGATGGGCAGCGTTTGGGAAGCTCCGGCATATATTCGCGTCCGAAATACCTCAATGTCTCAAGACGAAAGTCTTTGACCAGTGTGTGTTGCCAGTAATGACCTATGGAAGTGAGACGTGGTCTTTTACTATGGGTCTCATAAGAAGGCTCAAAGTCACCCAGCGAGCAATGGAGAGAGCGATGCTTGGTATTTCCCTGCTCGATCGAATCAGAAATGATGAGATCCGCAGGAGAACTAAAACAACCGACATAGCTCGAAGGATTGCATCATTGAAGTGGCAGTGGGCGGGACACATAGCGCGGAGAACCGATGGCCGTTGGGGCGGAAAGGTTCTCGAATGGCGACCGCGTACCGGACGACGTTCCGTGGGCAGGCCCCCTACAAGGTGGACCGACGATCTGGTCAAGGTCGCGGGAAGCCGCTGGATGCGGGCAGCGCAGGACCGATCGTTGTGGAGATCCTTGGGGGAGGCCTATGCCCAGCAGTGGGCGTCGTTCGGCTGACATGATGATGATGAAGTATGTTTAAGCGATATCGAATTTGTTTAACATGCGTTGGCTCATTTTTAATTTGATAGAGCGTTATAAATTTATGTAGTATATTTATCTTTCTTTTTAACCGACTTCAAAAAAGGAGGAGGTTATCAATTCGACTGTATATTTTTTTATTGTTTTTTATTTTTTATGTGTGTTACCTCAGAACTTTTTAGTTAATGAACCGATTTGGATAATTCTTTTTTTATTTAACAGGTGACGCTTCTCGTGTGGTCCCATTCAAATTTTATCAAGAACTGGCAAGAAGTTCAGGAGTTATCCTGAATAATGTGTATTTAGACTTTATTTGGGTATATAGACGATTTCAGAGTTTCATCAAATTGGAGATCACTTTCAAATTTTTTTTTTTCGAAGGTTGGTACTTCTGACCTGATCTTATTTTCACCAAGTCAGGACCAGGGGATCAAATCCCAGGAAAATTGAGAGAAATTCTCAAATATAGGCAAGCCTTATGCGTTCCATTTATTTTTGAAGTTAGTCAAGTATTTGCATCTGATAGTCATCATCTCATAGTGATGAGCTGGTGATGGAAGCTGCAACTCCTTAACGGTTAGGAGCTGGAGAATATTTCTTTAAGTATTAATCGTGCGTAAGGGCCAATAGTTATATTCTTTCAGGTTATTAGGGTGAGCTGCTGATGAGAGGTGAAACTCCTCAACAGTTAGGAGTTATATTATGATGTTTTATAAATACCATATGCACGAATGGACCTTCAGTTGTATTCCTTCAAGTTATCTAAGTAGCTAAAGATGGAAAGCTGAATTCCGTAACGGATAGGATATTTACAACAATTTATCATAATCACATGTAGTTTCTTAAGCTACTTCACTAAAAATAAAAAAAAATAAAAGTTTTTGAAAAAAAATATGTAACCGCCTTAAAAACGGATCTTCAAACAAAAATTAACAAACACTAAAAAAGATTTTAAATTATTTTTATGCATTCACAATGCAATTTTTGTAAGTATAAGAAAAATGTGATAGTAAAAAACCACGAGCCCTATAAGTAGCTTTCAGGCGGGATTCGAACCCGCGCCTCCGGGAATCCGGCCCGATGCTCTGACCAACTAAGCTACCGAAAGGCTTACACGACTCGTCGAATTTTGCTATCACTTGTTACGCTGTAGGCCAGCGTTGTTTCATCAATGTGAGGAAACCCTCGCATCCGAAAGAAACATTTTTACAAATGTTTAACAGTCGATTAAGATGAAACAGCCATTAAATAAGATTTTAAATTATTTTTATGCATTCACAATGCAATTTTTGTAAGTATAGGAAAAATGTGATAGTAAAAAACCACGAGCCCTATAAGTAGCTTTCAGGCGGGATTCGAACCCGCGCCTCCGGGAATCCGGCCCGATGCTCTGACCAATTAAGCTACCGAAAGGCTTACACGACTCGTCGAATTTTGCTATCACTTGTTACGCTGAAGGCCAGCGTTGTTTCATCAATGTGAGGAAACCCTCGCATCCGAAAGAAACATTTTTACAAATGTTTAACAGTCAATTAAGATGAAACAGCCATTAAATAAGATTTTAAATTATTTTTATGCATTCACAATGCAATTTTTGTAAGTATAGGAAAGTATGTATGCATAAAAATAATTTAAAATCTTATTTAATGGCTGTTTCATCTTAATCGACTGTTAAACATTTGTAAAAATGTTTCTTTCGGATGCGAGGGTTTCCTTACATTGATGAAACAACGCTGGCCTACAGCGTAACAAGTGATAGCAAAATTCGACGAGTCGTGTAAGCCTTTCGGTAGCTTAGTTGGTCAGAGCATCGGGCCGGATTCCCGGAGGCGCGGGTTCGAATCCCGCCTGAAAGCTACTTATAGGGCTCGTGGTTTTTTACTATCACATTTTTCCTATACTTACAAAAATTGCATTGTGAATGCATAAAAATAATTTAAAATCTTATTTAATGGCTGTTTCATCTTAATCGACTGTTAAACATTTGTAAAAATGTTTCTTTCGGATGCGAGGGTTTCCTCACATTGATGAAACAACGCTGGCCTACAGCGTAACAAGTGATAGCAAAATTCGACGAGTCGTGTAAGCCTTTCGGTAGCTTAGTTGGTCAGAGCATCGGGCCGGATTCCCGGATGCGCGGGTTCGAATCCCGCCTGAAAGCTACTTATAGGGCTCGTGGTTTTTTACTATCACATTTTTCCTATACTTACAAAAATTGCATTGTGAATGCATAAAAATAATTTAAAATCTTATTTAATGGCTGTTTCATCTTAATCGACTGTTAAACATTTGTAAAAATGTTTCTTTCGGATGCGAGGGTTTCCTAACATTGATGAAACAACGCTGGCCTACAGCGTAACAAGTGATAGCAAAATTCGACGAGTCTAGTAAGGCTTTCGGTAGCTTAGTTGGTCAGAGCATCGGGCCGGATTCCCGGAGGCGCGGGTTCGAATCCCGCCTGAAAGCTACTTATAGGGCTCGTGGTTTTTTACTATCACATTTTTCCTATACTTACAAAAATTGCATTGTGAATGCATAAAAATAATTTAAAATCTTATTTAATGGCTGTTTCATCTTAATCGACTGTTAAACATTTGTAAAAATGTTTCTTTCGGATGCGACGGTTTCCTCACATTGATGAAACAACGCTGGCCTACAGCGTAACAAGTGATAGCAAAATTCGACGAGTCGTGTAAGCCTTTTGGTAGCTTAGTTGGTCAGAGCATCGGGCCGGATTCCCGGAGGCGCGGGTTCGAATCCCGCCTGAAAGCTACTTATAGGGCTCGTGGTTTTTTACTATCACATTTTTCCTATATATAAACACTAAAAAACAAAAAAAATAATAAGATTTTTAAATTCAAAGGACGATGATACGTGACTTTTTATAATTTATCTTGGTACTTACTAAACTGTTTGAAGTCGGTGCCAAGCCAAAAAGAATAAGAACGAAATAAACTGAGTGAAATAACAAACATATTTAAAAAAACCCGGTCCCAAGCGTGAGGTGTAGGACGTATTTACCTCAATACGTATAAGACGGCACCGACTTCACACAGTTTAGTAAGTACCAAGATAAATTATAAAAAGTCACGTATCATCGTCCTTTGAATTTAAAAATCTTACTATTTTTTTAGTTTTTTAGTGTTTGTTAATTTTTGTTTGAAGATCCGTTTTGAAGGCGGTTACATATTTTTTTTCAAAAACTTTTTTTGTTTATTATTTTTTTATCAATCATTATTGACTACAAAATTATGAAAAGACAGCTTCGTCAAAACGTCGTCGTTGGGAAGAAATAATGTTTAGGTACGACTATTTTTTTGTTCCAATTCCAAGGAAAGAAGTATCTGGTAGGTATATGTTCGTTAGTTAATTTTAGTTGAATTTGACTTTTCTGACTATTTATACAACTTTATGAAGTTTGACTAAATTGTTTTACTGTTTTTAGTTTAACAAAACAAGTAGATTTCCATTAGTTACGGTAGCAATAATTGCTAATATTATAAAACTAGCCTTCCGCCCGCGGCTTCGCCCGCGTGTACTACACGACGTTATCCCGCGGCAACGTGACATTTTTCAGGAATAAAAAGTAGCCTATGTCCTTTCTCAGGCTCTAGACTATCTCTGTACCAAAATTCATTCAAATCGGTTCAGTAGTTTAGGTGTGATTGTGTAACACACAGACAGACAGAGGCGCATCCTACTAATATTATAAATGTGAAAGTTTAGATGTTTGGATGTTTGTTACTCAATCATGCCAAAATGGCTAAACGGATTTGGCTGAAATTTGGAACACACATACTTTGTAGCCTGGAGAGGAACATAGGCTTTTTATCCCGGGAAAATATCATATTCCCGCGGGATAACGTCGTGAAGTGCACGCGGGCGAAGCCGCGGGCGGAAAACTAGTTATAATATAAATAAAAGTAAGGATATCATTGGAAAACGATTAGTAAGTATTTAAGCATTTTTTCTTAAAATTAACTTTTGTAAAATAAAGTATATAAGGACGTGCTTTCGATTGAAAATAAAGTATTAGAAAAAACGACCAATCCTCCAAGTAGCTCTGCCGGGAACCGAACCTGGGACCTTTCTCTATTAGCCATTTAATCCCCGCTGCTGGGGCACTGGCCTTCCTTATGGATTTTTAACCGCCTCTGTGGTCTAGTGGTACACACACACCACCGGTATCAGACCCAGAGGTCCTGGGTTCGATTCCCAGTGGGGGTACATATTGTATTCGGTTTGGTTAGTGGTAGGGCTTGTTTTAAGTCTGCCTGGCTAGCTACCACCATCTTATCAATTCTGTCGCCAAATCAACGATGATTTAAGCATTGTTGTGTTCCGGCAAGTAGTGAGATAAGATAGCCAGCTTCTTAGCAGTTGAAGATTCCGGAAGTAGTGCGCTTTCACCTTCAGCTCTATCATCACTTATCATCGGGTATAATGAAGGCTAAGTGCTACCCATTGTGAATAAAAAAAGGATAACGGGATAACAAGAAAGGCATAACTTTAGTAAAAAATGGGGCTACTTTGATCACTTATAATGTAGTATAAAACCCTAGTGGTAAGTGGCTAAGGGTTAAGTAAAAATGGGCACACTATCTATAGCTATTTTATGCTACCAAAGGTTAGTTGAAAAAAAAATGGAAAACGATAATAATTCAGTCAAATAAGCGTTGTCAACAAAGTCACCCCCTCGAATCAAAGTAACCCCGGTTAACCGTACGTATGTACGACCTTCCAATGCAGTCGGCACCAACGGCTTAGCATACCTTCCGAAGCACGGAGGAGCCCGAGATGAAAAGTTTTTGATCACCCATCATGTGACCGATCATCGAGAAAGTTGCTTAAGGCGCTACTCGGAAAAAGTATGGACTTTTTGATATAAAACTATAGGACGGTTACAGTTGTTATAAATCTGGTAATAAGATATATATTTCTTCATACCTTTATCTAGAATCGTATAGTTTCGGAAACACGATTTTATGATTTTGCCTCGACACTTTTTCTTATCGAAAATACCTCTAAAAATACGAAATATCAAGATTATTCTTAAATCGGGTTACATATACTCTTGAAAATTGGTTTAATTAGTAGACACCAATAATATTTAGGATCGTGTAGAAGCATATTTAAAAATCGCTATAGTTTTTAAATACGAAGTGATTTTGTGTTTTTTTTGCGTAATCTGCAAAATCGGTCTCGCTCCCGCGCGTGTTGTTTTCTCATTGCTATCTCGCTTTAGCATAATTTTTCCGAGTATCGCCTTAACCTCAATGATTGCATTCCGAGCGCACTAACCACTGCGCCACGAGCTCCTCTTTGACGTACCTTAACTTTTTTCTTATACTTCATTTTCAATAATAATAAGTTTTTAGTAAAAATTTCATTTTTATGACAAGTTTTTTTGCTGACTGTATTATTGTCATCTAAACCAAACTGTATACAAAATTTCAGCTCTATCGGACACTTGGAAATGGGTGAAATTAAGCTTGCAAAATTTGTCCCCACTAACTACCTAACAAACTAACTAACATGGCGTTAAAAGCTTGTAAAAATTGCATTCAATACAAATTGATATTATTTTAAAATCTTTTATGAGTACATTTTTAGTGAAAATATGAATGAAAGCGTGGCAAGTGGAGCGGTTGACGTTCTGCCAAGAACAAATTGTGCGATACGTCAGCGAAATTATGAATATGCACGGCGGCATGGCGCTTCACGTCACTATCAAATAGACTGTGAATATGAAAGTAAATATAAACTGCACAACAAAAGTAAGTCCTTTTGTTGTGAAGTGTATTCCTTTTGTTTGTGAAGTTTATATTTACTTAAAGGACTTGTTGGCATGTCAGTCTGCGATTTTGGCAGTTAAGATAGTCATGTGTTTAAATTGCTGGGCCAGCTGCATTTTTACTCAATGCGCATTGAGACTTCGTGGAGAATTATGTCATCTTCTTCTCCTTATTCTAATTTTATATGAGTCGGGGCATTATGTCCTTCTTCTCTTCGCAATTCAATTACCCGTTATTTTCTCATCCACCATTCTCATTCAAATCATAACGTAAACAATCTATCTGTCTTTTCTCAACTTTTTGTCGTTTATTTGTATCGCATTTGTTTGGTGATGGAAAACCTGTTGGACTGGAATGAAAATTTACGCGTAAAAAAAATAAAAACCTAGTTAATCACAGAGATGTTAAATAATTGTCATTCGTAGAATACCTACAAAATTATCGGTGTGTATTTAAACGGCGGGCGACTGCGAGCGGTGGTTGGCTGGGAACAGCTGATGTGTACGTGTGTGTCTTCGTCTTTGTCTACCTCTTTCTTTCTATCACATGCCACTACATAGCCAAACAGTTTGCTTTAATTGGTCACCGGTGGCACTTTTAAACTTTCTCTCACATAAATATTTCTAAATTTTATTCATTCTTTTTTATAACACGCTTTATATTAACACGCTATCTCATACATATCACATGTAAGAAAATCTTGGAATTCAATTTCAACCTACTTCTTGTCGTATCTATCAATTTGAAAATGTGCAAACTTATTAGGAATCCGATGACAATTCAATAATTGGTAACCATCGAGCTGATCTGATGATGGAGTCAAGAGGTAGGCAATAGAACTATTCAATGGCTGCTAGGAAACCCCTCGAGTTTGGGCTCATTTGTTTCGTTCTGATGAGGCCTATTTGCTACACTTGGTGGTAAGGGTCTGATGATATAAAAGTGAATCTTTTTAGTTTTTAAATTAGGCACTTATTTTACACATCCATTTTAGTCAGCATTCTCATCTCTATTACATGCAATTTTCTTTCATCCATTGTGAAAGCTTGTATAAACCATAATACTTATGTCTTAGGAAGGCTTGTGCCCCAATTCTCAATCAACATTAAAACGTAGCTGTACCATTATATTATCAGATAATATAAATGGTTTTTTTGCAGTCAGTTGACAAACAAAAAAAAGGTTATGATAAGTTTTAAAACCGTACATAATGTTACGACCTCCAATTACGAGATTTTAAAACACGAGATTTTAAAAGCTGATAATGCGGAGTGGACGAGCTCCAGAAAAAAAATGTCACCACATAACCAGCGCATTAAAATAACACGAAATTCGCAGCGTGTGTTAACTTGTGAAGGCACCATTGGGAGCATTATTTCAAAGAGTTTGTGAGCACAGTCGTAAACCACTAACGACTCCAGTGGTCGGCGAACACTGTAATGAATTCACACGTCCGTTGTCAAACCGGGCCTTAGCATTTGATTCTAACGAGAGACTTAAAATATTTCAGTACCTACGCTTGACATCTTCTAGCCTACTTTACGACTAGGCAGACGTCATTTTCCGCTGCTCAATTGTTTTATTGTTACCTACTATGCATGTTTGAGAAAAGTTATTAGTCGTACTTACCTAAAAATACTCAAAATAGAACCTCACCACATTAAGTTCGATGGACGTAGCGTTGTTTAAAAAAAAAAGCTCCACAAAATCCGTTATGCAATTAAACTGGGCAGATAAACTTGTTACCTTTTCACGGAGCATTAATAATTTCCGACGACTTGTGGAGAGACGTGACGCTAATATTTCAGCGGGTATTTTTTTAAACACGGAAGTTTTCAGGTCACGTGATAATCATGTGAGAGACAGGGGTGATGTTAATATATCAGCAAGCATGTCAGTATTACGGTGTTTTTTTTTTATTTCATACTCGAAGCTGCTTTTCACTTTATCTGCGTGATCGACCGTCATTCACGTTGGTCAAGTAAGGGTAGAGTAAAGTAAGAGTAAGTTATTATTATTATTTTCAGCCTGTGTCGTCCCTCTGTAGGGCAAAGGCCTCTCCACCTACCTTCCATTTCGCGCGTTTTAGAGCTGTTGTGTGCCAGTCAGTCATATACGAGTTAAGATCGTCTCGCCACCGCCGCCCGTCTCGGTCTGCCGCGTGGACGTGTAGCTGTGGGGATCCATTTGGCGGCGAGTTTTGCCCAGTAGTCGTCAGACATGCGGCAGACATGTCCGGCCCAGTTGTACTTTAGTAATGCTGTTTTTGGGAGAGTCAGCAATAAGAGTTCTGGAGCGCAGTGTCGTATTTCTTATGCGGTCGGCTAACTTAATGCCCAGCATGCAGTACCCAGTAGAGTAGTTGCAAAACTTTAATTTAAAAGTACAGTGGTGATTGGCGATCGCCTTGTGACTCGTCTCCGCTTAACACTAAACCAGTGCAAATCTAGCATAAGAGACGGAGTGACTCGGAGCATGTGTGATGTAGGTTAAGACTTGTAATATTTTACTACGGGGACACGTGAGTGATTTTAAGTTGTTTATAAGACAACAAACAAAATCATTGGTTGAACATATAATATTCATTTTACCTAAAAATTATGTAGGTACTATGTTTGGAAGAAAAAAAAATATAAATTACTAGGTAAGTACATTATTTTAGGAAATACTTGAATTATTCCCGTTGTCCCCATGGACCAACCGCATTGCACAACTGGTTGTGCCACGGGTACATGCTTCGAAAATTTTGTCCCCGTGACACAACCAATTCTCCTCTTCCCCCTCGGACCGCTCACTGAGTGCACGCGAACACTGCTTCTTTAATTTTTTATTTATTTCAAAAATAAAATCTAAACTTTAGCAAGTAAATTCGACCGATAAAATAGGAGTGCATAACGGAATAGGAGGTTACGCTGTGTGTGTCAAGTTACGTCGTCGACCAGTCTGCACCTCGTCCCACTACCTCACCCTCCACGTGTCGTAGCCGACAGGTATTGTCGTAGCGGGCCGCTACGGACTGCTACGGCCACCACTGCTATACTACGGCATTTGCATCGTAGCGAGACCTCCACTACGCTTCTGTCATCCTGGTACTTTTGGACTCGAACATACTTAAAACAAGCAGCTGACGGTGAGTGAAATACCCAGTCACATCGCTTATTACCTACCTCTGTCAATTCATAATCTCCTAGTACAACGAATATAAATATGAACAAATCACTATCGGACTCGGAATGTGACATGGTACCGCGCGGATCAGCGGTTCAAGTAACTCCTCCGAATTTCGTTATGACACGTAATAAGAGGAAAAGAGAAGAGGATCCCATAGCGGAATTAAAGGAAGAAATGAAGAACATGTTTTCATCGCTACTGGAAGCCCAAAAACTTGAATTTCAGAAAAATGCAAACACTCTCAAGGAAATTCAAAAAACCATTCTAAACATAGAAAACTCAATTACTTTCTTGTCCGAACAAAATAAAGAATTCCAGAAAAAAATTGAGAAGTTAGAAGGGCAAGCTAAAGAGGATAGAAAATATATAACACTACTTGAAGATAGGATTGAGGATATGCAAAAAGACCGACGCAAAGCAAATGTGGAAATAAAAAATGTACCAAGGAAGTCAAACGAAACAAAAGACGACCTTATCGACATGGTAATAACCCTATCAAATAATATAGGATGCCAGATGGTAAAATCCGATATTAAAGATATCTACAGAGTTCGCGGGAAAAGAGAAGAAATTAAAAATACGCCTATAATTGTGGAGACTTCTTCAACGATTCTTAAAAATGAATTTCTAAAAATGTGTAAGGCCTTTAATACTAAACACAAATCCAAACTCTGCGCTAAACATCTAGGCCTGCGAAGTGATGAAGACACTCCCATTTTTGCCTCGGAGCACTTGACGGCAAAAGCTGCTCGACTATATTTTTTGGCGCGCGACTTGGTTAAATCCCACTCGTACAAATTTTGCTGGACAGCCTATGGGAAAGTCTACATAAGAAAAGAAGAAAATACAAGGATCATTTTAATCACCAGTGAAGCTCAGATACATCAAATAATAAATGGAATATGACTAGACATAGTTTTACATAAGGTAAATTTTCATATTGTATTATTATTTGCTGCAGCTCACTATAAATCTGCTAATAGTAAAACACACACACATATAAATACTCACCTTTCATTTACACTATCAATACATACCTACACACATTCTCACAGTACGCAACAGCTTATATTGATAACCATTTTACTAAATGATTTAAATGTACTACAATCATCACATACTATCATATTTTTAGTGCTCTTATACTTTTATTTAATAAATTATGAATAATAACATACAATTAACTTTAAATGAAATTGATGAATCTAAAATAGCAAGTTCTTTTAAATGTGATATAGATGACCTAAATAAATACATTGATATTGGCAAAACGACTTAACTTTAATTTCTCAAAATATACGAAGTATACATCAAAACTTTGATGATTTTCAGGCTACACTATGTGGTTTGAACTTTGACTCAGATGTGTTAATACTGTCTGAGTGCTGGCTTAACTCTGGTAAACCGATACCTAACCTACCAAATTATACATCTTATGCTACAAAATTTAACCTTAACCAAAACGATGGCGTAGTGACGTATGTTACGAACAATATAGATTCTAAAATGAAAGAAGTAAAATTGGAGCAAGCAACCTGTATTCAGTTAAACATAAGTGACCAAATTATCCTTTGTGTATACCGCTCGCCATCAAATTCGAATGCAATACATTTCATTAATTCTCTTAACGACCACTTGGAAACGATTAAGTCTTGTCGTAACATAATCATAATAGGAGATATAAACATCAATCTAATTCCAAAAGACACAGATTCGATAAACGACATCAACAATAGGAACAAATACCTGGGTATGCTGTCTACGCACGGTATTCTTCCTGGTCATATTCTTCCAACAAGAAAAGATAGCTGTTTGGACCACTGCATGCTTAAGTTGGAACAAAAAAAGTTGGGCTCACACATAGCAGTTATTAATACAACAACCACTGATCACGATACAATACTTGTGAAGATATCCAAATTAAAACAAGACGTTAGTTGTCCAAAAGTTATTAAATATGTTGATTATGATAAAGCGTATACTAAACTAATGGAAAAAAATCTATCCTCATTGCTATTTTGTAAAGATCCCGAAATAGTAGCTGAACATCTCATAAAAAAATTAGCCGACTCACTGGAAGAAAGTCAAATTGTAAAAAACCTACCAAAACGTCAACGAAACATTAAGCCATGGATCACCGAGGGTATAATACGCTGTATTAAAAATAGAAATAAAATGCAATATAAACTTAAACTCGATCCATCTAATGAAATCTTAAAAATAACGTATAAGAGATACCGCAACTACTGCAACAAATTACTAAAAAAATTAAAAAGAAAATATGAAAGTGAACAATTAGCAAACAGTGTAAAAAATTCTAAAATACTTTGGAAGACTATTAAAACAATAACACATCTTAACTCTGATAATAAACCAAAATCCGATCTTTTAAATATAAAGGCTACTCAAGAAGACTCGGTTAACTATATTTGTGATTATTTTGCAGGCATTGGGAAGAAACTTGCCGAAAATATCATTAAAAAGAATGCCACTACTCGTTTTGAAAAAAAATTGTTTCGGCCTGGTTCTCAATTGTCGTCTTTTGTCCTCTTAGAGACTGATCCCTATGAAGTCGACAGCATTCTGTCAAGTCTTAAGTCAGAAAGCGCGCCGGGCTGGGATAACATTCCAACTAAATTTCTCAAGCTAGCACGATCTGCAGTGGTACCCGTAATCAGTCATCTAGCAAATCTTTGCTTCCAAAAGGGCACTTTCCCTTCATGTCTTAAGAAATCTTTAATTACACCGGTGTACAAGGGTGGAGAGAGAAGTGACGTCAATAATTATAGGCCGATATCCGTTTTGCCTGCCATATCCAAAATCATAGAGAAGTTAATAAATACTCGTCTCATTAGCTACCTTGATCATTTTGATATTCTGTCGGAAAATCAATTTGGTTTTAGGCGTCGAAAATCCACGGAAGACGCAGTCTCAGCCTTAACGTCTTTAATAACTAATAGCCTGGATGATGGTAGGAAATGTTTGACAGTCTTTCTCGACCTTAAAAAGGCGTTCGATACGGTTTCTCTACCCACCCTTGTGCAAAAACTAGATTCAATTGGAATAAGAGGTATTCCCCTGGCTCTTTTGAAGGACTATCTGCAGGATCGAAAACAGACTGTAAAAATCGATAAATATTTAAGTCGGGACTCGTCAGTTTCATTTGGTGTCCCCCAAGGTAGCGTGCTCGGCCCAACCTTATTCTTGATATATATCAATGACTTGACGAACCTAAATATTGAAAATGGACGAGTACTTTCTTACGCTGATGACACTGCATTAGTGTTTACAGGCTCTGACTGGAATTCAGTTTTCAATAGTGCCGAACTTGGACTTGTAAAAGTGTCAAAATGGCTACAGGCTAACCTTCTTACACTAAATACGAGTAAAACTAATTATGTATGCTTCACCATCAATAATAAAACACAACCAAGTAGTTCCTTATCCTTGAAGATACATAACTGCGATGGGACTGATGCTTCTAATTGTGCATGTACTGTTGTAGAGAGAGTTGAAACAGCTAAATACTTGGGAGTTATTTTGGACCGACATTTAAACTGGCACCATCACATAGAATCAATGAGCGGTAGAGTTCGAAAATTAACATGGATTTTTAGAAAATTAAGATATGTTACTACCAAGAAACTTATTAGCCAAATATACATAGCTCTGGCTCAATCTTTGATAGGCTATTGTATCTCGATATGGGGAGGTGCAAGTAAGACTAAACTCCTGGAGTTGGAGAGAAGTCAGCGATGTCTACTCAAAGTTATTTATTTTAAACCATTTAGATTTTCTACAAACGAACTCTATCGGTTTTCACAGTTGCTCTCGGTCAGGAGGTTGTATATTCTCTCAGCAACTTTAAGATTACATAAATCTCTGCCGTACAATGCTAATAATATATTGAATAAAAGAAGAAAATATAATGCAGCTAAAATCGAAAAATCCAGAACTGATTTCGCCAAACGTCAATACGTGAGACAGTCAGCATTTCTTTATAATAAATTAAATAAAGACCTAGAAATTCATAAATTTAACCTACATAAATGTAAAGATTTGTTAACAAAATGGCTATTAACAAAATCATATGACGAAACTGAAAAGATTTTGCAGTACAATTTGTAATTAAATTATGGAATATAATAATACTTATTTTACAAATTGTGGTTATCAATTAACAATCACACACACGCACACACACACACACCTACACATCCACACACACACACACACACCTTCACACACACACACACACACACATACAGAGAGAGAGAGACTCACACAAGACAACACTTATAATAAAATTTTGCTTAATTGCTTATTTGCTAAAATGTTCTATTGAAATTAATTAATTAAAAAATGAAATTGTTTTCTAGGTTATAAATTCAGTTGTAATTTTAAGAATTGTAATTTATTTAGTGAAGAGCGGGGTCTCCTGAAACAGGTATTTTATATACTTAACAGGTTGGTCCCAACCACATAAAATTACTGAAAGTTTGTCATACCGTAAATAAATATTCTTCATTTTTCATTTTCATTTTTTTTTCATTTCAATTGTGCTATTTATTAGCTATTCTTCCCCTATTTATCATTGGGTCTATTCAATTAATCATAATAACGAGTTAGCTATTGCATAATCTAAAAAAGGGATTATATTGTTTGTTTACAAAATAAATTATGTCCTAGCTTCTATGAATCCATCTTTTTGGTATTCAAGATGTAGCGTCAGCTTGTACTTTGTATTTAGAGCACACTCGCTGTTTCGTTTCCAGCTGACGCACATACAATAGTCTGTTAAAGCTTAGTCTATATCTAAAGTAAACGTAAGACTCTCTAAACATAATATTTCTTTGTTGCCAGAGTAAATAGTAAAACAGTTAAAACAATATACAATATTTTTCTCGTATAACCTATCTACGCTTCTGTTGCTATTGTTAATGTTGTTGGCATTCACGTTATGCAGTCTAACTAGTATCGGCATGACTTTTTTTAATTTATGTTGTAGGGTAAAGAAAGGTATATTGGTGATATAAGCAATTTGGTGATAGTTTTGTAAACGGATTACCACAAAGTTCCCTATGCGAGCTCATTCATGAGACAGCGCGAGCGAGTTCCTACAAGTGTGAGGAAGATAGACATATATCACGCGCTACGTTTTAACGTTTCTGTGTTTAGTAAACAATCTTTATATAAAATATCACCAAATTACTTATACTATCAATATACCTTTCTTTACCCTATATAAAATAAAAACATTAGTACTTAAATTAATTATTTCGCTGGCATGAAAACGAGTTAAGTAAACGAGAAAACAGTCTAAAAGTTGTATATGTTCAAATACGTATTTCGTTATTTTATTCAAGTCATCATCCCTACCAATGAATTTACTGAGTAGTAAAGTTCTTAACATTTTCAAGTCTCACAATCAACTAGTGTGGAGGGAGTCTACGAAGCGGGCAGCAAATAAATTTAAGCTTACACTCACAAAAAAAACAGGCTTTTCAATAACAATAACTACAGTTTTAAAGACCCCTTCAAAAATTCTAGTGCAAATTGCCACATACATTGCTAAAATAAGAGCGAGTATTCACGTGTTTACCCCACGTTGCCACATAACGTTAACGTAGGTAAAAATAAATTTGCATAAAGCATTTGCTTGCTTTATAGCTCGACTCACGACACCCATAATGACTTAGGTGGCATTTCGCAACGCCTTCGCCACTGTAATTAGAGACTGAAGCAAAAACGAACCATAAAAGCTTTTAAATTTCAGTAAATACGTAGGCTTTGAGGGACCAATATGTCGTTTCACAGTTAAACGTTCAAGTGAGTTATGGATAAACTAAAAAAAATTAATTAACATAAATAATAGTAGGTAAAAAGATATGCAGCTTTGCAGTCAAACTAGGGCAGGCGTACCGGTTTTGGCCACTTTAAGGATTTTTTCACTTTCAAACGCTTAGTGCTTAATGATCTTAAGTCTTTAAGAAAAAATTTATATCTAGAATTATAGAGAATTTATCGACCTTTAAGGGTACAATTTACGAAGTAAAAAAAAACAATAGTTTTTTTTATATAAAACAAAATCTGCAGGGAGGGCCAAATGTACCGGTTTTGGCCATTTTGCATTGGTTTTGGCCACATCGTTTGCATTGGTTTTGGCCACTTTCATAAAATTACTATATTTAGAAGTTGAGTTTATGCTTAATTGATGTCTTATTATAGTTCTGGACTAAAACACTACATGAAATAGTTTTTCAATCCCAGCTAGCTCCTTACTACAATTTTATAAGTATACCTTTATCACTTGATTAGAAGAAAATTAGCGGATTTAGGCTAGTGTTGTAGGCAATAGCGTCAATTCGCTAATTTAGGTATTTGGGGCAATAAAACAAAAGTGCCTCTTACCTTTGACATCAGAAACACGTCGATGTCATGTTTGGATGAGATAAGTGTCACTTAACTTTAAGGGACACTTGAATTTGATGTTGTCTGCTACCTCTAAAATCAGTCAATGTCACGTTCAGTGAGGGGCACTTATCCATGACGGCGTCTTCTACCTTTTTTGACATCAGCAACACGTCAACGTCACGTTTAGTTAAGATAAGAGTTATCTTTCTTTGAAGGACACTTAACTTTAAGAAGCACTTAACCACTATAGTGGTTTGTATCGCTGTTGTTAATATGAGTGTCACTTAACTTTATGGGACACTTAACTACTATGGTAGTTTCCATCTTTGACATCAAAACACGCCGATTTCACGTTAATATGAGTGTCACTTAACTTTAAGGGGCACTTAATTTTAAGGGGCATTTAACTACTATGATGGTTTCCATCTTTGAAATCAAAACACGCCGATTTCACGTTCAGTTGAGTGTTACTTAATTTTAAGGGATACCCAGCCTTAATTGGCACTCGACCACGAGTAAAAATTTCAACTGTCGTCTGTCTAGCTGTCACTGTCACGGTTCATGAAATACAGCCTGGTGACAGACAGACAGACAGACGGACAGCGAAGTTTTAGTAATTGGGTCCCGTTGTTACCCTTTGGGTACGGAACCCTAAAAAGAAACGGAGTGAGGAAACCTAGCAGAGAAGCGGAGAGAGAGAGCCAAGCGGGGCAAGCATCCTGACTCCACTTATCCACTCGACACGCTCGCTCCACTTCCTCTACCGTGTCACTATAAAGCACGGAGATTTATATCACTTTTTAAGTGAAAAGTGGCCCTAACAAATACTAATGATTCCGAAGCAGAAACAGTGTGCGACTCCGCTCTGCATTGCTGACCCACTCCGCTCCACTACCGCGACAGCGGACAACCTAAACATTATTAATTTAAAAGTTTAGTGAGTTGAGTCTTTTATAATAAATGAGCTTGAAAAGTTGGATACTTCCTACTAATGCCAAAGTGGCCAAAGGTGGCACAATGCTAAAATTTCCAGCCCCACTTTTGGCCACTTACTGTTTTCCAACTTTTTGTGAGAACAGTGAGAAAACAACACTTAATCCATCTAGAAGAAACATATTCTAATGTGATATAAAATATTAAATAACCATAAAATAATTTTATTGTAGAAAAAAAAAATATTTTTCAAAACCTTTACTCTTAACATTTTGCTTAAGAATTTTACAAAATGTTAACTTTGAAACATAACATGGTGTTTATTTCTAAAATATCGTACTACGTAAAAAAAGCTAAGTGCTGTAATTATTAACTAATAGTCCAATCTTTTATTCGCCATTAATAAATATAAGCAATAGTTTTTTAATTCCTATATAAATAACTTTAAAGTGAAAAGTGACCAAAACCGGTACAGTGGCCAATACCGGTACGCCTGCCCTACTTCTTTTTTCTTTTCTTTTGTCTGTAGAGTAGAAAAGAACTCGTATTATACATGTATGCCCAAGAAAGAGTGTATTGTGTTTAGTGAAATAACGAAACATTTCTGGTCATTTTGTCATATTATTATAGGAAAATTATTTTAGAAAAGTTATTTTCTATAGCTGTTTTGAATGCAGTAAGCATGTGTATTTGTAATGGTAGATTCTACCATAATTATGGTTTTTATAAAATTAAGTATGCTAAATAACATGTCGCGCGTAGATACTTAAGCTAAAATTTTCATGACCAGACAACTTTTTGTCGACGATTGCAATCGAATCGAATCGATATCGAATTGCACCCATCTGTATAATTAAAAATTTGTATACCAGTCGACAGAATGGAGTCTACAGAATGTAAAAATGTTGGATGTTGATGTTGTTTTTCCTGGCAGAACATAGGGCTGGCAGCAATGTAAAGTGAAAAAAAAAATCGCACCAATTTCTTTATTCAATATTTAATTTTGTACTTATCTATCATTTGGTATATAATAATGATTAAAAAAACAGGAAGGTGCAATTTTCGTAGAAAAAAGTTAACGAAAAAATAATAAAAAAGTTTCGCCAAAAAAATTTTAGCCATATATATTTATATTATATAATTTAGCTTATCTACTTAATTTGATGTAAAACCATTGACTTAAAAAGTAGTAAAACACATTTCATCAATTAAACAGATGGGTGAAGATCCCTATTCGTATAATAACAATTATTCGTAAAGAATAAAAAGTGCTTTTATTAAACTTTTAGAAACTAGCACATATTTTATAAATATAATTAACATAATGGAGTAAATCATTAGACAAGCAAATTACTTCGTACGTTAAAAGAACCCGTTACTGAAAATAAAAAGGGCATAAACATTTACCTATACTCTTGTATGTCCTAGAGTTTCTCGACAAAATGGCGGATCTGTTCGAATTTCCATAATGGCGGCCAAATTTCGCTGTTCTTGCAAAAAAAAAAACTCATTTTGCATAAACCCTTTTTTCTTTAAACTATTATTTTTACTGTGTTTCTATACAATTAAAATAGATAAACATCATCTAGTCTCTCAAGTAGCTTCTACTATTCCTCCAAAATACTTTTAAAAAGTCTCCATTTCTTTTCCCGACCAAACATTTTAGGCATATTTCTTACCGTCTTTGGCGGGGCGTCAAAAAGTTGTACTTTTATTATTCACCCGGAAAATCTGAAGGCTTTGATCAATAGGAAGTATTAAAATGAATGTTGTTTTCGATTTACGAGCCTCCAGAGATGGGATTCAACGGCTCGCCGCTAACTAGATTATTGTTTACCACTTTTGACGGTATTTTATTACCCACAAAAGGGTCAAGTGAAAAGAAGTATCTGCTTTGTTGGATAAACAATACACTTTGTATTTATGACCCTTATCTTAATGAATTTGGCCGCTTGAATACGGTTTATAATTTTTATATTTTCATTGTGGTTGTTCGTTGTTTATTTAATGATGGTATTGATAAGAAACCTCTGTCAGAGTACCACGACTCTTTTCTCAGGAACTTGTTGAAGTATAAAGTTAAACAATGAATAATGAAAAATGGTTGATTAGTTTATAACCATACCTCTTTATATCTTTTAATACGCGCCTTAGGCATTAAGTTACATAATTCCATTTACCAAAATAAATAGCACTGTTTGGTTTTAGGAAAATCTTGTAAATACATATCTTGTATGTTTTGTCTCTTTTAATACTGTGGCGTAAAAATTATTTGTTTTTCATATCTACATTCGTATTTGTTCGAGTTTTATAACTTACAGAAGATGTAAGGTATACACTCTTATGATTTGCTCTCCTGGATTACTACCTATAGAAGCTACAAAAATACGGTGTTTGCAAAACGCGTAGATAATAAATTGTTGAAGACAGAACAAATAAGTCACAAATCATCACATTTCAAATTTGCCGTGGAGAGCAGCAGAATAATAGGCTGAGAGGACTAATGTCAGTGTGACCCCAATTATTTTTATAACAATGCCTGTTGTACAACGGATTCGCGAAACAGCCCCAAAAATTTGCATGACACTGCCTAACACCAAATGCGATTTATTTTGTGAATGCCCAAGTGAATTTAGGCTTTAGGCTGACGTAATTTTATGTATAGACGTTTTCACTTGAATGGAGAAAATAAATATTGTACAATGGCTTACAAAATTAAATACAAAAAGCTAATTTTAATACACGTACTTAATTATTGACAGTTTTGATTTAACCTTTTATTTCTTTTAACCGCCTCCGTGGTCTAGTGGTTCTCACCACCAGTATTAGACCCAGATGACCAGAGTTCGATTCTCAATAAAATTTATTTATAGTATTGGTTGTTGCCGGGAAGCCGCTGGATGTGGGCAGCGCAGGACCGATCGTTGTGGACATCCTTGGGGGAGGCCTACGCCCAGCAGTATGCGTCGTTCGGCTGACATGATGATGATGATAAGTGAGTGTTGGTAAGACCTGTTCTAAGTTCGCTTAGAACTGATGCTATTACAACGATTTATCTAAGTCTGATGCTATAACAACGATATTTTCAGCATTTGATAGTTGTGTTCCGAGTTACAGTTAGAAGTAAGATAGCCAGTTTTTCAGTGGATGAGGATCCCAGGAGTAGTGCGCTTCCATCTTCAGCCTTATCATCTCTTAACGTCAGGTGTGATGAAGGCTGAGAGTTACCCTGTTAAAGATAAAGAAAAGCGACAAGAAACCCACTAATCGAATTTACACGTCTCTTCAGAACAAAAGGTTTTATTGTTGTTATTTTGTGTAACATTGTCGGATACATAGCGTGAGTCATAATACAAATGTATGGGAGACTAGCGGCCGCCCGCGGTGACACCCGCGTGGTTCCCTTTCCCGTGGGAATATCTGGATAAAAATTGTGTAAGATTTTAATTCAGGCTATCTACAAACTGCGTGCCAAATTTCAACCAAATCCGTTAAGTAGTTTTTGCGTGAAAGAGTAACAAACATCCATACGTCCATACTCACAAACTTTCGCATTTATAATATTAGAAGGATTATTTGATTAGTTGATAAGTACCTACGCCTCGGTGACTGTTCTTAGTGACTGGCATAATATGATACAGTAGTCTGTAAGTATCATAATGTAGACTGGGCTGAGATACCGAAACGTAGAGACTTTGGAAGAATGATTGAATAATATACCCCAACACGATAACTGCGTTATTTTCTGATACTGTTAACCTTGTTAGACCTGTTTTTTTTTGTGTCCGAATGGACTTAATTTATTTTTTGTTAAATAGACCACAGAGAATATTTAAAAATTATGTAAATAATATCTGCGTTTTAACGAGTTTATTATGTGATTAATGAGAGTTCCATCTATCTGGCAGAATTTCGTTTAGCATAACGTTTATTTGGTGTTACGATTATTTGGTATAATTTCATTTGGCATACTTACTTAAAAGATAACAGAATTTTATTTGGGATCATTTCATAAGGCATTCTGTTATTTTTCTATAAAGTTACATTTTAAAGCTTCAATTAAATTAAAATATTGCATAAAAAAGTCATTAAGTTGTGTTTTCTGAAATGTTGTGCTTCTAAAGTCAGTGCCAGAAACGAATTGCCGCAAAAGGGTGAAAATCATTTAAAATGACCATTATGACATCAAAATTTGTCCACGCGCTATATTTCAAAAAGTATTCTTTTAAATAAAGCAATGAGTACTCACGTTAGTAGAATGGAACATTATCTCAATAAATATATATAAATTTCAATGCACCTTATCAGTATTTAATAAATACATTCCTTTAATCGCCGCGAACCCGGATTTTCTCCATACAAAATAATTTGTCCTCTTCGTGACTAGCGTTACAAAGTACATCTAAATAAATATAATAAAAAACAGTATTCAAACAAATGATATTTTTTTATTTAAAACACATGATTTGTCATTGATATCGGGTTAAACTATTTTATTTTCTTATTTCTTTAAATAAATTTTTGTCCTCAAATAAATGTCCATTATTGTGTTCATTTTCGTTATTCATTTTTCTAACGATCTAATTTAGTATTATTTATTGTTTACCAAAGGGCAACACTTGCTCTCCAAGGAGCCAATCAGATGCCAGAAGCGATTATGTGTCGGTCATTTTGTCATCGCATAAAAAAGTGAGTGAACGAGTGGTTTTCTGTCTCCGAGCGACAATTACAATTTTGATTCATCACTTTTGTTGCCTACCAAACTATGCAGGTAAGAAAATACTTATATATTTAATCGATTCATATAGACGATTTGTTATCGAACTTGATTGAAATGCAAACAGCTTTTATTCGTGACAGTCTTGTTTGGCTTAAAATATTTTCGATTCTATTCCAAGTAGTAAGTTTGTTCATTTTTGTTATGGTTCGGCACGTTTTTTTCTCACGTAACAAAAATGATATAACAAAAATGAACAAAAGCCGCATTCACAAGACTGATTTTTTTTTACCCAACCACGGTGATGTCCAAAATGAGGGTTATGTGTTCAATCTGTGTTTTTATGTATTTCTAGACTTTAATTACGTAGTATCCATGCTGTTATTGTGCTGTTTGGTTATTTGTCCATTTTGTTTTTTATTAAGAATATTTTACTTATATAAATTTTTACTTTTTTGCATTTACAATGCAATTTTTCAATATTTTTCTTTTTAGAATGCCGATGTCAGCAGCCGAACGACAGCGTCCTTGTAAACAGAGGCTGAAAGAACAGAATGCCCATAAATGTTTTTTGTTTACATATTATTGATCGTGACTGTACAGAGTTTAAGAGTTATTGACATTGGTTTTACCAACCAGCTACCAATGAATGAAGCCTTTGCGTTAATGAAAGTTTAAATATATATTTTTTATTATAAGTGATTTTTTTAATAAAAGAATCATAAAAATAATGCTTTTTATTGTTCCTGGAAAAAATAAATCAGTTTTATGTGACTTGTGAAAAGACCCTAATATTTCAGCTTTGTTATTTTTTGTTACGGGTTTCATTTTTGTTACAATATCATTTTTGTTTCATTTTTGTCACAATGGTCATTTTAAATGATTTTCACCCAAAACCGACTTCACGTAGTCTTGTATGTCCTACCCCTAGAGTGTAATTTAAGCCCGCGTAGGCGCGGAGGGGCGAAGTGGCCCGCGAGCTGAGGAGAAGGTGGTGAGCGAAAACCATCTGCGACGATAAGCTCGCGTGGGACCGCCAGAGCCCTGCAGCGCCGGAGCTGTGACAGAACCCATGCCTGCTGCATGATGCATGCTTGCTTGACTGCTGCATGCTTGCTTGACTGCTGCATGCATGCTTGACTGCTGCATCGCTTGCTTGCATGCTGCATGCTTGCTTGACTGCTGCGTCGTTTGCTTGCATGCTGCATGCTTGCTTGACTGCTGCATGCTTGCTTGCATGCTGCATGCTCGCTTGACTGCTGCATGCTGCATACTTGCTTGCATGCTGCATGCTCTGCTGCATGCTGCATGCGCTGCTGCATACTTGCTTGACTGCTGCATGCATGCTGTTACATAGCAGAAAATTAACTAGAATATAAAAAAAATATGTTAAAGCACGATTCTGACTGCAAACTTTCTGCGGTATGATGGTTCTGTCTTTTAATTATTATAGATACGAAATTAATGCCAAATGACGATTCTGACTGTGAAGTTTCTGCAATTTGATGGTTCTGCCATTTAATTATTATAGATTCGAAATTTATGCCAAAGAACGATTCTGACTAGAAACTTTCTGCGTTTTGAATGTATGCTAGATGAGTGTACCTATGTCAAACAATTTTCTGCAAAATGAAGTTTCTGCATTCATAGTTATGCATAACAATATTATGCCATAAAAAGTTCTGCCAAAAAAGGTAGACCCGATTAATGAACCCAAACGTTTTTAAATAAAAAAACATCGAAATAAGTAACTAAATATTTTGTTAAGTTTTATGTCCTCATTTGTGGACGCCAGGTCTGAAAGGGTGTAGATATTGAGAATTAAAGCAAATTTTTATTTACTGCAGAACTAGAAATAGTTCTCCTGACAAGCCCCGACGTTACACATTTGAACCCTGACATTGCCTGGGAAATTTTCCTAATAAAAATAAAGTTTAGATTAAAATTTTCCAATTTTATTGTGGTGTTTGAGAGGTTAAAAAGTACTATTCTAGTTCGGCAGTGATACAATCATTATTATTTTCGTTACACGCATAAATCTTACCAACTATATATGACACCCACCTGCTGGGAATATTTTCATTATTGAAAATTTATCAAATAATATTAATGTTAATATATGAATATAATTAAATTCCATTTTATCCATTGATACAACCAAATTAACGACTTATAACACGCCAGGTTAAGCTCGTGGCGTTTACGGTTATTACTATAATAATTAACCCTAGATCGCTTACGTTCCAATTTAATATACAGAATTATAATAATCAATAACTACATACCCATTTGAGTAATGTTTCGAAACTAACATGCGAAAATAAACTGTGATCGGAGTACCTATAATTCCAACCTTCATGACTTTACCCATTATAAACAAAAATAATCCTGATGTTATCCTTATCCATCCATAAGGAAGAGCTGTACCCTGACCCTAGTTGATAATAAACATAAAGTACTTTTATTGTAAAACTAAAACACATATTTACCGTAGTGTTCCCGTGTTCTATGAAGTTCATAGGTCACGAAATATGTACCTACTAAGTATCTAATTCAGTCTCAGAATATAAAACTTTCAAAATACCAGCCTAAAATTCGTGCACTTTAGGCTATACCCGTACGGACCCACTAATATATTCTTGGCCTACAAGAGTTATATCTCTCCTCGCTACATAAATCAAACGTAAATAAAGGACCTCATAAGCTGTCAACGTAATGCCATTCAAGCCAGCCCGGGGTGCGTAATATCGCAGAATAAATCACGTTCACCTAAAATATGCTTCAATGCCCACTGTTCAGTGTGAAATCACTTTGGGACATTAGTTGAAAAGGATTGAAATAAATCTTACACCTAATTGAAATTGGGATATAGGCTATTCTTTATTTTAGCGTTTGTTTAGGCATTTTATGGACGCTTGTGCACGTGTGCATAGATAGTTTTCTGATAAAAGGGTGTATTTGTATAATCTGGTCTAAGTATAATTAAGTTTTTAGTAAAAATTCCATTTTCATAACAAGCTTTCTTGCTGACTGTACTTAAATATTGTATTGTCATCTAAACCAAACCTGTATACAAAATTTCAGCTCCATCGGACACTGGGTAGTGGGTCAAATTAAGCTTGCAAGATATGTCCCCCACTAACTAACAAACTAACTAACATGGCAAGTTGTTAAAAAGCTTGTAATAATAAGTGAGGTTCGTCAAAAATATATCTGCAAAAAAGAGGTGTGCGACGTCGCTTGCGATGTGAACCGATGAATAACAAGAGGTTATCCACAACAGGGTTTACAACAGCACTTAGCCTTCATCGCACCTGATGTTAAGAGGTTATAAGACTGAAGGTGGAAGTGCACTACTCCCTGATATCCTCAATCACTGAAGAACTGGCTATCTTATCCCTAACTGCTGAAACACATTAAGAAAGAAAGAAAGAGAAAGAAAAAACATTTATTAACGAACACACCACATAACACATAAGTACAGACAAAATACAGAGAATAACAATATACAAATAAAACAGTTTACAAAAAAAGAAAAATAAAAACAAATGCAAGCACATGGTGTGACGCTAAAACTAAAAGGCCTTGACTCAGCATAAAACTCCTGGGCTATCCGTAGGTGGTTAGGATGACCCAGAAGCGCTGTTATTCTGTCAGGGCCTTAAGGCTCGGACAACACTTAAACAGACAAACCGAAATAGAAACAACAAAACAGAAACATAAATAATATAAAATAAATATTAAATGCTGAAAACATCATTGTTATGGCGTCAGACTTAAATAAGATGGTGGTAGCTAGTCAGGCGGACTAAGAACACGTCCTACCACCAACCAAACCGAATACAATTCGTACCCCCACCGGTATTCAAACCCGAGACCTCAGGGTCTGCAATCGGTAGTGTGAACCACTAGACCACAGAGGCGGTTAAACGTTAACACCCTCATACAGGATAATTTTTTTATCAGTGCACAAATTTTTAGGATCGACTCAGAATCGGTAAGTGAACAACTTTCTCCTAGAAACATAGGTCGAAATATGACATAAATTTTTTGACTCTTCATACAAATCGGACTGATCACGTGATCGATTTAGTATGGGAAGTCCAAAAATTTTTGTCGTATTTCGACCCATGTTTCTAGGAGAAAGTTGTTCACTTACCGATTCTGAGTCGATCCTAAAAATTTGTGCAGTGATAAAAAAATTATCCTGTATATCTAAACTAGCCTTCCACCTGCGGTTTCGCCCACTACACGACGTTGTCCGTCGGGAATGTGATATTATTCTTCCGGGATAAAAAGTAGCTTTTTGTAACTTCCCAGCTCCCAAACTCTCCCCATACCAAAAATCACGTCGATCTGTTTTGACGGACAAATAAATCCACAAACACACTTTCATATTTATAATATTAGTATGGTTTGTGTGCTGCGCATGGTCTCGCACGATGTTCCAAGAAGTAACAGTTTGAATCTCGATATATACTAATTGCTTGTCATCCCTTTTTTAGGTTTCCGAATCTATTTTGTCGCATTTGCTCACTCGATATATTGATTTGTACAATTTGAATGTTAACTATGGTTATGACCTGCCAAATGTAACAGCACTATTTGTAAGGTATGACTTCAGGCAAAGTTTATAAGTTCAAGTAGATATAGGAGTCAAGTAGAGCTTTTAAAATATCTACTATCCACCATTTTGCAAATTTAGCCTGCAGCTAGAACATGTTGAAAATTTACGACGTGTGCAGTTCTCGAAATGAAGAATATATTGGAGTTAGGAGAAGGGTATAAATAAATATTAAAATAGTAATCTAGTTTTTAGTTCGATCTTTACTTACTATAAGTTTTTTTAAAAAACTTGTTTTTTTGACTAGCTTTTTTGTTGACTGTACATTAATATTTCATTGTCATCCAAATCAAACCTGTATGCAAAGTTTCAGCTCAATCGGACACTGGGAAGTGGGTCAAATTAAGCTTGCAATATTTATCGCCCACTAACTAACAAACTAACTAACTAACATGGCAAGTTAATAAAAAAGCTTGTAATAATAAGTGAGGATCTGAAATAGTTTTTTATGATAAATCTGCAATGCTACCAACTGAACTGAGCCATTATTCAATAAAAAGTAATTCAATAAAAATACACACAAATCCTTATCCACTGCATTGGCGTTAAATCCATTATATGTACACAGATTACTGCCACCAATCTTGATTATTTTCGTTGCAGTTCACCATTGAAATCATATTAAGTTGTTTATTACAAGGTAATTATTTTCAGTGGGTGTTTCAACAGTTTCGTTCCATTTTCAACCTTTAGAGAGTTCCTGCAGTTTACACTACAGAAAGTAGTATGACCAAACGAACTTAGTTTAATTGATTTTGTTTTAAAACAGCTGTTGTATGTAGGAAACGTTGGGAAGTCCAGCGGTGATTGTGTGTATTCTAGACAAAGTTAAAGTCGAATTTGGGTTGAAGTGATAATTTTTGGTTTTTGATTGAGACCTCCAGGGACTAAACATTATGATTAGTATTATTCACAAATCGACGTAGATAGCTATAACAGAATGTATGCGTCGTCACTGCCACACACCTCATAATAGATAAAGACAAAGGACAGAGTTCGAACCCGATTCTTTTTCCGAGCGGTTGTAGGTAAATCAGGGCAGGAGGCGTTCCGTAGATTATTTTTATATATTGTAGAGTCTCTTACTTTGTATATAGGTACTTGACTGGAAAGGAAGCTTCGTACACACATTTTACTAATGGAACATTTTCGTACACTTATTGCATCTACTAGCAGTTGGTGATGAACTATACATTTTTACTGGCGGACTTTCTACAATCTTGGCCTTTTTTTAAATATTTAGGCCATTTCTACGACACCTTACATTAAAAGAAAAAACATTATCAATATAAACGAAACAAAAAATAAAAATAGAATTAAAAATAACGGCCATGAGTGTAAATAATATTCTACCAAAGCCACTACTGATAGTCCAAGTAAAAACACTTCCTGAAAAAATAACGCGATCCAAAGTGAGCATTCCATATTTTTAGTGAGCGCTGCGGTGGTATGACAATCCCTACCACCTAAATCAAACATGCATAAATCGAGATGGTTCCCTTTACGCTATTATGTCAAGCGAGGCGATTTATGATACTATCTAAGAGATTTTCACATGGGAAGATATCGAAGTAAATAGTACTAAGCGTAACTCAAGGAAATATTTGAAGAATATATCAAGTGGTCATATTTTTTTGTTATACTGTTTGGTTGGTTCTGTTGAATCATAATATTAGGGGTTAAAGTATCAAATTGCCGTTTTGTATGGAGATTTTTGTAAAAAAAAAACCCATACTAACGTTTTTGTAATTTATTCAACGACTTATATTATGTAACTTTACACAATTTTACACACGTATTTATGGACATTTTAACTACTAAATGACATATTCGTTAAAAGCAAAAATAGTTATTTGTTATACAAGAGAGCAAAATCATTTTTCGCTGCGAGTGCTGAATTTAAATCACAAACTAGCGAAGTAGTCTAAAATTAAAACATAGACTACTGAGTACAGTGAGTGATTTAAAGGCACGAGACATCAGAAAATTTTGCTCTCGTGTTAAACATACAACTTTTCACCTCTACCAGCGAGAAAAGTGTTACAAAACAACATTAAGGGAACATTTAACAATAAAGAAAACATAAAAATTACAAAATTAATAGGTAATTAAGAGTAAAATTGGTGCAATTATGCAAGTTGAAGGTAACTGTTTGCATTGCGTTCAAAAACTGCACTGCATGTAATTTTTATGAAAACCAAACATGATATTAGTAAGCTTTATAATGTTCACTTCATATTTATTTTAAATATTGCGTGTTTAATAAAAAGCAATAGTAATATGTACCTAGTACAATCTATATATATAAAATCCTTTGTCCTGAATCACTGACGGATAAACGCACAGCCTAAGCCGCTGATCGTAGAGACCTGAAACTTGGAGGGTGTGTTCCTTGTATGTTGTAGGCATCCGATAAGAAAGGATTTTTCGAAATTCTACCCCTAAGGGGGTTAAAAACGGGGGTAAAGTTTGTATGGGACAACGTGATTCCATTGTCCAATCTTCTTCAAATTTTGCATAAACATTCTTTAACAGAATTAATCGAAGATGTGTTTCATATTTCATTGAAACTCATCGCCTAACAGGGTTAAAATGGGATAGAAAATTATTTTGGGGGTCATTTGTATCGAAGTTGATATCAATACTCCTTAGTGCTTTTGATTTTTAATTTCATTTTGTTTTGACACATGTTTGAAAACTCAACTCCGTTTCTACAGTGCGACGTAGAGCGCTCGCCAGATAAGTTTGCGCGCGGTCGAATTTGGAACTAATTTCAAATTTGGCAGGTCGTCATGGTATTTGTTGTGACAGGCGAAAAGTAATCGTCATGCCAAAAGTCATCAAAAGTGCTGGAAGAGAAATTGTTTTACAGGTGAAATGTGCTTGCGAAATAGAACATGACAATAACAGGCTACCTACTTAAAACCATTTGCTAAAGTGCAGGCGCGGACTGCTTCTTTGACAGGTCATTTTTAGGGTGACCATTATGTGATATTTTGCTTTCGCTTGGGGTATTATAGTTACTATTATTTTCTACTCTATAGTTACTATAGTTACTTACAGTTTTCTATTGCTATTATCGATCGAAGTAGATACTTCCATCAACAATAGCAATAGAAAACGGTTGCTATAATTGAGAATGTATGTATATATTCTCAATTATAGCAATCGGACAAAAGCCAGTTAGATTTTTTCCTCATCTACACGTGATGGGAAAATTATTTACAACTACTGGCAACATTAAATACGCCACCAGTCGCGCGCAGACATCTGGCGCGGACCTTTGGGTAGTAGTAGTTATACGTATCAACTAGCGTACTATAGGCCTGTACCCCAGCAGCGGGGACATTAAAATGGATTGATGACGTTGCTGACGAGACCTTAGAGAACGCCTATCTACCTACTTTTTGACATGAAATTTTGCGATGCACCCAATTATAATTACTCACGGACGGACGTAGTCGCGGCCAATCATATTCATATTTCTACTATCCCTAATATTATTATAATGCGAAAATTTATGTTTGTTTGTCTGTCTGTCTGCATGTTCTGTTTTTACGTCAAAACTGCTGAACCGATTCAGATGAAATTTGGAAGGACTTTTTACCGCGGGAATAAGGATCATTCCCATGGTAAAATAAGTTTTGCTGTGCTGTGGAATGGAATTAGTATTTAAAGTAGTTAATGGAAAGGATTATATTTAGAATAGAGACAGTTTAAAAACCCTGGAAAAGACATAACACTTTTTACCGCGGGAAAAATCTCATTCCCATACGAAAATCATTTTAAGCGCTGGTTAATTTGCGCCTTGAAATTGGTACCTATTTAAGTATATAATTGGAGACCCTGGGAAGGATTATAATAGGCTACTTTTACTTTTTACCACAGGAAAGTATCATATTCCTACGGGAAAACCAGTAGGTAGGTATTTTTGTAGGTAGGTAGGTAGTTATTTGTTTGTCCGTCTTTCACGTCAAGACGGAGCAACGGATCAATGTGATTTTGGTATGGGGGTAAATTGGGAGCTGGAAAGTGACGTAGTTTATCCCGGAAAATATCACATTCCCTGAGGATAGTATCGTGTAGTACACGCGGGCGAAGCCGCGGGCGGAAAGCTAGTCGTATTTATATAATTTGTTATTAGAATTCATTATTTTTTCTTAATTTATATTTATACCATGCATGCGACCTCATTTCGTCCATACTCTTTATTTCGAACCTCTGGTATTCGTGTATTTATTTTTTAAGCTTTATATTTCATGTCCATCGACATAAAGCTATCTATCTATCCTTTTTGCTCATATTAATTTTAAAAGTCTCATCCTTGTCACTCTATTTCTTTTTTCTTAATTATTTCAAAAGTTGGTGTAAGAAATTAAAAAAGCACTTTGCCTCACGCTCGCAGCAAAAATCGATTTTGCTGCGAGTTTTTAGGCACCAAAAGCGCCCTTTTCGAGCTGGAGAGGTGAAAAATATTTTCACTAAGTTACAACTAATAAAGTACGAAATTCTGGAAACAAAAATAGTCATAACTTTCGCGATTAGTTTTTTCTATGTTAATAATCAAATATCGTGGTTAATAAATTATCAAAAGCTTCTGGATACGGTCTTAATGTAACGCAATATTAAAGAAATTAACTATGTAATTCTAATATCATAAAAGTTGTTAAGTTATATGTAAAAAAGAAAAAAACGGCAATTTCATTCTTTAACCCCTATTATATGCAGTAGGTAGACTATTAATGTACATTTTATCAGGTGAAATGGTTGTTATTTTTGATTCGCGTGTTAAAAATAAGTTTTCTGATACCATAAGTCAGCGATAAGGGAAGGAATGTGAGGGGAGGGAGATCGTTGTTTTTAACTTGCTGTGACCATGGTGAACTCAACTGGCAAACGCAGAAGTTTATTAAAAATGCAATTACTGTATTATTTTTATTACACAACTGCAAAAAAGAATGTAAGTACCTATTGAGTTTTGGGTTAACGTATGTATGTTTATATTTATGTGAGTTTCTTTCTTTAGCCATATCTTTTGAATGCCTTTACGAATTTAAACGTTATGTCACGTCAAGTAACACTGGCTATATCACTATCACTACATAGTATAAAACAAAGTCGCTTTCTCTTTCCCTATGTCCCTTTGTATGCTTAAATCTTTGAAACTACGCAACGGATTTTGATGCGTTTTTTTTTAATAGATAGAGTGATTCAAGAGGAAGGTTTATATGTACTTTTTATCCCGATATTCCCACGGGAACGGGAACCACGCGGGTGAAACCGCGGGCGGCCGCTAGTTTTTTATAATACTTACTCAATATGGCGAACGTACATTTACATTTTGATCAATTATAGCAATATATGGGTATCAAATGAAAGGCTTCGATGAGTACATTTTAAAAATATATAATTTGTATCACCTAAAAGAATAAAATAAAATTTAAAACTTAATTTAAAAATAAATTATAAAACACGACTGCCAAAATCAAACAAAAAGTAAATAAAAAACAAGTTCACATTGCAGTCGGGGGAACGTTTCAAATTGAAAGTGAAAAAATCCCTAAATTGGTCATAAAGGGGTCTCCTGACCTACGTTAGACTGTCCAAAATTATATAATTTCAAATAAATAAATAAGAACAAAATCTTTAAAAACTTTGTACATGCTTTAGATACAAATTATAGCGCTTTTAAAGTTAAAGTAGCTTAAACATTAAAACATCATTTATATCATCCGGGGTTTGGCTTAAGCTGAACAAGATTGACACGAGTTCAATTAAAATTTAACAACTACTTTACCGAAGCATGACAAGCTTGCATTTTTCATGCAGTGTTTTTAATATTCGCAAAATCTGTTAACTTGACATGTTACGTGAACACAAATGTATAATTTAAATATATGGAAGGTTAATTGTGTTGCTTTAATATGTGCACCGCTACAATCGCTAATTTAATAAAGTTTAAACCTTTGACGTCTACTATAGATACAGTAAAAATAATCTAAAGCCAATTACTTACTATGACTGAAGTTTGTCAATGTTGAAAGCTGAGCTAAAAGGCTCGAATAATAAAGAAAGGCGTTGTAAACCGCATTTTTTTTATTTCAGTAACGTGGGTTCGAGACCCATCAACCCACCAACCGCGGGTTGGTTGTGAGACGGGGCGATTTTTTCGAAATACTTCATTTTCAATTTTTCAATATGTTTTCTAAATTAATCAAATATTTTTCGTAGGACGACGATACACATAATACCACCAATATCGCATAACACCACCCACGCTTTAATAATACCTACACCTTTGTTGAATACCGCAAATGGAATACAGTAATTGAGCCTAATTAGTCTTCAATTAAGAGCTCATTTGTTAATCATTATCATTATAGCCATTTAATCTCTCCACGAATGGGGCACAGACCTTCCTTATGGATTAGGAAAAATGTGATAGAACCCGCGCCTCCGGGAATCCGGCCCGATGCTCTGACCAACTAAGCTACCGAAAGGCTTACACGACTCGTCGAATTTTTGCTATCACTTGTTACGCTGTAGGCCAGCGTTGCTTCATCAATGTGAGGAAACCCTCGCATCCGAAAGAAACATTTTTACAATTGTTTAACAATCGATTAAAATGAAACAGCCATATTAAGATTTTATTTTATTTTTATTCATTTACAATGCAAAAATGGAAAATGAAGTATTTAGAAAAAATCGACCCGTCTCACAACTAGCTCCGATGGGACTCGAACCCACGACCTTTCGCTTTCCGGGCGACTGCTCTAACCACTGAGCTACGGAGTCGTTACGAGAAGCGTCGAATTTATCCAATACTTCTTACTCGCTGTATAGTCAGCGTTTATTTCATCAATGTGGAGATATTACTACCCTCACACGCGAAAGAAATACCTTTCCAGGTATTTGACAATCGCTAAAGATGAAATTACTATTGCAAGTTATTTTAATTTTTATTTTTTTGCATTCACAATGCAATTTTTATAATAGAAAAATGGAAAATGAAGTATTTAGAAAAAAGCCGTAGCTCAAGCGTTTCCGTAGCTCAGTGGTTAGAGCAGTCGCCCGGAAAGCGAAAGGTCGTGGGTTCGAGTCCCATCGGAGCTAGTTGTGAGACGGGTCGATTTTTTCTAAATACTTCATTTTCCATTTTTCTATTATAAAAATTGCATTGTGAATGCAAAAAACTAAAAATTAAAATAACTTGCAATAGTAATTTCATCTTTAGCGATTGTCAAATACCTGGAAAGGTATTTATTTCGCGTGTGAGGGTAGTAATATCTCCACATTGATGAAATAAACGCTGACTATACAGCGAGTAAGAAGTATTGGATAAATTCGACGCTTCTCGTAACGACTCCGTAGCTCAGTGGTTAGAGCAGTCGCCCGGAAAGCGAAAGGTCGCGGGTTCGAGTCCCATCGGAGCTAGTTGTGAGACGGGTCGATTTTTTCTAAATACTTCATTTTCCATTTTTCTATTATAAAAATTGCATTGTGAATGCAAAAAACTAAAAATTTAAATAACATTTACAATGCAATTTTTGTAAGTAGGTATAGGAAAAATGTGATAGTAAAAAACCACGAGCCCTATAAGTAGCTTTCAGGTTTTTTACTATCACATTTTTCCTATACTTACAAAAATTGCATTGTAAATGCATAAAAATAATATAAAATCTTCCTTATGGATTTATAAGGAGAATGGGCCATGACCCAACTACTTCGATCAACAATAGTACTAGATGAAGGCTCACGAACTAAATCTAAACTTCGGAGAAAAAAGGTAAATAATGTTACGATCTTACGTCAAAAATGACAGGAAATACTTATAAATATACGCTCAAGTGGGCCTACCTATATCGCTCGGCCATGTTTGTCACTCCAACTAATGTATCTAGACTCAGGTGTTATTGTTGATCGAAGCCCACTCACCACTCAGGCTCAATGCGGATTGTTGGGTATTTACAACATACGCTTTCCCAAGCGCGGAGGAGCTCGAGTTGTCTCAAGTACATTTTTGTTCACCCATCCCGTGACCGACCACTTCAAAAGTGGCTTAGCCTCAACGATCGCAAACCGAGCGAGTTAACCACTGCGCCACGGACCTCTCCTCGTTTGTTCAATCGATCTAAATCTGTCGCTAATTTAACAGATCAAAATCAACGTCAAATATATTTGTCTACGCAAAAGCTGTCAGTACTGATTAGAGTATCTAGAATTAGCAATTTTCGGTGGTATGGATGGGCTGTTTGGGATTCGAGACACGATTCAAATTAAGTGATAAAGCGAGCGGCTCCTCCTCGCTTGTCAACCGGTAATGCTATAAGGACGTGCCGAGAGGTGTCCGTAGTACTTTAATAGTTGTATTAGGAATGTGTACAAATAGGTTGTTTTTGTTATGGCCGGATTATCCCACGGGGTTTGAGGAATTTTTGGGTGAAACAATTATTGGGGAGGAAAAGTGATGCGTAAATATTTGATGTAGGTAGGTAAATGTTGATCAATGGTACTGGAAGCTTACAATGAAAAGGTTTAATTATTATTTATATTAATAATAACGAATATTTCTTATTCACACCCATCAGCCTAGTCCAACAGTAAGCACTCTAACCTTGATCTACAGGTTTGATCGTGTATAAAATAATAAATAAATAAATAACTTCTTACATTCACACCAATTATCTAAGCCCATTTTAATTTCATTAAGAAACTGTATCATGGAAAACTTGATAAGGGATAAATATACTTATATGGAATACTTGATAGGGGATATGCTGCATTAAAGGCAGCCATACATGATTAAGCCTGCAGTCAAGCTTGCTTGACGCTTGAAACAGCTTGATGGTGTGTGGCATGTGCGTTGTGCGTGCATGATAAGTTTGCTTTAAGCATACTTCGAATTTTTGCTTTAAGCATGCTTGAAGATAGACTTGACCCGCAGGCTAGACGTTTTTTATTATAGTAAGGGGAATGCGTTCACGCATACCCCGCTCGCGTACGGTGTGTGCGGGCGGTGGTTATGTGAGACCCGCCTATCCGCTTCCTGACCCCCCATCCAGTGACAAGAACTCGATGGGGGTCAGGGAGGGGGATACCCACTACACTCCTCACTACTTGCGCTCACCACTCAGAAAGAGTCGCACTCTGAAGGGTCTGATGTGGCAATCTCCCCCTGCGACCCAACGGCCGACCCGGCTTTACGGGCTCTTATGCGGCAGGAGGCCGAGCAAGTGAGGCCATCCCCCAGGCTGGTGAGAGGGAACCGCGCGATCCCGGCAACAGCTACCAGGCCGTCAGCCGTACCGCACCGTCCACCACCTATTAAAGTGGAATGAAGTGCGCAAAGAGCCGCATCCTCCGTCCCACCCGCCTTCGTCTGAGCCGAGCCGCATGAGCATCTTGCTCGCGGATCCCCTCCGATGCCTCCTTCTGCCAGATGACATCCTCGCAAAAGGAGGTGAGAGGTCCCTCCCTACCATGGCGCACAAATTACGACGCTGTGATGATCAGACCGGACACTCTTGTAAGGTGTGTTCCGCACTGTCTAACCCAGTGCCGCAACCGTGACACTTCCAATCCGACACAGGTATTTTCCGAAGCATCCATGCCCAGAAAACAACTGTGTCAGCCTGGAGGTCAACGACTCGTACTTTCGGCTGCACCACTGTCTCAACACTGGGCGGATGACCTCGGCTGTCTGCCTGCCCGCTGGATCCGCGTCTAGTAATCCCTCCCCGGATCATCAATTCTTCTTCCGCACGGCGTCGGGCTGCCGTCAACTCTGCCGGGGCCATATGGTCCCCACTCGCCAGTGCTATTTTTTTTGCTGGTATACGTCCATCATCCGCTGGGCGTCTAACTCCCAGGGAGGTATACCTGTCAGCGCACACACTGCGTTAAAGGACATGGTCTTGTATCCGCTTGTGATCCTGATCGCGATCGCTCTCTGGGGTCTTAATCTCCGATTTTCATCATTGAGCTTGTCAGCCCAGACCGGCGCCCCGTACAGGGCCAGGTTCCTCAACGCTCCGGCAAAAAGCCTTCGGCATGTGTCCCCCGGGCCACTAGTGTTGGTTAGCAGCCGTCCTTACGCCCCCGCCGCCTTCGTTACTTTTGGAGCCAGTTGACGAAAGTGCTCGTCAAACACCGCTTTTGTCTTCTCAATGGCCACGTTTAAACCTAACATGCAGATCCTTTCTATTACCAGGGAGGCTCCAACTCCTGCCAGCTTCCTCACATCCTCGTATTTCTTGCCACGACCTACTACCAGCGTGTCATCTGCCATACGGGGCAAGAGAACCCCCCTCGAAACCCAATCGTATCCGATGTTCCACAGGAGATAACCCGTAAAGGCATACCCCTCACTATAAAAAAAGTACCTACCAATACCTGTGGAACACTGCAAACCATCTCCATGGCAACAATGTCTCCGCCCTTTGCCGGATATAATATTTCTCTCTCCTCCAATTAGCTTTCCATGACCTTGAGCAGATACGGGGGCAAGCCGTGGAAGCGGAGAGCCTCTGTTATCTATCACCGAGAAGGGAAGTGAGTTGAACGCGTTTCTGATGTCGAGGAAAACCGCAACAACCATCTCTCTTCTCTCTAACGCCTTCTCTGAGTGAGAGGAGTGCATCAACCGTAGACTGCCGCTTTCTAAGCCCGAACTGGTTATTTAAATTTTTTAATGGTTTAAATACGAACTGGTTCTCCGCCAGATCTGAGCCCACCGATCCCAGGTGCCGGACGATTCGTTCCGCGATAATCTGCTCAAGTAGTTTCGCAAGCTCGTCCACTAACACGATCTGACGGTAGGTAGACGGACTATCCAGCGTACCGTCCGTAGCGTATATTATGTTTATAGAGAAATAATTTATAAACAACTATGGCTCAGGTTCAAACACTCGTAACCATCATACAAACATTTTCCCCTACTAGGATTTCAACCCGTTACATTAGAGTAGGCAACACTTTGAAAACCGATGTACAAACCACACTTTCGCTCAGGTCCTCAACAAAGGCTTTTAGTAATGTAGGGTGTAATTTAAATTTTAATTAATGTTTGTCGTCGGTATATCGATTAGCTTAAAGCTATTGCCTAAAGTAGAATTATAATGATAGGTGGATCTTAGTAGTGTTCTAGGTCAGAACTAAATAATTCACAGCCTCTTTAGGACGAAATATACCGCCATACTAGTTTAGTTATTCATGCAGGCAGTGTTTTTTTTCCAGGGGATAGCGCTTAGCCTCTATCACACTTGATTTTAAGGGACGATAAGGTTAAAGTTTTTCCTTACGCAGAATCCTCAACCAGTAAAGAATAGGCTATCTTATTTATCTTATTTCTACCAACCGGAACACAACGATGCTTAAAACGTGACACCTGTCCCTGCGACAGCGCTCCCCTCAGACTCCTGAGCATTTGATTGAGGTGTACCCCAGATTCTCCTTGGCGAGGCACAATTACACCTCCCAATGCAGTAGTCTGAGGGGATCACCCTTTACATTGACCAATATAATAAAACACCCGAAATAGTAAAACTATTTGTAAAATACATTGAACACATTTACTCCAAATTAAAATCTTTTAATAGTAACAACAGACCACAGTATCAAATCTTTGCTTCACTCATTAGTTTCTTTTAAAATATTTTCCTTTAAATAAAAAACCAAACCAATCTATCAAATTATAATTAATCGCCACTTAGGCATCCCACTAATTATTGATAGCTATCACTTCTTTCCTTTCCTGTCTTTCCTATCTTTCTGTCTTTCATTTCTTTTATTATTCCGTCCTCTATACCCCTCTTCTCCCCTCTATACCTATGAGTTTTTCGGTCTGTATGGAATCGCAGATCGATCCATAGAGTGGGCAAACTTTTCACCACCGGGTCACACTTGTACCCAGTACATCGTTTGAAACTAATTGAAGCTCTTCCAAAATATTGTCGCAATCTACAACATTGAACAACAAAGTTTTTATAAAAAAAACATTGTTGTTAGATACCTACATAAATAGATAACATGGTGAAGCTACGCGGACTTACAACAAGCCACCAACCAAACCAAACACAATACTTACGTACGTTCAGTCATGAGCAAAATATGTCCACAACATAGAACTTTGTCACATTGAAGCATTCCGTAAGAAAACTCTCAGTGTCACAGAAGTCATTCAATATTGTAATATGACAAAGTCCTATGTTGTTTACATATTATTGCTCGTGACTGTACCTACACCCACTGGGTGTACCACCAGATCACAATGGCGGCTGGCGCTGAATTTTGGTAAAAGAACCATATACAGCCGTTGGGGCGGAAAGGTTCTATCAGGGCAATCACCAGACGACGCGATGTTCCGAGGGCAGGCCCCCTGCAAGGTAGACGGTAGACGGTAGGCCGACGATCTGGTCCAGGTCGCGGGAAGCTGCTGAATGGGGCAGCGCAGGACCGATCGTTATGGAAATCCTTGGGGGAGGCCTATGCCCAGCACTGGGCGTTGTATGACAGGATTGATGTTGAATGAAGATCTGTGCCCCACTAGTTGTATTATTCTCAACAGTTACAAAGTTGATGAAGGTGACTTCTATACTGAAGTACTTTTTGACTTTGTATACCATTACTAGGTGTTATGGATTTTGTATGTTGTTTGTATGATTTTGGGCTACGTGTGAAATCTTTGTCTATTATAATTATGAAACACTTATTTATTCAAAGTCACAAGTCACTCCATTTTTACCCGACTACGGCAAAGCAAAAAAAAGGAGGGTTATGAGTTTGACCGGTATGTATGTATGTATGTATGTTTGTATGTATGTTCATCTGTTCCCGCATAACTTCTAGAGTGCTGATCATATATTCACAATTGAGGTATCGTTGGAAGCGTCTTGATTGTCTGCTGGTTATAGGCTGTGTCACGTCACATGAAATTACATATGGCGCCCTCTAGACGACATAAAGTTGTGAACTAAAAAACTTTTTTTTGAGAAGAATATCGTGTTTGGTATCAAATGAAAGCTCTTGGTGAGCTCGTTTCAAAAATATATATTTTATTAGTTGTTGCTTGCGGCTTTGCTTGCATAAATCGAATTTTGACTTTATCACGAAATTCATCATCATCATATCGCGGAACGACGCGCACTGCTGGGCATAGGCCTCCCCCAAGGAACTCCACAACAATCGATCCTGCGCTGCCCGCATCCAGAGGCTTCTCGCGACTTTGACCAGATCGTTGGTCCACCTTGTAGGGGGCCTGTCCACGGAACCGGTACGCGATCGCTATTCGAGAACCTTTCCGCCCCAACGGCCATCGTTTCTCCGCGCTATCTGTTCCGCCCACTGCCACTTCAACGGAACAATCCTTCGAGCGATGTCGGTTGTTTTAGTTCTCCTGTCAATCTCATCGTTTCTGATTCAATCGAGCAGGAAATACCAAGCATCGCTCTCTCCATTGCTCGCTAGGTGACTTTGAGCTTTCTTTTGAGACCCATAGTAAAAGACCACGTCTCACTTCCATAGGTCAGTAGGCCAGTAATGACTGGCAACACACACTGGTCAAAGACTTTCGTCTTGAGACATGGAGGTATTATGGACGCGAATATATGCCGAAGCTTTCCGAACACTGCCTATCCGAGCTGAATTCGTCGAGAGATCTCTTTCTCGGAGTTGGACTTACTAACTGGACCGTTTGCTCTAGGTAAACAAAGTAGTCAACAACTTCGAGCGTAATGTTCCCAACGACTGGCGCGAGTGAAACAAAAATACAAATATACAAAATACAAAATGCTTTATTTCGGTAACAAGTTAAGGTGATTACAATATTGAGATGACATTCCTGGTAAGCAAGAAAATTATGCCTGTATCAGGAGGTCATCGCTCTTCCATTAGATTTAACAAATATTAAATAAGACTTAGGAACAAAGCGAAACAAAGCAATAGACAAAAGTGTCCATAAAACATTTAAACATAGTTAATTAAGAAACACAGAATTTAAATGTAGTTTTCTTATTATAATTAATATTATTTTCATGCGTGAGTATGTAGTTATGTGTGTCAGTGTTGTGTGTTAGTGGGTGTGTGTGTGTGTGTGGAAGATTGTGATTGTATGTTTTAAGGTAATATGTGTATATATTTATAGCATTTAAAATTTAAAATTATGTGTATTTTACCATCTAATTAGATGTCTGCATTCAAGTTTATTCACATTATTATTTAAATATATTCATTTCAAAAGATTTTCAGTTTCAATGTAATTTAGAGTCTTAAGCCAGGTTGTAACGGTTTTTTTACATTTAAAATAACTTAAGGGTAGAATATTTAATTTCTTATTTACAGTGATATACAAAAAATTTGCTTGTTTTTCAAATTGTCTTCCAGCAAAGGCTGTCTTTACTGATTTCCTCGGTATAGCTCGGTCTTTGCGTCTTTTACAACTTACATTAGGGTCATAATTTATCAACTTGTGTGTTCTGAGAATAGAATTTAAGATGTACAATTTTCTGACTGTTAAGAGTTCAGCAATGGTGTAAAGTTGAATGGTCGGAAATTTAAAGGGAAGAAAATACATGACTTTGAGTAATGCCCTTTGAGTTCTTTCTATTTCAAGGAATTTGGTCTTACAGGCCCCGCCCCAAACAGAAATACAGTAAGCTAGTACTGATTGTGCTAGCGCAATATAGATTTTATTCAGAAGTGCTCTGTTTGCGACGTGTCGAAGTTTTTTGAATATCCCTGTCACTTTTCTAACCCTAGCCATCATATGTTCAAGGTGTAAGTGCCAGGACAGACGTTGGTCAAGTATAACTCCTAGGTATTTGGTTGACTCGACTTTATCAATCGACTGGCAGGGACATGTTGGGTTTGAAGGGTTGCAGCAGTCATGCAGTCTTATACGGAAGTCACTTTTAGATTGGGTTCTTTTATCTATTGAGAAACATATATAATTAGTTTTCGAAATATTTAGGGTGAGAAGATGTTTACTGAGCCATTCTGTAACCGTACGCAATCCTGTTTCTGCTATATTTTGCACATCCGCCCATGTTTCTCCTGAGAACACTATGGCCGTATCATCGGCATAAGAATATATATTAGCTTTGGGTAGTTTTAAATTGCAGAGTTCGTTAATGTATACTAGGAATAAAGTTGGGCCAAGTACACTTCCCTGGGGTACGCCGTAGGGTATGTTAGTGGCGTCACTGATGTAACTACCTAGCTTAACTTGTTGTGTCCGGTTATGAAGGTAACTTTCCATTAAAGACAGAGGAGTACCACGAATACCATATTGCTCTAGCCTACCTACAAGAGTGGGGACAAAAACGGTATCAAATGCCTTCTGTAGATCTAGAAACACAGAAAGACATTTTTTACCGCCATCTACTTGTTTAACTATTAAAGACGTTAATGCAGTAACAGCATCCTCAGTGGACAATCCATTTCTAAAGCCATACTGTGAGTTCGATAAAATGTTGTATTTGTTTAGGTAGTTTAGTAAACGAGTATTTATAAGTTTTTCTAAAACTTTAGAAATGGATGTCAAGACTGATATAGGGCGATAATTACTGACATTATTTCTATCACCTGAAACATGGGTATTGGATATGATTTTCGTCTTATCCATGTTCATCTTTAGACCCACTCTTTGAGAAGCATTACTGAGATCTTCGAGCATTATGTTCAGGTCTTCCAAGGTCTCAGCCATAAGAACTACATCATCTGCAAACCGTATGTGTGTTAGGTGCTCGCCATTGATGTTGATGCCGCATCCTTTCCAATCCAGAAGCTTAAAAATATCCTTCAACGCAGTTATGAACAGTTTCGGACAGGTGACGTCTCCCTGTCTCACACCTCGCTGTAGTTGGATAGGATTACAGCTCTGGTTCTGTAATCGGATTGACATGGTGGCGTTTTGGTAAAAGTACCTGAGCACATCGATGTACCTGTGGTCTACTTGGCACCTCTGGAGAGACTGCAGCACCGCCCAGCTCTCAATCGAATCAAAGGCTTTCTCGTAGCCCACGAACGCCTAGCAAAGTGGCAAGTTGTACTCTTCGGTCTTCTGTATAACTAGCCGCAGCGTATGTATGTGGTCTTTGGTGCTATAGCCTTTCCAGAACCCGGCTTGTTCGGGAGGTTGGAAGTCGTCGAACAACTTATAGATATAGCTCAGAAACGTGATGGGTCTGTGGTTCTCCAAAAGAGACCTATCACTATTCTTGAAAAACGCTTCTGCCCCATGCCTTTGGCGTTTTGCCCTCGAGGATGATTGAATTGAAAAGCTTTAAGTATCGGCTTTCCGCCCGCTCTCAGAAACTCTTTTGTGCCCGCCCGCCGCTTTGTTGTTTTTAAGCTGCTTGAGAGTCATTGTTTTAAATTTGAGCCAGTATTGGTCGGAGCGTGGATTTTATCAGCCGCAATCTTTCAAGCTTAACATTGATATTCAATGTGCCTCTGGCCATACGGTGATCGCTTACTGTCTTAACAGCGGTGATCACACTGACATCATTGAGAATTTGCTTCTTGGTCGACATGTTAAAATCGATCTCGTTTTTGACTTTACCGTCCGGGCTGATCCAGGTCCATTTGCCGGTTACGGGCTTCCTGAAGAAGGAGTTCATCATAATAAAGAGGTTCTCCGTCTCCATGAAGTCTGCCTACATCTGGCCGCTATCGTTCCGTTGCCCAAATCCAAATTGCCCCACTCTCAACTCATCACTGCAACGTTGCCCCAACTTCGCATTGAAATCTCCCACCACAACCGTGTAGTGGGTTTTATAGCTATGCATGGGTTTCGAAACCTCCTTATACATAGACTCCACTTCGTCATCGTCATGTGTCGAGGTCGGAGCGTATACTTGTATGACATTTAGCGAATACCGTTTCGATATTCTGAGTATCGGGTACGCTAACCGGCTCGACACGCTTCCGATGGTGATCACGTTGTTGACTAGGGAATTGTGGAATGTGGACAACACCTAGGTACTGTTGTTCGCCTTCCCGGTGGTAAAGTAAGTTACCGGATTGCAGGGTAATCGAGTTCTCTTCGGACTTCAGATAATCCAATGATGTCCCAGTATAACTTACTAACAACCTCTTCCAACTCTATGAGCTTCGAGTCAGTCCGCAATATGCTCGTGTTGTAGGTTGCCAGGTCAAGCCGTCTGTGTTGGTAGCCTGGTCTTACCCAGGGATTCAGCACCCCCTGCCCCGCCGTTACCATAGCCGCTAGTAGTTAGGAATAGCGGGGCAGCCGTGGACTGCGGGGTTGATTTTTTTGGTGTAAAACCATTTGGGGAGTGGGGGGGGGGGGGGGTTGCCATAATCGCCACGTGATCGCAGTATGCCCTGCTGTTACATGGAGACACTGCTGCTTCTCTCTTGATGGCAGTTTTCCCTCTGTCGCCTCTTACGACACCCTCGAGAAGAGAGGGGGTAGTGCTATTATTTTTATGTGCCGGCACTACACAGCGCAAAATTATGAGCCCAAAATAATGTAAATAAAAATTTAGTTCAAAAACTAAAACCCGACTACTGAAAAATCACGCTCTAAAAAGTATAAAACAAGAAAATATTCTCATCTGAAATTGCCGTGGTCGTATGCCCACGACTATATACTATAACAAAACAATATTTTCATTCTAGGGAAAAGTGGCATACGACCACGGCAATTTCAGATGAGAAAATTTTCTTGTTTTATACTTTTTAGAGCGTGATTTTTCAGTAGTCGGGTTTTAGTTTTTGAACTAAATTTTTTTTATATTATAAAATGGATAATGTAGGTTTGTAAAAATATACATTTCTTATTTTATATGCATTTCTTAGGTAAAGATTTCTTTTGCTTCGCTGAATGGAGTGAAGACTTTTAATTACAAACAAATCTACATTTCAACAAAATTTTCTACTCCATTATCGTCAACTGGCAAATAGCTTTTTAAATTTCTTGGCAAAAGTATTTAGGCCGTATCGTTCTCCCAAGGCGACTTGGTTAATCCCTGTGAAAGAGCTAATTTAAAAGTATTTGGTTTGTAAACAAATGTTTATTCGGCATCTAGAATCCGTTGGCTATTAGTCGAAAAGGAAATAGGGACCTTGTTTGAATAATTTGTACAAGATCGTAAGACGTTTTCTTCAAATACTATTTGTTTCACGATAATCATCTTTTTTTTATTTAACACTTCTTGTTGCACAAATAATTCGTTAAATATTATGCAATTGAATTATTATTGAAATTTCATTTAATGCAACCGAAATTATAACATTAGTATTGAAATCTTTTGTACAGTCACGAGCAATAAAAAAATGTATATACAACTAAGGACTTTGTCATATTACACTATCGAATGACTTTAGTGGCACAGATAGCTTTGTTTCGGAACGCTTTTCGAGTTCTATGTTGTATGACATCGTAAATCAGTCAATTCGTGAGTATCGTTTGAAAGATTTAACGTTTTAAAGTTCTTGATCCCACGAAAGTGACGCGATGATCCACGAAAGTGACTCAGTATTATTGCTCGTGACTGACCAAATATCTGTTAAGTACGCGACTGACAATGGTAAATTTTCGACGTTTTTCTTGAATAACTTTTAAATTATCTACTGTAAAACTATAAAAAAAAATTATATCCTTAGGTACAACAAGTCTTTTGTTTGATTTGCCACACGATACAGTTTGCAAAAATTATTTTTAAATTTTAATTCTCTGCGCAAAAGTTTATCCCCAATTCAAAATTTAGTTGGTTACGGTATACCTGAGTCATAAGGTCACGGAAAAGCAAATATATCATAATTTCAACTTATTTGTTCCAGTAGTTTTGGAGCAATTGGGGGGAGGGAAATGGTAAATGATCGCCTTCTTACTTGAATGACTTAAAAAACAGACCTAAGAACTAAGTACCATAAAAATTATATCTTTGAAATCCCTTCAACATGACCTTTCTTTTTATAGGCCATATAATACAGTTAAGTAATAAAATAATTATTTTATTTCCTTTTTTTCGCCCCACAAACGTCACCTCCCAATTCAAACTTCAGTTGTTTACGTTATACCTTAGTCTTTAGGTCACAGAAAAGCACACGATAACCAAACTTCAACTCATTTGGTCCAGTAGTTTTGGAGCAAATTGGCTGTAACACCAACACCAGTAGGGCTAACATGACGGCAACGAGATAGCACGAGATAGTTTGTCGCGCGCCTTCCAACCAATCAGCAGTCACGCGCGCTATCTACGAGCGATCTGATTGGTCGAAAGTAATGCGACAAACTATCTCGTGCTATCTCGTTGCTGTCATGTTAGCCCTACTGGATAGACAGACGCACGAGTAATCCTATAAGGGTTTCGTCTTTTGTTTTTGTCGAAACCTTAAAAATGCACGAGAAAATTAAATACTAAACTTGTTCCTTCGATTAGTGCAGATCATTACTCAAATAGCCGCGAAATTCTTGAGAGCATTTTCACTCTTCGCAATAACTTGCCACATTAATAAAGTTAAGAAGTTTTATTTAGTCTTTGATTTCTTGTAGACCCGAATTAAGAGAAGTTAAACATTATTTATTATTTACAGTTATCTTAGGGATAGAGTAAGTGGGATCTTGAAGTCAGTTGGCGGTAGTAAATTCTTATAACATTATAAATGCGAAAGTTTGTGAGTATGGGTGTTTATTACTCTTTTATGCAAAAACTACTAAACGGATTCGGTTGAAATTTGGCACACAGATATCCTGGATTTAAACATAAAATAATTTTTATCCCGATATTCCCACGGGAACGAGAACCATGCGGGTGAAACGCGGGCGGCCGCTAGTAGAAAATAAACTAACGCTATTGTAAGGGAAATAAATACTATAAATATTTGAATACGTCTAAAATTGAAGAGCCGCTGGCGCAGTGGGTAGCACTCTCGGCCTGCGAGCTTTCACGTAAAGCAAGCTTCGTAATACTCCCACGTAGGACTCACATAAAAAAAGAAAATTGGTTTTTCAGCAATCCCGTATTAGTCCATGGAAATCGTACATTTTGCCTTGCGTTAAATGAGGTAGTTCTGATTTTTGTATGTTAGTAGTGATGAGATAGTAATGACAAATCCAAGTTTTCCACCTCGAAAGCCCTCCGGATCATTGTTAAATATTAAAAAATCCAATAAATTTTCAGAATTTTTTCAGTTTTTGTCAATTTTTACCACCAAGGACCTGTGTCACGACAAAAGTTACTATGCACGCTTTAAAGTAGACTAAATTTGCAATAAAAAGAGAATAATTTGGTTCTTGTAAGTCAAATAGTTTTTAAGATGGGGCTATTTAAAAGTTTGCAAAAATTCGAAAAAAGGAAGTATTACAGTTTTTTTAGTTTTCGACATTTTGACCCATAGTAGTGGGTTTATGGCAAAAGATAAATTATTAGTTATTAAAGTCCATTAAATTTCCAACAAAATGAGACCAATTAGTAATGTCAACTTACATTACATTTTTCCTATACTTACAAAATTGCATTGTGAATGCATAAAAATAATATAAAATCTACACTTGATAGTTCCTGAGACAGCTGTTCAAAGTTATTGAGGTAGGTAAGTAAACAATTATGTAATAGAAGGCTTTGCAAAAGGTAGTAAGCCCCAAAGGAAGAAGGATCTGGGAGACGACGAGAGATTTTTAAATATTTAACAATGATCCGGAGGGCTTTCGAGGTGGAAAACTTGGATTTGTCATTACTATCTCATCACTACTAACATATAAAAAAATCAGAACTACCTCATTTAATGCAAGGTACGATTTCCATGTACTATATGTTTTCGCCAAAGACTTGGTAATACCATTGCAAAATGTACCACCTATACGACCTCCGTGGCCGTGTGGTGTATGCATCGGTTTTCAAAGTACCGCTATCTCCCCCGGTCTTGAGTTCGAATCCCGGTCGGGTAAATGTTATAGCTTCTTAAATTGGGGTGAGAGCAATGACATGTGTGTGTTGGTGGCCATTATTTATTTATTTATCCAATTTAACGCCACTCCACATTTTAGAGGATGAAAGTTACAAACATTTTATACAATGATACGAAATAGCGAAAAAAAAATCTGCTGGTCCATACATTTTGGTTGAGTCGATGTTGCACTTTTCTATTAAGAACAGCTGATTTCTTTTTTCGCTATTTCGTGGCTGGCCCCATAATAAAAGATGATCATATCAATGGACACATTCACCGCCTAAAATATTTAATTTGTTTTAATTAAAAAACGTGATATATAATATTATTACGGCAGTTAATCAACGTTGTTTTGTCTATACTTACTAATATAGCCAGTTTGACCATAAACTTTGAATGTTCCGACTAGGAAATATTCCCACAATTAAACTTTCTTGTGCCTCAAAGGTGCAGTTAATTGGTATTAAAACGGATCGTTGCGAACCTGGAACTCCGAGTTTGGTTCCTGGGGGAGCCAAAAAGTTTAAAGAGCTTCTAATTATTCATGCTTCCTAAGGAATATACAGTCTTTACATTGTGATATTGTGGTAAATCAGTTAATAAACAATCGGAGCATTTTGCCCGGGTTTCAACCGATACCCTCTCCGAACCAGGCTCCTCCTGTGCTATATCTGGCCTGTTTCGTCATGTATGGCTTCGAAGCGTGGACCATAGGACATTTAAGTGCGGGCGCACATTGGGCCACTAGTCGCGGCCACCAAACGCGACCACAAGCTGCGGACGAGTATTTTCATACATTTTGTATAGCATCGGCGCAAACCGAGCGTTCGAGCCACAAACCATAGTAAAACCAAATTAGTACATTGACTTCATACATACTATATATAATATCATACTACCTAGACGTCTACGTCGTCGGCCTACTGTATGGAAAATTTGGTTATACTGTGGTAGTGGCTCAGTGGCTGCGACAGGTGGCCGCTACTAAGCCACCAGTGGTCGCCATTAGTGGCCGCGATAGTGGCTCAATGTGCGGGCGCTCTAAGCCTTCAAGCATCTGTAATGTGGTGGTACCGTCGAATGCTTCGTATCAGTTGGACACAGAAGGTCAAAAATGAAACTGAGGGCCGCGTGTAAGTTAGTAAATTCGCGTAAGTAAGTACCTAATATCCCGTTTGAGAGAAATTTTGACAGATAATAATAAATAGTTTATTGACTATTCAGTTTTACAATAATTATTCTCTTATGCTACTATAAAGTAGGTACACAAACTGTGCATAAAAGATTTAAGAGGTTAACGTTGGCAGCAGTACTAGTATGAACTGTACCACAGCAACCAGCGTCTCCACCCAAAGACATTTCACATGATATGTGTGTGGTACTCATTATATAAGAGATTAAACAAAAGGTAATTTTGGTTGGTAGTAGGACTTGTTCTTAGTCCACCTGGCTAGCTCTACCAACATCTGATCTAAGTCTGACGCAAAAACAATGATGTTTTCAGCATTATTATGTTCCGGCAGTTCTCTAAATGCCGGAACACAATAATGCTGAAAACATCACATCACATGATAGCTAGTTCCTCAGTGAGTGAGGATTCCGGGGGTAGTGCGCTTTCACCTTCAGCCTTATCACCACTTGTCATCAAGTGTGATGAAGGCTAAGTGCTACCCCGTAGTGGATAACAAAATAATAAATTTAAGGGATATAAACCATTATAGAAATATTACAAATACAGAAAAAGTAATAAAAATTGAAAACTAATACACTTTTATACCACAAAAAATCATGGCAGCGGAATTTAAGAGAGTGGACTGTGATCAATTCCTTCGAAAAATTGTTTTGCCTCGCAATGGACATGGAAGAGTTCGGGAAATTAGCGGCCAACCTTCATGAGTGAAGAGGCACATCAAGAAGAAGAAAACTCTCTAAATGGTGTACTAGTTATTTTTAATATTAGATCTCTCATCCGAGCTTTATTTCCTAAGTGATCTCTGTCTCCACTTCGGCTCTAAGTTGCACTAACGTAGTCAGCTTTATTACATCCGATGGTTTTGAAACTTTTGATCCGAGTGTGAAAGTGAAATAAATGAGAAAGCATTACACACATTGATCTAACTGATTAGCTTAGCTTACTAAGCATTTGTGTTAGGGATATCGTACCATATCGTGAAAATCGATCGTTATTGTAATCGCATAGTAAACTTTACCATCCTTCAAAAGCTGTCAAAGTACCTACCTGTTGTCAAATATGTTATGATTTTCAGGTCCGTATACGACCGAAAGAGGCGCTGCTCTGGTTTTCATACAAAATAATACGATCACGATAACAGTTACCATAAGCACAGTTTTTCGTGGTAGGGCTACAGAACCAACGATGGTTTAACAAATGTACCAAGTACAAAGATAAATAATGTCCAGCATGGGTAGCATGATGAACTCGAGAAAAATATTGTCTATTTACTAATCTATTATTAGGCTGTCAATTGTAGACTTTCGAGGCAGACAAAACTCTACTCGGGTTTTTCATGCTACGCTTGCAAACGAGAAGCAAAGACACAATTTTCACCACATAAATGTTTATCCCGGGTGGAGATCGAATTCACGACCCTGGTTCAGTAGGTAAGGTTATGCCACTGTGCCATCGGGCGCGTTACAAATATGGTGTGTTTAAGGGCAATAATGTATCTAATTATGGATATTTTTTATTTCGAACAAACTTGCGTGTTATTCCACATACTTAGACTTAGTATTAGTATGATCTACATTCATAACTTGATAACAGCTTAGTACATTGCCGCTCATAAAGTTGATTCAGTAACAAAAGACATTACCTTTGTATACTAAAATAGAACTCGTGCAGTCAACAAAAAGGGAAACGAGCTTTCACGAGCCGATTTTCATAATAGCGAATATAAAACGTATAATGTACCACATAAGCGCTTTGCACAGGCCATAACGGGGATGCGGTGACGTGGCGTCGCAAAAAAACTTTTTGTAATACAACGATCATACATTCGTCGAATCACGAGGGAAATAGGGAGGGAAGTGAGCATGGACGTAGTAGTAGTGAGTAATTTATTTATGTACTCACCTGAGTATCACCACCAGGTGATTATAAAGATGATTTGATACAAGATAAAACTTTTGTAAGAGTATGGAGCCTGAATTAGGCTGCGAGCCTATGCAACAGATCTCTAGTAGTGTAGCTGCGATTTTAATGTTCTTCGAGTTGCCGCGAGTCAGACGGGTTTTTGGCGCGAGACCAAGGAGCGGCAACGCAAGTGAGAGTGAGCGAGTAGGCGAGAGTATGCTTAGCCAGTATTCGCGGCAACGCGAAGAGCAGCGCGAAGAGCATAGTGTAGTCATAGTATAACAAAAAACAAAATGTGTTACGTTATTTGTTTTTCTAGTGGACGCTACATGTTTCACTATGTCTTTGTTTTATTTGCCAGCTAGTGTTTGAACGGTTAAGGATTTAATTGCTTGAAAGTGATTAGCGACCTTGGCGTTGGAAGGTCGTAACTTTTATTAACACATTGGCGGGGATTATCTCAAATACTACGTTTATTACTTTATAAAGTGTCGAGATTAGAAGGAATTAAGATTATTTTTCTTTCAATCAGAAGTGCTCCTGCTCTTGTTTCTAAACAGTAATGGTGTTGATGAATAATAATGTGTTATTTTTTAAGTTTGTATCTGGTTCTAGGCAGAAATATTTAAAAAACATGCCTACCTTGCATCTCAAACCGCGAACACATGTAGTCACCCTAATAATATGGCGCATGGTTTTAAATTATTTCACGTTAAGGCTCGGTTTAGCTTCTCTCGAAAGATACCGTGAATGAGCTTTTACAGTATACTTATGTTTGACATCTTTGCTTTATATTTTGGTGGTAGCCTACGTTTGATTGCTATTAGAGTTTGGACACTAAGTAAGGGATAGCTAGTAGTACAATTTTGTGAAAATCGATTGAAGAACTTATGTGTCTGGTTAATTAAGGATATGCTTGTATTTTTTTGTTTGAACTATTTCGGTAACTAGCTTCGAAAAGCCCAATAACTTACCGTACTACTAAGTACCTACCTACAGTCTAGACTTAGGTTCAATAACACAACGTCATAATATTATTTTTATTTTTTGCATTTACAATTCATTTTTATTATTGAAAATGAAGTATTAAAAAAGTTACAAGTCTCACAACTAGCTCCGATAGGATACGAACCTACGACCGTTCACTGTCTCGGCGAATGCTCTAACTACTAAACGACTCTGTAGCTCAGTGATTAGAGCATTCACCCGGACAGTGAAAGGTCTCGGGTTCGAGTTTTAGAGCTAGTTGTGAGAGGGGTATTTTTTTTCTAATACTTTATTTTGAACACAATTCCTTTTTCTATCCTCTAGATGACATTCTCCACAAAGTGTCGTAACCACAAAAATATCATTAAAGCCATCCTTCACGATACGAGACTTTCATACGTAAGAGGTCGTAACAGTTCATCGTTATTGCAAGCAGCTATTATCGCGAACGTGGCTCATAAAATCATAAACACTTCCAGTTGGCGCGTTATCCCTTACAAATTCCATACAGCCCCCTTACAATCACCGATTATGAATTTGGTGTTGACTACGTGAGCATTTCGCGATGATTTGATGTTATTTGATCGTGTATTACCACCTTTCGAGTTTCTTAACTTAGAGTTAAGTATTGGGAAAGGATATGAATATAAAAGTAAGGCATAAACTTTTCTGGAAAGAAAGTTAGGGGCCAGTTGAATAGAATGTTTTTTTCGATGTGTTTTATTTATTAAGTAACTTTCTGGTATCGACAGGTGTCACTGGTCTGGTCTATAAATCAGATGTTGTTTTATAAGTTTGCTATTTTCTTGGAAAGATTTTGGGACTTAATTTAATAAAATCATGACTGTTTCATTTATTGGAAACAACAAACAGATCAATTTGTTTTAAGAAGATAGTAAAGCAATGTAAAAAAAATAACATTACCTATACCTATTTGTAAAAGAAAATTATCTTTTGAATGTCAAAGGCATTGATCAAATAACGCTGGGTTACATCGAGAGCGTAATCAGTATTTAAAAATTACTGAGTCCTTGGTAAGAGAAGTGGAAGTTCAATTGCCCGCCACGGATATCAAGAATTTGCAGGTTCCATAGTGTTTCATAACACCCAAAAAAATCCCTATGCTTTTAATTGCATAAAGTGATCAAGATATAAGATAAGATAAAAATAAGATAAAAATATTCTTTATTCACTTAGACATAATAAATATGTACTTATGAATCGTCAATATTTTCCTACCACCCATTCAAGACTTTTTTAACTGACAAGAAGAATGGGCGCAAGAAACTTGCCAGCGTTTCTTAGTTAGGTAACGACATTTACAAAAAAAAAACATATCGTTACTAATACAACAATTGCTTAGTATAAAAATACATCATATTAAACAGTGATTATGTTATGTGTTACATCATGACCATGCATTGCGGTCATTCAAATAATCGTCTACTTTATAGTATCCTTTGCTCATCAGCGACTCTTTAATGTAACATTTAAATTTATGCAATGGTAGTTCAATTATATGCTGTGGAACTTTATTAAAAAAGGCTATGCTTTTCCCCAGAAATGAGGCTCTGGATTTTTCTAGCCTAAACTTGGGAACGACAAGTTTATCTTTATTTCTTGTGTTAAGGCGATGAATATCGCTCTGCTTTACAAATGTATTATAATACTTTTTCACATAAATTATATTTTCATAGATGTAATGTCCTGCAACAGTTAAAATGTTTATTTCTTTAAATAGATCTCTTAAAGAATCTCTCGATCGGAGGTTGTAAATGGCGCGAATAGCCCTTTTTTGGAGCACGAATATACTTTGGATGTTAGCGGCTGAGCCCCACAACAAAAGGCCGTAGGACATAACACTATGAAAATAACTAAAATAGACTATTCTAGCCGTTTCAATATCGGTTAAGAGCCTTATTTTCTTAACTGCGAATGCAGCCGAACTGAGTCTACTCGCCAAGGCTTCGATATGAGGATCCCATTGTATTCGCGAGTCTAATATAATACCTAGAAATTTTGTATTGTTAATGAATTCGACCGTATCGCCGTCTAGTCTAATATGAAAATCAACTTGTCTTACATTAGGTAACGAAAATTTTAAACACTTAGTTTTCTTTGAGTTTAATGATAAATTATTACTATTAAACCAATGTGACACTTTTGAAAGAGCACTATTTACTTCGTCAGAACAGTCATCACCTCTATCTACTTTAAAGACTAGAGATGTATCATCGGCAAATAGCACCGTCTCACATAAATTCTTCGCGTAGTAAGGAAGGTCATTTATGTATATTAAAAACAACAGCGGGCCCAATATTGATCCTTGGGGTACGCCCATAGTAATGGGAGCTCCGGTAGACTCAGTTTTATTAATAACTACCTTCTGAGTTCTTTCATACAGATATGAATGCATAAGGCTTACTGACATTTCAGAAACACCATAATGTTTTAACTTCCTTAATAGTGTTTGGTGATCAACACAATCGAATGCCTTGGAAAGGTCACAAAAAATAGCGATTACATCCTGCTTGTCCTCCCAGGCATCAAGTACATGTTTTAGAAATGCAACCCCAGCATCAGTGGTACTTTTACCTTTTGAAAAACCAAACTGTTTCTCATGCAGTATACTATTTAATTTAAAATTTTCTAAAAGTTGAGCATAAATTAATTTCTCAAATATTTTACATATATGCACTTTAAATCTAAAACAAGAAAAACCCACTTGTCCATTTTGTTTTTTTTTTTATGAAAAAAATAAGATTTCGTGAACTTGGCATAGACCTAGAAAATGGATTAAATTAATTCCACAAGCGTGTACCTCATGACTATTTTTTGAATCCTAGTTTGAGACAAGTTTGTCTTTTGTATTGTAACTGAATATAAAAATCTCCTAAAATAATTGAAAATTGTACTTATCTGGGGGTGCGGAAGTGCCCCCGCCGAGACGGGCCAAGCGAAGCGAAAGGGCACTATACCTACCTTTGAAAGGACCTCGAACCTCGAAGTGCTTCGTCATAGTTTTGAACCCTCATAGCTTGGGTTAGGATTGCACCAGATAAACAAAATTCTCGGGATATAATGTTTCCTTTGAGTGAAACTTGCTTTCTCATTATTTCGAATACTTTCCGTCCAGGTATCATGAAATGATTCCACCCGTATACGACAGCTGACAGAGCGTCCACCGCCAGACTGACATTCCCGCATCGCTCTCGCTTCGCAGACGCTTGCTTACGTCTACCTATTCATCTATCCTACTTCCTACTAATATCCTACTAATATTATAAATGTGAAAGTTTAGATGTTTGGATGTTTGGATGTTTGTTACTCATCACGCCAAAACGGCTGAACAGATTAGGCTGAAATTTGGAACACAGATACTTTGTAGCCTGGAGAGGAACATAGGCCACTTTTTACCCAGGAAAAATGTCACATTCCCGCGGGATAACGTCATGTAGTCCACGCGGGCGAAGCCGCGGGCGGAAAGCTAGTAATATTATAAATGTGAAAGTTTAGATGTTTGGATGTTTGTATGTTTGTTACTCAATCACGCCAAAACGGCTAAACGGATTTGGCTAAAATTTGGGAAACAGTTACTTTGTAGCCTGGAGAGTAACATAGGATACTTTTTATTCCGGAAAAATATCCCGCGGGATAACGTCATGTAGTGTAGGCAAAGTCGCAGGCGGAAAGCTAGTTTTTAATAGTGAGGGGAATGCTTTTACGCGTGCCTAGCCCATTTGGTGTGCGGCCGGTGGTTATGTAGGACTGGCCTATGTAGGTATAGTAGAAATACCCAATAAACCCATCACTTCGCACCCACATATGCTACCTTTTTTACCCTACCCTGGTCTTGCGGGATACAGAGCGGACGCTCTCGCTCTACCAGGGGCCAACCGACTTTTCGCCCAGATAAGCCGGGTACCTACGAATTGTAGTACAGCTGTGGGTATTCTGGCTGAGTCAGAAAAATTCCCTATGCTTTTAATCGCATAAATCGATCAAGATATGCATTTAAATCCAAAACAAGAAACACCCACTTGCCCATTTTGAATATTTTTTTGGAAAAAAAAAGATTTAGTTAACTTCGCCTAATGGATTAAATTAATTCCCCAAGCGTAAGGCTAAAAAATTGGTCACACTGTAGAAGTATTATCGTCAATACGTCAATATAGAAGTATTCAATAACATATAAAGCAAACTTGATAATTATAACAAAACAGTCACGTAATACTATTTAGTAAATTTTTCACAAAAAAAATATTTTTATAAAAAAATAAAACCGCCTTCTAAAAAACCACATCAAAAAAGTAAGAAATAATTCCTCACCAAATAAATAACGTAAGTACTTTGAAGTCGGGCGTGAAACATGTACAATTTTTTGTTGTTTTTGTTAAAACCCGCCCGACTTCAAAGTACTTACGTTATTTATTTGCTGAGGAATTATTTCTTACTTTTTTGATGTGGTTTTTTAGAAGGCGGTTTTATTTTTTTATAAAAATAATTTTTATTTCACTCTTTTTAGTGCATCGTGCAGGCAATTTGCGTGTTTTCTGGTAATTAGGTATGTGATCAAACTCAAAACCTCCTTTTTCGAAGTCGGTTAAAATTTCTTGAGGTATCCCCTTTTTAACAAAACAAGAATCATCTAAATCGGTTTATAAACAAAGGAGTTATGCCTAAAGATAAGTATTAAATTCACATAAAGTGGTAAAGAAAACGACAGTATTTTCAAGATTTCCTGAAAACTACTGAACCGATTTTAAAATTTCAAAAAATGGGACCAACTTGGAAACCAACCTGATGTAATAACGTTTGAACCATTTCAATCGGTTCAGCCGTCTTCGAGTAATCGGTGGACATACACAAAAAAAAAACATACATACAGACGAATAGAGAACCTCCTCCTTTTTGATTTAGAAGTCGGTTAAAAACATACATACAGACGAATAGAGAACCTCCTCCTTTTTGATTTAGAAGTCGGTTAAAAATGACTCGTGTTTAGTTAATTGAAATCGCAACTTCGACAAAGCGCTGCGAGCTCAATACTATTTTGCATGGTTGTTAACGGTAATTAACATAGTACAGAAATAAATGTACCGATCATCAGTACATAATATTATAGTAAACTATCAATACCTACCAAACTTTTACTGATAAGTACTAAATAGCGGATAAATTTCTCTTTACTTACACCTTTTAAGGAAAAATCATAGTATAAGTCCATTCGCTTAGATAGTGTCGCCCTTTTATTTTTAAATCACTTACTTAAATTCCTTTTATATAAAAATATCCAAATTTTCATAATTAATTGACTTTGGTACCCAACTTGTGTGTATTAGCGTATTAGTTATATCTGCATTAGTAAGGATTTTATAGCAAGAGCCACAATGCCATGCGGGTACCGACACTATCTAACCGAACGGACATGTAGAAATCACTCAGACCGAGATAAATGTTCATGAACATAATTATTGCGCGGGAATCGAACCGCAACCTCTGCGTATCTTAGTATGCTAGCCCGTGCACCACAAGGGGCGTCAAATAAAAAAAATGGAAAATATATATAATAAGTACCTATCTTATTTCAAGATAACTATCTGTGACACAAATATCACAAACAACCAATCAAATCTATTACGACTTTGGATCACGTAGGTACATACTACACAAAACTTCTCAACGCGTGAATATTTGTTCCGGAATAGAACCTACGACCTCTGGATCCAAATCGGTAACATTGCGCCATCCATCAGGCAATTAAACTCATCAATTTTAAATCGAATGCATTTTTTTTTGTTACGTTGACGCACTTTTGTTTGTTTTCAAGTTGCAATTAGTCCGCAATAATCTAAAAAACAAACAGTAAAAAAGGTTTGTAAATCAAACTTTCCTTACCTAAGTAGGTAGGTAAACAACGAATCTAACACTATTTTTTGATTAATCTAATATAAAATCGCTTAAATATTCAATCAGTCACTGGTGAAAACTATTAATAACCGAAGAATATTTATTTTACCATCAGAAAATCAATCAATTTAACAGATAGAATCGTACAAACACCAAACTTACGGCTTAAACCTCATAGATTCATGAAAATATTAACGTCTCTGTGACCCCGACTGGGCGAGGGGTCGCCAACGAACGCATGAACTTAGGTTCAGTTGTTTTCTCGCCGTCAGGGGAGACGGTCGTGCGCGACGCACCCTCATTAAAATAACACTCGTGCCGAGGTTCGACGTCTCGGGTAAACTCTGCCACAAGCATGTGAGTGACTGTGTTTAAAAAAACGGAGCCTGTGATAAGTGATGGAACTAATTGTTTAAAACTCATGAGGATGTATATCTTGCTGGCAGTGCTCACTCTCCTTGTCAAAGGTAATTCTTTTTTTTATTTAAAGTGTCAACTGGATGTTAATTTTATTATTCGGATTGGCGATCGGTAATCTTATTGTATCGGAGTTTCGGAAAATGAAGCGAGCTGCTAGTACATTTTAGCGAGCTGCTGTGCTAGTATATTTTCGCGTACTGCATTTTGAGTAGGGTCCCACGATGGGCGCCAACTGAAATGTACTTCATAATATTGCGATGCCAACGGTTTCAAAGTCGTACGGGAATATGAAATTAAATTACGTTTCTGTATACGAAATGAAGTGGATTCGCATAAAATGTTGGAGTTTAAAACTCGTATGGAGATGAGTTTTAGAATGTTTATTTGACATAATGGAATTTTCTTTTATGACACAACGATCGTTGAATTATTTAAGTAACACTTTAAGACAAAGCCAACTTAAATTATGATGCAAAAGAAATTAAAGTCATCTCTTATTTCATGGATCATATTTTCAAGTAAACTTTTTGTTCACGTTTTTTCTGAAAGCAAGCTTGAATTGGAGAACAATTTAACTGTAGTCTATGAGTTTTGGGACATGTAATTTAAAACGCTTGCGTATGAAGATAGCGCTGAATGATGATGGTGAATTTAAATTTTTAATTTTAGTATCTAAAATTAAATAGCTACATTCATATTTATAATTTGGCAGGTAACTGAAATTCGTACAAATTTAACGTGAAAATGATTATTAATTTTGATTGATTGCCATTATTAGTAATTAACTATTTTTTTTTTTCACGAATGTAATGTAATAATGTGAAGTAATTTTTTTTTCCCATCTATTAAATGCCTCAAAGGGTGGTTAAATTAAGTGAAAGATGACTTTTCAAAATTGACTTAACTAAATGTTTCAAGAAATTGCTTAGATTAAAACTATACGATTAAAACACATTTTTTTTTTTCAACAATTATGTTATTAATTTTTTATTTCAATAAATAGTATTGTCTGAATTTATGAATTTATCTCTTTGAAACAACAAGTACCAACTTCCTATAGCTTGTGGAATTCGTTTAGCGGTTAACAGAAATAAAAAATATATGACAGGATAGCCCGAAGTAGCAGCAGCTGTTAAATTCCATAACAATAGGTCAATTTTACTGATTGCTTTTTAAATTTTCAAACGGTCTGCAAATTTAGGTTTTCCTAAAAGTATTTTATATGACACTAACGCCCGAATTCTCGTACGCAAATCATCTTTGGCAGCGTCTCAAACATCATGGCATCGCTTTCATACGTTTGACATTTAAAGTGACAGGGCGATGTGTGAGACGCTCCCAAAGAAGTAGCATACGAGTATTCGGGCATAACGGTATTTTTTTCGTTTTTTTCTAGTACCTACCTAGTGACGCTAACGACATGAATGTAGTACCATTTATGTTCCATCGAGCCGAACGACCAAATAATTTGGTCTTCGAACGGTCAACAATTTATTTTTACAATAAATACTCTGCAGATATAAATTATAGTAATATTCTTATTTTTTTTTTAAATCAAACACATTTACTAGTACACATGACTCACTAGTCCAAATCTTATCTATCTTAATATAGTAATCGCTTCACTTAGTCTCGCCAAGGCAATTAATAAACATAAAAAATATTGGGCACCATCACATAATGCCCAATCCCAAATTAAATACCTTATGCATTTTTAACCAAGCTTAACTTGTGTTATGGCAATGTAACAATATTTGTGCGACCGGAAATAGAACCCAGGACCTGAAAGGAAGGAGTCGGTGTATTTGACGCTTCGTCCTTATCCTTGTCCCAGACTCTAAGCACGTCTTTCACCAAATATCACAGTAATTTTTTCTAGATTATTATAAAAGCTTAATATGCATTCTATAAAAAAAACAATTGACAACTAAAGTTAACTGACTGAATCTTCGATGATAAAACAAAAAATACAAATAATCAAACTGATATTGAATTTGTTGGACACAGATGGTTTTATTTTAATATTCAAATACAAAATAAACACTGCACCAAAGCCAGCAGTTATTAAATTATTTTCATAAGCTGAAAAACGCTATTGCATGAATTAAGTTAACAAATGGTAGGTTTTTAATTAAAATTGGTATATGCTGTGCAATTATTGAAAACAGTGAAATAATCATTTAAAATAATTTACACCTCTGTTTGAATGTGCTAACTTAATTAAAAAATTAATTATGACCTCTTCACTGATTCATCCAAACGTGAGTACCTACCTCGGTTATATTACTTACTCATTTATTACGTAATATGACCATACAAAACTTAATTATATACTAGCTAATGCATTGTATACTGTCACTATTATAGGCTAAGTTCTTGCATGCTAGTTTGAGAACTTAACTGTTCTGAACAAAGTTGACGGCACATGTTTTAAATTAATGTAGTATGTAGTATTTTTTATGTAAGTATAACAATTTCGTATTATTGAATAGAATCTGAAATAAACCTCTCATGTAAAAGATTTTTGAAGTGAAAAATTCTTTAGCGGCGTTGTGCACTTTTTGTGATGGGTAAAAAATGTTTAATTCGCGTCAGGATCTCGTGACCGTCAGATCGAAAATTCGTAAGACGGACACGTGACCTGGGTGCCTACCATCAACTTTAAGACAGCGATTCAAAAATAGCGCGATGCAGAATAGGTTCCTAAAATGAATTGCTTTCTTTCGTACTCTGACCTTCTAAAAACTGGATCGCAAATGAATTGCTAAATGTTAATGACCGAACGATTTGTGTAATTTTTCTTCTACCCGTCTCTTTCACTCGATTCTGTCATGCCCGGAGAGTGAGAGGGACGGGTATAACCTGCAGGTGACATGTTAAATCGACCGGGTTATAAGTCAAATAGGAGTTCCTGACAGCTTAGCGGCTGTGAAATGTCATTGATCGATCACTGAATCGCTGTCATTGATATTAAGCTGTCGTGGTACGAATAAGCGAAGCAGATCAGTTTAGGTTCCTAAACAAAACCGCAATAAGAGTTGATGGTAGGCACCCTGTTCGTTTTTTCGAAGAAAAAAGCAATATTTTAAATATTAAGAAAAATAAAACAAAATATATTAAATTTATAAGTCTACTTTCTATTAAGAAAACATATTAAGCTCAAAAAAGCTATATTAGACTGTTTTAAAACTGTTTTAAAGCTGTTGTGGTACGAATAAGCGAAGCAGTTCAGTTTAGGTCGTAAACAAAATCGCAATAAGAGTTGATGGTAAGCACCCAGATCGAAAAACTGTTACAATGTCATTAGAATACGAAGGTACGCCACGTTTCCAAAGAGCTATCACAGCTCAGATTAGAAAACGGTCGGCATAGAAGCCAGAAGACCTCGGTTCAAATCTAGTCCGTATTTTTTTCTTCTTTTTGTCAAATTCCTTTTTTTTTGTGAAAAAGTCTAGGGAGCCCTTATCACTTCTGCCGGCACTCCAGGAGTGCAATCCGTGTTTTTTTATATAATACACAACCGTTTAGCACTTAGCCTTCATAGCATCTGATGTTAAGTGGTGATAAGGCTGAAGGTGGAGGCGCACTACTCCTGTAATCCTCTATCAATGAAGAACTGGCTACCTTCTCTTATCTCTATTGCCGGAAGACAATTATGCTGAAAAATCATTGTTTTGGCGTCAGACTTAGATAAGATGGTGGTAGCTAGCCGGGTGGACTAAGAACAAGTCCTACCACCAACCAAACCGAATACAAAACCTAACCTAACTAGCTAAGCATGCTGTGTAATAGTCACCTGTCACAAAAAAAAATAGAAAAGTTATTTTTCTACATTTACTCGAACAGTAATTGAATCTGGGTCCTCAGAGATAGTGGCACCTTAAAAACCGAACGTACGCCATTCAGGTCGTCAAACAAATATAAATTCATTATACGTTCAAATAAACTCTTAATTAAATCAGAGATAGAAATACCTACTGTTCAATGTGTCCACCGATTAAACTTAGTCAAAATTAACTTGACCAGCTACAAACCAGTATAATTATCTAACTTAAAACCATTTACCTTCGTGCCGTCTCCGTGGCATCAAGTTCAGACTTTCAAAGATTACAAGGTACAAGTTTGTTGAGGGCTAACAAGGTTTCAAGCCGTGTTACTTGCAAATGATTGTTGAGAAGTCCGTTAACTTAAACCTCGGGGGAAATAAACGGCTGCACAGTTATCTTTAACAAACCACTGACATCAAGAGTTTGATTCCATACATAAATTTGAGACTGATTATTGTTAAGTAAGTTTTTTTTTCTTAAAAAAATTTGGACGGTTTATATACCTATTTAGATCGGTCATTGGGAGCAAGTCTGAAACTTTACGACCAAAATAGATCTGTTCCAAGAATTATGTCATTTTAGTGACCAAAAAACTGCATTTCAAAACGGTTACGTTCTAGATGGACCAACCTGTATAAAACACATCTAAGAAAATCTATGCTAATATTATAAAGCAGGAGAGTTTGTTTGTTTGTTTGAAAGCACTAATTGCAAAAAAACGGGAAATTTCTTTTTAGTATGTATTTTTCCTTTTCCTTGAATAGGGATGATGACATTGATGACTGATGAATAAAATAACGCAATACTAATAAAAAACGTAAAAAAAAAAATTTCTAGAGTCGCTTGTAGACCTCTTGGTTCTATATATTGTGTTTTATTAATTTTATGACCCTTCAAAGTTGGGTGGGTGCGTCCATTTAAAAAGTATAAAATTTATTAAAATAAATATTACCTTTAATAAGTCCGTAAAATGTTTAGCTAATTTGACTAAGAAACATTTTTGAACACACAAGAAACCATTTTGATAAACACAATATTAAATTTAATATAGCTGCCGAACAAATTTCTTACGCCTTGCATACAAACAAACTACGAAAAGGTGACGTCATAATTTCGTAGCCGTTAGTATGGAGCGTTTTAAGGCGAGTCCAATGTGTGTGCATTTCAAACTGTGATATCTTGAGGAGTTTTCATGCTAGCTAAATAATTATTTTTCTAATGTTTCTATCTTTGAGAGGTCACTGTATGTATATTACCTAAATAAAATAGTCATCATGCTTATTATTGCAGGTGAAACTGCAGAGCACAGCTAGTGTCTAAATAAAAATGACAACCGCAGTCACATATTTCGCTATGAAATGAAACAAGATTTTTACTTTTATCTACATGTATATCGATACATGTAGATAAAAGTAAAAAAAATTACTTTTCATCGGAAAAGTAAAAATATTTCTATGAATGCACTGTTAGTTAGTCGACTATTGAAAGCAAACATTCGACAAGAACTTAATAAATAATAAGTTATAAATAATTTCTTACAATAGCACCAATTAACTAAGCCCATAGTAAATTTCTTAAGAAACTGTGTCTATGTGAACTCGATAACGGATAAATATATACTGAAATACTTTTTTGTTTGTAAATACATACTTATTATACATAGAAAACACCCAGACCAAGACAAATAGACATGTTCATGCACACAAATATTTGTCTTGTTCGGGAATCGAACCCGAGACCTCTGGCGCAGAAGGCAGGTAGTTTACCCCTGCGCCAAATCGGTCGTCAAAGAATAGTCTTAATACTTTTCTGTATTTATATTTAAAAGGACTAGTTATTGAAATAAAATAACTTTTATAGATAGGAACGCGCATTATATTTTGCCTATTGAAAACTGTGATATTGTGTGTTTATGACAAAAAATCGTTTTCACGTTTCAGCACCTTTTTAGGAGCTATACCACAGATTAAATAATAGTTACTACGTGCTATAAGTACTAGCTTTTTATCAGTCCACCGCCTATAACATTATATTTTTAACCGACTTCTAAATCAAAAAGGAAGAGGTTCTCTATTCGTCTGTATGTTTTTTTTTTTTTTTGTGTATGTCTACCGATTACTCGAAGACGGCTGAACCGATTGAAATAGTTCAAACGTTATTACATCAGGTTGGTTTCCAAGTTGGTCCCATTTTTTGAAATTTTGAAATCGGTTCAGTAGTTTTCAGGAAATCTTGAAAATACTGTCGTTTTCGTTACCACTTTATGTGAATTTAATACGTATCTTTAGGCATAACTCCTTTGTTTATAAACCGATTTAGATGATTCTTGTTTTGTTGGAAAGGGGATACCTCAAGGTATTTTAACCGACTATTATTATATTGATTATTATTATATTATGTTAAAGTCAGTTTTCAATTTGACGACTCTGTATGAAATATGACAGGGAGAAAAAAATAGCCCTTGGCGAGTTTCTTGCCGGTTCTTCTCGTTACAAGGCCTCCCGCCGTAGGATTTACGAACCGATAGCGTAGCTTCATTGACGTTCACAAGTGCTGTATCAGCCTAAAATGAATAAATGATTTTTGATTTTGATTTTGATTTTGATTTTGACTTCGAAAAAGGAGGTTTTGAGTTTGATCACATACCTATTTACCAGAAAACACGTAAATTGCCTGCACGATGCACTAAAAAGAGTGAAATAAAAATTATTTTTATAAAAAAATAAAACCGCCTTCTAAAAAACCACATCAAAAAAGTAAGAAATAATTCCTCACCAAATAAATAACGTAAGTACTTTGAAGTCGGGCGGGTTTGAACAAAAACAACAAAACATTGTACATGTTTCACGCCCGACTTCAAAGTACTTACGTTATTTATTTGGTGAGGAATTATTTCTTACTTTTTTGATGTGGTTTTTTAGAAGGCGGTTTTATTTTTTTATAAAAATAATTTGCTTCCGGATACCGTTGGGAAAGTAACTATTTTTTAAAAGTTAATAATTTACTTAAGGCATTATTTTTTTTAATTGAATTAAATAAAATAATACACATTACCGTACGTTGGTACATATTGAACAACTACCTGCGTTGCTTTGCCGATTTTAACACTCTGAGGAAACGAAAACGATTGAAATACAATCGAAACAACTGAATGTCATATTTCACACTGTCACTTGAACAGCATCGCTGCTGCATCGAGATCGAACGCTAAATCCATATTCGCGGAATTGGGGATTTCATCTTACAAACACTGCATACGAATCTGCAAATAATTTGTCACTTTTATCATATCTTTTATTTCTCTCCAAGCGAGTGAGGTGATTGTCAAAGTGGCGGTGGGACATGGCAGGTAGCAATTTAGGTGTGAATTTGTTTCGCACATTTACAAAACATATTCTATGTGATTTAAAAGCAGAGACTGTGCGATTGTAGTACATATTATAAAACTTACTTATATTAAGATTGGGAAAGTTTACAAGTTTGCTTGAATTGAATTTCTTTTTGTTTGATAATTTAAAGCTGTCGTCAATTAAAATACAATATGGGTAGGTATTTTTTATCTCAATAATCCTACGAGAACCACTGGGACTAAGCCGCAGGTTGGAAATATTCTTTTCATCCCATCGATTCGAAAAGCGATGATTGTTTATCTAAAAACAGGGTCCAAAACGATTCATTGTTTACCTGTTATGACAAGAGGGTATAAATGAGATTTGAATTTTGAATAGCTTCATAACAGGGTAAGCATTGGTTGAAGTGTAGCAAAGGGTGTGCAGTACTTTAAAAAAAATCAACTGATTTTGTATGGGGCCGGGACTTTTTTCGGGACCGAGAAATTTTCAAAAACGGAATTTTATAAAATTGATAATATCTCGTAAACGCTGAGTCGTAGCTAAAATCTAACGAAATTTTCAACCCCCCTACGGCATCCCCGGAGATACTTACAAGGTATCTGATAGACATATATTTTTTTTATTTAATTTTTTTTTATTTCAAATCTCATTTTTTTTTCTTGCCCGACTAGCGCTATGATGTATCCGAACGACAAAGAAAGGTAGGTAGTTTGAGTTGTCTTTACTGCTTTTCTTATAGAGGGGGATGAAAAGCAGAGTGTATTACTCGGCCGCAAAATTATTTTCACCTCGGGCGGCGTATATTGAATCCCTCGCTGCGTTCAGGATACTACTTTAGAATCCCTCGCTGCGCTCGAGATTCTACTCTAGAATCCTTCACTGCGCTCTGGATTCAAGATAGCGCCCTCGCCGTAAATATATTATTTTGCTCCCTTGTAATACAATCTACTATTTTCTCATTAAGTGAATGTTGAAGTTATGTGAATTTTACCGTCTCTGTGGTGCACACCACCGGTATCAGACCCAGAGGTCCCGTGTTCGATTCCCAGTGGGGGTACATATTGTGTTCGGTTTGGTTATTATTATTATTTATTTATTAGCAATACTAACATTATGTTTATAATAAATCTTAGATAATTTTATAAATATTTTTAAACCTATAAACACAACAACACAGTTTGATTGGTGGTAGGGCCTGTTCAAAGTCTGCCTGGCTAGCTACTACCATTTTATCTAAGTAATCTGTGTCTCAAATTTCAGCGAAATCTGTTCAGCCGTTTTGGCGTGATTGAGTAACAAACATTCAAACATCTAAACATCCAAACATCTAAACTTTCACATTTATAATATTAGGAGGATTATACTTTTTAATTGTCCGAGTAAAAAGTCACATTTTATATTACATTCACGTCATTGTGTCAGACTGACATCAAATAACAATCGATTTCTTACCTGCTTGCCTCGAGGTCTTTCTTCTTACCCTAAGCTTAAACAGAACTATTTTTTGAAGCAAACCAATGCCACACAATTCTAAAACTTAAATGATCATGAAATAAGAAGCATTATTTCTTGCAGTTTTTGTCTAAAGCTAGTTTTATTTTGAACAGATATAACCAGTCATCGAAATCATCGGACCTTTTTAGAACAGGTGCTCTCGAATAAAAAGAAACCAAAAAGGTTCGTATCTTGTCAATTACTGGATTACGTGAATAATAAGAATAATGTGAGACCTTTTAATGCTGGGTCATTTATGAGGATTGATATGATAAATATTAAAAAAAAATATAACGAAAATTCATTTTTAATACAGTTGCTCAAAAAGTGGCGACACGGGGCGCGCCCCGTGCACGCTATACCTCTTCTTGAACGAGCCCTAACGGCTTGGTATGCCTAAATACATTCATTTAATTTCTGTCCTCACATATAAAAAAAATGTTTAACATTAAAAAAAACTTTATAATGTGTAACGCTTTTTCCTACCTCTAAAAATATACAGAATAAAGAAATAATAGATAAATCATTTCTTACAATCACATTAATTATCTAAGTCCATGTAAATTTTAATAAGAAACTGTGTCATGGAAAACTTGATAACGGATAAATATACATATATACGAGTACTTAAATACTTTTTGTTTGTAAATACATACTATATATACCTACATATAAAACACCCAGACCAATACAAATAGACATGTTCATGCATACAAATGTTTGTCTTGGTCTGGAATCGAACACGAGACCTTTGGCGCAGAAGAGAAGGCAGGTATCCTTGCGCAAAATTGGTCGTCATGAAGAAGCAAGAAATAATGAAAATCCCCTATATTTATCTTACCGAAAATGACCTTTCACTCGATTCTCTATCAAAGTTCTACTTAATATGCAAAGCAATAATTATTAAAAAAACCTTATTTGTATGACAAATATTTACCTTATCAGTTATTGCTGCTGCCCAAACAGAATACAGTAATAATTTAAAAGCACTTACGTAACAGTAATTATGGAATAATTTATCATTACGGAAATTGGAGTGTCGGTTATTTTGTCAACTGCTTATTGTTATTTGACCTTGTTTAAAGTCCGTTCGGAGATAGTGTCGGTACACCCACACGGCATTGTAATGCAGATATAAATAATACACACAATTGGGTACCAAAGTCAATTTTAATGAAAATTTGGATATTTTTATATAAAAGGAATTTAAATAAGTGACTTACAAGTAATAATAATAATAATTAATTTATAAATGATTATTATGATTACTCATCATCGCTCGAATTGTCACAAGTCACAACCGTCGTTACCACCTGTATTTTTAATAAATAATATATTATTAAAAAAATATAATTTAATAAATGCCGAAATCACAAAACCTAATTTCATTTGCGGGTGTACGCCGCATGCGGCTTCTTTTGTTAATGCGGCGGCATCCTTTGACAAGAAGCGGCACGTGCCAAGGCGGCGCGCGCTAAAAGTGCGACACTATCTAAGCGAATGGACTTTATATTGATGTGCTATACTCGTGTCAAACTAAAGCACTTTTGTATTTATGCATACACAAACAACTAAAAGCTGTGGAACGTAATTAAAAATGCGATCAGTTATTTATTGAAAACTATTTACCCTTCTGGACAATACAACGATATCCTGCGGAACGTGATATTTTTCCGGGATAAAAAAAGTAGTAGGTATGTCACTCTCCAGCTCCCAAACTATCCCCATACCAAAAATCACGTCGATCAGTTGCTCCGTTTTGACGTGAAAGACGGACAAACAAACAAAGACACTTTCAAACTTATAATATTAAGTTTGGATAGTATGGTTAATCAAATGGTAAGGGGACACAGCTGCCAAAGTAAGAGCAGCAGCGTCTTTAATAATCTTGGCGTCAGCCAACACCCCTTTAAAGTGTGGCGATTACCTACGGCCAAACTTCTATCCAGAGGTATTCCTATCGGAGGAATATAGCTATTAGTCCATGGAAATCGTACATTTTGCCTTGCGTTAAATGAGGTAGTTCTGATTTTTTTTGTATGTTAGTAGTGATGAGATAGTAAAGACAAATCCAAGTTTTCCACCTCGAAAGCCCTCCGGATCATTGTTAAATATTTAAAAATCCAATAAATTTTCAGATTTTTTTCACTTTTTATCAATTTTTATCACCAAGGACCTGTGTTACGGCTAAAGTTACTATGCACGCTTTAAAGTAGACTAAATTTGCAATAAAAAGAGAATAATTTGGTTCTTGTAAGTCAAATAGTTTTTAAGATGGGGCAATTTAAAAGTTTGCAAAAATTCTAAAAAGGTAGTATTACAGTTTTTTTAGTTTTCGACATTTTGACCCATAGTAGTGGGTTTATGGCAAAAGTTAAATTATTAGTAATAAAAGTCCATTAAATTTCCAACAAAATGAGACCAATTAGTAATATCAACTTGCACTTGATAGTTCCTGAGACAGCTGTTCAAAGTTATTGAGGTAAGTAAACAATTATGTAATACTTAGAAGGGTTTGCAAAATGAAGTACGCCATAAAGGAAGGAGGATCTGGGAGGTGGTGGGATCAATTATGTACATTGTATAATTATATAATTTTGATGGACCAGGCACGTCCTCTGAATCAATAGCACACTTTTTGGGGGCAGCTTGCTGAGGTATAATTTCTTCATCGAACTGCTCAGGAAGGTCAAAATCGTCCTTTGATGGTGGGTTATCAATCAATGGTTCATCAATGTCATCACACATCAGGTCTGGTATGTTCTCGCATGATTGGCCAATGCAGTAGCTGCAAACAGCCGAACATTTGAGTTCTGCTTTCCTGCAACCACATCTGCTGGTATAACCTTACATCTTTGGTATGCTTTCAAGGTGATTAAGGTTTGCGTGTCATTAACAGGGTAGAACGGGAACGTCTCCCAGATCCTTCTTCCTTTAGGGCTTACTACCTTTTGCAAAGCCTTCTATTACATAATTGTTTACTTACCTACTTCTATAACTTTGAACAGCTGTGTCTTAGGAACTATCAGGTGTAAATCGACGTAATTAATCTCATTTTGTTGGAAATTTAATGGACTTTAATAACTAATAAAAAACTTTTGCCATAAACCCACTACTAGGGGGTCAAATTTGACGAAAAATAAAAAAACTGTAATACTTCCTTTTTTGTGATATTGCAAATTTTAAAATAGCTGTATCTTAAAAACTATTTGGCTTACAAAAACCCAATTACTCTTTTTTTATTGCAAATTTAGTTTACTTTAAAGAGTGCATAGTAACATTTGCCGTGACTCAGACCCTTGGTGGTAAAAATTTACAAAAACTGAAAAAAATCTGAAAATTATTGGATTTTTAAATATTTAACAATGATCCGGAGGGCTTTCGAGGTGGAAAACTTGGATTTGTCATTACCATCTCATCACTACTAACATATAAAAAAAACAGAACTACCTCATTTAATGCAAGGCAACACCACTTATTTGGTACGATTTCCATGTACTATATCATAAGATAATCATGATAATTAATGATTAAAAAAGACTTGGTAACAGAGTTTTTTTTTACTATTAGGTGGCATCTCAGTATAAAAAGAAAAATTCATACTTATTACATAAATCGGATTTCAAAAACTAAAAACAAAATTTAAGTTAGTAATACATCAGAGCTGTAGAGTTTTCAATTTCGAAAATGTTTCACTGTAATTTAGCAAAAGTGCTAAAAGCAAAAACACATGCATAGGTTTAATGGCTTTCAAAATATTTATCTTGCAAATTATTTTTTATTTTTCATACAGCATAGTTTATTTTCTTCTTGGAACGTTGATTTAGGATTATAAAGACTTTTGTTTACAAATATATTACTATTTCATCACAAGGTATACCTAATCTATTTGATATGGAACATGTTATATTATTTTCATAACAACAGCCTATAAAAACACGATCTTTCAAATATCTCGAATTACAACATTATGTATGTAAACAACATAATACAAGTTATGTAGGTAATTCTGAATATAAAACGGAGCAATATTGTTTATGGAAGGATAAACTTTGGAGTCAGGTAGAGTTACACATTGTCAAAGAAAAATATTGTCTAACTTTACCTGACTGCGGCGAAGCCCAAAAGAAGGGTTATGTATTTGATCTGAATGTATGTGTGTGTCTGTTTCAATCCTAATCATATTGAATATATATCATATCATAATGAAGAGTTTTAATAGCGTATATATAACTTGCAGTTTTGCGGAACTCGGAAAGAAAAAAACTTAGTTACTTACTAAAAATTTGTGGAAAGGTGACTTATTAATAACTAACAGATCTTCGCGGTTTTACCCACGTGGTACTTGTTTCCGTGGGAATATCGGGATAATAATATATAGCCTATGTCACTCGGGAAGAATGTAGCTTTCTACTTAAATGGTGATAGAATTTTCTATATCAGTTCAGTAGTTTCGGAGCCTATTCGATGCAAGCAAACAAAGAAACAATCATGTCTTTCCTCTTTATAAACAAGTCTATAATAAAAACATGGGTAATTATAGCGTGTCCCGTGTGGTGCCACTCTGCCCATGCTAAGCTTGTGGATACAACTATAAATTAAACCTACTGGATCATAACAGACTGTATCAAACCGACTCCGTTTAAAATGCTGTACCCATTACCTGGCATAACGCCTCCGGAGGTCCGCAGGGCTGTAGTAAGCTCTTGCGAGAGAGGTAAGATGGACAACGACGCACGACATCACGACGAGGCTGAAAAGCTGAAAAAGCTTCGCGAACTGTGTCGAACCGCTGAACCCAAACAAGCAAGGTGCAATCTTTGGCATGAGAGATTGACTTTGCATGTCCCCTTTTTTCCGCTCAATAAGCGTTTGCACCCCTGCCATAATTTGCCATGGCCAGTCTGGAAGTCCTTAAATAAGCTTCGGACTCAGACCGGCCGAAGCAAGGAAAAGGCCGAAGCAAAGGTGGGGCTTTTTGGGTAGCTCCATAAACTGCATATGCGGTGCAGTTCAAACGATGGCACATCTATCATCGTGCCCTGCGTGCCGCAATACCTGCACGCAGGAGGATTTGATGACAGTAACCGACAACGCTGGCAAAGTGGCCGGGTTCTGGGCTTCTAATCGCCATCGACATGCTAAGAAGAAGAAGAGTGTAAAACTGATATTATAAAAATATGTTTATTTATATTTATCTGTAAATAAATCGGTACCTTCTTAAAACTGTGCTCCTCTCAGGCGCATGTTTATCTTTTACGTACAAAATAATAACAAATAATAAATAAAACTTACATAACCATCTAAATGGGTTTCTATGCTTCTAGGTAAACAAAATATTATATTATAATTAATAATAATAATATGATAATAATAGTTTTTAAATGAAATAATATTATTTGTATTAGTTATTAGATAAATAAGTATTTAACCACTAGTTTCATAAATGTGAGTCTACAAATTTTTAAAAACTATTTAAGCGGTTTTAAAATGTTGTACAAATACCTATACGAAAGTTATAATTCTTTGTCAATCTGCTTTTTCACGGGACAACATGACAAAATTCTAATAAACTCGTAGTTATAAATACAACATAGAATGGAAGCGAATAACACGGGCCACCTTTTCTTCTCTTTTCATATAAATAAATAAATAAATAACTTATTAAATTCACACCAATTATCTAAGCCCATGTTAATTTCATTAAGAAACTGTATTATGGAAAACTTGATAACGGATAAATATATACTTAAATACTTTTTGTTTGTAAATACATACATAATATAGTTACATAGTTAACACCCAGACCAAGACAAATAGACATGTTCATGCACACAGATATTTGTCTTGTTCGGGAATCGAACCCGAGACCACTGGCGCAGAAGGCGGGTAGCCTACCCCTGCGCCAAATCGGTCGTCAAATCTTGAACAAGTTAAAAAAAGCTCAAAATACGATTACGATACGTTATCTAGATCAAACCGACGCGGGCGAAGCTGCTGTTAATAACAAAAATCGGAATTTTCATTCAAAAACCATTTTGCAGCTGTAGCCGTTTTTAGGAGAAAATTGAAGTACCCGAGACTATATTGCAAAATAACCCACTTATTTATTGCTTGCGAAAATGCCTCGCATATTTCACAAACTTGTAGTGTGGGATATAGTTCCTGCTATCTATGTCAAAATTTTAGTCAACTCCGGAACCCGAACGTATTTATTTTGAGCGGTTGAATTTATAGTCCAGTCAATATCGACACAAAAAACGACAAACATCGCAAACTCGCATGTAACTACGAATTTTTTATATGTTGTTAGGTCCCTTAAGAGAAGTTATATTTTTTTTTCTTCCTTCTCTGTTTTCATCTGCGATCAGTCGTTATAGACTATGAGCAAATTTGATGAAGGTCTCGGACTTGACGAGCGTAGCTCCCAGTGGAGCTATCTACCCTTTATTTTCAAATAGACGTCTCATCCAGTTTTAATATAATTCGGCGTTTCAGTCGTGTGTCTCTTCTGCCGTACAATAGCTGGCAAGCCAGTTCATTTGGATGGTTACTCAATCTCTTTTTGTAGGTCACTGTGGAGTTTCGAATCTCTTCCTTTATGGTAGACATTTGCAAATTCTCATGGATCTTTTTGTTGGTTGTAAACCATGGGACATTTGCTATATTTCTCAGAATTATATTTTGAAACCGTTGGAGAATGTTTATATTTGAGTCGCTAGCACTGCCCCAGAGCTGTATACCGTACATCCAACATGGTTTCAGTATGCTTGTGTAGATAAGGAGCTTATTGTCTATTGACAGTTTTGAATTTCTTCCCAGCAACCAATATAGCTTCTTGTATCTGATGTTTAGCTCATCTCTTTTTGTTTTTATATGTGTCTTCCAAGTAAGGCGCCGATCCAAGTGCAATCCAAGATATCTTACAGTATCATGATGTGGTAGCATATTACCAGCAAGACTGACTGGTGGACAGTTATTACGTCTCAATGTAAATGTGACCTGTACCGACTTGCTAGCACTGGCTTTAATCCGCCATTTGTTGAGCCACTTATTGATTTCATCCAGGCCTTTCTGAAGAGTTTCTGTGGCAGAGGTAGCGTCGCTATTACTTGCCAGAATGGCTGTGTCATCAGCATAGGTAGCCACTGTGGTACCTTGTACTTCTGGTAGGTCTGATGTGTAGATGGTGTAGAGTACAGGTCCAAGAACAGATCCCTGGGGTACCCCCGCCGTTATGTTATAGAATGGGGATGTGAAATCACCCTCTTTTACCTGGAATTGCCGGCCTGACAAATATGATGACATAAGCAAGTAGTAGCTATGTGAGATACTTGTTTTTAATTTACAGAGCAGGCCATCATGCCAGACCTTGTCGAATGCCTGTTGGATGTCTAGGAATGCTGATGAGCAGTATTCTTTCTGTTCCAAGGTACTTCTTATCACGGAACACACCCTATGGACTTGCTCTATAGTAGAGTGATGTTCCCTGAATCCAAATTGGTGGTCTGGGATGGTTTTGTTGTCAGAGAGCATTGGCACGATTCTACGTTTTAAAATAATCTCAAACAATTTCGAAAGCGTTGGAAGTAAGCTTATTGGTCGGTAAGAAGTCACTTCATGAGCTGGTTTTCCCGCTTTATGTATCATGATTATTTGTGATATTTTCCATAATGAGGGGAAATGTTGTGTGCGCAAGATCCCATTAAACAAAACTGTTAGGAAAGTGACGGCTTTTTTTGGGAGTTCTTTGAGAACTTCTTTCGTGATCAGGTCAAATCCAGGTGCCTTTCTGTCTTTCAAACTTTTTATTAAGGTCCAGACTTCCCGAGTTGATGTTGGTTTGGGTGGTAAGTCGAGTTGTAGCATTTGGTTCAATATGCCTTGTACATCTCTATCATCCCCACCTGCATTTGGCGTGAAAACCTTAGATAGCTGTTCAGCAAATACGTTCGCCTTTTCCTGTCTGGATCTTGCCCATTGACCTGTGTTGGTTTTTATGGGAGGTTTAGGCACTTGAGGTCGATCTAGTGACTTCGTGAACTTCCAAAGCGAGTAGTCTGTTGCAGCCGTAGCTGTCAATGTCTCAAGTCGTGCTTGTAAGGTGTTATTTTGCAGATCTGATATTGCTGTTTTAAGTTCAGAAATGGCTTTATTGAAAGCCGTTTTGTCCATCGGGTGCCTGCTTTGGTGCCACACTCTTCTCAGTCGCCTTTTTTCCAAAATTTTCTGTTTTATTTCCAGAGGATGATTTGAGGAGATATTCTTTCTTGTCTCATCTGGGGTACATTTCCAACAAGCCTCTTGTATAAGGCGCGTTATATATAAAGTTGCTTTCTCAATATGTTCTGGAGATTTTAGTGCCATTTTCATATTTATCCGTTCCTCTATATACTCTCGAAAGGCATACCAGTCCGTGTGTTTATTACTAAGTGTAGCCTGAGTCTCATATTCAATGAGAGTAGTACTGACCGTGAGAATAACAGGCGTATGGTCCGAACTACCATCCAGACAGGTTTCGGCTTTAAGATAATGTCTAGATAGTCCTCCTACTATAAAGAAATCTAGGAGATCAGGGATCTTGTTGGGATCAGTCGGCCAGTATGTTGGTTCTCCAGTTGATATCGAGTGTAGGTGATTTATGGTGATAGCATTCAGAAGTTGCCTTCCTCTAGGTGTTATTGTTCTAGAGGCCCAGTGGGTGTGTTTCGCATTCCAGTCGCCTCCCGCTATAAATCGGTGACCGAGTGTGGAAAAGAAAGCACTAAACATCAGATTATCTATTTTGTGTTTCGGTGGGCAGTAGACAGAAGACACATTATACACAAAGCCACATTTGTCTTCTACGGCCACTGTTGTAGCTTGAAGATATTCGGTCTTGAATTCAGGCATTAGGTGGTGCTTAATTGTTTCTCGAATAACTACGGCTGTTCCTGCGTGAGCCGTTCCATCAGGATGGTTTGTATAATAAGTATTGAAGCCCTTAAAATTTATTTTGCTGGTTTTTGTGCAATGACTTTCTGTGATAAGTATTATATCAAGCTTGTGTTCATCGATCAGTAGTTGCACATCTTCTTTGTTTGGTGCAAACCCATTTGAGTTCCAAGTTGCTAGTCTTATGCTATCTATTTTAACATTTTATTGATAAGTGTTGTCATGAGGCCAATCATGGTACTCATTTGTTGTAGGAGTAAATCGAATTTTTCACTTTGTTTGAGTAGTACTTCTTTTATGTCATCACTGATTTGCTGTGTCTTTTCCAGTGTATTGTTTGATGAATTTTCTTTAGTCTTGGCCGCTCTGGTTTTTTCAGCATAAGATTGTCTGGGCTCATTCTGTCTCTTGTCATTTTTGGGTGGGGATGTTGGAACATTAATTGGAATTATGGTTTCCGCTAGATTTGGTTTCTCTTTCAATGGTTTTTGCGTGTATGTTTTTCGGATTGATATTTGTCTATAGACCTCACATCCCTTGTAGTTCGCGGGATGTGGTCCTTGGCATAGTGCACACATCGCTGGAGTACTTCGGTCACGTCTGGGACACTCTGATGTTTTATGCTGTTGAGCGCATTTAACGCATCTATAGGGTCTCATACAATAGTTCTTTGTATGGCCATATTGTTGGCATCTTTGGCATTGGGCAATAAACTTCCGTTTTTTTGGATCTTCAATAGTGACTGATTGGTATTAAATATATTTAAGATCTTTCACCACTTTATTTTCTGGACCTGCCAGGAGGTTTACAAAAAAGGTAGAAGAGGGTTTTTTCTCTGGTCCATATTTAAAATTGATTATCTCACCAACTACTGTATTTCCAGTGAGCTCTATTTCCTCTTTTATTGCACTAATAGGTGTTGTGGGATGTAAGTTTTTGATAACAATCCTGTAATTTCTTTTGTCCTTTCTGTTAAATGTATGACCAATAAGCCCATGCTCCCGTACTAATTCGGTGAGTTTCTTATAGGTTTCTGTAGTTGTACTACTCACTCTTAGCTGGTTTCTGTTTACAATTTTATATGTGAAGTCTTTGGTCTCAGCTACAGTTTTAAGTAATTCTGTTAGTTTATTTACATCTTCGATGCCGTAGAGGACTATCGGTGGTGGCTTGATTACTTTTTGTGGTGGAGAGACATTTTCTCCATCATCAGTAAGATCTACTGGTAGTTCCCCATATCTATTGGTGGTAGATATAGATGGCGGACTCTCGGATAGCTTCTTCCGTTTTGGGTTTCTTGGTGCAGGTATTCTTTGCCAATTAGGAGGATTTATTTTATCGCTCTGGTTGTCTCTACTTTGCCTGTTGTGATTGGGGTTATCTGTTTCAGCTTCGTCTGGGATATTTGTCCTGTTGCTACCCTGAGACACGCTTCGTGTTCTATTTATAAACAAGCTAGGGTGGAACGCTTGTTGGACAAGTTTTTTATTTTTTGGCGTTTCTTTACTAACTGTAATATCATCAAGTTCCATTTGCGGCAAAACTTTGCCCCCCCCAGAATACGTGGGGCAGCCGTGAGCTAGCACTGAGCTAGACTCAGGGAGGGATTCTCCAGCGTTAACGCAGGTACCCTCCTGGGGTAGTATCTCTTTAGATTTTGCTTCCATGGTTGAGTAATTTTTTATTCGGGGTTGTTTTCCCCTATCCAGATGTTCGGTTATAGCGCCGAAGGCTCGCTTTTGCCCTTCGCATTCGCTATCAAGGTCCGGAGGTGCAAAATGGGGAGCTCCGTTCGGACTTTGACATTGCCCAGGGAGGACGACCCATGGCTAGATTGCGGCGGCATTCTAGCGATGGCGAGGACGTGGTGCGAATAGGACTGGCCAGTGCGCGCCTATAGTCTAGCTCCACCTAGACGTGCGCAAACGGCGTTTCTCGGCTTTTTGTAGAGGAGTGTTCTCTGGCAAGAACACACCCCACCGAGGCCAACACTGACTTCCCCCCCATCAAGTTTAACCCCCCCATAAGAGAAGTTAACATCCAAGTTTGCAACCCTGAAAACCCTGTGCTAACCTCACGGTGCTCGAAAAACTGCGAAATTTTGGCACTTGTTTCAGTTTTTTCGAAAAAACTACACTAAGGAAGCGTTCTTCAAGTATGGTTGCTTTATAATTTAATAAAGCCAACTAAATTTACTACAATTTGAACTTAACCCCAGCACTCTAGGTCCATTAGTTGCAGAGATACAGCTGTTCAAAGGTAGGCATTTATTAAGTGATAATTTTGTGTTTTGTCATATTCCAAGACACGTACCGGCTAAACTAATAGTCTTAGAGAGAAGTATGAGGCAAGAATTTGTAGAAAATTTAATTAGGTTCAATTTGATGCGAAAGTAGTGCGTCTAGGTTACTACTACTAAATGATACTAATATTAAGATAGCTTAACTATCTTAATTTAGTATCGGAGCAATGTATAATTAGGTATCCAATATTTATAAATATTATTTATTATAAATTAATTCAAGATACATTTCTGATGGAAAGTGACCTTACTTCAACTATGATAAGTTACTTTTCAATTTGACGACTCTGTATTTCATACAGTACCCCTAGTGTAAGTTTTTATGTCAAGCAAACGCAAACTATTTCGATTCCATATTTATGTCAATTTGTATGAAAACTGTGCCCGTAGTGTAAGTTTTTATGTCAAGCAAACGCAAACTATTTCGATTCCGTATTTATGTCAATTTGTATGAAAACTGTGCCCGTAGTGTAAGTTTTTATGTCAAGCAAACGCAAACTATTTCGATTCCGAATTTATGTCAATTTGTATGAAAACTATATAAGCGCGCTACTCGCCGCTAGAGGCGCTAATACAGTTTTCATACAAATTGACATAAATACGGAATCGAAATAGTTTGCGTTTTTTGACATAAAAACTTACACTACGGGCACTGTATAAGCGCGCTACTCGCCGCTAGAGGCGCTGATACAGTTTTCATACAAATTTACATAAATACGGTATCAAAATAGTTTGCGTCATAAAAACTTACACTAGGGGTACTGAGTCGTCAAATCTGTATGAAAAAGACAGGGAGAAATTCTTGTCAGTTCTTCTCGTTTTAATTACAAGGCCACCCGCGTCGTAGGATTTGCAAACCCACCAACGCGCGACGGTGCGTAGCTTCATGGACGTTCACAAGTGGTGTATGCCTTACTATGTATACCACCCTAAAAAGAAATACGTTCATTACACACGTTACATTCGTTGGCGTGTAATTCAGTTTGATCCTCTGCTTACTTTTTATCCCGTTTCCTCCATTTTGAGACGATTAAATTGCTACTTGAACCAGAATTCTATGTCTTAAGCTCGCTTCCAAAAATAATTGAAAGAGATTTTAAAATGGTAAAACTTAGGTTAACGTTTTAGTAATAAATCTTTTGCATTTGTGTTATGGACCAGTGCGATGAGTAGTTCATTAATTTAATCATGGTCTAAATTGTCTTCTGAATCGAATCCTAACCGAACGTAATGAATAAGATAAGCGCAAAACCTCTTAGGTGGTGATTGTGCTCATGAAAATTAACAACTTTTAATATGGGACCAACTTTGCAACTCAACAAAAAAATGGTTTTGCGCTTATTCATTAACAATCATATAAATTTATCCGTTATCAAGTTTCTATTAAACAGTTTCCTAATGAATTTTATTAAGGGCTAGATAATTTAGCCAATTATCTAGCCGCTTTATAATCGGCCTGATTCTAACAAATTAATTTATTTACCTATTTGTTTAGTTATGAAGGTACTTAAGTATAATATTTGGATCCCTATTAAAGAAATGACTACTTACATAATATTAACTTCCATAAGTGCGATTAGATCTTAATCTGACAAAATGTACAATTTTATTATTGTACAGCTTAATTAAAAAAAAATATTAAGCTTTTTATACCCTCTTCCGGTACATATGAATGCAAAGCTTAGTTCTCACTGAAGCTTAAGCCAGCCTGAATACGTTGTTCCTGAATCTTTTCAGATCTACCCATTTGTCTACGTGTAATTCCCTATTCTAGGAAGGTAGAGGAAGGGAAAATGTATATTCTAAAGTTTTTAAAATATGTTTTTAGTTTGTGCAAGCAGCGCTCTTTGATGTGATACCCCATATGCCCTAGAAGCCCCACTTCGAGTCCCCCATTTCAGTCTCTGTTGCAAAAAAATATAAATATTTTTATTTCTCTCTTATTTGCAAAATTATCTTAAACTATTCATTTCAAGATGATAGCATCTCTCGAGATATCCTGCTGTGACAGACAGACAGACTGAGTCGCATTTTTTTACCATTTTGGTTCAGAACCCTAAAACGGATTTAAAATTTCAGTAAGTAAAAATTACGACAGTTCATTGTAATTTCTTCGTTTTTAACTGTATTTTTTATTTATTTTAGGGAACACCAACAGTTGTTACATTTTTGCATACCTATATCGAAAACACTTATTATTGCAATCTAATTTATGATTACTTATAGTTAAACACGCATAAGTCACAATAATTAGAAAATTCTTAATTGATATGATACCCCAAGTGCCCTAGAAGACCCACTTCGAATTTTTAAGAACCCCTTTCAGTCTCTGTTGCAAAAAATATACTTAAATATTTTTATTTCTCTCTTATTTGCAAAATTATCTAAAACTATTAATTTCAAGTTAATAACATTACTAGTTCTCGAGATATCCTGCTGTGACGGACAGACAGACTGAGTCGCATCATAAGGGTTTCTTTTTACCATTTTGGTTCGGAACCCTAAAAATGATTTAACATTTCAGTAAGTAAAAATTACAACAGTTCATTGTAATTTCTTCGTTTTTAACTGTATTTTTTATTTATTTTAGGGAACACCAACAGTTGTTACATTTTTGAATACCTATATCGAAAACACTTATTATTGCAATCTAATTTATGATTACTTATAGTTAAACACGCATAAGTCACAATAATTAGAGAATTCTTAATTGATATGATACCCCATATGCCCTAGAAGCCCTACTTCGAATTTTTAAGAATCCCTTTCAGTCTCTGTTGCAAAAAAATATAAATATTTTTATTTCTCTCTTATTTGCAAAATTATCTAAAACTATTAATTTCAAGTTAATAGCATTACTAGTTCTTGAGGTATCCTGCTGTGACAGACAGACAGACTGAGTCGCACCATAAGGGTTCCTTTTTACCATTTTGGTTCGGAACCCTAAAAAGGGTTTAATATTTCAGTAAGTAATAATTACGACAGTTCATTGTAATTTCTTCGTTTTTAACTGTTTTTTTATATTTATTTTAGGGAACACCAATATTTTTTGAATATATCGAAAACACTTATTATTCAATCTAATTTATGACTGCTTACATACTTATAGTTAAACACAGCATGCAATGTTACAATTAGAATATCTTAATTTAAGAGGGTATAAGTGTGAGGTTTGTGTCTTTTTTCGTTTTCACATAATCATCATTAGTATCTGGATTACATGAATTTTGTATTGAATGAAGGTGGAATCGAAAACAAGCTATTTCCTATGACAACATGAAGAATACTTGTACTATTTGCATTCACAATGCAATTTTTATTGTTGTAAATGAAGTATTAGAAAAAAACAAAGTTGTGAAACCGGTCGTATTGTACCTGAAAAATTTCAAAATCGTGCGATTTTGCTATTGTAAGCAATCAGTTTTTATACTTTCGTGTTATTCTTCACCTTAAATACCTATTATTTTGACCCAAGCGCCTTATATAAATCAAATTTAGAATATTCCTATATGAATTGCCAAAAGGCCAATCTCCGCCTCCCAAGCCTCAGTTAATCCATTTACATATTTACCGATTTTCGCCAAACTCTCGATAATGGAAGTTTGAACGTTCACAAACACTTTCTGCTTGAAGTGAACAATGAAGCAATGAGCGATTGATTTAAAGTAGATAAACGTTAAATTATTTTCACATTTAAACAAAATTAAATATTTTTTGAAATTATCCTTCAATGTCAAAATAAGACATAAAAAATGAAGGTATGCTTCATATGTTTTGTTTTCGAGATAACATTAGTCATTAAGGATTTTCTTTTATGGAGATTGTTATAAGAATTAGATAGTATAAATGCATTACAAGTTTATCAAACGGTGTTGGCCTTTTGCCCTGGCTGCACTTGCAGTTGCTAATACCCACTAACCCGCGTCTGCCTATCCTAGACATAAAATGGCTAATGATTAAATATAAAATGGAAAATCGGGATAAAATGTAGCTCTATGTCATTACAAGTTTTTCAAACAGGGTTGGCCTTTGATTTGGCTGCATTTGCAGTCAACCCGCATCTTCCTATCCTAGACATAAAATGGCTAATGAATAAATATATATTATAAATATTTATATTTCTTCACGAGGTACGGGTTTACCTGGGAATATCAGGATACAATATCGTCGTATCCTACGAAAAGGGGCGTAATTGCAAAACAGGAACTTTACAGGAGAAGCTTTTTTGTGTTTATAAAAAAATCGGATAAAGTTATTGATAATGTTTGATTTCAATAGCATGTATTGGCATCCTGTTCTTTGTATAAATCATGATTTTGTTAATAATAATAATAAAATAATTAATTATGTTCCTTAATTCCTTATTCTCCGATGTATTTCTGCTAAAGAACTCCCTACTTGGGTCCTTATGTGCATTGTGGCCTTATTTGTCGGAAATATAAAGGCAACAAAAGGGCATGAATTTCGTTTACTATTTGAAAAACTCTAGTTAACCTCATATGATATACTAACATTCATTAATTAGGACTAAACAATAAATTTGACGTAAAATAAAGACACAAATGACATAAGGGCTTCCTCTCTTCCATACTTTCGTTTTTTTCTATTCCGCAGAAAAAGGACACAACCAACACAAGGGCTTTTTTCGGCGTTTTACGAGAATTATGGCTGTGCATAACTCGAAATATATTTACTATTATAATTAAGCAATTTAAGATAGCTAAACACGGTAATTATTGATAATTTTCTCTCAAATTAAATGTCTGTAACATCAAATAGTGTATAATCTTGTGATTGACTAACTTATAGACTCTTTTAAGACAATTGCACTAACAATAGCAGTCCGCGGAATAGAGACCGATTTGCGCTTGCGCCCCCTCTACGATGGCCCTAACGGCGGTCGTGGATTTATTCTACGTTCAAATTTGTCACCACGCAATTAGGGCTTATTTTAAAACTTGAATATCAAGAACATTTTTTGAACGATTATTAGACTGAAATCTGCCTAAATTAATGTAGAATCCAAAAATCCAATAAAAGAAAAAAGCCATAATGAACATTGGGGTAGTTTTCTCGGGATACGACGATATGGCCCGATGTCACTCAGGAATAATGTAGATAATATCAGTATTATTAGCCTTCATCACACCTGATGTTAAGTGGTGATAAGGCTGAAGGTGGAAGCGCACTATTCCCGGAATCCTCAATCACTGAGGAACCGGCTATTTTATCACTAACTGCTGGAACACAATAATGCTGACAGCATGGCGGATCATTGTTATGGCGACAGACATAGTTATGATGCTGGTAGCTAGTCAGGCGGACTAAGAACAAGTCCTACCACCAACCAAACCGAATACAATATAATCGAACCCGGGACCTCGGCGTCTGAAGCCGGTGCTGTGAACCACTAGACCACAGAGGCGATTGAAATGTTGAATGTTTTTATTTCAATGTCTGCATTTTCACTTAAACCAGGTTTTGTACGCCCAATGCCTAAGATATCTAGATTAAAAGAATTTGTTACAGCGTTGCTTGGCGTGTTACATACCTTGCTGCAATGCGTACTTTCGGATAATTGTTGCATTTCATGATACATTGCATGTAACCTTTTACCAATCTGGACTTGAGATCTATATAAATACATATTTTAAAAAGATATCAAATAAACTCAAAAACTACTAAACCGATTTTAAAATTTCTTTCACCATTAGAAAACTACATTCGTCCCAAATAACGTAGTAGGCTTTTTATCCTGATTTCCTACGGAAACGGGTACCACATGGGTGAAACCGCGGTGAAACCGCTTCTGCTTCGATTAAAAAGTCTTTCTTTATTTTACTCATCTTCGCGTTAACCCATAACTGCTACGATGGCCCATTGGCCATGTCAACTACTCAAAATTTGGTGTAGCAACAATAACCATAAGCTATAAATAATTTATAAACATGGTGGAAGCTGGTTGACCGTCACAGTAAAACCAAATTACACTATCTTTACTGTTAAGTTAGTGTGACACAATAATAACCCTTTCGTTCATAGTAAATACTTGCAACACCCACGGGATATGAAAGTATAGTGCTATTCTAAGTCACACGGCGTATGTAACAGTATGTTGTGCATAACGGAAAAATGATTTTATTAAAAATTTCATTTTTATGACAAGCTTTTTGCTGACTGTACAGTACAGTTTAATATTGTATTGTCATCTAAACCAAACCTGTATATAAAATTTCAGCTCCATCGAACACTGGAAGTGGGTCAAATTAAGCTTGCAAGATTTGTCCCCCACTAACTAACAAAGTAACTAACTAACTAACATGGCAAGTTAATAAAAAGCTTGTATAAATATATCGAAAGCTCATCATAGTCACCCGCATGACGCACACTGATCTCCAAAGATCTCTATACCTTGTTTGTAGGGGGTCTGCTTACGGAACGTCCGTCCGGTACGCGGTCGCCATCCCAGAACCTGAGGGCCTACTCTGAAACGCAAATCCGAAACTTCGGCTATCCCCGCCCCTTTCACTCGATTCTGTCACGACTCGAGAGTGAGAGGGACAGGTATAACGAAGTTTCGGGTTTTGCGTTTCAGAGTAGGCCCTCTGTTCGTCCCAATGGACATCGTTTCTCCGTGCTATGTTTCCCGCGCTCATTGCCACTTCAGCTAAGCAATCCAACGAACAAATTAAAAATAAGAAAACAATTTTTGTTATCAAATTTGGATCGAAACCCTCTCTCAAAAACCTCTTTCCTCTTGTTTCAGAGTCCTTACTGCTAAGGATAGTAAGAGTGTCAGTGCCGACATACAGGGTGCGAGGGCAACCAGCCCAGCTAGAATGCGACTACGAACTCGGCATGGACACCCTATACTCAGTGAAATGGTATCGAGATAACGAAGAGTTCTACCGGTACATGCCGAAATACGAACCGCCGAAACACGCATACAAAATCGAGGGCATCAAAGTTGATGTGAGTAGAATAATGAGCTTTATTCCGTAGTCATAAGGTAGTGGTTATTATGAGTGTGCAGGGTAGTTCGGTGATTTATCGCAAATATGGGGTCAGCAGAGGAGATTACTGACTGTAGCACATTACGTACTATACCAGTACTTACAGAAACTATGAATCGTCCAAATTGCTTATTTGAAGTTTAAAATTGTTGTTTTAAACTATTGTGTTTTCGACTATTTGTGTATTTAATAAAATACTTGGGAGATTTTAACTTTCGCATAATCCATCTGATCGAAATAAACTTTTAGTTAAAATTTTGCTGTTAAAAGCACTCTAGTATGCTAGTCCCTCGAAATATCAAAACGTATCTAGAATAAATTACTCTATATAAACTTCTTTGGGGTTTACTTTTCAAAGAGCATAATTAAAACTTGTGATAGTCTTTTTTGTTGTTCTATAACTTAGATTGCTACGGGTTAGTTTATAAATTATTAATGAGATAAGATATTCAAGCCGTTTGTATGTTACGAAGAGCAAAAAAACAAGGCCGCCATTGCGCAAACATGACGTAACAGTTCTGCAGTTTTCAGACGAAAACGAAGCTCCTTTTTACCACACTTTTATTAGCTTCACTTGTAACTAAGTCACAATGTAAGAAAATCTTGGAATTCAATTTTAACCTACTTCTAATTGTCGTATTGATTTGAAACTTTGCATGACTATATGAATCCGATGACAATACAATAATTTGCTACCATCGAGCTGATCTGATAATGGAGTCAAGAGGTAGGCAATAGAACTCTTCAATGGCTGCTAGGAAACCCCTCATGTTTAAGCTCATTTGTTTTGTTCTGATAAGACCTATTTGCTACACTTGATGGTGAGGGTCTGATGATGGAAAAGGGAGGAAGCCAGTGGCACTCCTTAATGACCAATAGGAAACACCTTGAGTTCTGGCTCATTTGTTTTGTTTTGATGAGACCTTTTCGCTACACTTGGTGGTGAGGGTCTGATGATGGAGCAGGAAGGAAGCCAGTGACACTCCTTAATGACCAATAGGAAACCCCTCGAGTTTGGGCTCATTTGTTTCGTTTTGATAAGACCTATTCGTTACACTTGGTGGTGAGGGTCTGATGATGGAGTTGAGAGGAAGCCAGTGAAACTCCTTAGTGACCACAAGAAAACCCCTCGAGTTCTGGCTCATTTGTTTTGTTCTGATAAGACCTATTCGCTACACTTGGTGAAGAAGGTCTGATGATGGAGCAGGAAGGAAGCCAGTGACACTCCTTAATGACCAATAGGAAACTCGGCTCATTTGTTTCGTTTTGATAAGACCTATTCGTTACACTTGGTGGTGAGGGTCTGATGATGGAGCAGGAAGGAAGCCAGTGACACTCCTTAATGACCAATAGGAAACCCCTCGAGTTTGGACTCATTTGTTTGGTTTTGATAAGACTTATTCGTTACACTTGGTGGTGAGGGTCTGATGATGGAGTTGAGAGGAAGCCAGTGAAACTCTTTAATGACCACAAAAAAACCCCTCGAGTTTGGGCTCATTTGTTTCGTTCTGATGAGACCTATTCGCTACGTTACACTTGGTGGTGAGGGTCTGATGATGAAGCAGGAGGAAGCCAGTGGCACTCCTTAATGAGGAAACCTCTCGAGTTTGGGCTCATTTGTTTTGTTCTGATGAGACCTATTCGCTACACTTGGTGGTAAGGGTCTGATGATGGAGCAGGGAAAAAGTCAGTGGCACTCTTTAATGACCACTAGGAAAGCCCTCGAGCTTGGGCTCATCTTTTTCGTTCTGATGACACCTATTCGCTACACTTGGTGGTGCGGGTGTGATGATGGAGCAGGAAGAAAATCAGTGACACTCCTTAATGGCCACTAGAAAACCTCTCGAGTTTGGGCTCATTTGTTTAAAGGGTTTGGCTCGCACTTCCGGTACTTAATAGACTACTTGAATTTGTAAGTTGTACAATCACGCCTTTTTTTCCCTTACGGGGCATTGACTTATAATGTTTACGGGGTGAAAAGAGACATGAATGGACTGTGAAATCCATTACCATCCATCCATGGCTTGCCATTTATAAAACTAAAAAGTAAAAAATAAATGTGTAGTTTAAAAAACTAAAATGACACACTTTTATTTTTATTAATAACAGACTAAAAAGTAGAGAATAACCGACTATTCAGTGACTGAAATTAAAAAGCGTGGTGCGCTCTTTGCAAAACATGCATTTCAAGTAGGTATTTACTTAATATTGACAACGCGCACCACGCTTTTTAATTTCAGTCACTGAATAGACGGTTATTCTCTACTTTTTAGTCTGTTATTAATAAAAATAAAAGTGTGTCATTTTAGTTTTTTAAACTACACATTTATAATATTCATATTGACTCAAGTATCTGACTTTAAAAACTGAAGGCATGGAAGCAAACATGCCGACTTGATAGTCTGGGATCACGCGATCACAGGCCGCTACAAAATTATCAAATAATTTGAAAGCTTTTCTTAGAATTCCATTCTTTAAAAGATTGTCGTTCCGTTTATCTATTCCGGGGCACAATAGGGGTTGTCGTACGAGAAATACTGACAAAAGATCCGGGGTATAGAAAATGAACGGAAAGCTAGACAATTCATACGAGCTCTCGACGGTCCAAAACCGCTGCCAACCGAACTACTGAATTATTGGTATGTGCTCCACGAAATTACGCTGAAAATGTCCGAGGATCAGAATGAATTATTAACAGCCTCGTTTTTCTCAAAATTCCGTTTTGATGTAAAAGTAAATGACGTTAATTATTTTTTATCTGTTTTTGTAATTAGATAGGTATTTGATTTGAGTGGGCACTTTTGGATTGTATGTTGAATTTACCACTAAATTCAGATAAATTTATTTAATTCGCTAGCTTTTTTAGTAATATGAAAGATTGCATTTTTTTAAATAAAAGAGATAAATAGGTAGTAATTTTTATCTACCTTGCGTTACCATCGTATAATTGTGTTTTATGTAATGGATAAAGGTTTTGTTAGTATTTTTGACCTGGATGGGGCGGGTAACCGCGAACATTTCAACTTTTAAAGGCTATTTGTAATTGCAGCGGTAATTCTACGCATACCTACCAGCTACGATTAGGGTTAGCATGCTATGCCAAGGGGTTCGGCCAACGTGTCCTGAACCTTTAGAAATTTTAAAGTCCTCATCTACCCACCGTCCGGCGGTTCCCGACTTTTCCCTACATTACGTACGCTCTACAATCAAAATATTTTCGTGTTTAGCTACAAAAATCTGATGATCGGAGGGTGGTGCTTCACCCTGTGATGCTGAAGTCTTCAGGGTTGTACAGATGCGAGGTGTCCGCAGAAGCACCAAGCTTCGCATCAGCTGCAGGAGAAGGAAGAATGGAAGTCATATGTAAGTAATGTTGTTTATGAACTAATAAGGCATATTAAGATTCTTTTTATGCATACTCAATGCATTTCTGAATGTATGGGAAGATTAATTATGATAGAAAAAAACCATGATCTGCAAGTATCTCGCCTGAAAGATACTTGCAGGGCTGCCGTAGTTTTATTACTGTCACACTTTTTCCTACAGGTACTTACTGCAGTTACTTACTGCCTTAATAATTAACCTGGCGCGATGTTACGTCTTGTTTAAATCTGATGGTAATAAGTCAAAGACAACAACAAATTTGCATCAGTACCCCAAATACAAAAGACTTGTTCTCGTAATGGCTATAGTGATCGTATTATTTTGTATGAAAACCAGAGCAACGCCCTCTTCAAGAAACTGAAATTAAATAGATATTTGACAGAAGCATTTTGACTGCTTTAGTAGCATTTTGACGGGAGGTATAGTTAACAATCATAGGTAACCACCAATATAGTGCGGCAAGCATATCTGTTCAGGTGATAATCTTTAACTAAAACATTTAAGTATTACAGTCCTTTTTGACAGCTAATTAAAGTGGCTCCTCTGTCACCGCTGTCACAGGAACAGACAGGTATGTGGGACTATAGATACCGCATTTAGATAAGGGACAATGTTTGTCGACGTCGCTTCAGAGTTGACCACATATCACCTGTATGTAGCAGTGGTGCTAACCAATAAAGTATGTCGAAAAATTTATTGTCATTGTCATTGAAGTAGCCAATCGCGTCTCCGGTGTTAAGTATCTAGCCCCCCTCCCCACGGCCAAAAATTGTGACATTAAATTAGTATAACATAATTTGTCATACGACAGTCATACGGAAGCAAGCTACATAAATGCGATTTTGAGAGGTGATTGTGTTTACAATACGATTACCATAACGATAGTTTATTAATGTTTGGGGCACGTTTGTAACTTTATAACCACCAGTATTAGATGTTAGTATGCTGTCAAAGTATAATATTTGCCTTTACTGACATAAAAGTTAAATCCTCCCATTTAAACCTTCTGAAATTCAATTAATTTCAAATTATTAAGTAAAGACATACAGCTCACTTCCTTGTTAGGTAAATGTTACCTATTGTAATCTTATACTTACTGAGACACGAATTCGATACAAAAATTTAGCTTACTGATCCAACGAAACGAATAAAAATATGTCATTCTAAAGACAGTCTCGTGACTATTCTAGACGTTTCCATTTAAAAGCACTTCTTCGCAGATGGGTAAAACAGGACTTAGTTCTACTACGAGTGGCTTAATCGCTTAAAACGAACTTTTCTAGAAGTAGAGCTGCAGTTATGGCAGTTAAAAGTGAAATATGATATCTGCTACTTTACAAATGAATAACTTTCGGACAAAGAAAATTATATTTGATATTTCAAACGAGACCCGAGAAAATTCATACCCTCAACGTGGCCCGTAAAGTACGAAATTCATGAACAGTTTAAATCCCTTGAAAATGAAACGCCATTTTTGTCTATTTGCTCCCAAAAATACAGGGCGACCGTCCTGCTATCCAATATATTTGAAGATCCTTTATCCCTTATCAAGGTATTGCTATCACGGACCCGAAGATCTTTGTTCTTGACTGAATTCTAATGTGCTATAGAGTCCGTTCAGATAATGTCCTTAATAAGGGAGTGAGATTGGGGCTTTTAGTGATTTTGTCAGCCAAATACTTTTGTATCTGGAGAAAATTAGATTTTTGTTTTCTCTAGGAATGGAGCTTTAGTATCCGTGTATGAGTTTTTGTGACCATGATTCTTTACTTTCAGGCGGATGTCGTTTTTTGTGCGGATTGAAAAACCAACACAGATATTTCTGTTATACGCTCATACTGTTACGTTAGTGTAAGGGACAAGGTTTGGATTAAGCATTGTGCCAATGGAAAGCGTTTGAAAGAACAATAATTCGAAAATATGTATGCTACTTTCGGCTAAATAATATTAATAGTGTTCTTGAAAGTATACTAAATTTCTTCATTCTTTTGTCTAGATCTTCCAAAAGAAGGTCCAAGAATAACCGGCAACGAGCAAGAGAACAGACGAGGCGACTCTCTGTTCCTGAACTGCACATCAGGAAGGTCATACCCTGCGGCTGTGCTCAGCTGGGATATTGACGGAGAGAAGGTGAGACATGTATCTTTCTTCTTCTTCTATTTAGGAAAGTGTAAACTGCTAATTTTAATTTCGAGAATCCAATTATGGAATATTGAAGTCGATAAGATGCGCCACACATCTTTTTGTTTCTTGGAGCTATTTTTAAAATAATGGCTTCTTGATGCGACTTCAAATTAGACTGCACGCGGAAGCAACAGGCGACATGTCGTCATGTCACTACTGGTTTCTACGTATTCGTATAGCCCTAGCACAAAAAACTGTCGTTATGGTAACCGTTACCGTTACTAGACCGTTATTAGAGACCGTGTCGGATAACTCTGCGCGCAACCTTGGCGTTTTTGGCGCTGGTTACAGTACAATTTTTGTTCTACGATTATAGTAAAAGATTAGTATTCAACCGCGCGCAGACTTGTGTGGCGTGCACTTTTGTATGAAAACTAGAGAGCAGTACTTCTTTCGGTCGTTTAGGGAACTCAAATTCAATACATATTATGTTTGACAGCAGCACTTTGACAGCTTTTAAAGGACGGTTTATGTACAGTGCCACAAGCTTTTCTGTTCCGGTGACAGTAGTGACAGAGGAGCCACTTGCAATACGAAATTAGATGTCAAAATGGACTGTTATTTGAAAACTGTTTTAGTTCCAAAGATAGTCACCGGAACAGAAAAGATTGGCGCACTATAATATTCGATTAGCTTAGTGATAGTTTTTCATACCACGGCTACAGATGTCACACAACACTGTCACTCGTTTCGTAAGGTATTTCATACAAATACCCACATAGAAACCAGTAGTTTCACGACCACATGTCACCTGCTGCAGCTGCGAGCGGGTTGGTTCGAAACTTCGAAATAAGACCTTAACTTATAGAATTTAATGTCGTTTTTTTAATAAAACTGTGAAGAGTCTATACATTTATATTCACCAAGCGATTAAAGTTTGTGAAGAAATAGTGAGTTGGTTAAGCTCCATTTAGCAAAGACAGCCTTCATCCGTTAGTTCTGTAGTTTTATAACTTTATTCATTAAAGTGTCTTAAGGGAATGTTAATTCTTAATTGATTAGTAATATTTATTAAGAAAGTAATTCTAACGAATAAATAATGTATAGGCTCGTGATAGAGGTAGTTAAGTTAAAATCACATCCAAGTAAACGTAGTTACGTTAAATGGTTTTATTGATATTTCCTGGGAAAACAATGTGCCTACTAATAACGGTATAAGTAGAACAACGTTAAAACAAAGAATGTTCCAAGGGTGGGTTCCACTTGGAATGTGTCGTCGTGTGCCAGAACAAATATTTGCTCTTGAGCGGATATTGTCTACCTTTGTACGAACACATAAATTGGCTTTGATAGATTTCCACGAATAACATGTCTTTACGTGTACTTGAAAGTTACCGAATTTGTTGTTGAAGTGAAATAACTGTTTGATATTATTTGTCTTTGTTATAATGATATAATTGCATAGAGACAATACAATACGTTAATTCTACGAAACGATTTTAGATTTTTCTAGATAAAAAATGGTTTTTGTTTTGTTGTAGCTTTGGCTCTCTCTCTTATTCTTAAGAATTATTTACATCAAAGAAAACTAATAAACTCATTCTACGTCCTTGTTAATCAATATCTAATGTATTATCATGTTACAAATATACGCGTTAAATACTGATATTCGCTGTATCAATTTCGGGGCTCTACCTTAAAATGGTTTGGGAATTGCAATTCCAAAGTATTAAAGTATGAAATTACATTGAATAGATAATTATTGACATTAACGAGCTGGTTAGTATGTAAAAATAATTTAACTTGTTTGAATTAACAAAACAAACAAAACATCTATAATAAATAAACAGAAATAATTCAATAAATGAAATGTGTTAATTTTATTATGATAGCGTTGGGAACAAATTCAGAAAGTTAGTTATTATTTTACATACAAATATTTAGTTGCAAATGTATTAAATTATAAATGTTCTTATTCATTAACCCACGAGAATTAAATGTTTAATAATTAACAAATTATCTTTTCTTTCAAGTAGTATTTAATTGTGTTCTCTTAATGTAGTATACGTTGCTACTATTAGAACTTACTTAATGACAAGAACTTATTGAAGGCCTAAAGTACGATTCAAACCAACCGGCTTGCATCGGCCCGGCTCGGACGGCATTTTACAGGGAAGGAAATGTATAATGTATAAGCATGAATTACAGTTCATATTAGCTGCTATTAGCTTTCAAACATTCGCATTTATTATTTCGCAGGCTCTGGAGCAAAAACAAGTAGTTCAAGCACGAATATCTCTCATTCTCGTTCCTTTTAGTATTATTTTTTATCCACCACGGTGTAGCACTTAGCCTTCATCACACTTCTGATGGTAAGTGGTAGTAAGGCTGAAGGTGGAAGCGCACTACTCCTGGAATACTCGATCACTGATCACAGTATGGGAACTGACAACCCTTTAGCAGCATTTTGACGGGTAGTACAGTAACCCTAGCATAAAAATCTATCTTCAGTAATCGAATAGTAAACTATATCTATTTCAAAAGCTTCAAAGTGGTGCTGTCAATCATCTATTGAATTTCAGTTTCTTATACGACCAAAAGAGGAGAGGGAGAGAGACCGAGATATAGTTTTCATACAAAATAATACGATCACGTTATCGGTTACCACAACGACAGTTTCTCGTGCTAGGGCTACAGTTTACTTTACTGTTACCATAGAGAGTGTAGTTCGGTTCTTGGGGTACAGAAAACAATTGAATTTATTTATTGTTATAAAAAAGCAAACATTAACCTGTAACACTCTTCACAGGTCAACGACCCTGAACTCCTAGTGGAGTACCCTCCAACCCAGCACGCCCACGGCTTGCTGTCCGTTGCCCTGGGCCTCAGGGTGCCGGTGGGAAGGACGATGCAAGTGCGATGCACTGCAAGGGTAGCGCCAGCCTGGAGAGAAGGCAGTGAGGCTGTGGTGGGAAGCAGTCACTTGGCTGACAGCAAGGAGGCCATGCTTTTAGGTGAGGTTTTAACTTCTTCTTCTTCTTCTAAGTCGGTATCTTCATTGCTGAAGGTCGTGTCCAAATTGAAATGTTTAGGCCCGATGTACTAAGCTCTTCCACGTGGTTCTATCCTCGGCGGTCTTAATGGCTTTTGGTATTGGCAGGCCAGTGAGCGTTTTGATTTGGTCTGACCAGCGGGTAGGCGAGCGACCGCGGGGTCTTTTTCCGTCGACCTGACCAACTACCAGAAGTAGTAGTAGTATGTAGTCAGGTAGTATTTTTAACTTAATTGTTATAAAAGTCATAGACACTTTTTTTAATAATAAAAATATACTTATCTAATCTTAGGCATATCAGGGAATTGAACAAAGGCATGTATTGTGTGAGGATGTTAAGAGTAGAGATTCTTCATGGAATGAATGAATCTTACAGGGCAAAGTCTTTACTTTTAATTTTCTACTGTGATGCTTGGATATTCGAGATGTTTTAACACTAGAGTGCACGCGTAAAATAGGAAGCTGTTAGAGCAATATGAAAGTTATATTGTTAGATACTGATACGTATCGTGCGTTTCGTATTTTAATTAGTATTATTTTAGAATTTCGTTTTAAAAAGCTGACAGTAAGCGACCTACACTACGAGTATAACATAACCATTTCTTTACAACATATTTTAATCGTTATTTAGAATCACGATTGCACTCATAGTTTCAGAGTACTACTATTTTATCGATACACACGATTTTCAAAATAAACTTTTATAGTTGTTTTTATACTTAAGAAACAATACTTATCTCTAAGCTAATTTCAGAGTCAAATCTAACTCAAAGAATAAACTAATTGTTTGACTTTGATATTTACCCTGAATAAATTTTTTTAGAAGTTTAATGACGCTTCTTTTGAATTCGGTTACCTATTAAAATATAGGTCAGGTTTGTCGCAACGAAGGTGAAACAACACCAAAGAAAGCGAAAAGGGAGGAAAGAATAAACAAATGCTGTGTAATTTGTTTTCTTGTTTTTTTTTTAAAGGATTGGAAAAGGTAAAATACGTGACAAGTAATTTATGACAGTACTAATAAAATTAACTTAGTATTTTCAAAGAGCAGTATCGCTGGCTTTGTAGTTTTGGAAGGACGATTGAAAGCCTTAAACTTGTAATTTCAAATCTACAGTTTATAATTTAAAGTTGTAACGTCTCGTAACATACAGAACATACTCCTATATATCGGAACAAACAGTACTTTCATTAATAAGATGTTTTTTAGCTTTTACTGGTTATACCCGAAAAGGTTATTAATCGAAGGTTATACCCATTTTAATTAATGGGTTGCTGTTTACAAGAAACCATTTCTTGGGAATATTAAATAATTGATTAGTAAGAAATGTAGTCGAGCAATTATAGTCTGGATCAGTATCAAAATACTTCTGTTTCATTATGCTTTGGCACTTGATTATAATTTACTTTGCTTGTGAATCTTGTTTAACCCATCATCAATATACTAATTAGTAGAGAAACACACTTTAGAGACAAATTAAAACACGTTTTTCCTGTCGGTAGCTAGTTGGGATAGGGGTTGACATTAAAGTTATTAAATTTAAATATGACGTGAACTTAAAACACAGTAAATGGTAACTTTTTATAGTTTTTAATAATCAATCGTGCTAATACTTTAAATTACGTGAGTGAGTGAGTAAAGTTCCAGTCAGTGTATATCTCTGTAAGTCGTTTTAAAAGCAACAAAGTTTAAATGGTTAACGTGAACGAAACGTGAAATTCTTGGAATTAGAATCAGTTTAAACGTTACGTCTTTTATCTGTAAATGTACTGAAAGAGAGTTTGAAATCACAAAAGTAACTTAAAAGTAAGTGAGAATATATGTTTAAAAGTAAGTAAGTCATTGTATCAGAATCTGAAAGTAATAATTTTGAAGTGGAATTTTTGTTGGTGCGTTCAATTACTAAATTGTCTTTAATCTAATGTAAAAAGTTTGACCCCACCGTATACCTAATAGTTAATCGGTACACGTTTCTTTTCATGTACCTATTAAAGTTTTTAATATTGTTAACAAGCATTGTGTAAAACTTATGCAAAAAGCTTTTACAACTATAACTAGAGTGCCACAGAATAGAAACGTGGCAAATCTGTCTTCCGAAACCGAGTCAACGATGCATAGTGTGGAATTTTTTTGTAACTTTTTCATAGCGGAGCCCGCGGCGCAGTGATTACCACCTTCAGCCTGCGATCGTTGAGGTTAAGCAACTTTCGCAATGGTCGGTCACGGGATGGGTGACCCAAAATTCATGCTCCGGAAGGCACGCGAAGCCGTTGGTCCCGGCTGCATTGGCAGTCGTTAATACCCACCAATCCACTAGACCCCAGTGCTGGATCATGACCTTTTTTTTTTTTTTTTTTAATAGTGAGGGGAATGCGTTTACGCATACCCCGCCCGCGTACGGTGTGTGCGGGCGGTGGTTATGTGGGACTCACCTATCCGCTTTCTGACCCCCCATCCAGCGACATGGACTCGATGGGGGGTCAGAAAGGGGGAATACCCACTAAACCCCTCACTACTTGCTCTCACCGCCGTCAGTAGGAGCCGCACTGTGGAGGGTCCGATGTGACAATCTCCTCCTGCGACCCGACGGCTGGCCCGGCATCCCGAGCCCCTACGCGGCGGGAGGAGGCCGACCAAGCGAGGCCATCCCCCCAGACTACACGGCTGGACTGGCTACAGGCCGTCACCCGCACTGCACGGTCCAACACCCACTAAAGTGGAATGAGGTGCGCAAAGCGCCGCATCCTCCGTCCCACCCGCCTTCGTCGGAGCCGATCCGCATGAGCTTCCTGCTCGCGGATCCGCTCCGATGCCTCCTTCTGCGAGACGACATCCTCGCAAAAGGAGACTGCCGCATCCCAGGACCTGTCGCTAGCGAGAGGTCTGTTCCTACCACAGCGCACAGATTACTACGCTGCGATGACCAGACAGGGCACTCCTGTAAGGTGTGCTCCGCACTGTCCACCCCAGCGCCGCAATCGTGACACCGTGTGGTCGCCTCACTTCCAATCCGACACAGGTATTTTCCGAAGCATCCATGCCCAGAAAACACCTGTGCCAGCCTGAAGGTCAACGACCCGTACTTCCGGCTGCACCATTGCCTCAATACTGGGCGGATGGCCTCGGCTGTCCGCCTGCCCGCTGGATCCGCATCTAGTAGCCCCTCCCACCGGACCATCAAATGCTCATCCGCACGGCGTCGAGCTGCCGTCAACTCTGTTGGGGCCATACTGTCCCCATTAGCTATGGCACTTTTTCTTTGCTGGTACACCTCCATCATCAGCTGGGCGTCTAACTCCCAGGGAGGTGTACCTGCCAGCGCACACGCTGCGTTGAAGGACATGGTCCTGTACCCCGTTGCAATCCTAATTGCGATCGCTCTCTGTGGCCGACGTAAGCATCTCCGATTTTCATCGTTGAGCTTGTCAGCCCAGACTGGCGCCCCGTACAGGGCCATGCTTCTCAGCGCTCCGGCGAAAAGGTCTGTTCCTACCACAGCGCACAGATTACTACGCTGCGATGACCAGACAGGGCACTCCTGTAAGGTGTGCTCCGCACTGTCCACCCCAGCGCCGCAATCGTGACACCGTGTGGTCGCCTCACTTCCGATCCGACACACGTATTTTCCGAAGCATCCATGCCCAGAAAACACCTGTGCCAGCCTGAAGGTCAACGACCCTTACTTCCGGCTGCACCATTGCCTCAATACTGGGCGGATGGCCTCGGCTGTCCGCCTGCCCGCTGGATCCGCATCTAGTAGCCCCTCCCACCGGACCATCAAATGCTCATCCGCACGGCGTCGAGCTGCCGTCAACTCTGCTGGGGCCATACTGTCCCCATTAGCATGGCACTTTTTCTTTGCTGGTACACCTCCATCATCAGCTAGGCGTCTAACTCCCAGGGAGGTGTACCTGCTAGCGCACACGCTGCGTTGAAGGACATGGTCCTGTACCCCGTTGCAATCCTAATTGCGATCGCTCTCTGTGGCCGACGTAAGCATCTCCGATTTTCATCGTTGAGCTTGTCAGCCCAGACTGGCGCCCCGTACAGGGCCATGCTTCTCAGCGCTCCGGCGAAAAGCCTCCGGCATGTGTCCCCCGGGCCACTGGTGTTAGGCAGCAGCCGTCCTAATGCCCCTGCCGCCTTCGTTACCTTCGGGGCCAGTTGACGAAAGTGCTCGTCGAACTTCCATCGTCCGTCAAGCACTAGCCCCAGGTATTTTATCCATGGGCGGAGAGGAATCCACGCCCCATCCACCCGTATGTTTGCCCCCGCTGGAGCCCGCCTTCGTGGGCCATGAAAAAACACCGCTTCCGTCTTCTCAATGGCCACATTCAATCCTAATATGCGGATTTTCTCTGTTACTAGGGAGGCTCCAATTCCTGCCAGCCTCCTCACGTCCTCGTATGTCTTGCCGCGAACCACTACTAGCGTGTCATCTGCATAGCAGACGACTGCCATCCGGGGCAAGAGAACCCCCCTCAATACCCAATCGTATCCGATGTTCCACAGGAGCGGACCCAGTACCGATCCCTATGGAACACCGCACACCATCTCCCTGGCAACAATTTCCCCGCCCTCCGCTGGATATAATATCTCCCTCTCCTCCAAGTAGCTTTCCACGACCTTCAGAAGATACGGAGGCAGGCCGTGAAAACGGAGGGCCTCTGATATTACCGAGAAGGGAAGTGAGTTGAACGCGTTTCTGATGTCTAAGGAAACCGCAACAACCACCTCCCCTCTCTCTTGCGCCCTCTCTACCAGGTCTCTGAGTGAGAGAAGTGCATCCACCGTTGACCGCCGCTTTCTAAACCCTGGATCATGACCTGTTCACCTTATCCATCTATAAGGAAGGCCAGTGCCCCAGCAGTGGGGACATTAAATGGCTGATGATGATGATGATTCATAGCAACTTTGTTTAAAAAGTCGATTAAATGATGCATAAGGTTGTAGAGGACTACAACTCAAAAATCTTAACAATCGTATTCGTTTAAAGTTTAATGATTAGTGCAAAAAAACATACTTTGTTGTTTGTTATATTGTGCCGTTTTTTATGGTTACCATTGCTCAGCAATTTCTGTAGCACAAGGCCTTCTTATGGGTAGATAAGGATGGGACTCACACATTAACGAGCTATCAGAAAGAGTGAAAGAAGATTGTAATGATGTTTTTTTGATCACTCACCTAAAACATTCTAACTCACTGCGGTTAGAGCTCCTCAGAAGTAATTGTGACGGTATTCAAATCATATTCAAAATCGTTTTCATAGCAAAATTCTAGGAACTAGCAAATCGCCGGGGAATTGTGCTTAGTCAGTCATACCGGACAGGCCTTATTTTTCGAAGCATATCTCACTAACTCGAAAGCCTGTGGTTTGCTCGTCAGCTTGTTAACAACTGAACTGTCGGCGAAACAATAGTCAGTTCACAAATCACAGCTACGTTTAAGGAATTTTACCTTATTCTTAGTAGGTAAACATTGAGTAATACTATGCTTTGTAAAAAAATTGTAAGTCACTTCAAGCTTTACGTAGGTATTAAAGAGCTTTTCGTGGCCCCTTTTTTTGGGAAACTTAAATAATATTTTATTTATGCACAATGGGGTAGAACTTAGTCTTTTTCACATCTGATGATAAGTGATGATAAGGCTGAAGGTGGAAGCCCACTACTCCCGGAGTCCTCAACTACTGCGGAACTGGCTATCTTATCTCTAACACGACAATGAGAAAATCGTTATAATGGCGTCAGCTTTAAATTAGAATGGTGGTAGCTAGTCAGTTAACAAGTCCTTCCACCACATATTGCTATCCTCTGGTCTGTGAGGTCTAATCTGAGCCATAAATAAAAAAGGCGCGTCTGTGGGATGGCTTAAATTAGCCATTAATCACTGTCTGTGAGGGTACCTCATATTTCCCAGAAAAACTCGCTAGTATTAATGACACTGGTCTGGTATTATTGGTTTGTAAACAACAAATAACGCTAGATATCTGGCCTCCATAATCGTAGTCTATCGTATCTACAGGAAAAAAATAATGCAATTGGACTTAGAAAATGTATTTTTGAGTGGCTAATATTAGCCACCTCACAGACGCAGCTTTTCGACTAAGTATGGATAAGCCTGGTATTTTATTTCTTTATGTTCATCGACTTTCTTGAAATGAATTGACTTTTTACTATCATTGGTACTGTACACATGGTCTGTACTTAAAATTAACGCATTTTTTCAATATTTGAGACAAATTAACAGAAGGCGGAGGTACCCATATTAGTCCTATCGTTAGAAAAAACGCCTGTCTGTGAGATGGCTAGAATTAGTCGTCACAGACAGCAATTTTTTAGGGGTAGGAGGGCTCACAAACCAGAGGCCAATGTGCATATTTATTGATATTTTTCTATTCAGACTTTTGTGACGACTGCAGAGATATTATTGGATTGGGATAAAATACAATATGATATAGAGAAGAGATAATTAAGAGACTTGCCGCAGTTTTATTAATGATAGTCGGTGGACTATCACTAATGGAACTAAGGAATTCCTATTCTTTCCCATACATTATTGACACAATACCATGTCTTGATTAAATTGTATAAATGCATTGAGACGCCCAAATAAATTAAGTATATTTTGCACAAGTACAGATCACCTGTATGTAAAGTAGATAAGTTATCTTTGTATCGTAAAATACAAAGGCATTATGAACTATCAATTCACTGTAACACGGTGATAAATAACGCCATTTAACTCTGAATACGGCTATTAACATATTCTGGAAGCCGTCGGAGTCTTGGCCACAGAATAATTTAATAGCTCAGTTTCGTGCTTGCTATCATAACTGGGTTACAAACGGATGTCGATAGAGAGATATCTTAGACCATTAACTTAAGAGTACCTGCCTGTTAGTTATGAACTTATCTCTCCATGGATACTGTTAATGTATGTGCAACGCGTGCCCAAGTGTAAGTAAATCTGACTAACTTAATAAACTTGCTCAGTCCAATCAGTAGGTATGCAAATGATGTTCCATCTCTTTCTGTTTGTCGAATTGAGGAAGTGATGTAATGGGTTTTTCACTAAGGTTTGCTCTTGTTATACAGAACATGTTTTCATATAAACTTTTGGACTACATACTCATTGAGCTAAATAATAAAATATTTATTCATGTATTTTTGTTAAGTATTTTTCTTTGCCTTCCGCCAGTTTTATAAATTATTTAGTACATATTGAGCTTAATAATAAAACATTTATTCAAGTATTTTTGTCAAGTATTTTTCTTTGCCTTCTGCCAGTTTAAAAAAATATTTAGTAAATTTTCTTTACTCCATTGTAAAGTTCATAAATATAAAAATAGATTTTTCTGAACTATGAAAAGTCATTGATTTCAATAAACTGCAATTCCCTGCAAAAACAAAACAAAGATGAAACTTGAAATTACCATTTGAAAGACGTCTCTAAACAGTGGTAAGTTACGACTGCGGCAGTAAGTACCTTAAAACTAACCGGTTGTTTTAAGGTCCAACCCAAAATTTACAACTCTGAAACTAAATACAACAACAGCAGTTCATTTAAAGTTGTTGTCTGGCGTTGGTTAATGAAAAACCGTTGATTTGGGTCTGATGGTCACAAAATTAAGACTTTACAAATAATATACTGAAGACATATATTATCTTATAATTTATTTTTATGATGACTAAGTTTGTAATACCATCAACAATACATACCTAATTTAAACAAACTTTACTTAACCTTTTTTATCAAAGTTTTTATTTTGAACTTAGGCAATAAAAGTAGGCTTTGAAATAGTTTTAGGAAAATTTAATATCATATTTTTTATTATTTTTACTTTTTTTTGCTTTCTCAATGCAGCTTTTATCATTGAAAATGAAGAAATTAAAAAGCACACCTAACATCATCAGTCGTCATCAACAGACGCATCTAGAATATTTTGTTAGAAGCTCCAATATTGAACCCAAATTATTCATACTATAAGAATGTGAGTGTGTTTATCAGTTTTTCACGCCAAAACGGGACCACAGATCGAGATCGAACGTGATTTTTGGTATGATCCCAAAGATCCCAATCCATCCCAGATTGGGAGCTGGAGAATGACATAACTTTTTAACCGACTTCTAAATCAAAAAGGAGGAGGTTCTCTATTCGTCTGTATGTATGTTATTCTCTTTTTTTTTTTTTGTGTATGTCCACCGATTACTCGAAGACGGCTGAACCGATTGAAATGGTTCAAACGTTTTTACATCAGGTTGGTTTCCAAGGTGGTCCCATTTTTTGAAATTTTGAAATCAGTTCAGTAGTTTTCAGGAAATCTTGAAAATACTGTCGTTTTCGTTACCACTTTATGTGAATTTAATACGTATCTTTAGGCATAATTCCTTTGTATAAACCGATTTAGATGATTCTTGTTTTGTTAACAAGGGGATACCTCAAGGTATTTTAACCGACTTCGAAAAATCACCTTCCCGCGAGATAACGGCTCGCGTAGTCTAGTTATAAATATTTCTTGAGACAAAATTATATTTAACGACAATGTCATAATAGGAAACGCCTTTTTCATTGTGGTATATGGTTTACCATCGCCTTAGCCCACACATAGTTCTGCCAAGACTGCAGCCGATTGAAACCATGAATAAATTGACGGTAATAACTACTGTTTCAAAGAAAATTCTGAAAACGTACAGTGTTCGTTAATTTTAAGTTCAACAAGGTTGAAGTTCTAACAACTTCTCAAGTGTTTTTCTTTGATTTTGTTCTAACAAGAATTCTTTTGTAACTTTGTGTTTATTGCGATATTAGACGTTCGATTTAAAGCTTCTTAAAATCTTTACTTTCTTGAATTATCATTTAAAATTACCAATACTCACAACAATATATTCTGAATCAGTCGACTTGGCTGTGTTGAGAAAACTAAAATTTGAAGAAACAGAAATACCTAGCACTAAGTTTAATTGAACAATGCTTTTATTTAATGGTTTATATAGGACTTTGACATTTGTTCTGCATTTAGTCCACTATTTATAGACCAAGAAGCAAAAATATTTACAGCAGTGAAATTGTTTCCAAATTTCATTTTGGAGCTGTAGTTACGAGAAAAATATGGTGCCATAAGAGAAGTCTATTGGATATTCGTGGATGTTGCACCAAAAAACTTGAATATTTTTGCTTTATTGTAAGCTATATACATACATACAAACGTTTTTATTAACTTGAAAATAGGGGCCCTATTTTTCAGCCATAGTGTCATACGCTGTTTATATCGGTAAGTTTTAGGTGTATAAACATGTTTGAAATACTAAAATGTTCACATTGGCGAGGACTACCTGATGCAATATCTTTTTAGGTCAAAAATCTTTTGCGTTAATTGAAGAAAAAAAATGTTTTACTAGATATGGTTAAATAAATGAATTTATAGAGATTTTTTATTCTAGAAAAAGAATAAATGAATAAATAAAAAGGTGAAAATGTCAGTTTATTTTTATTTTCAAATAAGATACTTACCTATTACATAATAATATTATAAGTTGGCTTCGAACAACGCGGGTCTTCCGTCCCGGACGCAAGGCCCGCGTTGCTCGAAGTAAGTCGGCACCTGGCCGATATTTATTGCCAAAAATAATAAATAAAAATAAGTAATTTGAATTTTTGGTTTTTTGCATTCACGATGCAATTTTTATTATAGAAAAATGGAAAATGAAGTATTTAGAAAAATTCGACCCGTCTCACAACCAGCTCCGATGGGACAAATAAAGATAAATAAATTAATGTCTTACAATCACTCCAATTATCTAGAGTAGTTTTCGTTAAGAACTGTATAGCCACTGTTTGAGGTTTCCGGGAGCAGCCTTGTCATTACTTTGACATCGGGAATGATGATTTCGCGGCCTTGATTTACCACAATAATCCTATTAATTTTATGTTGTTGGACACTTCTTGAAATTTGTCTTGCTTAAGAATTATTTTAACATTGCTCATTGATTGTGTATGGTACTTACAAACCATACACAACTCATACTCTAGCTAAGATCATAATAGTTCAATTATGATCCCAAAACTTAGGGCCGATCTACAATGTGAGTTAGGTTTACATAAAAATATGATCGTATTTAAAACTTGTGTAAAAGCAAAATTTTGCAAAAAATATGTGATAACAATTGAAAAGTTACGCTAATGAAATGTCAGTAGTTTATAAGAAGCCTTAAAATAAACTGTCGTAAGCTTTTAATAAACTCTCTTTCCAGAAATGTGTAAACCATTTTTATTAGTTTATTTTAAAGTGGTGTTCTTACGTCCACTAGAAACTAACAAAAAAAATCAGTGTGCACACCTCGCTCAGCGAGATAAGGTAGGTAGGGTAGGTCTGCGCCACATAACTAGGCGTGTCTCAGAGGGCGCTTATAAAGAAAAAATATTTATTGTTTAATTAAATAAAAACATACTTGAATTGCTGTTTTTGAATTAATATTTTTCTCAAGCCTACCAAAGTTATTTTAAGCGAGAATATCAATTTTACGCATTATGACACATTTTGATTACGCGAAATGGCACATACGCGAAATGACACATACGCGAAATGACATACGCGAAATGACGCATACGCGAAATGACAAATACGCGAAATGACACATACGCGAAATGACACATACGCGAAATGACACATACGCGAATTGACACATACGCGAAATGACATGAATTAAAGACGTAAAATTGTGTTGCGCGTATATCCTACTTCCTACTACTGTGAAAGTTTAGATGTTTGGATGTTTAGATGTTTGGATGTTTAGATGTTTGGATGTTTAGATGTTTGGATGTTTGTTACTCAATCACGCCAAAACGGCTGAACGGATTTGGCTGAAATTTGGGACACAGATACTTTGGAGCTTGGAGAGGAACATAGGCTACTTTTTATCCCGGAAAAGTATCACATTCCCGCGGGATAACGTCGTGTAGTCCACGCGGGCGAAGCCGCGGGCGGAAAGCTAGTCTTTACTTATATTATAAATGCGTCTCTGTCTGTCTGTGTGTTACACAATCACACCTAAACTACTGAACCGATTTGAATGAATTTTGGTACAGAGATAGTCTAGAGCCTGAGAAAGGACATAGGCTACTTTTTATTCCTGAAAAATATCACCTTCCCACGGGATAACGTCGTGTAGTACACGCGGGCGAAGCCGCGGGCGGAAGGCTAGTTTGTAATAAATACGTCTACGTATCAATGTCATAACGGTTGTGGTGTGTGACATGAGATCCCTTTTTACCCGACTATGGCAAAACAATAGAAAATAAAAAAATAAATAAATAAATAAATTGAAGTAGCCAGCCATGCAATCTCCAACTAAAAAGTATTTTACATTGGGTCCTTATTGAAACTGTTGTTTCCCTTAGAAGCTTTCGCCCGCGACTTCGTCCGCGTGGACATTCGGAAAATCCTTAGTGGGTTTTGACCGGTATAAAAGTATATTTTATTTAAACTAGGCTATAAACTATCTATTTGCAATTCCAAATCCGTCGTTTTTGTGTGATTGAGTAATAAACATCTAAACATTCAAACTTCCCACTCATAATAAAATTCCGTTCGTGTTTATCCCCGTTCTCGCCACATTCCCGTATCCATTCCCGTTCTGGTTCCCGTATATTCCAATCAAAATTTCATGAAATACGACTATTTCATGAAATGACCAACCTTCATGAAATAATCAATTCAATGATCTGACCACGACATACATACATAATTTCAAGTCTCTAGGTCCAGTGGTTTGGACTGGGCATTGATATGTCAGTCACCCCTTAATTTTTATACAGGGTTTTTGTAAACATCAGAGTAGAATACTAACATCATAAACAACAACATTTTTCTACGACTTTTCCGAAAACAGACAAGAAATTTTTTTTTTTTTTTTTGGGGGTAGGACGCGAAAACTAAAAGACGTTTTTTGAATTAGCTCTGCATTTATTTGTTTTAAAATAGATTACTTTGACTATTTTAAGTAAATTTAATTATTAATAGTATGTGCTAAACTGTTAAATAGTACCTGCAGTAGTTTTCTCCTATCCTTTCTTAGTAATTTCACTCATATCACCTTTTAACATTTACACTGCACATCACTGTCACTAAACAAGATGGAAGGACTGAAGGGCACAATAGAAGCACTTTCGATATCTTTTTCACAAAGAATGGCACAGTTCGAGGGCGAATTGAAGAAGACTAGCACCCCACAGCAGCCCTCACTATCAACTTTGTCGGTCGAGTTCAATGTGTTCCGAGAGTTTGTAATGGCCACACTCAAGAACCTGGAGCAGCAAGTCACAGTGCTGATGATCGAGTGTGACAATGTGGAGACACGGAGTCGTCGTGCCATGCTGTTGCTTCACGGAGTCCCCGAAGTGAGAGATGAGGTACCCGTAAAATCCTTGCTCAAGGTGGCGTCTCAACATCTGGCCGGTGCAAACTTATGTGAAGCTCACGTTGTCCGGGCCAGCCGTTTGGGCAAAGCACGGCCTGATAAACCTCGGCCACTATTAGTGAAGCTCCAGTCCGAGGCTCTTAGAGACAACTTGTGGTCGCTGAAGACGGGTTTAAAAGGTTCTGGAACCACAATGTCGGAATTTCTAACGAAACCTCGTCACAAAGTCTTCTTGGCTGCGCGGGAGCGACTTGGCGTCACCAAGTGCTGGACCAGTGCCGGTCGCATTGTGGCAATCGCGCAAGACGGCAAGCGCCACCGTATTGTGACGTTGGCCGACATCAATAGGTTGACTGCACAAGATGCGGGCACAGCTTCAACGACGGCGACATCAACAGCAATGCGGGGGGACTCCCAGTCTTCGGCTCCAAAAGGTACAAGTACAAGGGCTGCCTCTGCAAGGAGGAAAAACCAGGACTAAGTTTGGTTGTTTGTTTAATTGTTAAACGGTGTTTGTTTATATCTGTAAACTTACTTCTTGTTCATTCATCTTCGTGAATAACGTCTTTCCTTTTCTTCTTTATTGTAGCTATGTTTATTTATGTCGTCGTAATGCATCTAATAAGTATTCTACCTTCCTTAGTGATAAATAATTTTTACAATACAATTAATAATTGCTTGACACGTGACAAATTGACATGACATGACAATTGGTGTCCTTTACAACGACAGGCGAAGATATCAATGCCATACTGCCAAAAATTAATACTTTTTTTTTTGTACTTTACCGGCCCTGGCCGTCCGTTGGCGTCTGTCATGTAATTATTTATTACCATCTTGAATCTGTTTTGTTTTGTTTTTTTTTTTTGTATGCTTTACTGTGTTAGCTGTTTGTTGACTTTTATCTGTTATCTGGTTCTTTTGTATTCGTTTCTCTCCGTCAACCTGTGGGTACTATAATTATTTAAGTAATTTTATATTTTATTTAGTTACAAGTATATATCAGTAAATGAATATTTCTATAGATAATATAAATAGTGACCTCTTTTTATCCTGTTCTTCCTCTACTGCTTCTGACTTGAGCTACCAAAGCATTGATCGCCCTTTGAGTGAGTGTCTTAATGATACCTTTCGGGATGCTCCCAAACAGTTTAATGTTGTGCATATAAATGCACAAAGCATTCCTGCCCATTTTCCCGACTTTCTGGCGTCTTTTGATTGCAAGAATATTCACGCCATCCTAGTATCAGAGACTTTTCTGAATCCATGTCTCTCTTCTACAACCTATTCCTTACCCGGTTTCCAATTGATCCGTAATGATCGTGTAAGTTCCTCTCACGGAGGGGTGGCGATATATCTCCGTTCTCATTTTTCTTTTTCTATTCTCAGTCACTCCCCACAGCCACCTCCCTCCAATAGCGCCGAGCACCTCTTCCTTGAAGTATCTCTATCTCATTCTAAAGTTCTTCTAGGTGTCTATTACTGCCCTTCTCTACGAGTTGACTATTTCGAGTCACTCGACCAACTTCTAGAAAATTTCAGTCCCCAATATTCTCATACCATTATTATGGGTGACTTCAACACATGTCTTTTAAAAGACGATTTCCGTGCCAAAAAACTTAAATCTCTAGTAAATTCTTCCAATTTACATATTTTACCCCTTAGTTCAACTCATCACTTTCCAAATTGTACTCCGTCCCTTCTTGATCTGATGATCGTCTCTTCTCCGACCTTAGTTGTCAAACATGGGCAACTTTCTGCAGATGCTTTCTCCTATCACGATCTTGTATATTTGTCATACCGTATTCGTCCTCCTAAGATAAAACCCACCGTACAGCTTCAGCGTAGCTTCAACAACATCGACAATGAGCGATTGCTCGAAGATGCTGCTAATATGGACTGGTCGGCAATCTATTCTACTAATTCTGTAGATGATCAGGTAGAACTCTTCAATAGCCGACTCACTCAACTATACGATCTTCACGCTCCTATTAGACCGATCAAAATCAAACATCTCCCTGCACCATGGCTAACTGACGAGATACGGTCTCTGATGAATAAAAAGAACAGGACTAAAGCCAGGTTCAAACTTGATCCTTCGGAACGAAATGAGAGAAATATGATTCGTGCAAGAAACAGATGTAACACGGTGATTAGGGACGCCCAAAGACGCCACATCCATCAGTCTATTCAAAATGAAGATCCAGCTAAAGTTTGGAAGTTTCTTAAAACCCTTGGTGTTGGCAAATCTTATTCTAATGTCACTGAAAACAATATCAATTTCGACCAACTTAACAGCCATTTCACAACGTCACAGCCAATAGATAGCACCCGTAAAAGCCAAACTTTGGATTATCTCTCAAATCTGCCAACCCAAGAATCCTCCTTTTCCTTTAATCTATTTGCAGACTGTGATGTGAAGAGAGCTATTCTGTCCATCAGTTCAAGTGCTGTGGGTGCTGATTCAATTAGTCGTAAAATGATCCTTCCTATCCTTGACTTCCTCACTCCCATAATTACTCACATCCTAAATACATCCATTTCCACTGGAACTTTTCCTGCTTCCTGGAAGGACGCCAATGTTATACCACTTCCTAAGAAATCAAAACCTATCATGTTTTCTGACTTTCGTCCAATCTCAATCCTTCCCTTCCTTTCCAAAGTCCTTGAGAAACTTGTTCATCATCAGCTATCTAATCATCTTATTAAAAACCACCTCCTTAACCCTCTTCAGTCTGGCTTTCGTAAAGGCCACAGCACCTCTACAGCACTTGTTAGAATTACGGATGACATACGCCTCGGTATGGAAAAGCGTCAGCTTACGGTTCTGACATTACTTGATTTTAGCAATGCATTCAATACCGTTGATTTTGATATCCTACTTGGTGTTCTACGCTCTCTACACATATCTCCAGCTGCACTTGATTGGCTTCAAAGTTACTTGCTAGGGCGACGGCAGCGTATTCGCACCGGAGTCACCTTCTCCGGGTGGTGTGATATCAATGCCGGTGTCCCTCAGGGTGGCGTCTTATCTCCTCTTCTCTTTTCTATATTTCTCAATTCCATAACTCAGTCCCTTTCTAGTTCCTATCACCTTTACGCTGACGATCTACAGATCTACACACAGGCACCTTTATCTGAACTGTCAAATGCAATCATTTCTATCAACTCTGATCTCACTGAAATCTGTTCCTGGAGTAAGTCTTTTGGTCTAGCCCTAAACCCGGCGAAGACTCAATGCATTATTATTGGTAGCTCTCATTTCGTTTCGAGGATCGACTTTGAACAAATCCCAGCAGTTTTCTTAGACGGCACCATTATCCCGTTCTCTAGCACCGTCAGGAATCTCGGTGTTATTCTCGATCAAAATCTTTCCTGGAAGCCTCATGTGGAACAGCTTAGGAAAAAAGTGTTCGCAGCGTACGGTTCACTAAATCGCCTACGTAATTTATTGCCGACCAGTACTAAAATCACTTTAGCACAATCCCTTTTGCTGTCTATTATTGACTACGCTGATGTCTGCTACACTGACCTGTCTGAGGAGCTTCTTGACAAATTGGAGCGTCTGCAGAATGTTTGCATCAGATTCATTTTCAATCTTCGTAAATATGACCACGTCTCGTACTTTCGCAACAAACTCAATTGGCTCCCTATTCGCCGGCGCAGGGACTTACACACACTCAAGCTCCTCTACTCTATCCTTTTCCTACCTACTTCCCCACCATATCTTAAAAATTGTTTCTCCTTTCGATCTTCGTCCACTCATTGTACCTTGCGTTCTACTTTTAACCTTGTCTTAGAAATCCCGCGTCACACTTCCGACTTCCTCTCCTATTCCTTTTCCGTGCGTGCCGTTCTCTTGTGGAATGCGCTTCCAGAGGGTATCAGAAAGGCTCAGACTCTGGTGTCCTTTGGTAATCAAGTTAAAAGTCATTTCCTCTCTTAACTTATAATATTATCTAAGTATTTATCTCCTTTAGTAATTAATATTTTAAGTATATACTTTTACTCCATCATTTTATATTCTTTTACAGCACCCATTCCCCTATTATTATTTTTATTTATTTCTTTCACCCAAGGTTGCCTGGAAGAAATTGCTATGTAGCAATAAGGCCGCCTATTGTGTATTTTTCTTGTATCTTTTTGTACTTGTCCGTGTATTTATTGGTGCAATAAAGTTTATTTGATTTGATTTGATTTGAAAAATCGACTTTCCATATATATAACCGAATAGCTGATAAAGTTTTGTATGAAAAGTCGATTTTATTTTTGTCAGTTTTTTACAAAAGTTGTGGAACAAATGTTTTTGTTTAGATGTTAGTAATTTACTCCTGCGAGGTTGTTGGTATTTAAAAATAACCCTGTATACAGTGCCACAATCTTTTCTGTTCCGGTGGCCAAAATGTGAAACTAACGTGGTTTTTTTTAATGTCACTTTCTGTCAAGTTGATGTCCAACCATAGCACTGCTGGCGGCTGAAGAACTTAGAAGTCAGGGCCGGTTAAATTGCTACAAAAAAAAGAAAAACGTATAGCGCCGCTGTCACCGGAACAGAAAAGATTGTGGCATTGTAAGAGATACAAGTGCCACAAACTTTTCTGTTCCAGTGGCCAAAATGTGAAACATCATGTTTTTTTTTAATGTCATTCTGCTGTCAAGTTGATGTCCAACCATAGCGCTGCTTGCGGCTGAAAGTCTTAGAAGTCAGGGCCGGGTAAATTGCTACAAAAAAAAGAAAAACGTACATAGCGCCGCTGTCACCGCAACAGAAAAGATTGTGCCACTGTAATGTGGTCACCAATATGTTATTTTGTGTCAGAGTCCAAGATGTCATTATGCGTAGTCACAATATGTCATTTTGCGTCAGAGTCATAGATATGTCATTATGCGTATGTCATTCTGCGTGGTCACAATATGTCAAGTCCAAGATATGTCATTATGCGTATGTCATTCTGCGTAGTCACAATATGTCATTTTGCGTCAGAGACATCGATATGTCATTATGCGTGTAATCCAAAATTATTATTCCCATACTCACATCTATTTTGTATTGCTTCATCCTCGAACGATAGGGATAGTATGGTTTCTGTAACGCGGCCAACTTCGGTAAAGAAAAAAATTGGGATACCTACTCTCTGTTAAACGGGATGCCAGTAGACTACTATATATATATGCCAATAGCCAGTACCTGCTACTGACTTTTGCGTATCTCTTGCGCAAAGTTTTAATATTATTAAACTAAATATGAACGGACAGAGCGGTTGTTCTGAAACGCCGCAAAATATAAAATGTAATTAAAGCATTTTATATTTTTGAGATCATTTTAAATGTACCTACCTCGAAGGTCGTGTAATGCGCGAGATCTATGAATTTTTTTAAGGATTAAGCAGTGACTTAGCTTAGCAAGTTTTGCTAATGAGTAGAAAAATGTACTAAATTGTTGTAATTACGTCGTGTTCTTGTTTGTTTCTACTTTTGATCAATTACTAAGATTACTGAATTATGACGTCAATGTCTCCAGCTCCATCAAATGATGGATCGTATCAATGAATATTTTGTCTTAGTAATCAATCCATAAGCCTCCTGTTCATTCCACGTTAGAACGATAAGATATGCATAAGAACGACTGTGGTGTCCGCATAAAATGACATTGAAAAGACAAAAGATTATTTTCGTGTATGCGTATCCAAACATTCCAACATCCTATACACTATGCCCTAGGCCTAGTCCACATTGGGTTCACAGTGACCGGCTGAATGTCCGCTTACTCACTCTGATGGGGCTGACTGAACCGCATGCCGCGATAGTGAGCGGCTGAGTCACAGCAATTTAGCATGCGAAACGCCGCAGACTACATTAACGCTATATAAAAAAAAATAAAAAAAAAAGGATTCGAACGAGAGCCATACAATTAGGCGTACATTAGACGGTCATGCAACCGTCATGCAAGACTATCTAACCTTTATAGATGAACATCGGGCAGCATTATGAATAGTTCATTTTGATATGCCTCGACGACCGATTTGGCGCAGGGGTATACTACCCGCCTTCTGCGCCAGAGGTCTCGGGTTCGATTCCCGAACAAGACAAATATTTGTGTGCATGAACATGTCTATTTGTCTTGGTATGGGTGTTAACTATGTATATTATGTATGTATTTACAAACAAAAAGTATTTAAGTATATATTTATCCGTTATCAAGTTTTCCATGGTACAGTTTCTTAATGAAATTAACATGGGCTTAGATAACTGGTGTGAATGTAAGAAGTTATTTATTTATTTATTTTAAAAAAAAATATGCTCAAATAGTCTTGCATGATGGTTTTCAATGACGATTGCATGACCGTCTAATGTACGCCTTAGGCGCTGACTGTGAGCCTAATGGGAACAGGGCCTTAGAATACGCCACTTTTTGGTTGTTAACACAACTTATTTGTTTCAGTGAGGAGTTCCAGCGGAGCGCCCACGCTAAACGTAATACTGTTAACACTTTCTCTTGCCTTACTCCTGAGTTCCATAATAAAGTTACAAACGTGATAAATCATCGGTAACATTTTATCAACACGAAGCGATTTAGAAGCAGGCATTTTAGTGGGAAAGTGGACTGTTATATAGGTAAATAATTAATTTAATGTATTTTTCTTTGTTAGTTAGTATTTTTAATTGCTAAAGTCGAGATTCAATGATAAATCGTTTTATTTAACAAAGCAAAGTATTTAAAAAGAAGCAATTTGAATGTGATTAAAAAGATAGCTTAGTAAAAAAAAAAATTTGCACGTAATACTTATATATTTTTGATCTAGTTAAAAACTCTACGGTGTGATGCGTCGTTACATGCCATCGCATCGCAACGGTAATAATATGACTTCAACCTTACAGGCGTGTACAATTCAATGAATCTCGATTCTTTATTTGGTTGTAATAAACACAATACAAATATCTAAGTTGTATCATAAAAAAAAGTCTTTGCTAAATTTTTCATTCATGTTCTCAATTTTATAATTTATATTACTATCATTTAAAATATCAATTGTAATATCGTTAGCTAGTTAGATATTAAATAGGTATATTTTTTTTAAGAATTAAGTCTTCGATACATATCTGTAACAATAATAGATATTGCTAGTTATAAATAAGTACCTATTAGTTATTTAATTTACTTTTCTATAAATTTTCTGGACAACTGTTACAAAAAAATGTATAGATTTTATATTTTAGCTAGAAAACTTTAGCGACATTTTTTATTTGAGAGCCAAATAAAAATGTCACTCTTGTGATCTGTAAATAATGTTTAGAAACGCCTTCCTAGATAATATTTCTGATGTACATAAAGTGGTATAAAATAGGAAAATATTTTTTATTTTGTGAAATAAATAGTTATTGGAACTTTTGGATTTCGGTATCGTTAAACATTGTAAAATAAATTAAACGAAATTTTAATAATAAATTGATGACACTTTTCAATGCTTACGGAAATGCTGACGGTTTTACTTGAGATAAGGCCGAGGCCGCACCGGAACAGCGACTGCGTCGCGACCGAGACGGCGACGACGATAGGATCAAAATGCATTTCGCTTGTCGTTTCTGCAGTGCAGCTATCGGCATAGCTTTATATGAGTTTGTTTTACACGAATTCGCCGTGTGTCGCGTCGCGTCTCAGCACAGATAACCACTAATAAACACCGCGATAGGTACCGCATTTAGGGCATCTGTCCTCTCAATCGCCCGTTGCCGGTGCGCCCTTGGTCATGATGGTTGATTCTGCGATTTTTGGTTCATCAGATCACACCTGAACTCTAATGCCTTTATCACACTTACCAAGTAAACTGGCGAGACAGTCCTCTTGACCATGGTAGTCGCTACATGTTGTAGGCATGTTACGAAATTTTGCAGCAATATAAGTAGTCGTGATTCGTTTGCGATACAGCAGCAACATGGTCGCAAATCGTCTACCTTCACAAACACGGTACTCAAAGGCAACGGTAAAATCGCGATGCTGTCGCGATTCAGTAGCTTACCGCGAAGCCGCAGTCATTGATCGCGCATCGATACAAACCAGATACAAACGTCATACAAATACTTATTGATCATTGGTGTCGTGATGCAGTGGGTTGGCAATTCTCATTTGTAGCGCTACAAAAAGTCGCAATGTGTAATGGCACTCGGATTCGTATTTCACCATACATACGGTGCGAAACGAACCTCTTTTCGTATAGCTTCGTTCTTAATCTGGATCTGGGCATTATGCTAAATGCGGTTTTGATGTTTTTACAAACTTTGAAAACGCCTTTACTTCATTGATTGTCATATCAAAATAACTTTATAAACGAATGCCGAAACATGATGGAGAAGCAGACGAAACAGGGTAAAATCATAAATAAAACATTACTCCTGAAAATGTCCGCTGAAAATAGACTTTCCACCGTTTCAGCAGGTTTTGAAATATGTACTGGCGTTCAGTTTATTTTCTCCGGCAGATTATTGAAACATGTTTTAAAAAGAAACATTAAAGCCTGAAAATACTAAATACTAAGAAAATTCAACAGTAAAGAGTTCATACTAACTTTTTTTATATAACCTACCCTTTTAAAGTGAGAAGCAAAATAGGTTTGATACATTAAACTTGTATTTTAATGAATGGCAATCAAATGGACCCTTTTTCATTGGCCGACACGACCAAAACCAAAAACGTCAGTGACAACAATCATTTGCTACTGTCGGCGACGGCACGTCATACATCGTGCCAGAGTGACAGCGTACCGTACGATTTCATTGAAAAATTCGTCCACCGATGTTGTTTTGGGGTGTCGTGTTGTTTCGGCTAATGAGGAAAATGGGCGTTTCTTTTATTTTATATAAAATCGTATGGTAATGTACCCGTCTCATTGACACGACATGTCGGCATACAATTGATTTCGGAGTCGGATCGTGTCGCCCAATGAAGAAACGCCCAACCTCTCACGCAAAGACAATCACATGTTGATTTCCGGCACGTCCTTATTGCGTGTGTAATAAGAGCCATTTCCGTGTTGCAACCTTCGTCGAACAACTGTTATATTTCTTGTACTGAGGTTGAAATTCCCATGGAGGAATTTAATTGTTCACAGTAAATTAAACTGAGTCGACCATACAATGCGGAGCCGACAAAGTGATACTAAATGAAAAAAAAAACTGGTGGCACTAATTTATAGATGCATATAAAAACAATCAAAAAATTCTTAAAATATAAATTATTAATATTTTATTCAAACAAACTAAATAGTGCCAAAACAGATACATATATACAATACCATTAATACTATACAACGCTAGATCAATGTCATTGAGACCCGAAACGACGGCAATAACATGAACTTTGGCCATATAAGCAATAACTTATTATTTTATACATCACGTAGAAAAAGTTACAATTAATTGAAAATAATTTAATGTAACTAAACTATTGGTTATTTTAAAAGGTTTCTTATTATGTTAAAAGGTATTACGACATTTTATTTATTATTGGATTGTCATCTCCACATTGTATGATAAACAAAGGTTTGATTTCTGAGCCCAATGAATTTTATAAAATGCAGTAATTGTTTGTCTCGTGAAATAACAAGAAGCTGCGTGTAAAATATTCATAATCATAATTTATCAGTTAAAGCATTTTCATGTTCAGGAATTTTCAGGCGGAAAATTATCAATTATTGTTACGATTCTTTATTATTCTGTAAAAGACATATTTTTTAGTTGCTTATTTTGTTTGTGTCAGAATGTAAATACAACATTAGAAACACTTGTCGTTCGCTTTTGTTGTTAATGTGTAATGTAATTAGTATAAATCCGGCATGATTTCGTTGAAATATAAAAATATTTGTTACAAGTGAATTGTTTTTTATTTCGAACTCTCAATTTAAATATTGTCTTTTTACAAAAAATAAGGTAGTAGTTTATCAATAATTTGCTATATTTTGATATGGCTTTTCTAAAGGTACTAATTTCAAAGGGTTTTTCAATAAAATTGCTTTACTACTTTTGGGGCAATTAAATAAAATAAATTGCCAAAATGGCAATGACCCGTGCATACATTTTGTCTTTGATATATATTTCGAGAAGGTAGATGGGATTAAATCTTGAAATAATTACTGGCAGTTGTTTGTTTGTTATTCGTAAAGTTACCATCTGTAATTAATAGTAGACATTAATAAAGTTCTAAGTATATAAAGGATTTTTTTCAGTTTTGTATGGAGCCTCGGCTAGGACTTTGTACACCATACCATAGGCAAGCAAAAGATAAATATAATAACTGAAAACTAATTATATCGCATTAAGCTAACGCGTTTGATGGTAAAAAAGCATTATCTAGTCTTAAAATTATGCAACCCCGATTCAATATGGCGGTAAAACGTCACACTCACATTAAAAAAAATGTTGACATTGACAGATTATCATCAGTCGTCGATGTCATCGTTTTTTACAGAAACATTAATGTTTCCGAACGTGGTTGCCAGTGTGACCATGGATGGCAAAGAATTTTTATTTTAAAGTTTATTTCTGTACCATTTATTCAGAAAAACAATGAGAATTTTAATATTTTATATGACTTTACTATAATTATTTTTTACTATTAGTATGAATAGTGTACAAAGTCCTAGCCGAAAATGAAAAATGTCCTTTACAAACGACTGAAAATCTAAATTTGATTTTGGGTCGTCACGAAACAGCCCTACTTAAACAAGTAGTTGGCCATTTTGATATCATCGCAATAATAAAAAAGAGAGACATAATCCCCAAACTTATCTCGGAATGCTCCTACAAAGTATTACTTTTGGTCGTCGAGCAAATCTTTTAAGCGCAAACAGCGATTCTATTTTGAACAAATCGCTCAGACTTGTATCTTGAGATATTTCGTTCACTTGTTCAAAGGTCTTTTGTCCGATTGTAATTTCAACTTATGTTTTTAATAGTATTATGTCCTGTACCATTGATGAAGATATACCCGGAAAATTATTGTATCCTTTGTGTTCAGGCGAGCAAATGAAAAGGACTTTTGTCATACAATTGTTCTGATCCAGTGAGAACATGCTTTGTATTGTATCGTATGATCCAGCTTAATTGGAATAGATATTGATTTCAATGAATTTTATTTCTTTTTGTACGGTCAAGAAATTAAATTTCTAACACATCTAAGTTTAATATCGGACAGCAAACTGTCAGCTTAACAATGACAAGAATTAGAATTTTCGATCTTAATGCATTCCGAATGTCAAACAACATTCAACGAAATGGATAGTGAATTAAATTCCTTTACTGTACATGAAAATCGATGTATGTGATTTTCATTATAAATGGACAGCCATGAGTTGTATGGACGTAATCTATGGTAAAAATATCTAGTCACGAAAATTGTGTCTAATAAACACACAGCAGCTGGGAAACTCGTTATTTAGATAAATTAATTGTGTCTAAAGACTCTATCTTATTAAAAAGGAATGACGGAAAAACGCCAGCAATATTTTCTAGACTTTTGGCGGCAATTTCGGAGTCGCAACCAAAGCCTCCGCGTCGTGAGGTAAGACTTGCAATGTTGTAATAAAATTTCTTTTTTTATTTACAACATTGTAGCACTTATCTTTCATCGCACCTGATGTTAAGTGGTAGAGGCTGAAGGTGGAAGCGCTACCCCAGAATCCTCAATCACTGAGGAACTGCTATCTTATTATCTCTAACTGCCGGAACACAATAATGCTGAAACCAACATTGTTCTGGCGTCAGACTATGGTTGTAGCTAGCCAGGCTAAAAACAAGTCCTTCCACCAACCAAACCGAATACAATATGTACCCCCCACTAGAAATCTAACCCGAGACCTCTGGGTCTGTAGTCGCTGGTGTGAACCACTAGACCACAGAGGCGGTTAAAATAAATTTCACGTTTTGATTGACGTCACTGCTAGACGTACTAATGAGATAGAGCTCTAAAGGAAAAAGTAACCCTACAAAGGCATCACTAATTTATTTCCATTCACCGCAAAAACAAAATAGCACCAATAGACGAACACGTCACAATCCCGCCCGACCGTGTCACAAAAAATCATTAGCATAAAGGGACGGAAGTTAGCTACATCGAAATAAATACTTACGCGGCGGCTTCGTTATTCCATCCCCTAATTCCCGTGAGTTCGTGTGATTTCGGGGTGCGTTGCGAAATATTTAAGTCTCTTTTAAATGATCCTATTAACACTTGTGGTGAATGAGTCACGTGGGCGGGGCTTATAACGTGCTAATGTGTGAAGGTTTCAAACAAAGCTAATGGGAGGTATACTGATTTATTGTTTTTAATGTGGTTCAGCCGAAAGTAGTGTGGAAAGAGGTAAGTGTACAGGGTGGAATTATTTTTTGATACCTAGAGGGGAAGTAGGGGAGCGAGGGGCTTGTTGTAGCAGGGGTAAGTAGTAACAGGGCTTTTTCACTAGGAATTTAAACTTTATTAACGTATTTCTTCGACTCAATCCTACCGTAATACCGCGCCCCCCCTCGACATCACAGCCAGTGTTTTATATTATATCACCGGAAAATAACAAGAACTGCAAATTTATAAATTTCCTAATAAAGAATGACCACGAGATTATATTACACTATTAAATTATTAACCTATCACGTGTTCTACAGGACTTCCGCAAATTTGAAAATTTCTTAGGAAATTTATAAATTTGCGGTTCTTGTTATTTTCCGGTGACATATATATAGATAAAATTGGCAATATTCAGAATCCGATTCACCCGATTCCGGATACATAGCTCACAATCACGGCCAACACGATATAAACTTTAACCGCCTTACTAATGTTTTTATTTCATTGTAAAAATTATTAAAAAAGAAGTATTAGGGAAAATTGAACGGTCTCACAACTAGCTCCAATGGGACTCGAACCTATGACTTTTCACTGTCTGGCCAAATCTTCTAACCACTGAGCTACGGGGTCATTATTTGGATAATTGAGTCGACAGTGGTTAGAGCATTCGCCCGGACAGTGAAAATTTGTTTTTTTCTAATAGGTACCTACTAAGTTCATTTTCAATAATAAACATTGCATTGTGAATGTAAAAACGTAAAAATAATTTAAGCTCTTTTATGTTAATCGTACCTAAAAGGCAAAAGGCGCGTAGCTAAGTAAACATAAAATTAGCTTGAGGTTTTTTATTATAAATAAATACCTATATTTATTAACGATTCTACAATTATTTCGTGTCTGACAATCTAAGTATCACCTCAGAATCCGATTCACCCAATTGCGGATACGTTACTTACCACCAGGTTAAAGGCAAAATGATCTTTAACTTCTTTGATGACGTTTCAATTTCATTTTGCCAATGTTAACTCCACTATGTAAATCGTACTTAACAAGTTGAAAGGCGTCTAGCCCAGTAAACGTAACAATAGCTCATGATTCCCCGTCATCTGGATTGAAGACAACACTTTAATGAAAATGTCGGCGTCGCGAGATGTCACGGAATTTTCGCCCATCAAAGGGAATATTTGCAACAGCAGAAATCCATTTATAGGGAAAATAAATAAGTCTCACAAATAGGACAGTTCGCTTGTTAAATTTCTCGTGCAATTTTTTCTTGTACACTTTTCCTAGTTTTCTTGATGTTTTTTTTTGTTACGGTAAAAAGTGGTCAGTTATTTCAAGCATGAGCTAATTAAATACAAGCAACAATGTGTTACTTTTAGTTGGTAACATCATAGTACTTTCAAAGCTATAAAGCTTTTGTGATTTTCATATATTTATTTTATCAATATTATTTTCTTTCATTCGCATTTTGATCACACTGTTGGTACCGCGCCCCGTTCGCGTAGCGTTTGATAGTGCGGGATTTCAAAGTATGCGCGTATATACATCAAGTTGTAATAGGAAACACGCGTACCGCCAGTTGCAGAAAGCTCCATTAGCTAATGTTTCATCTTTAAAAATATAATTTCAACTATTGCCGTCACTTATTTTCTTGACAACTAAAAAGTGACTGCAATAAATGAAGCATTAATTTTAATGGAGCTTTCTGTAGCTGGAGGCTAGTCCAACATACTGAACACGCGATGTAGCGCGGCAGCGCAGTATGAAGATTTGCGCTCCGCGACGCGTCGCGACGACGCAGCGACGTGGCGTGTTACCAGTGTTGTATGAGATAAAGTGACAGCGTTCCTTGCCGTGTCACTCCCGCTTTGCAAACGCGTCGGTCTGTAAAAGCATAATAAACCTCAAATATTTAATAAGTAAAAATAGAAAAATGGAAAATAAAGTATTTAGAAAAAATCGACCCGTCTCACGGTTCTCAAGTAAAAATATCTCACGAGATATATGCGTTCATCAATACGAACAAATTTAGAAGGGGCCGCCATGAAATTGAAAAGAAAACCGCTGTTTCATACGAAAGTAAAATCACCTAAACCAAAATGTTTGAAACAGCTGATTTTTTTCATGATTTCATTGAAAAAATCGTAAGGTGTAGCTTATTTATGCTATGGTTGCAAAGAATATCATATACACTAACGTGTCAAAACCAACGAGCTGATAATTATCTATTTTACACATGTCATATTTGTTTAGAGTGGGGGTCGACGCTATGGCTACTATGGCTTACTAAAACTATACCTACTAAAACTTACAAATTAGTAGGTACCACTGCATCATCGGATCTGTCGAAAATGCCGTGACATATTGTCAGTATTATAATTTCGGTGTGTGATTTAATTGCTATAAAATAGTCGTTTACTGAACAGTAATATGACTAGGAAATATAATTCACTTGTCTGTCGCTCCAATTTCCAAAACATAAACAAAACAATATCGAATAAATGCAAAATTCAATAACAATAGCGGGTAAATTGAATGAAAACTGTGAGCCTAGTAGCTACCGTTTCATTTATTTCATCGATTTAATACAAAACACACAATTTTGTTTTGTGAAGTGATGCAACTCTAATTTTATATTTTATAATTTATATTTTAGGCTGTATTGAATTTTATTGCATAGTTTTCGAAGAAAACCGTTTCAATTGAGCTCAATTTTAGTAAATTACGAGCTACATACCCCTTAACTTAAAACAATTATGTTTTAGTGATTATTCGTATGTTCGGGCCCAATTTTTTTTGTCTTTTTTAAAATATATTTTTCTGCCAAAATAGCTCAAATTCGTTAAAAAGCGAAGAAGTGACATTGGTACACACAAATAAGAACACTCTTCGATAAGTTTTAGTGAGTATGAAAACGTTTAATATATATTTTACCTATATTACCGTAAAATATCGAAAATTTTAAGGAATGTAAAAATATTTTTTTCAAATTAATGCTGGGTTTCCGTATTATTCTAAGGGGTTTAACCTACAGCGTTGAAAAGTAATAACAAAATTCGACAAGTGTCGTAATCCCTTCGGTAGCTTAGTTGGTCAGAGCATCGGGCCGGATTCCCGGGGGTGCGAATCGCGCTTGAAAGTTACTTGAAGGGCTGGTGGTTTTTTACTATCAAAATGCTTCCTTTACTTACAGAATAGCATTGTGAATACAAAAAAAAAAAAAATATTATTCTATTTTGCACAAATGTCTGTTTGAGTGTGTGTTGTGTTGTGGTTACGCGACAAGACATTTTAGTATTCTTACTGGGACGTTTTAGAAATCAGTTTGACGTAATGTGCGTAGGTTTTGTGTGTAGTGCCAAGGAATATGAAATTGTCGGTGCTGACAGGCGTAAATGGCGAAGCTGAACTCGGTAAGTAGGCTTTCGATGTTTTGATTCGCAGTAAAACTTAAGCCCTATGGGAAGCAAAATGTAACGCGAAGAATTTTGTTCAATATTTTTTATTCCTGGGTTCCTACCTAGAGCTACCGGAACTATGAATATTCGTACTACGTTTTTTGACAATATTTTTCACCGTTAATTCAACATTTGTTTCCAGCTCTGCATTACTGCTGCATTGTGCACCTGCAATACCGTTTCAATAAAAAAGCGAGCTTACATTTATGGTGAATGCTTCACCTGTACCGTAACCTGTATGTGCTGCCCTCATACAATAACACTTATGGTAAAAGATGTTCTAGTTATTTGTTACCTGCCTTGTTAAATGACCTGCAAACGGACTTAGTTAATGAAATCCTCGATGCACCGGAGAAATTAAAAAAAACATTTAAAAAAATCTTTTTATCATTGTGTCAGTGACTGATGGCAGCAATACATAAACCCCTTGCGGTTTCTCTTGCTGCAATTAAATATAAATTTGAAATTGTTTTTTGTAAATTTAGAAAATAAATAAAAAAAAAACCTAATACGATTTTCGTATTGCAATAAAATAGCAAAGGAATCGGGAAGATACGTAGTGTGACATATGTCGGGTTTCTCGAGAGAGGAGTGGCCGTGCCATTGCCAGCGCGAGTATAAGTGAGCGTGTAGGTTACGTAGTAACTATTTAGTAATCTGTGGTGTAGGCGAGTGTGTTCCCGCTAGGGCAAATATTCGCGGCAACTTGATCAGTGGAGCATAGTTTGGCCGCGACATTATGCACTGCCGACTGTAAAAAATCCATTAAAATTGGAACTGGGTCCCGATCGCGGTAATTCTATGACGCATTAGTCAAGTGTACGTGCAGTTGAAGTGCAGTTGACGTGCAAAACCGTTTTTGAAAACACGCGGCTTTGACAGTGCGACAACGTTTTCTGTTCCGGTGATTATCTTTGGAACTAAAACTGTTTTCATACGACAGTCTATTTTGACAGCTAATTTCGTATTGCAAGTGGTTCCTCTGTCACGGATGTCACCGGATCAGACAGGATTGTAGGACTATAGGTTTGCGTGACGTGTGCGTCGTTATGTCATTACGGCAATACGAAGTCAAACGTCAAGACCCAAACGCGATGAAGACGCGCTGCATAGAATTACGGCGATTGGCCCGCTGAACTTTATTAAAACCTAAGCATACCGACTTATCTTTTCAAGTTATAAAATAATCATATCTAATTTATACTCCGTCTGCTGCTAAGTGGTCATGTTCTAGGCCCTGTGTTTGGTCTAGGTTTGTGTTTGAATAAATATACAATCAAAGTGAGTTGTTCCATATTTATGTTGAATAAATTAGCATTTTACTACAAAGCTAATCATTACGAAATAAATTGTTAATTAATTTTTTTTCCAGTTTAAAAAGAATATTTCAGGTTATAAACGTAATAGCATTTTTTATTATTCTACATTTAAAAATTATGTAAAACGTGTAGGTACTGTTATTATTTAACGTCTATGTGTGTAACTTGGGTTAATGTTTAGGGTCCAAAATAAACTATTATGAAAAACGGGTCCTAATTTTTTATCATATTCATTTGTTTCCAAGTATTCCGAGTTCGTTTTAATACGTAGTAAAACTCCCGTATTTTGTAATAGTAAGTTATTATGACCACGTAAGTTTCAAAAGTTAAAAGTTAATACCTTAGTAATATTTCAAATTAAAAACCAACTAAATTAAAATACCAAAGAAGGGACTAACAATTCATCAATTTGGTCGTTGTAAAACCATTTAAACGGAATAATATTTATCTAGGTTTTTTTAAATAAAATATTTAGAGGTTTAACCACACCGTCGTTAAAATAAAACAAAGCGTCACTTCCACAGCACTATGGCCCAGTTTTATACGTTTTTTATTCAAATCGACACGGACCGACCGACGGAACGTAAAACTGATACTGAGTTCAGTGCTGAGCATACAGATAGGGCGGCACGAATGGTCAAATAATCTGATTATTGGGGGAGTCGTGTTTTGTCACGCAATATTGCTGCAAGATAAGTTTTACTAGCACCCTCGTCACTATTCGTCGGTACTACAGCTGGAAGTGGGTAGTACGTTTTAGAGCCTCTTTTATTTTTCTTTCACGTTCATTAGAGTTTGGAATATGGAAGAACAGTTAAGACCTGGGTTCCTACCATCAACTCTTATTGCGGTTTTGTTTAGGACCTAAACTGATCGGCTTCGCTTATTCGTACCACGACAGCATTATATCAATGACATTTCACAGCCGCTAAGCTGGCATGTAGGCTTATTTGACTTATAACTCGGCCAAGCTAACATGACACCTGCAGGTTATACCCGTCCCTCTCACTCTCCGGGCCTGACAGAATCGAGTGAAAGAGACGGGTAGAAGAAATAAGGACACAAATCGTTCGGTCACTCACATTTAGCAATTCATTTGCGATCCAGTTTTTAGAAGGTCAGAGTACGAAAGAAAGCAATTCATTTTAGGAACCTATTCTGCATCGCGCTATTTTTGAATCGCTGTCTTAAAGTTGATGGTAGGCACCCTGGTTTCTATATTTAAAAAACGATCAATGTATGCTTACTAATGGTAGTTTTAGCTACGAGGCGTAAGCTAAAACCGTTTCTATATAAAACATATCCTATGGCACTTTCTCTAAGCTGCCAGAACACAATTATTTTTTTACAACGGGGCAGCACTTAGCCTACATCACACCTGATGTTAAGTGGTGATAAGGCTGAAGTGGTAGCGCACTACTCCAGGAATCCTCAATCACTGAGAAACTGGCTATCTTGTCTATAGCTGCCGGAACATAATGATGCTGAAAACATCATTGTTATGGCGTCTGACTTATATAGATGATGCCAGGCGGACTTCGAGCAAGTCCTGCCACCAACCAAACCGAATAAAATGCGTACCCCCACTGGGAATCGAACCCGGGACCTCTGGGTCAGAAATCGGTGGTGCGTACCACTAAACCACAGAGGTGACTAAAATGAATACAATGCTGAAAAAGTCGTTGTTATGGCTTCAGACTTACATAAAGATGGTGGTAGCTAGCCATGCGGACAACCAAACCGAATACAATATGTACAGTCATGTCATGATCAAAAATAATGCCTATACAACATTGTATGTATGTAATGTGATATTGTTGGAATTGGATAATATTTGAGTTCAAAATGAACCTATTAACTGAAAATATCTTTGAATGTTTTTTTTTTTTTTTTATTGTACTTACCTTTTTGAGGTCGGTGCCAGCCAGGAGCAAGAAAAAGCTAGAAAAAGGCACCAATCTCAAAAAGATAGGCACCTATCACTTTATAGAATTTATTTATTTCCTTTTCAGTTGACAGGTTTTTTTTGAAGACGGATAATTTTTTTAAATTATTCATTTATTAGTGTTTCAATAATGCTACAAAACAAATAATTAAATATTTTTTCAGTCGTAGCAACTGAAACCATCTCATATAGCGTCAGATTCAGCTATATCGCTAGGTGATATGAGACCGGTCTCACAAAGGACGTAATTTGCCGCAGATGACGCCCAAACAATTGTGTTATCCAGTACACTTTTACAAAATAAAGTCTTCTCATGATACATTTCTAAAAATAAAATGTGCAGAAGCGCTGAAAGTAATATGAAAAGAAGTTATTTTCATTTACATTGCTTCTAAGTTAATAAAAGTAGCCTAAATATATTGGTTTGTCACATTGCATGTCCTCGTTGTCCACTCGGACGAAACCGCGGGCTATCAAAAGTAAATAATAGTAGATTGTATTACAAGGGAGCAAAATAACATATTTACGGCGAGGGCGCTATTTTGAATCCAGAGCGCAGTGAAGGAGCGAGGGATTCTAAAGTAGAATCCTGAACGCAGCGAGGGATTCAATATACGTCGCCCGAGATGAAAATAATTTTGCGGCCGAGTAATACACTCTACTTTTCATTTCGAATATAAGGAAAGTCAATACACTCTGCTTTTCATCCCCCTCTATAAGAAAAGCAATAAAGACAACTAAAACTATCTAGAAAAATAGAAGAAAGTTGGCGGGGGGCTTCGCTTTCTCTGTTTTTTCTATAATAGGTATATAAAAGAATTGAAGTTTTGAAATAACAAAAAAAAAATTAAAACAAAAAAAAATTTTTTTTATGTCTATCGGATGCCTCCTAACTATCTCCGGAGTACCATAGGGGGTTGAAAATTTTGTTAGATTTTAGCTACGCTACGAGTGGCACCGTTTTTGAGATATTCTCGTTTTTATAAAATTCTTTTTTTTTTTAATTTGCTAGTCCCGTCCCCATGCAAAATTAGTAGAAATTTTTTTCATTGCCGATGAGGTACCTAACTCTATGGTTGACTGTAACCAAATTCAGTTCTTTTCTTAAAATTCATTTCCACCCTAGGGTGAAACGGATAGTTTTGGACCCGCTGTTCAGTTTAAATATACATCACTTTCCGAATCTGAGAGATGAAAAAGATATTTTTGTAATGTACATAGAAGCACCGAATCTATATATTTAAATGATTTGCTCATTCAATTCCCTAACAAACTTGTCTTTTTTATCTAGGTAAGTAGGTTATGTTGTCTTGCTCTAGTTGTTTTTTTATACATAATATTATCATAATTATACATACCTATTTACAAAAAGCAATAGATATACACAGTTGCTTGGCGAAGCAAACACTGCGAGTCGAACGCAAAGCAAAAACTACCAATCTTTACTGGAAACATCAAGCCTCTATTTGAGAACCGATGTATAGATTAAATTAGAAATAAATAATGGATATATAAATATGGATAGATAAAATAGAAAAATTATCAACATATAGTAAACTATGAGCACACATCGGAATCCCAAAATTTCAAGTTTGTAGTTTATTTATTTTCGAAGTTATGAGAAAGCTTAGTTCTGCTAATTCGACACTGACTCACTAACTGACTCACTGATCAATAAAATAGAACTATAAGATTTTAAACTTTCGCGTTCCATTATAATTATAAACAAGACTCAACGCGACATTTATTATGAAGTACATATTATTATGTACTTACAGCCTGACGTTTCGGCTGTGTTGCTACAACCCTGGTCACAAGCAGATATGAGTCTTCATAATAAATGTCGCGTTGAGTCCCGTTACTCTTGTTTAAAATAGAACTAGTACTTTCCATAAACCTGGATACCAGGAATTTTGGTACAGGGATAGGATTTAACGCCCATATACAGGGAAAACTATCAAAACTAGGATCATGGAAAATCCTGAGTAGCTAATGACCCTGAGGAGAAACCTTAACAGACCAGCTAAACAATATGTTGTCTTCAGAAAGTATATTCAGCGTGGTTGGATCTTTCTTTTGAAATACAAAAATTTGGGATATAATAACAAATTTCTCGCAATCACACTAATTTCAACCCACTGTCAATTTTAACACTACTTTACATATTAATTTAGATTTACGTTCCAAGATGGCACTATGCGCAGCTGGCTGCTGCTATGTAGTTGCTTCTTGCACGAGGTGTACTTAATTATTATTTACTAGCCGACCCAGCGCGACTTCGTTCCCGTGGCCCTACCCGTACTCTACCCTTACCCTACCCTACCCCTACCCCTACCCTACCTCTACCCTACCCCTACCCTACCCCCTACCCTACCCCTACCCTACCCCTACCCTACCCCTACCCTACCCTACCCTACTTCTACTCTACCCCTACTTAAGGGAAGGAGGGCTTCCCCTATTTTCTCACCGTTAAAACCTTCCTTAGACTTCCACGAACATTTCAAGACCAAAATTAGCCAAATCGGTCCAGCCGTTCATGCGTGATGGCGTGACCAAGGGAAATAGGGATTCATTTTTATATATATAGATTATAATAGATCAGATTTAAGTCCCCAGATGGTACTATGCACCGCAACTGTCTCGCGCTTTGGAGTTGCGTCTTGCACTCAATATGGTTTCCGAGTTCTGTTAAATTCTGTTAATTTTTATAGTTAGATCTTATCTGACTTCGTCGTTGACTGGTGTCTACCAACATGTAAGAATGCTTTAAGAATGTTCAACTTCCAAGTTACGTAAAATCTTACTATATCAATAAAGAAATCGCAGTAAGGAATATTAGGATTATTAGGCTTGGCTTTACTGAAAGATTTCATTACTCCGACTTTTTATAGAGAAATAAGCAGCTCTAGCGAGATTTTTCCGTATTTTTACAGGATGTTTTTGGTAGGATAGTTTTACTTTGATATCTTCAAGTTTATATGATCGAAGCTAGATCTATTCCAAATATAAGGAGACTATTCCACTGCTTATTGCCAGACAAGACTACCTATTGGTTTCGGATAAATAAGGCATCTTAATATAGATATTAAATGCTTACTGAACTGTATACACTGAAATAACATCATTTACCAACTCCATCAACGTTTAATAATGCCTTAATAAATCGCTTTAAATGATTTCATAAAATTAATTAACGGCCAAAACAAATGTGAGTCTAAAAAGATAAATAGTAAACATAGATATATGAGTGGTATATAAACATCAACACTTTATAGTTATCTTTGTTTGTAATAATGTTAAAAATATAAATATAAATTCGATTACTTAAACTTTTTCTTCGATATCAGTTTCAAAGAACTAAAAATCCTATAACAATAACAAGGTTTTGAATAGATAATCTTGCTTTGATATCAATATTCAAATAGGTAATACAAAACCCAAAAAATAACAAGGTCGCGAACTGTTAACCTCTTTCTATGATATCGGTTTAAGACTAATAATTCAAACCCCAAAAAAACTAACAAGGTTTGTAATAGAACTTTAACTTAAATTGGGAGCGTCTAGGCAGGCTGCAAACAAAAAATTAAGTCAAAACAAAACCATTTAAAGTCGGAAAAAGAAAAAATCCGCTCAGCCCCTTTGTTTCATCCATCCGTTCAGAACTCAATTAAGGACGTGTTATACTATTTTGTTATAATAAGGCTCGCTATCTCCGACTGAATAAGAAATGAGTTACATTAACGAATTTCTTTTATTTGTAAGTCTAGACATGATTTTCTTATATTCTTTTAACATTCTCGTCTTGTGCGCGATAGTTAATGACGTGGATTTATTATTTATGAAATAGTTATTGCATTCGGTTTAAGGTTTTGAATGATATTATTCATTAATGCTAGATGCTTTTCGGAACTTTGTCCACATAGACTATGTACGTACGTGTAATAATAATAAATAATAGTCTTGAAATATATTTAAAGGATAATTGAAGTGACAATACCTCATATCTGTGGATATACAATTTTAGAGAAGATAAGAGATGTTGCTATAAAACATACGTAAATATTTACTAGTTCATATAGCACTTATTTCCTGAGTTTTAATAGCTCTTTAAAGGAAAATTTCAGATAGAAAAAATATTTTAAAGTATACGCGAAATTGAATTTTAAGTCTATTACATTTAAAATAACATATCGTCAAAATTGGTAGTTAGGAGGTATTGTTACTTCATCGACGAATATGGAAAGTGAGTTATATAATATAAACACTATACGATACATATAAAGTTGGTATCATCATCATCATCATCATCATGTCGCCGAGCGACGCCCACTGCTGGGCTAGAAATATGTAACAAACATACAAACATCGAAATAACTAAACTTTCACATTTAAAATATTAGAAATCTTTATATGTACCTACCGCGAAAGAATTGGTAAGTATATTAGCATCATTTGGTTTATGTTTGATTTGGCTCCATGGAAGATTCAATGTACCTACGTACAATGTAATGTACGTATGTAATGGACGTATTTACGATAGTTTATTAGAAAAAAAATGTTCAAGACCACTGTTTCTATTTCATTGTTGGTACCTACTTTATATTTTTATTAGTAGGATGTTTTGGCGATCAAGTTCATGACCTAAGTCACAGATAGCTTTTAGAACTATAATAAAACATTATGCTTTCACAGAGCGACCTCCAAGCAGCATGGAGCAAAGCCCTCTTTTTGTAACAGGCTGTGTGAAAAAATGTCCCCTCACCGTATCACCTATATAAGAGGTTGATCAATAGCCAGTGGTCACGCGGGGGCAACACGCGATTTCCCTTCTGACACCTCCTAGTTGATTATCCACATAAAAATACCGCCGTGCCTCTTCATTAGCTGATCGGATACCTTATTTATTTTATTTTACTACGGACCTCATTGGCACTATGTAGGTTACAGAAAGCTTCTTCTGTTTTCTGATTTTATTTTTATATTTGATGACATCAGTGCCTTAAAAAACAACTATTTTATTACAGACCTACATAACTCAATAATGCGGACTACAGCAACACCTCTTTAGATCACCTCGATCCGTTGATCCGCTTTGACGTGAAATACTGACAAATAAACATACACACTTTCACATTTCTAATTTTTTTTAATAACATTAGTATGGATTTTTATAAATTCAGTGCCTTACGTTATCTTATTTATTGATACAAAGATTACAGCAAATCTATTTAAAAAAAAACTAAATATCACCGGGCCTCTTTATAGGCAGATCGGATACCTCATTTATGCGTTAACAAAATAACGTTATAACGTTAAACCTAAAATAATTTGGTCTACACGCACACATGAAACACGCAATTTAAAGAATGTTTATATTTTATAAATGAGCATTCCATTGTGGGTATCTACCTATATCTAACGAAAAGTATAAAATATAATTACTCGAATGTTGCTTCGCTGGAAACACATCCCAGATTATCCTTATATCGCATTCAGCGAGGCTTTCGCCAGCTGAAAAAAAACAGAATTCCGAGAGGCATAAAAACTTTTTAAAGAGCATCACGGATGATAAATACATTTCCATTTCTGTAATATTATTTTAAGCAAAGCTTTAATTTTAATGAGTGTTTTGTTAAAAACTGTTCCTTTTATCAAGTGATAGTGAAATTATGTTGTAATGCAAAGCTGTTTTTGTTAAATAATTATTTCCGAAGAAAATAAACATGTCCAACCAGCACATGAAAAGTTTATAAAAACAACGAACATCAACAATAAAATAAAGACAAACAATTATGTTAGAAATCTGAAATTATGAAGATAAACAGTTTTGATTTAGAGCTCTATCTCATTGAGATTCCATGGCGATATGACGCTAGCACTCGACGCCAATCAAACCAGGGTGCCTACCATCAACTTTCAGCGATTCAAAACTAGCGCGATCCAGAATAGGTTCCTAAAATGAATTGCTTTCTTTCGTACTATGATCTTCTAAAAACTGGATCGCAAATGAATTGCTGGATGTGAATGACCGAACGATTTATGACCTTATTTCTTCTACCCATCTCTTTTACTCGATTCTGTCATGCCCGGAGAGTGAGAGGGACGGGAATAACCTGCAGGTGTCATGTTAGCTTGGCCGAGTTATAAGTCAATTAAGAGTTCATGACAGCTTAGCGACTGTGAAATGTCATTGAATGATCACTGAATCGCTGTCATTGATATTAAGCTGTCGTGGTACGAATAAGCGAAGCAGGGTGCCTACCATCAACTTTAAGACAGCGATTCAAAATTAGCGCGATGCAGAATAGGTTCCTAAAATGAATTGCTTTCTTTCGTACTCTGACCTTCTAAAAACTGGATCGCAAATGAATTGCTAAATGTGAATGACCGAACGATTTGTGTCCTTATTTCTTCTACCCGTCTCTTTCACTCGATTCTTTCATGCCCGGAGAGTGAAAGGGACGGGTATAACCTGCAGGTGTCATGTTAACTTTGCCGAGTTATAAGTCAAATAAGAGTTGATGACAGCTCAGCGGCTGTGAAATGTCATTGAATGATCACTGAATCGCTGTCATTGATATTAAGCTGTCGTGGTACGAATAAGCGTAGCAGATCAGTTTAGGTTCCTAAACAAAACCGCAATAAGAGTTGATGGTAGGCACCCAGATCAGTTTAGGTCCTAATCCGCATGCAATAAGAGTTGATGGTACGCACCCAGGGATGTCACACTTTGCGGCATGGTTGCGACGCCAAACAGTCAAAAAGCCAAGCCAGCCAAGAAATGCTACTGCCATCGCTGCTATGGGGTCCCAATGAGATAGAGTCTTAGACTAGGTAGACAACTGGTTTTTAAATCCGAAATATTAGATTTCATGTCCCGCCTGCGCCATAAGACACAGCATAAAAATAAATAAATAAGACTTTTAATAATACAAATAGATTTAGTTTACTTAAACATAATCTTAACTTATTATTGTTAAACTTTTTCAGTCGCTAGTGCTATTAGTGAAATACTAAAATGTTCGTTATTTACGTGACAATTAAGCACTAAAGTTTCGGTGAGATTGGTCTCATGGGTACAACAACATAGGAGACAATTTTTTATACCATCTTTAACTCAAAGCCTTCAATTTAAAAGGAAAACTCTTCGGATAGTAATTACTGACTGAACTAAAAAAAAACTCGTGCTCTGTAAACTGATTACTGAGTATCTAATGACGTCACAGACTACACCAGATACACTTTAATGATCATTAGTTGAGGATATATCGGTCACGGGTTTAGGTTAAAGCTCTGAACAGACAGGCGCAGTCACGCGTCTGGGGAGCGGGAGTAACGCGGTAACGTTGGTCGGGTGTCGCGCGACAGAGACGCTTGCACTTTATATCTACAACCTCCTCATACAACTAAAGGTCCCCACAGAGTCCACAGACTGTCAGCCCGGCAGAAAGCAACGGTCTGTCAGTTGGTCGCAATCGGCCATGATATTCGGTTCTTGTGTATAATACTGTGAGTGTGTGGCCGTTTGCGGCCAACTGACAGACCGTTGCCTGCTGGCAAACTGATAGTCAGCGTGACCATTTAGCAATCACGCCGCAAAAACTCCGCGTCGCGGCGTCCGCCGCGCGATTGACGCTCCCGCTTGCAGCCGCTTGATCGCGTCTCTTTGGTCAGAGCTTTAAGTACTATCATTTTTGGAGAATTCAGTTTTATGATATTCTCCTGTATACCCAATATTGATTGATTGTCCCTATTTTATAAAATTCAACTTAAATAAGAAAAACATTTTTTTTTGTACTATGTTTCAGTGGCAGCCCGTTAGTTTTGTTCACGATCACGATACTAAAATGGGACATTCGAAAGATATAGTTATTCTTAATTGTAATTATTCCCTACAGATTACTGTTAACAGACCCGTAGACAAAAAAAGACACGTCACACAACTAGCTCCGATGGCTAACAGCGCGTAAAGAAGTATTTGTTTGAGACGCGTCTACAAACGAATCCGTAGCTCTGTGGTTAGAGCATTCGCCCGGACAGTGAAAGTTCATGGGTTCGAGTTCCATCAGAGCTAGTTGTGATGTAGTGTGTGTACACCTATATGCACACACGCATCTCTCTCTAATTATGTAAACAATATATTCCTTAATTAAATCGCATTTAACCGCAGTCAGTTGTATCATTTGCATGTCCCGAACGGCCAACATTGCATGGCGACCCTGCCAGTGCTGCCTATCGGCGGCGCTGCGCAGATGGTGATAAAAAAAAGTAAAAGTACAAAAACAAAATTGGTAAATCAGTGAAAAAGACACTTATAAATAAATTTTCTAAATATGGACAATAATAGTGAAAATATGTGTTCACCTCATTGCGTAATTTAAAAAGTGAGAAAAGGACTTGAACTAAATATTAAGAAATGTTTTAAATAAATAATGTAGTCATTAATCAATAATAATAGTAAAGCTAAAAGTAAATTCTGCAAATAAAAATGGTAGGAAAGTTAATTATGAACTCTCAAAATTAAAATGTGAAGAAAGTGTTCGTTGCCGTTGCTGGATTATTGCTGAGGTGATGACCCTAGCAGGGTGCCGGGAGATGTTGGGGTCGGAAGTGGATGCAGCAGGGAGCTGGTCATTCAGTAATTTATGGCCATTCGGTGGATAACGCAGGAAACGAGGAAATTCAAAATTTTACGTCATGGACATTGTGGTTTGAAAGTGAGAAATATAATATATATTTACAATTTATTTAATTTTACTGAACGAGGAGTTTGATAATTTTATGTTACCTACCTGGGTTACAACTCCTGACCTTTTATTGATAGTTCAATGTTAGTTTTTATACCTTAATCTTTACATGTTTTTTTGGAGCATTAAAATGAAATAAATTTTAGAAAAAATAATAGTTTGCATTGCAATTTTTACATTGAAGGATTTATGACTAGCATATTTTATTTAAGTGAATGTTTAATCCAAGTTTTTATATTAAATAATAATTGTTGTTAATGGGTACCCAACAACAAAATAGATTTTATTAAAATGTATAAGGTGTAACAGAACTAAAAAATTAAATAGTAATAAAAAAAAATCGTTTACTAATACTTCTTACATCAAATGTTTTAAAATTTTCCGTCAATAATTTTGATAAGTATGTTTGTTGACATAAGCAAAAAATTGTAACTTGAAATATTAAGTTCCTACTTATTCTTCTTTTCTCTCTTTTTCTTTAACTTATGTTATAACTTTGGAAAAAATGTAACATTTTAATATTATCATTTTTTTCTTTAAGGGGGGAGGTGTAGTGTGTGTACACCTATATGCACACACGCATCTCTCTAATTATATAAACAATATATTCCTTAATTAAATCGCATTTAACCGCAGTCAGTTGTATCATTTGCATGTCCCGAACGGCCAACATTGCAGTGAGACGGGTAGATTTTTTCTAATAGGTTCTTCATTTTCAATATTTGCATAATTTTTTATTATGCTTAATTTATTTCCTGATTATATTATTAAACCATAAATATCGAAGAACCAAAATGTTCACTTACTTGGTAATAACCCACCTACACGTAATGTGAGTTAAGGAGTCAACCCACTTGCGTATTTTACAAACTGTGACCTATTTAACAAGTAAGCATGCGTGTAATGACTTAGCACCATTACACCCCAAAGACAATTTCGTCAACTCCGCTAATGCGCGGAGACAGAGATCACACGATCATTAAGATCTGGGAGCAACCTCAGACGAGCGAGCTTACTTCGCTACTCTTTTGTGAGCTTTTATAATTAATAGACTTAATATTTCATACACTCGCAATGGATTTTCGCTAATTTTCTCCTCGACGATACGCAGGTATTCCTCAAGATTACTCCGGGCTTAGCGTGAGAACCATCAGTCAAGATTAAGAAGCAGAAATGGCGTGCCCCCTAAAAGCTTCACCTTGTTTTAGTCTTCTCATTAACGCACCTAACTTCGTTAACATTAAAAGTCATTTAACCCGTAAATGTGTTTTATCAAAGTTAGCTGCTTAAAATTAAATGATATTAAACTTTTCCTTTCATTGAAATTAATTCGAGTGAGATATAATTTTTTAAAGGTTGAAACCTGTTTTGATGAACGGATTAGCTAAACGCTTGTAGGTAGTTTTATATTTTTGATGACAATATTTTTAGTTATTATTTAACTTTGCTGCATTTCTATGGGAAAACGTAGTCACATAAAGACAGACCAATACGCAACCAGTAGTAAAGATAACTTTTAAAACTAAATCATTTTATTTTAGGTCAATTACTTATTATTTTCTTCTTGTTTAAAATTTGTTTTGTAACAGCTTCGATCAACAATAACACCTTGTTGATCGAAGAGTCACAATCAGATTTAATCAAAGATTCAGCCGCATTTCTATATAAACTCCGTCAAAAGCAGCCAAGAATAAAAAACATAAAAAACGATTTACTATCGCAGATTAATTTCAAAAACTTCGTACAATTTTTAAAAGTTATCTAGAGAGATCCTCTCTTTCAAGAAAATTACGTGTGTAAATGAGGTGATGATGATGATTTTATTTCATTGTGAATTCAAAAAGTAAAGAAAAGACACTGCCCCGACAAGATAGAATTGAGAGTGTTGGCTTGTTATTTTAGATTGTAAACAAGAACATAATAAAATTAATGAAATATAAATATTTTTGGCAAAAGCCTAATAAATCTAAGCCTATTTAATACAATTATTAAGTTATGTAACACAGCTGAAATAGTTGCTTAATTATTAAGATGTATAAAATATGAAGAATTACTTACTATGATTTTTGACAAAAACAAAGATTGGACTTACAGATAAAAATAGAAAAAATATCAAAAATAAAAGTAAAAAAAAACTTCTTACAGATAAAACTAACAGATATATAACTATCAACAGTTTGCACATTACTCTTCACATCAACAATACATAAATAACCCTAAACACAATACACTCCTTTTTTGGCAGTCGTGTAAAAATACTAATCCATCAGCATCAAAATTGATATTGCTCCTATGAAACACAATTGAAAGCTAAATATTACATTTTCGAACTGCAATCAGTTTTACCAACAGGGGTAATGGAGTCGTCAAATATTCACCTCTACTTGTAAACTATAACAAAGAGCGGAATTCTGTGGCATTCCGTTTACAGAAAATAATGATATGTTTATGTAAAGAATTTGATCGTTTAATTGGCAGAATTTCATTGTATTTTTATGCTTGTCGAACTTTGCAATGAATCAAGTTTTCATTATTGAATTAAATTATAAATCAAACCTATTTCAGATGTTTTTACAGTTTTGTAATAGTGTTTGTTTTTATCCGAAAAGCATTCTATTATATTTTGTAGTGCATGCTAAAAACACTGTCAATTTTATACCAGCCGGAGTTATTATTTTGATTTCTAATGTCAGTTTGATAGACGGTTCGATTATAACACTTCTAAACTTTACATTAATAACCAACTCTAACCAGAAAAAAACAAACAAAAATGTGTTTAAAATTAAGTAATTTCATTTCAAATTTTACCTTAATTTATTTTGAGAGAGGTTTGCAAAGATCCTGGCTAATTGTTTATGTACATAATTCGTTACAGTTATCCATCAGTTGTCAGTACACACTAAAACCTTCAACTCCTTGGTTTTGTCTTTTATCGGGAACGTTTTAAGTAAGTGGCACTTACCAAACCACCTTATCTACCCTTCGAATATATTTATCTGGAATACCATAAAACCAAATCTGGTGTCCAAAATCGTCACGCAACGGAAAGCCTTGTGCGATGGATTCTTTGATAAGATAAGAAAGGAATTAAAGGACACTTCGCTATGGAAACAATCAAATAGTATTATTAGTCTTGCTTAGAGCCTGGGCGCACTTGTGATTTTTAGTCGACCGATAGTTTAGTCGGTATCGTAAGACGATCGTGATTAAACTGTCGGCCGATAGTTGGGCGATAGTTTAGTTGAATGCAGCGCGCGCTCTCACATAGTCCTTCATGCACATTACCGACCGGCCGATAGTTGTGCTGTGCGATAGTTTGATCGAACAACTATCAGCCGATAGTTTGATCGGTCGATTTATAATCGTCAGTGCGAGCACTGCCATTTATGGGCGTTTGTGCACTACCACTGAATTTTACCGATCCGGAAAAAAACGGATGCTTGTATTTAAATAATTAATCATTTATATTAGTAATTAATTAAATACAAGCATCCGTTTTTTTCCGGATCGGTAAAATTCAGTGGTAGTGCACAGACGGCCTAACTCTATACTGAATCCGAGAACGATCAAACTATCGCCCGATTAAAAATCACAAGTTGGCTCCTGGTGATATTCGTATGATGCAATTTTATGTGTGTTATTTAGAACTAGCTGTTGCCCGCGACTTCGTACGCACGGTAAAGTGACTTTTGTATTTGTTTATTTTATGTGTAATCTACACTTCCTTCCAGTGACCGCAAGGTATTATGTGTGTGTATATGGGTGTAGGTCTCGGAAGCGCGGGATTCAGTGTTGCGCTCGCGATTGCTTGTTAACCGAGCTTCACGGTCCTCATCGGTTTCAAAAGCACGAAGTAACCTCATCCTCTTAGCTGACCTAGAGCCTTGCGATAAATTACTATTTTTTTTCTAGGTATTTCAAATAACAATAATCGTAATCAAATCACAATAATCAATGTCCGTTTTCCAACAATTCAAATTGATCTACAAATCAATAAATCGAAATCTAATTCAAGTATAGTTTACGTATTTTTAATTCATTAAAATCACAATAACTGAGTTTTCTCAGGGTGTCAGCCGTCAAAAGTAAGCATTTTAATATAGTCAGCCGTGGCAGAGGAGCCACTTGCAATACGAAATTAGCTGTCAAAATGGACTGTCCTGTCGTATGAAAACTGTTTAAGTTCCAACGATTATCACTGCAACAGAAAAGCACGTAAGAAGCCATCATGTTAGTAGCTTTGTAGAGATAACAAACTGTAAAGTATTTTTTTATTTTTTTTTTATTGATTGATAGGCAAGCGCTTGTCCGCTATCACGCCCCTAAGCGTTCGTTGATGCGATCTACGATGAATCGCGCTTGCCTAATGCCATATTCTGTGCTAATGCTGCGTACACACCGGACCAACAAAGGCCAACGAACGCCATCAAAGAAGTTCTGTTTTCCCCTCTGTCTCAATCAGATGATCAGAAACTCCGAATGTGAACTGGAATCGCTCCCAGTAATCCTTTACCTAGCTTTAGATTGATCTTCGAAGGCCAGAAACGTGAAGCGAGCAATGCCTGATGTCGTTCGTTGGCGTGCGTGGGGCCGCCACTCGCCGGTCCGTACACAGTCTAAAAGGTACCGGTAGAAAATATACTAAGAAGAAACCGGTCAAGAGCCAGTCGGACTCGCGCCCCGAGGGTTCCGTACCATCTTTTCTTTTATAAAATAGAAAAAACTACAACTGTGCTTCACCCAAAGCGACCTGCGAGTATGTAGGAGGGAGGATATTTTAAACGTAAAAATGTTTTCATCGGCGTGGCATATTCGTCCGAGAATTCGCGATGTAGAATATTGCAGTTTTTGGTCAGCTCCATCTCTTGACCGATAGTGGAACTAATATAATTTTTGTTGATGATTTCTGAAAAAGTTAACTATTTAGAGACATTGTTTTATTTTTCCTGTAATCTTTACATAAACTTCTACTTATCACCTAAAATAATTTCAGATGTTTCTCTATGCAAACTTCGGAAATAAGGGGGAAGGTATTTTTTTACATTTTTCATCATAATTCAAAAACTATGCGGCTTAATACAAAAAGAAAAAATATTGAGAGTGTGCAAGCAGCGCTCTATTATATGATACCCTTTATGCCCTAGTAGCCGCACTTAAATTTTTAAGACCCCCTTTCAGCCTCTATTGAAGAAAACATATAAATATTTTTACTCTGTCTCTTATTTGCAAAATAGTTGGGCAAACGTCGTCTAAAACAATTCCAAATTTCAAGTTGATATCATTAGTAGTTCTCGAGATATCCAGCTGTGATAGACAGACAGACTTAGTCGCACCATAAGGGTTCCTTTTTACCAGTTTGGTTCGGAACCCTAAAAATCATCATTATCATTAATTCATTATTTGTCTTAAACATGGTATTAGGTACAATATTGAATTATACAAATAATGGAAAATATCCTAAAATTGGTTATATGTCTAAGTAATATCACAGAAAAAAACTTTTACAAATTTTTGACCTAGAATCATAAAATTTGGCAAACTTCAGATCTTACAGTACAAATAAAGGTAAAAAAATAATGGTAATTTATAGTTTAATCACTAAAAAAACTAATACAAACTTACATTTGTAGTTAATTTCATACAAAATGTGAGTCAGTTTGTCTACGTTTTATAAGATGTCAAGAAATTTTCCCACAATAAAAGGTACCCCAGATTTTGAACCAGGTTATAAGTTATTACTACACAAAATTTGGTAAAAATCGGTCCAGTAGTTTTTGCATGAAAAGCAAACATACAAACAGACGCCCGCAAATATAAGTTGGTCAACGTTTTTTTTAATATAAAGAAATTTTCCCGCAATAAAAGGTACCCCATACAATATGTAGAACCAGGTTATAAGTTATTACTACACAAAATTTGGTAAAAATCCGTCTGGTAGTTTTTCCGTGAAAAGCAAACATACAAACAGACGCCCGCAAATATAAGTTTTTTTTTTTTTTATATATAAAGAAATTTTTCCGCAATTAAACGGTACCCTATATGTTGACCCAGGTTATACGTTATTACTACACAAAATTTGGTAAAAATCCGTCCAGTAGTTTTTGCGTGAAAAGCAAACATACAAACAGACAAACAGACAAAATTTTTATTATCTATCATTTTGGGGTCTATATCCTGTACACATCACATAGCAGTAATTACTTTTAAAAAAATATTCCATGTACAGACTTTTTTCCGTTTCTGTTTTATTATATGTATAGATTTGAACAGCAAGTTTTAATCACAAATATTTGCAAACTTCAAAAGCTTTTTATGATAATTTCACAGATAATGCGTAATTAAATTACGTGCTAAATTATGTCGTTAATCTAAATAAACTTTAAAAAAATATATAAATAGACGATAAAAACTAAAAACGCTCAATTCATTGTAGGTTAACAATATTTTTAAACTTGTTTCAATGGATGTTGAAACAAGATTAAAAATATTTTTGCGTATGGGCTGTATAATGTTTAATTATAGGTATACTAGCTGTTCCGCGCGGTGTTACCCACGTGGTACCCGTTCCCGTGGGAACATTGAGAGAATAGTATCCCATGTGTTATTCTCATGTATAACTGTACGTTTTAAGCAAAAGCTGCTCATTAATTTTGGCCCGAAAGAGTAACAGTCATACATTCTCGAAAACTCGCATTTTTACTGCCACATTTGACTATTAAGCATCGTTAACTTTCCACCCAAATTACTAAGTACATATTGTAAACTTTATGAGTACTAACAATACAATTTCTCCTCCATTCGTCTTTGAATATCTATTCAGGGGGGAGAGTAAAATATTTGGTCATTTTCAAGTTTACGACTCGGTCAGACATAAATTCTTTACGATTCCGTATGAGATCAAGTGGCTCGCAGTTTTCATACTAAAACTGATCATACAAACCTGTAATATGTTATAATGCAACTACCATTCGCTGGGTAGTTTCCCGGCATTTCTCATGTATTATTTAGGCATAGCAAGTCACGTATGTTTCGCGAAACTCTAGTCCGCTTTTGCTTATGAATAAATGAAGAGAAAAATGTCCGTGGCAATTGTAGGGTTGAACTGAAATAAACTTTTCTTGATATTTGACGATTATTCAGAGCTTATTGCTTTGTCAGTGGACTTTGAAGTGTTAGTTCTATTTTAATTTGAAAAATTTCATTATCTAGAAAGTCGATTTTAAAAATTGAATGTTAAGTCCTTTGAAAACATTCATTTTCATGCAAGTATTGATAATAAATAATTTGTAATATGTTATTATGTACCTATATAATAAACGCTAAAATGGTTCCAGTAAAGAATGGTACGGCAGTGTTTGCTTCGCGCTCGACTAGATTTGATGTCATATTCAACTTTCATGTGTCATAAAAGAAGATATTATTTTCATAATTTTTAAGTTTTATTTAATCGATTTTCCCGTCTAACGTTACTTACACTAGATCAACAATTACTAAATTCGTTGAAATTCAAAAAGAAAAGACCCCCAATACTTTGTACCCGAAACATCGTAACATTTCGTCGGAACGGTATATCAATCATTCCATACCCACAAAGCCCAACCACGTTACTAGGTAATAACAATCGGAATCGCACGAGAACGGTTGGGCCGGCATTGCTCCGGGTAAATAGAGAAGCAATAAACCCAAGACGTCTCTCGTACTATCTTAATAGTGCCTTTATCTGTTACATGTGTCGCTTTGTCCGCTCTTTGTTCGTCCAACTGCATTTTATTTGGACCTAATGGGATATTGGAGTTTGATGCCTTTTTCGAACACGCTTTTTATTTTTGCGAGAGACAACTGCTTTTCAATACTATGTAGGCAGCTAAAATGTATTGTAGGTACAATACAACGATTCTATTTTGATATAATATTGCGCTTTGCTTCAAATGCGAGTGTGAAATGAGCGTCAAAGTGCTTTAAGTTACCGAATGCCACTTTTTTTTTCTTACGACATCTCATGCTAAGTTTGATAAATTTTATGTTGTGGTCATCTTCGTTGACACATTATACATGCTAGGTAACCAAGTAACGTAGTAGTAGTTAATAGAAAAACAATAAACGCAAGGCGTCTCCCGTACTATCTCCCGTACTATCTTAATAGTGCCTTTATCTGTAACATGTGTTGCTTTGTCCGCTTTTTGTTCGTCCAACTGCATTTTATTTGGACCTAATGGGATATTGGAGTTTGATGCCTTTTTCGAACACGCTTTTTATTTTTGCGAGAGACAACTGCGTTTCAATACTATGCGGTACCAATATAATTGTACAATACATCGTGTCTATTTTGATATTATATGACGCTTTGACTCGAATGCGAGTGTGAAATGAGGGTCAAAGTGCTTTAAGTCACCGAATGCCACTTTTTCTTTCTTACGACATCTCATGCTATGTTTGACAAATGTTGTGGTCATCTTTGTTGATACAATAAGCACGCTACGTAACCAAGTAGCGTAGTAGTAATTAATATTGAAGAAATAAACCAAAGACGTCTCCCATACTATCTTGATAGTGCCTTTATCTGTTACATGTGTCGCTTTGTCCGCTTTTTGTTCGTCCAACTGCATTTTATTTGGACCTAATGGGATATTGGAGTTTGATGCCTTTTTCGAACACGCTTTTTATTTTTGCGAGAGACAACTGCGTTTCAATACTATGCGGTACCAATATAATTGTACAATACATCGTGTCTATTTTGATATTATATGACGCTTTGACTCGAATGCGAGTGTGAAATGAGGGTCAAAGTGCTTTAAGTCACCGAATGCCACTTTTTCTTTCTTACGACATCTCATGCTATGTTTGACAAATGTTGTGGTCATCTTTGTTGATACAATAAGCACGCTACGTAACCAAGTAGCGTAGTAGTAATTAATATAGAAGAAATAAACCAAAGACGTCTCCCATACTATCTTGATAGTGCCTTTATCTGTTACATGTGTCGCTTTGTCTGCTCTTTGTTCGTCCAACTGCATTTTATTTGGACTAAATGGGATATTGGAGTTTGATGCCTTTTTCGAACACGCTTTTTATTTTTGCGAGAGAGAACTGCATTTCAATACTATGTTCTACCTATTATTGTATTATACAATACATCGTTTCTATTTTGATAATATTATATGACACTTCGCTTCGAATGCATTAGTAGGTTTAAATAAGGTCAGAAAAATGCGTTTATTCAAACTGTCCTCGTGGGCATTCGCTTGTTTCGCGCAGTTTCTCTTTTTACATCTCATTCTTTTGTTATTTTATATTCGTATTTAACTACGTAGGTACCCGAGTAAGAGGTATTACAGACAAAGATGCGCATTATATATTATCATAAAAGGTATTTTCCCTTTTAGTAATGGAATACTCAAATTGGGTTACGGTTGTTACTTTTTCTTGTTCTTACTTTTATTTCTAATCTTAGGTCAATAGCGTCTTATCCGATACTAATAAGATTGACGGTGTCTTATCTTTTTATTGTCGATCAGCATTCTTAAACCGCCTGATAGAATAAGCTGTAAATCCAATAGTAGCTTTATCCGATACACATGTCGCTTAGTGTTTATATAGTAGTTTTTGGTCAATTAGATTTTCTGGAAGTGGAATAATTGTAATAAAAGAAAAAACATCGGCCTGATAGTAGATTTTCGAATGGGATTTAAACCGGAAGTCCATTGGAAATCTGTTCCAATGTCCAAGAGCAAGACTGGTTTTTTTCTTAAACTTACCTAATTGCATTGTGAATGCATAAAATTAACTTAAAATCGTAATTTTGTAGGATTTCTTAACGTATACTTAAACATTCACGGTGTAACATTCATTGAACGCAATTTAGCGAAACAACTAACCAAAAGTATTAAGAACGTAATTATGAATATAACTTTGAATTCACGATGCTATTTTTAATGTTAATTTGGAGACGCTCAATCGCACAAGACTTTTCTAATATTAAAAATGTTATGAAACTTATTTTTACAACAATGCAAACGCAAAATTTACGCGTAAATCAAACACGGAAACAAATAAAACTATTCAAGTCTAAAAACGCTTCAACAGACAATTTCATTTGATCTCCATAAACGTATAAAAGACAGTATACACTCATAATACGACAATGGAAAAGCGTATTTTAAAAATGGATAAAAACGTTCCCAGCGATCTGTTTTAGTTCCAGCCGCAGGCTCACTTATTTGCTAAATTCATTCTCTAGTCTGTTCCCGATACAAAAGGAGAATTCTATGAAGCACTTACTTAATTGAACACTTTGAATTGTCTCAAAACAATGGCCGCCTTTGGATCGGACACGACAAAGACTCGTGAAATTTCAACTTCAATTTTGTTTTCAAGTATCGATAAATATTGTTATTTTGATGATTATTTTCACCGAACACGAGAAGTAAGAAGTAAATAGGCGCACGTGAAAAATCCTTCGCTCACAAAGCAAACAAGGGTATTATAATGATATTTTTGATTAGCGCTCTTAATTTTGAGAGGTGAGTTTTGGCACTACTGTCATATAGAAGGCATCCATAATCTAATCAGCTTCTCACCAATGAAATATTGGGACACAGATACTTTGTAGCCTGGAGAAGAACATAATTATGCTACTTTTATCCCGAAAAAATATCACATTACCGCGGTATAACGTCGTGTAGTCCACGCGGGCAAAGCCGCGCGGGCGGAAAGCTAGTAGATTATAAACTGCAATAACATATAGGATACTTTTCATCCCGATATTCTCACGGGAACGGGAACCACGCGGGTGAAACCACGGGCTGCCGCTAGTCTTGACCTTTTTCAAATTAAGTACACAACTTGGTTTACTTATTTCGTACTAGCCTTCTGCCCGTGGCTTCGCCCGAGTGGGCTACTCGACATTATCCCGTGGGAAAACATATTTTCTTATGAAAATTAGCCTTCTTACCGCGGTAAAATGTAGCCAACGTCCTTCCTAGGGTCTCAAATTATCTCCAATCCAAATTTCATTAACTTTAGTTGAGACATTTTGACGTGAAAACGGAACATACAGACAGATAAACTTACACATTTTCGCAATTATAAATATTAGTAGGAAAGTATAGTTTGCTAAGCCTAGAATATACTTAATTTACTAGCTCCAATTTCTTTAAGACTCAATTTCACTAATCTAATTGAAATCGATAAGGTAAACTAGTTCAAGGTGAAAAGGAATTACTTAATTAATACTTAATTTTTTACGTACTGTCTTTTGTACGTACTTTTGTACAATGTTGATACGTAGTAATACATAGCTTTAATTGATTACTTCTTTAAACCTATGCCCAGCAGCAGGAATATTGAATTAGCTGGTGATGATAAAACCTTCATGTCACTCTTACATAAACGCAACAAAAGCCAAATTTGATTTCCTCTGTATAATTTTCGACACCAACAAACAACAGGCCACAATACACAGGGCGAGTTTTTCTTCTGCATATTAATAAAGTCGTGAATACACAATCTCAGACGATATCTAAATAATTTATAGCCAGCAGGTGTCACCATCAAGACGAATTTACATAGCCGCTTGGAGGGCGCATAATTTATCACCACGCGTATTTCGTTGACTCAAAAAGCGATGAATTAGATATAATGAGCTTGAACTTTACCCCAATGTTGGGGTCTACTTCGAAATGAGATGACGTGTCCAATTCGAACGAAAACTTCCAACTTAATTTTCAGATGTTCCAGTTGCCGGTTATCTGGCACATGGTATGGCCAGACAACTTAACTCAACTCAACTCAACTCAACTTAGTGACAAAACACGAACGGCTCAAACATTTTACTGCTCGTTAAATTTGTAACTCGATTTTTCAATTGGATTTGTAACGACAGATAAATATATTAGTTAAGATGATTATGTACTGAATAAGAGGGCAATTTTCTCCTTACTTGACATGTCCCTGGAATTGACAGTGTTATCAATTTAGTTAGTGACTTCCAGTAAGTAGAAATAGGAGGACCAATGTTATGAGTTGTCACCAACCCTGTTTACTAGTATAAACTTATTATAACCAAATTAATGTTGTTACAAATTTATTTTAATAACCGAAAGTACGGACTTCGCAAGGTTTCAGGGTAGACCCCAAGAAATGGAAACAAATACATAATTATTGCTGTATCGACGGCTGTTAAACAGAAGTATGAGTAAGCTTTTGTTCGCGCTTTATCGGGACGTAAAGTTTATTTATGGGACGTTGAGAAACAAGGCGCAAGAAACTTACTTACATTGTTCTTGATGCTGAATACTTCGATATGAGAAGTTGCTGTCTGCAAGAAGAAAAGATACCTACTTATTTGAATATAGGTTGTGTTTTTAAAATCAATCAAACACCAATATGATATCACAGTAAGTAATCTGGCAGCCTTGTAAACTGATAAGAAATCACTTTTGAGAATATAATGACCCGTGCCTATTCACACCGCGCCCGTTTGTAGTGTGTCATAGCAAAACAACTTCTGTGACGAAAAAGAAACGTGAGAAGTGGGAACTCTCCCCACTGATAACGTAGCCAAACTAATAAAGGGCTAGTGTAGGTATCGTAAACTTGGATAGGACAGGACTGGATATTATACATATTATGTTGTTCTTAGTAGAAAGGTTGAGAAAGAAGTGTTGCACCCAATCTTCGTTAAAGGATAAGCGAAGCCAAAATATTTTTTTACGGATGTTTACTATCATCGTCATCATTATCAGCCATTATATAAAACAAACAAACAAAACAAAAATATGCAGCACACATTATCCCCACTGTAGTTCTTCCTTATGGATGGATAATGAGAATGAGCTATGACATCCACGTGGGCCCAATGTGGATTGGTGGGTATTAACAACTGCAACCGCAGCCGGGATCAATGGCTTATCGTGCCTTCCGAAGCACAGAGGAACTCAAGATAATAAATTTTGGGTCTCCCATTCCGTAACCGACCTTTGCCAAAGTTGCTTAACTTCAACGATTGCTGACCGAGCGCGTTTACCACTACGCCACTTTTTTTTGTTTATTTTCACTAAATTTTAACCAATTATTTACACAATTTAAATAATATTAAAGTAAGTTATTTAAATTTTTACTTTTTTGCATTCACAATGCAATTTTTATGGTTGAAAAAAGGAAAATGAAGTATTTAGAAAATTGTGAGACGGGTCGATTTTTTCTAAATACTTAATTTCCCATTTTTCAATATTAAAGTAGGTAAGTACCTACATAAGTATACTTTTAATGTTTAAACGCTATATTTAGAATTAAATCAAAATGTTAAGATTCTCCACTTAATTCCAAAATGTTAAGATGAAAATAAAGCAAATACAACATAATCTTAAAAAAACGATTTTGCTTTTATAAACAGTCAATTGTAATAAAATATATCTCTGCACATATTCAACATTCAGATAATTAAAATAAGATTTTCAATAAAACGTAGATTATTAAAAAAAATAAAAACTCGAACAACGAATTACTGGTAGGTATTCAATACCCAAATATGGCCGCAGGCAAAAACAATTCAATGAGATTTTCAATACCATTTTAATACAACTCTTCTCCTATATTTTTATTAAGTCTGTAAATCCAGGTATTGCAAAATGTTAACTTTATTTCTCGCAACAAATTGAATGACATACAAATAAGACAACTTTGTCTGCAAACGATGAAAAACAGTTAACATATTCAAAGAAATGATAAAAAAATATGCATTCATTTTGTTGCAATGAGGTTGCATAAAGCAATTAAAATAATGACAAAGGCTTTGTATTAAACAATGTGATATTTCTCAGCGTAAAAAAGTGCAATCAAATTGCATTTAAGCTCTGTAACAATTGTATCCTAAATAATGTCCAGGTGTAACAGGCACTAAATAAACTGAGTAAAACAAAATGCTAGCATTAAAATGTGCACAGTTGAAATGTTCCATTTTAAGTGTTTCTCTTGGGACACTAGGCTTTTTATAGAGAGAGAGTTTTGGATTTCATACGTTGAATTTTAGTGTTTTGGGAAATGGAAACATTTGTCACTTAGAATTAAAAAAAGACTCTTGTGATAAAGGGCCTTTACAGTGCGCACTATTAGGCATTTTAAAAGTTTCCTGGAAAGTTAAAAATGGACGTTAGTTAATAGACGTATAGTTTATTTGTTTTCAAAGACCAATTTTTTGAACGTGTGGACGAAAATAAATCTGTTGCGATTCGATGCCGTGAAACGAAGTATAAATATAAAGCTGTCTAGCGTCTTGTGCATGGAAAATAGCTTGGCTATTTATGAACTTGAATTCGATAGCATCCACGTCGGCCCACGAATAAGCTACGTAGTATTCAACGTCCCTTTATTGCCCATGGTCCACCTGCACTGTTTACCTGGGTGAATCATGGGAATAAATAGTTTCTCATGGTCCACCCAGGTGGATAACGCAGGTAGACCACGGGCAATATAGGTTCAACGTCATTGCAACATACGTAGTTCGTTCGGCCATTTCGTCCACGAAGATAAAGGGCTCTATCTCATTGGGACGCCATGACACTAACGCCAGCAGCGTTTACTCGCTTTTTGGCTGCTTGGCGTCGTCGCAACCAAGCCGCCTCCAAGTATGGTAGGGCTAGAAATGTTGAAATACAGCATAGCATTGTTTTTTCCTGCAGTTAGACATAAGACAGCCAGTTCCTCAGTAATTGAGGATTACGGGAGTAGTGCACTTTAACCTTCAGCCTTATCATCCCTTAACATCAGGTGTGATAAAGGCTAAGTATTATCCTGTTGTGGATTAAAAAAAAAAGTGACTTTCCAATGAGATTGAGCTCAAACACATACACGCGGAAAACTATTACTACAAAGGCTGGCTGTTGACTAAAATGCTTACTGCGTTGATCTTACTGAAGACACTTGGTGATAATATACTTGTGTATAACGTACATATCGTGCGTAGCGTACAGTCACGAGCAATACCATATTATGTAAACTACATTTATTTGTATGCGCTTCAATCGAAACATAATTTCACGTATGTAGAAGCTCAAACCGCAAGCATCAAATCATCATCCTACTATATTCCTACTATAATATTATAAATGTGAATGTTTAGATGTTTGGATGTTTAGATGTTTGAATGTTTGCATGTTTGTTACTCAATCACGCCAATACGGTTCAACGGATTTGGCTGAAATTTGGGATACAGATACTTTGTGGCCTGGAGAGGAACATAGGCTACTTTTTATCCCGGAAAATATCACATTCCCGCGGGATAACGTCGTGTGTACCACGCGGGCGAAGCCGCGGGCGGAAAGCTAGTCGACTATAAGATTTACGTTTTTAAAAGTCTTGAAAAATATTCCTTTCACCCTGTAAAGAAAAATGTAAACTAAAATAATATATTTTGTTTCATTCAAACGTTAGTCTGCCATAACATAGAACTGGCATAGCACCGCGAGTTATTTAAATATTAATGCCAAACACATCAAGGCTGGGAATACAGATAAAAAATAATACAATTACCTAAGTGGCCATTTTTCAGTAAGGAGAAGTTATGGTTCTCCTGGGAAAGTACTTTTGACGCGCCAGAAAAACCTCTGCGATTTAGTGTAGTACCTAAATATTTCAACATTGAGTCTCATTTATTAGGATCAAGTCCTTAGCTTTGTGTTTCTATATTAGGGCCGTATGACATACGGGGGAAAAGGTCGTGTATTTTTTTTGTCCCAATACAATAATTAAATTGTGCTTCTTAAAATTGTTTAGCTGTAAATTATTAGGACTACAAATATCGATATGTATATCTTAAACTCTTGCTTTACTGACTGACTGACAGACAACGCACAAACTACTGCAAGAAGTTAAAATTTGTTTCATTTGGCAAATGTTCCTTGGGGAGCACTAACAGATGAATTTTGGAAATTCTTCCTCTATGAGAATAAAAGGATTCACGCAGACGAAATCGCAAGCGGAGCGCTATAATATTTTATTATAATTGTTTGGCTATAGTTTTGTTTATAATATAAACTTAAAAAGAGCCGTCTTGTCGCAAAAAAAAGTACGTAACGTGAACATTTAGTAATAGCTTCAGCCTGCGCTTTGTCCACACATAATTTTGATTATAATAAAGTGTGTATAATCGACTTTATAAAAAAATTTAAAATGCTACATATTAATTACGTTTAATATCTTCAGAAGGTATCCATTTCACTAAATCTTGGAACAAAGGTATTCAATCGCAAAACAATGGGGCACTCACTACCAACCGGAGATGGGAGGCTCCTCAGAAGGCCCTTGACTGATTCCACAATTATGCCCACTGCCTGCGTTTGCCCATAAAGCATAAAGGCGGTTGTACACAGTATCGCTACATCTATCTATAGCAGTCCTTGTATAGCGCCCGTCTTCTGTGTATTTTCCTCTATGATATTATTATTATAAAGTTGTACAATATTCCAATTCAGTCAAATCATTTAAATATATGTTCATTGCATTGAATGCGTATTAAGAAATAGAGAAAAATAGGTACATTTCTGTTGTTAATATTTAAAAAAAATCTTAGTACGCTGCAGTTTCTGTAGGTTGCTACAGAAACTGCAGCGTACACGGTACAACTCGGCCATAAACATGTGCATAACAATATATGTTTGTGGCACAATTTAATGTTATTATAGGTACACTAGCTGCGCCACGGGGCTTCGCTCTCGTGGAATTTCGGGGTAAAAATAGCTTACGACCTATTATTAAACCTACCAAATATACCTAGAAAAAAAACATAAAAGTCAGTCAAGCCCTTTGGGAGGAGTTTGATTACAAACACAGTGACACGAGATTCAAAATTGACTGTGGCCGGGCTGCGATGAAACATACTTACACTCTTAGTTGCCTAATGAGGAATTTTCCAATAGGTATCGTAAGCTTATTTCAAATAGGTGCAAGAGATGGCGCTAGCGAACCTTTTCTTTTTTTTTAATAACAATACCTTGGACGTTTGTCAGCCTACGCAAAACAAAATAAAATTTTAAAATGTAAATAATCTTGTTATATAAGGTTTTATTTCTAAATTACTACTTTTAGAAAACACAAACAACAAGCGATCAAGAACGAGTTGCTGACATTTTGTGGCAGTGTTGCCATAATCAAACTTTTTGCACCCCCTTTAGACCAGATAAACAAATGCGAAGTAAAACATTTTCTTTTCTTACTGACATAAACAGTTATTTAAATTAAAATATAATCAAAATCAGGTAAAATAAGAAAAAAACGATAACTCATTAATATATTCGTGAAACAATACATTCAACTTTCCCGTAAACTGGGGAACGCAAAAAAACATACCATACATGAACATTAAGAAAAAAAAGAAAAGTGGTCGCAGCGACATCTATTGAGCATTATAGAGCCTACTGGAAAACTTCTCATTATCTGGTAAAAGTGATTTAAGTAGAAGAAAAAACTTACAAGGAGCATGTTAATCATTTAAGAGGATACATAGCTATAAGTAGAAGAAACAACTTACAAGGAGCATGTTACTCATTTAAGAGGATACATAGCTGAATTTCCGTACAAACGTAGTCCACTGTTTCCTCTCGAATATTCAAGTAGCTAATTACTTTTGTCAAAAATTCTATTGCTACTACAGGCATGCCTTCTGTTCTTTTAAAAATTAAATAAAGTGACATGAACCTTCAAAACCTAAAAGCAATAGATAGACAGAGAGAGAGAGAGCAATAAATTTTACAAATATCTAGTTTTCATTCTCTCACCCTTGTCGTTTCCTCCTCAGTACCTACCATACAGCGAGACCTGCTGGAAGCCATCTTGAAGGCAGTTAATGTTGCGTTTCTAGCGAAGCCTAAGTTGATAAAAAGAATTAGAATTACAATATTAAAATAAAAAGCAAAGCAAGCTTTTTTACTGACTGTTCTTTAATATTGTATTGTCATTTAAACCAAATCTGTATACAAAATTTCAGCTCCATCGGATACTGGGAAGTGGGTCAAATTAAGCTTGCAAGATTTGTCCCCCAGTAACTAACAAACTAACTAACTAACATGGCAAGTTAAATAAAAGCTTATAATAATAAGTTTTTAGTAAAAATTTCATTTTAATGACAAGCTTTTTTGCTGACTGTACTTTAATATTGTATTGTCATTTAAACCAAACCTGTATACAAAATTTCACTCAATCGGACACTGGAAAGTGGGTCAAATTAAACTTCCAAGATTTGACCCGAACGGACATACAAACATACATACACTGCAAGTTAAAAGTCTTGTAATAAAGGCGACATTCGCCTCGAAAATAGGCAGCCCGTCATAGTCATGATAATTTAAAGAAACTTTTGAGTGTGCACTTCGCTTAATATCAGCCAATAATGGCCTTCCAACTCAGCATCGACTTAACCGCGTTATATGCATATCTCGATTAATACGAAAGGAGCCAACTGAGTGCATGATAAGCCGATGTTCTAAGCTGCGATTAAAGTCTTCCAGATAACTATTTATTACGTAACAATTAATATTTTTTTGCATTCACAATGCAATTTATATTATTGAAATATCCTAGACCATCGGAGCTAGTTGTGTGATGGTTCGATTTTTTCTAATGCATACTTCATTTTCAATAGTTATTAACCTATTAAAACTAGCTATGTATAAATGTTGCAAGATAAAACTTGCATGTGGATTTTTGTATTTTATTTTAATGGAATAAAATTGAATTGCTGATATCGTGAATATAATATCAGCAAAAGTTATCATGAAATTTAACCTTTTTTAAAACTTATAAAAACATGTATTAGTATAATTCTTACAACCACACCAACTTTATCTAAGCCCATGTAAATTTCAATAAGAGACTGTGTCATGGTATACCTTGATAAATCTTTTTGTTTATACTTACTCGTAAATACAATCATACTTTCTATACTTAGAAAATGATCGATGATTATTATTATTGATTTATTGACCTATTTATTTTGCAGTTATATTTATGATCGGGGATTTTTATTTTACTCTTAAAATAAAAACCAGAAACATTAATTTTGTACTTTGTTTCGGATTAAACCAATATATACTATCGCAAATAATACTTAAAAAAACCGCTTGAGTTTTATCATTGAATCATTATCACGCTTGATTTACTTAAAATGTTTAAAAATAAACTGTCTACGCTAAATTACATGAGAAAATATTTTCATGAGCTTTTGCGAATACCAATTTATATTACCCGACCTCTGGCTCGTTAGTAAAAAGAGAGACGGAAAAATAGCGCATGAAGCGGCAGCTTTAATCTCGCTGATTCCACATTACATATAAAACAAATCGCTTTAAAAATGTTATATCAGTATGAATATGTACCTACAAAAACAAGTACGTATGTACAAATGTTTTATCTCATCGAGGTGTATCGATAAGCTCAGTCCCGCCACCAATGAAAATAAATCAATTGCATTTTATTAAAGGCTTGGATTAAAAGTTTCGGTTATTTGGCGCAAATAAAAGAGCAAAATGCAATTTTTAATTGTTTTTTCATGGCCTCAAATATGAGCACCAAGTTATGGATCTCGATATTGCCAAATGTGGCCACTTTTGGCACTATTGAGATTCACGACTTATTGCGTAAGTTTGAGTTCTCGAAAGTATATTTATAAAATGCATTCCACTCTTTCACCTGCGCAAAATAACAGAAACTTTTAATCCAAGCCTTTAATAAAATGCAATTGATTTATTTCCATTGGCGGCGCCCCTGAGGTCATCGATACACCTTAAATGGAAACTACTAAGCCAAAAAATTCGAAAGTTGTTATAATCAGGCCCTAGGTATAACTTTTGTATCACTATTTAATGTGTTTATGTGTGTGTTTATACACTAAAAGCTGTTTGCACCAGACAACAGATAGCGCTAGTTATGCACTTCCAATAAAGGGGCCACAGATTGGTCTCTATTTCCTATTTATAAAAAGTTACTCTATGGTGTGCATGTACATTTTTACAAGCTTTTTATCAACTTGCCATGTTAGTTTGTTAGTTAGTGGGGGACAAATCTTGCAAGCTTAATTTGACCCACTTCCTAGTGTCCGATGGAGCTGAAATTTTGGATACAGGTTTGGTTTAGATGACAATACAATATTTAATGTATTTAGTCTCTAAATTCTTGTCAGTTGCGAAAACTGTTTGATGCAAGTTAAGTAAACTTACATTACGTGATCTTTTCCTCTACAATCTTTCTTGTTGTCTGGAAGACTGACGAGCAGAAGAATATACAATTTAAAAATAATAAGAACTTAAATTATTAAAAACTTGACACAAAATTCTTATCATCCTAATTCTATCCCGAATCGATAATATGATTAAAGGGATTAGGTTGAAAAGTAAAAGCAGGGGTACAAGCGACCCTCAGTAGCTTCAAAATGGCTCTCGTGTCTCTTATCCTTTGAGTGCCACTTACCCCGGTCTCTCAGCCACTCTAGTGCCCGGGTTGTCATACAAAACTCCGAAATTATACATCGGAAAAACATAAACAACAAAGAGTCCTGTAATCCAAGCCTAATACTTGGAACTTTGCTAATTTATACTTTCGATAGGTATAACATGTGTGGGTATTTTCGGAGGGTAAAAGACTTTAAAAACAGAATTCCACAACAGGTAATTTTCATACTAAGGAACTTAAAAATGGCGATAGGTTTAGGTTCCATAAATAAATGATGGCTCAATTTTCATTTAATGCTCATAAAGTCAATTCACAAACATAGTCGTCTACGACCGTAGTCGTTAACGCTACGGATTGTTCGTAGCAGTGCGCAGTGGTACTACGAGCTATTGGTCATCCTTTTCTATTTGTAATGCTTTGATACTGTTTAAAGTGATTTATAGTTTTCCATCGTTTCTCTTTTGTTATTTAAAAATATTTTTTTTACATAAATAATAATAACTTAGCGCTTTTTATCCAGTGTTTTAATATTTTATTTTTGTTTTCGTTACAACGTCTAGAAAATTTGATATACTTACCCAGAATACTAAGCAATATTAACGAATCTCCTAACGCAAAAGGACAGAGAGCAACAAATTTATTGATGGGTCGTCCTACTTTTGATATAACAACCATTAATCATTTTCGATTCATGACAACTTCATTTTGAAATATAAATTTCTTTTGCTTTAGGCAATGCTTTTAAACTAAAACTGAAAAAACAGTCTAGCAAAAGTAGATGAAAGTAAAACAATATGATATCCAAATTAAATAAAATACGAATCATTATTTAAATTTAATGGAAAAGTAGGTTATATTGTAAATTAATTATGCTTTTCGAAAGTACATTTATCTATTTATCAAAATTTTGTATTTTTACTGTAAGTTAATATTCCCAGATCCATTACAACTGGTAATACTTAGAATCATTGAAATTAAATAACTGATGTTCAAACTGCATAAATGCTAGCAGTTAGTTTAATTTGAGGAATGATACTGAGTTTTTACAACCTGTGACATAAACTTGGCACTACAGCATACGTAAAAAACCAAAACCTATAATTAAAAAAATCTCTTGTCACGGTGTTTGTTATCCAACTCCTTCAAAATGGCTCGACCAATTTTTATGACTTTTTGTAATTATTTGGTAAGTTTGAGAATATGTCGTAGGTAATTTTTATCCCGAATTTCCACGGGATCAAATCCACCTGTTTTAACTTAATAAGTCCATGGCTGCTAACATTTGACCATTACATCAAAAGGTACACTAACAAAATCACCATAAAACAATTTCTACAAGACCAACACAAATAAATCGAAGGCGATTGCGTGTTAAAATATTATAAAATGCAACACCTCCCTAAGACATTTGTTTTCGTTACAACATTGGGCTCTCGTTAGCGAGATAGAAGGCAGACACGCCATGCAATTAAATGTTAATAGAGAAATACGGTTTCTTGATTAATAAACAAAATTCCCTTACAGCATGTAAACACGCCTTTGTTTTCGTTTGTTTTGCTCGATTGTGGCTCATGATTTAGTTTGTGGTTTCGGTGTTTTGATTTATAAGTAACTAGCTTTCCGCTTGCGGCTTCGCCCGCGTGGACTACACTGCGTTATCCCGCGGGAATGTAATATTTTATCGGGATAAAAAGTAGCATTTTGTTCCTCTCCAGGCTACAAAGTATCTGTGTTCCAAAATTCAGCCAAATCCGCTGAGCCATTTTGGCGTGATTGAGTAACAAACATTCAAACATCTCAACATCCGAACATCTAAACTTTCACATTTAAAATATTAAGTAGGAAGTAGAATACTAGCTTTTGCCTGCGACTTTGCTCGCGGTTATAGGGTAACGTAGTGCACTATATAGAACTTCTTTATGAACAATTTTCTTTATCTACTATTTCTTATTACACTTTTCGGAACCCCGTTGAATAATAAATAAATAAAAAATCTATTCATTCATTATGAGATAATAAATACTTATGTACTTTGAGAAACACCAACATTTTCCTACCGCCAATTCAGGATTTTTTTTACTGGCATGAAGAACAGGCGCTATAAACTTGCCAGGGTTTTTTTTTTTTTTATTTATTAGGAAACTCAACAGACATTTTCCTGCTAAACATGCATAAAAACAAACTTATATTTACACTTAGCCAATAAAAGAGTTTCACAGCATGTAATTATTGTACAGGCAAACTATTAAAAAACGAATTAATTTAAAAGAGTGAGACAACAGATCAAAAACCGTCTAAACTAAATAGAGATGTGAATATGCATCTACTGGATGCATATTCTACTATGCAAGAGATTATGGTTGGCAGACCAAGTTTTACCCATAAAGCAGGTACTTATACACATAAATGTATGTAATGTAATATAATATAAAGTTTGATAGGTATTTAAGATGCGTAAGATAAATAAATAGTATTATAATAATTATTGTAATGCAATGAAAGATAAACAGAGACAAAAAGACACACAAGACAGCACAAATACAGTGTTGATAATTATCATGCCTATAAATAAATAAATAAATGATTGTTTAAGTATCTATCTATCACGAAATTGTCCAAGACGCAGTAGCGTACTACCTACGTCTTGGACAACTTCGAGAGAAGGGCACGTTTGAAGCTTTACTTGGACAAATGGAAAATGTCGACATCTTGAAACTTATTATTGTACAATTTGGATAAACGAGTCATAACAGCATTACTAGCGTAGTTCGTACGATGTCTAGGCACAGACAGAAGTGGGGTTTTTCTCGTGCGGTAACTAGGAGTACAGAACGTGATGGTGGCGAGTAGGTTTGCACTGTCCAGATGATTATGAAGGATATCGTGTAGAAGGCACATGTCAAGTAACTCGCGACGAGATTTGAGTGACAACATTCCGTATTTAACGCAGTCCTCATCATACGTGACACGGCACGTACGGGATTTAAAGGAAAGGTGTTTTATGAAGATTTTTTGTATTCTCTCTAACCTATTTGTATATATGGCGTACTGTGGCGACCAAATGGGACTGCAATATTCAAGAATACTACGACAATAAGCATAATATATAGTTTTCAGGCTTTGAGTCTTTTTGAAGGGTTTGCATGTCCTTATGATAAAACCAAGGTTGCGGTATGACCTATTAACTACACTATTTATGTGCTCAGAGAACATCATTTTAGAGTCCAAAAGAACACCCAGGTCCCTTACGACCTCTGCTCTATCAATTAATACGCCATTAAAGTGATAAGGATAAAGAATTTTATTTTTCTTGCGAGTGAAACTGATGCATTGACATTTATTTATATTTACAGTGATATTATTACGAGCGTAATAAGTGTACAAGTCATCTAAGTCACGCTGGATGAGTTCACAGTCTTTAAAGGAAGATACTTTCAGGAACACTTTTTTATCATCAGCGTAAAGTAGATGTTTTGAATACTTGAAACAATTGTTGATATCATAGATGTACGCACAGTAGAACAGAGGACCCAGATGTGATCCTTGAGGGACACCCGACGGAATAGAAACAAAATTTGATTTGAATCCACCAATGACTACGGCTTGCATAAGGTTGGAGAGATGAAGAGGTTTCTTAGGTAACGACATTTACAAAAAACAATAATCATTACTAATCACAACAATTTGCTTAATTAATTGATTAATCCCTTGGAAGATGAATTTTGTAAATTCCTTTTTCAGCTTTTGATGTGATGATGTATGTATATGTCACCGGAAAATAACAAAAACCGCAAATTTACAAATTTACTAGGAAATTTATAAATTCGCGGAAGTCCTGTAGAACACGTGATAGGTTTGAAATTTAAGGCAATTGCCTTAAATTTCGTTATTTTTTTTTAGGAAATTTATAAATTTGCAGTTCTTGTTATTTTCCGGTGACATATTATATACACGTTACAATACCTATTTGCGAGCCAAATTTATACGTTCAGTGGTTTGAGTTGTGTTTTGATAGATCAGTCAGCAACGATTGCCGATTTTATTTACCTACAGACACGTAATATATTTAGCTAATCATAGGACATGAAAAGAGTATGTAGATAATGTCGATCTGAAATAAAAAACGTTGGGCAATCTTTTTTCAATGTTATTTTAATATTTTATGACGACACAATTAATTAACACTCATATTATTAAAAAGCTATTTAAAGCAATATGCCTATTAGTTGCAATTTCGTTGCATCCTGAAACAAAATGTGGCGTGATTTATAAAAAACTAGCTTTCCGCCCGCGGCTTCGCCCGCGTGGACTACAAGACGTTATCCCGCGGGAATGTGACGTTTCTTCGGGATAAAAAGTAGCCTATGTTCCTCTCCAGGCTACAAAGTATCTGTATCCCAAATTTCAGCCAAATCCGTTGAGCCGTTTTGGCGTGATTGAGTAACAAACATCCAAACATCTAAACATCCAAACATCTAAACTTTCACATTTATAATATTAGTAGGATATTGTTTCTTACCGGTGGTGTGACATGGTAAATATTTTTTTAATAAGCACATATGACATTCTTGCTAAGGTTCTTGTGCATTTTGCTACCATCATCATCATCAGCCATTAATTAATGTGCCCACTGCTGGGGCACTGGCTTTCCTTATGGATGGAAAAGTAGAATTGACCATGACCCACCACGCGTGCCCAGTGCGGATTGGCTGGTATTAACGACTGCATATGCAGCCGGGACCAACGGCTTAACGTGCCTTCCAAAGCACGGAGGAGCTCGAGATGAAAAGTTATTGGTCACTATAACAAATAAAAATAAAATATTATTTTATTCCCCTTGACACGTCAACATGAAAAATTAAAGTGCTAAAAAGCACAAAAAAATACACAAAAAGAAAGTCTGCTTCACTAACCATTCTCGTCTCCCTGCTTTATGTGAAAATATGTACACACGTTACGCGAACGATAAGTAAATTTGCTTTCCCCGATTACTTCCTGCAAAACGAAAGATCGTTTATCGATCGATTGGATTCTGCACTTCGATAAAGGAATTTTAACATTAAATCAATCTTGACTACAACAAAGTTGACATAATAATATTTGCTCATCATCATCATCATCGAAATTATCGATTTAAATAGTTTCAATGTAAATGTAGGTAATGTGTTTTTTTTAATGTGAACACACATTTCCCTAATTTACGCGGCGACAAAATCACACAGTCACTACACTCAAAAGATGCCGTTCAAAAATAGTGGGTAAATAAAAAATAACAGTTGAATTTTTAGAATGCCATTGCTATTTTAAGAACATGCAAAAGATTATTCACTCTTTCCCGACTGCCTATCGCATCAGCTTCGATCGCTTTTTGTCTTCTTTTTGCCTTATGCGTGGAATGAATCTATTGGCAAACCGGGAGATACGTATTCTCAATTAGGCTAGTACGCCGTCTAGAAATTGATATGCTGCATGTTAACAAGAGCTGTGTTCCAATTACTTCGAATGGAATCCCCTACAAGAGGAATAGATCCGACGTTTGTTAGTTGATCTCTCTGAAATGGACACTCCGTCCAATTGTCGGCCAATCTCCACTCATTAGGATACTATCGGATAAGATACCTTCCTGACTACTTTATATTATTATGTAGACTATTTATGAAATTCTACAAATTCCAATACAGTGAGAGCAAACAGGTGTCATGGAATCAACCAAGGTTCGTTTGTATGGATTTCGTATTAACGCTAGTACCTACAACGGAATCCAAAAAAAACAATCATGATTTTCTTTTTATAATTTACTGCTACAGAAACACAATATATCGTAACTAGACATTCTAAACAAAATACCAATATCAAGTTATACATGTAATAAATTTACTATTTTTAGGTGATTTTCTGGGTAATGTTTCTCACCAATGCTTTTTTTCCTATAATATATTCCCTCTAGAATGAATCATATAACAAGTGGTAGACTTTTATGCAACAAATTGAATATTTTGTTCCCCTTACGCAACGGTTACGGTGTAATGTTACAAATCGTTTGACAAATTACATGTATCTCAATTCAATGATCGAGAGAGGGTAAGGCTCACTCACTTATTCGAATCTAAATTCCCGGTAAAGTGTGTAGACACTTCTCAGAACATAAAAAAAAAATTAAATTAGACAAAGTGGTCGCTTTATGTTTTGAAATCCATTCATGGATGCAAATCATAAGCTACTAATTTGAGTTATTTATTCATTTGATTTCAGCTTACTGAAAAAGGTTGGTATAACATATTTAACGCAATTATTGTCTAATGTTCATCCTAAAGTCCAACTTCCCTTTTGCAGAAAAAAACCGGCATTTGCTTTATTTTTAACCGACTTCAAAAAAAGGAGGAGGTTATCAATTCGACTGTATATTTTTTTTTTATTTTTTATGTGTGTTACCTCAGAACTTTTTAGTTAATGAACCGATTTGGATAATTCTTTTTTTATTTAAAAGGTGATGCTTCTCGTGTGGTCCCATTCAAATTGTATCAAGAACTGACAAGAAGTTCAGGAGTTATCCTGAATAATGTGTATTCAGACTTTATTTGGGTATATGGACGATTTCATAGTTTCATCAAATTGGGGATCATTTTCAAAATATTTTTTTTTTCGAAAGTTGGTACTTCTGACCAGGGTGCTTACCATCAACTCTTATTACGGTTTTGTTAAGGAACCTAAACTGATCTGCTTCGCTTATTCGTACCACGACAGCTTAATATCAATGACAGCGATTCAGTGATCGATCAATGACATTTCACAGCCGCTAAGCTGTCAGAAACTCTTATTTGACTTATAACCCGGTCGATTTAACATGTCACCTGCAGGTCATACCCGTCCCTCTCACTCTCCGGGCATGACAGAATCAAGTGAAAGAGACGGGTAGAAGAAAAAGGACACAAATCGTTCGGTCATTAACATTTAGCAATTCATTTGCTATCCAGTTTTTAGAAGGTCAGAGTACGAAAGAAAGCGATTCATTTTAGGAACCTATTCTGAATCGCGCTATTTTTGAATCGCTGTCTTAAGGGCCGGCGGTAAGTGAAAAGCGTAAAACAGCTTTCAGGGTTTTAAACTTTGAACATAGAATTAACGACAAATATTACTTTAAAAAATATGATAGTGAACAGGAATAGTTACTCTACAATAACACCGTGGAAAATTTTAAATATTTTACTCACGTTAATGGCAAAAAAAACGCAAACTTCACTAAAAACAGTGAAATCAACGTTTTTTGTTTTAAAGATATTGTTAAAGAAAAATAATCTTTTTAGTAATATTTAATGTTAAATTAAATGACAATAAAACATAGAATTGATTCACCGCGCCATATTTTCCGTTTTTTATATAAATTGAGAACAATCTGGCGTCAAAGATTGACAATTTTGAAGCGCGCTTCGCTCATACATTTTCGTATAGAACGCGAAGATAAATAAAACATTGTTTATATACAAGCCGCCCTAGGAGCAAAATTTAGTAAGCCCGCTGATTTCAAGGTGAGAGCACGTCGCTTTTTCTCAGCTTCTGACACTCGAAATCAGACTATCTGTACACAAACACTTTGAGCGGTGGTAAAGAAAAGGTAGGTAAAGTAAAATTTCCAAAAATCCGGAAAGCGATACAAATATCAGGACATAATTAGTTTTCCACTCAACAATTTGTTTGATACGTCATCACATCAGATATCTGGTCAAATGCTGGAGCCAGGAAGTGGCTGATGGAACTACTCACCAATTCAACGTAAGTAACCACTTTGAATCGTCTAGATGAAAACTCTTGTGCAAAGTAGTTTCGAAAGTCTGATGCTGGAGTCAGGAAGTGGTTGATGGAACTCTTCAACGATCCAACGTAAGCACTTCGAGTTTGGGCTTATTTGAATCGTCTTGATGAGAACTCTTGTGCCAAGTAGTTTCCAAGGTCAAATTCTGGAGCCAGTAAGTGGCTGATGGAACTCTTCATCAATTCAACGTAAACACTTCGAGTTTGGGCTTGTTTGAATAGTCTTGATGAGAACTCTTGTGCCAAGTAGTTTCGAAAGTGTGATGCTGGAGTCAGGAGGTGGTTGATGGAACTCTTCAACGATCCAACGTAAACACTTCGAGTTTGGGCTCATTTGAATCGTCTTGATGAGAACTCTTGTGCCAAGTAGTTTCCAAGGCCAAATTCTGGAGCCAGTAAGTGGCTGATGGAACTCTTTATCAATTCAACGTAAACACTTCGAGTTTGGGCTCGTTTGAATCGTCTTGATAAGAACTCTTGAGCCAAGTTGTTTCCAAGGTCAATTGCTGGAGCCAGGAAATGGTTGATGGAACTCTTCAATGATTCAACGTAACCAGTTTGAATTGTCTTGATGAGAACTCTTGACAAGAAAACAGGAGCGCAATGTTAAAAATTTTAAAAAATCCAAGATTGCGGCCCACTTTTTTGTGTGTGGGGCCAATTTTGGCAAAACTTGGGTTTTGGTACTATTTTGTCAAAAAAACAGCAACGCAATGTTAAAAATATTTAAAAATCCAAGATGGCGGCCAACTTTGTTGTTTGTGGGCCGATTTTGATAAAACTCGGTTTTGGGTATTATTTTGACAAGAAAACAGGAACGCAATATTAAAATTATTGAAAAGTCCAAGATGGCGGCCAACTTTTTTGTTTGTGGGCAGATTTAAATGAAACACGGTTTTTGGTACTATTTTGACAAGAAAACAGCAACGCAGTGTTAAAAATATTAAAAAATCCAAGATGGCGGCCAACTTTTATTGTTTGTGGGCCGATTTTGATAAAACTCGGTTTTGGGTACTATTTTGACAAGAAAACAGGAACGCAATGTTAAAATTATTGAAAAGTCCAAGATGGCGGCCAACTTTTTTGTTTGTGGGCAGATTTAAATGAAACACGGTTTTTGGTACTATTTTGACAAGAAAACAGCAACGCAGTGTTAAAAATATTAAAAAATCCAAGATGGCGGCCAACTTTTTTTGTTTGTGGGCCGATTTTGATAAAACTCGGTTTTGGGTACTATTTTGACAAGAAAACAGGAACGCAATGTTAAAATTATTGAAAAGTCCAAGATGGCGGCCAACTTTTTTGTTTGTGGGCAGATTTAAATGAACCTCGGTTTTTGGTACTATTTTGACAAGAAAACAGCAACGCAATTTTAAAAATATTAAAAAATCCAAGATGGCGGCCAACTTTTTTGTTTGTGGGCCGATTTAGATAAAACTCGGTTTTGGGTACTATTTTGACAAGAAAACAGGAACGCAATGTTAAAATTATTGAAAAGTCCAAGATGGCGGCCAACTTTTTTGTTTGTGGGCCGATTTAAATGAAACTCGGTTTTTGGTACTATTTTGACAAGAAAACAGCAACGCAATGTTAAAAATATTATAAAATCCAAGATGGCGGCCAACTTTTTTGTTTATGGGCCGATTTTGATGAAACACGGTTTATGGTATCATTTTGATAGGAAAACAGGAACGCAATTTTAAAATATTAAAAAATCCAAGATGGCGGCCAACTTTTTTGTTTGTGGGCCGATTTTGATAAAACTCGGTTTTGGGTACTATTTTGACAAGAAAACAGGAACGCAATGTTAAATTTATTGAAAAGTCCAAGATAGCGGCCAACTTTTTTGTTTATGGGCCGATTTTGATGAAACACGGTTTATGGTATCATTTTGATAAGAAAACAGGAACGCAATTATAAAATATAAAAAATCCAAGATGGCGGCCAACGTTTTTGTTTATTTATGGGCCGATTTTGATAAAAGTGGATTTTTGGAACTACTTAAACATGAAAACAGTAAAATTGACTCCAGACGAGAAAGCTCTTCAACAGTCAACAGCACTGACACGAAATTTTATTTATGTAAGTTATTTAAATTTTTACTTTTTTGCATTCACAAGCAGTTTTTATCATAGAAAAATGGAAAATAAAGTATTTAGAAAAAATTTACCCGTCTCACAACCAGCTCCGATGGGACTCGAACCCATTTCCATTTTTCTTTATATATGCATTCAATTATGGTGGGTGATCCTGCACGGTGCACCTAAGGTTGGCCCCGGACGCGAGAACTCTGCAACGGTCAATAGCCATGAAATTTTCTATAAGCAATCCTTTATGATGGCCTGTTAAGTTTCTGTTGGTCTCGATTTAGTTCAACAGTAAAAATTAAATAATTATAACTAAAAAAATTAAATAAACAAAAAAAAATATACAAGCTTTTATTAGTTAAAACTAAAAAGTTTAAAAAATGTTTAATTCAGATTGGAAATATGCCGTTTTATATTTCTAAGCCACTAAAGCTCCTTCGTCAATATCAAAATAATCCCATATCGCAATTACATATTTTATAACCCTGAAACTTTATAAGTATCATTTACTTACTGTGCCCGCGACTTCGTCCGCGTGGTATGGTGGCTTTCGGCAGCATTTTTTATTTTTTGGCATATTATTTTGCAAATACACTTAGGCATATTGCCCGTTCCCCCACATACACTGCGCTACGCCGCCGCCGCTCATTGTGTATGGTGCGCGGCGTTTGGAAAGTTTCTTACTTCCGTTAATTTCAGTTTCACATTTTGTAATGACTCCGTAAATCTTTGTTTTTCTATTATCATTTTACTTTGTGGGCCGTAAGCTTTTTGTCGACGTCATTACACAAAAACTTTCATTCTCTATTTTTACCACCTGCTTAGTTTTCAATATTTACAGTAATTTTGCTCCACCAATTTTAAATTAAAAGTTAGAATCGCACCGTCCTCTTTTTTAATGCTCTTCTCTGTGCCATTTCTAGAAGCTACCGTGTAAATGCAATCTGTGACATGGTCGAATAAAAATGGAGATTTTTTGTGGCAGTAAAAATTTAGTTTTATTTATTCGAACGCATCGAATTAGTGGACACCACCTTTAGAGTAAAATTAATACAAACTTTGAATGTCGTATTTATTTGTATCTAATCAAAAGCCTAAATAATAAGTTTCAAGTTTCTAGCTTTAAAATTAACGTAATTTTCATACAAATTTTCGTCTCCTATTTCAACCCCTTACAGACCTTTTTTCGCATTAAAAAGCAGCTTATGTTTTTTCTCAGGCTCTAGATTATCTCTGTACCAAATTTTATTGAAATCGGTTCAGTAGTTTAGGTGTGATTGCGTAACACACAGACAGACAGAGTTACTTTCGCATTTAAAACATTTGTGTACGTAGTATGTAATATATTTCAATTTATATTAATTGTGTACTAGTCACTGTTTCAAGCTTTCAAATAAAAGCGTGTTACATTTTAATAACGGCAAAAGAGAGAGAAAAAACTAAAGTTAACAACCTTTTTGACCTTTTGTAATTTTTTACACTGCGTTCTTGTTTTATTGTCAAAATAGTACCAAAAACCGAGTTTCATCGAAATCGGCTTATAAAAAAAAGAGTTGGCCGCTATCCTGGATTTATTTTTATTTTTAACATTGCGTTTTAGTTTTCGTGTCAAAATAGTACCAAAAACAAAGTTTCATCGAATTCGGCCTACAAACAAAGAAGTTGGCCGCCATCTTAGATTTTTTAATATTTTTAATATTGCGTTGCTGTTTTCTTGACAAAATATGTACCAAAACCCAAGTTTCATCGAAATTGACCCACAAACAAAAAAGTTGGCCGCCATCTTGGATTTTTTAATATTTTTAATATTGCGTTGCTGTTTTCTTGACAAAAGAGTACCAAAACCCGAGTTTCATCGAAATTGACCCACAAACAAAAAAGTTGGCCGCCATCTTGGATTTTTTTATATTTTTAATATTGCGTCGCTGTTTTCTTGACAAAATAGTACCAAAACCCGAGTTTCATCGAAATTGACCCACAAACAAAAAAGTTGGCCGCCATCTTGGATTTTTTAATATTTTTAATATTGCGTTGCTGTTTTCTTGACAAAAGAGTACCAAAACCCGAGTTTCATCGAAATTGACCCACAAACAAGAAAGTTGGCCGCCATCTTGGATTTTTAATATTTTTGATATTGCGTTGCGTTGCTGTTTTTTTGGCAAAATAGTACCAAAAACTGAGTTTCATTAAAATCAGCTAACCAACAAAAAAGTTGGCCGCCATCTTGGATTTTTTAATAATTTTGACATTTCGTATCTGTTTTCTTGTCAAAATAGTACCAAACACCGAGTTTCATCAAAATTGACCTTACAAAAGAGTTGGCCGCCATCTTAATTTTTTTAATATTTTTAACATTTCGTTGCTGTTTTCTTGTCAAAATAGTACCAAAAACCGAGTTTCATCTAAATCGGCCCACAAACAAAAAAGTTGGCCGCCATGAAGAGCTCTCATGAAGACAATTCAAACGAGCCCAAAAATGAACTTGTTACGTTAAACGGTTGAAGAGTTCCATCAGCCACTTCCTGGCTCCAGCAATAGAGCTTGGAAACTACTTGGCAAAAGAGTTCTCATCAAGACAATTCAAACGAGCCCAAACTCAAAGTGGTTACGTTTATTTGTTCAGGAGTGCCATCATCCACTTCCTGACTCCAGCATCAGACCTTCGAAACTACTTGGCACAAGAGTTCTCATCAAGACGATTCAAATAAGCCCAAACTCGAAATGTTTACGTTGGATCGTTGAAGAGTTCCATCAACCACCTCCTGACTCCAGCATCAGACTTTCGAAACTACTTGGCACAAGAGTTCTCATCAAGACGATTCAAACGAGCCCAAACTCGAAGTGTTTACGTTGAATTGATAAAGAGTTCCATCAGCCACTTACTGGCTCCAGAATTTGACCTTGGAAACTACTTGGCACAAGAGTTCTCATCAAGACGATTATAATAAGCCCAAACTCGAAGTGTTTACGTTGGATCGTTGAAGAGTTCCATCAACCACCTCCTGACTCCAGCATCAGACTTTCGAAACTACTTAGCAGAAGAGTTCTCATCAAGACTATTCAAACAAGCCCAAACTAGAAGTGTTTACGTTGAATTGATGAAGAGTTCTATCAGCCACTTACTGGCTCCAGAACTGGACCTTGGAAACTTCTTGGCACCAAAGTTTTGATCAAGACCATTCAAATGAGCCCAAGCTCGAAGTGGTTACGTTGAATTGTTGAAGAGTTCCATCAACCACCTCCTGACTCCAGCATCAGACGTAGGAAACTACTTGGCACAAGAGTTCTCAGCAAGACTATTCAAATGAGCCCAAACTTCCAACTAGTTACGTTGAAATGTTGAGGAGTTCCTTTGACTGTCTGTAAGATGCTGTATCAGCCCCCAGATGTCAAACATGGCAAATCAAATGCATCAAATACGTAAAGTTACTTTCTGACAAAAAAAAGAGTTATTACTTTTTAAATTTTCTGAATTACATTTTTTCGTGCTAGGGCGGAGAAGTTTGTGTGAGTGAAGGCACACATGTACAGATTAGCTTCGTCAATACCTACACGCTGGCTTACAGCCGGCCCTTAAAGTTGATGGTAGACACCCTGGTCTTACTTTCACCAAGTCACGACCAGGGGATCAAATCCCAGGAAAATTGAGAGAAATTCTCAAATATAGGCAACCTTATGCGTTCTATTTACTTTTGAAGTTAGTCAAGTATTTGCATCTGGTAGTCATCATCTCATAGTGATGAGCTGGTGATGGAAGCTACCACTCCTTAACGGTTAGGAGCTGGAGAATATTTATTTAAGTATTAATCGTACGTATGGGCCAATAGTTATATTCTTTCAGGTTATTAGGGTGAGCTGCTGATGAGAGGTGAAACTCCTCAACAGTTAGGAGTTATATTATGATGTTTTATATACCTTATGCACGAATGGACCTTTAATTGTATTCCTTCAAGTTATCTAAGTAGCTAAAGATGGAAAGCTGAATTCCGTAACGGATAGGATATTTACAACAATTTATCATAATCACAGTTCCGCTACGATTAGGTATTTACACTAAAAATCGAAAAATAAAACGTTTTTGAAAAAAAATGTAACCGCCTTCAAAACGGATCTTCAAACAAATTCACCAAACACTAAAAAACGAAAAAAATAATAAGATTTTTTAATTCAAAGGACGATGATACGTGACTTTTTCTATTTTATCTTGGTACTTACTGAACTGTTTGAAGTCGGTGCCAAGCCAAAAAGAATAAGAACGAAATATACTAAGTGAAATAACTAACATATAAAAAAAACTCGGTCCCAAGCGTGAGGTGTAGGACGTAATTACCTCAATACATATAAGACGGCACCGACTTCAAACAGTTCAGTAAGTACCAAGATAAAATAGAAAAAGTCACGTATCATCGTCCTTTGAATTAAAAAATCTTATTATTTTTTTCGTTTTTTAGTGTTTGGTGAATTTGTTTGAAGATCCGTTTTGAAGGCGGTTACATTTTTTTTTCAAAAACGTTTTTCATACAAACGTGTTCATTTAATGGTAATTTAAATAAAAATATCCGTATAACGTGAACAAACTTTCAATATTTTTCCGCTGTGGGGAAAAAGGAAATTGTTTACTCTTATTCGTGGTTTTTAATCGAAAGACGAGTCATTTTGCATTTTGATATGAGTTTAGTGTAATGAAAACACAGGAAGGTGATCTACAATTGACATGTGAAGTGAGCAGTTTTAGTAAATATTTTTTCTGTAAAGAAGTGTATAAGGGCTCATACATTTATACTTCTTCTTGCACGCTATTGCAGTCGCCAGATACTGAGAAGGGCAAATCATGAATAAATAAAATTCTATTTAAACATTGACGTGACGAATAAGAAGATCTCTTTACCAATATTTTCATAAGGAAAGATTAGATTTCTTGTTTGTTTGTAATGGATTGTAATCGTAATTACAAAAACTCCTCAACCGATTTAAGTAATATTTTACCAGTAAAAAGCTATATGGTTCCCGAGTAACATAGAGGCTATATTTTAGCTTGATATTTCCACGGGAACGGGAACCACGCTAGTAAAACAGTGGGAAGTCACTAGTCATGGGCTATATTAAGTTCTTACCGAAGTCAAGAACAAACATCAATTCAATCCCTCAGGTGCTTCGCATGTGCATGACAGTCGTATGAAACAAAACATATCGCCGTGTCCACAGTTCACAAATAAATCCATGGAACGGAAGCCAAATTTCAAAAGTTTGTGATTTATCATAATCCGGATTTCCATTTGGCGAACGGGTGGTCCATTATTCTATGTCAGAGACACGGCAAGGGTGCGTGCTTCGCAAAAAATGCGTTTTTCCCTAAACTCAAATTTATAAACATCGGGGGATGCAGTGACAAAGACAAAAAGGCATGCAAAAAATATGCAGAACTGGCCCCGGCTTTTCCAAGAAAATGTCCTTGGTTAAATACCTAATCTGCTTAGTTTTCAGACGCATAACAAGAATGCTGCTGGGTAGTGTATTGAAGATTACCAAGTAGCGATTTCACGATAAATAAGTGTTCGCTGCCTATTTATTGGCATACCGCGACCTTTACCAGCTATAAAAACACACAGAAACGAGCACGGAATCCATGAATTTTATTGTGACTGTCATTCTTTTTATAATGGGCAAAAAGAAATCATAGAAATTGAATCCGAATCCATGTTCGGTTGCGAACATTCTAAATACTCGTTCAAGGAGAGGCAGCACGGGCGAATTGTGCTATCATCACTACTTATTAAATAAGTCAATGTGACGCACCAACTGATGCAAGTTTGACCCACCGCTTCTCCTTGAACGAGTCTAGATCTTAATTCTTGTATCCCAGTCATTTTCAGCTTCGCAATATTAAAGCCCGAATACTCAAACGCTTCTCAAGTTTTGGAAGCGTCTCAAACATCGCCCTGTTGCATTAAATGTAAAAGATATGAACGAGACGCCATGATGCTTGAGACGCTCCCAAAGTTGAATTGCTTTCGAGTATTCGGGCGTTAGACTCCAACTCCCAAGTTTGAGTACCTTCTATACTATTAATGGACTAGTTGTTTTTTTATGGGATTATCCATACTCCATAGTGTGTTTGTTTATTTGTTTGTTAATTCGTCTTTCACGACATAACGGAGCAACGGTTCGACGCGGCGACGACGTGATTTTTGGTATTAGGATAGCTTTGGGAGCTGGAGAGTGACATAGGCTACTTTTTATTCCTAAAAAAAATCACATTCCCTTGAGATAACGTCGTGTTGTACACGCGGGCGAAGCCGCGGACGGAAATCTAGTTAAGCAAATAAGATAGCATTGGGTGTCTAGTAAAATACTGAGTAAAGTTTACTTTTTTGATTAGAAAGTACCCATCGATCAAGTCATAGCAGTTTCATAATTTACTGATGGTTTCTGCTTCAATCTAGCCACTATGGGTAACAAAAGTAGAGTAACTATGCACGTTGCAAACGCTATTTATATGCAAATTTCTAGGTGTTACTCTATACAATGTGGAGGGCTATAAAAGGCTTAGAACGCATAGCCCTGTGGGAAATCTTATCGTCTCGTCTACTCACCTCGTAAAACTATTAAGTAATGAGCTTCACAGTATTTGGTATTATGTAGTAATTAAATACATAATACAACATTCAGGCACTACAATAAATATGCAGAAAAACAGTAGATATATCTCTCAGCGGTCTGAGAGGAGAGAATCTCCATCTAGTGATGATTAGTATTGTTAATTAGTTTATAGTGGCACCCTGCAGTTTTACTCACGTAGTATCCGTTCCCGTGGAAATATCGGGATTATATAATAGCTTATATCACTCAGGAGTGGCTTTCTACTGGTGAAAGAATTTTCTTTACTGATAAACACTTTCAACGAAAATTTATTTGAACTAGATAATATAGTAAACGGTTTTTGAAATATAAAACTTTAAAAAAAATCACTATTATTACTTTTTCATTCATACAAACACTAAGAAAATTAAAGCAATTTTTTGGTGGCGTAAAATTCTGCCGTCCCGAGCTTAAACCGCAGTAATGACCAAAATTGCGTTTTTGAGTTAAATACATACCATGAAAGCCTAATTCAAGACCTACCGGCCAAGTTTTTAATTATTTTTCTACGACAAATATTATTTTTTTATGATTTTTTCTCTGACATAAGAAATTCAAAAAAATATCAAAATTGATGAAAAAGTCATCGATTTCCCAGCTAATGTGCAGTAAAAACCATACTGCCGTTTAAAACACCAGTTTATTATACTTTCTCCCAGCTAAATAGCAGTAACTCGGCAATTTTACTTCACTTTAGTCAGTTACTACGGTCCGTAAATTTCAACAAAAACCAACTAAATAGCAGTATAATGCAGGCCCATACAAAATGTTTTTACTGCTTTTCAGCAGATTCATTGTTTTAATTTAAGAAACAAATTAAAGTGCAGTATAATCTTCACTTACTGCAGTTTAACTTGGGGGAGGTTGATTTGCTTTGTTTGTATTAGGTACCAACTAAACTGCAGTATAAGTACTATTACTCTTATTAGTTGGTAATACCTGAATATACTCATTACCAGAACTCCTAGCTAATGTGCAGTATTTATTTAATTTCTACTGTTTTGTTTCTTTTTAGTTAACAGGTATTTTTTGAAGTCAGTTTATTTTTTTAAATTACTATATCCCCATCCTTTATATCCATATCTTTAAAACTGCTGAACCGATTTTGATGAAATTTGGACAGCTCTCTAAATTGGAATTCCTACACTTATCATCAATATCATCATTGATTAATCATCTCGATATGTCTTTCAGTTTCCAAGAAATTCGTGGACAAACAAACAAACATACACCTTCGAAATTAAGCACACAAATGTTTGGAAGTCTAAATAGATCGTCATATTCAAATATTATCCAATGCCAACAATATCACATCACATTCATACAGGTCAAACTGATAACTTCCTCTTTTGAAGTCGGTTAAAAATCCCTAGCATAGTACCTAGGTAGGTATCAATAGTATCAATTTACTTGTCTTTTATTATTATTACTAGCGGCCGCCCGCGGTTTCACCCGCGTGGTTCCCGTTCCCGTCGGAATATCGGGATAAAAAGTACATATAAACCTTCCTCTTGAATCATTCTATCTATTAAAAAAAACGCATCAAAATACGTTGCGTAGTTTCAAAGATTTAAGCATACAAAGGGACATAGGGACAGAGAAAGCGACTTTGTTTTATACTATGTAGTGATTATATTTTATGACTACCTATTTAATTAGTATAATTTTTTTAAATCTAAAATAATGGAATTTACATAGGTAATGTATCTACTATAAAAATTAAATATTAGAAAATAGCCACCCATCCTCCAAGTAGCTCCGCCAGGTAGCGAGGTACATATGTACCTTACAAGTAATCAGTCTCTCATCTCAGTTCAACTTAAAACATTTACATTTATGCTCTCCATTTTGATACCTAAGTATATTAAGTTTAGCATAAGAATTGTTATATTGAGGCACTGAATATTTTATTTTCTTCTTGTTGTCAGTTAAAAAAGTCTTGAATAGGTAGGAAAATATTGACGTGACTTATTATGTACGTGAATAAATAAATATTTGATTGATTGATTGATTTATAGGTTAAGCTTTCTATGTCGATATAAATTCATAAATGAATAAAATTTTTAATTAATTTTTAACAACCAATATTGAATTAAATTACATTTCTTAAATAAAACGCTGATTTTTTTCTTATGTCGTAGGTAGCTTTAGAAGTACTTTAAATACTTATGGTTATAATAATGACCATATAAGATTTTGTTTAATTTTATTTCGTGAAGTTTTATAGAATTTTTAAATAAATTGTTCAATGTAATTTCTTTTTGTTGTTACTGCCAATTGAAACATTTAATTTTCGTTATGAGAAACTTACTAAAGCGCAGTATCAAAACAAACATACTGCACTTTAGTCAGGAATAGCGATAACAAACCATTCTAATAAGCAGTATAAGCCCACTTTACTGCAGTTTAGTCTGTTTAAGGATCGATTTACCTTAACAATTAAAAGCAGTAATAGGGGTCAAAAACTAAAAACCTTGATATTTTATAGTTTTATATTTTCATCCTTAATGTTGTGTTATATAAAGCTCTATATAAATTCTCTCACTTTGCCTAAGAAACTTGGTTAGAATCCTTTATTTACAAATTTTTTGACGCATTTTAAACTTTAAGCTCCATTTTCTCGGAATCGCATTTTGGCTCTTACTGCGGTTTAGGCTCGGGACGGCAGAATTATAAAGGTATTTTGGCTAGGTGTATGTAATCGGTACGTAAGGGCGATACTCGGAAAAAATGTGCTGAAGCGAGATAGCAATGAGAAAACGACGCGCGCGGGAGCGAGACCGATTTTGCAGATTAGGCAAAAAAAACACAAAATCACTTCGTATTAAAAAACTACAGCGATTTAAAAAAAAATGCTTCTACACGATCCTCAATATTATTGGTGTCCACTAATTAAACAAATTTCCAATAGTGTAAGTAACCCCATTTAAGAATAATCTTCACTTTTCGTATTTTTTAGAGGTCTTTTCGAAAAGAAAAAGTGTCGAGGCAAAATCATGAAATCGTGTTTTTGAAACTATACGATTCTAGATAAAGGTATGAAGAAATATATATCTTATTACCAGATTTGTAACAACTGTAACCGTCCTACAGTTTTAAATCAAAAATACCATATTTTTCCGAGTAGCGCCTTAAGTGGGTACGGAACCTTTCATGGGCGCGTCCGACTTGCATTTGGCAGATTTTTTCAGTAAGCATGAAATGCAGTCCAGATTGAAAGACCAAATACCTATGCTTAGGGCTAGAAAGTATATAAATTAAGCGCCATATAAACAATTTCAAACATATAATATATAAGTAAGTTTAATTCTTAACACGGGACAAACGTCATAAAAAGTCACTTAAATTTCAACGTGTTACGTGAGATACGCGTTACCTCCGGGAAATCTCCCAGCTCGCACGGCTCACGGAACCATCAAGTAACGAACTCCCTGAGAGAACTGCCATTTATTTTTGTCAGGAAGTACGTACATACTCAAATATTTGATAAGCTTAAAGGTTCTAAGCGATTGGCTAATAAACGTGGTTATGCTTTTTGTGCCGTTAGTAAGATTCATTGTACTTCGAGCATGTACATTATAATATGACTCAATGATTTGGAAAATTTAATGAGGAGCTCATGGTGCGAAGAGGCTGCGGTATAGCGGTCAGAACACTCGGCCTGCTATCATTGAGGTTAAGCCACTTTCCCAATGGTCAGTCACAAGATGGGTAACCAAAACTGACGATGATAAGGTATGTACTTACTCAAATATTTATTAAACGATAGAGTAGGTAACAAGCTGTATTATGCTGAATTATTTAAAAACATTAAATGCTTTTTATCTTTTAGTACGTTTTATATAATTGAGAAAATGAAGCTACATCTAACCAATTCAATATGTATTTTCTATATTTATGTGGATAGGACACGAAGTGGAATGGCTTTTATAGTTGGCGACGATAACCTCGTGTCTGTCCCAGAGCTTTTCCAGAAAATGCGAATTTGTAAAAAAATCAACATGGCGCCAAATTTCGAAATAAAAAAAAACTAATAAACTTGCATTTAAACCCTTTTTTCTCTAAAACTTAGTAGGAAACTCAAAAAAAAAACAATTGTCGAGGCAGTATGATGATGATCGGGGCAAAATAAAAATCTTATAATGTTACTGCCAAGTGGAGCTTGATTGTAGGTATAAAAAGACTGTATTATCACCGCAAATCATCATTAAAACATTAGTCCTAGTACAAAAACGTTATCTAAACTGTTATCAGGTAAAAAAGTAAGCTGCAAAAACAATGAAACAACACAAATTAGCCGAGTGCAAAAAGTTCCGAGAAGCAATATAGCCCAAACTTCTCGTCGACAATAAAAGAATTCTTAATCAACTAATTATAAAAGGTGGGCCCGTTAAAACAAACTTAACAAACGTCATGAATAATATCACCAGCTGTTTATTGCTGAAATTTATCGCCCAACTTTCCGCGTCTAAAACTCTTAACTGAAAACATAAACAAGAGATTATAGCCCGAATAAAATAATTAATCCTCTTTCCTTTTAATTTTAAATTGCCAAGCCGAAGTGAGCAGCCGATGAGAGAAACCATCCAATTAATTCTATGAATAGACAATAAAACATTTGTAATGGTTTTGAAGAATAAATCTTAAATACTTCGGTTCTATAATTTAGATTAACAGCGGTGTAAAAAATGATGCCACCGGAATAGCAAGCATCATAATTATTTCACGGGCAACATTTTTAGGCCGGCAACACAATACGTCTGCGACTAAACACAACTTCCGGGTACATTCCATGCTATTTCCGTTTCCGTTATGACCGGAAATGGATTCAAAACACCCCGCAGTGGCATCCGATCTCTTGACAGAGGAATGTAAATAGGAGTTAGGTTGAATTGTTACTACGAACAATGCGTGACGGGACTATTGTAACTCACAACAAATTATACTGAATAACATTTATTATGTTAAATGTTTCAGGATGTTTTGATCTATCTTAATTATTATTACTGATTTCCACTGTAATAAAAAAAAACAAACAAACGCTGAGTTCCCGCAACGTAGTCACTTAGATATGTCGCAGCCAACTGGTTAAGTCCGCCATTCAATTAAACGCCTAGGCCGATCATTTTTTCCGTAAGCTATTTTATCTTTCTTTTAGGTAGACGGAGTCACAAAAAAAAACCACGTAATTAAATTTCTAACCTATCACGTGTTCTACAGGACTTCCGAGGGGTACATGCTGCCATACTTAACCATCCGCCGGATTCAACCATCCGACTGCGACAGATATACGAGCTAAACTGACAGCGTCTACCACGCGGCAGAATATAGATGCCTCCTCATCGCAGAGCCAGTTCGCATAAATATCGCCTACAAATTCATAATCAAAATGTATTTTAGAAACAAACAAGTTGGCATACAGACAAGAATTATTGCCGACACATAATTTTAAGGTATCCTAGAAAAAGTATTTTGGCAGATAGACAGACATTCGAACAAAATATGAGTACATTAAGGTACATTTTATCCTTTGGAGACACCGTAAAAAAAATCGAAACTGAACTTACATTATTTCTTGCCAACCAAGCAATTTTCGAACAAGACAAAACAATTTCCCTAATAGAAATCCAAAGCCCACAGAGAGCATAGATTAGTGCTAAGGGCTTTGCATAAAACAATTTAATCTCTAAAGTTGAATAGCTGGCTTTGGTTAACAGACTGATCAGCATAAAGCTGAAATTGGCTCCCCATTTATTTGAAAGGGACATGCGAATATTTAACAAAAGACTAATATTTATAAATGCGTAAGTAGTTCTGTATGTTTGTTACCTTTATAAAGGCATAAAAAGGCTACTTTTGGTCGCACAAAGTTAATTAGGTATATTGTAAAGATGCATCGTTATCATGTTGTCTAAAGGCGCGCTTACACAGGCAACAACAATTGCCCAATTCCTGTCAATTCCCGCCAAATATGACGTCACGGTCACATAAAGCAATTAGGCGCGATGATGACAAAATTTCAAAATGTAGCAACCTGTTGCTGAGATACAGCTACACAATACCACGAAATATGGAGCAACTTTGCTCCACTTAATTGCTCCAGATCGATCCATTACAGTTGCCATTCAATTATTGCCAAACAAATGCCCGTGTAAGCGCGCCATTACTGCGAAATATATTTTAAAGAAGAAGTTGCAAGAAATACCTACTTCGAACATCAATGTTAAGTATCTCAAAAATAGCGAAAAATACGTAGAAAAGAATGACATACTTTTGGTTATCATCCTTACTGGCTAAAACATTGAAAAATAGCTCTAAAGTATAGCTTTTTATATTGGTCGGAGTGTACGGCACTTTGACAAATTCATTGGTAGTATTGGTAGTAGGTAGACTGGACTCTTAAATATTATATATAATCGTAGAGCTGAAGGGAGATCTGCGATAACAGAATATTGCTGTAGGTAGATGTATAGGTACATGGGCGCAGGACACTGGGAGTCTGCGCCCATGTAATGACTATAGGTATTGTATCATCTTAGTTGGGCGAGATTTATGAAGATGTTTTTAGCCACCCAGCGCACTTTTAGGCAATGTTTTGATAGACATAGAATGGGAATAAATAAGTTTTTTTTATTTAATTGTTTTACTTACACCTTCCTTGGATAAGAAAGCAAATCAACTTAAAATGTCGCAGATGTCCATTTTTTTAAACTTCATGAAATCTCTATTCCACTCTTTTATGGTCTTTAGGTACCTTCTACATCATTGAAAGTAAAATATTTTAGAGTAGTATTCTGCGCCTATTCAGGCGGATCCAGAATCTTTGGAGCAATTTCTAAGTATGTTAGCCAGTAAGGATGACAATCGGAGGTGGGCAGTTTGTTAATAACTACTTTTATCTATTTTTTGAGATATTTTTCTTAGCTGTGCGACGTAGGTTAATTTTATATGGAAGCTGCAACTTCTCCTTTGATATTTTAAGGCAATTCATTCTAGGCCAGTATATAATCACAATACATATTAATTAGGATTGAGCATATCTAATTTTGATTTATTGATAACTAGCTTCCGCCCGCGACTTCGTCCGCGTGGACATTCGAAAAAATACTTAGGGGACCAATAACCAGGTTAAAAAGTATTCTATGTTTTAATTTCATAAAAATCCGCCCCCACCAAGCGAGAAGCCTCGCGCGAGGCAGAACGTTTGCCACGTGCGGCGGGCCTCGCACGAGGCTGCTCAATCGGTGAGGGAGGACCCGCCTAATCACGTAAAAACGGCTGATCGGATTTTTATGAAATTAAAACATATAATACTTTTTATCCTGGTTATTGGTCCCCTAAGTATTTTCTCGAATGTCCACGCGGACGAAGTCGCGGGCGGAAGCTAGTAAATAATAAGTGTCTGTTTCACAATCAAAAAGTTCTGAGTAGCTTAGGTACCAAGAACTTTAAGGATACTTAAGATGATTTAGGTTTCTATACCCTATTTACCCCCTGGGTTTGATTTTGGGAAAATTACGAAATGGGTTGCCTATTTGTTTTAAGAAGTAAGCCTACAAAGTTTCAAGTTGAAATGTCTATTTTACCCCTGATTTTTCATTTAAAATTTCTGCCCTATTGCAACCTTTTAGGGGTTGAATCATGTTCAGCTTGTTAAACATCAAAATAAGTGCCATTTTTGCAATCGTCATCCCATAAAACCTCAATAACGACATCCATATCGATTTTTAGGTCTATTTATCCCATTTAACCTCTAAGGGGTTGATTTTCGAAAAAAAAAACGAAACATGTTTTTGCTTATTTGTTTTACTTTCCGACCATAAGCCTAAATAATAAATTAAATGAAGGACTTTCCAGATACAACATTTCATCCCCCTTTTCACCCCTTCACAGGTAAATTTTAATTTTCAATTGCCAGCTTAAATACAATGTTTGAAGATCTTCAAAACTTCAAAACTGACGGACTTTCATACAAACTTCATCCTCTATTTCACCCCCTTAGGGGTGGAATTTCCAAAAACCCTTTCCTATGGATACCTACACTGTATAACGTATCTATGTGCAAAATTTGAAGTCTCTAGATTCAGCGGTTTGGGCTGTGCGTTGATATGTCAGTCAGTCAGTCAGGCAGTCAATTAGAATTTTATATTATGTAGATAATAAAAAATTAGAGATCAATAAATATCTATGTGAGTATACAACGGCAATGTCTTAGGTGAAGACCTTAGATTCAAAGCGTATTTACAAGTATTTAAATGTAAACCAGATAGGTAACCTTCTTTTGCAACTTTTTATGAGTTGATAAGGAACGTTGTCTAGCTACACGATGGAAAGAAGGAAAAAATTCGAACCACTAATGACATTAAAGTTTTTATAGCTTCCAGGCTTCCCCGAGTATGTAATCCACGCAATTTATTTTACTGCTTAGTACAAGGGCACGTATCCTAATAATACGTGACGTCATTATCTTAGGATTAGGAAGGGATTGTCGTAGAATTCGGACAACTTTTTTAATTGGGATTTGAGACCTCGTGAGGTTGTTATGTGATGCGTCTTTGAGATGTGCTCAGCAAAAGTTTCACAGGTTTTTAAGAACTCTGACTTCAGCTGGAATAAAAGATTCCATTGAGATTTAAATAATAATATTAAAACTATGGTAGCATGGTATTTGAAATCATTTTGTTTCAAGCATATAGTGCATAAAACGGTAGAAGATTTACTTATTATTGGAATTACATTTGCTTCAATATAATCAATATAATTTATTAGGTCTTTACCTGTTTTCTATGGGGAAATTGTAGGAAGTTGGAATCATACAATAGTATATTATACAACAAGTGAAAAAATGGGAATTTAGTTCGAAGGACTAAGTTGGAAGGATACAAGGATACGAGGACCGAGAAAATTTTTTTTTCACGAGTTGTGTACTTATTCTACTTTTTACCATTGACTGCGAGTAAATAAATAGAAAGTAGTATATACCTAAGTAGTTATAACATTTTATTTTAATTATAATTGGTAAGTAACAACGGATTAAATACCTATAAAAATACCAAACTTAAATTGGCGGTTCTTTTTTTGTATAACAGCTTTGGCTCTATAGAATACCTCCAGTTCTCCAGCCCGCAGCCAGTAGGTACTCTCTGCACTTTTTTGTACCTACTTAAATCATATGACACGCGCTTGTTCAAAATTCAAAATATTTTATTCACTCGTGAATAAAATTGCGTATTATTCACTGTTATCGATGAAATATATGCACTTTTTCAAGAGGCGATGGTAAAATAGTAGATTAAAGGTCACAGCACATACATCAACTCGGAAAGGGATCGTAAACGTATCAACTCGAGCGGTTCAGTATTCTTTGTATGAAACCCCCTACTGCAAAGCACACTAATCGGAATTGTAACGTAATCGCCTCACCTCGGGACCGCTTTGCGGGTCGCTCAACTTGCTATCCCCGCGCTTACCGCTAGTCGTCCACGCGCTCACGTCTCTCCGTACCCGAGCTTACGGCTCTACGCACAGTGGCCTGAAAATGAAAATGAACATCACATTTTTTTTTATCTTTTTTTTATAATTCTTTTTTTTTATATGGAACCACTGTGCAGCGAGCCGTAAGCGCGGCGTCGCTTAGCCGTACGTTACGTGCTTGTGTTAGGTTGACGCTTGGTTGACGGCGAGGCGAAAGGCGATACGGTATCGATCCCTTTCCGAGTTGATGTAATGTGCTGTGACCTTATACACCGAGGGGATAAAGCACTGTTTTATGTCACGGGCGCGATATTGAATTTTGAGTAAATGAGGGACTCCAGATTTGTTACGAGTTAATTCCTGAGCGAAGCGAGGGAATTAAAACGGAGTCCTGAGTGCAGCGAGGGATTCAAGCTCGCCCAAGACGAAAACAGCTTTATCCCAAAGGAGAATACTCTACTTTTCTCACCTTTTGCGAGATAATAAAAAGCAAGGCTACTTACTAGAAACAACGTTTTATAAAAACATAAAAGTACCTGCCCTATTTAAAAAAAACGTTCAAATTGTAATTTTTCAAATTCAACCTCCTGCTTAATTACTACAGCGCTTTAGTGGCTTTACAATACTCGCGGCTTTTATTTTCTTTGTTTTGTGTAGACTTGTGGCCAGTTCGATTTTCAAATAAGTTCTTTTTGCTGTAAATTCAAATCTCATTATTGACCAGCGGGTCATAATGTTGTACTGAATTTCATTATAATCCGCTGGTCAATAATGACTTGCTTTAGGTGAGGTTTGCATGATATATAATAGGGCATTATCGAGCATGTGGTGTGAAAAGATATTTGGGGATTTCTTGGACATGTGAACTACGAATTTAACGAAACTTTAGAGGTATGATCAGACAGCATTAATCTAACTATTGCCTATAATCTCATAAAAAAGTTTTAGACACGTATTTTTTTTGATGTTTAACATTAGAACATAATAATATAGGCCAGTCACCGTAGACATAAAAATTGCGTTATGTCGCAAAAAATGCCAGGTCCTGATATTGTGGGAAGATAAGATTTGTATGTATGTATGTAATTAATAAACTCAAAACTACAGTGGCCCGATTCTGCTAACGTTAAGTTATAATCGTGTCTCAATCGTGTTTCAATGAGAGAGTTTCTTTTGACGTTTCATCGTTCAGTTCAAAAATTTGTACTAGATGGCGCTACCCCACTATAGCGACCTAACTTTTTCTGAAGAAGTAAACGAAGAAGTATTTCTGAGTAATACACGAAAAGTCATTGTGTTTATTTATCTTACTCTATGCATTATGTTGGCTTATGAAAGCTTTGGTGTGTCTCTGTGCAGATGGGTTTTGTTGTTATTTTTTTATGCTTGCTGAAATCGATTTAGTCAATTTATTACAACCAAAATATGTTTGCACTGGCCATAGATGGGGGCCCATCCCTGCCGCACACTCACATTGAGCTTCTAATGTTATGTGATTGACAACTTTTCGAATGACATTATAATTATTACTTAATGTTTTTCACATTTCTGTTGCACATTATACCAGCCACAAAATAAACACCTTCAGTATTATCATAGGTTAATCGGCTAGTAATTAAAAACCCCTCTCGATACACATTGGCAGAAGTGTCAACATTTTCTCTTTCAGCCAATACTGAATACCTCATTAGATCTTCTTCAGTAATCGATGGCGCTATTGTATCACACTCGTCATATCAAAAAAGCTTCTTTGATCCGGGATGATCCGGGACGCGTGTCTTATACGATGTGTCTGGGTTAATAACCAGCCCCTATACCGGCTAAAATCTGGGTATGGACATGGGCTTCATTTGACATTTGAATACCATATTATGCCCATACAAGGACAAAATATGGGCTTCTAATGTCAAATAAAGCCCATGTCCATATCCATATTTTTTTTTTTGCCGGTACAGGGGCTGCGGGGCTACCGGCTAAGAAATATGGATATGGGTATGGGCTTCAACTGTCATTTGAATTTCTTATCTTGATAGATTTTTGCTGCTTTATTCTGTTGAACGTTGCTAGCTAGCTATCGTTAAACCCGACGTCACAAAACAAGGAACTGATAGCGGCTATTTTCTTTATAAAATTGACTTAAAGCTCCCAAAAACGTATGAAGTTCATACTTATAAAGTTACGCGGTATCCCCCTGATCAAGGCGACACGATCCATAGTCTTTTGATATGATTGAAGTTCGTTCACCAGTGCGGTGATTAGGCAAGTCCAAAACGTTAAGCATTATCGGTGTCAAGTATTCAGTGCCAGGCCAAAATGTAAGCTATCCAATCGGGGTCCAGTATTCAGTACCAGTCCAAGCCAGGTTTCAATCAAATTATCAAGAAAAACGAATACGCTCACAAAACACCACCAACACCAATGCATGGAAGCAAAGCAATCCGCAGACCTCACAGAACAAAAACTTTACCACAGACAGATTAATTTGACAGTACAACCGACCGACACTCAAGTCTTTTTTAAGCTGAATGAATTAATCCTTTGCCATAATATGCTGAAAAAAGTAGGTTGTGTTAGGGTTACAGCGCCATCTAGTGCATCGAAAAATTACTGCAGGAAACTCTCCAATTGTTGTGCTTTTTTCACAATACTACTGATGGTCACACCACACACTATATTCACATCACATCATACTGTCATAATTCTTGTAACTAGTGTCAGGCCTATTTCACTCCCCGTGTCGGCTCGAAAACGCGGCGGCAACGCCGGTGTTGTAAATCCATAGAAATTAGATCCGCAAAAGAGCTAGAATATATGCGATAGAAAGAGATGCAACGACAACGAGTGGCCATTCGTAATTTGCCTGCGCCGTACAAACTGAATTCTACTTTATTGCGTTATTGTTAGAGTTGCTATTTATTTAAATGACTTAGCGGAGTGAACTATCCTGTTACATTGTAACTATTTAGTAATCTGTGCTAGTGTGTAAAAAAGCACAACAATTGAAACACGATTGAGACACGATTACGACTTAACGTTAGCAGAATCGGGCCACTGGACTGATTTCAAAATTTTTCACTTTTAGAATGTTACATTATCAATGATTTTTTATACCGATATTCTTACAAAAACGGATACCACGCAGGTAGAACCGCGAGTAACCGCTAGTATATAATAAAACAGTATTTTTCTAAATGTAAAAAAAAACTAACTAAAAAACCTTCTGGTACTATGAAGAAATTGTTTGCCTATATTACTGTTCTCGTTAGCAGATGTTGGCAGTGAAGGGCATTTAATAGGCACATATTGTCTAGGGAGTTCAATGGCTTTCAGGAAGCTGTTTGTATTCCGAGCTATAGCGAAATATGAAATCTAACATTCAATTCATGTTTTGTCTGCCACAGTAAATCCATCTGAAGATGCGTTTTGATTGGCTGTTACCTGTTACCAACGTAAAACTGACTTAAAAATGATACATTTAAACCGACTTCAAAAAAGAAAGATATATGTGTATGTGATAAAGTAAGAATTGGATAATATTTTAATAAAGCGTTCTATTTAGGCTTTCAAGCACATGTTTATTTGCGTGTATATTAAAGCGTGCACGTGTTGCACTAAATCACGTATGACTGTGTATCTATGTATGTTTATACGTTTGTCCTCGAATTTCTCGAAAGCTAAAACATACACATATCGAGATGATTCTTTTTAACTAAAATTTGGTGTCTTTTAACTTAGGGAACAGTTCAAGTTTCATCAAAATCGGTTAAGTAGTTTTTTAGATATGGGTATATTTTGGTACAAATAAGATATTATTTTTCTCCTTTTTAGTTGACAGGTACTTTTTGAAGTCGGTCAAATTTTGTAAAGTACTTTTTTGCATAATTTGATTACAGTTCTACACTCACTTTCATTTATAAAATACTAGCGGCCGCCCGCGGTTTCACCCGCGTGGTTCCCGTTCCAGTGGGAATATCGGGATAAAAAGTACATATAAACCTTCCTCTTGAATCACTCTATCTATTAAAAAAAAACGCATCAAAATCCGTTGCGTAGTTTCAAAGATTTAAGCATACAAAGGGACATAGGGAAAGAGAAAGCGACTTTGTTTTATACTATGTAGTGATATGTAGTGAAGTGACGTTAAATATAGCAGTAAAAATTACAGAAATATAGTTAGGACAAACATGTTCACTTTCAATCTTCTCTGAGTTTGTTGATCCTAATGTCATGTAATATAGATATGAATTTTTATATGGCTGTCATACAGTACCTTCTTCAGGATTACATAATCTGAGGAATTTTATCGACTCAATTTGCTATTCGTATTTATAAAAAATCAAGTTGACTGGCTTTATAAACAAGAGTTGTGTCATTGTCACGATGGATATTCGGCATGCAACTACCATCTGTTTAAAATACGGCTATTGCCTGCTAGTCCTGCTACACCTAGTCGTATTTCGAAATATCATCCAATATTTGCATCCAATATATTGAATGCAACTAAGTGCGAATTGCAGTTGCCAGATATTGCAGCAGGTTCATACTTGATATGATTGAAATTGTTGATAATGCACTTGACAAGTCATCCTCTATGTATCGAAACTTCTTTGGATTATTTTAAGTCAGAAATATAATTTGAAGATCTTTAAAACAAAATAGCACAAAATCTGAATTTTATTAGTTTGAAAGAGTGTGTTATAGCAATTGGAAACAACGACGTGTATTACCAGATATACACCCAGACACGAGAACATATTAAAAAGTTGGTTTTCAATACTAACCCGACCGAGAATCGAATCCCTGACCTCTTCTGATATAGCGGCATCTTAAAAACCGGTGCGTACACCAGTCAGCCATGGAGGTCGTCAAAATCTTATTTGTCTTGATTGACCAAACCCCTGCAAAACTTTGGAAACTATGTGAATCGTAAGTGCGTTTGCGCACTGCGACTGATTATATCAGAGTTCCTAGTTCTTTAGTATGAGTTTAGAGTGTTGTAGCTGAGCGTCCGATCCGCATCTGAATTATAGTTGGTACTTCTGCTAATTTGGACTAATATTTCTCGGATTCCGATCAGATGCTCAAGTTGATCAGACGGAAACGTAAAATCTCATTTCACAGTAAATTTTTAGTTATGTTTCCTTTTTACTGTGACTTGCGCTTTTTGTCATCCTCCTGGCAAATGTACTATCGACCTGCAAATTTTTATTGATTGATATAGAAACCAGTATTCTCTTGTATATGAGATGAATGCTCAACTCACTCTTGTGCATAGTCAAAGCGTCAATCTGAAATTTGACATAGCAATTCCAACCTTATCTCTTTGCTTATCTCCATAACGCGATGCACATTTCCTCTGATAAAAAAAAGACGTACGTCGACGCGCGTCTGCGCGCCTCTTTTTTCATCGTCAAGAAATTATGTGTGTGATACACATAATTTCTTGACGGAGATAAAGGTGAATTGGCAATGTGAAGTTTCAGAATGTTGAAGCGCAACACTGCGCCAGTGTGAGTTAAAGCCTAGCATTTGATGGATATTTGTCATCCATAATTTTTCTATGTTGAAATTAGAACTGGGTGCCTACCATCAACTCTTATTGCGGTTTTGTTTAGGAACCTAAACTGATCTGCATCGCTTATTCGTACCACGACAGCTTAATATCAATGACAGCGATTCAGTGATCATTGAATGACATTTCACAGCCGCTGAGCTGTCATCAACTCTTATTTGACGTATAACTTGGCCAAGCTAACATGTCACCTGCAGGTTATACCCGTCCCTTTCACTCTCCTGGCATGACAGAATCGAGTGAAAGAGACGGGTAGAAGAAATAAGGACACAAATCGTTCGGTCATTCACATTTAGCTATTCATTTGCGATTCAGTTTTTAGAAGGTCATGGTACGAAAGAAAGCAATTCATTTTAGGAACCTATTCTGCATCGCGCTATTTTTGAATCGCTGTCTTAAAGTTGATGGTATGCACCCTGTATGTTTCTTTTTTTCTCAAAAGAAATATATGTCCGTTTTTGAGATATAGAGGTCAATTTAAAATGCGAAATTTCAGATTGAGACGCTTCGGCTCTGCGCCAGTGTGAGTTGAGCCTAAAGAATATATACTCGTACCTCTCGCTTTCATGCAAGCCTACGAAGCCATCAAATTCTCACCCGAAAGTTATTCAAATTGGATCATCAGCTCACTGACGTCCAGGAAGTTATAGTCTCGTTAGGGTGAATACCACCTGACGTGGTAATCCGGTTTCAATAGTAGGCAATATCGACAAATTTGAGATACAGTTACCAGCACAAGTAGTGAGACAGTTGTAGAACAGAATAAATAATAGTACAAGTACAGAAGCTGCACTGCATTGTGGCTCTTACTATAAAATGCAGATATAAATAATACACACAAGTTGGGTACCAAAGTCAATTTTAACGAAAATTTTGATATTTTAATATAAGAGGATTTTAATAAAGGATTTACAAATAATAATAATAATTATTTATTTTTTATATGATTATTATGGTTACTCATCATCGCTCGAATTGTCACAAGCCACAACCGTCGTTACCACCTGAATTTATAATAATTTAAAAAATATAGTTTAATAAATGCCGAAATCCCAAAATCCAATTTCATTTGCGGATGTACGCCGCACGCGGCTTCGTTTGTTTATGCGGCGGCAACCTTTGAGTGCCTTTGACAAGAAGCGGCACGTGCCAAGGCGGCGCGATAAAAGGGCGACACTATCTAAGGGCGTTTGTGCACTACCACTGAATTTTACCGATCCGGAAAAAAACGGATGCTTGTATTTAATTAATTACTATTATAAATGATTAATTATTAAAATACAAGCATCCGTTTTTTTCCGGATCGGTAAAATTCAGTGTAGTGCACAAACGCCCTTCGCGAATGAACTTTACTTGAGTTATTGCTGTTGATATATCTATCTATACCAAAACTAATATTCAAATATATTTTATAACATATAACATATAATAACACATAACAAATAAATGTTTGTAACGTATAAAATCAAAATGTATTAGACTGATTTTAAAAATTCTTTTACTATTAGAAAGCTACATTCTTCCTCAGAGACATAGGCTTTATTTTATCCCGATATTCTCACGGGAACAGGAACCATGCGAGTGTAACCGCGTGGAGCCCCTAGTGAAATTTATTTTTATTTAAATATTTTTATACCTTCTATTTGTCAGTGCTTTGCTGTCCCCGAGAACAGAAACGTAGCTTGCATCTTTTCGCTTAATATATATAGTGTAACATCCTGCCTCTAAATTCAGTTATGCTTTACTTTTCAAACCTATTTATTTTACAAACCCTACAATTACGTTTTTTATAGTTCACTTATGTAGATATAAACATAAAAGCGGTAACAGAAACAAAATGTAAATATGGTATTTCGGAGTGAATAGTTTTGGTTTATAATTAGAAATGCAAATGTATGTAATATGTAGTTTAAAAAACTAAAGAAACACACTTTTATAGGAACAGACTGAAAAGTACAAAATAACCGTCTATTCAGTAACTGAAATTAAAAAGCGTGGTGCGCGTGGTTAATATTAAGTACCTACTTAAATGCATGCATTGCAAAGGGCAATTTATTTTTTACATTTTAGTTTAATAAATGGCAAGCTATGGATGGATGGTAATCGATTTCACAGTCCATTCATGTGTCTGCCCACCCCGTAAACATTGTAACTCAAAGGCGTGATTGTATGTATTTAGTTTAACAAATTCAAGTGGAGTCTATTAGTTACCGGATGCGCGAGCCGAACCCTTACTTCCTCCCTGCTCCATCATCAGACCCTCACCACCAAGTGTAGCGAATATGTTTCATCAGAACGAAAGAAATGAGCCCAAACTCGAGGGGTTTCCTAGTGGTCACAAAGGAATGCCACTGACTTCCTCCCTGCTCCATCATCAGACCCTCACCACCAAGTGTAGCCAATAGGTCTCATCAGAACGAAACAAATGAGCCCAACTTAAGGGGTTTCCTAGTGGTCATTATGGAGTGCCACTGACTTCCTCCCTGCTCCATCATCAGACCCTCACCACCAAGTGTAGCGAATATGTTTCACTAGAACGAAACAAATGAGTTCAAACTCGAGGGGCTTCCTACTAGTCATTAAGGAGTGTCACTGGCTTCCTTCCTGCTCCATCATCAGACCCTTACCACCAAGTGTAGCGAATAGGTATCATCAGAACGAAACAAATGAGCCAGAACTCGAGGTGTTTCCTATTGGTCATTAAGAAGTGCCACAGGCTTCCTCCCTGCTCCATCATCAGACCCTCACCATCAAGTTTAGCGAATAGGTCTCATCAGAACAAAACAAATGAGCCTAAACTCGAGGGGTTTCCTAGCAGCCATTGAAGAATTCTATTGCCTACCTTTTGACTCCATCATCACATCAGCTCGATGGTAGCAAATTATTGTATTGTCATCAGATTCATATAGACTTGCTAAGTTTCAAATCAATACGACACTTAGAAGTAGGTTAAAATTGAATTCCAAGATTTTCTTACATTGTGACTTAGTTACATGTGAAGGTAATAAAAGTGTGGTAAAAAGAAGCGATGGTAAAATTCCAGATTGAAACATTTCGATATTGTGACTTTCCCTGGAAAAAGAAAATTAAGCAAATGAATCTGTTTTGAATAAAACATGTGTCAGATTTAGTTTTAAGATAAATTTTTAACTGAAAATCCGAAATAAATAATAGTAATAATAGGGGCAATTTTTTTTTTATGTTGATTATATCTGAGTAAAACGACAATCAAAAAGTGTCCTTTGAAACATTGTTAACTGAATTGCTATTGAAGAATTCACTATATTTTATTTCACGGAAGAGTATCTACCTAATATAGAAGGTTTATATTTTCCTATAAAAACGGTGAACAATGATTTTGTTCTTAAATAAAACGCAATTTACTTTTGACGGAACCTTTGAAGCCTGGCCTCATTAAGGATTAACGTACCTTCCAAAGTACGGAGAAGCTCAAGATAGTACGGTTTTGGTCACCCATCTCATGGACGACCATTGCGCAAGTTGCTTAACCTCGACGATCGCAGGCCGCAGATCTGCGTCATGGGCTACTTCCATACTTACTCAGAACAGAAAAAAATATACTATGCGTAAAAGTCTCGGATAACAACACAGTCTCATGTCACTTAGGACAGGTTTACGATTCAACTTTTTCCAATTTTGCGCGTATAGAATAACGTATGTTGGCAACAAAAATATTGTCTCGGCGAAACACGTTTTTATTGTGAATGAAGACGTGACCAGATGAGAACGTATGTTTGTATGTGTTCTTAAGGATTATGTCATCGTGTTTTTATAGCGGCGAAAAAAGTACGAGTAGTTGAGGAAAGAGACAACGTATTCTGGCTCACATTTGCTTAACATAAAAGTATCTATGCACACTGCGTTTTCTGAAAACCCCAGATCAGAGTTCGACGGTCTTTGATTGAATCCTTATTTAATTGAAGGCCTATTTGGGGCAGCACTCATGCTGCGCCCAGACACGATCTTGCTACGTCCGTGCTGTGCTCCTGTCCCTCACCACCGAGGAGCTGACATGGGAAGTACTGGAAATTAACAGGAACGGAACCAAGTCCCGTTTAATTCTATGGGGTTCACCAACTCGACCCCTACTGCTCTACTACCTGCTATATATTTTATATATACCTACAATGCGAAAAAGACAATGCGACAATAAATTAAATGTCGTAACATAGCTAATAACGCTCACAGTTTGTATAAACATAAAACAATTAAAATATCTAATATTTTATTCACAGACAATAATTTTTATTTATAACTTTTTCTACAATATTAATAGCATAAGCTTTTGCCTGAAATAACACCAAAAGTTCATGTCACAGCCGTCGTCTCTCGTCTCGTTACCATAAAAACGTCTCGGTTTTGGTATTATTGTGTTTGCTCAAAAAAACATAATGTCTTTTCTAGAAAGTTTTTGATAGTTTCAAAATACTTCTATGAACTAGTGCCACCAATTTTTTTCATTTTCTATCTCATTGTCATCCCCGAATTGTACTACGTTTATAAAATGTTTAATTTGCGTTTCAATTTCCAATTCTCCTAGTAATTAGGGTGAAGCAGGTAGACGGTGCCCAACGTGGGGTTTTTACGGCGCGCTTATAAAAAGGCGGTGTGCAATGTGCATAGGCCCTATGATGACCACACATGCCGTGCACATAACCCCCTTGTCTCCCCTGGGTGATACACGAAGGCGTTTCCTCTAGGAAAGAAGGCCCTATGATGATGATGATGAAAAGGGCGGGGCTAATCGGAATTTCGGATTTGCGTTTCAGAGTACGGTCTCAGAGCAGCGCTTCTTTCGGTCGTTTATGGAACTGAAGTTCAATATAATGTTTGACAGCAGAACTGACAGCTTTTGAAGGACGGTATAGTTTACAGTGCCACATCTTTTCTGTTCCGGTGGCCAAAATGTGAAACTAACGTGTTTTTTTTAATGTCATTTTGCAGTCAAGTGGATGTCCCACCATAGCGCTGCTGGCAGCTGAAGGTATTATAAGTCAGAGCTAGTAAAAGTGCAACAAAAATAAGAAAAACGTCTATAGCGCCGCTGTCACCGGAACAGGAAAGTTTGTGGCACTGTACCAAATTTTGGGTATAAAGATTGCCGAAAGTGCACATAGGAAATCTTGGTCGACAATTTGAAGTTGAGTTTTTCTAGAGTGTTTATACAAAATTACTAACTAATGCCCGAATACTCGTACGCTACTTATCTTTGGGAGCGTCTCAAACATCATGGCATCTCTTTCATACGTTTGACGTTTAAAGTGACAGGGCGATATTTGAGACGCTCCCAAAGATAAGTAGCGTACGAGTATTCGGGCATAATACCCATAAACTTATTATACTCTAGTAATAGACGGACAGAGTTCGCTTGGTTGTGAGACCGAAAATGACATGAGCTAGTGTGTGTAATTTGTAAACATGTGTGTGAGTTTTAGAGCTGCCCTCAAGCCCATTTTAGGTTGTCGATAACAATAATGTAAATAAAACACAAACAAGATTTAATAATTCATATGATATGAAGTATACTTCAATGGACATGGGAAAATAAAAATAAAGTTCATGTTATTTAAATTTTTACTTGTTTTTGCATTCAATGCAATTTTTATTGTTGAAAAATGGAAAATGGATTTTATTTTCTAAATAAGTACTTAATTTTCTATTTTTCAATAATAATGGTCATTTCACTTCAATTTGTTACAAAGTTATTGTAAAAATTAATTTGCTTAAAACACTATTGCCTCGGTTGTTCGCTAGCAATCGGCTTTTACCACGTTCAACGTCATTCCTCCCGACCGCCCGTATACCGCACAGGCCGGTCATACTTACCTACTCGCACAGCTGCACTGCTTGAAATCTTGTTTTTTAATAAAACTAGTTCTGGAGTTTTTGGAGTCCCTTTTCATCGCATTGCACCAAATTTTTCGTTTTTTACGAATAAATATTTTTATTCTGCGTTTTGATCGAAGTATTCGTACATAGAGGCACAATACAGTATTTAAATACCTTAGGTACTTTGTGAAGACATGTTGATAATTTTCAACAATATTGTATTATTCAAGCACGCATTGTGGCTGTCACGAAAACACTAGCACGTGAAAAATTGAAAATGAAGTTGGTAGATTTAGACTCATCATGTCATATTCAATAATCACTTCACTATCAATCGAGTTAGACTTGTACCGATGCTACATCCCTAACCCAACTTCTACCCTCACATCATTTTTATCCTTTGATCCTATGGGGGTAAACCAACATCTCGCCGTGTCGTGTCGGCCATATTCGCCACTTCCGATCCAGCCTGCCCACGCGACAGAGTGTTTGAGTCAAGCTCTCCTGTTCCTCATTATATCGGTCAAGTAGTAACATCTTCCAAGTGATCGCCGCGAGTTTAACTGAATTGACTATTGTGATCACCAACTTTTGGTGTGGAAAGTCAAATAAGAAGAGAGACACGCGTCCTCTACAACCACCACGCAGGAGCAACGTCGAACAAGATTAGCCACCTAAAAATCTCCTTTTTTGACCGCTTAGAAGTATTTTGAAAAAATCAACAATGCATGCACAATGCAGTTTTTATTATTGAAAAATTGAAAATGAAGTATTTAGAAACAATCGACCCGTCTCACAATCAGCTCCGATGGGACTCGAATCAACGACCTTACGCTATCCGGGCGGCTGCTCTAACGACTGAGCTACGGAGTCGTTAACGACGACGACGACGACGACGACGACGAATACAACGATCAACGACTCCGTAGCTCAGTGGTTAGAGCAGTCGTCCGGATAGCGTAAGGTCGTTGGTTCGAGTCCCATCGGAGCTGGTTGTGAGACGGGTAGATTTTTTTTTCTAAATACTTCATATTCAATTTTTCAATAATAAAAACTACATTGTGCATGCAAAAATTTAAAAATTTAAATAACTTGGTGGTCATTATTACGAATCTTGAAAAATTTATTCTGAAGTATTTTGAAGGGCTACGGAAAAAAAATTATGACATATTTTAAGTTAAAATGTATATATTTCAAAAATAAATAAATAAAAATACCTTTCCCAAACCCATTGAACATTTAGGTATACATTAATTATTGTTCTCTGAAGAGAACGATTTTATTTAAATAATTTCTCAAGGTTTCTTTGCAGTTTTGCTTGAAATATTTGCTGCAAACCACAGAGTTTTGGCGAAGCTCCCGGTCTATTCTATTTATTAATTTTATCCAGTTTAACTTAATCACTGGATTTACAGGAAACTTGAAAATATTGTTAAATTCGTACTGAAGTAGGTACATATAATTTACTATTTAAAAAGTTTCGGTTAAAATCAGCTTTAAATAAAACTATCAGAGTTCACAAAGACAAACAAACTTATATTGGAAACCATCGACATGAGTATCGATAATAATATCGATAATTTTTGATCAACCTCTACGTCATATTTTCTCAAGTTCACGGATATAATATCTTTTTATCTAACACATAAAGTTTAAAAATCAGCCTTTATTTAGAAAATAGGCAGTAAATAGTATAATATTAATGTGTCACTTTGTGTATTTGGGAATATATTCAACTAAAATATGAACTATGAAAATGGTAATTGTACAATCCTATTTACCTGTGAAATTAGTGTTTATTTGATTTATTGTCGTAAGTAACATTACAATTCAACACAGAACACTACACCATTATTGATTTATATAGTTATAAGAGCTAAATCGACGCGATCGCGATAAAAATCACAAAATAATCGAGTGGACGCTTTTCATCAAGATGATAAAAGACGCTAAATAAGTCAAATCGGGTTCTGCTGTCATTTTCTTCCAACTCTTTCTCGCACATAGCTTCTGCCGTAAGGACTGGTTTCTCACTCGCACCATTGTCCGTCTATTACCCCTAGTATAAATAAGTTTATGCTAATACCTAAATCAGAGTACTATGTGTCAAAGTAAGATTGTGAAATAGATGGCGCTGTTCGCAGTGTATGGCTTATGCCCGAATACTCGTACGCTGATTATCTTTGAGAGCGTCTCAAACATCGCCCTGTCACTTTAAATTAATGATTAAACGAACTTACCTGTAAGTGAAGTTCTATCATAATTATACGAAGTGCTTCGTCCGAAGAGATTAGTAACAATGAGTATTATATAAACACTATGTAGTAACGCGTAAGTGACACCACTTCAGCACTGTAGTTGAGAAAATATAGGTAGAAATATAAAGTTTTGCACTAGCAACACACATTCCCGCCAAATGTAAAATAAAAATTTCGTAAAGCGCCCTCTTTGTTAGTTTTCCCGCGCCCGGTCTCACAATTTCAGCTTCATTAAGTTCAGAGATTTTGATATTTCCTACATCAAGGGAATTCTGTAAGAATTAGCGGGAGGGTGGGTGTTACTAATCTCTTCGGACGAAGCACTTCGTATAATTATGATAGAACTTCACTTACAGGTAAGTTCGTTTAATCATTAATTATACTCGTGCTTCGTCCTCAAGATTAGTAACAATGAGTATTATATAAACACTATGTAGATTTTGAGAGAACGCAGGAAATATCAACAAATAACACAACATATTACGACGATAATTGTTTGTTTATCATATTTGTAAGTAATCAAGAAACGAATGCACATAATAAAAAACCAAATCGTTTTTATAATGAACAAAGGGTTCATGCTAATTCAGTGTTATCATTATTCTCCAAAAGAGGTCTATTATAAAATTTGGCAAAGATGAAGGAATTGCCGCTCCATCCAGCCGTTTTTCTAATAACGTCTAAATTCACTCCGAGCTTATGTGCAGCAGACGTACTAGCATGTCTTGTACTATGCGATGAAAAAATTGAGACATCAATTCCACTAGCTTTAAGTGTATCCTTGATCCACCGGCTTATAGATTGGGTGGAAACACAGTTGTGTGGTTTGCGAATAAATAATTGTTATTTCTTAAATCTTTGGTTTTTTCTATGTACCTACATTTCAAGAGTTTCAGCAGGACATATTTCTGGACGTTGACTATAAAAGGGTAAATAAAGAGTTGGTTGATTTATACTGCCTTTGAAGTTTTGATTAAGTCAGTTATTTTAATAATTATTTGATCTTGTTGAAAAATAATTTGATCACCTTTTATTTTTGATAAGGTTTGTACCCTATGGGCTGTGATGTGACAAGTGCTAGTAATGTAACACATTTCTTTGACAATTGCACAAGATTTAACTTATCATTAGAATATATAGATGCTAAATATGTTAATACTACACTTGGATCCCAAGTAACATTGCAGCGTGGCAGCGGGGGCCTTCATTTATACACTCCTTTACAAAATCGTATGATCCTGTCCTGTCCATCAGGACACCTGAGAAAGTGCAGACCTATGGCTGTTAATGGTTCCGTATTGACCACCATCATTAAAAATCTTTGTAAGAATGACAATTGGAACTGAAGGGTTATAAATGCTAGCATTATTTTCAATACAAAATGAATACCACCGCTTGTAGCAAACATCGTACTGTTGTAAAGTGTTAGACGATAGCGATGCCAACGTAATGTCTAATGCAGATTCTGGGACACAGCGTTGGTATAGCGCTGTCCGGACAAAATCCCGGCAACTAGGGTAACGTGCGCCTGCATGTTGCGGCTGCTGGACGAAGGGATGATAGATGATAACGTCATAAAGATATAGTTTTATAACATTCGAAACAAGTAGTTGGCAAAATAGGGGATGTCGAAAAACCATATAACTTTATCGACCCCATTTAAGTGTGGGAATTGTATGTCGCCCATACGATTTATAAAGCCGATTGCGGTGGTAGATTTTATCTACTCGAAGCAAAATGTAATGCTCATAACAATTATTTGTAAAAAAAATCAGAGCGAAGTATACTGCCAATAGTTTTGATTGATATGAAACTTTTTCATCGTCAGTCCAGCGACCCTAGACACGAGGTATTGAGTATTGAGTATTGACCCCTAGCGGAGTAACATGCAGCTCCCCAACCCGTTGTTGAGGCGTCAGAGAATGTTTCTAAAGTAGGTATACCTTTCATTTCTAATTCTATGTGTGGAATGATAGGTCCTTATATATATTTATATAGGTAATAAAGAATCTGATAAATTCATGTAGATATTTATCATAATCATTACCTACTAGGTTGTTTTTATAATTATTGTAAAACAGGTAATACTTAAGTGTAAAAACTTGCATCATTTTATTTGGTACATTTTCTTTTTTCTGGTGATCATTCAAGCTGCCATTTACGTGTGTTAACTCAAAACATCGGCATGAATTTGAGGGTAGGTATATTTTTTTTTTTTTTTAGTTTTCACCTCGTTGATAATAAAGGCTTTTAATACAGATTAGGTTACTTTTATAATTTGTTATACATTCATCGCACGATATGTATATTCAAATCTATGGAGGCATTAAACGATATAAGTTTAATGAGAATCTGAATGTCCTCTAGTTTGCTTTGTTGACATAAAAAACTGCGATATGCAAGTTAAAAATATTGATGTATTGGGATATCAAATTATTATAAAATTGGTAACCAATTAATCCATGACAAAGTATTAGGGTCTTTCGTTACGAGAGACCACTAAGTACATATAAAAGAAAATAGCAAAGCCTGCAAGCAAAACGTACCGGGCTTACGGCCGATGACTCGGTCCTGGTCGTTGCAAGTAATTCATCGAGGGTGCTCCGCGACGATATGGCGGCGGTGGCGGCGGAGGCTGTGCGCTGCACGCCGCTGGCAGCTGGAAGCGCGGCTTCGGGCCCGGTGGCTGCCTGCACGCTGGAGCCCGCGCCTTCCAGTTTAAATCCTTGTTTGAAGTAGGTACTTAACGACTTCATCGACTTTTTCAAAACAGCGAACTTAAGATCTGAATCAGATTTGGTAACTGTCTTCGCCGTTTTTACAGTTCCAGCCAAATTGTCCCCGAACAAGTATTTATCTACTTTCGTAGATGATAACTGATCTTGCAGTTCTTTTCTTACGGAGTACAAACAGAAATTTCTTCTTGCTTCAGTCTCAGAATGTTGTATGTCGCAAAATACTTTGCCGACATCCATCAAATCTTTTATTAATTTAAGATTTTTCCTTTCCGCAGAAAGTTCCTCCGAGATTATTTTGCTTAATCCAGAAATGCCAGCAGCGACAAATCGCTGCTCGCTCGCAGAAACAAATTTCTGCCTAGCCTCTATGGCTTTGTCTCTTTTTATGACTTGTTCGTTGACGGCCGCTTTAATTTCGGCATTGAGTAAGGACTAAGGGTGCGGAAATAGTCGGACAATTTGCAGGCACCAGGTACTTTTTTACAAGTTCCTTACGAATATCATTGTTGCCCAAACCAGATGTAGCAATATTATTGAATCTGGTAGCTAATTCTTTATTAATGTCTAGTCCGTATTCAACGGTCAATGATGGGTCTTCGCCAAGTATTTTTTCTGAATCTACCGAAGTTTCGGTTTGAGCACTCGGCTCGGCCGTAGCACTGGGTTTGCCTCTCGAATCGTTTCATTTCTTTGCGTATTATCGGCTATTGATACTAAATCAATTGTGTCAATAATGATATTTGGATTTTCTTTAGGTTCCACAATAAATTATTGTATGAAATGAGTGCTATGCCAAGGTGTTTAATTCTTCGATGAGAAGAATTCAGGAAAGAAAACATAAAGAAAAGAGGGTATTCAAAGAATACAATTCAATTAATTTAATATTTTATTTCAATATTGTGATCATTAGCAATTTAATGCGAGATGAATCATATATGATACATTTTATTCAGGATACCACAGCATGCGACGAGCTAGCCCTACAGGCTACTCTGCTACATGACTTTGTCTTTTGCGTTGGATTAGCCCTTATGACTATCCTGAAGCCATGATGCAAATTTTGCTGGTACCATGCGGCGAGGTAACCCTGCGGGTTACTCTGATGCATGTTTCGTTCATATTTGTAGTTATTGCATAATTGTGTTGAATTCGTCCCAAAAGACTATTCTGATACCAATTTTGCTATACCATGCGGCGAGATAACCCTGCAGGTTACTCTGATGCACGTTTCGTTCATATTTTAGTTATTGCATAATTGCGTCGGAGTAGTCCTTATGACTATCCTGGTGCAAATTATTCCATACCATGCAGCGAGATAACCCTGCAGGTTACTCTGATGCCCGAGGCGGTTGCTGGATCCGCTACCGGGCGCGTCCCCAGGTAGTGGATAGGGGAACGGCTCCCAGTGGGGGTTACCGGCTTGCCGGCGCGAACCAAAACCAGCAACATACCGTAACCCAGCACGTAGTACTGGGCCGGGGGCCGCTGTGTTCTGTCACGGGGGCCGCGGGGAGCGAAACCCCTTAACAAATGCAAGATCAAACCGTAACCCTGTACGTTTTGCAGGAACGGGGGCTGCTGTGTCCTGTCACGGGGGCCGCGTGGAGAAAACCACTATAAAAAACCAAGTCTTCGGGGAAAACCTCACCCCTTAAGAGGTCCTAAAACCATGAATAAGGCGACTAGTAAATACGAACTACCTCAGGAGGGTACCGACTGCAACGCAGTAGGAGAATCCCTCCCTGGCGCTTCCGCGTCGGGCAGCCCCACCGTTTCTGAGGGGGGCAACTACCGCCGTTTGGACAAAGCACTGAGTCCGAAGAAAAACTGTGTAAAGCCGCTAAGCTCCAAAGTTGGAGCTGAGCAAGATGATGAGAGAGATGTTCAAGAGATCGAAATGATCTCAATGGTAGAGGAAACCAGTAGCCTTTCTTGTGTCAACACGAAAGGTACCAGAAGAAAGAGAACACGTACTGAAGTAGCAAACTCTTCTGGTTCTGAGACAAAGCCTAGAAAGAGCACAACACCAAAAGCTCCAAAAAGAAAAGTATACACCACCCGAGGACGTGGTCGTGGAGTGGTGCACGGAGGGTACACGGGACTATCTCAAGCGAGATTGAAACTCCAATTGGCTGAAGAGCTTGATTGCGAGGATGAAGTTTCTGAGGAGGAAATAGTCGTAAAGGCAAAGTCCAAACGCATTGAACCGAAATCTACATTTGTTAAGTCAAATTCTACACCAGTGACTAGCGTTGAAGTCCTGCGTGGCAAGGCTTTTGATTGTATTGATAAATTAGTGGGTATCGGCAACAAGTCCCGAAGTATAAAAGGGGAAGATAGGCGCGAGCTGGACGAGGCAGTCACAACCCTTACTAAGGTGGTAGAAAGCCTGTCAAATTTTTCGGCGGATGAAGAAATAACGAGATTGCAAGCGGACAATAAAAGACTGAATCATCAAATGTCGCTGATGAAAAAGGAGTTACAAGCTATCAAACAACTTCAAATGGAAAAATCAACCCATCCAGCAAGTTCTTCCATATCTAGCGACAATGTGGCCCCGACTACGAATAAAGAAATTGTCTCAAACGTAGTAGATATGTTCGAGGAGTTAAAGAAATCTTTGATGGAATCTGTAGGCTTCATGGTTAATGCGCGCTTTGAAGGACTAGAAAGCAGACTACTGCCAAAACAGAACATGAGACCACCACTAGCATCCGATAAGAAAGGCACTGTAAATGTGCCTAATGCTGTGAGTGCAATTCCGACTTCGCTACACTCCACTCCTGCTTCGGCGAGCGAGTCTGCTGCAGGTCTTAACCTGCCGCTTGAGCCAATAACGGTAACGGAGAAGCCGGAAAAGCTTTCAAATGATTGGAGGAAGCATACAAACAAGAAAAAAAAGAATAAATCTTCACAAAAACAAGCGGGTACAGATATTACGTCGACACCTCCGGAGACAGTGGCGATTCCTGCGCTATCTTCGCAGCTGACAAAAAAGTCAAAAGTAGTCAAAAACGTTAATAAATTGGTAGTGCCGAAGTCTTCAGCGGTAATTGTTTCGATTCCCAAACAGGCTTCGGAAAGGGGCTGTACTTATGCAGACGCAATAGCAAGGGTAAAAAAGGAGGTTAAACTAAACGAACTCCAAATAGAAGGCATCAAGATCAAGCCAACGGCCACAGGAGCCCGTATTTTTGAAATTCCAGGTACGGCAAGTGTTGAGAAGGCAGATCAACTTGCTGAAAAGCTTCGAGAAGTACTGGGCGACACGGCGGAGGTTTTTAGGCCAGTTAAGTGTGTGAATCTTCGTATATCAGGTCTGGATGACTCAATAGACGCAGAGGAACTGATCGAGGCAGTGTCAATAAAGGGTGGGTGTTGTAAAACACAGGTAAAAGTGGGACCATTTAGATACAGCTTTAGAGGATTTGGCTCAGTGGTGGTTAGGTGTCCTGTGGTTGCGGCTAAGGTAATAGTTGAGGAAGGTAGACTTTTGGTTGCTTGGGTATCAGCACAAGTTAGGGCATTGGAGACACTTCCCATGCGTTGTTTTAAATGCATGGGAATTGGACATACGAGAGAATTGTGTCAATCAACCGTAGACAGAAGTGGCCTTTGTTTTAAGTGTTCTGGGAATGATCACAAAGCTGCTGAATGCTCCCTTGAACCGAAGTGTGGAGTATGCGTAGAGGCTAAGTTGCCCCATAATCACATTATGGGAAGAAGAAACTGTAAACCACCGCCAATAAGGGGGAAATTGGTGCCAGTGAAGGTTAGCACTTGCAGGATGGAAGCCAGAATCGTGGCTGTAGAAGATATGGAAACTCGCTGATGGACCAGAAGCACTTTAATTTTCTCCAAGGGAATGTCAATCACTGCGCTGCCTCACAGGACCTGATGATGCAGTCGGCGATGGAGTGGTTAATTAACGTCGTTGTCATGTCGGAGCCATATTGCATCCCGAACCGAACCAATTGGGCTGGCGATACTGATGGATCAGTGGCAATCATGGTCCCTTTTCTCGGAACCTATTCCCCTCGTCTTATGGTCAAGGAAAAAGGCTCAGGATACGTAGTTGCTTCTTGGAACGGTTTAGTGATAGTAGGTACTTACTTTTCCCCCAACAGGCCTTTATCGGAACTGCAAGATTGGCTTGATAACTTGAGTGGGGTAGTTGGTCGCTTATCCCAAAATCAGTTGCTGATACTAGGAGACTTCAACGCAAAACATGCGGCGTGGGGATCTCCTGTAACCGACAACAAAGGTGATGCCGTGCTCGATTGGTCTATTCAGTGTCGCCTTGCGATAGCAAACCGGGGCACAACTCTCACCTGCGTTAGGGGCACAGGAGGATCTCTGGTGGACATAACCTTTGCTTCGCCAGCAATTGCTGCCAGAATACAGGGTTGGCGAGCGATAGACTATGTGGAGACATTTTCCGATCATATATATATAAGATTTCGTTTGGCACCGTCATCGGTTAGAGGTATGGACCACAGGCTTCATCGGTCGAATTTTCAATTCCCACGCTGGACCATCTCAAAGCTAGACAAAGAGCGAGCGGAGGAAGAAGCACTCACTCTAGCGTGGAACCTGGAGTCGGAAACCCCACAGGAAGCAGATGAAAAAACTCGAAGGTTCATAGAGTGTCTGAGGAAGATATGCGACGCCTCGATGCCAAGGACAAGAAATCTGCCTAACAAGAAACAGGTGTATTGGTGGAACGAAGAGGTCGCTACACTACGTAGGTCGTGCATCAGAGCAAGACGATCTCTCATGCGTCATCGTAGGAGAAGTAGAAGGGACCTTGGCATTGAGGTTGAATTACAGGAGTCATACAAATCAGCCAAGAAAGCGCTTTCAGATGCCATTTGCAGAGCTAAGACTGGCGCATGGAAAGAGTTTCTAGAAACCCTAAACCAAGACCCCTGGGGACGGCCCTACAAAATGGTTAGGAACAAGTTGCGGCAATCAACTCCACCTACGGACTCTTTCGATCCGCAGCTGTTGGACCATATCGTGTCTGACTTGTTTCCTTCAGAGGTTCCTGAAATCCCTATCTTAGTTGAGGAAGATCACCAAGGAGAGTCGTTGGAATTTCCCAGAATCACTTTAGAAGACTTAGAGCCCGTAATTGGTAGATTGAAAGGAAGAAAAAAGGCTCCAGGCCCCGACGGTGTTCCGGGACGTGTTCTCCCCATTGCACTCAAACATTTAGGGGAATACTTTGCTGACCTAGTGAACACGTGCTTGGAAACGGGCCGATTCCCACAAGCGTGGAAACGTGGTAGACTCTGTCTTCTAGTCAAGGATGGCCGCCCACTAGATTCTCCGTCAGCCTACCGTCCAGTTGTACTCCTTGATGAAGCTGCGAAGATGTTCGAAAAGTTGATAGCCGATAGAATAGTCCAACACCTAGACTCCCGTGGACCCAACATATCTGGAAAACAGTACGGCTTCAGAAGAGGTCGCTCTACAATCGACGCCATCCTGGAGTTGAAGAAGCTGTCGGAAAAAGCAATCAGGAAGAGGGAGAGGGTAATAGCGGTGTCCCTAGATATAGCTAATGCCTTCAACTCTCTCCCTTTCCAGTGTATTAAACAGGCTCTCAGATTCCACCGTATTCCCGCGTACCTTAGAAAAATAATTGAATCTTATCTAGAAGACAGGGAAATCCTTTATATTGGCGTGGATGGACAGCTCGTTTCTCGTCGTATGTGCTGCGGAGTTCCACAGGGGTCGGTGTTGGGTCCGCTTCTGTGGAACATGGGATATGATTGGGTGCTTCGTGGAGTTCTGCTTCCCCGGATGAACATCCTCTGCTATGCAGATGATACGCTCATTTTAGCGCGGGGCCGAAATTATGAGGAGGCACGACGTCTGGCAATTGTGGGGACTCAATTGGTTATAGATCGGATACGCCTTATAGGTCTTAAAGTTGCTGTACACAAAACGGAAGCTATTATGTTCCACGGACCGAGACATCAACCACCAAGAGGTGCACACATCAGGGTCGACGGGGTAAGGGTGGATTTGAAACCCCACCTCAAATACCTGGGGCTAGTACTGGACAGTCGCTGGAAGTTTGAGACACACTTTCAGTTACTAGCCTCCAGATTGGTCAAGGCAGCAGCGGCGCTGGGCAGACTCCTTCCGAACTTGGGAGGCCCTAACGAAAGTTGCCGCAAACTATTTGCTGGAGTAATAAGGAGTATGGCCTTGTATGGCGCACCGATTTGGGCTGACGCCCTAACAGAAAGAAATAAGACCCTTCTAAGGCGTCCCCAGAGGATAATTGCTGCCAGAACAATTAGAGCATACCGTACTGTATCCAGAGAAGCAGCGTGTGCTCTGGCAGGCACACCTCCTTGGGAGCTAGATGCACGAGTCCAGAGGGAGGTGTATAAAAGGAAAGCGGAGGCCAAATCTAGAGGACAGCGATTGGCTCTTGAGGAAATAGAAGTCATTCGGAAAAGAGCATACGAGTCTCTACTCGACCAATGGGCAATCCAACTTGAATCGCCCACAGCGGGAGTATGGACGATTGAAGCACTGCGCCCAATTATTCGCAGTTGGATTGATAGGCGACACGGCACCCTGACCTTCCGCCTTGTTCAGGTTCTTACAGGCCATGGGTGCTTTGGAAGGTACCTGTTTAAGATAGCAAGGAGAGAGGAGACTCCCGTATGCCACGAGTGCGGGGCTATCGAGGACACCGCGCAACATATGCTTGAGTTTTGTCCAGCTTTTCAGCAACAACGTGCAGCATTGGTGGCGGCAATAGGGCCGGATCTCACACTCCCTGACGTATTTAATGCTATGGTGGAGCATGAGAGGAGCTGGAGAGCGGTTGCTACCTACTGCGAAGAGGTGATGATTGTAAAGGAAGCTGCGGAGAGAGTTCGCGAGGAAACAGCAAATGCGAGTTCCATAAGGCGGAAACGGATCGGCAGACGGATGAGGCAATATTTGCGCCACATTCCGCCTTAGTGGCACTAGCGAGCGGCGTCGTTTGCCTTGTGCGCTCAGCCATCTCCCAATTCGTGGGTAGACCCGGGTAAGCCGGGTTGGCCCCTGGTCACTGCGAGAGCGTCCGCTCGGGATCCCGCAAGACCAGGGTAGGCTCTGTGGGTGCAAAGTGAGGGGTTTAGTGGGTATTCCTAACATTCCCTTGGCGAGTCCCACATAACCACCGTCCGCACAACGTAGGCGGGCGGGGTATGCGTAAATGCATTCCCCTCACTATAAAAAAAAAAAAAAAAAAAAAAAGGTTACTCTGATGCACGTTTAGTTCATATTTGTCGTTATTGTATAGTTATATAATTGCGTCGAATTAATCCCAAAGACTATTCTGATGCAAATTATAAAAAACCATGCAACAAGTTAGCCCCAAGGGCTACTCTGAGCACGTTTTATGAACATTTTGTATAAAATTTTAATGTAGGTAGGTAGACACAATTAAAAGGAAACTTATTTTACTTACTGTTTGAGTCCTCCCAGGGAACCGGCGTTGGAGCCCGAGAGCTTCGTCTAGACGAATTGGCAGACGAACTAGAAGATTTACTTGAATTACTAGAACTACCTACTAGAAGTTAAAGCCAATATAGTTTTATTGCGCGAATGTTTTACTTGTCTTTCTAGTTTGCGCAACTTGTTGACAATATATTCTAAATTAAGATCACCGGATTTTTTTCGACATGGTTCAGCACAAAAGTAGGAACTTAAGTATTTGTGTGAAGCGGTTGAGCACTTAATTGCGAATGAAGCTGAAATTGTGAGACCGGGCGCGGGAAAACTAACAAAGAGGGCGCTTTACGAAATTTTAATTTTACATTTGGCGGGAATGTGTGTTGCTAGTGCAAAACTTTATATTTCTACCTATATTTTCTCAACTACAGTGCTGAAGTGGTGTCTCTTACGCGTTACTACATAGTGTTTATATAATACTCATTGTTACTAATCTTGAGGACGAAGCACGAGTATAATGTCAAACGTACGAAAGAGATGCCATGATGTTTGAGACGCTCCCAAAAATGATTTGCGTTCGAGAATTCGGGCGTTAATCCTTTAATCGATAATTACTTTCGTTTTGCGATTAATTACTGCTGCTGGTAGGGCCTGAGTTCTTACCATTAAAATATTTACGCAATGCAAGCGTGATTTTAATTACCTCTAATGTAAGCAATACTCGTTACTACGTAGCTCCCACTATTTACTTAAGTCTCACTTGAGACGTAAATCAAATGCTAGAGTGTTTACTTGTCTTTAAGATTGCCAGTGAGCTTAGATAACCACTTGTAATACCTAAATCTTTCAAGAACTGGAGTTGACAAATAAATTCATATAGCAAAAATTACAGGAGATTTAACATTGTTTTATTATTTATGTAGTAAACAGGTATATTTTTGCGTCGGATAATAATTTGTCAATCTTCCTCCTAAGTTATATTTTATCTTACTTCTAGAAACCCAGATAACATGATGATGACATTTTAGTTTAAAATTTAAATGTAAACATAATAAATAGTGCAAAATCCCCGGCCTGCCAAAACTTACTTATTTTCTGACGACTAAAACGTGTTGGATTATGTAGTTTAATGCGTCTTTTAAGAGTAATACTTGCTAACTTGGGCAGCGGGCCATTTTATGGCCAATTTATATTATGCTGAAGGTATAGGGACAACTGAACAACAATACTGACTTTTATTAATTTCTCAGTCTTGATCTTAATGATGCTGCTATGATGCTGAGGGAGGTATTTCAATAGGTACGTTTTGTAAAATGCTAAATCAATGGGAGGGGCCAAACATCCCCAATCAACGTGGTTGCACAGCTTAAATTACAATTCCACTAAAGATCTACTTTCAATTTTAACATAAGTGACATCAATTTACAATCACATTCAAAATTTGTTCAATTTACTTGTAGGTATTGCCTTAACATGTTCTTTCTATTTTTGTTTAAAATACGTTCAATGTCTATATAAAAATACTACAGCAGCTAGACTAACATTGTGTCAACAGTGGGAAGCACCGTGCCTTACCACAAGCTCTAATAGCAGTTATTTTTAAGTTGAGAGAGTGAGACGCCGCTATACGGTGTGTAAAGCGGCGTCTCACTCTCTCAACTTAAAAATAACTGCTATTAGGGCTTGTGGTAGGGGCCCTACCACAAGCCCTAATAGCAGGTTGCAAAACTTCTGAAGTATTCGGAATAATTACGTAATACTTCTCATAAAGTTTCTTTCCATCAGAATTTTTCAAAATAAATTCGTTTGAAAATATTGGCATTTTTTTATCTTAGGTCAATCTTGCTAGAAAATATCGTGCCCGAGTCCGGCGGGCGACGACGACGACGGATGAACAAACAACTCGTGCGCGGCGCGCGGCGCCCGCCGCAGAACAAATCACGAACAAATTCTAATGGCGCATGGCAGGCGGCGCGCGCGGCGCGCAGGGCGGGCGGGCGAGATTAGCGGGGCGGGGAGTGGGAGGCGATGCCCCCCGGGGAATTATTCGACCGCTCCCCTTCCCCGCAGAGAAGGATTCATAATGTTTCGCAATAATTCGCGGTCTAAGAAAATATTTCAATTTCGATAAAAATAAACGTGAGCGTTGTTTTTAAAAACGAAGTGCTTACCTATTTGCTCAGTGATGGATTGATGGTGAATTGGTTTTTATTATTATTGTAGCGTAATTAGCGTACCTAAGTAAAATTTGAATGTTTATTTTATTCCTTACCTATGTAAGGCGACATTAACAACAAAAATAGGTAGGTACCTACTTACAGCAAAACACTAATTTTTATAGGTACTAGCGGCCCAGCCCGGCTTCGTTTGAACAATTTGTGGGTGCTTCGAATCTGTGATAACTTCTAAAGTGTTCATTTAAATGAAATACGGTAAAGGATAATTTTGATCTACCTCAATGATATCGTTTTACCTACATTAAATGGCCAAGGTAACTTATATAGGTACTTATTTGGATAAGGATTAATACTGATTAGGAGACATTAGCTTTGCAAATAAAGTAATATTTTTAAATAACTTAATAAATATAAAAATTACTGTGAGTCAACCTATAGAAATAAGGCGACTTCGGGTCTTTTTTGTAGGCCTCTATGATATACAATGCCGTAGTAAATTATTTTGATGTAGGTAGGTATCTCATACGGTTAAGGGTGGTATTCCACTTTTCAAAGATCTTTGTCCAAGAAATTGGACGTCGAATGTATGAAATTGGACGTCAAAGTCGTCCAATATGCGTCCAATTTCTTGGATCCAATGCATACTGGACAAAGATCTTTGATGAATGGAATACCACCACCCTTAGCCAGCAGCGTTCGCAATGTACCTAAGCGCTCGAAAAATCGTTTTTTGACGGCTTCATCAAAAAACATGTAATTTTTCTCTATTATATAAATACGTAATTAGAATGTTTTGTATGTAGGTAGGTATTTATTTATAAACCTTCGAGAATAAATTTTCTAAATAACAGTGACAGCTGCATCGAAATCCGATGCGTGGTTTAAAAGAAGAAAGGTTAGAAACAGACAGACAGAGGCGGAGAGTGACTTTATTTTATACTATGTACCTACCTACTTACCTACCTAGTGATAGTGAAGTGATGACCTAAGCCTCGGCACGGCACTTGTATTGCTAGGTACGACCACTTATATTGTGGTTCGACGGCTATGCTGATGACGGCTATACTCCGTGACTCCGTGCCGAGTTTTGTACCTACCTAGCAGTGGCAAAACGAAAGGGTACATACCTACAAGCCGATTCTAATCGGCTTACCTTATTATAGTTTAAAATCTTTTATCATAGTTTAAAAATATGTTTTCATCCGTTTCAAGCAATTCAAAAACATTAAAAATTCGCTAAAATAATAGGTATTTAGGTAGGGTATATGTGCCTACTTAAGTACCTACTTCTACACTTAAAACTTCCACAGACATTTTATTTAAGAGGTACCTAGATAGTAAGATATCCATCCATACTTCTTTTACTATGATTGACTATTTTTCTTGCTTAGGTAGGTATTTAAAAATAAGTGTCAAAACTGCTTTCTACTGCTTTTTTACCGATTGCTGCTTTTTTATCGTTACCTACTCCCGTATTTTTCGACGATCGAAATATTCCGAATGTTTCGTAATACTTCGGAATATTTCGTAAGTATTCCACGGGAAAGATTCGGAATTATTCCCGACTGCAACTGTAGTAGGGCACCTGGGTGCATACCATCAACTTTAAGACAGCGATTCAAAAATAGCGCGATGCAGAATAGGTTCCTAAAATGAATTGCTTTCTTTCGTACCATGACCTTCTAAAAACTGGATCGCAAATGAATTGCTAAATGTGAATAACCGAACGATTTGTGTACTTATTTCTTCTACCCGTCTCTTTCACTCGATTCTGTCATGCCAGGAGAGTGAAAGGGACGGGTATAACCTGCAGGTGACATGTTAGCTTGGCCAAGTTATACGTCAAATAAGAGTTGATGACAGCTCAGCGGCTGTGAAATGTCATTGAATGATCACTGAATCGCTGTCATTGATATTAAGCTGTCGTGGTACGAATAAGCGAAGCAGATCAGTTTAGGTTCCTAAACAAAACCGCAATAAGAGTTGATGGTAGGCACCCTGATCTCCGTCATACAGCTTTAGTAAAATCTAGCACAGAGGTCAGAGACCTTACATATAGGATTTTATTCAGTACCTATTTCTTTTGGTTTGGTATACTTACCAAAATGTAATGTGTTTTGTTTTTTTATTATTTATTTATCCCCCTAGACACAAAACTTCGCTTTATGTACGAGCGTTATAATTCGATAGTTTTATAACATAGCTCTAAAAAGTGATGTTATAGTCTACAGTATATTTAGGTAATATTTTTACACCTTAATTATCAAGTTATGTCTTATAATTTTAATATTTGTTGTGCATTCACATTGCATTTTTTATTACTGAAAATGAAATATTAAAAAGATAACGACTCCGTAGCTCAGTGGTTAGAACATTTTTAGACAGTAAAAGATCGTGGGTTCGTGTCCCATCGGAACAAGTTGTGAGACGGATCGATTTTTTATATTACTTCGTTTTCAATGAGTTATGTTTGTCTTGATCGCACAATTACATTTATGCCGTTATATCTATTTATCTTTTTAATTAAGCATTAAAATATTACTTCTTTATTATAAATTGTGCTTATAAGCATAAGGTATACGAGCAACAACTCGATATAAATATTTTATAAGGGTAAAATTATAAAGCCTATTTTTATATTCAGTTTGTTACTTAAGTAGCAAGCGTACCAAACAACAATATACATGAGTTATTACATGCTGATGCGTTCTGACATTTGCCATGGCGGCATCTTATATTCTTTTTTTATTGCAAGAAGGCTTTGACTTTATCATGTCATTTGTAACCCAATAAAGGCTTGATAGCAGAAGTTGCTTATGTGTCATTAGCGTCGAAGTCGTGTGATGTACCTGTACCTTTTATTTCGTTTTTGTGAACATTGTTAGATGATTAGATTGATTCTTATATTCAGCGAGGCAATGCCGTCAGTGTTATGGGGGCCTTTGCGCCTGGTATGATCCGGGTGGAATCTTTGAATAGATTTATGAAGAATAATGTAAATTATGGGATTGGAAGAATAATGTAAACAATGGGACACATAGTGCGGAGAACCGATGGCCATTGGGGCGGAAAGGTTCTCGAATGGCAACCGCGTATCGGACTACGTTCCCTACAAGGTGGACCGACGATCTAGTCAAGGTCGCGGGAAGCCGCTGGATGCGGACAGCGCAAGACCGATGGTTGTGGATATCCTTGGGAGAGGCCTATGCACAGCAGCGGGCGTTCGTACGGCTGAAATGATGATGATGATGAATGTAAATTGTTACTTAATAACTTAAATGATTTGTATTAAGCTATGCGAATTATTTCGAAGTAGTTAGTTAATAATTATTTGATGCTTATAAATGTCGCTATTTATCAATATGTGTTTAAACAGCAATTAGGGGAATGAATTAATCTTTTAAAGGAATAAATAAGAACTTTTTAAACAAAATGACAAATAACTTTTAATTACTACAATATGTTGGAAGTTGGAAGACTTCCAAGAAAATACGTAAAGTACTCTACTTATACTAAATCCTATGGCACAGTTCGGTATGTGATATTAAATTTTAAGTTTTTATTTATTTGGTAAATCACAGTTTTAAAATAATTTTATAAAAAGTATTATGGATACAAGCAAACCAATTACAGTTTCAAGCATATTAATCACCTATTATTGATTAGTATTGACTCAGACAATTAGCTCTTAATTAGTGGTCTCATTAATAAAACAAGCAAATCAAGTTTCATAATTTGTTAGAATTGACCATTTAGCTGAACGATTTTATCAAAAACCAATTGTGCCACTTTATTTGTAATGTGCTTTTGATTTTTACTTATTTTGTTGTGTAAAAAAAGTAATAGGGGTTAAAGTAAAGGCGTTTAGAAAAGTAGTAAAGGCGTTTTTTTTCTTTTGTACTTACATATAACTTAAAAACTTTTATGATATTAGAAATACATAATTTCTTTAATATTGCGTTACATTAAGACCGTATCGAGCAGCTTTTGATAATTTAATAACTATTTTTGCTCTTATCGAATGTGTCATTTTGTAGTTAAAATGTCCATAAATACGTGTGTAAAATTTTGGAAAAAGATAATTATTAGCCGTTAAATAAATCATGAAAACGTTAGTATTGGAAAAAAAAATGTACAAAAATCTCCATACAAAACGGCAATTTGATACTTTAACCCCTAATATTTGGTTTTACATTGATTTCATTAAATACCTTAACTCTTTACGATAAATCTAAAATTATTTTTTCAGTATTTACCAATGAATTTAAATAAGATTCAGTACACTTTATATAACCATTCTTCTGGCGAATTATTTATTTAAATACGTCTGAAGTTTCATCATACCGTACTATGACGTAAGCAGAAGGTATTCTTGTGTCGTAGCCTAAAATAAGCTTAATGCAAGTAACAAATACAATATATCAAAGATGTGTTTTACCTTTACCCAAAATATCACTGAAATAAGCAAAATAATCTTCACAAAGGCCTGACGTAATCATAATAAACTGATAGCAATTTACTAGACACGCAGAAATAACGGCCTATCAATCTTACAGAAACGACACATTTACTGGCATTCCTACCGGTCACCTGAATCAATCATCACAATTCGTGATTATCCTTGGGGTTACCACAATTATTATTGGTATTTTTATTTTGTATGAAAATTTGAAAGTTTTTTTTTGCAAAGGGGTTTAGTATCGACGAACGCTAAACTCGTTCTTATTAAAACCTGAAGGTGTAGAGAAGGTATAAATGCTTTTAAAATAACCTTTCTTTTCATTACGTTATCGTCACCATAGTGTGCCATTTTTTAATTCAGTCACCTAAGCCACGTGACTCAACGTTCCATATACATTAATCGTTTAATATCATCGACTGAAAATTGTCTCGCCCGTCGGAATACGGCAGCAATCCACAAACGCACTGCCGTAAGAAAGAAAGAAGAAAGAGTGAAAGTACGTTTTTTAGCTACACACACAAGCACAAAGTAACTACGCGGGCGGGCGGTCGCCCTAGCAGAGAGTCCGCTTAGAACAAAGTGCCATTTTCGTCACGCACACATAGACGTCACATATACAGGCAAAATGGGACAGTTTGGGACAGTACTCAGTCGCGAGTATCGCAAAGAGGTCAGTGATCGCAAGTTCCAAAGAGCATTTAATTGATCACTTCACGTCCGCGCCGCTACGTGTCACTGTGACACTTATATACCTATTTTACCATTAATTAACAAAAATTAATAACCAATATTATTACAGTTGCAGTGTATTTGGTTGTCTAAATACGACTAAAAACTGTGCATACACGTTCTTTAAATTTCCAAACGATATTGAAAGGTAAGTTATGTCAAACTGTTTTCTCTTGTTGGTAGGTGAGTATACCTAGGTACTTTTGGGACTAGCCGCTTTGATAACGACTATGAACCACACACATTCATCTTATAGTTAGCTGGTTGTGGTAAAACGCCAGTAATTGGGTTCTATTGTCCTTATTTAGATGTTATAGTATTCTCAAAACTTCTTGGCGGTTCAGCGAACACAGCCACAATTCATGTTGACGAATTTTCAAGTAAAAGTTGTCGTTGCATTTTCTTTTATTTTAGCAGTGTTATGAAATCCTACTTACATTTTAGAGACTTCAGTTATTAAACCCCAAATAACATTTTACTTGCAGTTTTTTTTTCATCTAAGCGCACGGCAGTGTGCCAGCCAAGTTCAGGAAAGGAAGCCAATCAATAAATCCCAAATAACATTTCACTTGCAGTAAAGTTTTCTTTATCTAGGCGCACGGCAGTGTGCCTGCCAAGTTTGGGAGAGAACGCCAGTCATTATACTTACCCCAAATAACATTTTACTTGCAGTAAAGTTTTTTTTGACGCACGGCAGTGTGCCAGCCAAGTTCAGGAGAAAACGAACCACGCACGATTATGCGTATACCTATTTATTTTAACGTCTTAATCGTAGGTGTGCCATAGGCTATTTTCGTTGCAAAACTAACTAGTTCATTTTAAAAATCAAATGATTTTTTTTTTCAGACGAACCTTATGGATAAGTTTAATTGATCGAGAAGATGTACGCAACAAATGGTCAACATATCTTCGAGTTTGTGAGGCCCATTTCGAAACCAATTCTATAATCAAGACATCGAACCGAACTGTCCTGAAAAAGGCATTAGTGCCTTTTTCAGGACAGTTCGGTTCCCAAACTTTTGCTACCTGTCAAAAAAAAATTAAATGAAGAATCGCAAGCAACTGTGGAGACTAATGAATCTTGTACACAATATGAAAAAGTTAAATGTGACTCAAATTCACAAATAGCAACTCACGTTTCTGCAAATTCTCCCAGAAAAAGAAAGCTGAAAAACTATATTCTTGAGTGCAAGAAAAGACTATGAAGAACAGCTGCGCCAGAAACAAATATAAACCTGTTTACATCTCGATAGCGTAGCTTCTATGACGTTCACAAGTATTGTAAAAACCAATCTAAATTGAATAAACAAATTTGACTTTGACTATTAAACTACTTATATTTTTTTATTTACCTATATACGATAAAAACAGAACATAGGTATTTAAATACACTTTCTTGTTTTCAAAATAGTTACCACTATTGCTTGATACAGTTCTTGCGTTATAAAGGTTTTTCAATTTTTGAAGATGACAAGTTATAAATTCAACATTTAAGAAAATATTAATTATTTGAAGTGCTTGAACGAAAAAAATTATGGAACTTGTAACCCATTTAGATTTCAACTATTTTTCGCTGAACTTGGCACCTTTTTTACCTTTATGTTTTCGTCGAACTTACTTAGTGCCTTTTTCACGTTTATATTTTTAGTGGGATAACTATCACACCATATTTATATCTTGTTCATAGAGTACATTATAACATATAGGAATGGAATACATTACAACATAATAGGTACGGTATAGGTACAATAGGATCTTGTCTTCGTCGTGTGTGGCGTCGGGACTTTAAATGGATATCAGATGCTCTGTTTACCATCTAAGCAGCATCTAAGGCATGTAAACTTGTTACGGTGTATGTATAAACGAATTTATTTATGTATGATTGTTAACTTTTACTACTTACTCCTTTTTAAATTCAGAATCAATACAGAAGCAACCCTAGTGAGTCAGACAAGGATAGGTATAGATTTTCAAAAATGGTGGGAGCGGTCCTTCTGTAAACTCTTTATTTTGTGACACAAGGCACAAGGCCCAATAATACTTTCAAAAAAACCTAAATATAATAATACCGAGAAAAAAAACAAGTGAAAGCGCAAGGTATGAAGGTAAAAAGCCTTGACCTAGCTCAAAAAACTCCAGTGGTCAAATAATCAAATACCTACTACTTCAAAAAACTTTCTTGTAACATTGTGGGTCTACGACATAGGTACTTTCTATGGATTCACTCAAAGTAAACATGTAAATTCTAATGTGCTGTGTGCTGTTTCTACGCTATCACATCGATTGATCTTTGATAAGGTCTAATACTTACATCTCGTAATTTGACTCACTAAACAATAAAATATACAATACCATGTAGAAGTAGAACTTAAAAGCGAAACAAAAAACTAGCATCATTAAAAATGTGGTAAAAATATACAGCAAGCTGTTAATACCCGGGCTAAAAGTGATAAGTCCGGACATGTCCGCTCTGATCCGAATGCATTGTCACCCTAATCCCCACTCAATTCCGTGGTGAAACAAGCCTAATCGGGACCTTGCGTGATTCCCGACGCTTCAATTAATAAAATTGATAATACTACTCACGACAAACTTATCAAACTTATGTTACACTGTTATATCGGACGCCTGTTGATTACTAAATTAATTTGCCATTTATTAAGGATGTTTTTGATGAGGGAATGAAACGGATAATAAATGTTTTATGCACTTAGAGCACAGAGAGATTTTAAAACGTACTTATTACACAAATCATAATAAATGATGGATAGTTTTGGCTTCGCATAAGTTCTTGCTGCTAATTGTTGTGGAGATCCTTGGGGAAGGCCTATTCCCAGCAGTGGGCGTCGTTCGGCTGACATCATGATAATGATGATGATGAATCGTATTAATGAGTAGTGGCTCGCCGCGGTTTTACCCCCATGGTAGTCGTTCCCGTGGGATTATCAGGATAAAATAAAGCCTATGTCACTTGTGGGAAGTATGTAGTTTTCTAATGGCGAAAGAGTTTTTGAAATCGGTCTAGTTTTTTGAGTTTATTCGTTACAAACAAAAATACAAATCTTTTCTCTTTATAATATTAGTATGGATATTAGAATGACATAACAATGTGACAGTTTTTAATTTATGAATAGACTGGATAAGCATTTTTAAACATGGCTGGATAATAAATACATGAAAACTTTATTATAACAAGTAATTCAATCCGTATTAGTGTGTTAACAATCACTGGTTTAGCCTACCACAAGTACCTAATTTAGAGCTAATCCTTCAGTCTCTATTGCGTGTCGAAAGGAATAGTGCATTGGTGTGTGAATAACGACAAGATTTAAATCCGCTCAGTCAGCCAAAAGCAAAATACGCCGGCTTTATAAACCATCGGCGCGCTTTCCAGTATCGACTGATTAATGAATGAATTTAGTATGTCCAGTGTGTGGGGAATTTCTGGTAGGCAAAATGGTGAGCATACATAACACTGGGCTGACTGCGCTAATTTGCATCTGACTACGGCACTTTTCATCGCGCCTGTCACTCACTGAGTAGGCTCTCGACATTGGTGGTGCGGTAAATATGTTTGTCTGTCGTGTTTATGGTACTTTCTTTCGAAAGGTTATGAGGGTTATTATTAGTGTGTCGACCAGTGCACGCACAAGTTTGAAATTTATTAGTGTTCAGTTGCAGTAATGACATCAATAATTGATGTAAGTTTATACTTCAAAACCAGTCGCGCAAAATTTAACATTTATACAAAAGTGCAGTCCTACTATTGCGCACAGGACTACGCCTTCATCTGCACTTTAGTTGATTAAATACTTGACGTAGATATTTATAATAAACATCGATAAACCAATACAGAAACTAAAACTAAAACAAAAACATTCAGTTATTTTAGTTTACCGTGCTCATTCGATGTAACAAAGCTTTTGATTGCACTAACGTGTCTGGTTTCGACAGTTTTCCTAAAGCGGCAGTTTACCGTTCGTGCTTTCTCTACACGGTCTTTGTACTATTTGAATGCGTTTTCGATGCATTTTGTATGTATTTTTTTTTTACTAGCACACAAATGAAACAATATTAATGATTTCCTATGTAAGAACGGAACTGCAAAAAATATAGGAATAAGATTGTCTGTCATCAACGTTTTTTTTAAATGTTTTTTATGATTGCTTGTTAAACTTGATTATTTCATAAAATGCATCATCACAGGCAAATGTTATACTTACTTGTTGCAAATTTTTACACTTTAGTATATCATGTGCTATTGGCTTAAAAATAACAGATAGATATGAGGTGGACAAGGAAGATCATTCATAACCATGAGAGAGCTCAAAGTACAGATTGTTAGGTTTCCTCAAACCAGAAAGTTCGAGATGAAAAGCAAAATTTTCAACCGCTTCTGTGATCTTGCGGTACATACCACCGGTATCAGTCCCAGAAGTTCCGGATTTAATTCCCAAAGGGGATACGTATTGTATTCGGCTTGGTTCGTGGTAGGACTTGTTCCACCACATTGACGCCAGAACAACCATTTTTTCAGCATTGTCAAGTTCCGGCAGTTATAGATAAGACAGCGAGTTCCTCATTGATGAGGTTGCGGGGAGTAATGCGCTTCCAACTTCAGCCTTACCACTTAACATCAGGTGTGATAATCGCTAACTGCTACCCTATTGTGGATAAAAAAAGCTAAAGGTCACCCAACATGGCTGACCGAAGCGAGAACAGCTTGTCCTTATTTAAAAACTGTTACATTTCAGTCGGTTCGATCGGCTAAAATTAGCCTTTTAAAAAAAGTAGGCTAGTTTGAACAAAAACCGCATTCGGTTTAATTAACGCTATTAAAAAGTAAGTGTTCGTGCTTGTATACGTTTAGGTTTGCATGACCGATTATGATAATCGTTCACTACAGCTTTGATTCATCACCTGTATACTTGTCAAATATTGTTTATTTCATTTATGTAGGTTTTAATTCGGCATATAGGTATCCAACATAACAATGTTTATGTAGCTTTTGAACTATGATTTTTGTGTGTATTGATTATCGTGTGTTCCATGCTAATTCTACAATACGCCTTGAAATAATTTTTGATGAAGGTTTAAGTGTTATTCGGCTATTTGAAATTTATCATTATATTATACAATTTATGATTGAAGCAAATGAATTCCATATTCGTATATTTAAATCAAATAATTAAAACTGGAGTAAAAACCTAAAAAGTATAAAAACAATAGGTGTACATCATTATAAAAACGTCGGTACCAAAATGTTTACTTTGAGATATATCATACCTGTTTATATACTTCATTTTTAATAACAAAAATTGCATAGTGAATGCAAAATAGTAAAAAAATAATGAAGAACATTAACAAATCTTATATCAAAAGAGAGAAAACTTTTTATCTAAGTATAAAACGTTTTTTATATTTAAAGGACTGGGAATACCTAAAATATGTATATTAAATATTTTAATTGTAGTATTAACTTTGCAGTAATTCGACACAACAAGCCACAATTTGTTTCACGTTTCATTAGGATTTAGTTTCAGTAGGTTAGGTGTTGTATTAAGGCAGCATACACACTCTCGTAAATAATATTATCTGCAAAGCTACGGATTTAAAACAGAGTTAGAAACTATACGATATACAAATCCATTATCACATTATTTACAGCAACAACACAACATAGGTATTTATTTTCAAATATCTTACATATTTTCAGCGATATAGAGCATCAAACTTTCTAATTAGACAAGGAGAGCGCTACCAGCCAGTAACGTCACAAGTAGCACCATACTCTCGCCATAGAACATTTCGTATTAGAAAGAGATAGCAAGAGTCACAATTAAGTAGCTCATAATTCGCTTGTTATAATGCAAATTGAACTTCTTTTTCACATTTTTTATTCAACTCAATAGTGTTATGTTCCTGAATGTCATAATTAAATATCTAAATTTCAACAACAGTATTGTATTCCATTAAAATATGGCAGCATTCACACAGCGGGCGGCACAAGCGCGACGCATATTCGTAAAATACCCGACGCGTTAGCCATTTGGGAACTTTCGCCTGCCGCTCGGGCGCTTGGTATACCTATATACCCGAAGATGACGAAGCATCTGCTATTTACTATATGTCAGTGAACGACTGCTATATGTCAATCAGAATTGTTTCAACTTTCTAATGGTTATGATTGTTATGAAGAAAAATTCAATATGAGTGATTATGTTTATATGACGTATTATCGCAGGGATATGGTAATTTCAGTAGTGTCGTTAAATATTTCATTTTTGCTATAAACAACAAGTGGTTTTGTGGTGTGAAAAAAATTCTAACCTATCACGTGTTCTACAGGACTTTATGGCAAACTCGTTTTTTGTTTCTTTGTTTCGACACAACCATTAGAAAGTTGAAACAATACTGATTGACATAATATAGTAAATAGTAGACGCGTCGTCACGACACGTCACGTCGGGTCTAAACCAAGCGCCCAAGCGGTAGCCGTAATGGCTAACGCGTCGGGTGTTTACGAGTATGCGGCCGGGACGCGGCGAGGCGTGGGCGTAGCGTTTTAGTATGGAGAAGTCGACGTCCCATCCCGCTCGCTATGCGCACCAAGCTTATAACATACACATCATCATATCATCAGCCATTTAATGTGCCCACTGCTGGGGCACTGGCCTTCCTTATGGATGGATAAGGAGAATGAGTCATGACCCACCACGCGGGGCCAGTGCGGATTGGTGGGTATTAACGACTGCAAGTGCAGCCGGGACCAACGGCTTAACGTGCCTTCCGAAGCACGGAGGAGCTCAAGATGAAAAGTTTTTGGTCACCCATCCCGTGACCGACCATTGCGAAAGTTGCTTAACCTCAACGATCGCAGGCCGAGCGCGCTATCCACTGCGCCACGGGCTCCTCTATAACATACATTCGTATCTAAATATCATACAAAATTACTACAGAAAGTTATCCTCTCCATAACTAAATGCACCACTCACTGAACGCTACAATAAAATAATATTTATTATTTATTTTATGTATGCAGAATGTGAAGTTTTCATTTTCTTTGATGTAGCTATTAAAAAATGACAATTATCAACCCCATTCAACAAGCGCAGGACTCGTTATCATGGATATCATAGCCCCTTTTTTTATCTATACAATCTATACATACATACATACATTGCTGAAATAAATAATTTTCTTTCTTTCTTTCTTTCTTTCTTCCTTTCTTTACATAAGTACAAATAAATAAAATTGGAGTGTCTGTTTGTAACATTAAAAAAACCGTTTTTACAATTTTTGTCTGTCTGTCTGTCTGTCTGTTTGTTCCGGCTAATCTCTGAAACGGCTGGACCGATTTTGACGGGATTTGTACTGGCAGGTAGCTAATGTAATAAGGAGTAACTTAGGCTACTTTTTATCCCGGAAAAATATCACATTCCCTCAGGATAGCGTCGTGTAGCTTATTATAAACGCGAAAGTTTGTGGGTGTATAGATGTTTGTTACTCTTTCACGCAAAAACTACTGAAAGGATCTGGATGAAATTTGCAACAGATATAGATTATAGCCTGGAATAACACATAGGGTACTTTTTATCCCGATATTCCCACGGGAACGGGAACCACGCGGGTGAAACCACGGGCGGCCGCTAGTTTATTTATAACATTAGAGCAGTCCATGGTAAAATGATTGCTTATCAGCCAGCGATCGTTGTAGTTAAACAACTTTCGCAATAGTCGTTCACGGGATGGATGACCAAATTATCTTGAGCTCCTCCGTGCTCCGAAGAGCACGTTAAGCCGTTGCTCTTGACTGCATTTGCAGTCATTAATAGGTATTAACGACTGATCCACATTTGACGGTTTTCCTTATCTTAAGGAAAGCTTGTTCCCCTCAGTGCCGACAATGACTGATGATATGAATGATGGTTATAACAAGTAGCTAAAGGTCTTCTATTAACTGAAAATCATATTTCTAGTTGTTGTTGGTACTAGAATATGTCCTTAAAATATTGGGAATGTATTGCACTTAGCTTAACCAAGCTTAGTTATAATTAACATTATTAATGGTAAAGCCCTTCTTTTTTAGTCAAGTTTACATATCAAGTAAAGTTTGTTCAATAACTGAAAATATCCATTTATTATTATTTTTGTAAACGATTTAATGGCGCACACTTAAAGAAGCGAGTTTAATAAAAAAAAGGTATGTTGCTGTTTTTTATTTAGTTGTTTTTTTTTTTAAATATTAGCAACACAAAAACAAGTATTCATTTTAAATTATCTTGAATATTTTCAAAGTTATAGGGCATCGAAATTTCTAATTAAATAAGAGAACGACTGTCTATGTGACGTCACCAAGTCAGTATCGTCATAATCTCGACATAAAATATTTCGTTTTACAGTTAATAGTCAAAATAAAATACCTCGTAATTCGCTTGTTAAATTACTTTTTTAGATTTGGTATTCTTAGAGTTTATATTTCTTAACTTCATCATTCAATATCTACATTTCAACAACAACAGTGAAATGTCCTATTCTGGTTGTGATATAGTTTTATGCATTTCAGAAATGAGTACAAGACAAAAGAATAGAGTCAAATTCCATGGCCAATAGTTATATTTTTATCAGTCATGGGTATTTATGTTTATCAGGAAGATAGGATAATGTGCTCCCAGCTTTACCTTGCTAAGTTATAACTGCCATTAGTATTGGCCAACCGCAATGGCCGATGCATCGCCAACGAATAGATCTACTTGTATTTGTAGGAATGGTCAGAAGACGAATGGGATAACGTTGCTGTGAATCAATTTAATGTTTTAACCTTAGGCGAGGAAGTGTAGTTGAGGCAAAGATTTGTCTATAGTGTTGTTGTCTTGTGTAGTTTCTTCGTTTACTTATTCATTTAGAAAAGTGTCAAGCAGCTGCATGTTTACTTAAATATAAAAATGAAAAAAAATATAATTATGATGTTATACATTCATACTGTGTCTCTCATTTGAGACTTCTTCAATTTCAATAAAATTTAAAAATATTCAGTTTTTCATTATCTTCGGGATAAGTACATAAAATTAAATTAATTTGTTTTCCAGTAATTTCCATTCATTCGTATAAAATTTACGCACGTTTCGCTAATTGCTATCAATTTGCAATTTTTAATTAAACATAGTTGACATTAATTGTGGAACTTGCTTCAAGTAGGCGGCAGTATTAATTGATAATTTAATTACATGATGTATAAAAACGATTTTAATTTATTAATTTCGTAGAAAGTGTTAACATATACTGAGATACGGACGAGCCCAGCGTCTGTGTAAGATTCCACAATGAAAACTGTAAGTACAGAAATACATAATTTATAAAATAAAATAATTTGTTGTTTAATAAATAGCAGAAGCCCTTCTTGACCATGAGAGAACTCGAAACTATCGACGTCCCTTCTTGCTGGTGGATGACTCCTGTTTTAATAAAACAAACGTATAGAGTACGCGCCATATACTTAACTTGGTGCGAGTCAACATCTAGAACTAAAATTATGACATGGGAATAAGGCTTATTTTTCCGAACGACCACGACGATCAGCGCCCTCTGACAAATGCCAAGTTATGTGGCGCGGACTTTAATTTACAATAGACTGACTTTTGTTTATTGTAATCGGGTTCACATACACAGTACAGTGCCACAACCTTTTCTGTTCCGGTGACAGCGGCGCTACGTACGTTTTTCTTTTTTTTTTGTAGCAATTTAACCGGCCCTGACTTTTAAGAACTTCAGCCGCCAGCAGCGCTATGGTTGGACATCAACTTGACAGCAAAATGACATTTAAAAAAAATACGTTAGTTTCACATTTTGGCCACCGGAACAGAAAAGTTTATGGCACTGTACTGTCAGCATTGACACATGATACTTAAACTGGTAGAGGGCGCTAGTATTAGTAGATTTAATTTTTTTACCAACTTAAAATATTCCTGGATCCCTGTCTCGATCTCCACTCGGTCAGTGCCTTAGTCCATCTGCCGACACTCTGGCTCGAAACGCAGCCTGACCAACTCATTTAGCCTCAATATCCGCTTGCTGACGTTCTGGAATTTCTTCGTGAGCTTGTGAATTTCGGTGTTGGGGATTGGGGACACCTGTGTTATGGCAATTGGAAGCAACGACGGGTATTTCGACTTACACCCAAGTTACAAGTTAGATTTCTATATTTACCCGAGCGGGAATCGAACTCAGGACAAAACCTAAGAGATATCGGAAAACCAGCTCATACACCACTACATGATGATGAGTACTCTTCATTTAATGCAAATGAAAATGTTTAGAGCAAAGCCAAATAATTTGAATCCATAAATTAATAAAACATCTTGAGCAATACTAAAATGTGCTAAAATAAGATAGTTCGGTAGTGTGTATGTGTACGAAATTATTTAAAAAACAAGTTCCAAGTAATTGCCGATACATTTACGCACCAAATTATAATAAACATTTGCAACATTTTACCGTCGTTCATAGCTCACTCAAACTAACTGTACCTTTCCAGATCTTGGTTCTTTGCACTTGCCTCTTCGTCGCCTTAGCTTCTCCCAACGAGGAGCAGTCAGCCCGCCTACTCCCAGCTTTAGAACATACCGATGACCGTGATGAACTTGGCCAGTACACCTTGAAATACGTAACAGCTGAAGGCACCATCGTCATGGAGAAAGGAAGACTGGTCCCAACCGCCGATGGTAAAGACAAGGTCCTCATCTATGAAGGAGAGTACACGTTTGTTGGTGATGATGGCAAAACTTACACCACTAAATACAAGAGCGATGGAACCCTTGGATATCAACCTGATGGAATTCATCTCCACAAGCAAGAAGACAACTGAAGAATAAGTCCTTTTAAGTAATATAACTTATTTTAATAAATGATATTCAAACCGCTTTATAGACGTTATTACTTAATTAGCATATGAGACCCTGTATTAGTTTTGCAATAAGTATGTTGGAAGTGCAAAAATTTTACCTACCCAATTCACCATCAAATATAATATCAAATGGTCAGATCTAAAAAAAACATAGTAAACAAGTAAGTAGTTCTATTTTTAAATTGTTTGAACTTTTTCGCAATCATAATGCAATTTTTATTATAGAAAATGAATTAAGTATTAGAAAAAAATGTGAGACGGGTCGATTTTTTTCTTATACTTCTTTTCAGTTCTATTTTTGTCAAATAATTATTATTTTACCTACAATTTTTTGTGCAGCAGCATTTGACATTAGTATTATAAATCAAAAAGTATTTAAAAAAAGATAAAAAGTACATCAAATTTTATAAAAGTAATGGAATGAAACTCTCGAGGTCGGTAGCAGACTTATGCACCGTAACAATCGTTCCAATTCATAATACTTTTAAGAAGAATAGATGCGCTTTAAAACTATTTCTTCGGGAATAAAACCATTTGCGGTGTAGCCATAAAAGGCCATGCAGGTTATAAGAGGCAGCAAATAGAATACAATCGCTGTAAGTGCACTACTAAAAGAGTTCAGTGGGTTATTTATAAAGACGTCTTCCCTCAAATACCGCCGCTTTAAATGTTCAGATATTTCACTTCAAAGTATGACTTTAACTCTCCTGATGAAACTGTACCTCTGGGTGCCTACCATCAACTCTTATTGCGGTTTTATTTAGGACCTAAATCTTATAAACTGATCTGCTTCGCTTATTCGTACCACGACAGCTTAATATCAATGACAGCGATTCAGTGATCATTCAATGACATTTCACAGCCGCTGAGCTGTCATCAACTCTTATTTGACTTAAAACTCTTCCAAGCTAACATGACACCTGCAGGTTACACCCGTCCCTTTCACTCTCCGGGCATGACAGAATCGAGTGAAAGATACGGGTAGAAGAAATAAGGACACATATCGTTCGGTCATTCACATTTAGTAATTCATTTGCGATCCAGTTTTTAGAAGGTCCATAGTACGAAAGAAAGCAATTCATTTTAGAAACCTATTCTGCATCGCGCTATTTTTCAATCGCTGTCTTATTGTTGATGGTAGGCACCCTGTTCTCATCAAATTCTTTAGTGAAACGTGTCATTAGTCAAAGTTTTTATACGACAGCTTTAATTGCGATTGAAGAATTTTTTAGATTTTCTTCTTATTTTGTTGAACAAAATAAGCTTCGAACAAGCAGGTGGTATTATGCAAAAATATTATCTTTTATAGCGTGCATTTGAGCGAAAAGGTTAGGCTTGGTTTAATCTGTATCACAATCTCTTGATACATAGCTTAGGGGAAAATAATTTTCCGCATCTATAAAGCAAGAATCTAATATTCTCTGTAAAGCCAACAGGCAGAATATTGTAAAAAACCGCTGCGGCAGCGCAAAAGAGGAAATCGAATTCCGACGAAAAAGTGGAATAACTTGTCGATTCTGCTAGTGGATTCGGAATAGATCTGTATACCGCTAATGTGCGTATTCCATCTCACGGTTGGTCGGGCGATGCATATTTGATTTGTTTCCAATTTGCACTGCGTAGTGTACATAAAGGGGCAGTAAGTTCGTTATATTTTTTTTTATGTTTAAAAAAGGAAAGTTAACTAGGCATACAATGCGTACTAGAGTTCTTGTCCCATAATATGATGGTAAAGTAATTTTAATAATTAGGATAGCAAACTTCAGTGAAAGGAACTATTCCTTTATTTTTTACACAGTGAAAAATCGAGCCGGCTAAAATTCGAAAAAACAACATCCTATACATTTAAAACATCAATCTATAGGATAAATGATAAGGATTTAAATCCTCTAAGACACTTGACAAATTAAATGAAAGGAAAACTATTTTTCAATAAAAAACGCGATTTAGAAAAACGGTGATAGCAGTTTTGTTTGTTTCAAAAAATACAGGAATTGTTCCATTTGCTATTTGCATTGTTTAGATTACTTTTCCCTTCATGTGCTATAACTCTGCTAAATTTCAACAACGAATACGGTAAAAGAACTTCGCGATATTTAATTCCACACCTTATTAATAACTTGCCAATTGATATTAAAAATCAAATAAATGAAAAAAATAATTAAGAACTACTTTATTTCAACGCAGTAGGTAATACAATTTTAATCTAATGCCAGTTCTGAATGGAGCATCCTGTGCGCGGACTCACTCGTGATATTGGTGTGCGCGTGCGCACACAGCGATGCACTCTGCTCCCTGTCCGGTGCTGCGTAGATTGAATTGATCAAAGAGAAAAATAATACATAAGGAAAAGAGAGCCATCTGGGGCGACTTTTTGAGACCATCGATTGAATAGTGCTGCCTCCTAGAATTCGATACCGGTACTAAGCTCACACACACGCACACATGCATACGCCACATGCACACAAATGCGTTCTCTTTCAAAATTTTGTATTCGTTTTGTCAAATATTTTTAAATCCATTGTTTTATAAAATAATTCATGAAGCACTTGGAATTATTTTCAAAACAATGGAGTTCAAAATATTCTACATGATTGCAAAAGAAAGGTAAATTAAAAAAACAATATTGATTTGAATTTTTATGTATTCTTAAAATGTTTAGGTTTATTGTTATATACAACAGCTTCATTTTTACCACACTTTTATTAGCTTCACTTGTAACTAAGTCACAATGTAAGAAAATCTTGGAATTAAATATTAACCTACTTTTAATTGTCGTATTGATTTGAAACTTTGCAAGTCTATATGAATCCGATGACAATACAATAATTTGCTACCATCGAGCTGATCTGATGATGGAGTCAAGAGGTGGGCAATAGAACTCTTCAATGGCTGCTAGAAAAGCCCTCGAGTTAAGGCTCATTTGTTTTGTTCTGATGAGACCTATTCGCTACATTTAATGGTGAGGGTCTGATGATGGAGCAGGGAGGAAGCCAGTGGCACTTCTTAATGACCAGTAGGAAACCTCTTGAGTTTAGGATCCGTTGTTTCGTTCTGACGAGACTTATGAGCTGCACTTGGTGGTGAGGGTCTGATGATGGAGCAGGGAGGAAGCCAGTGGCACTCCTTAATGACCAATAGGAAACACCTCGAGTTCTGGCTCATTTGTTTCGTTCTGATGAGAGCTATTCGCTACACTTGGTGGTGAGGGTCTGATGATGGAGCAGGAAAGAAGCCAGTGACACTTCTTAATGACCAATAGGAAACACCTCGAGTTTGTGCTCATTTGTTTCGTTTTGATAAGACCTATTCGTTACACATGGTGGTGAGGGTCTGATGATGGAGCTGGGAGGACCCAGTGAAACTCCTTAATGACGTCAAGAAAACTCCTCGAGTTTGGGCTCATTTGTTTTGTTCAGACGAGACCTATTCGCTACACTTGGTGGCGAGGGTCTGATGATGAAGCTGGGAGGAAACCAGTGTCACTCAATAATGGCCAATAGGAAACCCTTCGAGTTCTGGCTCATTTGTTTCGTTCTGATGTGACCTATTTGCTATACTTGGTGGTGAGGGTCTGATGATGGAGCAAGGAGGAGGTCAGTGGCACTCCTTAATGACCACTAGGAAACCCCTCGAGATGGGCTCATTCGTTTCGTTCTGATGAGACCTATTCGCTACACTTGGTGGTGAGGGTCGAATGATGGAGCAGGGAGGAAGTCAGTCGCACTCCTTAAGACCACTAGGAAACCCCTCGAGTTTGTGCTCATTTGTTTCGTTCCGATGAGACCTATTCGCTACACTTAATGGTGAGGGTTTGATGATGGAGCAGGGAAGAAGTCAGTGGCACTCCTTAATGACGTCAAGAAAACTCCTCGAGTTTGGGCTCATTTGTTTTGTTCAGACGAGACCTATTCGCTACACTTGGTGGCGAGGGTCTGATGATGAAGCTGGGAGGAAACCAGTGTCACTCAATAATGGCCAATAGGAAACCCTTCGAGTTCTGGCTCATTTGTTTCGTTCTGATGTGACCTATTCGCTATACTTGGTGGTGAGGGTCTGATGATGGAGCAAGGAGGAGGTCAGTGGCACTCCTTAATTACCACTAGGAAACCCCCGAGTTTGTGCTCATTTGTTTCCTTCTGATGAGACCTTTTCGCTTCACTTGGTGGTGAGGGTCTGATGATGGAGCAGGGAGGAAGTAAGGGTTCGGCTCGCTCATCTGGTAACTAATAGACTCCACTTGAATTTGTTAAACTAAATACATACAATCACGCCTTTGAGTTATAATGTTTACGGGATGGGCAGACACATGAATGGACTGTGAAATCGATTACCATCCCCATTCAAAGCTTGCCATTTGTTAAACTAAAAAGTAAAAAATAAATATGTAGTTTTAAAAACCTTAAAAACACACTTTTATAGGAACAGACTAAAAGTACAAAATAACCGTCTATTCAGTAACTGAAATTAAAAAGCGTGGTGCGCCCTTTGCAAAGCTTGCATTCAACACGCACCACGCTTTTTAATTTCAGTTACTGAATAGACGGTTATTTTGTACTTTTAGTCTGTTCCTATAAAAGTGTGTTTTTAAGGTTTTTAAAACTACATATTTATTACTAATAATCATCACCATCATATTATTTTATTTTGCCACACAAAATTCGGTTGATTGCTCGACACTAACTATAAAATTAAGATGTTCATAGTCATGGTTTACAGAACACACAAAATAACACACTAAAAGCGTCTTTTCGCACAGTTCTTTTGAACAACACAGAGAAAGCGTCTTTTCGCGAATTGCGGAGGAACGATGTTCAACTCGCCGCAGGAATCCACTTCAAAGAAATGTAGCAGTACGAAGGAGCAATCTCGACTTCGACTCTTCAAAACGTCAAGAGAAAAGGGCACCCGAAAACCAAAAGAAGTTATTACGTCGCATACGCACACGCACAAACACAACAACAACCAGCCATTTTTATTTGGTATTGTCATGTCATGTCATATTCAAAGCAATGTTGCTATAAATAAATTTAGTAATGTCTCCGATTATTACATATCAGCTTTTTTAGAAAATCTTGTAGGATTCGTAAGCAAGATGGCGCTAGTTTCTATGCAAATCTCATTACAAATCGTTTTGTATGGAAATGTCAAAGAGTGCCCCCCCCCCCCCCCCCCTGGAATTGATAACGTGCAGTGCGTAATATCTAGACAAACCTAACAGGCTTTAAGATACTAACAAACACTGTACCTTTATTTTTAGCAAATAATTATTCAATCAATCAATCAATCTGAGATGCCTTGTAAAGTGTCTTCTTATCAGAATACAATCATAAAATCTCTTACTATTTTACTGTAATAGTTATGACTTTGGATAATATCAGGCCTGTCTCACTTCCATACAAGCGACGCAAAATCCCCGAGATATTTACCTACTATTCTGGAAAACAACCTAATTTCAACCTTTTGCATTGCGTATAGCAATAACTGTCTGCCGTCTCGCTTCAATCTGCTAGGGCTGTCAGAGGTACTACTTTATCTGTGTAAGTAGTACACGCGAAGCGAGACAGATGGCGACGCATGCGGCCATGCGTGCGCTGCGTGTGCGAAAAGTCGAGCGAGTGCCAGCCTATTGAGACTAGTCCGGTGATCGGACGCTTGCGTTTATCATACCTAAACTCGGGAGTGAAATTTCTGTACCGTAAGGTACTAATATATATTCTGTGATAATATTCTTATCTACGTCTGATTTATTTTATAGAAACACGTATTTTATTTATGTTATCATATCCTTTCATCTCATTTAGATCAGGTATATAATATTTAAGCAATATTGAACAAAGGCCAAAGAAAAACCTTCATTTCAAATTACTATCGCTTGTATAAGCACAAACAAAATTATAATACACGCATGTAGTCTTTGATCACACTTTTACATTCGATGTCTATAAAAAAATGCCTGTTGATGTAATGATATTATTTTTGAAATGAATATTCTTTTTATGATTCTTTTTAACTAAAACAATCAAACCATCCAATTTCTTTTTACAATCAAAGAACTTCTAATATTAACCGTCGCGGTCGCCGTACACGGGCCACTAAAACACGCCGCCACCGACCACTTTCGGCCCCGATCGCGGTAATCCCATGACGCATTATAGCCGCTACACACGCTCCTATCCGACCGCCGATTTGGTGCGGGCGAACTTCACTGCAGATCTGATCCGCGCCTACACACGTTCAAACCAAATCTGCCAGACCAAATCGGTCGGCGCTACACACGTTCCGATTTGGTCTGGCCGACCTCTAGGCCGTTATTGCAGTGTTGCCAGCCACTGCTAATCTCCCAAAATTATTATTATTTATAAATACTGACAACATCAATTTGCTTGCAATAAATAAATTAAAAAGAAACATATTTTCGGTTTTTAATGTTTTATTACTCAAAAAAACAATTTTATAATTTTTTAATTTTCTGTTATTTTCATTAAAATACTAAAACATGCTAAATATTTACTAAAAGCAGCACTTATTGATGAGATGTTATGCCCTTTTTATATATATTTAGTTTTACGACAAATTGCAACAAAATATTCTAAAAAAAACAAATAGATAAATAGAATCTTTTCTTAAATGGCCATATTTAAACCTACGTAAAACTCATGAACGAGCATTAAATTGAATCCTCTGAAAAATCCCTTAAACGTAATTTACCTGCTTTAAATATATCCGCTTTTACATATTATCTCCCTAAATCTAGGGGAAAACCTCCAAAATTGTCAACACTACCAAGTTGGTCCGGTCGGAAGCCTACACACGTTCCGATTTGGTAGGAAGTGAAGTTCGTGCGAACCAAATCCGGCCGACCGCGTCAAACTCGAATAATAATAATTATGGTCGGACGACTACGCTATACACGTCCAGATTTGGTCTGGAGCAGACCAAATCGGCGGTCGGATAGGAGCGTGTGTAGCGGCTATTAGTAATGTGTACGTGCAGTTGGCGTGCAACAACGTTTTCTGTTCCGGTGATAATCTTTGGAGTCAAAACAGTTTTCATACGACAGTCAATTTTGACAGCTAATTTCGTATTGCGAGTGGCTCCTCTGTCACGGATGTCACCGGAACAGACAGGATTGTAGGGCTATAGGTTTGCGTGACGTGTGCGTCGTTATGTCATTACGGCAATACGAAGTCAAACGCCAAGACGCAAACGTGATCAAGACGCGCTGCATAGAATTACGGCGATTGGCCCGTACTTTTCATACAGAGTCGTCACTTGTTTATAGTTCCAGCTTCAAGTGGCGGCGTTTGTGGCTCGTGTGCGGCGACGGCGACGGTTACTCGTATTTCTATTGGCGAAAGTTACTCTAGCAGCATGGACCTTCATTTGTTTTCTGTCGACACAAAAAGTGGGGAAAACTGAATATCGTTCGAACCAAACTTACTGCGTTCCCATTTCCGCATTCAATGAATATAACAGCGAAGCGTGCCGCAAAAAGTACAGGCCGGATCAAAATGCATTTTTGTATCAAAAGCGGTTATCGACGAGCAAACTCTCGCCAGAGCGCATTAATTTCACGACCAATTGAAAAATGAGCATGTATTTCATATAAAATTACTTTTTGTTTGATTCGACATGATTGTTTCGCGATATTGCCTTATTGCGCTCTGTTTTTATTTCTGTTTACTGTTTGTGAAACTTTACGTTGAGAGGAACATACTATTATTTGTTATCGAGAGCTGTAAAAGCTACCGGTTTTTCTTTGTCAAATGTCACTTTTAAGGTGTGTCTGGCTGGAAAAGTACAAACAGACGAATTAAACAAAAACTCAGTTGATTACTTTCATCCAATCCATTTTAATGCTAGATCTCTCAACATTATATTGTACTCGTATTATATTCAACTAGCGGATCCTCGCGGTTTTCCGCGTGGTACCTATTCCCGTGATAATATCGGGATAAAATATAGTCTATGTCACTCGGGAAGAATGTAGCTTTCTAATGGTCAAAGAATTTAAGAAATCGGTCCCGTTGTTTCTGGAGCCTATTCGATGCAAACAAACAAACAATCAAATCTTTCCTCTTTTTTATAATATTAGTACTTATAAATAATTTTTAAAGAGGTTACTGTAATTGGGTGTGTTGGCTTAAATCTGATTATTATTGAGAATTTTCTTTTGACTGGGTCTCTTTTTATTGTTATCTATAAGTACTAATATTATAAAGAGGAAAGATTGGATTGTTTGTTTGTTTGCATCGAATAGGCTCCGAAACTACTGGACACGATTTAGAAAATTCTTTGACCATTAGAAAGCTACATTCTGCCTGAGTGACATCCCGATATTCCCACGGGAACGGGTACCACGCGGGTGAAACCGCGAGGAGCCGCTAGTCTTAAATATAGACTTACTTTTTTATAATCATAAAGAATTTGAAAATTTGTGCCAAATTGTGATTAACCACACAATATAGTTTGGGTAGGTACTTACATTTTCTTAAATTCGTATTTAGTTAGCAGATGCAAATTGTTATGCTCAGTTCATATTCCGATCTACTGTTTGTTGACTGGCTTTATATCGAATGGAAGCTTACTATAACAAATGTGGCTTAAGAGACTACTACGAAAACGAACTGCGATACAATCGGGCGAAGTCTGTAGTTTGATTTAAAAGTTTCATTTAATTTTGGACCTTATCCCTACGTCTGTAAGGACAAGATGCAGAACGAATGTCGTATTTGTATTAGAAGATCTATTATCGAGTTTAAGTTTTCGGAGTGGACCGTCTGTAGTCTGGTGATTCGAGAACCAAGCTGATACGTAACCAACAAGGCAAGCTATTTGTAACAATCGAAGACAAACGTTAGTCATGCTGTTGGGAAGCATTTGTTTGTCGAGAAATTCAGGTAGGCTGCATGTAATCGATTCCACGCCAGTATAGACTGGTTTTGGCAGTTACAAAGCTTCAGCCGTGTTTAAGCGCAAATTGATTTTATACTAGTAGTTATTTAGGGTGAATAAAGGTAGAGAAACTTATGGGGCTAAAAAGGCGAGGACCTAAATGAGCTATTTCAACCAAATATAAAGGTTGTGTTGTATCATATCAGAGGTAAATTTTCATTAAAGTGTAAAATACTCCATCGACAAGCGAGTATCTCTTAAATCAAAGAAACAGTAAAGTTTTTTATTTTTATGTAGATATGTTTTGTAAAACTTTCGTTTTGAATAATAATCCGTCAAAAACCAAACTAAACCTAGTTGTTAGAAAAGCCTGCGCAAGCAGCAGATTCAACCCAAACCACCTAACAGTAACCACCATGTAACTCGGAAATTCATTCGTGATTATAGGCAAAGAGCTATTAAGTGCGCATACATATATCAAGCAGTCCTCGTTAAGGCGACACGTGGCGGCCGATACAGCTGCGTCTAGGGTTGCCAGCCGAAAGAGGTTTAAAACCGAAAAGCCGGACTGGCCAGTTAATTTATCGGTATACTTAACCTCTTGTGTGTTCCAAAGGTTATCGACAAAATGGCGAATCTGCCAAATTTCCAAAATGGCGGCTTAATTTCGCTGTTTTTGCAAAAAAAAAACATAAGTTTGCATAAACCATTTTTTCTCTGAAACCAAATTTTCTCATGTTTTCTTTGTAGCAAACTCAAAAAAAATCGCCTTAAAGGTCAAACGTTATTAAATAGGCTATCAGAATATGTTTAAAAGTATACTTTTTAAAATAAAAGATATTTGAAAGTGAAAGAGAAAGACCTTTAAGAAAAAAGTAGGACTATTTTAAAATAAATAATTAAATATGTTACCCACTTGATAGATAAGTTTTTATTAGAAACGTAGTCGTGATTTACTTTCACGCTTAAATGACGCTTTTTCGAAGAAATAATCACTGTCTGTCAGAAGTCATAAAGTGGCCTCGATGCGACTCCATGTTAAGCGCGAATAGCGCGATAAAAAGGTTAAAAAAGTCTTTGGTTGAATCTTTGGCATAAAATTGCATTTGTATCGTATCTACAGATAAAACAAAGCACGCAACAGATAGTATTAAAATTGAGCTAAAATAAACAAAGTAACACGCTGATAAACAATTTACAAGGTCGAGGCCACTTTTTGGTCGTAACAGTCGCAACAATTTTGTAAAACGGTTCGGGTATCAAGGCCGGACACCTTAAAAAAACAAGGATTTCATGTCCTAATTCTAGAATAAATGCTATATTTTTGCGACCAGTGAATTCGCGAGGTAGCCAAAGAGGTAAAAACCGGACAAAAACCGTACAGGCCGGTAACCGTCTAATTTGGCCGGACTAGCATCCAAAAAGCCCAACCCTAGCCACGTCCGGTCCGCGCGCCGACTGCGCCCGGGAAATGGGACAGCCGTCCACAGAATAGCCACGATCCGTTGGTGAATGCAAAATTGAACCTCTAGTTTTCTAAATCGGACGCAATATCTTATGGCCGCTTAAAATGATGCACGCGAAATGCTTTCCGGCTACTTTGGTTCAGAAAAGTGAGGTTTGGCGTCGCCGCACAAAGGCCACTGAAAAACGCCGACACCGACAACTTTCCTGTAGTTTTCATACAAATATGAATGCCGACGCGCCGGTAGTCCTCGCTTGTTTCTTCTTCTAGCTTCAAGTGGCGACGTTTGTGACTTCGTATGTGGGGATGGTAAGTTCTAGCTTTTAAAGAGTGATACAAATGACTACTCTTTCAAACTTTTACTTTTCCACCGAGTACCTTATTAGGAAAACTGCTAATTAACATATCAGTTACTACAATCTTAGAAAAATGGAAAATAAAGTATTTTTGAATTTTTTTATTTAAATAACTTACTACAATCTTTTTAAGTATTTTTGATAGAAAAATTACGTAAGCTTGTGCAAACAATTCGTAGACCGCAGTTATTTAGTTTACCTCAATCTAAAACAAGGTGTCGATGGATAACACAATGCCTAAGACAGTAACTATTTAGTAATCTGTGCTAAGACGTGTAGATCGCATAATGCTGATTTTGATGTTTTCAACAGTACCTACTGTAGCGTCCCTAATTCCAAAAACACAGTTTTGAAAATTTGTGACGAGGTCTATTGAAGTAATGTATGTTTTATATACTTAACATAGAAATACGTACTTCTAATCGGGCATAAAATTTTGTTTTCATTTTTATTTAATTGTCTTGTGTGTGTCTTATGATGTTGTCTGTTACTGTGTGCGTGTGTGTTTTAGAATAAAAAACACATTTTCCTTATTTTTTAATATGGTTCTGACCTTTTTTAAACCATGAATGTAATAAAATGAATACAGTATTTTGAAACCTTTAAGAAATTTCAAAAACTTAGTTTCAGGTGAGCAGTTGAAAAAAACTCAAAACACCAGGCATTCACGGCCCTTTTAGAAAATAAAATTCTAGAAAAAAGACAAAACATCTAAATGCCTAAATCGTTCAACGACACTTTAGGGCAAACCGTGATTTCACCCACGAAAATAGATTGTGAAAAATCGTGATCCAAATCAATCCCAATATTTCAGTTGGCGGGTCGAAGAAAAAAAATTCCGATGCCGCAATTTCTCCGGCCTTAGTGATGTTTTGCCTTTTCAGCTAAAGTGACAAAACATGTCTCGTGGCTGTATGTGTTTGCATTACGCTCACGTGCGCGCCGCTGCGACCGCGTTCGTATAATATAGAAGGTAATATGTGATTCCAAGAATAAATTTCACGAAAAACCGCAAATAGTGCATTGACGTCTGAAAAGCTTTATCGCTTTGGAATATTTGACGGCGGCAACGTGCTCATGTGTAGTTTCGGTTTAGTAGAATATAAAATAAATAAATAATTATATTTTAAGCTGATTAAAATTTTATGTGATTCCAGGAATAAGTGACGTCTGAAAAGCTTTATCGCTTTGGAATATTTAACAGCGGCGGCGGCGTGCTCTCCTGTAGTTATAGCGGAAATACATGGTTCACTTTTGCCTTTCAATTTGGATGAAGCAACCAAATTGAACAATGTAAACGTAAAAGTGAATCATTCAATATCAATGTGCGCCTGTATTTCTGCGCCTTTCAACAAAAGTGAATCAATTTGGTTGAACCGTGTATTATTAGCATTATGGTTTAAAGGCAATAGTTAGAATTTAAATAAATAAATTAAAAATTTTACAATGACTGTTTTCAGTTGATGATTCGGACATAACACGGTTCCCCATACTTTCATATATATATAAAAATAATTGTAATTTACACCCAATAGATACAGAAAAAATTGGCCAAGTGCGAGTTGGACTCGCCCATGAAATTAACGTGCTGATTGCCTATACCTAGACAAAATTCCAACATAATTTTTCGTCAGCAAAATATAACTTTGTTTTTGTAGTGTTTATATAAATGACAAAGTTACATTTGGGGTTTTTGAAAATGTGTAATATCTCAAAAAGTGCTTACTAACTAACTATATCTCGTTTAAACAAATTTTCATTATAAGTTGGTTTGAACGAGATATAAGGTCACAGCACATACATCAACTCCGAAAGGGATCGTAAACGTATCAACTCGAGCGGTTCAGTATTCTTTGTATGAAACCCCCTACTGCAAAGCACACTAATCGGAATCGTAACGTAATCGCCTCGCCTCGGGACCAGCTCACGAACCGCTTTGCGGGTCGCTCAACTTGCTATCCCTGCGCTTACCGATAGTCGTCCACGCGCTCACGTCTCTCCGTACCCGAGCTTACGGCTCTACGCACAGTGGTCTGAAAATGAAAATGAACATCAATTTTTTTATATTTTTTTTTCTCATTTTTTTGTCATTTTTTTTAAATTTTATTTTTTTTTAATATTTTTTTTATTTTTTATCATTTTTTTCTCTCTTTTTTTTTGTATGGAACCACTGTGCGGCGAGCCGTAAGCGCGGCGTCGCCTAGCCGTAAGCGCGGCGTCGCCTAGCCGTAGCCGAGCCGACGTACCGACGCTGATCCGGTTTGGTTACGTGCTTGCGTTAGGTTGACGCCTGGTTGACGGCGAGGCGAAGGCGATACGGTGTCGATCCCTTTCCGAGTTGATGTAATGTGCTGTGTCCTGTTTTCAATCACACAAAATGTATGAAACCGATACGTTTTCTGCTGCACCTTAACACACCATAACACAGAAGTATGTTGAAAATATTGAAAATGAAGTATTATAAATGAATTACCTGTCTGACAAACCTGTCCGATGGACAAAACGACTCCGTAATTCAGTGGTTAAAGCATTCGCCCGGCCAGTGATAGGTCGTGGTTCATGTCCCACGGGGTAATTTTTATTCTAATACTTCATTTTCAATATTTTTAACTTACTTCTGTGTTATGGTATGTTAAGGAGCAGCATAGAACGTATCAGTTTCATACATTTAGTGTGGTTGAAAACCCATAAATACAGTGTGTTGTGTTGCAAAGCGTTCTATCATTTTAAACTTTGTAAATGTATGCGTCAACACAACACAACACATAAATAAGTTTCCGGCTTAGGTTTGCCTTAATTTAGGTACAATCAGCCTACATTAGTGACAGTTAAGAACACCACGATTGGGCAACGATATAATTTAACAATTTTTGATAGACCACAAAAGAGCGAAAAATAAATATAACGTTTAATCGATTTCAATTCCTTTCATTTAAAGCATATTTAAATAAAAGGTAATTTATTCAATAAAACCTCGGTTTGTCGGCGCGTCGTCATCATAACGAAAGTAAATTAAAAACTGACGGCAATGGTATTATTTTAACATCCCCTTCATAAAAGAAGCAATCATTTTCGAATGCAAATTTTCTGTGACTTTTAGCTTATTTGATGCAATTACAATTCTATTTAAAAAATGAAATATTTTTTTAGTAGACTAAATTTAAATTTTCGTGTTCTGTCTTAGTTATTTAAATGCCAGTTTTCCGTGTTTTTCATTTTTAATTCTCATACTTTGTTTTGGAATATTGTTAATTACTTGCGTTGTAAGACGGGGTGAATAGGGTATTTTACTGTTGTTGAAATGTAGATATTTAATGATGACGTTAAAAAATATTGCAATTAAGAATACCAAATGTGAAAAAATAATTTGAATCTGTTTTATAATAAAAGAATTATAGTCTATTTGATTTTGACTATAGCTGTCTCTTTCTAAAACGAAATCTTCTATGGCGTGACTATGACGCTACTAACCCACTGACGTCACTAAGATAGCGTCCTGTCCTTGTCTAATTATAAAGTTTGAAGACCTATATCTTTGAAAATATTCAAGATAATTCAAAATGAAAACTTGTTTTGTGTAGCTAATATTTCGAAAAACATTTTAAAGAAATAAAAAAAAATCAGTAAAATACCGTATTAGACTGCTGGGGTGAATAAACACAAAATTAAAAAGGGTTTTTACTAGGTTCTAATTTCTTAAATTATTATGACTTATGGAAGCGAGACGTGGTCTTTTACTATGAGTCTCATAAGAAGGCTCAAGGTCACCCAGCAAGCGATGGAGAGAGCGATGATTGGTATTTCCCTGCTCGATCAAATCGGAAATGATGAGATCAGCTGGAGAACTAAAACGACCGACATCGCTCGAAGGATTGCTCAGTTGAAGTGACAGTGGGTGGGACACAAAGCGCGGAGAACCGATGGCCGTTGGGGCGGAAAGGTTCTCGATTGGCGACCGCGAACCGGACGACGTTCTGTGGGCAGGCCCCCAACAAGGTGGACCGAGGATCTGATCAAGGTCGCGGGAAGCCACTGGATGCGGGCAGCGCAGGACCGATCGTTGTGGGGCGTCGTACGGCTGAAATGATGAATTTCTTAAACATTTTGTTAGAAAAGTCAATCAAATCACCCTTTAAAAAATTCGGTTACAATTTATAACAAATGTTTAAGGAAATAATATGAAAAACCCGTTTTAATTTTGTTTCTATTCACCCCAGCACTTCTTTTTACTAGCAAGAAAAGATTTCCGCCGATTCTGTTTTCTCAGGACGCCGGACCGGCCGAATGGGGCCGGGGAATTATATGAGTCGTGCGGTTACATATTCTCTGCGCTTCTTAAGCCGCTTCAAAAATTTCCTTCCCATTAAAATTAAGATAACTCTTGTCACATCTCTTATTTTTCCTCTCATTGATTATGCTGATGTCTGTTACTCTAACCTAAATGAGGATCTTCTCAACAAGCTAGACCGGCTCATAAATTATGCTATCCGTTTTATTTTCTGTCTTCGCAAGTTCGATCACGTCTCTTCTTACCGGTCGCAGCTTAAATGGCTTCCCATTCGTCAGCGTAGACAGCTAAGGTTGGTGTGTACTCTCTACTCCATATTAAATAACCCTCTTTCACCAGAATACCTGAATTCCAAGTTTACATACATCTGCGATTCTCATGGCCGTAATCTTCGATCATCCGATTCATTAGCACTATCTACTCCTCTCTACAATTCTGACTATATGGCCGATTCTTTTACAATGCAAGCCATCCGCCTTTGGAATAGTCTCCCAGAGACCGTAAGGAGATCTCAATCCAAGCTCTTGTTTAAAAGGAATGCTCATGCTTTCCTTCTTTAGATCTCGTGTTTGACGTGGAATATCATTATGGTTTATCATCACTATCTGTGTTCATTGTTATTATTTATATATTTTTATATAAGTATATGTATATATTCAAAATATTTATATGTATGTAGGTATATTGTGTATTATTATATTTATGTGTATGTATTTACCTATTTTTAGACAAATTATTATTTTATTTAATTAGTTTTTTTTTTCTTCTTTGTTTGTACCGCATTCGCTGATTTCTTTTTCCTAAAGGTTGACTGGCAGAGAATGCTTTAAGCGTTAAGTCCGCCTATTGTACTTTACAGATGTATTTTGTGCAATAAAGTTATATAAAATAAAAAATAAAATAAAAATTAAATGCTGCCTTATTTCTATAAAAAATAAGGCAGTTTGGCCCCATTCGGCCGGGCTGACGTCAAAAGGTTAAGTTTTTAATTTCGATCAACAATTAGTCTATATACATAGAAGTTGGAGTGACAAACATGGACGAGCCACTTGAGCTACTTGCGAGTATATTTATAAGTAGTTCCTGTCATTTATGACATAAGATCGTCACATTAACTTTTTTCTCCGTTTAAAGTTGCCATAGAAAGTTTTGATTTAATTCGTGAGCCTTCATCTAGTGCTATTGTTGATCGAAGATTTTTTAACAATATTAATCAGACAGCATTAGATCTATCTCGCTCAAAGAACCCTAATCAACGACTCTGTAACTCAGTGGTTAGAGCAGTCGCCCGGATAGCGAAAGGTCGTGGATTCGAGTCCCATCGAAGCTGGTTGTGAGACGGGTCGATTTTTTCAAAAATACTTCATTTTCCATTTTTCAATAATAAAAATTGCATTGTGAATGCAAAAAAGTAAAAATTTAAATAACTTAATCTTTATTTTTTTAATTCTTTTTGAGTTTTTCACTCGCGACTACAACATTATTTTAGGTCTACTATTGTACACTGCCGTGCCGTGTAGTGCCGGCACATAAAAAGAATAACACTACCCCCTCTCTTCCCGTGGGTGTCGTAAGAGCCAACAGAGGGAAAACTGCCAAAGGAGATGGGCAGCAGCGTCTCCATTTAACAGCAGGCCATACTGCAATCGCCAACCCGCCTGCCAAGCGTGGCGATTATGGCAAAACCCCCCGAAATGGCTACACACACTAAAATCGGCCCCCAGTCCCCGGCGGCCCCGCTATTCCTAGCTACGGTAGCAGCTATGGTAACGGCGGGGCAGGGGGTGCTAAGAATCCCCGGGTAGGCTCCGGCTACCAACACCGACGACTTGACCTGGCAACCTACAACACGCGGACGTTGAGGCTCGACGCGAAGCTTATAGAGTTGGGAGAGGCAATTAGTAAGTTGCATTGGGATATTATTGGGTTATCTGAAGTCCGAAGAGAGGGGGAGGACTCGATTACCCTTCAATCCGGTAACTTACTATACCACCGGGAGGGCGACCAACAGTCCCAAGGTGGTGTCGGGTTCATCGTCCATAAATCCCTTGTCAACAACGTGATCACCATCGGAAGTGTTTCGAGCAGGGTAGCGTACCTAATACTCAGAATATCGGAACGATATTCGCTGAATGTCATTCAGGTGTACACTCCGACCTCGAAACACGACGATGTCGAAGTGGAGGCTATGTATGAGGAGATCTCTAAAGCCATGCATAGCTATAAAACTCACTACACGGTTGTGATGGGGGATTTTAATGCTAAGTTGGGGCAACGTTGCGGTGATGAGTTGAGAGTGGGGCAATTTGGATTTGGGCAACAGAACGAAAGGAGCCAGATGCTGGCGGACTTCATGGAGAGGGAGAACCTCTACATGATGAACTCCTTCTTTAAGAAGCCCGTAAGCCGCAAATGAACCTGGATTAGTCCGGACGGTAAAGTCAAAAACGAGATAGATTTTATTATGTCAACGAGGAAGCAAATATTCAATGATGTCGTTGTGATCAACGCCGTAAAGACGGGAAGCGATCACCGCATGCTTAGAGGCACATTGAATATCAACGTCAGGCTGGAAAGATCTCGACTAATAAAATCTACGCTCCGACCAATACCGGCTCAAATTCAAAACCCCGAGTGCTTTCAGCTCAAGCTCCAAAACCACTTCGAAGCCCTTGAGAACAGCATCGATATGGACGATCTATACAACATGGTGGTGGACACTGTCCGCACGGTAGGGTCCAAGCACTACAAAACCCACCGTCCTAAATTAAAGAAACTCTCCAGCCACACTATCCGACTCATGGATCAGAGAAACGAAATGAAACTACAGAACTCAGCGGATGCCCTTCGTTGTCGACAGCTAAATAGGCAGATCTCCAAGTCCTTGACAAGCGACCTTCGCCAATTTAATACCGAGCGTATTAAAGAAGCCATTGAGCGGAACAAAGGCTCCAAAGTGTTCGCTAGAGATCTGGCTATAGGGCAAAGTCAACTGACGAGGCTGCAAGCTGAGGACGGTAGTATCATTTCATCAACACCTGAAATCCTGAGGGAGATTGAGAGTTTCTATGGACAGTTGTACTCCACGCAAACACCTGTTGAAAGTAAGGCTACAGAACCTAGAGCAAAGCTTACCCGACACTATACCGAAGATATCCCGGACGTCAGCCTGTACGAGATTAGAATGGCTCTCAAGCAGCTCAAAAACAACAAGGCGGCGGGCGATGACGGAATCACAACAGAACTTCTGAGAGCGGGCAGTACGCCGATACTGAAGGTCCTCCAGAAGCTCTTCAACTCTGTCATCCTCGAGGGCAAAACGCCAAAGGCATGGGGCAGAAGCGATGTGATGCTGTTCTTCAAGAAGGGTGATAAGACTCTCCTGAAGAATTACCGACCCATCTCGCTTCTGAGCCATATCTACAAGTTGTTTTCGAGAGTCATTACGAATCGTCTCGCTCGCAGGTTCGACGACTTCCAACCTCCCGAACAAGCCGGGTTCCGAAAAGGTTATAGTACCATAGACCACATTCATACGCTGCGGCAAGTTATACAGAAAACCGAAGAGTATAACTTGCCACTATGCTTGGCGTTCGTGGACTATGAGAAAGCCTTTGATTCGATAGAGACCTGGGCAGTGCTGCAGTCTCTCCAGAGGTGCCAAATAGACTACAGGTACATCGAGGTGCTGAGGTACTTATACCAAAACGCCACCATGTCGGTCCGATTACAGAACCAGAGCTCTAATCCTATCCAACTACAGCGAGGTGTGAGGGAGACGTCATTTCTCCGAAACTGTTCACAGCTGCGTCGGAGGATATTTTTAAGCTACTGGACTGGAAAGGATTCGGCATTAACATCAATGGCGAGTACCTAACACACCTGCGGTTTGCCGATGATGTAGTTCTCATGGCTGAGACTTTGGAAGACCTGAACACAATGCTCGAAGATCTCAGCAATGCTTCCCAAAGAGTGGGTCTGAAGATGAACATGGATAAGACGAAAATCATGTCCAATGCCCATGTTGCATCCGCTCCAGTTAATGTTGGGAACATTACACTCGAAGTTGTTGACCACTATGTCTACCTAGGACAGACAATCCAATTAGGTAAGTCTAACTTCGAGAAAGAGATCTCTCGTCGAATCCAGCTCGGATGGGCAGCGTTTGGGAAGCTCCGGCATATATTTGCGTCCAAAATTCCTCAATGTCTCAAGACTAAGGTCTTTGACCAGTGTGTGTTGCCTGTTATGACTTATGGAAGCGAGACGTGGTCTTTTACTATGGGTCTCATAAGAAGGCTCAAGGTTACCCAGCGAGCAATGGAGAGAGCGATGCTTGGTGTTTCCCTGCTCGATCGAATCAGAAATGATGAGATCCGCAGGAGAACTAAAACGACCGACATCGCTCGAAGGATTGCTCAGTTGAAGTGGCAGTAGGCGGGACACATAGCGCGGAGAACCGATGGCCGTTGGGGCGGAAAGGTTCTCGAATGGCGACCGCGAACCGGACGACGTTCCGTGGGCAGGCCCCCTACAAGGTGGACCGACGATACGACGCCCACCAGCAGTGGGCGTCGTACGGCTGAAATGATGATGATGATGATGATTGTACACTGTTCCACTACTATTATCTACTATTGTATGTTTAAGATTAATTTAAGTAGGTACTGCATGTTAATAATTTCAAACCAATGCTTCATTATGCTTCTCTGAGTTTAAATCTCTTTTAATTCATATCTTAACTGCGCAATTTCGCATACCTAATACTTTATTGGCATGGTTTTTGATCCACTACTTCAGAATTGAGTAAGTACCTATCTAATATGAATGAAATTTTACTATCACGTAATTAAATCAGATTTTAGATTATGATGTTTTTTTAATGTATTTTCCTATCGTTTAGGTACAGTCAAACTTATTGAATCGTGACCAACAATAAGTTCACTTTCTAACATATATTAAAATTCAATAAGGTTTCAAACAAATTATTTGCAAAATGACTCATGATTCAATTGGTTCGAATGAACCGCAAAGGTTCAGTCGATGTTCGATGTTCGATGTTCCTGGGATGACTCCCACTTTCATTCCGCAGACATAACTCTTCAAAGTTTATTTGCACATTAGTAAGCTTCAAAAGAGGAATGATTATATTAATGTCACTTTTTAATATCTGAACTGCGCAAATTCTAGTGCTCACGTAACACATAAAACCCGTTAAATCTTGCTGGAGGACACACCGCCTTGGTTCAAAGGAAGGATTATAACTATCGAGCGATTAGGTTTTATGCATTTCACTGCGAAATCCTCTTTGTGGTGAAATCTCGAAGAAATTAAATTAACGCATTCTACGTATATTCACAATTTTATAGTTTGACTCACTACTTATTTATTGAGTACCTACATACCTATCGCATCTGAATTTAGTTTCACAATCACGTTTTTAAATTTGTTTTTAGATTAAGGTTTTATTTATTTACCTATGACTTGATTAAGTTTTAAAAGAAGAATGGTTGCGTTAACGTCACTTTTTTATATTTAAACTGCACAAATCCTAGTGCTCACGTAACACATAAAACCCATTTAATCTCGCTGGAGGGGCCACCGCCTCGGTTCATCAGAAGGATTACTATATTACTATCGAGCGGTTGGATTTTGTGCATTTCAATGTGAAATTCCCTTTGTGATGGATTCTCCAAGAAATTAAATTGCATTTTACGTATATTCATAATTTATAGCATAGTTGGAGTCGCTACTTATTAATTGAGTACATACCTATCGCATCTGAATTAAGTTTCATAATCACGTTGGTACTTATATAAATTAGATTTTAGATTAAGGTTTTATTTATTTACCCATAATTTGATTAAGTTTTAAAAGAAGAATGGTTATGTTAATGTCACTTTTTATATTTGAACTGCACAAATCCTAGTGCTCACATAACACATAAAACCCATTAAATCTTGCTGGAGGAGCCGCGCCGCCTCGGTTCAGCAGAAGGATTACTATATTACTTTCGAGCGGTTGGATTTTATGCATTTCAATGTGAAATCATCTCTGTGATGGATTCTTGAAGAAATTAAATATAGGTAGGTATATAGGTGTAAATATAGGTATTATTATTACCGCTCTTGTATTTTACGTAAGACCTCGAAAAGCTATCCGTATATTCATAACTTTTAGGATAGTTTGAGTCGCTACTTATTAATTGAGTACATACCTATCGCATCTCAATTAAGTTTCATAATCACGTATTTAAATAAGATTTGAAATTATGATTTGATTAAGTTTCAAAAGAAGAATGGTTGCAAACAAGAGTAACGGGACTCAACGCGACATTTATTATGAAGTACATATTATTATGTACTTACAGCTTGACGTTTCGGCTGTGTTGCAACAACCGTGGTCACAAGCAGACGTCAAGCTGTAAGTACATAATAATATGTACTTCATAATAAATGTCGCGTTGAGTCCCGTTACTCTTGTTTATAATTATAATGGAACGCGAAAGTTTAAAATCTTATAAGAATGGTTGCGTTAACGTCACTTTTTATATTTAAACTGCACAAATCCTAGTGCTCACGTTACACATAAAACCCATTAAATCTCGCTTGCGGAGCCTTCGCCTCGGTTCAGCGGAAGAATTACTATATTACTATCGAGCGGTTGGATTTTATACATTTCGATGTGAAATCCTCTCTATGATGAATTTCCGACGACTTTAAAATGTATTAACGCCAATGCATTTTACGTTAGTCGCCGATAGGGAAAGCTTTAAGTCTTAGTATCTATTATTAATTCGTAACACATATTAATTCCATTTTTTTATCAGTTACAAATTTATTGTGGAGTATTGTTTTAATACCTAAAATTATAAGTGGATTTTTATATATTATATTTTATTGTAAGTGATATTTTGCGTAGTCTGCCATCGTCATTGAATAACTTTAGTCAACTTTGCTTAAAGTTTTTCTTGCAATTTTGTTGATTTAAACCTATAGGACCAGCTGAAATGATGATGATGATGATGATGATAGGACCAGTAGTAGAAAATATGTCAAGAAGATAGCATAATTCGCGTTTATTTTTCAATCTAACGCCTGAATTTGAAATATCTTTGCCTACTTTTCCATATATTTTTGAAATCAAGTTATGTGACGTTCGAGTACCTATTAGGGAAATAAAATATTTGCTTTGACAACTCTTTAAAGAATACAGTTGAGTTCAATGATCACTCAATGATTACAAACCATTTAGATCTAACCCAAGTAGTATGTATGACAAAAAGATTAATTACTCTCGTAAACTTTCATTTAATTCATTTTAAACCAACATAGTATCCTTTTACGATCTGCCAAGTCCTCGGCATTACAATACTGAGATGCTAAGTGAAAATACCTTTCGAGGAGGTAGTAGGTTTATATTGTTTCTCGTTTGCAATGTGAGTTTTACTAGCAAGGTTGTTAAATTTATGTCTTTAGAAAACGAGAAGAATACTTAAACAAGGACAGTAGACTGCATTAGAGAATGTAAGAGTAGTGGTGGTAATGTATTGTCAACCATTCCACTTTTATGGGTGCTCGCTTTAACGCGTCCATAAATAGATAATTGAACTATCCATTAAGTTAAATTGCAGCAATTTATCGGTAACACGTATATCGTGGTTAGTTAATGCTAATTAATAACGCTATCAATTGATTTAAAGAACTGACATTATTTAAAGTTGAGTAGCTAGTCCATCACTTATTTACTATTTATAGTGCTTCACGATTATACAAATTACTTCTTTGTCCTATAACTAAATCTTTTTAAACACACTTTGATTTATTGATTGCCTATTTTATATTATTTAATAATAAGACCGTTTTTACATTACGACACTTATGTCCGAATTCTCGTACGCAAATCATCTTTGGGAGTCGAGCGTCTCAAACATCATGGCATCTCTTTCATACGTTTGACATTTAAAGTGACATGGCGATGTGTAAGACGCTCCCAAAGATAAGTAGCGTACGAGTATTCGGGCATTTCAGAGGTGGCACTTGACTTAACGATGGAGATTGATTTCATAATGATTGCTATCTCTGTACAGGCTGCAAGCGCTGGTATTCTACGCCAGTCGCGGAGACGAGTAATTTGAATTATATGACAAGTTGGATACGAGTAGCATAGTGTTGTACGTGTCACAATGGTTTTTATGAGGTCACAAATGTCACAATACAAATATTGTATGGAAGATACGCCTCGGCTTCTCTTCTTGACTGGGGTATGATATCTACCCTTCGTCTGCAAATATCGTAATGTAAGACTGGGCTAATCAAATATCTTCTCGAAATACAAAACGTAGATATAAGTAATTTATATCTATAAGACGAGGAACGAGATGGATAACCCATTAATAAAGGCGTCTTCCGCGTGATTAATTATGTCGTCAGCACATTGTGTTATTATTTCTTACCTTATTTATTAAGTTGTACTTGGAATCCTTATTTTTTGACACGCTCATTAAGAACCTATTGTGTAATAGGTATATTACTTTTACAGTAGTCTTTTTGGTTTAAAATTTGGCATGAAGCTTACCAATGGCTGGCTTAATATTAACATCTACTACCTTTGTGAATTAAGCTGCTTGTATTTTAAATGATTTACGCAAGTAAAAATACAATAAAGTACTCGATTTTGCTTTGTTGAACACAGAATATGCTTAGGTACCTAACAGTACTGCTAATTAAAATGCACAGTTAAACAAATAAGCAATTAAAAGCACGCTACCATTTACAAAAAAAAAACAAAAATCTCAATAAAATTAGTGTCTAGAAGTTGTTCCCGTATTTGAGTCATGCATCTTGTCGTCAGATGGGCTCATTATGTAAAAATTTAATTTATAAACTTAGTATTAGGTCTTTACATTATGAAATTGCTGTTTTGTATGAGGAAATTGTAGGAAGTTGGAATTATTATACAAAGATATTTGGGGATTTTTGGACATGTGAACTTCGAATTCAAAGAAACTTTAGAGATATGGTCAGACAATATTAATCTAACTATTGACTACAATTTCAATTGAAAAAGCTGCATAGTTAAGCATTAAAACAAAAACTGTTCGAATCAGTCAAACTGACGACAACCAAAGAGTACATTTATAAAAATGTTAGATGCGTGTTTATTTTATTTTATTTTTTATTTTATTTCATTTTATATAACTTTATTGCACAAAATACATTTGTAAAGTACAATAGGCGGACTTAACGATTAAAGCATTCTCTGCCAGTCAACCTTTAGGAAAAAGAAATAAAAAGAATAAGTGAAAAAAACTAATGAAATAAAATAATAATTTATTTAAAAATAGGTAAATACATACACATAAATATAATAATACACAACATACCTACATACATATTAATATTTTGAATATATACATATATTTATATAAACATATATAAATAATAACAATGAACACAGATAGTGATGATAAACCATAATGATATTCCACGTCAAACACGAGATCCTTCAAGAAGGAAAGCATGAGCATTCCTTTTAAACGAGAGCATGGATTGAGATCTCTTTACGGTCTCTGGGAGACTATTCCAAAGGCGGATGGCTTGCATTGTAAAAGAATCGGCCATATAGCCAGAATTGTAGAGAGGAGTAGATAGTGCTAATGAATCGGATGATCGAAAATTACGGTCATGAGAATCGCAGATGTATGTAAACTTGGAATTCAGGTATTCTGGTGAAAGAGGGTTATTTAATATGGAGTAGAGAATACACAGCAACCTTAGCTGTCTACGCTGACGAATGGGAAGCCATTTAAGCTGCGACCGGTAAGAAGAGACGTGATCGAACTTGCGAAGACAGAAAATAAAACGGATAGCATAATTTATGAGCCGGTCTAGCTTGTTGAGAAGATCCTCATTTAGGTTAGAGTAACAGACATCAGCATAATCAATGAGAGGAAAAATAAGAGATGTGACAAGAGTTATCTTAATTTTAATGGGTAGGAAATTTTTGAAGCGGCTTAAGAAGCGCAGAGAATATGTAACCGCACGACTCACCTCAGCAACTTGCGTTGTCCATCTGAGCAAAGGGTCTATGTGAAGGCCGAGATTTTTAACACTGGCGCAAAAAGGTATAACTTTGTTGTCCAGCAAAACAGGCTGGATTAAATCGGTGTCAATTTTAATCAGCTGTTTAGAGCCGCCGACAACTATCGCTTGGCATTTCGCCGGGTTCACCGCGATGCCGAACTCCGTGGACCAGGTGCTAATAGTTTTTAAGACATCATTTAAGTGAGAGATAACGGAGTCGACATCATCAGCTGGTGCTTGCACATAAATTTGTAGGTCGTCAGCGTAAAAATGGTAAGAGCAGCCAAGAAGTGAGGAGAGGGAGTTGATAAAAAGGGAAAATAGAAGAGGGGAGAGAATGCCCCCTTGAGGTACACCGGCAGAGAGACTGGTCCAGCGAGATACGTTGGAGCCCACACGGACAACCTGCTGGCGACCACAAAGATAATTGGAGAACCACTCCAGCGACAATGAGGAGAAATTCGAAGATTTGAGAATGGCTAGCAAGATGTCATGATCGACCATGTTGAATGCGTTTGAAAAATCAATGAGAACTAAGATCGTGACCAGCTGACTCTCCATTCTCAGTCTTACGTCCTCAACGACGTTAAGAAGCGCTGTAGTGGTGCTGTGTCCAGGACGGAAACCTGATTGAAGGGATGTGACGAGACAGTTGGAAAAGACGAAGGAAGAAAGTTGTCTATGCGCTGCAGCTTCAAGGATTTTGGAAAGGAAAGGGAGGATGGAAATAGGTCTGAAATTACTTAAAAGTTGAGGGGAGGAATTTTTGGGTAAGGGAGTAACCTGGGCTTTACGCCAGAGAAGAGGAAATTGCCCAGTCTGGAAGGAATAGTTAATAATGTGGACTAAAATAGGAAGGATTTGTTCCAGGACACAGACAATCATTCTTCTGCTAATTCCATCGCACCCAACGGCTTTGGATTTGACAGATGAAATTATCCTATTGATATCGTCAGCCGTCACTGGAGTGAATGAAAAGGATTGTGAATGCTGAATAACGTTCGAAGTGATTTGAGATATGGTAGAGGATTTAATGGAAGGGTCAAGAGAGGGAGTGGAAGAGAAATGATTATTAAACTCATCTGGAGAAAAGGGGAAGGATTTAGAGCACGTAGGAGATTTGCCAATGCCGAGAGAGTGAAGAAATTTCCAAGTATTGGCAGGAGAACAATCTGTGATGTTATCAAGAAAGTATTTGCGCTTAGATGCTCTTACCATTCTGTTGCACCTGTTGCGTGCAGTCTTGTATAATGACCAGTTAGCCTCTGATCTATCCTTCTTATATTTACGAAAGCCACGGTCTCGACGGGTCATAGCCATGCGAACACCGTGGCTAATCCAGGGGGCAGGAGGTCGTTTCACTCGGACAGCTTTTAATGGTGCGTGGGTGTCAAAAAGACGCATTAAATACTGGTTCAGCATATCCACTTTATCGTCGATAGACGGGGTCTCGACGGGCGTCAAAATCGAGCATGCTGGCATCCTCTCTTAAGTTGTCGAGGTTAAGCCGCGCAAAATTGCGCATCCACACAGTTGGCGGTTTGAGCTTAGGGGGTTTTAGACGGTATTTAATAAAGATGAGGTCATGTTTAGAAAAGGCAGGTGCAGGCAATTGTCCATGGTCAAGAACTTTATCAGGAGATGCTATGATTAAGTCAAGCCAAGTGTCGCGAGAAGAGGGATTGTGATGCGTGGGCTCTAGCTAGAGGTAGGACAGAGAGATTGACAGACTTGACAATGTTGGAAAGTTTTATGGACTGAGGGGAGGTACACGACAAATCAGTGTTGAAGTCACCCATGATTATATGATGTCCGTACTCTGAGCATAGAGGTTCAAGAACAGACTCAAGGTCAGAAAAGTAATCAACAGTGGGAGGACAATACACCACCGCAGGAACCACCTTCACGCCTTTGACAGTAATTTCAATGAAAATGTATTCCGCCGATCCCGAGTACGCAGATGGAGATGAGGCCAGCATTTTGTAAGGGATGTCACTGCGTAAGTAAATGGCAACACCACCACCGCGAGTGCCGATGCGGTCGTTGCGTATTAAATTATAGTCTGGAAGTGAATACGATAGGGAGGGTAAACAGGGCTTGAGCCAACTCTCAGAGATAAGAATGGCGTGACATGAAGAGGAAGAGAAAGTATCAAGAAAATCAGTGTATCATGTGTAGTGATGTTATTGAGAAGGTCACCCAATGTTTCGGGGTCAGCTTGAGACATACTATTATCAGAGGACGAGACACTCGTATTACAAGCAGTATGGAAGGAATCATCATCAGACATGTTCACAAATAAAATATAAATATATAATAATAATCATAATAAAAAAAAAAAAAAAAGTCGTCAACGTGACAGGACATTCTTTTCCCATTTTACTATTTAATATTTTATTCAGAGTTTATAATATTCATTCAGACTGCAAGACCATAATTATTAATTACTCAATATTACCTTTTACAATACCAAAGAGAAAACCTCCCTACATTGAAATAGAAATACTGACAAATTCACAATGAATACTCCAATGACATTTGAAAATGTCATTACCATAGTACCAAACCAAACAAATTGAAAAGAATGCAACATAAAATATGTTGACGAGAAGCAGAGCAGCACGCTCAAGACCTCCGGGCTCGTCACCTCGCTCCGCCTCGCAGTTGTCGGCAACTATCTCAGTGCCGTGTGTCCAGCTGACATCTGCAGTTGCGTCGAGCGATAGTGACGAGTACTTCTCTCCGCCGTCGTCGCCACCACCTGTACGCCGGAGGAGGGGCCGGCCACCGAAGGGTTTGGGGCTTCTGGGGCAATCGGCTCCGGTCAGGGCCCCCGCTCCCGGTGGAGTGCAGCGCATGCGATGGACATTATCCATTAATGAAAATGTCATGCGCGCATATTTTGAGGCAACAGAGGCAGGAACTAATCTTACTGCGTATCGTGTTCGGATGCTTTCTCTGTTTCAGGCTCTCGAACCATCTATCAACGTTTCGGCTCAACGACTGTCGGATCAGGTTCGAGCCATTCAACGGGGTCACTTGTTGGATGACTCCGTACTTGATCGGCTCCGTACAGAGGTGCAACGTAACCATATCAGTACTACTGCATCGCAGGCGGCATCTCAAGCTTCTGCCGCGACCACATTATAAGATAAGATAAGATAAGATAAGATAAAAATATTCTTTATTCACTTAGACATAATAAATATGTACTTATGAATCGTCAATATTTTCCTACCACCCATTCAAGACTTTTTTAACTGACAAGAAGAATGGGCGCAAGAAACTTGCCAGCGTTTCTTAGTTAGGTAACGACATTTACAAAAAAAAAACATATCGTTACTAATACAACAATTGCTTAGTATAAAAATACATCATATTAAACAGTGATTATGTTATGTGTTACATCATGACCATGCATTGCGGTCATTCAAATAATCGTCTACTTTATAGTATCCTTTGCTCATCAGCGACTCTTTAATGTAACATTTAAATTTATGCAATGGTAGTTCAATTATATGCTGTGGAACTTTATTAAAAAAGGCTATGCTTTTCCCCAGAAATGAGGCTCTGGATTTTGCTAGCCTAAACTTGGGAACGACAAGTTTATCTTTATTTCTTGTGTTAAAGCGATGAATATCGCTCTGCTTTACAAATGTATTATAATACTTTTTCACATAAATTATATTTTCATAGATGTAATGTCCTGCAACAGTTAAAATGTTTATTTCTTTAAATAGATCTCTTAAAGAATCTCTCGATCGGAGGTTGTAAATGGCGCGAATAGCCCTTTTTTGGAGCACGAATATACTTTGGATGTTAGCGGCTGAGCCCCACAACAAAAGGCCGTAGGACATAACACTATGAAAATAACTAAAATAGACTATTCTAGCCGTTTCAATATCGGTTAAGAGCCTTATTTTCTTAACTGCGAATGCAGCCGAACTGAGTCTACTCGCCAAGGCTTCGCCAAGGATATGAGGATCCCATTGTAGTCGCGAGTCTAATATAATACCTAGAAATTTTGTATTGTTAATGAATTCGACCGTATCGCCGTCTAGTCTAATATGAAAATCAACTTGTCTTACATTAGGTAACGAAAATTTTAAACACTTAGTTTTCTTTGAGTTTAATGATAAATTATTACTATTAAACCAATGTGACACTTTTGAAAGAGCACTATTTACTTCGTCAGAACAGTCATCACCTCTATCTACTTTAAAGACTAGAGATGTATCATCGGCAAATAGCACCGTCTCACATAAATTTTTCGCGTAGTAAGGAAGGTCATTTATGTATATTAAAAACAACAGCGGGCCCAATATTGATCCTTGGGGTACGCCCATAGTAATGGGAGCTCCGGTAGACTCAGTTTTATTAATAACTACCTTCTGAGTTCTTTCATACAGATATGAATGCATAAGGCTTACTGACATTTCAGAAACACCATAATGTTTTAACTTCCTTAATAGTGTTTGGTGATCAACACAATCGAATGCCTTGGAAAGGTCACAAAAAATAGCGATTACATCCTGCTTGTCCTCCCAGGCATCAAGTACATGTTTTAGAAATGCAACCCCAGCATCAGTTGTACTTTTACCTTTTGAAAAACCAAACTGTTTCTCATGCAGTATACTATTTAATTTAAAATATTCTAAAAGTTGAGCATAAATTAATTTCTCAAATATTTTACTTATTGCTGGTAGTATGGATATAGGTCTAAAATTTGCTGGGTCACTTTTGTCACCAGCTTTAAACAGAGGAATAATTTTACTATTCTTCATTAAATTAGGAAAGACCCCTTCACTTATACATTGGTTAAAAATTATTGCTAATGATGGAGCTATCACATCAATTATTGATTTGATGATACTTGTAGATATGCCCCAGAGATCTTCTGTTTTCTTAATATTTATTGCTTTGAATGCTTTAATAATATCTTCGGTAGTGACATAGCTAAAACTAAATGTTTCCTGGCACTTGTTCACACTAGATTCCATAAGAGAGACAGCGGTGTTGGGGCAAGAATTAAGTCTGCTAGTAGTTTCTAACGGTATTCGAGCAAAGAAACCTTCAAAAGCACTAGCCACCTCAATATCTGATTCAAAAGTCTGATCACTAATTTTTAAGTTAAATGAATTAATTTTGCTTTTTGTTTTGCCAGTTTCTTGGTTTATAATACTCCAGGTAGCTTTTATTTTATTTTCAGATGATTTAATTTTATTTGAAATATACCTAGATTTTGCCAGAGCACATACTTTCCTAAATGTTTTTGAATATTTCTTGACATATTCAATGAAGCTAGGATCACAGGAAGTCGTTTTTTGTGTATAGAGTTCAAATAACTTTCTTCTGCTATTATAAATACCAGGTGTGGCCCAGTCACTGAACTTCTTACGATCATTACACTTTATAACTTTTTGTTTAAAATTGTTACTAAATTCTTTTTCAACAATATCAAATAATGATTGATAAGAGTTATTAGCGTCAGCAGAAGCTGGCAAACATTGAATTTTATCTTGTACATTATTTCTAAATTTATTAATACCACGTTTCGGTATTGGCCTGCAAATTACTTCGCGTTTAGGAGTAACATTATAGTGCTCAAAAGAAGCTAGTTGTCCACTGTGGTCGGATTTAATAATATTAATTACCGATTTCTCAATTAAGTTACAGTTGGAAAAGATGTTATCTAAGCAAGTAGCCGATGTTGGCGTAATTCGCGTCGGTTCATTAAAAGTGTGAAGCAAATTAAATGATTTAAAAAGATTAAGGAATTTACTGGAGAGTTGTGCTAATTTAATATCTAAGATGTCTATATTAAAATCTCCACAAACTACAATTTTTTTATTCTTACGACAACATATTTTCAAAACATCCTCCATAGTGGACTCAAAGACTGTGTAATTTGCTCCAGGGGGGCTATATACACAGATTATAATTATTTGTTCAAGTTCCACGCATGATATCTCACAAATTCGTTCAACAGAGAGGGATACTATATCCTTTCGCTCTTTATATTGTGTGTTATTAGGTAAAATTATTAAAGAACCCCCCCTTATTGTAGTTTTTCTATTAAATGAACTTACAACACTATAATTATCCAAATTTAACAATAATTCATATTCTTTTAACCAATGTTCAGTAACACATAACACATCAATATTTTCACAATTTAAAAATAAACTTATTTCTAGGTCTTTGCCAGCAGAAAAGCCTTGGATATTCTGGTGTACTATTTTTAAACATTTAGGCTTTCCTCTTGTCAATACTGGGCTAGAGCATGCCTCCGTTGTCTCTAATGGTAATTTAAATTAACCATGTCAGTATTTGGATTCAAAAGAATCGAATTATTTGGAACAGATTCCAAAGTTACATTAGAAGTATCAAAGTTAAACTGCTCAATAGAAGCAGAGGTTATACTAGCCAAGTTGTTGGCTAATTGTTTAAAATAAAATGATAGCGATACCGCTATTTGTCGCTTAAGATAATTAGGCAGATAATATTTATCTTTAGTCAAGTATACATTATTCAACAACATATTGATATCAATAATATGCAACTCTTTATTATGACAGGCTAATGTGTTCATAGTTAAGTTTAGATTATACCTTATTTTATTTTCTAACGGTGAAAAACTTTTACTGTAGGGAAATGTAAACATAACAACCTTCCTTACATTTAATGAACATAATGTGTTGCAATAGGCTATTAACTGGTTTTTATTTAAATTATCCCTGTTCCCAATTAAAATTATCAAGTTTGTGTTTTCACTTAAGGATTTTTTAACAATTATTTTCATGATCTCGTTTATACTGGAACCAGGCATGCAATAATTAATAACATTTTCCTTTGAATCTTTCTGTAAAAATTGGCCTAAATTCTTCCCAATCTCATCACTGAACATAATTGTTTTGGTGTCAGTAGTTTTAGTGGGGGATTTACTTTTATTATTTAATAATAAACTATCACAAATGTTAGAGACTTCAGGTTTGGTTGGTAAATAGACCTCCTGAGCCGCTTGGCCTAATGACTCCTTTTGACAAAAGTCATTGCATACTGTGTTACAACTGCATCTGCATTTTTTCCCTAATGATTCGAACCGGTCTGAATTAAAATTACAAAAGTCAACCATATTATATGCAGCCATTTTTTGATTATTCAATTGTTTTTTAGAAAACTCACACAAGTTGGAGTACATTTCCCTAAGTGAAAGTTCTAAATTGTCAATCTTATAACATAATTGACTACCTAATAATTCACTTTCTTTGTTCTTATTACATGTTTCCATGTTTATCATATTTAATTGTTCTAAAAGTTGCTTACGTTCTTGCTTTATGTTGCAAGCTGGCGTTGCTGATGGTGGTGGTAGAGATGATATGGTTACTACTGTAAGTCCCCAATACAATGATATATTGAGGAGTACTCTTGAAGATGTAGTTCTGGAATTTCGATCGACTTCGATTCACCTTAGACCTCGGCTTCCGCGTTTTCCCATGCACAAAAAAAATAGGGCGCTGATGTGTGCTTTAGATTCACTACTATCAAATTACTTTGATAGTAGTGAAGACCTGGCTGATACTCATTCGATCTTGTATTGTGCGGCTATTACGGCTTGTCGTGTTGCTCATGTCAAATTTCCAAATACTGACACAGCAACACGCCCTCGTCTGGCTGTACCAGCCTGGCAGTGTAGGATTGAACGTCGTATCAGTGAGGCTAGGGTACTCATCGGTAAGCTCAGCTGCTTTAGGGAGGGCAACATGCGCCCTAGGGTCATGCGCTTTGTGAAGCGTGCATTCCTGGGGACTGGTATTAGTCCTCAAAATTACATTTCATGTGTCACAGAGCGCATCGACTTCCTGAAGCAGAAAATTTGTGCATGGGCTAATCGTATTCGAAGGTATAGGGTGCGAGTCGATCGCTTTACTCAGAACCGCATGTTCGAGAGAGATCAACGATGTGTTTATGCATCCTAGGAGCGATCGAATCAGAGTGATACTGATATGCAACGGCCGGATGATGATGCCATGATTTCTTTTTGGCACAACATCTGGTCTGTGCCTGTCACTCACTCTGAAGGCGCGTGGATAAGGGATGTTGAGCGATCGTGTGAGCTTATACCTGAGATGAATGAAGTAACCATTGACTACCAAGACGTAGTTTGTGCAGTTCGTTCCTTACCCAACTGGAAATCTCCAGGCCCGGACGGACTGCACAATTTCTGGTATAAATGGTTACCTAGCTCGCACGTTTGCTTAGCATCTCAATTTCAAAGTGCTTTATTATCTCGATCGCTTCCAGAATTTATGACAACAGGCATAACCCATCTGCTCCATAAATCTGGTAGTACTGCGGACCCCAAAAACTATAGACCTATCACCTGTCTGCCAACAATTTATAAAATTCTTACGTCCATTTTGAGGTCGAAAATTAATAAACACATTGATCAAAATTCTATTATGTTCGCCTCTCAAAATGGATGCAGGAATGGGGCCCGTGGTACTAAGGAGCTACTCCTCCTTGACATGGCTATTAACCAACAGGTGCGTCGAAACCGAAAGAACCTGTCGACTTCCTGGATAGATTATAAGAAGGCCTATGATTCCGTGCCGCATTCGTGGCTCATGAGGGTGCTGGAGTTATATAAAATTAATACAACTCTACGCACTTTCTTGATGTCGTGCATGCGAAAATGGAGAACCGTCCTTTTCTATCCAGGATCTCGACGGGTTCTAGGTCAGGGCGACCCTATAAAAATAGAGCGAGGTATCTTCCAGGGTGACGGTCTGAGTCCATTGTGGTTCTGTCTGGCCTTGAACCCTCTGAGTACACTTCTCGAGAGTTCAGGATTAGGCTACCGTTTACAGAGAAATGGTCAAGTAATATCACACCTGCTTTACATGGATGACCTGAAACTATTTGCCCATAGCAGTTCTCATTTGACAGCGTTACTGAAGGTTACTGAAGCTTTCAGTAATGCCATTAAAATGGAATTTGGTGTGGACAAATGTGCAGTCATGCATGTAAAGCGTGGTCGGATAATGGAATCCACGGGTATACAACTCTCGGATTCTATTAATCTTAGATCTCTCTCCGTTAACGAAACCTATAAATATTTAGGTATGTCACAGGCATTAGGCATCAACGATGCTGACATGAAACAGTCGTTGCGTGAGCGTTTCTTGGGGCGCCTCTCAAAAGTCCTTAAAAGTCTTTTGTCTGGCGGAAACAAGGTTCGCGCATACAATGGATGGGTCATGCCGGTACTGATGTATTCCTTTGGCATACTTAAATGGACTCAAACTGAACTGGATGCCCTAGATAGAAAAGTTCGTACATTGCTAACAGCACACCGCATGCATCACCCACGTTCATCGACCATGAGATTGTATATCCCGCGGAAGTGCGGTGGTCGTGGCTTCTTAAATGCTAAGACATTGCATAACCGCGAGATATGCAATCTTAGGGAGTATTTTCTCCAAGTCGATATTGGGTCTCATAGAGATGTAGTTGCTGTTGACAATGGACTGACTCCTCTATTTTTAGCAAAAGAAAACTGGCGCAAACCTGTAGTACTTAGTACTTCCGACCGCAGCATTGTGTGGCAAAGCAAGGAGTTACATGGCAGATTCTACCGGGCTCTCCATGGACCCGACGTAGATTTATTAGCCTCAGTATCCTGGCTCCGTTTTGGTGATCTTTTTGGTGAAACCGAAGGTTTTGTCTGTGCAATTATGGATGAGGTTGTGATGACGAATAACTCCCGAAAGTATATCCTAAGGGATGGCACAGTGGATATTTGTCGAGCGTGCCATCGTCCGGGTGAATCCCTTAGGCATATAATCTCCGGTTGTTCTCGTCTCGCAAACGGCGAGTATTTGCATAGACATAACCAAGTGGCCAGGATAATACACCAACAACTTGCTCTGAAACATAGTCTTGTGGTATCCGAGGTGCCGTACTACAGGTATGCACCAGAACAGGTCCTTGAAAATAGCCATGCCACATTGTATTGGGATCGATCTATCATTACAGACAGGACTATTGTAGCTAATAAGCCTGATATTGTATTGATAGATCGACACGAACGCCGCGCAATAATTGTTGATGTCACTGTTCCCCATGACGACAACCTTGTGAAAGCTGAAAAAGATAAAGAAAACAAATATCTTGATTTAGCTCACGAGATTGTTGACATGTGGGACATTGATTCAGCAATTATTGTTCCGATAGTCATATCTGCCCATTGTCTAATAGCCAAGAGCCTCGATAAACACCTTAAGAGGCTTGCGTTAGGTGGATGGATCGGGAGTCAGATGCAGAAGGCAGTACTTCTGGACACGGCCCGTATAGTGAGAAGGTTCCTGTCTCTGGATCCTTAACCATCGGTAGCCGGGACCCTGATCTTGCTGCCGTTGGGGAACTGCATTTTTGTATTTTTAAATGTTATATTTTTTAGTGTTATACATTGTAAAAATTTAATATTTAGAAATATAATTTTGTAAGTATTTAAAATGTAATAAAGGGAATAATAATCATAATCATTTATTTTTGTCAAACATGAGTATGTACATTAAATATGAAAATATGAATAAATAAATAATTAATAAATAACTAAGATAAAATACAACTTAATACGCTGAAATAACTTAAACTTTTCTGTCCTTTATTCTTTTTTTTAGATGTATAACATTACGACATACTCTATTTTTGAAACTGACTATTAATTTTGATATTAGAAATCAATAAACATATGAGAAAAAACACCAATGTCATAAGTAAAGACCTATTATATTAAATGATTTTCTTAATACTCTTACTCAATAAACAGCGCGATACAATTTACAAGAAACAAAAAATCTCAAATGGCGTCTAGAAATTGTTCTCAATTTCGTGGGTAGCCCCGTCTTGCGGTCAGATGGGCTCATAAATTGTATTGCAACATTACAAAATTAAAGCCCTAACTAAATACGAAGTCGTTTATAGCATAGCGGAATGATTACGGTCAGGATTTATGTGTGTCTATTAGAGTTAGGGGAAAACAATTTGCGGTATACGTGTTAATTTATTTGCTGGCGAATATGATATTTCTTATTATGGTGGTGAGGATTATCTTAATGATTTATGGTTTTGTTACGAAGTTAAGCTGCTTTTTCGTGTTATATATCCTTATTTTAAAAGTATATTTTATTCATAGTATGGTCACTCATTTCACTTAAGTTGATAGCCATGGATAACTGATATTGCAAGTATTTGATTGACTCAAGCGTTACTTGGTGGAAGTCCCTTGTGAAAAAAGGCGTTATATATACTGTAGCTTATTTCCGCAAAATCATGCAAAATGCACCGGCAGCCCGCCCGCAAAAAATATACACACAACAAAACTATCTGTGCACAATACTTGCAGCTGCAGATAGCACGACCATGACACACCTTGCAGCTTCTCCGATTAGACTACTCTACACGTGGTACGCCCAAAACCCGGATATCCTCAGGAGTTGCTGTGGAGAGGACCGTGCAAAGTTCAGCACCGAGTGAGTCACAGCGCCAGCTGCCACCGTATTTATTGCTTCCTACTCCCCACTCCGCCATGGTATATGACGATTGGCTTGACTGACAACATTTGAAGTATTTTGCCAGCTTAAAAAAAAAGACTGGAGAGGAAAGAAAAACATGTTTTTTTAACACTACGTAGATGTAGTAGTAGGATGGAGTAAGCACCATCCTCCAAGGAGATACAGAGCTCGTACCTACAGACATACAGACACAGACAGTCGTATGTCGAATCGTTTCAAATACATTGTTCATACATGTGATGTAAATACGCTGTATACCTAAAGATGTCATGCATTTTTTATAACTTTAGATTTTTCTAACTAAACGGGCACAGTGGCTGTCTCCATACATTTTACGGTGAATGCGTACGGAATTCTGTTTCTTTGAACTAACTATAAAAATGTGTTTTAACTCAAATACCCTAAGCTACCAGTCCAGCTAAAAGAAATCTAAATAACTCTGACATTATACTCGAGAGATATTCAAGAATAATCTTAGCTATTATCTCGAAAGGAAATTGTAGCATTTCCAGCTAGCAACTTGCGCGATTGTGGAATAAAGTGTGAGCTCTCTTTCTAGTCTTGAGAGTCATGAAACGTTTCAAGCTGAATTTGGCATTGAGTAGCTGAGCTGACGCTCACTAACCTTTGAGTCTTTACCTACCTTGCTAACTCTTTACGTTTCTTTGAATGCGTGTTAGATTATTTGATAAACTTTCTTATAGATTATGCTGTTAGAGTAATAGATATTTTTTATTTTATTCAAGCATAAAATGACATTAAAATTTCTAAACTTTGTGCATTTAACGTCGATTTATGTAAAGTCATTTAATGTACTCGCAAGTTGGTTGAGACATTTGTATAAGATATTAGCTTTTTCTTTTAAAGCGGTGATAATTGATAACTACTGGGTCCCCGCAGTTTTGCCCGCGTGGTACCCGTTCCCGTGGGAATGTCGGGAAAATTATTATTATTAAACTGAAACACTGGCAACTTACAAGGCTGTTTTTTTCTATTTCAACTTTCCTATAATTACAGAATTCCATTGTGAATGCATAGAGACAATTTAAAATATGAATTTATGTAGAATGAAAATTACAATATATCATTTTCACGACTTCTTTTTTGAACTTTCAAATACATTAACATTCCACATTACAAACAAGTTGTATAAATACATATCTACATCTGTTTGATTCTCATTCCAGGTACCATAATAATATCCTCAAACAGGACAAGTATGTTACAAAACATTCCTGTTTGTCCCTTTGTACAAAATAATTCTTTTTTCCTGCAGTATTTCATTCTTTATTACCCCATTAAAACACCGCATGCTAGCTTTAATTGCTTCCCTACACGTCTCAAGCTTTTCATAATTAGGTCCTTATTTTGATTCATTTCAACTTATGCGATTGTGGATATATAATTGAAAATTATACAGTAGTAATAAAATAATGCTAGGTATAGTTGAACCAATTGAAGCGACCAAATTATAAGAGTCAATGTCAATTTCAACAAGTTTGAATTTGTAACTTTTATCTAAATCATTTGTGCATTAGTGCATAAATCTTCTATGGTTTTATATGGCCTTTGTGTCTATCTATATAAGATGTACATATAAAGCGGACTCTCAGTGAAGTTCCGTTTGCAAAAATTGCGGACTGCATTCTGATTTCTGATTATATTGTATAGATTACAGACATCCAATTAAAGCTTCCATCACACTGCCTCCGGTTTTCGCACTACCGGACGGAGATGCGGCATGATTTGTCATACACTGCGGGTTATGTATGCACATCAAGATTCTACAGCCATAATTAAGAAGCGCACTACCACAAACCTGAGCGGTATGCGGTGCAGTGTGGGAACCGCCTAACAGAACCCTCCCTCCCGTCCTCCTCCTAAGTATTATTAGTAAATTACAATAGATTTTTTGTTTTAATTTTACAGGCTGATTTTGAAGACATTGGCATCCATTTGGCCCATTAATGTACTCACTCATACAAAGGCATGTTTTTTCAACTTTAAGACAGCGATTCAAAAATAGCGCGATGCAGAATAGGTTCTTAAAATGAATTGCTTTCTTTCGTACCTTCTAAAAACTGGATCGCAAATGAATTGCTAAATGTGAATGACCGAACGATTTGTGTCCTTATTTCTTCTACCCGTCTCTTTCACTCGATTTTGTCATGCCCGGAGAGTGAGAGGGACGGGTATAACCTGCAGGTGTTATGTTAGCTTGGCCGAGTTATAAGTCAAATAAGAGTTGATAACAGCTTAGCGGCTGTGAAATTGTCATTGAATGATCACTGAATCGCTGTCATTGATATTAAGCTGTCGTGGTACGAATAAGCGACGCAGATCAGTTTACGTCCTAAACAAAACCGCAATAAAAGTTGATGGTAGGCACCCAGTACTTCACAGGACGACACAAAAGGTTAAGCATACTATTGTTTGGAATACGAATTTTCGAGATATTTGTCTACTAGTTATTTTTTTAACCATTGGTTCAGTTAACTACGGATCAAAAAACTGGCCCTTAATGGTAAATTACTGAGTATTTTACTAACAGGACTTTTCAGGGATTCAAAAAAAAAATTTGACGTTTTGAATTCGCCTTATATTTGGGGAAATTTCTTTTTTTAAAAGGATGCTAACGACTTCAATATCACCATATAGAATTTAATTAGAAAATTAATACTAATGTGTCATAAATAAATTACAAGCCAGTACAGCTATTGAAAACTTTTATTTTGATGAATAATTACGTAAATTCGAATAAAAAAATCATATAAGTACCTACATTCAAGAAACAGTTTGATTTTGTTACAAGTTTTTCGTAATTATTACACAAGGATAGGTATACATTTCAGTGTGTTTCAGGTATTTTTTTTCCTTTGTGGTTTCAGTGCTGCTTTTTTGCAAATACCTACACGACTTTTTAGAAATTACACAATATGCCTTTTTAAATATCGAGGGTCTCAGGTTGACAAATCCAAAAACATTTCGCGGTCCGCTATTTTTGCAAACGAACATCTCATTGGAGCCTGCTCTAGTAGGTAATACGAAGTTCACCGGGTCCACTAGTCAATTGCATCATTAAACAATTCTGTAAAATATCTTTAATTATTATCTAATATTTTCTTATTACCAGTCGCTTTTAGATGTTTGAAATTAAATAACTCACTCACAGCAAAACGGCTGAACGGATATTTTGCACATAAATAAGATTATGGTGTAGATTAGAATAAAGACTTTACCCCACAATAATAACTCATACCCATGGGAAAACATAGTCTATCTCACACGGAGAAACCTCGAGTGGAAAACTAGCTTAGATTTATCATAAGTTTCCGTGGAAAACTATAGTCATAGCTATAAACTTCTAATAAACCTACGTCTGAACTTAAATGTTTTAGAATTAAAGTGGCCATTTTTTATCCGTCTAGTTGTGCTTTGTCCCCAATGATCGAGCTCCAGGCTGACATCGGGAAGCCAGCATAATTTCCCTGAGGGTCCACCCGGGAAACTAAACATCTCATTGTTACAACATATACTAGCGCACAACAATTCTTTATTAACTAAATTCTGATTTTGTAATTAGATTTTGAGTATAATATTCTAAGTTCTAATTTTTAGTTTCCCGCTAGTTATTTAGGACTACTGTTTATTTTAGTTTTTACTGACCAAGAAACTTAACACCTCATTTTTACAACCTATACTAATTCACAAACATTCTTTAGTAATTGATGTTAATTTAACATTTTGTAATTAGATTTTGTGAATACGACAAATGGCTATTTTACTTCCGTCTCTCAAATGCCAGGCTAACATCTGGAAGTCAGCATAATTTCCCTGAGGTTTCATTGTTACAATCTATACTAGTGCACTAACAATTTTTCAAAAACTAAATGCTGATTTTGTAATGTCAGTTTTTGAGTCTACTTCTAGAACACATAGAACACACCTATGAAACTAAACATCTCATTATTGTAACCTATTATACCACTGAACAAACAATAATTCTTTTAAAACTACATTCTGATATTGTAACTAGATTTTGAAGCAAGTTGCCTGAAAATACAGAGTTTCTAATTTTACCTACATTGTGAAATAAGAAAGAGTTAAATGTAATCTTTTTCTAACTTATTCTGAATATTTACAACTTCACAAACCATTTCTAAAAGCACTGATATTTTATTTCGTTTTTGGCAGTAGAACTACTAGTAGGTTCTCAGTTTCTAACTTTTAAGGTTCTCAAAAGTAAGACTGAGAATAACTGTAGCTTTTTTTTACCTGGGTAATTTAACATCTCATAGAAGGAACCGATGCCACTGCAAAATAATTCTTTCAAAACATAGGATAGGACGAAATAGAGTGGTAAACGCAAAAACTTATTGTAATGTTAAAGTTTTTACTCTACTAATCTGTAATCTGGTATCTACATCATGCAAAAAATAAATATGGTCGTAATGTTTTCATTAAATTTAAATTTATATAATAAAGTATGAAAACAATGTAAAACAATATTTCGCAATGCGGACTTTCACTTAGAAACTACCTAACCATATCGATAGATTTTTTCTGCTTCAAACCACAGGCCAGCTTAGTTTCATTAAGTTAATGCTTAATCTGAATAAATTTCATTTGCCGCTCGCGTGCAATGCGTCGTTCCGCGGACTGTGATATTTTAAATTAATGTTTCAACGCCGACAAACAAAGTAGCTGCTAGTATTACGGTGTTATCCTCAGTATGAATGGAGAAGGTATTAGTATTATCCTGTAGTACCTTTTTTTTTTTTTTTTTTTTTTTATAGTGAGGGGAATGCGTTTACGCATACCCCGCCCGCGTACGGTATGTGCGAGCGGTGGTTATGTGGGACTCACCTATCCGCTTTCTGACCCCCCATCCAGCGACAGGGACTCGATGGGGGGCCTACGTAAGTAATTGTAATCATAACCGATATTAATATCACATCAAAGCATAAGAATAAAAGCATAATATAAAAAAACTAACAATTTAGAGACGAAATATATACACCTACAAGATGCAACTTTATTGCTAAGCAATAATCTCTTTCAAGATTAAAGGATTGCTTTTTTTTGAGTGACTAATGCCCGAATACTCTTACGATACTTACCTTTGGGAGCGTCGCAAACATCGCCCTGTCCACTTAAATGTCAAACGTATGAAAGAGATGCCATGATGTTTGAGACGCTCCCAAAGATGATTTGCGATCGAGAATTCGGGCGTAACACCAGTATACTCGATCGAACGCTACTCAGCTCTGGAAGAAGAACGAAAAAAAGATACGCCTCAAAATAGGACTGAATTTGAAAAATGAAGTATTAGAAAAAATAGGCTCTTCTCACAACTACCTCCGATGGGCCTCGAACCCACGACCTTTCACTGTCCGGGCGAAAGCTCTTTTTTCTAATACTTTATTTTCAATAATAAATATGTATTAGAAAGGAAAACAAGTAAAAAGTGGAATTTTCAAAATACTAGTTAAATAAAAATTATTGTAAAGGATTACCAAATTACCTACTTGTAAATAAAACAAAATGAAAAGCTTGTTAATGTTGACTCACCACTAAAGTTAGTGCAAAACCTGATTATAAAGTAACTTCGCCATTAAGTACCGTGGCAAACAAATTATTACTGTCCTATATAGCAAACTCGTCGCTCCTGGAAATATCAAAAGCTAATATGACATAGTTCTAAAATGTCCAACCACTCATACTTTTCATTCAGAACGCACGCCTTTGAAATTCTAAATTGATACATGACACGCAAGCACTTTTATAAATTGATGAAAGCTCTGCTCTGTTGGATTCTGGCAAATCCAAAATCAAACGGTTGAACGAAGTGGCTGTTTTCTATTGAGCTGACGTAGTTTTGTGGAAAGTTTTAAAGGATTACATACCATGTCATTGCATTTCTAAACCACGAGGTGGTAGTAAAGGCGCTTCAACGTTGGGGGAAAACATGAACATGAAATACAAAAAAAGAACTTGAAATCGTGGCAATGAAAGAAACCATGTTATCCGTAAAAAGTATATCGACTCAACTGCGAGCTGTATTAGACCACCCAACAATGACCACGAAGCTTTAATCATTCAAATTATATTACAATATTTACAATACAGGATGTTAGGGGCACCGTTGCAAAAACTTTAACCATGGCTTCAGGCCTTCATGCTGAACAACGCACAGCAAGATTTTTTGTCGGATATGAAAAAATATTTCGACTCTCCATACAGAATGTCCCGATAAGTTGCTGAATTTGTATGAAAAGTCCATTTTTTTTTTCATTGACGACAAAAAATTCTTGCTGTACGATGTTCAGCATGATGATCTGAAGCCATGGTAAAAGTTTTTGCAAGGGTGCCCCTAACATCCTGTATTGTAATAAAATTTTAATGATTAAAGCTTCGTGGTCATCGTTGTAGGTCACCCTGTATAAGTCGTTTCCTGCCAAATAAAAAAAATAATAACTAGTTTCATGCAGAGTAAAACAAACCTTTTACTAAAATAATAACAATAACAGTTCTTTGTAAATTAAAACGAAAGGACGTTAAAAAACAAATGAAAGTTCTAATAAAATTATGCCTTTTGTTATTTTTATCCAGTTTAACGAGTTGGCCTTTCTATCCAAACGACTAAATTAAACCCGTAATTATTCAACCGGTAACACGCGGTCGCTAATACCCCTGCAGAGGCAGTAATTAATGTTTAATCTATGAACGCCCGGTTACAAATATGCATTTCTAATGCAGCAGCAAATAACGAGGCAGAGTTGAAAACTGGTGATCCGGTAAATGATAGGTTTTATTAAGATAAGACAATTTTATATTACGAGCGGTTTTTAATTGATATTAATTTTCAAAAATTCGTCTTTCATTCTTATTTATTTTAAAATAGTCTTGTATCTGTCGCACGCAGGGATTTTGTCAAAGTCGTGATATTATAATTCCACTAGTGAAATTATAATTTTAAAAATTATGAATAGACAATGAAACAATCCATAAGTTGTATTGATACAAAAAAAATAACCACGAAATTTAAATTTCTAACCTATCACGTGTTCTATATGACTTCCGAGGCTCGCAGCCGCGTGCATACTGTCTCGTCTATTCATAATATCATGCGAAATTATAATTTCACTAGTGGAATTATAATATCACAACTTTGACAAAATAAATAATAATAATAAATAAATAAATATTTTCTTACAATTTCTTAAGAAACTACGTAGACACAGTTTCTTGTAACTTGATAACGGATAAATATAGAAGTACTTAAATACTTTTTTGTTTGTAAATACATACTTAATATACATAGAAAACACCCAGACCAAGACAAATAGACATGTTCATGCACACAAATATTTGTCTTGTTCGGAAATCGAACCCAAGACCTCTGGCGCAGAAGGCAGGTAGTTGACCCCTGCGCCAAATCGGTCGTCAAAATTCCCTGCGACATATCCATTTGAAAAAGAAACTGGGCTAATCAAACGAACATTATTTTTTTTTTTACTTTTTTGCATTTACAATGCAATTTTTAATTATGGAAAATGAAATAAAAGAGAACAATCTGACGACTCAGTAGCTCAGCGGTCGAGTCAGAGCATTCACGGCGGAGCTACCTTGACTACAATGGGTCTTTTTAGGGTTCCGTAGCCAAATGGCAACAAACGGAACCCTTATAGATTCGTCATGTCAGTCTGTCTGTCTGTCTGTCCGCCCGTCCGTCCGTATGTCACAGCCACTTTACTCCAAAACTATTAAGACTACATACTTGGAACTTGGTAAGTAGATATATTCTGTGAACCGCTTTTGGATTTTAATACAAAAAAATTAAAAAAAATAAGGCGGGCTTCCCATACATAGAACTGAAACTGAAAAAAAATATTATCATAAAACATATTCGTGTGGGGTATTCGTGATAGGTATTTAAAATGATATTTAGGTTTCTTTTATCATTTTTTATCAAAGTCGATATTTTTACCACACTTTTATTAGCTTCACATGTAACTAAGTCACAATGTAAGAAAATCATGGAATTCTAATGTTAACGGGGTGGGCAGACACATGAATGGACTGTGAAATCGATTACCATCCATCCATAGCTTGCCATTTATTAAACTAAAAAGTAAAAAATAAATATGTAGTTTAAAAAACTAAACAAACACACTTTTATAGGAACAGACTAAAACGTTCTAAATAACCGTCTATTCAGTAACTGAAATTAAAAAGCGTGGTGCGCCCTTTGCAAAGCATGTTTATATTATATAGTTTTTTAAACTACATATTTATTAAAGATATACACTTCCAAAGTGGTAAAATGTGTGTCGTCGTCCCCCCCCCCCCACCCCTCTAACATTTAAAATGAGAAAGTGAAAAATCTAACAAAAATTAGTTTGAACGAGATATAGAAAGCAGTTTTTGAGATATAATACATTTTCAAAAACCGCAAATATAAGTTTGTCGTTTATACAAACACTATGGAAAACAAAGTTATTTTTTGCTGACCAAAATGATTGTGGTATTTTGGCTAGGTATAAAGGGGCTTATTACACTTGGCTAAATTCAGCATCTAATTTAAGCATACGTTGCTTGTTTTGATTGCATCACTTGCTACAAATGAGCTGAAAGAAAGCAATGTATGCTTAATTAGATGCTGAATTTAAGCAAGTGTAATAAGCCCATTAGCAATCGGTGCGTTTTATGGGTACGCACTTGGCCGATTTTTTTTTCATAAGGATCCCGTAAACAATGGTTCAGCGGAAATCCCTAGAAGGGTCACATGATTACCTATGTATCACTAATTTGAAGTGTATTTTAAAGTTCTTAGGGGTTGCCAAGAAAATGTATATTGAAGAGTCTGAATTGTCCCATCGAAGCTTCTTTATAGACTCCGTAGCTCAGTGGTAAGATCAATCGCCCGGAAAGCGAAAGGTCGTGGGTTCGAGCCCCATTGGAGCTTGTTGTGAGACTGGTCGGTTTTTTCTAAAATACTTCATTTTCCATTTTTCAACGTTTTCACCATTACTGTGTTCCGGCAGTTAGAGATAAGATAGCCAGTCCCTCAGCGATTGGGGATTCCGGGAGTAGTGCGCTTCCACCTTCAGCCTTATCACAACTTATCATCCAGTGTGATGAAGGCTAAGTGTTACCCCGTTGTGGAAAAAATAAAAGTGTGCTGGTAAATCTGGTTCAATTATAATAAACTATTGTAATTTAAAAGAAATAAATTTGGTTTCACTTTATTCGTAAGAGCAAATAGCTGTATAATAGCAATTTTACGTTGCACTCCCGCCATTAAATATCATGTTAATCCCGGACTAGTTTCGAGCGGGTCACGATACCAATAAATATTTGCACCTTAGTGCAGCGAACGGAGCTGTGGTAGTATCGTTATGTAACATCTATGAACTTTAAGTGGAAGCACCTGCTCCCGTAATCCGATAGGTTTCAGTGAAAAGCTTTATGTCATTACGAAGTTTTGCATGGATTTAGGAAAAGCAAAAGCACCGGCCCGTGGCGCAGTGGATAGCGCGCTTGGCCTGCGATCGTTGAGGTTTAGCAACGTTCGCAATGGTCGGTCACGGGATGGGGGACCAAAAACTTTTCATCTCGAGCTCCTCCGTGTTTCGGAAGGCACGTTAAGCCGTTGGTCCCGGCTGCACTTGCAGTCGTTAATACCCACCAATCCGCATTGAGCCCGCGTGGTGGGTCATGGCTCATTCTCCTTATTCATCCATAAGGAAGGCCAGTGCCCCAGCAGTGGGGACATTAAATGGCTGATGATGATGATGAAAAGCACCGATCTGCCCGACAGATCTACCTGACCTGGCGGAGAGAACTGGGTGCCTACCATCAACTCTTATTGCGGATTTGTTTAGAACCTAAACTGATCTGCTTCGCTTATTCGTACCACGACATCTTAATTGCAATCGAGATTCTATTGCGTCAATGACAAGCGATTCAGCGACATTTCACAGACGCTTAGCTGTCATGAACTCTTATTTGACTTATAACTCGGTCAAGCAAACATGACACCTGCAGATTATATCCGTCCCTCTCACTCTTCGAGCATGACAGAATCGAGTGAAAGAGACAGGTAAAAGAAATGAGGACACAAATCATTTGTTCATCCACATTCAGCAATTAATTTGCGATTCAGTTTTTAGAAGGTCATGCTTCACAGTGGTTCCATATCGAAAAAAGGTGGACATGGGATCAAATCTCGGAATTTCAGTCTGATTTTTTGAAATGGGGTTAGTTCATTTTCATTTTCAGACCACTGTGCGTAGAGCCATAAGCTCGGGTACGGAGAGACGTGAGCGCGTGGACGACTAGCGGTAAGCGTGTGGATAGCAAGTTGAGCGACCCGCAAAGCGGTTCGTGAGGCGAGGCGATTACGTTACGATTCCGATTAGTGTGCGTTGCAGTAGGGGGTTTCATACAAAAAATACTGAACCGCTCAAGTTGATACGTTTAGGATCCGTTTAGGAGTTGATAAGTCTGCTGTGACCTGAATTCTTTAAAGGACGGTTTAGTTTATTATTCCATTACGATAATGATAGTTTTTCATGCTAGAAGTACTGATCTCTATTCAAAACAAATTAAACGCCTTATTTTATTGTTTTTTTATATTTTATTTTGATAGAGATATTTTTAAAGACAGCTTTGTAAGATGGAAGCACGATCTCAACCACAGACATTACAGATTGGATCCGAGTCGCGTTCAACACCCGTTGCTGTGCTAGCTATGGCTAGCTATCGAATTTAAATAATATAAAACTTTTGACGATCAGAATTATGCTGTAAAAAGTACAATAATGTATGTAGTAGGTACGTGGAATATCCATCACAATGTTACAGCCAAGTCGGTGTTGCGTATCACATATGAACATCTGCATGCACAAACGCTTGTAACTGTTATCGTTGTTCTATGTTCCGAAAGGTGTTTGAACGTGAATATCGTATGAAGTCAATTCACGTTCAGGTAATCAGTGTAGCAGTAAGCAATTGGGTTAATAATAAAACAAGGGGTGCGCTGTGAAAATTAATTAGGCAATAGACATTGAGTATAGGATGTTTTTGATCTTTTTTGTGTTTTAATTGAATATTGGAATCAATTTCGTATGGCTGTTTAGTAATATAAAATGCAAATATAATTTATTTTTAAAGAAATATAACTGCATAAATCGTGTCTTATAAAAATATTGAATTCAAATTAAGAATTATTAGCAATAAAAATCTATGTTTTCTTCTTTAGTTATTATACATTATTCTTACGTCAACAATCATTATTGATAAATTGCAATACCAAAAAGACTGTATATAGACTATAAACGTTTTGAGGAGCCCGTGGCGCAGCGATCGTTGAGGTTAAGGAACTTCGTAAAGGTCGGTCACGTGATGGGTGACCAAAAATTTTTCATCTCGAACTCCGCCGTGCTTTGGAGGCACGTTAAGCCGTTGGTCCCGGCTTCATTTACAGTAGCTTATACCCACCAACCTGGATTGGGCCCGCGTGGTGGGTCATGGCCCATTCTCCTAATCCATCCATAAGGAAGGTCAGTGCCCCAGCAGTGGGGATATTAAATGGCTGATCATGATGATGATAAACGTATTTCGGTACTAAAAAGCGACTTGCGAAAGCGTTTGTTCAATTTTTCATATTTAGTTTACATTTCCTCCTATCTGAAATTAATTATGTAAAAGCTGAAGCGAACTTTACGCGACCAACTCAACGTTGTTTATGAATGTAAACTTAAATATGAGATGAAATTTAAATAAATCTGCAGTAAGGTTTTTGTTCAAAACTTCTGAAATTTGTTTTTACAGACGTTATTTTAGTTATGTCTACATACTTTAAGCTTGTTTAGAAAATTCAAAACTTTAACTTTGATAACAACTTATTGGTATTAATGTCGTATTTAGTTATTTGAGTGTTCTTCGAAATTCAAAGGACACAAGAATAATTTTTGGTTTTTAAGATGAATTTGATGAATAAGTAACCCTCGTTGTTAAATTCTTCGCCTGTGACCATTTGCAGAATTATAATATTTTTCTTTTAATAGTCGAATAATACTGTAAGAGATAGACATCAAAATTCCATAATTATAAAAAATGTATGTTAGTAAAGAATGCTTTATTTGTCATTTACAGTCTTTATGGTGAATACGATAACCGTCTGATATAATTTTTTTAGTTACAGACAGTATAAAACCACTTTTGACAGAAATATCAATAAAAACCCGTAAGTAATTCAAATGGTTAAACAAAATAGGTTGCGAGGAGCGTAGCAACCACTATATTAGATTGACATGAAAAATACTCATGAGGCTTGCGAGCAAAGCAAGCGTGTGACCGGCGAAGAGCCAGAATCAAATTTTGGACATTTTCTATAGCTGAATACACGTTTTTTACTATTATTAAGTGTGAAACTACTCATATTACAGTCAACACCAATATAAGGGTTTGGCTTAAAAGATGCGTCTTGACTCTAACAATTAACAATATATTTTGTATTTTCGAGACAATACCTCGAAAATATATTATCTAAAAGCGCTGGCCACAGATCCAGCTGGCGAGTAAGCTAACAAGCTGGGCGATGTGACGTTATTTTTCCCACAAATGCCGGACTATTTCCTAGTGAAATGACCGCGCAATAAGCAACCCTCCGGACGCGGGGGAGATAGGTGGTGAACCCTCATGGATACCTCACAGCCAGCAGTAAGATTATGACAGACTTTTACTGACTAAACACCACTTGAATTTAGCTGTTACCGGAAAGTAATTCAGCTTATCTTAAGCAACCACGCCCCTGGATGGGCGTGGCGCGTGAGTGACGCTCACACGATGTGACGTATCATCTCTTGTGATACTTCGGTTTACACCGCAAACGACGTAGCTCGCTTCTCTCTCTCTTTCTCTCTCGCAACATAGCATGGAAAGAGTGTAAAGTGAAACGAGGCATCGCCCCGCTTCTCTGCTCGCTCGCCAGCTGGCAGTGTGGCTTGCGCTTAATAAACAAAAGCAACTAAGTACCCAAAAAGTTTACATCTTAAAACACGCCCAACCTTCATCTATTGTTATAAGTCGCATGCAAAGTTACATTGTTTGAACGAGTGTCATTACCATCTAGCTTAATAACTGGCATTCATACCACATAATAGAGACGGTTACAGAGCGATACTTATCAAAACTTTCTGAAACAATACACACTTGAAGCGGTCGCCGCCCTCAAGAACAACTCAGGGTTTGAGGGTTGAATTAATCATTTTTCGTTCTAATAATGTTTTTCCTGTGGGGCCTTTATTATTGTGGAAACACTTGCATGTTGCCAGGGAACATTGCACCTAGAAAGTAAAAAAGAACATGAATTCGCGAAATAAAAAGGTAATGATGCTTCTTTGTCTTTTTCTTTTGGTTTCTCAACAACAAGTTTTAATAGAAGTGTGGAGACTGTTACCTAAACAAATTAAAACTATCTCCTGAAAACAATATCAACCTGCGACTATGAGATGGTATGATGATCAGTGTTCACACCAAGTCCGCCAAGCCGCTTTATTTCAAAGAATCATGTCGGCGACTCGTAACCGCGCTCGTTAGCTCGACAACAATCGACTAGTCACTAACTACCAAAATGTCGCTGACTTCGTGCCACCGATAAAGTTAAACGAAATGTGAACACGCCGACTTACCCACCGACAAAAAAGGAGATGACTCATGTCAGTGGGTCGGAGGATCGGCGGGTCAGCGGGTTTGGTGTTGTTTAGACTCCATAATGTTTCGTACAACGTGATAAGGTTGGCAATTGTCAACACCGTCATTGCTCTATGTGTAGTTACACATTTGTACCTACTAAGACCTCTAGGCAGTGGCCATCAGGTTTTGTGGATGAGCCAAATGTTCTAATTGGTTTCAACTTGGCACTGACCCAAAGTTTGATGAATTTTTACTATTTGTTAATTGAAGTTTTATTTGTAATGCTTTCATAAAACATATTAGCACATGGAAGCAAACATCACTTTTTAGATCGATGTCAAGGGAGAGATATCAGCTATTTCTTGCGGTCTATCATTACCTAATCAACCCTTGTTAGGATTTTTGCGCAAACTAGTTTGATAAACCCAGAAATGTGTTATTTTATTTCAACACTACCTGTTGCCCACGATTTTGTACGCACGGTGTAGTGACTTTTGTGTTAGTTTAGTTTATGTGTGTCTGTGATTTCGTAGGCTTTATTTTTGAAGTCACACTAGCAAGGTTATCAAAACTTATAGGGTACATCCCATTCACCTAGGAGTATGAAGTTTGGCTAGAACTTACAGTAAAATCGGCCAAGTGCGAGTCGGACTCGCTCATGAAGGGTTCCGTACCCACAACGTAACGATTGCGTACACCTAGCCAAAATACCACTGTCATTTCTTGGCAAAAAAAAAAGTTATACTTGCGGTTTTCGAAAATGTGTTATATCTCAAAAACTTGTAAAGCCTACTTAGCTGTGATAATTTTCCTTTTAACTTCGTCATATGTACTACTAACGTGAATTTTTTCACGTATCCAAAAACAACCATTAGGCTGGCGGGGGGGGGGGGACACACTTGACTCTAACAAAATTTTGCACTTTAAAGCTTAATAATTCACGAACGGATAACACAATCAAAAAACAAAACTGCCTTTGCAAACCCACAATATTTTTGCTATCCAACGACATCTCACACTTTGGGGTAGACAAGAAAAAAAAATTACATACCCACTTCACGTGTAGGGGAGGAATGCAAAAAAAAATTATTTTCATAATTTTACTTTACCACTTTGTTGGCGTGATATAGTAGATTGTACAACAAGTGCATAAAACGTACTATTTTACCCGAGATGTATATATCCATCCGAGCCGTAGGCGAGGTTGGATAGTCAATTCGAGGGTAAAATGGGTTTTATGTACAAGTTATACACTCTGCTTTTCACTTAGAGTGTGAGGAAAATAAATACCAATATTGCAAAAAAGAAAAAATAAAGACTTTGCCATATTGGCGGGAAGACTTTCTTTTTCTTTTTTTTTATACGTGGCATTGGTAGCACAGTGATTTTAGCATTAGATCGTAGTCCATCATCATCATCATGTCAGCCGAACGACGCCCACTGCTGGGCATAGGCCTCCCCCAAGGATCTCCACAACGATCGGTCCTGCGCTGCCCGCATCCAGTGGCTTCCCGCGATCTTGACCAGATCGTCGGTCCACCTTGTAGGGGGCCTGCCCACGGAACGTCGTCCGGTACGCGGTCGCCATTCGAGAACCTTTCCGCCCCAACGGCCATCGGTTCTCCGCGCTATGTGTCCCGCCCACTGCCACTTCAATGATGCAATCCTTCGAGCGATGTCGGTTGTTTTAGTTCTCCTGCGGATCTCATCATTTCTGATTCGATCGAGCAGGGAAATACCAAGCATCGCTCTCTCCATTGCTCGCTGGGTGACTTTGAGCCTTCTTATGAGACCCATAGTAAAAGACCACGTCTCACTTCCATAGGTCATTACTGGCAACACACACTGATCAAAGACTTTCGTCTTGAGACATTGAGCTATTTCGGACGCGAATATATGTCGGAGCTTCCCAAACGCTGCCCATCCGAGCTGGATTCGACGAGAGATCTCTTTCTCAAAGTTGGACTTACCTAACCGGACCGTCTGTCCTAGGTAAACATAGTGGTCAACAACTTCGAGTGTAATGTTCCCAACATTAACTGGAGCGGGTGCAACATGGGCATTGAACATGATTTTCGTCTTGTCCATTGATCGTAGTCCATAATGCTCTTGAAATACTTATTTCTTAGAAAACTTATTAATTTTGCCTAGTTTTATTAATTTAGTAATTTAACATGGATTATGTACAAAATTGAAGAAACAGAATGAAAAAATAAGTTTATTTTACGAAGTTTAATTGCGTGTGTGGCTGTTTACTTGACGATCTTTGTCTTAAAGTCTGAGACTTAGACGAAGATTTTACTTTATGCACTAGAGCATAAAAAGCGATTTTATGCAGCCTATACCCAACATAAACACGAACTTTACGAGCATGAGAAGTGAAAAATATATTCATGCTAAATTACAGCTTTCTAGTACTAAGTGTCTATTAGCTAGACTGGGGACAGACGGACATGGCGAAACTATAAGGGTTCCTTGTTGACTATGGAACCCTAAAAAGGAAGAAAATCATCCGAAAATTGGTAATGTATAGTTGTGGCACAGAAAAAGTATTCATGATTCGTAAAAATAATTTAGGTTTATCAATCTTCAACCAAAATGATATGTTTTCAACTCTAAACAAAATTTTGTGTCAACAGACCAGATACTTATTTCCAAACGTCCGAATATAGGTGATTTCGTACTTCCTCAAGTTTAAAGATGTAACTTTTCAAATAAATCAGTAGGCTTTTAGACATCGCTGGTCTTGGATACTCTTTGTTATCTGCCTTGGAACCGACAAAGTTTTCAAGAGTTATTTTAAATTCCATACGTTTAAAAACTTGGTCTGCTGCGTCTGTGATTTGAAGTGTTTGGTGAGGCTCACTGAGCCAAGACAAGTTCATTTTGTTTATGACAGCTTACTCAGACAAAATTGACACGTTATAGGGGCTGGCTTGAGCCAACTCGCTAGTTGTAGATTGTCATTGTCATTGTCCGCCAATCGATTTTATTATATTTCTTCTCAATCAGCCAAATTTCTAAAAAAAGGAGTCAGACAAGTTTTTGTAACGTCTAATATTTATTAAATATAAGCATTCAAACAGTTTTAAAACCGTATTTTGTTAATTCTGTGAACCGCTTTAGTGCGAAAAAAAGGGTTAAGGTAGGTAATTATGTAATTGGACTATGCGAATAAAGAATTATGATTTATGAAATAAATATATAAATAACACTTGTATCCTGGAACTTGTAATAAAAAGTAATACTTACCCTTAAGTAATAAAGTTGAATTTACAATAAACATAAAACATTATCTTAATACTGTTTCCGAAAATTTTTAATGAGTGTAATGCTATATTAACCAGGCCGGCGGCTGTTCAAAATTAGCTCTGTACATAATTGTATACAAGCAAAAAAAGATAAATCTCTGCCGAATATAAACCTAATTTTCATAACCCGAATTATAACAAAGCCTGAGGGAGTCTCTACAAGCCGTGTACAATAATTACAACTCTTGTCAATTGTCATCCCTATCAATGCGAAAGCTGAATCCAATTCTATACAATAAAAGGAATTCGTGCCTTCTGATCTTTTATTGAATAAATTAACTTTTATTAAAATTCTGTTTGTTAAACCCCAGCACTTACCTACTGGGAATTGAGATTACGCTATGAAAACGAGTGCTGGTGCCAAGAAAGTGGAATAAAGGAGGAATGTTTTGAAGTGGGGGTAATGTGACAATATCTAGTTGTTAGTAGAATGTAACCGCAATTTCCTTTTAATTTTCTTAAATGTTAATGGCTTCATAGTAAGACAGTAGGTAATAAATTAACGTTTAATCTTTGCGGTCTTTTGTTATTTTTATTGGTCTATAATAAAAATTTTAATGAATGTTCAGGGTGCGTGTAACTATGCGTACAAAGTCAAAAGTCAAAGTCATAAATTTTTATTCATATAGATTAAATAAAATTAATGCTTATGAATCGCCCAACTTTTTTGATGGTAAGATAGGTATTTATTTGTATTTCAACTTAACTCTCCAATGACTCACTTACGACTCATGAGAAACTTTAGGAATAAGTTCAAGAGTCACAGGTGTTTTTATGTCATTTCGGGATAGATTTAGCAACGTATAGCAGAGTGAATGTTACATAACCTACCACAAAAGAAAAAATATGGACGTGGGATGGTTGTAAATTTTATGACAGTTGAAAATTATGAAGTACTAGCTCTTCGTCTGCGTGGAATTTAGATATTCGAGCGACTTTGAATTAAAAAAAGGATTTGTATTACAATTAAATATTTTTGGTGAGAAAAAACTAGTCCAGTAGTTCTTGACTTCTTGAGATTATTCGTCATAGCAGCTCCGCGTAGTTTTACCCCATGATACCCGTTCTCGTAAGAAAATCGAGACATAATGTAGCAAAAGTAATTCAGGATTATTACCGACTGGAGACGGTAACACACTTATGGCACAAAATAAAGAGTTTACAGAAGGACCGCTCCCACCATTTTTGAAAATCTATACCTATCCTTGTCTGACTCACTAGGGTTGCTTCTGTATTGATTCTGAATTTAAAAAGGAGTAAGTAGTAAAAGTTAACAATCATACATAAATAAATTCATTTATACATACATCGTAACAAGTTGACATGCCTTAGATGCTGCTTAGATGGTAAACAGAGCATCTAATATCCATTTAAAGTCCCGACGCCACACACGACGAAGACAAGATCCTATTGTACCTATACCGTACCTATTATGTTGTAATGTATTCCATTCCTATATGTTATAATGTACTCTATGTACAAGATATAAATATGGTGTGATAGTTATCCCACTAAAAACATAAACGTGAAAAAGGCACTAAGTAAGTTCGACGAAAACATAAAGGTAAAAAAGGTGCCAAGTTCAGCGAAAAACAGTTGAAATCTAAATGGGTTACAAGTTCCATAAATTTTTTCGTTCAAGAACTTCAAATAATTAATATTTTCTTAAATGTTGAATTTATAACTTGTCATCTTCAAAAATTGAAAAACCTTTATAACGCAAGAACTGTATCAAGCAATAGTGGTAACTATTTTGAAAACAAGAAAGTGTATTTAAATACCTATGTTGTGTTTTTATCGTATATAGGTAAATAAAAAAATATAAGTAGTTTAATAGTCAAAGTCAAATTTGTTTATTCAATTTAGATTGGTTTTTACAATACTTGTGAACGTCATAGAAGCTACGCTATCGAGATGTAAACAGGTTCATATTTGTTTCTGGCGCAGCTGTTCTTCATAGTCTTTTCTTGCACTCAAGAATATCGTTTTTCAGCTTTCTTTTTCTGGGAGAATTTGCAGAAACGTGAGTTGCTATTTGTGAATTTGAGTCACATTTAACTTTTTCATATTGTGTACAAGATTCATTAGTCTCCTCAGTTGCTTGCGATTCTTCATTTAAATTTTTTTTGACAGGTAGCAAAAGTTTGGGAATCGAACTGTCCTGAAAAAGGCACTAATGCCTTTTTCAGGACAGTTCGGTTCGATGTCTTGATTATAGAATTGGTTTCGAAATGGGCCTCACAAACTCGAAGATATGTTGACCATTTGTTGCGTACATCTTCTCGATCAATTAAACTTATCCATAAGGTTCGTCTGAAAAAAAAATCATTAGATTTTTAAAATGAACTAGTTAGTTTTGCAACGAAAATAGCCTATGGCACTCCTACGATTAAGACGTTAAAATAAATAGGTATACGCATAATCGTGCGTGGTTCGTTTTCTCCTGAACTTGGCTGGCACACTGCCGTGCGTCAAAAAAAACTTTACTGCAAGTAAAATGTTATTTGGGGTAAGTATAATGACTGGCGTTCTCTCCCAAACTTGGCAGGCACACTGCCGTGCGCCTAGATAAAGAAAACTTTACTGCAAGTGAAATGTTATTTGGGATTTATTGATTGGCGTCCTTTCCTGAACTTGGCTGGCACACTGCCGTGCGCTTAGATGAAAAAAATACTGCAAGTAAAATGTTATTTGGGGTTTAATGACTGAAGTCTCTAAAATGTAAGTAGGATTTCATAACACTGCTAAAATAAAAGAAAATGCAACGACAACTTTTACTTGAAAATTCGTCAACATGACTTAATTGTGGCTGTGTTCGCTGAACCGTCAAGAAGTTTTGAGAATACTATAACATCTAAATAAGGACCATAGAACCCAATTACTGGCGTTTTACCACAACCAGCTAACTATAAGATGAATGTGTATGGTTCATCGTTGTTATCAAAGCGGCTAGTCCCAAAAGTACCTAGGTATACTCACCTACCAACAAGAGAAAACAGTTTGACATAACTTACCTTTCAATATCGTTTGGAAATTTAAAGAACGTGTATGCACAGTTTTTAGTCGTATTTAGACAACCAAATACACTGCAACTGTAATAATATTGGTTATTAATTTTTGTTAATTAATGGTAAAATAGGTATATAAGTGTCACAGTGACACGTAGCGGCGCGGACGTGAAGTGATCAATTAAATGCTCTTTGGAACTTGCGATCACTGACCTCTTTGCGATACTCGCGACTGAGTACTGTCCCAAACTGTCCCATTTTGCCTGTATATGTGACGTCTATGTGTGCGTGACGAAAATGGCACTTTGTTCTAAGCGGACTCTCTGCTAGGGCGACCGCCCGCCCGCGTAGTTACTTTGTGCTTATGGAGTGGTGGTCGAGAATTCTAAAAATCATTTTTTAATGCTTAATAACGTCATTGAAGAACCTTTACGAAATTTCAAAGAGTATCTATTGAAATAAAGAAAAAGTATCATTCAAACACGAAGACCGTCTTTTACCTCCTTAGAGGGAGAATTTCCAAAAATCTTATAACAGTGCTCACTTGCGTCCTTGAAGAACCTATGTACAAAGTTTCATGTGAATGCATTGAAAAAAAAAATTTTATACAAACTCTGACCCCTCTTTTTTACCCCCTTTGGGGAAGAATTTCCAAAAATCCTTTCGTGGTGCTCACTAACATCACTTGAGAAAACTTTATACAAAACTAGAAGATTCACTTCTAGTGTACTATTATTACCTTTGAAAAAAAACAGTCGAACAAAATTTTACTCTTTTTAAATTTCCAAAACTTCTCTAGGGCTAATGCTCCGTTACATTCCTCAAGAAACATACATGCCAAATTTTAGTTTCTTACGCCTAGTAGTTAAGGCTGTGCGTTGTCTGTCAGTTACGCAAGAGTTTTATATTCAAATTCAGACCCATGTTTTTACCCCCCTAGAGGGGACTTTTAGAAAATCCTTTTAGTGCTCACTTACGTCACTTGAGGAACCTATATGCCTATACTTACTACAAACTACAAAGTTTTATCCGACACAATTAAAGAATTAAATTATTACTAGGTACCTATTGTATTTAGTAATTTTATAAGATTGGCGGTTGGTTTTCCTTTAAGAAAATAAATACTAAGTATATGCATTATGTTGGTATGGACTATACCACCCTATCTTTTGCAAATAAAATTGTATAATGGGTTTAACTTACAACTCAAAATTTTACTCATAAATTAGGGAAAATTATATAGGTAAAGACCTTAACTAATATCTACATTCTTTACAGTAGACGTTTATTAATATGGAGCTCTTAATGAGGACCTGACAGCTAAACTTAATGATGTTGCACATCAATTATGTACAAGGGGCTTTAGGAAGTGCAATATTATTGAAATAACAGGTTTCAACATGTTTTTTTTGTTTACTGCACTGAATAGTAAGCAATTAGTAAGTAGCATAGTAATTACGACATCTGTGCTCTATACCATCGGTATTGAAATGTAAGTTGAAAAATTTCTTTGGGAAGTGCCAAAAGGGTAATAAACCTTATTGCGACAAATTAATGTTGTAATTTAGTTCGGATTTTATGTGTAATCCAATACGTCGACACTGACATATCAGTGCAGGAGCTTAGTGCGTTGAATATAAGCTAAAGCACTACAACTCTCAAGAGTTGATTTCTAAAGGCCGGCTATTAAAGTCATACTATTACGTAACATAAAATGCACTTTCCTTGATTCAAGTTCAAGTTAAGTACACGATTTGTCAAATAATACACCACAAATTTTTAAATACTATAAATTATCTCGGGTAATGAATGTGGTCCATCATAATAGAAAAAAACTTTTATTATGGGGCCAGCCACGAAATTGCGAAAAAGAAATTATCTCTTTCATAGAAAAGTACATCGACTCTACCAAAATGTATGGAACAGCTGATTTGGTTTTGGCGATTTCGTGGCTGGCCCCATAGTAAAAGTTGTTCGTATCGATTGACACGTTTATCCCCTAAAATATTTCTACTAATAAAATTAATGGAGTATTTCTATGTCATGGCGATTTGTCTTAGACATCGCCAGCCATTTACTAAATAAAGTGAATTTTAAATTTAAGGGTCTTTAATGATAGGGGCATATTTTTGTTAGTTTAGTTTATAGCTATATTTTTAACTCTCTGGTTAAACCTTCTCTTGATCACAGTGAGAGAAAGAGCACTGCACCTGAGAAACAGGTTTTCTAGTTCGGGTGCAGATGTTATCAATTGTCTTGTTTTTAATAAGGTTTAATACAATAAGTTCTACGTTATGTTCATAGTTGTAACTTATGTAAGTAGTTAGCCAAAACATGAATTTTTTCTTGGTTATTAATAAAAAAAATATTATTATTATCGCCCCCACTGCTGAGGCACAGGCCTTCCTTCCCTTTCAGCACGAGAAGTCTTTTTTTTTATTTTGATATATTTATTGACTAATACAAATTCGTTAGGGGTTAGGGTACCTCAGAAAAATAATTTAAAAAATCTCCCCCCCATGCCTTTCTCTACAACCCCCCCGCACGAATGTGCGTTCCCGGTTTTACTGTATGAACGCACAATCGTGCATAACTAAGAAATGACGGTAATTAAAACAGTTTGTTGACACTAAAACATATATTTCTTGTTTTTATTATGAAACAATAGTATTACAAATCTTTGGGATCAATGTTCGGGTAACTCCGGCATATATTCGCGTCCGAAATACCTCAATGTCTCAAGACCTCAATGCCTCAAAGTCTTTGGACCAGTGTGTGTGTTTTACTAGTAATGACCTATGGGAGCGAGACGTGGTCGTTTACTATGGATCTCGTAAGAAGGCTCAAGGTCACCCATCGAGGAATGGAGAGAGCGATGCCTGGTATTTCCCTGCGCGATCCAATCAGAAATGATGAGATCTGCAGGAGAACTAAAACAGCCGACATCGCTCAAAGAATTGCTCAGGTGAAGTGGCAGTGGGCAGGACACATAGGCCACATAGCATGGAGAACCGATGGCCGTTGGGGCGGAAAGGTTCTCGAATGGTGACCGCGTACTGTACGTACCGTACCGACGTTCCGTGGATAGGCCCTCTACAAGGTGGACAGGCGATCTAGTCAAGGTCGCGAGAAGCCGCTGGATGCGAGCAGCGCATCGTTGTGGAGATCCTTGGGGGAGGCCTATGCCCAGCAGTGGGCGTCATTCGGCTGATGATGATGATACACAGGTAGACCCATTGCAATATCGTCGGAAACGGGGAAATATTCGAATTTGTCGAACCGTTTATCGAAAGACGGAACTGCTGCCGGCTTGTACCTCTTTCCAGGTATCTTGACAAATGGTGAAGCTTGCTGATGCTGATCTTCCGTTGTTTCAATGAAAAAGAAGTTAGAGCAATTCATGACAGAGTCTGCTGAATTCACCCTGAACCAAAGCGAGTCTTTAGATTTAGATTTTATTTGCGTCATTGTCAATTTTGTATTGCCTCCATGGTAGTAAAGGTTAGTGCAGTCAGCAAGGTTTTCTAAAAATCCTTCATTGAAATAATTTTCTAAATACTGCAATGGAGTCTTGACTTCGTTAGCACTCAGGAACGTAGAATAATCATGATCCTTATCAGTGGCCCTCCAAATTGCTTGACCTTTGTGCCTGTCGTGGTCGATTGCTTGGTTGGTGGTAAGTTTAGCTGTTCCTGGCGCCCACGGTTGTTCGAGCTAGCGGCAGTTGGTGGTGGGTTAGGTAGTAGATTTACCTGTTCCTGATGCCCACGATGTAACTGATTTAACGGCAAAATTAATTCAGGGTCACTATCATCATCGTCAGAGGAATCCTGTACAGGTATATCCTCATCTAGGAGACGAGGGACCTGAATTACCGGTTCAGTATCTTGAACAGAGATGTTCAGCTCTGACTGACATCCATCACCAAGCAATTCTTCTAATAAATTGTCTTCTAGTGGCCGTTTTATAAAAAAAGAAACAAGCATTACTTGTATGAGTATTCAGTTTCATAAGTACAATTTCAAACGACAACGCACGATCGTGCGTTCAAACTTCATGGACTCATTGTTATTTCAAATATTATTCACCGAAAGAAAATAATATATTATAAATGTAGTTTGACATTTAAAGTTACTATTGAAACTAAAAAAGGTGATAATTAATCAAATTTAAACCAAAAAATAAATTCTTACGCCTATAGGTGTCGTCCACAAACTTAACCTACATTTTGGAACACGTTTCGAATGTCCTCTAACGTCCCGCTGCCCCGCAACTGCCCTTGCACTATGTACCCAGACAAACGCACGAATGATCGACACCGTGTCGGTAGCTGTATAATGAAATTTCGCGCTAAAATATTTTTTTGAACGTGAACGCACGTTTAGTACGGTCAGTGCTGAAAGGGAGATGGATAAGGAGAATTGGACCATGACTCAACACGCGGGCCCAATGCGGATTGGTGGGTATTAACAACTGCAATGCGGCTTAAAGTGCCTTACGAAGCATGGAGGAACTCGAGATATAAAATTAAATTTGGTCACCCATCCCGTGACCGACCATTGCGAAAGTTGCTTAACTTCAACGATCGCAGGCCGAGCACGCTAACGACTGCGCTATGCTCCTCTGCGTCACAGGCTCATCTGCATCACGGGCTCTTCTGCGCCACGGGCTCGTCTGCGTCACGGGCTCGTCTGCGTCGCGGGCTCTTCTGCGCCACGGGCTCGTCTGCGTCACGGGCCCATCTGCGTCACGGGCTCATCTGCATCACGGGTTCCTCTACTCCACGGGCTCCTCTGCGTCACGAGCTCATCTGCATCACGGGTTCCTCTACTCCACGGGCTCCTCTGCGCCACGGGCTCCTCTGCGCCACGGGCTCGTCTGCGTCACGGGCTCATCTGCATCACTGGTTCCTCTACTCCACGGGCTCCTCTGCGCCAGGGGCTCGTCTGCGTCACGGGATCATCTGCATCACGGGCTCTTCTGCGCCACGGGCTCCTCTGTGCCACGGGCTCGTCTGCGTCACGGGCTCATCTGCATCACGGGTTCCTCTACTCCACGGGCTCCTCTGCGCCACGGGCTCCTCTGCGCCACGGGCTCGTCTGCGTCACGGGCTCATCTGCATCACTGGTTCCTCTACTCCACGGGCTCTTCTGCGCCACGGGCTCGTCTGCGTCACGGGATCATCTGCATCACGGGCTCTTCTGCGCCACGGGCTCCTCTGTGCCATGGGCTCCTCTGTGCCATGGGCTCGTCTGCGTCACGGGCTCATCTGCATCACGGGTTCCTCTACTCCACGGGCTCCTCTGCGCCACGGGCTCGTCTGCGTCACGGGCTCATCTGCATCACGGGCTCTTCTGCGCAACGGGCTCGCCTGCGTCACGGGCTCGTCTGCGTCACGGGCTCTTCTGCGCCACGGGCTCCTCTGCGCCACGGGCTCGTCTGCGTCACGGGCTGATCTGCATCACGGGTTCCTCTACTCCACGGGCTCCTCTGCGCCACGAGCTCGTCTGCGTCACGGGATCATCTGCGCCACGGGCTTTAAATTGTGCAATTTGTTTGAAAGTAGGTACAATTTATGTTACGTTGATCAATACGAGTAAGACGTTTCTTCCGTCCTATTTTTACAATTTCTTTTCTTAACGTGAATCGTGAATGCATAAATGCAATGTTAGTCATTACGAAATGTATCAGCCAATTATTATGCATATGCAGCACTAGTAGCTGTAAAACGAAAAACTGTCGTTATGGTACCTCCGTTAACGTGATCGTATATAATTTTGTATAAAAACCAGAGCAGCGCCTCTTTCGGTCGTTTAAGGAACTTTCATTCAATACATGCTGGAAAACAGCACTTTGTCAGCTTTTGAAGGACGATAGTTTAGTACTATTCAATTACCTTAACGACAGTTTTTCATGCTAGGGGTACATATTCGACTTTGAAAGAAAGTCATAGTTTCCGCAAAGCCTATTCTGTACGTAATAAAACAATAATGTTATCTTCTTCTACGTTCCTCAACCAATTATCTACACAATCACGATATACAAAGCACCTTACAGATTTAAAATATTCTCTTCGCATAACCGGTCGTACCTTGTTAAATTTAACGTTGAACTCGATAGCAGTAACATACGTGTTCATGAGACAAACCAACTTCTCGTTTCGTCGTAGTAACTCGCGACACTTTTACAAAGAAGCCACTCCGTTCAAAGTTTCTCTTGACGTGGAATCCGAACAAATGTCGCCAGAGAGTCGTTTGAATAAAGTTAGGCCACTGATTTATGTGAAAACTTGTATTCAGTCCCAGGGATACATATGTGTATCCCTGGTATTGTGTTGCTATCTTTCCGTTTGTTCGCGGGCCGCTATTGCTTGATTCCCATAGGTCCGGCCTCGGTAAATAATGCGACTGCGGGAAACTAAGGTGTATTATCAACTCTATATAGAGGGGAGACTACATTTTTATTTCAGCGAGTTTGTTTTCACTGAACAACAAAGGGTTGTTTATGTTGGAACAGGTTGTTGCAATATAAGGCTTCTATGTTTTGTTGGGGAAGGTTTTTGGTTTATTAGTTGCTCGGCTACATAAAAATATAATAAAAAAGTATTTGGTGTACCTACCTAATATATAGAGCCTTTACAATAAAAAATGTTTATGTGTTTCTTTGAACGCGTAACTAGAAGTTGTTTTTACTGTTGTTCAAATACAATTAATTTATTATTACAAAACAAAAGACATATCTACAATAAACCCTAATTAAATCTATCTAAATCTCAAAATTACAATGATAACGTAAACGTCTGTGAATAATTACAAAATAATGAGATAAAAGTTTCCAATAAAAACCAATAGCCGGAAACTACTCTAAAAAGCTTCGTCAAAAGAAAACCTCTCCAGCGATTTATAACTTGAATTTTTACTAGAACGCAATGCAAATAGTCAGTAACTAACTTACAGAATGTATTTCTGCTAGAAATTTTGCATAAGTTTCACAAAAATTTAACCTAAAAGCGAAAAAGGAGAGAGTTGTATAAAGTTTGATAGGAATCCATGTGAGCAGCTAAAGCTAGTCAAGTAAAATATTAAGTTTCCATCTCATAATCTGAGTAGCTCGAATAAGAGATTTATTAGGTAACCTTAGGAAAGGTTATTGCCTGGAGTAACAAATATAATAATTTTAAATTAGATAATTGAAATGGGAACATGAAGCTACGGACTGAATTCCGAATTAGCCTTCGAAGCCACAGTTCACCGCGGCACTCTTAGTATTTGCTCGGTTCTACAAATAATTCTCCGCCGATGAACGGTTCGCCAAAAAAAATCGTTCGTCCTGTCATGGCGGTTCTTCAAAATATTACTTCACCGTGCCTTTAAAACCGCGCGGCACAGCTTATTTCTACAACTGTTCTAATGCGTAAGTTTGACCAGCATTGGTACATTTAAATCGTTTCCAAAAATTTAAACAAATAATTGAATGACAAGGTATCTCGATAATTATTTCAAAATAGTAGTTTATGTGACTGTCGCATAATGAGGGGTATTAAATCACGAGTGGGAGTTTAAAAAAACGAGCCTTGGCGAGTTTTTTTAAACTCCCACTCGTGATGGGATCCCACGTTTTGTATTCCACGAGTGTTTTAATACCGAGTTATGTGCAGTCTCATACACTACTTTATCTACACTCATTACATTTATTATAATATATTTCAAAAATAAAGCAAATCAATATTAATTTATAAAATGTGAACTGGTGCCAAACCCCTCTCATAGGAGTCCATACGGCCTATTCCTTCTAAATTCAAAATTCTAATTTTAAAAAACTTTCTGATTGTTGCCGGCTAAAGAAGGGCTTGAAAGAGTTGGAAGTCAGGGCCGGTAAATCCTACGGTTGCCATGGAGACTGTAAAATTAAGAAATATAAGTGTTTTATAATGAGTGACAGCTGTATCCGGGTGTTTCATAATGGTCATTATGCAACACCCGGATACAGCAGTTTTATTTTTTAAAGTTGACCATGGCATAAAGTGTATCAATATACGTTCAGGGCCCCAAGTCTGCTAATTTACAAATGGTTCAATTGAATCTTAATTGGATCTCAATAGCGGTTTTTGACATTTTTGGTATTCTGCTACTAACTTAAGACCAATGGTATACGACTGAACTGCCATTGAACTGCCATCGGAATATTTGCTAGTCTGCTCTTCAATCGTATTACAATCGTATTCTACTCTCATTTGACATTTGTTTGACAGTACTCTCAATGGGGTATGTATCATAATAACTACGGTCATTACGACTATAGTCGAAATAACTACGATCGATTCACATATTTTCGTAATGACTATTGAACGACTCAATTAACTACTGTTAATTTCACCTACGGTTGATTGAACTACAGTTGATTCAACTAACGGACGATTGGCCTAATGTTCATTTCATCTACTGGTTGTTTCGACTATGAACGACTCGCCTACAACAAGCTTATGAATTGGAAAGTTTATTAAATGGATTTGGGCGCGTTGGATTGTTTTTTTGGTTAGGGTGTCGCAAACATAAAATTTTTGACTGTTTTAGTATGAGGCGGGGACTTGCAAAATTTTCAAGAATGAATTTTATAAAAATGCAAATATCTCGAAAACGGTGCGTCATAGCTGAAATCTAACAAAATTTTCGATCCCCTATGGTACCCCGGAGATACGTAGGAGGAATCCGATGGACATATAATTTTGTTTTTTTTTTTTGCTCAGAAAAATTTTTGTTTTTATATCTTTTGGGAAAAACAAAAGGGGGGACAGGGGGCGAAGCCCCCCGCCAAGGGGGCTCGGGGGTCGAAGCCCCCTGCCACCCAACAAAATTTAACAGACGTTTTAGGTTAGGTTAGGTTAGAACAGTGACCAAAACGCCGCGCGAGCTAAGCGAGCGAAGCGAGCGTGCCGCGGCGTTTTGGTCGAAAGTGGCGAAGCGCCAGAATCGACTTTATACACCCCCCTACCCCCTACTTCAGTTTAATAGGAAATGGGAATATGTATATAGTCGTTTCTGGCGCTTTGCCGGCCGCTGCTGCGGCACGCTCGCTTCGCTCGCTCGGCTCGCGCGGTATGTTCATGTAAACCTAACATGCTCGTCGCTTCGCTCCTCGCACTTAACAGCAATACAGTCACGACCAATAATATGTATAAAACATAGGACTATATCATATTACAATATTGAAAAACTTCTGTGACACTGATCGTTTTCTTTTGGAACGCTACAGTGTGACAAAGTTCTATGTTGTATTGTATACATAATATTATTGCTCGTGTCTGTACATGAGTCACTATTTTTAAACTTAATAAACCGTGTAGGTGAGTTGACCGTAGGTGAAATGACCGTAGGTGAAATGACTAGTAGTTCAATCAACCGTAGGTGAAATAACCGTAGGTGAGTTGTTCGTAGGTGAGATGACCAGTAGTGATTTCGTACATTAGTTATTCTAAAAATAGGTGTAACGACCAATAGTTATTTTGAACAGTAGGTCTTTTGACCGTAGTTATTTCGACCATAGTCGAAACGACCTTAGTTATTATGATACATACCCGAAGGTAACTATCCAACTGAGACTCCATTACGATTCAATTACGATTCAATTTCGATTCTATTGAGCTGACGTACAAGTTTTTACAGAATACCCAATTTGTTTTAATCGTAATGGAATCGTAATTGAGTCTCAATTGAATATCAATAGAATCTTATTTAAATTAAAATTAGCAGACTTGGGGCCCAGGCATGAGTTCATAATCCGAATATTATAAACATGAGTGTAGATAAAATACATTTCGAAATAAAAGTCCTTAACGGGTTAACTGCCACATACAAATATATTTTTTACAATTCAAGAATGTAACACTAAAAATAAATAAACAATTAGAAAAAACCTTTTTAGAAAATTTCAGATACAATATACAATATCACTTCTTCCATACAACTTCCTTCGGGAAAAAAATAAAAAATTATACTTACCTAGACTATAGGAAAAATGTTATAGTAAAAATCCACAAGCCCTATAAGTACTTTCAGGCGGGATACTTTCTACTTATAGAGCTCGTGGTTTTTTACTATCACATTTTTCCTATACTTAAAGAATACGGTATTTTACTGTTTTTTTTTATTTCTTTAAAATGTTTTTCGAAATATTAGCTACACAAAACAAGTTTTCATTTTGAATTATCTTGAATATTTTCAAAGATATAGGACTTCAAACTTTATAATTAGACAAGGACAGGACGCTATCTTAGTGACGTCAGTGGGTTAGTAGCGTCATAGTCACGCCATAGAAGATTTCGTTTTAGAAAGAGACAGCTATAGTCAAAATCAAACAGACTATAATTCTTTTATTATAAAACAGATTCAAATTATTTTTTCACATTTGGTATTCTTAATTGCAATATTTTTTAACGTCATCATTAAATATCTACATTTCAACAACAGTAAAATACCCTATTGCAATTGTGAATGCATACAAATAATTTAAAATCTCAATAATAAACAAATTTTTAAACTCTGGTTACCGGGGACCTACGCGGCATTCAACGTGTTAATCTGTTCTAGGTCATAATCTATCTATGTGCCAAGCCAAGATATATTCATCTATATCCGTTCAGCCGTTTTGCCATGATTGACTAATTAATTTAAACATCTAAACTTTCACAGTAATAAAACTAGCATTATGAGAAATACCCCTCATAAGAAGGCTCAAAGAAGGCTCAAAGTCACCCAGCGAGCAATGGAGAGAGCGATGCTTGGTATTTCCCTGCTCGATCGAATCAGAAATGATGAGATCCGCAGGAGAACTAAAACGACCGACATCGCTCGAAGGATTGCATCATTGAAGTGGCAGTAGGCGGGACACATAGCGCGGAGAACCGATGGCCGTTGGGGCGGAAAGGTTCTCGAATGGCGACCTCACACCGGACGACGTTCCGTGGGCAGGCCCCCTACAAGGTGGACCGACGATCTGGTCAAGGTCGCGGGAAGCCGCTGGATGCGGGCAGCGCAGGACCGATCGTTGTGGAGATCCTTGGGGGAGGCCTATGCCCAGCAGTGGGCGTCGTTCGGCTGACATGATGATGATGATGATGATGAGAAATACTTATTATTCTTATTATAAATAACTTATTTCTTTTGACATTGTTAGGATCTATATTGATCCGTGTTTGTTATGGTGTAAACTTGATGTCATGAGGAAATCGCGAAATGAAATTCGTTTTCCTTCGCCAACATTTCCCAAACTTATCAGAATTGTTTGTCCCCAAACTCCTTACTGATAAAGTTACCGAGTGACCGTCCATCGCTCGTTGCCGCTATTTTAGTTACGATTTCAAACGTTATAGAGTTTCCTTTAAGAAGTTTTCCTGCGGATGACGGAGAGGGGATGTTTCTAGAACACATACGACTTCAAGATGATTTATATTAAAAGCATCACCGTTTAAAATAACCCACTAATTTTGGTAACTTTTTCTTCTTATGCTGGGGCTTCACTTGCGTGACGCCTAACGGCGTTAATAATAAAAATTAGCGCGCTCTTTGTATCAAATTAGTGCGCTAAAACCCGGCTACACCTGCGTATTATATCAAATAGCGCGTTAATTAATGGCATTAGACGCAGGTGAAGCCCGGGCATTACAAACTTTTTCTAGTTTGTGTATTTACGCAGCTATTTAGTTTGGACATTAAATGTTAAGCACTGTTAAATACTAGCAAATCCTCGCGGTTTCACCCGCGTGGTATCCGTTCTCGTGGGAATATCGGGATAAAATATAGCTTATGTTAATTGGGAAGAATGTAGCTTTCTAATGGTCAAAGAATTTTCCAAATCGGTCCAGTAGTTTCGGAGCCTATTCAAACAAACAAACAATCAAATCTTTCCTCTTTATAATATTAGTATAGATAAAAGTGCTAGTGCTTAAGTAGCTGTTGTTTTAGTTCAATGTTTTAACCATAACGGTTAGCCTTTATCACATCTGATGTGAAGGTAGGAAGCGCACTACTCACGGAATCCTCAATTATTGAGGAACTAACTGAGGGCTATCGTATCTCTATATACCTAACTGCCGGAACACAACAACGCTGAAAACATCGTTGTTATGGCGTCAGACTTTTATAAGACTAGCTTTCCTCCCGCGGCTTCCCCCGCGTGGACTACACGACGGTATCCCGCGGGAATGTGATATTTTTCCGGGATAAAAGTAGCCTGTTCCTATTCAGGCTACAAAGTATCTGTGTCCCAAATTTCAGCCAAATCCTTTCAACCGTTTTGGCGTGATTGAGTGACAAACATCTAAACTTTCACATTCATAATATTAGTAGGATGGTGGTAGCTAGCCAAGCGGACTTTGAACAAGCCCTACCACCAACCAGACCGAATACAATATGTAATCCCTACTGGGAATCGAACCCGGGACCTCTGGGTCTGATACCAGTCGTGTGTACCAGTAGACCACAGACGCGGGTATTTTTTATATTTCAATTGAGAATTGATACACATTATTGGATTATTTGCAAGATAATTTATATTTTTAAGTAACAGTACATCATTTCACATCAGATTCTGAAAGAAATTGTTTAAAGCAGGTTTCTTTAATACACCTAAAAAAATTTTATACACTTGTATTATACTACTACACACACATTAGTATATTTCATTACAAGTGCGGAAAGCCTGTCATTGCAAAGAGTTCCGACAAATGTCTACCCGAGCCGAGGCGCAGCCGAAGGTGAGGGTTGACAGTCGGAACAAGTTGCAATGACGGTTCCGCACGTGTACTGAACAACTATTTTTAATACAGTTGCGAAAAAATTAAGCGATTTAATAAAATATTAAAAACACAATAAACTCAACTAACTAATCGTGAATATTTAAGATTTTTTTTGTTTTCTTCACCCATTCTGGGTAGGCAAAGGGAACTATGCCCATACAGTCTTCAGTAGATTTTTTTTATTTATATGAAAAGAAAATGAAATTAAATGAGATGTAATGAAATGAAACCTAACCTTACAAAAGCAATCCGAATCCTACACGAGCGCCTTTCCTTCTTTCTCACTTTTACTACATCGTTTTCCATTAAAGGCACATTATTGCACTAATTCCACCATACTAAGTACCACAACAAAAACTAATTTAGAAAATTAAGAAATAAGGTCCGTCTTTTTCTTTTCACTTACCCGCGCAAACTCCTATAAGCAGAGACTATGGCAGTGCACGTCATACAGCCAACTTTTTTATATATTTATTTAATAAATGTAATTTGGCCGATACTAATATTAATTTAATGTTAAAATTTTAATTAAAATTACTTTTAAATCTGATATTGAAACAAATTAGTATCTTCTTTTTAGAAATGTTTGCATGAATCATAAAAACTTCTATGTTTTTTTTAGTAAAAACTTCGTGGTTGGTTTTTTCTTTTTAATAGACATTATTTTGACAGTTGGGAAAGAAAACGCACGAGTTCGGGAAAGGTAAAGAAAAAGCTCTAGTGTGTAATAGCCCACATCCCGAACGCTATACGTCCCTGCAATACGCCACTTTTTGAGCAACTGTATTAAAATAGTAGATTTCATTACAAGTGCGGAAAGCCTGTCATTGCAAAGAGTTCCGACAAATGTCTACCCGAGCCGAGGCGCAGCCGAAGGTGAGGGTTGACAGTCGGAACAAGTTGCAATGACGGTTCCACACGTGTACTGAACAACTATTTTTAATACAGTTGCGAAAAAATTAAGCAATTTAATAAAATAATAAAAAACAATAAACTCAACTATCTAATCGTAAAAGAATATAAGCAGAGACTTTTTTTTTGTTTTCTTCACCCATTCTGGGTTGGCAAAGGAAACTATGATCATACAGCCAAGGCTTCAGTAGAATTTTTTTATTGATATGAAATGAAAATTAAATTAAAAGAGATGAAATGAAATGAAACCTAACAAAAGCAATCCGAATCCTACAGGAGCGCCTTTCCTTATTTCTCTCTTTTACCACATCGTTTTCCATTAAAGCCACATTATTGCACTAATTCCACCATACTAAGGACCTACCACAATAAAAACCAGAAAAAACGAATCTAGAAAATTAAGAAATAAGGTCCCTCATTTTCTTTTCACTTACTTGCGCAAACTCCTATAGGCAGATACTATGGTGAATAGTGCACGTCATACCATATTTAGTAATCTGTGGTCATACAGCCAATTTTATGTATTTTTTATATTCATAAATTTAATTTGGCCGATACTAATATTAATTTAATGTGTAATTAAAATTACTTTTAAATCTGATATGTGATCTGACTGAAACAAATTAGTAGCTTCTTTTTAGAAATATTTGCATGAATCATAAAAACTTCTATGATTTTTTTTAGTAAAAACTTCGTGGTTGGTTTTTTCTTTTTAATAGACAATATTTTGACAGTTGGGAAAGAAAACGCACGAGTTCGGGAAAGGTAAAGAAAAAGTTCGAGTGTGTAATAGCCCACATCCCGAACGCTATACGTCCCTGCAATACGCCACTTTTTGAGCAACTGTATTAAAAAATAATATTCCGAAATGGCGTGACAAATGTTATTATTATTACCAACCAATTCCAGTCATTCAAGTGCCATTTAGAATGGCGAAGGCAAACTTTTCACTTTACATTTACTTCATTTAATATTAAATCCCCAAAAGAATTTATTCGCAACTATAGTCTCACGCGACCTAAGCCAATTTAGGTACATATTCTACACGCCTCACGTGAAATCTATTCACTTGGACTAACAAGAAACGTCAAAAGTGCCGCTCACGACAACAACCGCGAGGGTTAAGTAGACGAGCCGTTTAACTTGCCATGCAAAATAAATATCTGGCAAGGCATAACTCGCACATCGATTTTTTTGGTGATTTTTTTATCAAATTCTAATGTATAAAGACAGAAAATAAGCTGAAAAGCTGCTCATGTACGTCAAGCTTCGCATTGCAAGAAAATGAGTGTGATTGTGTCCACAGACACGCTTTACATGAATCGAATGAAACCAAACAAATGAATGCATGCGCCACGCGCTCGCGTGCACAACATGCGCCACAGTTGGTTTTCGCGTAAATAATAATAATAATGGTCTATATTTTTTTTTATTAAATAAACATAGGTAAGTACTTACATTGCAAAATAATAATAAAAAAATTAATAATAAATGTAATCGCCACAAAAAAATTGCGTGATTTTTTTGCAACGTTATTTAGGAAGGTTATAATAATTATTGTTGTTTACAAGTTCAAATGAATAATGAAATAAAACGAAAATATTGTCTTAGATTTTTATATTATTTTTATGCATTCACAATGCAGTTCTGTAAGTATAGGAAAAATGTGATAGTAAAAAACGAGGGTTTCCTCACATTGATGAAGCAACGCTGGCCTACAGCGTAACTAGTGATAGCAAAATTCGACGAGTCGTGTAAGCCTTTCGGTAGCTTAGTTGGTCAGAGCATCGGGCCGGATTCCCGGAGGCGCGGGTTCGAATCCCGCCTGAAAGCTACTTATAGGGCTCGTGGTTTTTTCCTATCACATTTTTTCAATAATATTGTCTTATTTCGCCCGTCTACTCACATCTTAAACAAATTGCAAAATACATTATTCAAGTTTAGCTTAAGGTAAATAAAACATTATTTGGAGCTACGTAAAATACCAATTTATATCTCACCGAATTCCTTTTATTCCTCTCACATTAATAGTAACTACCTAGATGCCTAATCATAATCCCGCCAACATTTTTCTAATACAAATCACGAAACGACAAAAAATAAATGAACATTTCTTAACCCCACAAATTCTTGTATTCGCAGAAATGTTAAGCTGAGTTTGACTCGAAATAAACAAGGCATCATTGGTTTCCCATTTCGGCCTTTTCGTTTGATATATCTGGCAGCGGGATCAAGCTGGGTGGTAATTTATAGCAACCTCGTAGAGGCTGAGGCCGTTAATTCTGCGGCGATGATAACACTTGACAGCAGTAAATGCGACGTCCGAAATCGGAGTGTGTGGCGACAATCTTTCGACAAGCATTCCTGAATCCCTTTGGCCTATAAACAACCTTGCGAATGGGAGTTTAGCAATCGGAGAGCTTATTTATGAACGGGATTAAACGGTAAAGGAAAAAATGTTTTACTTCAAAATAATTATAAATATATAATGTCGTATAGTGTCGCTGAAAGACAATTCACGTTGGATGACATGACAGACAATTCAGCTATATGACATAAAAGCAGAGTACCCAGTCAGCAGAGGGTCAATTTAGCCGAACGACATAAAAGCACAATGAGCTAGTAGCAAGACGTCTGAGTTGCGAATAGTTCGTATGTTTAGAATACCTTAATAGCCGGAAGTGAAATTAGTTTGATGACAAAAACGCACAACGAGTTAATAACGAAAATGTCTGGATAAGCAAATAGTCTCAAACGTATGTCAACTACCGTCTCTCAATCAGAATGACTTTTTCGCTGAAAAATTATTCATGTTGGATTTTTTCCTACTTATTTTAGTATTATTCAATACATTTTTATTAAGGAATCAAGTAAGCATATCTCCACATCCACACAATCAGAGGCTTATTAATTCTGACAATTATTGCCAGACACAAATTATCCTCAATACTACCTTTAATAGGGTGGTGAAAATGCATTAAAAGAATCTCATTGTTTTCTCATCATATTGGCCATCACAGACCTTTATCGTGTGAGCCGACATCAGACATCACGGGCCTTACCCCAGAAAAAACACTCACGCAAAAAAGAAGAACGGACAAAACCCCTAAAACTTGGCTTTTATAAATATTATTTTAACTAATTGAATTTAATTATGCTCTTTAAACTTTCAAATAAGTACTTAAGATCTTGAGGTCATGACTAACTTATAAACTTTAAGTAAAATTATTTAAATAACTTAATTCGTAGTAATGTAAAAAGCTTGTAAAACTTTGTGCAGTAATAAGAACTTGACAGTTATTTACTTAGGGGCAGTAAAAGTTAACTTTAATTAATGCGAATTAGTAACACTTTTCAATAAAAATTAGTGAAGCCTGCATTCGTTTAACCTTAAACGCTATACCAAAAACGAATGACTCCTCAAGGTTACTTTACCACGTGGTTCCGGTACATAGCCGTGAGAATATCGGGATTAAATATAGCATAATTATGTCCCTCAGGAAGAAAGTAGCTACCTAATGATGCAGAATGTTTAAAATCGCTCCAGTAGTTTTTGAGTGTATCCATTACAATACAAATAAACAAGGAATCTAATCTTTTGTCTATAAAAAATAATGTAGATAGTATAGATAACTCACTTGACGTTGTTAAAATACACAAAAGGTCAACTATTGCTTTAAAATATTAAACGCTGCCAGATGGATGAAATCCCACCTTCCATCGGATGTAAATATCCGATTGTTTTGCGTATACACTTATTACATCCAAGCGCATATGCTAGCAATTCGCGCCCTTCTTCAAAGCTTTCACCGAAGTCAAACACACTACATCTAAAGATTACATCCAAGTGGCCACAACATTATTGTGTTGATAATAAGATCTCTTGTAATAAGAGCGATTGAGGGGTTTTTGAACTAGGAAACCTATAGCATTAACCGAATCACACATAAGGATATTTCCCCACGTTTAAGTGGTAAAAGCAATAATATTTCTTTATTCCAATTTTACATTCACTAGGTAGTTAGTTTTAATTAAAGTGTCTGCTCAAAACCTAGTTAAATTCAACGTAGTATTCTCATGAGTTAAAATAGAAGGCGTTCTAGACGCAATTTACGGTTGATTCTCGTTCTCCTGTCTCCGGTTAATTCTACCGAATAACTGGCTGCAGATAACCGGCTCTGTCCAATTTATTGCTTTAATCAAACCAGTAGTTTCGGTTGACGAATACTAACATAGTATTTTGGTCAATGTTGAAAGATGTTTGTGAGAGAACCGGAACGCCTCTTCAGTATCGTATCGAAATCGTATCTGCAGATTAAGTATTTCCCATACTAATTATTATAAAGAGAAAATATTTTTATTTTTACAAGCTTTCATTTATTTTTAACTTGCCATGTTAGTTAGTTTTTTTTCAATAATATTATTTGTTCCGATTTTGTTTATACATTTTCTCATAGTGTTTTTGTACCATGTTAGTTAGTTAGCGGGGGCAAATCTTGCAAGCTTAATTTGACCCACTTCCCAGTAGTCCGATGGAGCTGAAAATTTTTATACAGGTTTGGTTTATATGACAATACAATATTTAAGTGCAGTCAGCAAAAAAGCTTGTCATGAAAATGTTTTTTTTTTACAAAAAAACGTATTTTTTTTTGTTTGTAACGAATAAACTCAAAAACTACTGGAACTATTTTGAAAATTCTTTCACCAGTAGAAAGCATCATTCTTCCCAAGTAACATAAGCTATATTTTATCCCGATATTCCCACGGGAACGGGTAACACGCGGGTAAAGCCGCGAAGAGCCAGCCACTTTCTTTAACCGACTTCTAAATCAAAAAGGAGGAGGTTCTCTATTCGTCTGTATGTATGTTTTTTTTTTTTTGTGTATGTCCACCGATTACTCGAAGACGGCTGAACCGATTGGAATGGTTCAAACGTTATTACATCAGGTTGGTTTCCAAGTTATTCCCATTTTTTGAAATTTTGAAATCGGTTCAGTAGTTTTCAGGAAATCTTGAAAATACTGTCGTTTTCGTTACCACTTTATGTGAATTTAATACGTATCTTTAGGCATAACTCCTTTGTTTATATACCGATTTAGATGATTCTTGTTTTGTTAAAAGGGGATACCTCAAGGTATTTTAACCGACTTCGAAAAAAGAGGTTTTGAGTTTGATCACATACCTATTTACCAGAAAACACGTAAATTGCCTGCACGATGCACTAAAAAGAGTAAAATAAAAATTATTTAAAAAAAAAATTAAACCGCCTTCTAAAAAACCACATCAAAAAAGTAAGAAATAATTCCTCACCAAATAAATAACTTAAGTACTTTGAAGTCGGGCGGGTTTTAACAAAAACAACAAAAAATTGTACATGTTTCACGCCCGACTTCAAAGTACTTAAGTTATTTATTTGGTGAGGAATTATTTCTTACTTTTTTGATGTGGTTTTTTAGAAGGCGGTTTTTTTTTTTTAATAATTTTTTGGTATAGCGTTTAAGGTTAAATGAATGCAGGCTTCACTAATTTTTATTGAAAAGTGTTACTAATTCGCATTAATTAAAGTTAACTTTTACTGCCCCTAAGTAAATAACTGTCAAGTTCTTATTACTGCACAAAGTTTTACAAGCTTTTTACATTACTACGAATTAAGTTATTTATTTAATTGTAGATATAAGGTTCCTTAGTTAAAATGTTTTCCTAACAACCTACACAATTAACTTTTGTAATAAAATGACATAAAAATTGATTTAAAAACTGACAAGGTTGGATTCCCAAGACGTGCATTAATCTTTGAATGCACCCTTTCTTAACTCTAAAATCGACGACATAGTTCCTTAGAACAAATATCTCTATCTCATATAGTTTCAAATTTTCCCCTACTGACCCGTCCCGCTGAATGTATATTTTAATTATAGTACTTACATATCCTAAGTTATTTTATATAATACACGAAATATATGTAGTAAATACTTATTAGGTACCTAACTATTATTCTATGTAATACGTACATAAATTATTAAAAATATTTTCTAATTACACTTAAGTATTTAAATAATGATACACATTGATTTTTTGCTTGCGATTGTTTATTAAGAGATAAAAATATATTAAAGGTACCTTTCTCTCGTCCTGTAATTTTAAAAACACAGAATAATTGTAATTTTTTCCTTTACATATTCATTTAAAGGTCGTGAGCCTGGGTGATCTATCACACAGGGAGATTATATCCTACCTAGAGCAGGCACCAGTTCTCTCCAATATATTACGCATAATTAATGTCACCTTGATGTAACTTTTGTAGAGAAAAATGACGAAGATACCTATTTGTTTATCTGACGACCTCCGTGGCTGAGTGGTGTACGCACCGGTTTTCAAGGTGCCGCTATCCCTAAAGGTCCCGGGTTTGATTCCCGGTCGGGTAAATATCGAAAACCATATTTTATACCCGTCGTTGTTTCCAATTTTCATAATACTAGTACCTACTTAAACTACTACAGTTTGGTATTGGAACATTTTATGTGATGATGATTTATTTTATATTTATTTATATACTTAAACAGCGCAGTGAGCGAAGTCCGCTATATGCATTTTCTTTGTATGTATTGTAACGTAATAGATTAGATCTTTTGATGAACATCAAAGAAACTAATTTCAAATTTAATACTAATCTTAATTAATCTTAACAGGTCCAAAAATTTCGAACAAAAGTTTTGAGAAGTAGTATAAACTTAATTAATCATTTTCGAGTTATAACTTTCTAATTATCTTCTGTGAAGTTATTTAGCTCGTTATTGATTGCAGAGTAGCCTGTTAACTGTTTGTTTCTGTCAATAAAATTAATAATAAATGGAAATAATAATAATAAAAAATATTTGATCGGCACTTATGCGAACACAATTAGTTTGTGTTGGATCATCATAATCATCAGCCATTTAATGTCCCCACTGCTGGGGTACAGGCCTTCCTTATGGATGGATAAGGAGAATAGGTGAGACTAGACTATTTTTTTGCACCGGCCGCCCCGGTATTGTAACGATGTCGTTTCGTTCCAGTCATTATGGATGGTTAGAACCTCCACAATGGCTGGAAACTACATTGTTTTACCTACTGGCCATAAATTTTATGCTGTACCACTGTTCTTTCGAAATTTAAATTCAAATGCTCCGCGTGCCCTATTCAGCATTTTGATTCTGTCCTACCAAAACAATCAAGTTAGCTTTACAGTTATCAGAACAGTGTTTTTTTAGTTATAGCAAATATTTAAATTATAAGCAGTTCATATTCTTTCATATTTCTAATTTACCATATTTAATAAAACAACTCTCCAAGTGATGAAACAATCTTTTATTATCTACAAAATCTACTAATTGAATACTGTGCGGTGACTTTAGACACTCCGGTCGGCTAGTGTACCGCTCTGGCCGTTACGGGATAACAGAATGTTACCAAAAAGACAGGAATTTATATATTATGCATCGTTCTAAAAATAATTATATGTCAGTTGATCAGGAAACATTATATTTATAATTTATTATAAGTACTTTCTGTAAGTTATTTGATTAGGTACTTACCTCAATTTGGGTATCCGAATGAAAGCAATGTAAGTACAATGTAAGCTTGTTTACATTTTATCAAGCCAGAATTCAAATTTAAACCACATTACGATTGGTTGTTATATAGTTTGTATTTTCGTTAACAGGTTTGATTTTTTAATATGCCGATGTAGTTTACATATTAATGCTCTGAACAGGTAAACGCGATCATGCATTGGCGAAGCGGTGGTCGCGCGTCATCGCGCGGCGCTGTCACTTTATCTCATATAGTGGCTCTCCGCGGTTTGATCCGCGTAATACCCGTTTCCGTGGGAATATCGGGATCAAATATAGCCTATGTTACTCAGGAAAAAAGTAGCTTTCTAATTGTAAAAGAATTTTTAAAATCGGTCGAGTAGTTTTTGAGTTTATTCATTACAAACAAAAAAATAAAATACAATTTTTTTCTCCTTATAATATTAGTATGGACTACGGGTCCGTGCGATTTTACTCGCGTGATACCCATTCCCGTGCAATATGCAAGCCTACTCTAATTCAACGAAAAACGAAACTTCGTTATACCCGTCCCTCTCACTCTCCGGGTGTGACAGAATCGAGTGAAAGCAGCGGGGCTAACGAAGAGAGCTTATGGGGTTAAAATGTAGCCTGTGAGTGACACAAAAAGAATGTAGCTTTCTAATGGTTAAATATTTTTTTAAATTGGTCCAGTAGTTTTTGAGTTTATCAGTTACAGACAAACGAAAAATCTAATGTTTCATCTTTATAATATAAATGAAGCCTGACCAGAAAAATGAAAAACGTCGCCATGTTGCGGAAATGTGAAGAACTAAATTTTTCTATAGAATTTGACATTTGTAACATTGCAGAGGCGACAGTAGTGTCAGGCTTTAGTATAGATTGATGTCTATGTATAGACATAGTCTAGATAACAGCTAAGCGATCTCGACGTGAAATCTCCGCGTACGCGTCCGACGCGCGACTAACGCTCTCACTTCACAGATGCTTGGTCAGAGCTTTACATTTCTATGACATTCTCATAAATATTTTGCTTTAGCTTTAGAACTTCAAAAGATATTTTAAGCTTAAAGTGTTACCGCTTCATTAGTGAGCATTCAGACGTCAAACGATGCTCGCTGACACGCCGATTCGTTAGCATTTGACCTAAATACTAACCGTAGTACATGTTACGAAAAATATATTAAGCCCTTTAATTAACATTGAATAATAATAACCCATTGACATTATACTGTACTTACGTTTTTGATTTAAAATAATAATAAGCAGAAACGTTTGTAATGATACATTATGAATTCAAAGAAACTTTTTCTGAACCTTTTCTAAGAAATTTGAGATAACTTTATAAGGAACAACATATTATAAAATTCCATACGCACACTGGTATCCTACCAGGTAAAAAGTAAAAAGAAACAGGTAGTTTTAAAATCATAGAATTTCCTCTAAATTTCTTATCCGGAATCGGAGATCATTGTCAAGCGATGGCCGTCTGTACTCTATCCTTGAAACAAAGGCAAAGAAAGTTTCTATTTACGCTGAGATCCGTTTTGATCCAGCCGATACGTGATCTAATCAAGAGAGGGTATCCTGAATATACTTAATTAGGCAAATAGAAAGTTCTGGAACATTTTGAACGAACCCGCTCCCAGCAAATTTGTTTGTTTTCGAACGTAAACTCCATTGAATTGTTGAAACGTATTCACGTTACATAGTTTAATAACCACCGTAAGTGTAGGCGTAAACATCTGTTCAATTAATTTACAAGTACCACCATTAGGAGGGTAGGGTAGAAGACCCAGTTTAGGCCACTGCCTCGGTTGTGGCCACTTTTACTTTTATAATTTATGAAAAATAACTTTTGGTAATTTTTCTACGTGACATTTAAAATAATGGATTTGTATAACAAATTGCTTATTATTATTGTTTTTACAAAAGTTTAACTTTCAGTAAGTGAACAGGAGCAATCAGCACCCTTACAGCATTTTGCTTTATATACAAAAAACTATTTGTAACTATATGGTTTTTAATGATTTTGCTTAACTTTGAATGTCAAGACAATAACAATTAGGTAAACCTACGGTCATTAAGCACTCGACACTTAAAAGTGAAAAATCCTTAAAGTGGCCACAAAGGGGTCTTCTGCCCTATCTTGAGAGTGTAAGGGAAACGGTATCATTGCGTTCGTAATGTGGTGAAAGTTAATGGAACTTCTAGTTGTTTGCAATAGGTGTGGTGTTATCATTAAGACGCTGAGTGAAGTTAGAAGTTCGTTCATATGGTTTGCTGTTCAGTTTAAGTCGATTATAAAGCGCTTTGTGCTTGAGATCGGATAATAATGATATCTAAGCTCGATTACACTTTTTAAAACACCGTAATAATCGTTTCACAGTGCTTTTATGCAAGTTGTTAACGTACAAACTGACATATTTTGAGATAAAGATTGCGTACTTTCGTGTTTTTAATTTTGGTAAATAATAGATCAATGAGATCTGACTTTCGAGGTTGGTTTAGTCTTGGATTCCTTTTAAACTATGATCCGATTGATTATGATTTCATGAAAATAATAGCTTTTATTTTGGAAAATAACGTTGATATACTGAACAGACAGACGCGTCTGCGAAGCGGGAAAAACGCGAAATGTTGGTCGCGCGTCATTGCGCGTGGACGCTGTCACTTTATCTGATTCAAGTAAGTGGCCACGACGTCACTGCACTGACGCTCCCACTTTAAAGTCATTGTTTACGTTACCTACCTCCGATATAATTTTAACGTACCTACATAAAATTAGAAATAAAAAAAATATTTTTATAAAAAAATAAAAGCGCCTTCTAAAAAACCATATCAAAAAAGTAAGAAATAATTCCTCACCACACCTTTTTTGTTGTTTTTGTTAAAACCCGCCCGACTTCAAAGTACTTACGTTATTTATTTGGTGAGGAATTATTTCTTACTTTTTTGATATGGTTTTTTAGAAGGCGGTTTTATTTTTTTATAAAAATAATTTTTATTTCACTCTTTTTAGTGCATCGTGCAGGCAATTTACGTGTTTTCTGGTAAATAGGTATGTGATCAAACTGAAAACCTCCTTTTTCGAAGCGGTTAAAATACCTTGTGGTATCCCCTTTTTATCAAAACAAGAATCATCTAAATCGGTTTATAAACAAAGGAGTTATGCCTAAAGATACGTATTAAATTCACATAAAGTGGTAACGAAAACGACAGTATTTTCAAGATTTCCTGAAAACTACTGAACCGATTTCAAAATTTCAAAAAATGGGACCAACTTGGAAACCAACCTGATGTAATAACGTTTGAACCATTTCAATCGGTTCAGCCGTCTTTGAGTAATCGGTGGACATACACAAAAAAAAAAAAACATACATACAGACGAACAGAGAACCTCCTCCTTTTTGATTTAGAAGTCGGTTAATAAACAAGTCACGTGAATTCCCTTAAAACATACAAGTGTGAGTCTAAAATGATAACTCATTGACGCCTGAAAATACAAATATAAATTAAACTAGCCTTCCGCCCGCGGCTTCGCCCGCGTGTACTACACGACGCTATCCCGCGGGAAGGTGATATTTTTCAGGAATAAAAAGTAGCCTATGTCCTTTCTCAGGCTCTAGACTATCTCTGTACCAAAATTCATTCAAATCGGTTCAGTAGTTTAGGTGTGATTGTGTAACACACAGACAGACAGAGACGTATTTATAATATAAGTAAGGATTAGGTATTATATAATGTTTAAGTTTAGCACGGAATCATATCATAGCTAATATGTAGGTATCATTATTTTAGTTCAATAAGGACAGTACAGGGTAGTCGTTTTTTTACCCTGTGGTACAGGTAACTCCGCCAGAGTTGAGGCCAACATGCTACTCAGACTGACGTAATAATATTTTGCGTATAGACACATTGAAGTTCAAATATCGAATACCTTCGAATACACTACAGTGCCACAAGCTTTTCTGTTCCGGTGACAGCCGTGACAGAAGAGCCACTTGCAATACGAAATTTGCTGTCAAAATGGACTGTCGTATAAAAACTGTTTTAGTTCCAAAGATAATCACCGGAACAGAAAAGCTTGGCGCACTATAGCTAGAGTGTGTGTCAGATAACTCTGCACGTGCCTGGCGCGGTTTTAGCGCTAGTTACAGTGCATTTTTTGTTCTAATGTTATAGAAAAGATTAGTATTCGATTTTTACCGCGCGCAGACTTATCTGCCGAGCACTCTACCTCGCTCTTGCTTCTTGCTAACTACTTATAACAAATGTGTGCATGGTGTTGATGACATCAACTTTAAGACAGCGATTCAAAAATAGCGCGATGCAGAATAGGTTCCTAAAATGAATTGCTTTCTTTCGTACTATGACCTTCTAAAAACTGGATCGCAAATGAATTGCTAAATGTGAATGACCGAACGATTTGTGTCCTTATTTCGTCTACCCGTCTCTTTCACTCGATTCTGTCATGCCCGGAGAGTGAAAGGGACGGGTATAACCTGCAGGTGTCATGTTAGCTTGGCCGAGTATAAGTCAAATAAGAGTTGATGACAGCTCAGCAGCTGTGAAATGTCATTGAATGATCACTGAATCGCTGTCATTGATATTAAGCTGTCGTGGTACGAATAAGCGAAGCAGATCAGTTTAGGTCCTAAACAAAACCGCAATAAGAGTTGATGGTGGGCACCCTGTACAACCTAATGGTTTCAGTGAAACCGTCATTCTATAAACGTGGCCGATAATTATACTCTTTGAAATATTAATGAAGATGTTTCCTCGTTAATTAATTAATTAAAACATGTTATTTGATATGCTTCGTTATTAAAATTCCTTTCATGATAAGTAATTATCGAGACTGCCTTACCAACAGACTTATTCTCGGAAATAATCTGTTTCCATATAATTTAAACTTGTAAATATCGGGAATACTTGTTTCATAATAAGACCATTTCTTAGTTAAAATTTCCTTCTTAAAGGGCTTTACTATAGGTAGGTACTAAAATATGTTTTTTTTTTATAAATAAACGCTTTATTTCTCTTCATAATATTTTATTACAATAATTTTGATTTGAACATATATATATAAGTACTTAATTATTTTTTACGTTTAACTTACTTTGAAATTATTGTGGAGATGGACGCCCATACGTATGTAACCCCTTTCACAGGACAGTTGCCACATCCACTTATAATCCTGGGTCGTCCCACTGCAGGGCATAAACTTCTCCACCTTTCTTCCATTTCGCGCGGCTTAGAGCTGTTATATGCCAATCACTCATACAGGGTGTTAGGGGCACCCTTGCAAAAACTTTAACCATGGCTTCAGGCCTTCATGCTGAACAACGCAAAGCAAGATTTTTTGTCGGAAATTAAAAAAATATTTCGACTCTCCATACAAAATGTCCCGATAAGTTGCTTTTTTTATTTCCGAATAAAAATTCTTGCTGTACGTTGTTCAGCATGATGGTCTTAAGCCATGGTTAAAGTTTTTGCAAGTGTGCCTCTAACACCCTGTATACGATAAGTCTCCTCCGTCCAATAAGCCTCCTGCCTCCTCCTCAGTCGGTCCCTCATTGCTGAGGATCGTGACCCCTGTCACTTGGTCGCACTCCGGATCGCTGATCGCCAGGACTGGCGGTCTTTCGCTAGATACAGTGCCTTGTGTACCGACATTTTCATCGTCCTCCTTATAAGATCGGACCACCGAGCTGGTCTGCGGCCACGCGGTCTGCCCCCTTCTACCTTTCCTAGAAGAATGCATCTTTCTAGACTTTCAGATTTTTCGCGCCACATGGCCGAAGAACTGAAGAGATCTACGGATAACGGTAGAAGACAGTCGCTCCTTAACTTTTATCCCGAAACTCTGTCCAGCTTACGCGCAGCATCCGCCACCAGCACCACATCTCAAAAGCATCAATGCGTGACAAGTCCTTCGCTTTCAAGGTCCATGTTTCAGAGCCATAAAAGAAAATGGAGAAAATTAAGGTGCGCACAAGATTTATTTTTGTTCTGCGTAGTATGTTGCGGTCTCTCCATATCTTTGTTAGCTTCGACATCGCGTTCTTTGCCATCGTGATTCGGCGTCGGACCTCTTTTTCACAAGAGTTGTTGCAAGTGATAATGGATAGGTAATTGAACTCCTGCACAAAATCCAGTCCGTCCAAGGCACCAGTCTGTTCCAGTTTCCCGGCTCTGTCCACAAACATGACTTTCGTCTTGTTACGATTGATGGACAGTCCAAGGTCTTCACTGACGGTCTCAACCTTCCTCAGGAGCTCCGCCATTTCAGCAGGGTCATTGGCCAGCAAGGTTGTGTCGTCTGCAAATCGGAGATTCGATATTTTTTGGCCTCCGACTACAAGTCCTCCATTCCATCCGTCCAGCGCCTTTCTTAGAATGTATTCTCCGTATATGTTAAAGAGTATTGGCGATAGAATGCATCCTTGACGAACACCTTTCTTAAACGCAAAGGGGTTGGACAACGAAGCTTCCACCCTCACAGAGCCTTTGCTATTGGAATAAAGGTTCTTGATGAGTGAGATGAGAAGATGAGGCACTCCCATGTCCGATAAGACGAGCCACAAACTCCGCCAAGATACGCAGTCAAAGGCCTTTTTGTAGTCAACAAAGCAGAGTACAGCTGGTTTATTAAACTCGTGGCAAGATTCAATGATTTGGCGAATGTGGAAGATTTGCTCACGTGTGCCTTTACCTTTTACAAAGCCGGCTTGCTCTAGTGGTATCTGCCAGTCTAGGTAGTATTTGATGCGTTTGTTGATTATGTGTTGCAAAATCTTGCTAGCATGTGAAATCAAGGCGATGGTCCTGTAGTTGTCACACTTTTTTGTTGAGCCTTTCTTGTGGAGTGGCAAGATGCATGATGTGGTCCATTCTTCAGGATACTCTTTCGCCAACCAAATCCTGTTACATATTGCATGAAGCATGCCGAAGCCTTCCTCTCCCAGTGACTTCAAGATTTCCGAGGTGATTTGGTCAATACCTGGCGCTTTACCATCTTTGATGGTTTCCAATGCCTGTATTATCTCCTCTCGAAGTATTGGAGGTTCCTGTTCGGTGTCATTGAGGCTCACGCTGTGCGGGACTGGTATGATCGTCACAGTATAGATCTTCGCAGTACTGTCGCCATCGCTCCGTTACGTCGCGTAACTCGGATAATGGATTGCCATTTGTGTCCTCTATAACCCATGTTCTTGGTTTAAAATCTCTAGTAATGAGCCTGACTTTCTTATACAGATCAGATGTTTGAAATTTATCTGCATGTGTTCAGACACTCAGACTGAATCTCAGCACAGATATTTTGCAAATTTTGGTTTTTATCTTGTCGACACATTTTTTTGATTTGCTTATCTAAGCGCCTGTACTTATCAGATGCCTCGGCTTTGTCTCCCCCCTGTGACAGAAGCTCTTTCCTTTTTTTGATAACATCCCAGGTTTGTGAGGTGATCTAGTATTTGCGTTTTTCTTGGGGCTTTTTGTGGGCGATCTCTTTTAGTGCACTAGAGATTGTTGATTTGAGGTGTAGCCACAGGCCATCGGCATTGTCAAGTGGAGACGGTTCCTTTTGTAGCGCTTTTTCAACCCGATTTTGGAAATCTCGCTTTTCTAGCCCAGTAAATTTCCTGCAAACATGTGGTACAGGCTTCCGAGCTACTTTTAAACGAAGTCTCATCCATGCTACGAGCAGTTTGTGGTCAGATCCGCAGTCCGCTCGTGGGAAAGTTTTGGTGTTAGTCGTGCTGTTGAAGCGTGTTCTTGTGACTATGTAATCAATCTGATTCCGGCACCGGTCGCCAGGTGATATCCATGTATATCTACGACGCGCATGGTGTTTAAAGCGCGAGTTTTGTATGGTAAGGTTGTGGGTCATGCAGAAATCCAGGAAACGGTCACCTCTTTCGTTCCTAGAGCCCAAACCATATTTACCGACTATGTTACGGATATGATCGTCTTTGGTAGTGTCTCCAATTTTGGCGTTCCAATCGCCCATGACCATGAGTAGTTCTCTGTTCGGAATAGCGGTTATTGTGGCTTCAAGTTGTTCATAGAATTCGTCTATATCTTCCGCTGATGACGCTGCGGTTGGAGCATATACTTGTACGATGTTTAGTGCTAGAGGTTTTGCGTTAACCTTCATAGTAATGATTCGGTCTGAGATGGTGTTGTATCCCGTCACGTATTTATTGATCTGGGGAGGTACAATGAAAGCAACGCCGTTAATACTCTCATCATCCTTTCCGATGTAGTACATGGTGTTTTTATTGTCTGTAGTAAAATGTCCGGCACCGCGAAGATGGGTTTCACTCAAACCGAGAATCGTCAAATGATGTTGAGCCATTTCTTTCTCTATGATGGCAAGTTTACCAGGATGTTGTACAAGTCCCCTGATATTCCACGTCCCAATGCGATATTCTTTCCGCATGTTAAGCTGAGGGGAGCCAACAGTCATATCCACTTGGCCTCCAACCTGTTGGCCCAGTGGAGGTAAGTCTTCGGTAGTCCATTTCACACTATCCGGCCCGGGTACCGAACAGCGCCGGGCGTTAGCCGGATCGCATGACAAATCGCATCCATATTCTGACTTTTTCATGTTAGTGAGGGGTTTTTTTGGAAATATAGTCGAAGTGGTTTTCCGTTTGCCTACTTCGCCAGTATTTAGGAAATTATTTAGGTTTCCTGGCCACTGAAGCCACTTCCGTACATGGGGTCCGTACAGGTGATCGTCGTTGACCTTTTTACAGCAGCTAGAGGTCATTCCCTACCAACCCTCCTCTTTTCACATCTGGGCTTGGGACCGGCAAAGGCAGAGTTAAAGCCTCCTGCATTGTGTATCTTAAGTGTTGGAACGAATTGTGTGTGACTAACTAACAGAATATCTAAAGTCAAACAACATACTTCCTCATAGACAATCTGGCTTCCGCAAGGGTCACAGCACAGCAACTGCTCTAGCAGATGTTGTAGACAATTTACTGGCTTCGCAAGATCAAGGTAACCTTAACATCCTGCTACTCTTGGGCTTCTCGCGCGCATTTGATGCAATCAATAATAGACCTCCTACTCTCAAAACTAGCTGTCTATGGAGCGGAGAAAAGCCATTAAATGGCTCACTAGTTACCTCAAGAACAGACAGCAGTTTGTCGAGCTGGAAAAAACAGATGGATCCAGGGTATGCTCCAGGAATATGCCCGTGAAACGTGGAGTACCTCAGGGGTCTATTTTAGGACCCATCCTCTACATCCTTTACAGCGCTGATATTGCAAAGGTAACGATAACGATAACGGTAACCGATATAAATATGTACATGGCTTTTAATATCACTGACACTAGTGCAGTAACAAAAGTAAATGAAGATTTAGCAGCAATATCAACTTGGTGTAAATCAAATTGTTTAGTCATGAACCCCAAAAAATCTAAATTTCTTTTAATTGGGACGAAAAAGAAAACCTGCCATTTCAAAACATAACTCTAAACATAATAATAAATAAGTTTATGACGAATACATAATGTTATTTGTTTTTGTCAAAATGTTTAAAATGTTTGTGTATTATTTGACACCTCAATTCATTTTACGTTAAATCCTTCTTTTTTTTAAATATGAAAAATGAATACTTAGATTTTACTTACTTACTTACTTGGTACTGATAAAAAAATTAAAATAAAAGCATTTACATTTACACATAACAACATAAATAAATTTTCAACGCAATAAGATCATGAAACACTAGGATACGAAAAATCTAGGCATTTATTTACTCTGCAATGCAACCCCTGTGAAGCCGGGGTGGGTTACTTTATATCGACGGGTACCGGGCTATTTGTTTGAAGCGCCATTTTTTCAACTTTACAGGAGAGCGATTTTTTGGTAACAAAAAATCATAACTTGTAAATTAACAATATTTCAACAAAAAATAAGCTAACACTAATTTTTGTATTAAAGGCCGCATAATTTAATAATGTATTTTTTTAAAAAAAGCTTTTATTACTAGAAATACATGTCGCTCAATTCAAAACGCACTAAACTCAAAAACAGGCTAAATGATTCAAGCGATCTATATTTCAAATAATTGGTTCAGGAAAAACGATTTAAGTGAGCACAGGAATTTTTTCAATGTCAGGCTAAATGTTTCAACCACCGTTCTTATAGTAATATAGAATCAGGCTATTTAGCTCATGTGTCTGAAGTATCAAGAAGTAGCTGGAGATCAAAACGATTCATGTCGCAGATTGTTCATAAAAGTGAGTTGTTTTAAATGACATAAAATTAGTTTGTTTAGTAAAAATTGTCGGTTATGCCAACATTATTTTACTGTGTTTTAAAATCTGACATAATGAAATGTTTTGAACAGGGTGAAAAATAAAACAGTTAATGTAATTATAAATCAAAGTAGTTTTATTTTTTATAACACTTAGGTATGTATCAAATTAACATTAGTTCACAGATGTACCTACATAAAGTATAGACTTTACTATGCTAAAACAGTCTTTTATTTTACATTTAACAGTCTATAAGGAACATAATTATTAACCCAGCGAGCGCACAGTTAGGTCTATGTGCTTGCATAATCAAATTTTAGTAATAAGTATTAAGATGAGAGAAGCCGGGTCAGCAAAAATGAGCCTCCCATACAAACGAAATACCAAAATAATTAAAAAATTTAGCTTTTTTTCTGTACTTGGGATATTATTTAGAGTAAGACAGCATTTATCAAGGTCCCTTTTAAAATAAAAAATAAAAACAACAAAATACTTTCCCATTTAAAAATAAATGCGAATTGCAGTTTTGTATGAAAAAATGTAATAGGCATTATTTTCTTATTAGGTAGACCGTAAATATTTTGGATATTTATTTCAATGGAAACCTAGATAAATACTGTCTTAATCCAAATAACATTACAAGTACCAGTCAATCATGCTCAAATTTTAAATTATTTTGGTATTACGTTTGTATGGGAGACTGACGCGTCGCAGGCCACTTAACCAACCACTTTTATTCCCGATCCTCCACTTCATCTTCCACATCAATGTCTATTAGTACATCTTTGCCATTGTGGTTTGGAAAATTGAGATATTCGCCATGAAAGACTTTCGGGATTACGCACGTGTCACATAACTTTTTTAAATCATTGTATTTGGTTTTGGTTATTGGTAAAGATGACGTATATTTGGCATTCAGCTGTTTCGGCTTTGCAAAAATTGATATTGATTCCTCTCGAGCATCATCCTTCATACTGTATTTCACAGTCATAATATTTGGGGTGGATTTTTTATATGTTGCTACTCTTATTTTGCTGATTTTGCCTGCAAGATTTCCCTTGAAGTATTTTTCTGAAAATTCTTCGTAGTTTTTGAAGTCCTCATGAGTGAGTCCTTCCACGATGTAAGGTCCTGGCTCTCTTCTAGCCATTTGACATACTGTCAACCATTGTGATGGAGCCCATACTGTTGTATTACGAACAGAGTTTTCAATAGTCGAGTGAATGCTGTCTACCGTCATTTCTGTATGACCAGGCAATAAGTAATTTACTTGGATGGTTTCCAAATTTTCAGCCAAAAGCAGTGCATTGTGGATAGCCGCAAGTACTATTTTATTTTTATTTTGGCCTGGACATGAATCCGCATATAAAATCAAAGTTTTAATAGTGCCACGTTCATCACAATTTTTTATGTATTTTTGCAGTATTGTTGCTATTTCGTTACCGCCCCTTTTACCTTCAGATTCTCCCCAGATATAGCAGTATCCATTTCTAGTTACGCTTTCATAGAAACATAAGTTGTATACGGTATATTTCCTCGAGTAAAATAATAACATGCTATTTCCATAAGGCGTATTTAGAACCTTTTGTAAATCAAAGGAAGTGCACAGTATAGAAGTATTCTTCTTTGGAATTTCGCGGTGGAATATTAATCTTTTTTTTGAAGCTTCTTTCTCTTCCAAGTGGTTTTTCATTTCTGCATTTTGAGAGAAATCTTTGCCTTCAAACCTTAAACATTTTAGACACTTGTCCTTTTTGGGTACGTGAAATCCAATGTTAAAGTCTTTGGTAAAAATTTCACGAAAGATTCTTTCACTTACTGCATCTACACCCTTGCTGACCTGTTCCTCTTTGTAAATTTTGTATAAATTCTTTATGTTTCTGAATTCAACTGGAAGGTATAATCTAGTACTATCTTTTCTACAATAGTGCGAAGGGAGGGCTGGTAATTTTTTTATAAAGTTTATTGCTGAAATCCTGACGGTATCAGAAGTTTTATTAGTTGGTATAGTTTTTCCTCTTTGATCTGATTTTGCTGATCCCATAGTAGCATTCGACACTGTATAATAAATGTATCTTTGAGTAACATCAAGAGTTTTCATCATAAATTGCAGGCATACTTGACGCCGCCCTTCCCCTTCATTAATGAAGTATTCGAAAGTATTTGCCCGGTATGTGGAATCTTTAGATCTTTTTCTTTTAACTTCTGTTTTCGATGTCATTGAGACCAGCCAATCTTTTTTTCTTTCCGCAGCCAAGCTCCAGTAATGGTCAAATACTTGTCTTCTTTTTTCCTCACTTATATTGCTACAATCAAGTCCACATTTTTTTCTCATACAAGGATTTTTTTGCAACTGTTTTTCTCTTATCATTGAACCATCTTTTTTCCTATACTCTTTACCGCTTTGCTTTGCTTGTTTTCTACTTTTCTTTTTATTTATTCTTTTTTTCTTAAGCCATCATCGCCTACCGATTCCTCTGTTAATCTTTTCCTTAGTTTTTTGCGCTTGCTTTTTTGGTTGTCAAGTTCACTAGATGTTGATTCGTCACCAGTTTCCTTCCACGATGTAGAGTCCCAAATACAATCTTCCTCTTCAGACATAAAATCAACATAACTTTTTTTTAATTCAGTATTTTTTCTTTTTTTTCGTTTTTTAGCAGGTGTTTTGTCGTTATCTTGTTCAGCAGATGTCATGTCGTCTCTTTCAGCAGGTGTCTTGGTGGTTTCTTTTTCAGCAAGTGTTTCGTCATCAACTTGTTCAGCAGATGTTACGTCATCTCCTCTTCCAGCTGGTGATACGTTGTCTTTTTTTTTAGCAGGTGTGGTTACGTTCTCATCTCTTTCAACATGTGTCCTTAAGTCATTATTTATTACAGCAGGTGTCACATTGATTACTTTTTCAGCAGGTGTAGTTACGTCATTTTCGTTTTGAGTAGGTGATAAAATGTTTTCTTCCTTTTCAGCAAGTTTTTCAACATAGTGATTCAAAGGAGGTAAGACTATTTCCTCAGAGTTTCCATCTTCCAACGATTTCCTTAATATATTCATTTCTGTTTCAGGTACCTCTTCTCTAATTGATGGATGGATGGGAGTTAGACGTTCACCATTTTCAAACTCATGATTGTCTTGCTGTTGCTTATCTGCTGACCTGTGTTTCTTAAATGCAATTTCATCTTTTTCTATTACTTTTCCGGTATTTACTTGATTTTTCTTTTCAAAAAATATGTTTTCTTGCTCTGTTGTGTCCATTTTTTTAACTGAATTATTTGATGAGTTCTGAAAGAAAGGTCATTACAATTAAAACAAAATAATTATAAGTTTTATTTGAAGTAAGCTATTAAAATAATTTACCAAAGAACGTACCTCTTCCTCGATTTCAATGACTATTTGATTAACGTGAATAATCTTATTTTCGTTACTGTCCAGGCCTGATATTTCTTCCTGTGTGAATTTTGTCGTTGTTTCCATAATCAACTCCGCTTTCGTATTATTTTGTATGATTTGAGCAGTAATAAAATTCTGATAAAGTCCAAAATCATATTAACAAAATGTGAGGACGATAAATTAAAGAAAAAAAAGTCATTTGGGAAAAAAAATGCAAGTTAATAACTTACATCTTGTTCATAGTCTTCAACTTGTATGTTTTTTTCTACTGGTGCTGATTGGAGAGTAAGCAGGTCTTGGTTTTGTTCAAGGTATGAACGACTGCCTAAAACTGTAACTTTTTTATCTGAAGAAATAGTAGAGCTTTTGGTAATAATTTTCCTTGGCGATTTAGATTTATCAGAAACTGTTTGATTCTTTTTTTTCTTCCGTGTATTTTTCCCATTTCCAATATTCGATAGGTTATTAATCTTGTCTTTAAAAATTTCTCGTCTTTTTGAATCCATGATTGTGGACACGGCTGTGTAAACATAAAATAAAAGTTTTAGTTTTATGTAAAAAAAGACTAAGTACTAAAACGTAATTAATTAACTAAGCCTTTGAAAATATTGAAAATTAAGTAAGTATCTATTAGAAAGAGTCGACTCGTCTCATAACTAGCTCCGATGGGACTCAAACCCATGACCTTTTACTGTCTGGGCGGATGCTCTTACCACTGAACTACGGAGTTGCAGTCGCAGAGCATTCGCCCGGACAGTGAAAGGTCGTGGGTTCGAGTCCCATCGGAGCTGGTTGTGAGACGGGTCGACTCTTTCTAATAGCCCATATACCTATGCCCGTAACTTTTTTCAAACAGAATGCATTATGGTTTAAATTATAATAGTACACAAATTTGTAAAAACAAGTAGTTACTGAATTTGGGTCGTTAACAGCCTTGTGGGCATATATAGGTACCTAAATTATAAAAATTACATTGTGAATGCAAAAAAGTAAAACTAATATAACTAAGCCTTCTTTAAAAAAATACAAGTCTGCATACGGGCCATGCGGCTCAATAACCCGCTATTTGATAATAAAAAAAAGTTCTGCCAGGGTCCCTAATTTCCATTCAAAATAAAAAATATACTACTACTACCAATAACAATTTACTACTTAGTATTCTACAAATTTTTATGTTTGAATAATTATAAACTAAAAAAATCTCTAAACAAAAAACTTAAAACACAGAACTTTTATAAAAAAGGAAGCAAATAATAGGTATGTATTATCAATAAAATCAGCTTAACATGAAGTTATTAGGTACTTAATTGATTAATTTATTATTCTTAAGTATTACACAACAATCACTCACCGTGCGAATGTGTTTTAGTTAAGTTTGCAGATTATTTAGCAGCAAACACAACTCTGATGATGAGATCGCCTCATAAATTTTTGCTACGCACCGAGCACGTCCTCACTCGCTCACTGTTTTGGATGACTGAAGGGCCCCCCGCGAGTGACGCAATATACATACTGTCGCAGTTCAAAGGCGCCGGCGCCGAAAATGCGTTGTTTTAACTTACATACACCAAAATATTCGTACAAAATTATAACCGTTTTAATTAACATAGCTCTCATAATTTCATAATGGGAAAAATGTTTCAACTTCCACTAATCACAGACTTTGTTTGTCGGATGCGACATAGTTTAAATAAATCAGATATGAAAAAACAGTTTAACCGACATACAAGACAATATGGATTGAAAATTAAAATGTTTTAAACGCCTATCTTTGTTAAAATCAGATGCAGCGTAAATGTTTTAAGCGACATCGACTATTGATTGCAAATGCAGGCTAAATGCTTTAAGCGACATTCCTGTATGTTTTTGAGTTCAGGCGAAACGCTTTAACCATTGTCACTTATGAAATGTAAAGACAGGAAAAATGATTCAAATGTCTCATGTTGTCAAATATAGTGACAAGAAAAAAAACTTAAATGCAAATTTGTAAAAAAAATTCTGTATGAAGTCCATTATGTCTGGAAATAGACAAAAATTATGTCGCATCAAACAAAGCGAATTCCAACTGGCCCCAAATTTTCCATTGTATCAAGCGCCATACAAGGGCTCAGATCGCCACGAAATCGAGCTCAAAAGACGCAGAAAAATCTGCTGATTCCCAATATGTATATAACTCAATATCGGCCAGGATGTCGCTTAAAACAAATAGCCCGGAACCCGTCGATATGATATCAATATCATTTTAATAAGAATTAACACTACTTGACAAAAAAATGGATATCGATAGCGACTCCAACTGCTTTCCATGTTCTAGCGTCGACGACCGTCTGAGCTATTCCATGTAATAAGAATGTAAGTACTATAGAGAACGCCTGCTCTCTATTCATCTTTATAGGAGCTTAATGAAAGCTATGGGTACGTTATATCACTTTATTTATAGAACTTTACTACTTTGATACAGTTTATTTTTAATTGGAACGACCTGCCCTGCACTAGAGCCTAGCCATATACCAAAGAGCATGTAATCACTACGTTTACCATATACAAAGGTATCTACTTTGTGAGCCTAGCATCGAATACGTCAAATCAGATCTTTTTAACCGACTTCTAAATCAAAAAGGAGGAGGTTCTCTATTCGTCTGTATGTATGTTTTTTTTTGTGTATGTCCACCGATTTATTCTAGTAGCTAGCAGTATCAGAAGACGTATTAGGTGATAAATATTGAGTGGTAACGTTATCTTCAGAAATTTTCCGCGCAATTTTAAATTATTCCAATAACAGTGATGTGCTATATTTGGTGATATTTGAGAATAACTACAGAAGAACCAAAACAGTGAGTACATTGAAAATCATATGGAAACAGGATTATTATCTTCCACAGAAAAAGTGCTTAAAAATCACTCTATTCTACATTATTACCAATAATATAACCAATAAGTAAATATCGAACTGTCATTGTTCAAATATTACCATTACTGCCATCTAGTGCCGAGTAGCAACATTGAGATAAAAGTAAATAATAAAGCATCGTTCGGTATTTATGCAAAGATAAGCATCAATATTTGATAGTAAGCACACTCATTGCTAGAGGGTGATTGAACAATATTAGGGTGATTGAACAATATTAGGTGAATTATTATAGTAATGGAAAATGTAACACTGCGCAAACCATTGGTAAGATCCAGATCAGAATTTGATTTGTCAACAATTGCCAACAATGTTCTAAATTCTACAATTTTGGACTCCACTATGCAGAGTATACAGAGCGAAATTCACTGTGAAACATCTTCATACGAAGGCTATTGTCAAGAAATTTTAACATTAAAGCAAAGACTCGAAAATTCTGAACAAGAAATTGATAATTTAAATTTAGAAAATTGTAGCCTAAAGCGTGTGATAGAAGAACAGAAACGTCAAATAGAAGTATTAAAAAAAATTACTACGGAGATAGGTCAAAAAAATACGAGTAATACGCCGACGACGTCTAAAAGAATTATGCATATCAATAGAAACACACCCAGAGCATCGCCTTTAAAATACGATAGGTCAATATTATATAATTCACCAACTGCAGCGAAATGCTTAAAAAGTACTGATCTAGAATTAATTGATAAAGTTACTCATCATCCAATGAATAGTGTACAAGCTATGCCAACAGATGGCAGCACCAGTATAATAGATTCGCCTCAAAACTTATTTTCCACACAAGCAACAGATACTTTTAAAGTGCAGACCTTGAGTGATACAAGCCCAACTAATCATGAAAAAAGTAAAAATACTAAGGTGCACAGCAACCAGCAATCGGGGAAAATTTATATTCTGGGGGATCAACATTGCATTGGATTAGCATCGAAGCTCGCATACTCCAGATATAATAATAAATTTGGGACTTATTCGATACATTCCGTCACCAAGCCATTCGCTAGCATCGAAGAAATAGTAAAGGGAGGCAAAGAAATCGAAGACTCATCACGAAATTTTTTGGTACTATCCACAGGTGCAAATGATACTAACCCAACAAAAATATTTGTGGAAATCGCATCATTTCTGAAACAGTTTCAATTTATTAATATTATTTTACTTGGTGTTAAAAATAATATATACTTAAATACCATTAAATTAAATATTAATTTGGAGAATATTTGCAGGACATTACATAATTGTAATTTTATAAACTTAAATAAACATAACTTACGATATAATACAAATCTCTCAGTATTTACAATTTGCGAAAAGATAAACATTGTGATTGATGCGTTCAATTATTCTTGTAAATACCTTTCATCTAGGGGCATTAGAGAGATATTAAAAGCAAATAGGCAGCAGAAAAATTTAACCCCGAAAAAGGGTACTATTCCCTACTACTTCCGTAACCTGAAACAAAAAGACAGTGTAGCCGTAAATCAGACATCACCTACTGAGAAAGTAGATGGTATTTTTTTTTTCGAAGCTCAAGGTAGTTTAAAAAGTAACCAAATACAAAATCTTTGTAACTATATTTTGTTACACCAAAATATAGCTGGAGTTATTAGTAAAAGCGAGATTTTAGAATTAACAATTAATGAACTCGCGGATAAAATTGGTCGTATAGACTTAATTTGTCTGACTGAAACCTTCGTGAAACAGGGATCAGAATGCAACATAAGACTTACAAATTATAAGCTGCTTAGTCAATTCTCTAGGAAACACGAAAGACGGGGGGGATCATGTATAATTATGAGACGTGACTTAGAGTTTGATTACACACAAGTGCCAATTACACTACAACTAGCCAGCCCATACACATTTGAATGTTGTGGTGTCGAAATAAAAAACCTTAACGCTATACTTGTTTGCATATATAGGATACCAAAAGCAGACCTAAACATATTTTTTTTAAAATGACGATCCTGTTGAGAACTATAACTCGTGACAATAAAAAAACAATTATAATTTGTGGCGATTGGAATATTAATATTTTGAAGGACAATTGGCAATCTAAGGAACTCAAATCTATTTTAGCGAACTTTAATTTATCTACTCATATAAACTTACCTACTAGGAAAAATGCTTGCTTAGATCAAATTGCTACAAATATGGACCTATCAAAAGTAAAAGCTGGTATTCACCATTTAGGTTTATCAGACCATGAAACTGGCCAGTCCATATCCTTCCAAACTACACCAAAAACCTTAGAACATAATAATAAACCAAGGAAGCACTGGTTTGAAAAACAACGTGACTTCGGTAAAGATAACATTGATAAATTTTGTTATTACTTGTCATGTCTGTCATTTAGTGAAGTATATGAGGAATATGACTCTGAAAAATCTTTTAACATATTTCACGACCTCATCAAATTGTTTTATGACCTATGCTTCCCTGTTAAATGGGTTAAAAAGGGAAAAAAGCGATAAAAAATAAATGGATATCTAAAGGTCTAAAAAAAAAGTTGTATTAAAAAAAGATTGTTGTATCTCAAATATCTTAATGAGCCTGCTAACAAGCATTACAATAAAAAACAATATGTGACATACAATAAAATTCTAAAAAAATGCATTTATAAATCACAGCAGCTTAATAATTCAAAATTTATTAAAAATTCTAAAAATAAATGTAAAGCGTCTTGGACCGTTATAAAAAATAATATTGACATAAACAGTGACTCAAAAGACATAAATGAAATAAAGCTAAATGACCAAAAGTTTGACAAAGTTAATGACATTGTGAATATATTTAATGATTATTTTATTGATATAACTGGACAACATAAATTGAATGATACTAAATGCGATCAGCGTAAACCACAAAGTAAACAAATACTAAACACTATGTTCATTACACCCCTATGTGAATCAGACATTATTCAAATTATTAAGTCCCTTGCAGACACAAATTCAACGGGTTACGATGAATTAAGTACTAAAATAATAAAAAAATGTGCTAAAACTATTGCAGGTCCATTGTGTCATCTGATAAATAGGTCATTTGAGCAAGGGGTATTTCCAACTAGACTTAAAACATCTATTGTTAAACCCCTCTTTAAAAAGGGCGATCCAACAGATATGGGCAACTACCGGCCTATCACACTTATACCTATTCTGTCCAAAGTCTTTGAAAAGGCAATGTACATAAGAATTCTCAGTTTCATTAAGCTGAACGACGTAATCACGCCAAGACAATTTGGATTCAGAAAGCATAGCTCTACGACTTTAGCTTGTTTCACATTAATTAAGGAAATAACAGAAGCTATTAACAATGGATTTTCCGTATTAGGGCTATTCTTAGATATGAGCAAAGCGTTTAATTTTGTAGGTCACAAATGCTTGCTCGAAAAATTACAAAAATATGGTCTTAGGGGCAAAGTTAATAATTGGCTTGAGTCCTACCTTCGAGATAGAGAGCAATTTGTCGAAATTCCAGCGATAGTAGATAACAGGAAGAAAGCTGTTAGATCCGCGCCAAAAGTAAACAAAACTGGCGTCCCACAAGGGAGTGTACTAGGACCTCTACTTTTTTTACTTTATGTAAATGACTTGCCAGAATCGCTAGACCATGACTGTATCTTGTTCGCTGATGATACTTCGCTACTAATAAAATGTAAAGATAAAGACAGATTAGAAGATGAATGCAATAAGGAATTAAAGTCTGTGGTTGAGTGGTTGGGAGCCAATCACTTACAAGTAAATATAGATAAAAGTAGTGTCGTACATTTTCAAACCTATAACAGCGCTAAAAAGACACTCAACATTAGCTATAAAAATTCACGGGTACTTCAAAAAGACGTTACTAATTTCTTAGGTATTACGATAGACAAGAACCTCAACTGGAAAGAGCATATTAATAAAACCTGTACTAAGCTTGACAAATTCGTGTTTGTACTTAGGCGTCTAAGAGTAGTCGCAAACCGAGAAACCACTTTGGCAGCATATCACGGATATGTGTCGTCGGTTTTGCGCTATGGTCTCATTATTTGGGGGAACTCGGTAGACGTTGATAGGGCATTTAAAACACAAAAAAAGTGTGTTAGGGCAATCTGCGGAGCTGACTTTCTCGACCATTGCAAGCCACTATTCAAACAATTAAGGATTCTACCGCTACCCTGTCTTTATATATTAGAAATCTGCATGTTTGTAAAAAATAATTTACACCTCTTTCCCCTACATGACACGGTATATAAAAAAACTAACACGAGACATAAGTATAAGCATAAATTGCAGATCCCATCTCAGAAATTGAAAATGTTCGGAAATAGTACGTTTTGCAATGCGATTAGGATCTATAATATGTTGCCAGTTGAAATAAAAGAATTGCCTACTAACAAATTCAAATGTAAATTGTTTAACATACTTTTGGATAAATGTTATTATTCAGTTGGCGAATTCCTAGGGCATTAACTGTAATTTTTACATTTATAATTTTTAATTGAATTGACATTGTACTGGCAGGCAATTATTGTGACATTTAAGATTTGACATTCTATTCTACTTCATTTGACATTCCTAAAGTTTGACATTATATAGCATTATAACATTAAATATTGAATTAAAGTTTCTTAAATTAATGACTTTGGATAAAGACTTACTTGTGATATGGTCAATGAAGGAATGGTTATGTTAATTAATGTTTAGAAAATTTACTTTATTTTAATGTTTAAAATTTAATAATTTCCACGCCGAACGAAGGCAGAATATGCCGATCCTATATTATTTGTCATCTTAATCTACTACCATATTCTTGGAAATAAAGATATTCTATTCTATTCTATTCTATTCTATTCGATTACTCGAAGACGGCTGAACCGATTGAAATGGTTCAAACGTTATTACATCAGGTTGGTTTCCAAGTTGGTCCCATTTTTTGAAATTTTGAAATCGGTTCAGTAGTTTTCAGGAAATCTTGAAAATACTGTCGTTTTCGTTACCACTTTATGTGAATTTAATACGTATCTTTAGGCATAACTCCTTTGTTTATAAACCGATTTAGATGATTCTTGTTTTGATAAAAAGGGGATACCACAAGGTATTTTAACCGCTTCGAAAAAGGAGGTTTTCAGTTTGATCACATACCTATTTACCAGAAAACACGTAAATTGCCTGCACGATGCACTAAAAAGAGTGAAATAAAAATTATTTTTATAAAAAATAAAACCGCCTTCAAAAAAACCACATCAAATAAGTAAGAAATAATTCCTCACCAAATAAATGACGTAAGTAGGGCAGGCGTACCGGTTTTGGCCACTTTAAGGATTTTTTCACTTTTAACCGCTTAGTGCTTAATGATCTTAAGTATTTAAGAGAAAATTTATAATGTAGAGTTATAGATAATTTATCGACCTTTAAGAGTACAATCTACAAAGTAAAAAAAAAAACAATAGTTTTTTTTATTTAGAACAAATTCTGCGGAGGGGGCCAAATACACCGTTTGCATTGGTCTTGGCCACTTTCATAAAATTACTATATTTATAAGTTGAGTTTATGCTTAATTGATGTCTTATTAGAGTTCTGGACTAAAACACTACATGAAATAGTATTTCAATCACAGCTAGCTCCTTACTACAATTTTATAAGTATACCTTTATCACTTGATTAAAATAAAATTAGCGGAATGAGGCTAGTGTAGGCCAGTGCCTACACTAGCCTCAATCCGCTAATTTTCTAGTACGTTAGCTAACAAAAGTGAGTTGTGAGTCTTTTAAAATAAATGAACTTTATGATAGGTTGGAAACTTTCTACTAATGCCAAAGTGGCCAAAGGTGGCACAATGCTAAAATTTCTAGCCCCACTTTTGGCCACTTATTGTTTAAAAACAGTGAAAAAACAACACTTAATTCATCTAGAAGAAACATATTCCAATATGATATAAAATATTAAATAACCATAAAATAGTTTTATTGTAGAAAAAAAATGACTTTACAAAACCTTTACCCTTAATATTTTGCTTAAGAATTTTACAAAATGTTAACTTTGAAACATAACACGTGTTTATTTCTAAAATATCGTACTACATAAAAAAAGCTAAGTGCTGTAATTATTAACTAAATGTCCAATCTTTTATTCGCCATTAATAAATATAAGCAATAATTACTTAATTCCTATGTATATAACTTTAAAGTGAAAAGTGACCAAAACCGGTACAGTGGCCAAAACCGGTACGCCTGCCCTACTTTGAAGTCGGGGGGGTTTTAACAAAAACAACAAAAAATTGTTCATGTTTCACGCCCGACTTCAAAGTACTTACATTATTTATTTGGTGAGGAATTATTTCTTACTTTTCTGATGTGGTTTGTTTGAAGGCGGTTTTATTTTTTTGTAAAAATATTTTTTTTTATAAATAATTTTTTCCAATGACTGATTTGAACATTACACTATACCAAAGAGTTACGATCTACCTAAAAAGTGCCACAGCCTACAATGTTATCTCTCGGCTGCGCACAGTATACAACCTTACAGTACCACTGGGGCGTCCGAATATAAAACCAATCACTGTGGCTTAGGGTCGAATATCAAATGTGGTGACGGCATTATGCGGAATTAACATAATTATACAACATAAGTATCTATAACTACTAATGACAGCGCTGCTGTTGGAATCACTTTTTCCTACGCATTTAGGATGGAATTGTGTATCTAGGGTTTATATGCTCGAAGGTATAGTCAATAAATGTTTCTCTTTCTCTTTCTCTATACAAGTCAAGATCTTTCCGCCACCGACATGTAGCAGTGGGGATCCATTTAGTGGAGGATTTTGCCCAGTAATCTTCCGATATGCGGCATGTGTGCCGGCCGGCCCAGTTGTACTTCAGTATTGTTGCTTTTTGTGAGACCTCGTCTTCGGCAATAAGAGTTCTGGAGCACAGTATCGTGTTTCTTATGCGGTCGGCTAACTTAATGCCCAGCAAACTGCACTCTATACCCCTTTGACACACCTCGAGGGGCAGATCTTTGTTTTTTGGTCAAAGACCAAGTTTGAGCGCCTGTGTGTGCACATGTCCACGAGTTCACGTTTTAAGGAAATTGGTGCGTTGCCTTCATTATGATGTTTAAAAAACTAATAGCTCTTCTAAGCGCTTTCAAAATTTTGCGGTTGATGCTGTTCGTCATTAACTTAAGTCAATAACATCTATATCACCTTTGCACTATTTTTATTATATGTATACTTTATTCTTCAGCAACATAACATAAGGAAAAAAGGGAAAAGCGAATTAAGTAGGTACAAACAAAAAAATACACAGCAACAAAGAAGGCTTTAATAACCATTAAACTTTCCTATAATATAAAGCTAGTACTTGTCTATTAATATAATTACACAATCTTAGTTAATTATCTTATCTGAATAAAACATGCCACTTCTCAAAGGATAACTTATGGTAGTTTGTAAAAACAATATTTTAAGTTTCATACTCAAGACTTTGAAAGCGCAGTCTACTAATGCAATTTACCCACACTGACTTTAAAATTCAGACCGAAGTCTCTTTGACTATAATATTAGCATGCAGACAGTGACACACGTTCCTCTAACTAAAAATTAACATTCTACCTGAATTAATCACAGTATAAAGCTCTGGGCAAACAGACGGGACCAAGCGTCTACGAAACGGGAACGTCACCTGCGCAATCATGGTGGCAATCATAGCGCATTCTGTGATTGTCTATCATGGCCTATGGTGTAGAGGCGCTAACGTTTGACGATCTGCCTGGCCATCTTTGGGCAAACCAATTCTGAGATTGCACTGACAACACAGCATAATATCTTTAAAAATGGTAATAAGACGCTTCGATGGCCGCTGCTACGGCACGTGCGCTTCGTTCGCTCGCGTCATGTTTTTTTTGTCACAGTTCTAACCTAGCATAAGCAAATATTACCTCTTTGTGTACCTCCTTAGCTCCACTCCTATCTTTTTTCTCTATTCGTTGCTTATATTATCGATGTTGTTTACTTAGTCGCTACCTTTCTCAACGCAACAAGCGCCACAAACGTCTCCGAATATATTTTAATTAATTGTGAATTGTATTTTGATTGTAATTTGTCTATTTTAATTTTTTTTTTCATACAGACAACTTTAATTAAAATAGATTATCTGTTCCTTTGTGTGTTTTTCAATTAAATTATTATTATTGTTTGTTACTCAATGTTATTTTTTTGGTGTATTATTTTGTAATTCACTGGTTTTGATGTTTACTAAACATGTTTATAGTACATTCTTCCTGGACTGGAGCTACAACATATCGTGTAGGTATGCCTCTGTATTCACCTAATTTATGCTGCCTCTTACTGTATCTCTGTTTATGTACTTAAAAATAAAAAAAAGGAAAAAAAGAATGGAACTATATAACGAGATCTCGATCTGCCCAGCCAAGTCTTGATGTGGCCAAGTAACTAAGCCAAGTTGAAAAAAAAAACATTAAAAAACGGATTTTAATGTTTAAAGCATCATTAGAAACATTATGTCGTCCCTTATAACATTGGATATAATTATGTTCTTTTTTAACCTTTAACTGGTGACCTGGAGTTAGTAGTGCGTATTTGGTGACACGACGTATACGAGACGTCAATGAAAAAAAAGGGTAAACAAAAAAGTGATTAACAGACAATTAATTTTAAGTCAACCATTTAATAATACATATATTAATATAAATAATAATTAAATATGAATCAAAACAAACAACAGGTTTTTTCATAAAAACAATTTTTAATATGTATGGAACTTTTCTTTAAAAAAATAGGAACAAACTTAAAATGGGCCTTCTTGCACCGAAAAATATAATTTGAAACCCTCTTAACATTATTTTTAGATTATTTAGATACTAATCAACAAAACATAGTAGGTAAAGTTAGCCTTAGATACAATAATAAAAAAACTACAAACGTCAAACATCGCTTACTAAGAATGGCTTTCACATATTTGCTGATTAATTGATGATTGATTTGCTGATTGAATGATTAGACATCACATATTTGCTTACAGCAGTTTAAGCCCATAGGTGTATCACAGTAAGTACATGAGAACCTAGTACGTCATTTTATACAGCTAGGCCAAATGGTACAAGTTTTTTTAGTCCCAAGATGGTTTGGGGCATGGCAGAAGCTGGTTTACGTGGTAAGTCGTCAACATCAATTACTCTCTTTATAGCTCGTGGGAGTAGTTTCTCATTATAAACCCGGTAATATGATATATATTGTGTAATTGAGTCCTGGCCGATCTTGAAGGTGATTGCGAGAACCATTTGAATCTATTACGCCCCCAGCAAGCGACAAGCTGGTTGCTCCCACTGTCGTTTCGTTGCTGTTACTCTGTGGTGCTTTTCATGGACGGCCCACCACTGTTGCTTGTATCCCCTGTAGCTTGAGGACTATTTCGGGTGATCTACCTTAGTTCCTCAGGACGCTGTTCTTCAACAGCCGTGCTGTTGTTTTCGTCTCCAGATTGCTCAGATTTGCTATCATGCTCAATTTCTAAAACGAATTCAGGGTCGTCTAAATCGTCATCAAAAATGCTGCACCCGACGTCACTCTTTCCTAACAACTCTTGTGATATATCACGCTGCCTAACAACCCTTCTTCTTTTAGCAGAGCTGGGTTGTTCATCGTCAGACATTCTATAAAAAAATACAACACATTACTACCGCTGTGACATTTCTCAGACACTATGAACTTGTGTACAGTAACAGTGAGGTGACGTACTACAGACACATGGGTAAAATATACATTAGTACTGACCTGACGTCTGTGAGACGGCGAGAGCTCCACACAGGTAACACGAGAGTCGTTGCGCGGGTGCGACTACTACTGAGTGAAGGTGCGAGGTGAATGCGGAAGGTACCGAGGTGGGTGGGAGGAAGCGGCAAAACGGCGAAGAGAAATATCAAAAAAACGAAACGCGGTGTCTGAGAGACGGGCAGGTCACCAGTTAAAGGTTAAATATTCAATAATGGCAGACGTGTAGGCCCATAAAAAAAAATGTTTTTTTTCTTTAATTATTGCAATGTGGGTATCAAATGAAAGGCCTTGAAATGTAAATTTCAGAAATATATAATTTATGTACCTACATACTTACTTACAGGAATAAAATAAAAATAAATAATTAAAAAATTAAAAAAACATACTGTTAAAATCGAACTGAAAATTAAATAAACACATTACACTTCTGCTTTTGGGTAGTCGTGCAAAGCAAGCTGCTTTTTACCACACTTTTATTAGCTTCACTTGTAACTAAGTCACAATGTAAGAAAATCTTGGAATTCAATTTTAACCTACTTCTAATTGTCGTATTGATTTGAAACTTTGCAAGTCTATATGAATCCGATGACAATACAATAATTTACTACCATCGAGCTGATGTGATAATGGAATCAAGAGGTGGACAATAGAACTCTTCAATGGCTACTAGGAAACCCCTCGAGTTTAGGCTCATGTGTTTTATTCTGATGACACCTATTCGTTACACTTGATGGTGAGGGTCTGATGATGGAGCAGGGAGGAAGCCAGTGGCACTTCTTAATGACCACTAGGACACCCCTCGAGTTTGGGCTCCGTTGTTTCGTTCTGATGAGACTTATTCGCTACACTTGGTGGTGAGGGTTTGATGATGGAGCAGGAAGGAAACCAGTGGCACTCCTTAATGACCAATAGGAAACACCTCGAGTTCTGGCTCATTTGTTTCGTTCTGATGAGACCTATTCGCTACACTTGGTGGTGAGGGTCTGATGATGAAGCAGGAAGGAAGCCAGTGACACTCCCTAATGGTCAATAGGAAACCCCTCGAGTTTGGGCTCATTTGTTTCGTTTTGGTAAGACCTTTTCGTTACACTTGGTGGTACACTTCATAATCACTACTAGGAAGTAAGGATTTTTCTTGCGCATCCGGTAACTAATAGACTCCACTTGAATTTGTAAAACTAAATACATACAATCACGCCTTTAAGTTATAATGTTTTCAACACACTTGCTCATAAAGTGAGCCTTATTACATCGATCTTAGGGCCATAAACCGAACTATAACCCACGCGTGCATAATAATATTACAGTACTAGTTGCGTAATAGAATTATCCCTACAAAGTTAAGTAAGTACCTAACTGCAAATTATATGCGAGTAAACAGAGACTTTTCAATTTAACCGGGTAATACAGTATCCCTACAAAGTTAAGTTAGTACCTAACTGCAAGTTATATGCGAGTCAACAGAGCATTTTCAATTTCAGCGGGTAATAGATACAGTTCTTTTTTTGTAACAACAAAGAGGTTTTATACGGCTGACAATCCATTTACGTTTTTAGAATAAATAAATGTGTCCCTAATTAAGACAAAAAACATAATTAAGTAGGTATATTATTATCAAATTATTAATAATTCACAATAATTTGTTATAAAACATTTGCATTTTATCACTATTATTATACTTAATTATTTTGTAGTAGGCTGTATGGCTGTATGTAATCAATCAACTCACATTTGGCGCGTGCAAAAAAAAAAAAATTGCGCGCTTTTTCCCTTAGTTAATATTAGGATAATATGTATGCAATAAATGTTTGTTTTTCCTCGCAAGTGTGTTGAAAAAGTGCGTATGAAACTCGTGAGCAACTTACTCACTAGACACTCGGCTGATTTACGCCCTTGCCTGCGGCTCGGGGTGCAACCCACAGCCTCGTGTATAATGAGCAACCTAAGCTCACTTGTATCATAATATACTATTACGGGGTGAGACATGAATGGATTGTGAAATCCATTACCATCCGCCGTTTATTGAACTAAAAATTAAAAAATAAATATGTAGTTTAAAAAACTAAAAAAACACACTTTTATAGGAACAGACTAAAAAGTACAAAATAACCGCCTATTCAGTAACTGAAATTAAAAAGCGTGGTGCGCCCTTTGCAAAGCATGCATTTCAAGTAGTTAATATTGACAGCGCGCACCACGCTTTTTAATTTCAGTTACTGAATAGGCGGTTATTTTGTACTTTTTAGTCTGTTCCTATAAAAGTGTGTTTTTTTAGTTTTTTAAACTACATATTTTTACTTTTAGTTCGATTTTTGAAGTCACATTTTTTATATTTTTTTAAACACTTGTTGTGTTTTTTTAAATACATTATTTTAATTAATTAACAGTAATGAACTAAAAGTTGTAATTTACTTCATTTTCTTGACCGACTCAATGTGAAATGAAAATCACTTAAATAAACCTGCAGTATCAAACATTGAAGGATTTACAATGAATAAACTCACATTACCTACCGTGATCATAAAAATATGTTGTTACAAATCACCCTAAAATCTAAAAAATACCAAATTGTTTTCATAAAATCTGTCTATATTGGCGGTCATGTGGTCAGAAGCAAAATAAAAGTACTCATTCAATTTCTACTAAAAAAGAAAAGAAATGCAACTGGAAAACTCGCATCCAATTAATAGGCGCACTCAAAAGTTTATTTTGAAGATAACTTTTCCGTCCTTATTTGAGGCAAATAGAAACCTTACGTCGTTAGCTCCCGAAATATCGGTTTCGGTATTCGGTTTGGAAACTTAAGTCTTTCGATAGTTTGCGAACGGGAAATCCGTTGCCACTAATAAAACATGCTGTAGGTAATACTGTTAGGGTCTTTTGAGATTTAGGGTAAGTATCTGTTTACATTTATAAATTACTCATATTAGTCCAAAAACAGTAAGAAGATTCGGATAATTTTCACTTGTCTTCTAACGTCGCGATGGTTCAAATAGCAGCAAAAGCAGTTGCAAATTCAAGTTTCATCATCATCATCATCATCAGCCATTTAATGTCCCCACTGCTGGGGCACTGGCCTTCCTTATGGATGAATAAGGAGAATGAGCCATGACCCATCACGCGGGCTCAGTTTATTTAACTATAATACAATGAGAAGATACAATAAAAAAATCTAAATCATACCTTAACGAGTAAGCATGAAAAATAGAAACTTTGAAATTCAAACGGTTTTATTTTTATTCATCTGTTGGATTCAATCTCCAATATTTAAACCATCCATCGCAGTTTGCGAAGTCCCAAGCAGTTGGAATGCAAGTACCGGTAAATAGGTCATAACTCAAGCTATTGCTATGCATGATTACACCTGTGCTTGGAAACTTCCAACTGTGATACCAATTGCTCAAGTTCCGAGCAGCATATGAAGTTCATATCCATATCTAGAATCTCTTAGACCCAACTTTATTTGGTGCGGAGTTGCTTAAACTTATCTAAGCTCTTTGCTGAAGTAATATCGTGGTTTCAAACTATTCTATTTGTTGAGTTTAAAGTAGAATTGAAGGACTTCAATAATACAAATGCACTACTAACGTTAAAAATAAAATAAAATCCATACTAATGTTCTTAATGTGAAAGTGTGTTTGTTTGATTTTTTATCCATCTTTCATGTCAAAACGGATAACTAATCAACGTGATTTTTGGTATGGGGTTAGTTTGGGAGCTGGAGAGCGACATAGGCTAGGTACTTTTTATCCCGGATAAAGACATAAACAAATAAATTATCACGAAGCGCATCTAAACTCACCAAGGAAGTTTTATACACTGGCTGCCACAAACGTCACCTATTAAAAGTTATCTAAAGCGGCTAAAACGGTAGGGATTAAACAATACTCCTTGAAAGCGGAAATTTCAATCTTGTAGGTATAGCACGTCAGTTAGACCATTTTTCATTCAAAATAACCATTTTTAATTTACAATATTTTATAGCTTTTTGTAGGAATCTCGCCATTATTTTTTAAATAAACTACCCCTGAAATGTAGCGAACAAAACAAAAAAGAGTATTCGAATCGGTCTAGCCCTCTCTGAGTTTAAGCGAGACTAATATATAAAGATTTTAAATATATTTTGAAAAAAATTCAAATCTCGAAAAAAGCTACATTGCGTAAAGCCGCTTCGATGATAATGCGCAGAAATAACTGCTTTAGGGATAACAATGCTAAATTTGAACCAAACTTTAATTGCAACAAGCTTGCTCTAATAAACTACCACGAACCTGAACAAAAATATTTTTATACCTATTATATTTTTTAAATTAACCTAGTCATGGATAAAAGCATACTGATAAGCATATTTTTCGATAATAACCAAAGTAGAATAAGCAGATTTTACTTTCCAGGCAATAATCCAGACAAAACTGGGCCATATTATAAGCCGGGCGAGTTATGTTGCAATCTCAATGCAATAAACATTCAGAAGCAGCACGTGCTGGCGACGACTCGCCTTAACGCCTAGAAATATAGAAAATTAAACTCGAATATCTATAGGAACTTGGCTCTACTAAGTTTTGTACTAAGACCAATTCAGTATGATTAGGTTTTAATTTTTTTCTTGGAGTCAACCTCTTTTTTAATACCCACTTTTTTTGTATACCGTGGCCGCATCAAAAACTCAAAATCTCAAAGTTGATGTTTCAAAGTATCCATTTTTATGAATTATTTCACCCCCTTTTAGATTTAGTTTCCGGAATGCCCTCCGATCGGTATACCTAATATGTGAAATGTCACATACAGACCGAACTAGTTGTAGAATTTTTGTTTGAGAGATTGCGCTCTACATCTGAAGTCAAAGTCAGAGTCAAAGTCAAAGTCAGAGTCAAAGTCAAAGTCAAAGTCAAAGTCATAGTCAAAGTCCGAGTCAAAGTCAAAAACTCTTTAAATGAAATACTTTTGAATTGTCCAACATTCTGAGATCCGTGATCCATTTTAATTCTACACTTTTTTATGTTATCTCTTTGCTCTTCCAATTATAAAACTTGTTGTGCAAAAACGAGTCGTATCCAGCCTGTTATTTCTTTGGATGTAATATTTTGAACCTGGTAAGCTTGTGTGCATGCTAGCCATGTTTAACGAGTGTTGTAGTTTGACTGCGCAATCTTTAAAATAATGTTTTCCGTTAGAAAAAATATTTATTATTAAATTCTAATAGCACATTCACCCTCGGCAATGTACCCAAAACTAGAATAAAAGAAAATTAAAAAAAGCAATGTCAATTGCAAAAAGTTTTAAAAAGATAAAGGTTTTTTTTTAACTCTAGATTTAAATTAAGAACTTTTTCTAAACAGTCAAAACCGGTCGTATCAAGACTTAATTCTGGCTTTTTGGTTGCGATACTTAGGACATCTTTGAAAGCTTGCATGCTAGCTAGGTATATAACTGTGAGGTCCGTGTACCAGTCGACATAATAAGCAACAAATGCGCGGGCCATTTCTCGCGTGCGGTGATATTGCGAGCTATATTATTAAGTAGGTATCTCAAATGTAGAGTAATGGGACGACGATCCGCTAAAATTTTTATGCTATACATACTCGTACCTATATGAAAACTCTTTGGTTTTCAATATACACGATTTTTATTTCTAGAACGAAAGGCGTTCAGATGCAGCCTGTAATGTCTCTTTGGGTTTTCATATTTGGGAATTTTCTGAAAGCTTGTGTGCATAGCAGCCAAGATGCACTGTGAGGTCCGTGCACCAGTCGACACAGAATGCAACAAATGCGCGGGCCATTTCTCACGTGCGGTGATATTGCGAGCTATAAGCCCGAATTCTTGAACGCAAATCATCTTTGGGGGCGTCTCAAACATCATGGCATCTCTTTCATACGTTTGACATTAAAAGTGACAGGGCGATGTGTGAGACGCTCCCAAAGATAAGTAGCGTACGAGTATTCGGGCAATAGGTAGTATGCAATTAGTGTCCGACCGAAGGTCTATTTTTGGCCGAAGCCGAAGCCGAAGCCGATTAATCGGCAATCCCACAACCTTCGGCCGAAGCCGAAGCCGAAGCCGAAGGTTTATAAGCTCTTAGTAATTTTGTTCAATATTGTCTACAAGCTACAATTAATGTTAAAGATTATTTCGAAACTTCAATATTGAAGGTTTATATTGACTGTCTCATATGGAAGTGGATTCAAAGATGATTAAAAAGAGTTTGTTCAATGTGTTCGTTCAATCCCGACGGTTGCTCGGACCTTCGGCGTAACCTTCGGCTTCGGCCGGGTTTTGGGCCGAAGCCGAAGGTTTCGCCGAAGATGGTTTTTTTGGCCGAAGGTGGCCGAAGCCGAAGCCGAAGCCGAAGCTTCGGTCGGACACTATATGCAATGTATGATTGCGCAAATTGAATGAGGAATTAAAACATGTTTACGGTTCCACTCAGGTACAAACAACGTTTGAAGGTATATTCACGTTAGATAATAGATATAGAAAGTCCTAAAACCACTTTTTCAAACTATACACCTACTTTACTTTTTAAATTTTCATTATATATAATAGGTATACAGATTAACTTAAGATTTAATTTATTTTAGATTAAGTTATCTCCAGGAATAGCGATATAAGCGGGTTCCACGTGAACTAATCTATAAATTTATTGAAACTTTTTTGAAGTAAAATCAGTACACAACCCACGTAAAACTCTCATGAGGTAGGTAATACATAAATTGAAATAATTATTATAGAAACAAGTTTATTTCACAAAAAACCACATTTTACAAAGAGCTTTTTATGCGGAGGCGGCCTCATCTCAACTTACTCGTATGTGTTGAAAAATACGCGACTGAAGTTAAAAAACGTTCTTAACTGGTGGTAGGTAAAAAAATGTTTTAAGATTCATAAGCATTAATGTTTTTTTTATCCACAACGGGATTGCACTTAGCCTTTATCAAACCTGATGATAAGTGGTGGTAAGGCTGAAGGTGGAAGCACACTACTCCCGGAATCCTCAATCACTGAGGAACTGGATGTCTTATCACTAACTGCCGGAACACAATAATGCTGAACACATCATTGTTATAGCGCCAGACTTAGATAAGATGGTGCGGCTGAGCTAGCCAGGCGGACTAAGAAGAAGTCCTACCACCAACGAAACCAAATACAATATGTAACCCCACTGGAAATCAAACCCGGGACTTCTGGGTCTGAAATCGGTGGTATGAACCACTAGACCACAGAGGCGGGTAAAATCTATGTAGGTAGGTAAATAAAAAAATGACTGAATTGAAGTTCGGCGTATTGCTAGGTATATGACTTTCTGACATATCACCATCAGCTATTTAGTGTCCCCAATGTTGGACCACTTGCTTTCCTTATAGATGGATAAGGAGAATGGGCCATGACCGACGTGGTCCCAAAGCGGGTTGGTGGGTATTAGCGACTGCAAATGCAGCCGGGACCAACGGCTAGGTGAATTCCGAAGCACTCTTGTCTCCACACTAAGACAACAATAATGACAATAGTTTGTACGAAAGTGTCCACATTTAGCAATGCGACAGCCGAAAAACTTTACATACAAACTAATAGACTTGATTTGAGAGACAAACTAGTTGTGGACACAAAGTGAAACAATAAAAAATTTATACACATCATTATTTACAAGGTAAATACATCTCTTTGTTATCTCATTGCAAGTTGAAGAGGAAAAAGACAAAACGCAAATAATATAATGAGCAAACGTTAGCTTTAGTACTGAACAGATTCTTTTCATGCCAAATGAGATGTTGTTTATCTTAATATAAATGTTTTTGAGTCTTTGAGCAAGTAAATAAAAAACGTAAAGTTACGTAAGTAAATAAAAAATCGAGAGCATTCGCCCGGATGGTAAAAAGTCGTAGGTTCGAGTCCCAACGGAGCTAGTTGTGAGACGGGTCGATTTATTTTAATACTTTATTTTCAATATTTTCAATGATATGAATTGCATCGTAAATGCCAAATCAAACACAAACTATTTCTGAGTGGATTTAAAAAAATAACACCTAGGCAAATATTTTGCCAATAATCGCGATACTATCAAATCATTGAGAATCCTATTTTTTTAGTGAACAAGAAAACTATTTCCACAATAACTTAACATTCTTGCATGCAACATCCCATCTCCTTAATAACTAACCTAACCCAAGTATGTGTGAAGTATTAAAATAGTTACATATTTATTATGTTCCCAACTATTTAATAATTGCACAGACTTCGCTTTAAATAGTTGTGAACTTTTCGATTGACCCTTGTTCGATAACTCTTGATCCTTCAAGATTAAATAGTTATTAATTAGTTCTTGAGGGTTACAACAACAATTGTGTGCAGAAAAGCCCAAAAATATACTGAAAAGCAAAAATAACTAGTCACTAACATCGATATTTTATAATTATCATTATCATCAGCCAATTAATTCATCACTTCTGGGGCACAGGCCTTTCTTATGGATAAGGAGAATAGGCCATGACCCACTACGCGGGTCCAACGCGAATTGGTGGGTATTGATGCAGCCGGGACCAACGGAGGAGCACGAGTTAATAACTTTTGGTCACCCATCCCGTGACCGACCATTGCGAAAGTTGCTTACTTCAAGGATCGCAGGTCACGCGCGCTAAGGTGCATAAAGCCAAGCAGATTAAATTACCACAAACTACCTCAGTTGAAACGGTTTTTCTCAAAAACTATTGAAGGGGTATTCGAGTTTTTAACCTAAGAAACATATACTTCTTTGAGCTACTATTAGTTGATTAGAAAAGATCCTGCTTTTAAAGTAATTGAGTAGTTCCTGTTGCTTCATAGTATCTAAATATAGCTGAGTTTAGCTACATTTAAGTCAGCGCTTTGAGTCATCTGGGACTGAATATAGCAATACTATTATATATTACCAAACCCAGTAAGTAGCTGAGAAATTATTTGCTGACTGAACGTGGTTCTCATTATGTGCAGTTCTGAAATATTACCACAGAATATAATAATAATATTACCAATACTCCAACCCCGCCTAATTTGTCATTAATCTTTTGCCATAAATTATAGACTGATGATAATATCGCTTGAGTACCGCACATTTGAATTTTAAAATGACGTAAGCATTAGTAAATAAATCTAAGTCAGAGCATTCGCCCAGACAGTGAACAGTCGTGGGTTCACATTCTCTTTTGTTTATCATAACACAAATGCTTTTTTAATTACCTAAAAATTCAATACTGCACTTGATTTAAATTAGGTATCATCACAGGATCTAAAAACTGAATCGTTATTAATTTAGAACAAGTTCTCAAACAAAAGGGTTTTCACAGGCAGACGGATGGACAGCAAGGTCATTCGACAGAGACCCACAGCTTGTGACCATAAATTATATTCACAGACAATTTGATAGTGTATTCCCGAAGTAATTACTCAGATAAAACTTTGTTATAGAGTCAAACTCATCGGCTAACTAAGCTGTCTGGGTTAACAATTAGCTTTTACCGAAAAGTTAGTCGATTTAACTCTGGTGGTCAGACACAAACTCTACAATAATACGTATAAGGACAAGTTAGAAGTAGTTGGCACAAATAAACTGTTTTCTAACAGCCTTAAGTGGGCTAACAGAACAGACAATACTAGACTTTGATTAATTAATACTTGCGAAGACAAACTTTAGCGCTGTGCGTATAATTTATGAAGTGGGTTAGATCTTCATTCAGGATAATGGTCATACGGATACGATCTCAATAGTATTATATGATCTGAGGATACGATACAATGCTAGAGTAGAGACACATCTATGCAGTGTTTTGACGCGTGTCGGAGCAGTGTCAGATCGCTCCGCATCAAACCACTCTGCATTAAGTCAGGAACACACTTTGTGGTGTGGCGCGACGCTAGAATGTCTGTTTTATACACTTTGTTGTAGTGACTTAGCTGTCAAAGTGCTATTTTTCTTATCATCTCAATGGCGGATACTAAACTGTTGCTACCGAATCGGACCGGACGACGACGTTCTGTGGGCAGGCCTCCTACAAGGTGGACCGACGATCTGGTCAAGGTCGCGGGAAGCCGCTAGATGCGGGCAGCGCAGGACCAATCGTTGTGGAGATCCTTGGGGGAGGCCTATGCCCAGCAGTGGGCGTCGTACGGCTGAAATGATGATGATGAAACTGTTGCAGCCCAGAACTTTGCTAGTTGTTGTCAAATATCTATTGAATTTTAGTTCCATAAAGGACCGAAAAATGCACTGCTTTGGATTTGATACAATATACCTAATACGATCACGATAACGATAGTTTTTATGCTAGGGGTACAGACCTAAACAACTTTTCATAAAAAACTGTTTGGAGTCTTTGCAAAACGTTAAACAATCCATACTTAATATTATACTCGTAAATGTAAAAGTGTCTCTCAAGTCAAAATGGAGCGACGTATCGACGTGATTTTTGGTATGGGGATATTTTGGAAGCTGGAAAGTGTCTTAGGCTACTTAAAATTTTGTATTGAAAATCGTTAAACTGTCGTTAGGTACGAACCTACTATACAAAACTGTCAATTCGTTCATGGCCGCTTACAAAGAGAATGTTTTTCTTCAGATAATCACTGACGTTTTAGCCGCTTTGGATCATCTACTTTATGTCTACTTTTAATAAGTGACATTCGTGGCTATAAAACTTAAGAATATAAAACTTCTTTGGTAAATATTGATGCAATTATTTATTTTTATCTGTCTTTACTTATTAAATGTTGGTGATTCGAAATTCACCGGGTCCGCTAGTTTTACTAATTATGTCGTAGATGACTTACGTTAAGTGTGACTGCAGAAATGTAGATTGAAGGTAAACAAAACTGTTAAAGCCATTTGCGTGTGAAATTTTCACCGATGACTATCTGTATCACCTAAATGTAGCACCTAACCTTTCGATATTACATTGACCTTAAATTTATCTAGTCACGCGAGGAATCTATTAGTACAGCAAATTCAAAGCATGAAATGAGGTTTATTTAAGCATTCGTCGTAACTGCTATTCGACTGAGGGTCTTACAAATCAGTGTTAATGAAGTATATTCATAAAAACATTGTAAATTGTAAATTATATTTGTTCAAAATTAGTTTACTGACGCAAGCGTGAAAATGTGGTAAATAAAGAGGCATAAATACAATAATTAACATAAATTCAAATATATTTTTTTTTACAAATGTCAAAAAACTTCTATTCATCTAAATGGATATATAGGTAAGAAATACAGAGAAAAGCCAATCATTGCTTGGTTATGACATTCCCACTTCTAACATTGAAAAATTAGCTTAAAATCAGTCCTATATTTTACTCGCCCCATATTCAGACAGCACAATTAACAAGTAAATAGGCCAACACACCAAAATGGGGGCCTATTTGAAGTTTGTAAAGCGGTTTTAAACATTCAGCATTACTGGGACAACGTCAACAAATTGGAACTGGACACGGATAAATCAAACCTGTATATGTGTCTAAACGCGGTGTTTGCAAACCGATGATGTTCTGTTTAATAATGCCGTAATAGAATGGTGTGTTTTTTATTAATTCGACGCTTCTCGTAACGACTCCGTAGCTCAGTGGTTAGAGCAGTCGCCCGGAAAGCGAAAGGTCGTGGGTTCGAGTCCCATCGAAGCTAGTTGTGAGACGGTTAGATTTTTTCTAAATACTTCATTTTCCATTTTTCAGTATTCATATGTTTGTCAGAACTTATTAATTTTAAGAACGATCTTACCTACTGAGAATTCCAGAGTAAAATTTTCTAATCTAGAGGTTAAACTTTTGTTTATATAATACTAGCGGCCGCCCGCGGTTTCACCCGCGTGGTTCCCGTTCCCGTGGGAATATCGGGATAAAAAGTACATATAAACCTTCCTCTTGAATCACTCTATCTATTAAAAAAAACGCATCAAAATCCGTTCCGTAGTTTCAAAGATTTAAGCATACAAAGGGACATAGGGACAGAGAAAGCGACTTTGTTTTATACTATGTAGTGAAAACCGCTACGTCTACATTGGTACGTCTATGAAACACAGTAAAATTATTTACTGAGTAAGTGCCACACCAAGTATGCTAAGATGCGTTGCTTTTGCCACAGAAACACATAGCATTAGGTAGTAAGTTTAAATTAGAAATGTGTGAGCTGAGCGAGCAAAGCAAGCGTACCGTTGCGTGGTAAGTAGAACACGCGCGTCTGCAAGAGCTAGAAACATAGATTAAGTAAAATTGCCAAGAAAATTAAATTTAATTAGATACTTAAAGAAAACAAATATTTTTATTTAATAACAAATGATAAAGATCGCACTAACTTAGTAATAAGCTTAATGGTTTTGTATAAAAAACATCATGCGAAAAGTCGCGAAACAACAGAACACGAGATAACGACGTTTTTGTTACAAAAAGAACAATAAGCCGAATGAAGTTACTATTCATAGTACGTTCTCGTAATTAAAGAACAAAGTCGTGCAATTCTAATTAAAGCCCCAGTCCAAACGTAACAAATAGTACGCAGAGCGCGAATTAAAATTATTAAGGCTCCGGGTATAAAGCGGATAAGCAAATATTTGCCGCGTTTGTAATTGTAAGTGATGACGTATATTTGCATGTTTAGCAAACGAACGCGCGATGAATGTAGACGATAAATTGTACCGCACTAATGCAGCTGTCACGACTACAATGAGAATACATTTCCATAGTTTGCAGCCGTGATTTGAGAATCAATGCTGAAAATTGCGACTTTTTTCCCTCACTGCTTTAATTTTAGCTTATGAATACTCTGTTATTCCATTAACATTATAGATGTAGGAGATGTTAAAACCAAAAATTAAAATACCGGATATGCTATTTCAGGAAAATTAGTATTTCAGGGAGTGGGAAGGTTCCCTAAATTTTGGTAGGAATCTGCTGATACTCATTTCTAGTGCCAAGATAAAATTATAAACAAAGTTTAGTTGATGTACATATTTTGCCGCCAAACGTTCATATTTAGTCTTATACCTGTAGTAACGCTATAATATTAATGACGTCGCATTGTCAGTAACGGTATCCCACGTCATTTTGTTAAAAAGCCTGGACCGGGGCCTTACCGCAATCTGTCAAATAATCCTACTAATATCCTACTTCCTACTAATCGTACTATAGTATTATAAATGTGAAAGTTTAGATGTTTGGATGTTTGTTACTCAATCACACCAAACGGCTGAACGGATTAAGCTGAATTTTGGGACATAGATAATTTGTAGCCTGGAGAGGACCATAGGCTACTTTTTATCCTGGAAAATATCACATTCCCGCGGGATATCGTCGTGTAGTTCACGCGGGCGAGGCCGCGGGCGGAAAGCTAGTATTATAAATGTGAAAGTTTAGATGTTTGGATGTTTAGATGTTTGGATGTTTAGATGTGTGGATGTTTGGATGTTTGGATGTTTAGATGTTTGGATGTTTGTTACTCAATTACGCCATAACGGCTAAATGGATTTGGCTGAAATTTAGGACATAGATACTTTGTAGCCTGGAGAGAAACATAGTTTACTATTTACCCCGGAAAAACATCACATTCCCGCGGGATAAAGTCGTGTAGTCCACGCGGGCAAAGCCGCGGGTGGAAAGCTAATTTTATTATACAATTATTTGCCAGAACGGTAATTTTGATTGTAGGACGGAACTATACACTGCGTTTTCCATCCGCCATCCCGCTAACAATATTACTAAAACATTTTTTGACAGCTCGCGGTAAGGCCTCTGAAGCGATGTATGGTTGGTTACCTATTATAAATCCGAAACACTTTTTATCACAAGTTAATTTGACCGAAATATTTTATCTAATATTATTTTAATATTTTTTTAAACATATATAACCGAATTAGCGTTTTTCTGACAGGTAGAGATTTTAGTACGTTTTTTCATCAATAGATGTCGCATTTTAACCTCAGCTGTCAAAAATTGTATACAAGGCATGGAATTTATAAGTACTACGTACAACAGGAAGGTGCACTGCTGCTAAAAAACGGTCCTAATGAGATAGTCAGAACGAGGTCAGTTTATGTCACTCTATTCCATTACGACCTGGCCACGAACATGCGCCACGGGCGGCGGGCGGCGACGAGCGAATTGCGGAATCATTGCGCGCTCGCGACAAGACGTCTAATCAAATAAGTCAATGAGACGCACCAACTGATACGCAATTCGCTCGTCGCCACCGCCGTCGCGCATGTTCGTGTCTAGGCCGTTAGGGTGACCATAAGTTTTAAAAGAAAAGACTTGTTTTTTTTACAATTTGTTATAATTGGTTAAAATTATAAATGCGAAAGTGGTTTTTGGTTGTGCTTTCACGCTTCGTGTAGTGAACCGATTTTGATGAAATTTGATTCATGAATAAATTGTCAGAATATTGAATACTTATAAGATATTTTATTTTTAAAATACGATAGCATTCGAATATTTACGTAATACGGATGTATTAAATAACACACTAGATTAACAATACTAACAACTTGGATGTTCGTGGCATCACGTAAGGGCCCGTGCAGCGTATACGGTCGCACCGACTCGCATCGACATCCGGCGTGCCTGCGACTGGTGACCTCTGATAAACAGTCAGTGCCACCGACGCCGACGTCGGTAATAATTATTCTCTACTTATATACCTAATTCTCCGGCCCCATTTGGCCATTCCCACTGGCAGCACTCATTCACGAGCTTGACGAATGAGCCAGCCATCGCTTCGCTTAACCATATTTTAGGGAACGTAACGACCCGCCTCACACGGTCACACGCCACCACCGCATTAGAAATAAAAACAAAAAAAAAAACACATTTAAGGCAAGCAGAGAAGAGCAGACCCATTTCCACTGGCAGCACTCGTTCACGAGCATGACGCATAAGCCAGCCATCGCTTCGCCACTTTTTGGGCTGAATTAAATTTAAAATTTAAAAGGAAAATTGCCCTACTGCGCTCTTTTGTTGATTTTTTTAAAAACAGCTAGGTAACCTAATAATTTTTGTACCCTTTTGGAAAGCTTATGAAACTAGTTAGACATTTTACTTATTTGTACGCCAACTTCCATACAGTTTTTTTCCAATAATTTAGGGCGAAGTTGGAGAAAAATGAAAAAAATAAAAATTATTGTTACTAAAAATCTTTTATTTCTGAGATTATTTAAGTTTTTTTTAAATGATCACTAATTATTCAGCTTTCAGAAAAGTATTGATTCAATGTTAAGAGTAGAGTAGTTTATTCACAATCAATGATTTTTGGTAACAATTCAGAAAAATTTTAAGAAATCGAAAAACCGTCACAGCTCGGTAACCATCTAGTTTTGACCCCTGGTTCACTGGACTTAATTTGTTGCTAATGACCTCTAGTATAACCCCTTTCAAGAAATAGGTCGAGTTTCCCCGTCAGCCTGTATAAAATAGTACCAAGGTATATGGTTAGAAACACACTTATGCAGTGTGGCGCAACTCTTTCTGTCTCTTTCGCGTCCATACTAAGTGCATGAAACAGACATTCTGGCGTTGCGCCACACCGCAGAAGTGTGTTTCCGACTTTAAACTAGTAGGGATGCCAGGAAATAGGTGCCAGTAAATAAAAGAAATAAATCATAATAATAGTTTATTGTTACACAGATGTTTAACAAAACATTAGGATATGGAGGTTTTGAGTTTGATCATATGTGATCAAACTCAAGTTGGACTTACTAACTGGACCGTTTGCTCTAGGTAAACAAAGTAGTCAACAACTTCGAGCGTAATGTTCCCAACGACTGGCGCGAGTGAAACATGGGTATTGGATATGATTTTCGTCTTATCCATGTTCATCTTTAGACCCACTCTTTGAGAAGCATTACTGAGATCTTCGAGCATTATGTTCAGGTCTTCCAAGGTCTCAGCCATAAGAACTACATCATCTGCAAACCGTATGTGTGTTAGGTGCTCGCCATTGATGTTGATGCCGCATCCTTTCCAATCCAGAAGCTTAAAAATATCCTTCAACGCAGTTATGAACAGTTTCGGACAGGTGACGTCTCCCTGTCTCACACCTCGCTGTAGTTGGATAGGATTACAGCTCTGGTTCTGTAATCGGATTGACATGGTGGCGTTTTGGTAAAAGTACCTGAGCACATCGATGTACCTGTGGTCTACTTGGCACCTCTGGAGAGACTGCAGCACCGCCCAGCTCTCAATCGAATCAAAGGCTTTCTCGTAGCCCACGAACGCCTAGCAAAGTGGCAAGTTGTACTCTTCGGTCTTCTGTATAACTAGCCGCAGCGTATGTATGTGGTCTTTGGTGCTATAGCCTTTCCAGAACCCGGCTTGTTCGGGAGGTTGGAAGTCGTCGAACAACTTATAGATATAGCTCAGAAACGTGATGGGTCTGTGGCTCTCCAAAAGAGTCCTATCACTATTCTTGAAAAACGCTTCTGCCCCATGCCTTTGGCGTTTTGCCCTCGAGGATGATTGAATTGAAAAGCTTTCCGCCCGCTCTCAGAAACTCTTTTGTGCCCGCCCGCCGCTTTGTTGTTTTTAAGCTGCTTGAGAGTCATTGTTTTAAATTTGAGCCGGTATTGGTCGGAGCGTGGATTTTATCAGCCGCGATCTTTCAAGCTTAACATTGATATTCAATGTGCCTCTGGCCCTACGGTGATCGCTTACTGTCTTAACAGCGGTGATCACACTGACATCATTGAGAATTTGCTTCTTGGTCGACATGTTAAAATCGATCTTGTTTTTGACTTTACCGTCCGGGCTGATCCAGGTCCATTTGCCGGTTACGGGCTTCCTGAAGAAGGAGTTCATCATAATAAAGAGGTTCTCCGTCTCCATGAAGTCTGCCTACATCTGGCCGCTATCGTTCCGTTGCCCAAATCCAAATTGCCCCACTCTCAACTCATCACTGCAACGTTGCCCCAACTTCGCATTGAAATCTCCCACCACAACCGTGTAGTGGGTTTTATAGCTATGCATGGGTTTCGAAACCTCCTTATACATAGACTCCACTTCGTCATCGTCATGTGTCGAGGTCGGAGCGTATACTTGTATGACATTTAGCGAATACCGTTTCGATATTCTGAGTATCGGGTACGCTAACCGGCTCGACACGCTTCCGATGGTGATCACGTTGTTGACTAGGGAATTGTGGAATGTGGACAACACCTAGGTACTGTTGTTCGCCTTCCCGGTGGTAAAGTAAGTTACCGGATTGCAGGGTAATCGAGTTCTCTTCGGACTTCAGATAATCCAATGATGTCCCAGTATAACTTACTAACAACCTCTTCCAACTCTATGAGCTTCGAGTCAGTCCGCAATATGCTCGTGTTGTAGGTTGCCAGGTCAAGCCGTCTGTGTTGGTAGCCTGGTCTTACCCAGGGATTCAGCACCCCCTGCCCCGCCGTTACCATAGCCGCTAGTAGCTAGGAATAGCGGGGCAGCCGTGGACTGCGGGGTTGATTTTTTTGGTGTAAAACCATTTGGGGAGTGGGGGGGGGGGGGTTTGCCATAATCGCCACGTGATCGCAGTATGCCCTGCTGTTACATGGAGACACTGCTGCTTCTCTCTTGATGGCAGTTTTCCCTCTGTCGCCTCTTACGACACCCTCGAGAAGAGAGGGGGTAGCGCTATTATTTTTATGTGCCGGCACTACACAGCGCAAAATTATGAGCCCAAAATAATGTAAATAAAAATTTAGTTCAAAAACTAAAACCCGACTACTGAAAAATCACGCTCTAAAAAGTATAAAACAAGAAAATATTCTCATCTGAAATTGCCGTGGTCGTATGCCCACGACTATATACTATACTATATATATACTATTTTCATTCTAGGGAAAAGTGGCATACAACCACGGCAATTTCAGATGAGAAAATTTACTTTATATATACTTTTTAGAGCGTGATTTTTCAGTAGTCGGGTTTTAGTTTTTGAACCAAAAATTTTATTTCTTTTTATTCCGAAAGTATCACATTCCCGCGGGATAACGTCGTGTAGTTCACGCCCATCCCGCGGATTAATGGACACTTTTGGGGGGGGGGGGGGTCCAGACCCCCTGGACCCCCCCCCCCCCCCCCCGGGTACGTCCTTGTTCGAACCCGCGGACAAGAAAGTCTCCTGGGTCATTATTCTGTGCCCGGGTGTCGCGTCGCTACGTGCGTGCACTTTCATACTAACCTGTAGACTTGATGCGAGTGACAAAATAGTTGCGGAGACAAAAAACCCTTGGCGTATTCTACGAACTTTGAGTTTGCCTTTGCGATTTGGACAAGACGTTTGAACGGGATTGGCCGTGCCGTGCATCATGGACAAGGACTACGGATCGTGGTCACTCGCTGCTTTGAAAGCAGAGCTGAAGAAAAGAAATGCGAAGCTTACGGGGAAAAAAGCTATTCTTGTGCAAAGGTTCATAGTTTTTATTTAGTTATCTATGTTGTTTGTACGGTTTTTTATGTTAAACTGCAATCTCAATCTTTATTTATTAAATAATAAAATTTATTTGTCTTATTGATAGAACCACAGACTACTTATATACTACCAACACAGTAAATATATATGCTAATATAAACTGTGCTACCAAACTATATCTATGGCTACCAACGACTATAAAATATATAATAGTTTGACAGCTGACTCGAAATAGTGATATCTACTAAAAGATTTGGAACTAATTTTGACGTATTATCTGTCAAAGGAAGGTTTTGGAGCTCGAGCTGAAAGCACTCGGGGTTTTGAATTTGAGCCGGTATTGGTCGGAGCGTAGATTTTATTAGTCGAGATCTTTCCAGCTTGACGTTGATATTCAATGTGCCTCTAAGCATGCGGTGATCGCTTCCCGTTTTTACGGCGTTGATGACAACGACATCATTGAATATTTGCTTCCTCGTTGACATAATAAAACCTATCTCGTTTTTGACTTTACCGTCCGGACTAATCCAGGTCCATTTGCGGCTTACGGGCTTCTTAAAGAAGGAGTTCATCATGTAGAGGTTCTCCCTCTCCATGAAGTCTGCCAGCATCTGGCCCCTTTCGTTCCGTTGCCCAAATCCAAATTGCCCCACTCTCAACTCATCACCACAGCGTTGCCCCAACTTAGCATTAAAATCCCCCATCACAACCGTGTAGTGGGTTTTATAGCTATGCATGGCTTTAGAGATCTCCTCATACATAGCCTCCACTTCGACATCGTCGTGTTTCGAGGTCGGAGCGTAGACCTGGATAACATTCAGCGAATATCGTTTCGATAATCTGAGTATCAGGTACGCTACCCTGCTCGAGACACTTCCGATGGTGATCACGTTGTTGACAAGGGATTTATGGACGATGAACCTGACACCACCTTGGGACTGTTGGTCGCCCTCCCGGTGGTATAGTAAGTTACCGGATTGAAGGGTAATCGAGTCCTCCCCCTCTCTTCGGACTTCAGATAACCCAATAATATCCCAATGCAACTTACTAATTGCCTCTTCCAACTCTATAAGCTTCTCGTCGAGCCTCAACGTGCGCGTGTTGTAGGTTGCCAGGTCAAGTCGTCGGTGTTGGTAGCCGGAGCCTACCCGGGGATTCTTAGCACCCCCTGCCCCGCCGTTACCATAGCCGCTACCGTAGCTAGGAATAGCGGGGCCGCCGGGGACTGGGGGCCGATTTTTGTTGTGTGTATCCATATCGGGGGGTTTTGCCATAATCGCCACGCTTGGCAGGCGGGTTGGCGATTGCGATAGGTACCTATACTTATTTATTTTGTACTAGCGGATCCTCGCGGTTTCGTGTGAATATCGGGATAAAATATAGCCTATGTCACTCGGGAAGAATGTAGCTTTCTGGTCAAAGAATTTTCTAAATAGGTCCAGTAGTTTCGGAGCCTATTCAATGCAAACAATCAAATCTTTCTTCTTTATAATATTAGTACATAAAGATTTATTTTCGGTCCAATGAAACATCAGGGACATGATACTCTGTCATATAAGTTTTCGGGCAGGTAATAAGATATCGTTTAGATTATTTCTGCCAACGACAGAAGTCCAAATGTATAACACAAATAGTTTAACGTGGGTATTAATATTCTTTTTCACACTTATGCTCTGAAATGTTAATATTATATCTGAGAAAAGAATGCAGTACGTGGCACTTTTCCGAGGTAAACATTCTAAATTTGAAAATCACTGCAGTAATGAATTTCAGTACTTACTTACTGCACTGATTTTAGTGCAGTAAGTAAGTACTGAAATTCATTACTGCAGTGATTTTTTTTTTCATTTATTCTGGCAACAAACAGTCGTATATACATTACAGACAGTTCACAATGCAAATATAAGTTAGAAAAGACCTTAAAGTGCCAATAAAGATCAGAAGTATTATGCACATAATACAAAAAGGATAGACTATATAGTTGTTAAATTTGGAACAGACGTTATCATTAAGTAAAATTGATGTGTAGTAGATGTTACAATTCTACAATAATAGCATTTTAGTTAAATTTCGTTTCAAAGTGTTTAGAGATACATTAAATAAATCTAAATTGATAACATTAAATTGCTTGTTATACGTGTTGGTGGAACGAAAAATGAAGGTGTTTCTTGTGTAGTTTTTACGCAGTCTTGGGGGTACGAAAAGAGAAACAGTGCGAGAGGAGCGCAAAGGAAGCCGCACACGACTAAGGAAGGATACCTTGGAGAGCAGAGTTGGGGAATCTACAATATTGTTCAAAATTTTATAAAGAAAAACTATATCGAACTTATTACGCCTATTAAAGAGAGAATGTAAATTGTGAGCCTTAAGGGACTCATCATAAGATTCTTTGATATTACTACGGTATTGAATAGTTTTAACGAACTTTTTTTGTACTTTTTCTAGCCTGTCGATGTGAATTTTATAATTAGGACTCCAGACAGTACTACAGAAATCTAAATGTGACCTAACAAAGGCGTAATAAAGAATTTTTAGTGTATGGACATGTTTAAACGGTTTACTTATTCGAAAGATAAAGCCTAATCTTCTGAATGCCAAAGCCAATATGTGATCAATATGTTCATTGAAATTTAATATTGAGTCCATAATTATACCTAGATCACGTATGCTGTTTACTCTAGCAAGGGTTCTGCTGTTTAGCTGGTACATATAGGTGATGGGATTTCTTTTTCGAGTGTACGATATAACCTTACATTTATCGATATTGAGAAATAACTGATTGTGAGCACAGTACTGGTTAAGAGAGAGAAGGTCATCTTGCAATGTTTCACAATCTGAAATGCTGCTGATGATCCTAAAAAATTTTGCGTCGTCGGCGTACAGCAGATGACTACTATGCCTGAATGCAAGTCCTATGTCGTTAATATAGATGTTGAAAAGGAGAGGTCCAATATGCGAACCTTGAGGTACGCCTGAAGGGACAGGCAAAAACTGTGATTTGTATCCTTTAAGGCAGACCGCTTGACTCCTATTTGTAATGTAGGATTGGATCCATCGGAGGAGGCTGCCGTGCACACCAGCTCTCGAAAGTTTGCTTATGAGTAAATCGTGATTAATTTTATCAAACGCCTTAGAAAAGTTAGTGTACACGACATCCACCTGCAGGTTTTCCTCCAATGCACGCGTTAAGTAGTCGGTAAATGTCAACATGTTTGTGTCAACACTTCGTTGTTTCATAAACCCATGTTGGTTCTCTGATATAAGGGCACGAGTCGCAAGAGCCATTTGCAACGTTACGAGTTTCTCCAGAACTTTGCCCATAATGCACAATTTGGAAATAGGTCTGTATTCATTTATATGATCCTTAAGTCTATTCTTAGGAACAGGAGTTATCAATGACTTTTTCCAAACACTAGAAAAAACACCGGAACTAATTGAGGCACGGTAGATAATGGTTAGTGGTAGTGCAAGTTCTTTAGCACACTCTGAGATAAAAATCGGATGAATATCGTCTGGGCCAGAACCCTTATGAGGATTAACCTTTAATAATTCTTTGAGTACTAAATCTTCATCAATATTTACGGAACTCATATCAACAATAGAATCAGAAATAGGTGCTAAGTCTATCATTACTGTTTGATTATTCTTTGGAACAAAGGTGGAATGAAAGTATTTATTGAAGGCATCACATATTTCATTTCCAGAAGACAATATTTGACCATTGTGTGTCATTCTTTCAGGGATGCTATTTAAATCCTGCTTTGATTTAACAAACGACCAGAAATACTTAGGATTTGATTTAATCTTTTCTTCCGATTTTTCAATAAATGTATTATAATTTTGTCGTTCTAATTTTTTTAGTCGTTTTCTTAAGATAGAGTATGTGTGATAATCACTCGAGTTACCGTAAACTTTCCATTTTTTATGATATTTATTTTTCTCTTTTGCTAACTTTATTGTAGAACGATTATACCATGGAGGATAATTATGATTAGGCTGTAACTTGCACACGGGTACATATTTATCAATTAAATTGTTGAGAATGTCATATAATTTTCTGGTCATTGATTCAACATCTGTTGCCATACTGAAAATATCATGCCACTGAATGGATTTCAATTCCTCCTTTATAGGTACGTAATCAGCTTTATGAAAAAGTTTTTTTGTAGAATTAGCAACTTGAATTTGGGATTGAAAACTTAAACAAAGGTCTATTACTAAGGACTTATGATGAGAGTCTTCAGGTACCAACGGACTTTTACAGTGATTTGTGGTACAATGCACATTACAGAATACGAGATCAAGGAGTCTATTTTTGTTATTAAAGTGTTTGTTATATTGTAATAGTAATGACTCGTTCATAAAGTCAGCGGTAAGAGAAGCTAACAAATTATTATTAGTTTGTATATCCATACAATCTGCATCTGCATTATATATGGGCATTTCTACGGAGACGACCGATTGACCTACTGGAGCGAAAAAAGTACCCTTAAAATAAAATTAAGTACTTGAAAAAAATCACACATATTTATAGGACTCTTGACCTGATGGAGAGCATATCTAGAAGAGCGCCAGGTTTTACATATTGCCTGAAAAAAATCTGAAAGGTCAAAAACGGGCAGAATTTGCCTAAAAATGGAGTGTCCGGTTTCCAGAATTTACTCGTTATTGTTTCATAACTTTTAAAATAATAACTTGCCCATTATAATTCTAACATTCACAGAACAAGGGATAAACAATAAAGCCATATACGTTATTATATTTATTGTAAATCATTGGGTTTTAATGTAGTAACACATTTAAGTTTTGTCCGAGGCGTGTGCCTCAATTCGGTGAAATTTACTTTTGCTTACCTATATCACTAACTACACGCAGTACGAATGCACACTACTGATTCTCGCCAACCGGGGGTTGCGCCCGAGCGGCCGAGCAGTGTGGACGGGGGACCTGTCGCATTGAGGAGCATTTTTCGAAGGTTCGAAATCATTCGGTGTTTTTGGGGTCGGGTCATTTCTCAAATCGGTGTGCGACATTCAATTTGTTTATGATATATTTAATGAGATTTGTGGTAAATTAATTGAGTGTTTAACTGATATCTGCCAGTATGTTTTATAGAAATTGTTGTAATTTATAATATTTTCGAGTAATTTGATGAATTGTAATATTTTCTCAATTCCATGGAAAATGGGGCATCGAATTGAGAAAACTTACACCGAATTGAGATTTCACATATTATGAATTCAACTGTAAGGGCCATTCATAAATGATAATGGCAATCAATAGAGCATATCATAGTCGGTTACTTCCCTGGTTGCGTGCGACTGCTTGAGCTGCCAGTAAAATGCATACACGCAGCTTGAATGACAGTGTTGTATGAACTTAGTGGCAGCGCAATTTGTATGTTTAAATCTTCTGAGAACACACCTGTCCCTGCTTTATTAGAAGTCTTGGAGGCAACGGTGTATATCAGAAGCGCTCTGTGTTGTGCCTGAGAGCTTTCTTAGTCATCCAGTTGTATTTTGTTTTTCTTATCAAAGATGAAGGATGGTTTGCCCTTATCACACACGGCCTCCACAAGGAGTGTGTCCAACCATTCCTCCAGTAGGTCCTTTATATGTCTTACCTTTGCAAACCTAAGGGTACCTGGGTGTTTCAGTCTAAGTGCTGCTTTCGCCTCTTGTTGCACGTGAAGATGCAGTGGAGTAAGGTTTAGCATTACCTCCAGCGACGTAAAAAACCATTCACATACCATTTCCATGGTCTTCAGCAGCAAGGAGGAAAGGTTAATAGGTCGGAAAGCGTTCGGGTTCGTGTAGTCGGACTTATCAGGTTTTGGTATGAACACTACCCTGAATTCTCTCCAGGGGTGTGGTATGTAGCCATGCGCCAGGCAGGCTTGAAAAAGATGGGTAATGACCGCAACGAGTTGCTGATTCCCTCATTGTAGTAGGGCAGAATAGATGTTGTCCGTCCCTGTTGACTTTAAAGGCGAGAAACTCTTTATTGCGCATCTTACCTTTTCTTGCGTTATCACCCTTTTAGCTAAGGACCAGTGGTCATCTGTTGGATGACTTGTTACGTCCTGCCACTCGATATGCTGTAGTGTAGAGGATGGCAGTTTGGGAAGTGGGTTTGTAGGAGAACGGCATTCGTCTCCTCCTGATTCAAAGTCATAGAGCCATCAAGTTTACGCAGGTTGTCCAGTAGGCCAGGACCCTGATTCGATATTACCTTCCTTACCCGGTTTGCTTGTTTTGTGTAGTTTATCTGGCTGGTACCTTGCCATTATCACGTAAATCCTTTTATTATTTGGTTATGTATTAATAGAGTAGAACAATGCTTAAACAATTATGGATAGAGACTGCAAGTGAATGGTGAGAGGCCAGCCACACGAAAATAAGTAAGAGATGGTTCACCTAATTTATCCCTGATGCTACATGACAAGCCATGCAACGTTCTGAAATATTTTTTTGTTAGGAAAGAAATTAAATTATTTGGTATTGGAATGGAAAGGATTGCGATTCAGATTCTTCATAACTAATTAGAATACTTTTAAAATAAAAATTATGACTAGTTCTTAGTTCTCTATTGAAAATGAAACATGTTGATTTGAATTTTTGTTTTTATTATTTATATTTCAATTAAAGATAGAAACATTAAAGATAGGCTCACTTCATTCTAAAATTAACCATCTAATAAACTAATAGACCAGCAGTCAGTTAACAAAAGGTTTATGGTATTTATTATTTTGATCATTCAAATACATTGTTTCTCTATTAGGTACATCAATTCTAAATTCGATGGGCGATTTTGAAATTCGGTGATTCATTTTCTCAATTCGGTGTATTCTCAATTAGGTGCTTAACTTTTCTCATAAACCACTTCACAATATTTGGTCCTATTGTTATTTTTAGATTCAGGATGGAATAAACTTAAATTTTTATTATTTAAACTACTTAAAAAACCAAATATTAAATCAACCACCGAATTGAGAAAAAAAGAACCCTTTTGTAGAAATGCTCATATCCATTGTGCGTGGCTGATGTTAAAGTCACCGAGGATTAAATAGAAATCGTTGGGATTGGAAACCGAAAACTCACTCACCATCTCATAGAACGACTGTAAAAGAGATTCGTGGCTACTGCCGTGTGGTATATACGTTATAATTATATGGAGATTCTTGGAGTTTGGGCCACGTGAGGAGGTAGATGAAGTCGCCAAGGGCACGGTAGTCCATATGACTTCGGCATTACTAGACAGACACATATCCCTCCGACTATAAGGACAAAGTTCTCGTTTAATGGCTATTACGACACCGCCCCCGCGTTGTAAACTACTTACCTTTGAGTCGCGGTCATACCGAAACACCTCGTAACGGTCGTCAAAGTATTCTCGATCATAAAAATCACTATTCAACCAAGATTCTGTTACACAAATAATATCGTAGTCCCAGCTCAAAACACCCCTAAGGAAATCGTGTGACTTTGTTCTAAGACCCCTCACGTTTTGATAATAAATACAAATTTTTTTAGTATCGTATTTTATGATTTAATATAAAAAAGAATAAAATTATAATTTTTTTAAGTAGTAAAGTTCCACCAACATGTATGTTACATATAAATATACACCACAACACTAGACATTCACCATTGAACAAAACTATGTAAAACAGAACAGTTTCCATGAACAGGGATGAACATAGAAAAAAGCATAAGCATAATTGGGTTGCGCAGCGATAACTACAAATGTTTCTATGGTACTACCAACTATTTTTCTTTATTTTTTCTTACGTTATTCCTGTGTATAAAAACAGAAAAAGCAAAGGGACATTTGCACCATACAGCCACATTATTATTATATCATAATTAGGTTAACTTTTTTTAAATACGGTGCGCACAGAGTATATTACTTCGTATTGTACCACAAGCGCTATGTACCCTTAGCACCATGAAGCTCGACTTAATACTGAGTTAACTGGAGAGTGCAGTACGAACAATTTGTTGTGACCACAAATTACATAGTGGCTGTCTTCCGTCTCACCTACACTTAAAAAAATACGTATGGTCATATGAGACAACTGACAGCCACTACATACTAAATGTCAAATTTGCTGGTTTTCACTTTTTTATTCAGGATGAGAACTCCAGTTACCTCAGTATTAAGTCGAGCTTCATGCTTAGCACGAACATCAATCGAAAAAACAAAATGAGATTTATCATAGACAAAATATCCTTTACGAGTAATTTTGTATGGGAAATATATACAGCGCCATCTACCGCCCAGAAGCGGGTATTGAAGTTGCGCATTGTAGTAGCAAGTAGTAAGTATCACTAGGCTGTATGACCGTTCGACATGGCCTCACAAACCAATATTAAAAAAAACGACGGGAATGATTTTCAGCGGTTGATTAAATATCAATACAGTTTATATTGTGTAATAAATTATCAAAATGAGTTCTGCCAATAAAACATATACAGACATTGTATGTACCTACTCCACCAAATTTGAGAGCAGAAGCAAAATTAATAACAGAAAACTTACTGCCAGCAAAATCAAAAGAAAGATATATGAAAACCTACGATCTGATTTGGTAAAGTGAAAAAAGGCGCATACATTTTCGGAATCTGTGTTGTTGGCGTATTTTAATGATACATCATTAAAATAATATTATTATGGGCGATTTTTACATAAGTGTGCCCGGGAAAACAATAACATTTACATTTAATAATTGCCCGAACATGTCTGGTATAAATTTTAATAAATATTATTTAGTTAAACAGTTTTTTTTTATTTCCCCGCATTTCTTGAGAAAAGCACTATACAAGCCTTGTACGGTAAGCAAATTACCTTGCCTCGAATGATTAAAGCCCTCGCCTGCGGCTCGTGCTTCAAACCATCCTCGACAATGTAATTTCTTACTTACCTGTCCTCGGCTGTAATGTACTATTGTTTTAACAATTGAAATTCTTCGATAAAATAATAGTACTAGATCTTCTTCTTGTCGAGTCGTTGGTTCGTAGATTTATTTGACTTTTAAATATGAATCGACCAGTACGCAGCCAGGTCAATCGCTGCATCAGATGCCGCCATTATTTCATCCATGTTGCACGCATTTGGGGCCAGCGGGCAAGAAAGCAAGTGCTCCATAGTTTGCTCAGCGGTTCCGCAATTACACGGGACCTAAGACTCGTTGGCGTAACCCCAATTGAATTTGTTACGCCCACAGCGGCCCATTTGGGTCCGGAGTCTATTTAAGGACTTCCATGTGGACCATGGAAGGTCATGACCAGCGGGAAGCTCTTCTGCGGGCTTAACAAATCCAGGAGGTGGCTTATATTTATTCTGCCACACCCTGATTCTGGCGTCGCGAGGTTGTGGGGACAACGCTTTTGTGGAGGCGATAAAGCTGTGGCGACTTTTCAGTCGAGCAATATGAGTAGTGTGACCGTAGAGAGGATGCTTATTATCACTCTCTTGTTTGGGTTTCTCTACGGCACATGCTATCTCTCGGCGAACTGCTACTACTAGATAATGCAGTACTAGATGAAGGCTCACGAACTAAATGAAAACCTTATATGGCACAGACTGACTTTTTTTAAACGGAGAAAAAAGGTTACGAATGTTGGAATATTACGATCTTACGTTATAAATGACAGGAAGCGTTCCAAGTTTGAAATACCTTAGTATTATTGACACTGTCAAAATAATCTATATATAATTATGCTCTCAAGTGGGCGTTTATCCGCATGAGTTACGTAGTAGTTTTTTTACCCTATGGTATAACGCTCGGTCATGTCTGTCACTCTAACTATGTATCTAGAACTAGGTGTTATTGTTGACCGAAGTTGAAATGTCATGAATTGTTATTCACAAGTTTATTAAAAACAACTTCTACAACTTCAACTTCTACAATAGCCTGCGTTCTGCAATGTCTCATAAATCTATCATTTGAACAGGGAGTATTTCCAGATGTACAAAAAAGTCAATCATACATACTCTGCATAAAAAGGGTGAGAAATGTTAAATGGATAACTACCGACCCATCACACTCATATCAATATTTGCAAAAATTATTGAGAAGATTATGCAGAAGCGTTTAAATGACTATTTGAATAAGTTTCAAATTATCAGACCAGAACAAAACGGGTTCCAGAAAGGCAAATCGACAACCTTAGCAGCATTTAACCTCATTAGCAAGATTGTTGAAAAAATTTACAAACGTATTCCATTCTCGGTTATATTCTTTGATATGTCAAAGGCTTTTGACTTTGTTGATCACGAAGCTCTGCTAGACAAATGCGAAAGTTACGGAATAAGAGGTCCTGCACTATCATGGCTAAAAAGCTATCTTTCTAACAGAACACAATATGTCGAAGTAAATTACCTGGATGAAAGTAACCATTTCAAATCGCTAAGATCACGAGCAAGTAGTATTACATGTGGCGTACCCCAGGGAAGTATTCTCGGGCCGCTTCTATTTATACTTTATATAAATGACCTGCCGCTTCAAATGACGCACGATTGTGTTTTGTTTGCTGACGATGTCCCCGTAATAGTTACTCATAATGAGAGAGTTTGCCTGAAAAGCATGAGCAATCATTGAACTCAGCAGCTGACACTATTTTGCAATGGTTAAAAACTAATAAACTACGGGCAAATATTTCGAAGACCAGATATGTAACATTCAGCAACTACAATAACCAAAAAATAGTTTATAATGTCAAATGTGACGAGCAAGCTATAGAGTTAGCTGATGATTATCGATTTCTCGGCATAATGATACATGAACACTGTAACTGGAAGTGTCATATAGACTTTGTTAGCAAAAAATTAAATAAATTTGTTTTTGCGCTAAAGAGGTTGAGACGTCTAGCAAGCAAAAAAACGGCATTAATGGCTTATCACGGGTATGTGGTCTCCACTCTATGTTATGGTCTATTGATATGGGGTAACTCAACTGAGATAAACAAAGTTTTTCTAGTACAAAAAAAAGTGTTTGAGAGCCATATGCGGGGTAGGTCCTATGGTGTCTTGTCGTCCACTCTTTAAGAAATTCGGTTTGCTGACACTAGCTTGTCTCTATATTATGCAAATCGGTATGTTTGTTAAGGAGCATCCAGAAATGTTTGAGACATTTGCAAAATATAAATGTTTTCCCAGTAGAGACCGAACGATGTTGAAAATGTCTGCTTGTAAAAGTTCCCTTTATCAAAAAAACTGCAGTATAATGGCAATAAAAATATTCAATCAAATTCTAAAATTGATACGGGAATCACAAATCATAGAATTTAAAATTAAATTATTTCAGTAGCTTAGAGAAAATTGTTTTTACAGTCTAAATGAATTCTTTAATCATAAATGTACATACCTAAAATGACATAACAATAAATTGTTTCAATATCAATGAATTAGCAATGTATAAGAATTCAATTTAAAATGACGTATAATTATGATTTATTAATAGTTTTTTGAACATTATTATTTTAATTTATTGTAACTTGTAATTTATTATTTGTATACCAGTAATTGGTGGAACACGCTGAACTAACCTATCATAACCATTTTATAATATTAATAATTTGTACCGTGTTTCAAGCGAATAAATTTTTTCTTTCTTTTCTTTCTTTCTTTCTTTCAAATAATGTAAACAACCTACTAACCACCTTCCAGTTCACATATTCCCAAAAGTTACCAAAAGTCAAAGTATTCCGTAACTTTTAGAGTTTGCTCCCGATGCGCCCCGCTGATTGTGCCAAGGGTCCGTCATTCCTTTCAACTCTCGTAATTGGGTAACATTCAGAATACGTATCTATAGCAGAGTTAGACAGTGTTACTCAAATGCATACTCTGAAAAAGGTCGGTAATGCAAGTAACCCAAGTAAAACCGTTGGCCTCGTCTCGTCGTCCCCGCTATAATCATTATTAGGCCCATTATTTTTATCCATCCATAATGATGGTCAGTGCCCCAGCAAAATGGGGCATTAACATAGGTGATGATGATGGCCAAAATATTAGGGACTCGATAGTTAACACAAATGTGGTAAAAATTCCGATTTACGTTATTTCATACTCACAAAATCATTGAAATTAAAAACTTTTCCTTAACTTTTAATGTTTGCTCCCGATGCGCCTTCCTGATTGTGCCGAGGGTCCGTCCCGTGCGCCTTCATTCCTTTAAGCTTCCGTAATTGGGTAACATTCCGATCACGTATCAAAAGCCATGTCGCTTGCAGACAGCTCGATAGTGGAAACTACGGAATATAATTCATATTTCAGAGAAATTCCCCAGCGAACTTCGGTTGAAAGAGATAATTTCAAATGGTGCATTGCTAATAGAAGAAATTTAAAATTAAAAAGAGCTTTAGGAGCTCAAATCTTAAAGGGATTGACAGACAGAATTGATGAAAGCAAGAGATCTATGGTTGGTTCTACCCCAAAAAATATTAAAATATGTATAAATTAGTGCGTGCGTGCGTAACAAATGTTTTGTTTTGTGCTGCAAATAAAAACTAGATTGGATGTATTTTGACATCAAGTGCAAATATATAAGCCAGTACTTATACTATTTTTATTATTAAAAAAATACTGTTTTCATAACATTTGTCACCAGAAAAGCTTACATAAATGGATGCCACCGTTTCGTATGTCATTACCACATAGAATAGGATAAAAAACAGAACACCACATGCGCTGACTCAATATTTACAAAGCTACGGTGCCTGTGTTTGTCTAGGAAAATGAAAAATGCGCAAAATCCTTTTGTACCATCGATGCAATTGAAAAGGAACTAAACGCGCGAGCAAGCGATTAACAACCTTAGTGTAACGCGTTAAGATCCTGTCGAGTGCCAAATTACGTTGGTCCGGATTAATTATTATCGTGTGTTATGTCGTTTGTATGGAAGTAAAGTGCCCATTATCCAGTGTGCGCGTGTTCGAGGTATTCGTGCAAAATAGGCTCTCAAATATTCCCTCAGATTTTTTGAAACAATTAAACCGAACATTACCTTTAATTTGTACAAGGTTTATGCTAAATAAAGTTTTGCATTTTGATTTTAAAATGGTTTTTTGGACCTAGTTGTTTGTATTAAGGGAGGGATTGAATATGTATGTCCTTCGAGCAACGCGGGCCTTCCGTCTTTCATAGCTGCATCTTCAATAGCACCTTGTTTTAGAACTATAAATAAGTACCTAGGTATTTAATAGATAATTATGGCCTACATATAAAACAGTTACCACCTTGCCACCAAATAAGCAGCACTTAAAATGTGGCCTTTTCAAAAAAGTTGCCAGCGAATATCGAAAGATATTTGAAAAGAGCTTGATTACTTTTGCTCTTTTAAAAAAGTTTTGGAATAGTTTGTGCGATGGTGTACTCACAGAACAGGCAGAACAGACTGATTTAGACTCTGCCCTTGCATATTTACTATCTACAGACTTTTAGGTTTAATTGCATTCAGTACCACTGGTGCCAGAGGATCCTTTCAAAAAGGGAATACATTTTATATGAATAGACACGGATCGCATCTACGTACGGTTCGGCTAAGGTTATCATATCTAGTTTTAAGATAAATGTAAAGAAAAAGCTTGACGATTTCAGTATATATAAAAAGTTTTGGAATTAGTTTTAAGTAAAAATTTCATTTTGATGATACGCTTTTTTGCTGACTGTACTTTAATATTGTATTGTCATTTAAACCAAACCTGTATACAAAATTTGAGCACCATCGGACACTGGGAAGTGGGTCAAATTAAGCTTGCAAGATTTATCCCCCACTAACTAACTAACAAACTAACTAACATGGCAAGTTAATAAAAAGCTTGTAATAATAAATTGTTTGAGACGAGCCAACAGAGCCCGGCTCATGCGCTTTTTTAAAAACTTCTAGGTCAGTGCCGATGGTGCCAGAAAAGCCTCTCAGAAATAGAATACATGTAAGTAGACACGACACATCATTAAAGCTAGAAAATTTTAGGTATTACCCTTTGAAAAGGGGAAGATTATATTCGCTCCTCTAAAAAAGTTTCGGAATAGTTTGTGACAAACCCACATAACAGACGGTCTGATTTAGACCCGGCCCTTGCGTATTCCTACAGACTTTTAGGTCTAATTGCATTTAGCGCCGATGGTGCCAGAGGAACCTCTCAGAATGGGAATACATTTATGTAAATAGACACGTCATTTAAGCTAGAAAATTTTAGGTATTTGAAAAGGGGTATATTATATTCGCTCCTCTAAAAAAGTTTCGAAATAGTTTGTGGCAAACCCACGTAACAGACGGACTGATTTAGACCCAGCCCTTGCGTATTCCTACAGACTTTTAGGTCTAATTGCGTTCAGTCCCGATGGTGCCAGAGGAACTTCTCAGAAAGGGAATACATTTATGTAAATAGACACGTCATTAAAGCTAGAAAATTTTAGGTATCTGAAAAGGGGTATATTATATTCGCTCCTCTAAAAAAGTATCGTAATAGTTTGTGACAAACCCACATAACAGATGGTCTGATTTAGACCCGGCCCTTGCGTATTTCTACAGACTTTTAGGTCTTATTCTGAGAAAGGGAATACATTTATGTAAATAGACACGTCATTAAAGCTAGAAAATTTTAGGTATTTGAAAAGGGGTATATTATATTCGCTCCTCTAAAAAAGTATCGTAATAGTTTGTGACAAACCCACATAACAGATGGTCTGATTAAGACCCGGCCCTTGCGTATTTGTCTGTATATAAAAGTCTGTATTTTAGGTCTAATTGCATTCAGCGCCGATGGTACCAGAGGAACCTCTCAGAAAGGGAAAACATTTATGTAAATAGACACGTCATTAAAGCTAGTTAAAAATCGCCAGGCATGTATGAAAAGATTGATGGATGTGAATGAAGCGGAGAAGTGTGCAAGGATCGTAGCTGGTGGCGATCCATAGTCTCTGCCTACCCCCGTGGGAAATAGGCGTGAGTATATGTATGTATGTATTAAAGCTAGAAAATTTTAAGTACCTATTTGAAAAGGGGTATATTATATTTGCTCCTCTAAAAAAGTTTCGGAATAGTTTGTGACAAACCCACATAACAGACGGTCTGATTTAGACACGCCCCTTGCGTATTCCTACAGACTTTTAGGTCTAATTGCATTCAGCGCCGATGGTGCCAGAGGAACCTCTCAGAAAGGGAATACATTTATGTAAATAGACACGGACCGCACCTACGTACGGTTCGGCCGAGGGCTGTTTAATCTTGCAAATTTATGCAACTCCGACGACAACACGTCAAACTGTCTTCGCCTGAGGACGTGATCCAAATTCGATTCAGGGCGTCATTTGGGCCATAAAACGCTTAGCAGTTGGCACATTTGTCGTATAATTCCGACCTCTTCGGGGGCCTATTCCGACTCCTTGTTATTCAAGCCGTTACAACTCGGATATGTGCACCTTCGTGCGTGCGCCATGTAATGTTCTAAATCTGTCAAACGGTGTACTGTTATAATATGGTTTTGTTAGTAGCTATTGTATTTGATTTTGAAACCGTTCGTTCTCAATTGTCTGTGTGAGACATTACGGTAGCTAGCCGATTTGGTGAATACAGTAAAAGTGATTTTTTTTTGGGAAAACAAATTTTTGATTTCGTTATGAAGAAGGGAGTCCAGTGAAGGGAAAAAGCGAGGTTGAATAGGTCAACTATAAAATATGTACAGCATCATCCACGCTTCCTATGCTTGTTAATATTATAAAATAATGTGAAAATGTGTTTATTTGTTTGTTTGTCTTTCACGTCAAAACGGAGCAACGGATCGACGTGATTTTTGCTATGGAGAAAGTTTTGGAGCTGGAAAGTGGCATAGGCTACTTTTCATCTCAGAAAATGTTACATTCCAGGTGAACTATAAGCAAACAGTTTAATAGGGACACGGCCTTTGGATGTATTTTAGTCTGTTATTGTTTTTTCACTTTTATGTAAGTTTTTTTTATGTTGGCAATCATGTACCTACGTAATTACTTGCAACATAGTATATAATAATCATAAATTGGCTTTTAAAAAATATTTCAAATGTGGAGATGTTCTACAAACACATAATACACCTATATTTTTTTTTGATCACTCGTAGCACAAGTGCTTGTCCAGTTTATCTCGAAATCAGGCCAAGAGTGTATTGTTTGTGGTTGTGATATCTGAAAAATTTGGTATACTTTATCCAGCACATTCCAATTTCAATTGAAATTTCAATTTCAAGGCTTGACCAACCCTAGAGGTGGTATTTGCATAATTATGTTCTTTGTTCATAGTTGTCATTGACACAAAAGTTATCTGAGCCCATTTTCATGTAATGAGTTCAAAATGGCCAAAAGCAATATTCTGGGTTTCGGCCTACGAGCAAATAATTCAACAAAACCACTCGACCTTTATTTCAAGAATTTGTCAAAAGTATAAATCCTACTAATATTATAAACGTGAAAGTTTAGATGTTTGGATGTTTAGATGGTTAATACCTACTCAAGCACTTTGGATTTGGCTGATTTTGGGACACAGATACTTTGTAGCCTGGAGAGAAACATAGGCTATTTTTTATCCCGGAAAAATGTAACATTCCCGCGGGATAACGTCGCCGTCGTGTAATTCACGCGATTGAACAAGTATTAGAGTATCGGAAATTATGGCGTACCAGTTTTCCAATCTTCTTGTTTAGTTAAGAGTCCGTTGTTAAGACGAAGTGATGGGTGGGTCTTCACGTCGTTTCTTCATGAGCCTTTGCGGAAAACTTCAATTTTTTGCCTTTTCGCTGCATTTCACAAAATCTCTTAGATTCCTCCCTGGGGATACCGACCATATTTTCGAGGGCCTGGTTTACGTCAACAGCATTTGCGGTTTCCACGGTAGCGAATCGGTTTTCCAGGTTTGACTGAAACTTTTCAGATCCTCAATGGTTTGCAGCAAGTAAGAACGGAGCCTGGACTTCATCAAGCGGGCGCGTTCAAGTTCATCATCATTATCAGTCATTTAATATTCCCACTGCTGGGGCACTGGCCTTCCTTATGCAAGGATAAGGAGAATGGGTCATGACCACGTGGGCACATTGCGGATTGGTTGGCAAATGTAGAAGCACGGAAGAGCTCAAGATGTAAAGTTTTTCACTTCTCATGCTCGTAAAGTTCGTCTTTATGTTGGGTATAGGCTGCATAAAATCGCTTTTTATGCTCTAGTGCATAAAGTAAAATCTTCGTCTAAGTCTCAGACTTTAAGACAAAGGTCGTCAGGTAAACAGTCACACATGCAATTAAACTTCATTATATAAACTTGTTACTTCATTCTGTTTCTTCAATTGTCTCCCTCACCAAGCGAGCAGCCTCGCGCCAGGCAGAACGTTTGCCACGTGCGGCGGGCCTCGCACGAGGCTGCTCACTTGGTGAGGGAGGACCCGCCTAATCACGTAAAAACGGCTGATCGATTTTTATGAAATTAAAACATAGAATACTTTTTATCCTGGTTATTGGTCCCCTAAGTATTTTCTCGAATGTTCACGCGGACGAAGTCGGGGGCGGAAGCTAGTAAATAATAAGTGTCTGTTTCACAATCAAAAAGTTAGTTCTGAGTAGCTTAGGTACCAAGAACTTTTAGGGTACTTAAGATGATTTAGGTTTCTATACCCTATTTACCCCCTGGGTTTGATTTTCGGAAAACTACGAAATGGGTTGCCTATTTGATTTAAGAAGTAAGCCTACAAAGTTTCAAACTGAAATGTCTATTTTACCCCCTGATTTTTCATTCAAAATTTTACCCCTATTTCAACCTTTTAGGGGTTGAATCATATTCAGCGTGTTAAACATCAAAATAAATACCATTTTTGCAATCGTCATCCCATAAAACCTCAATAACGACATCCATATCTATTTTTAGGTTTATTTATCCCATTTAACCTCTAAGGGGTTGATTTTTGAAAAAATACGAAATATGTGTTTGCTTATTTGTTTTACTTTCCGACCATAAGCCTAAATAATAAATTAAATGAAGGACTTTCCAGATACAACATTTCATCCCCCTTTTCACCCATTCGGGGTTGGAATTGTCAAAAACGCTGACACAGGTAAATATTAATTTTCAATTGCAAGCCTAAATACAAAATTTGAAGATCCTAACTTCAAAACTGATGGACTTTCATACACATATTCATCCCCTATTTTACCCCTGGGTTTGATTTTGGGAAAATTACGAAATGGGTTGCCTATTTGTTTTAAGAAGTAAGCCTACAAAGTTTCAAGTTGAAATGTCTATTTAACCCCTGATTTTTCATTCAATATTTCACCCCTATTACAACCTTTTAGGGGTTGAATCATGTTCAGCGTGCTAAACATCAAAATAAATGCCATTTTTGCAATCGTCATCCCATAAAACCTCAATAACGACATCCATATCTATTTTTAGGTTTATTTATCCCATTTAACCTCTAAGGGGTTGATTTTCTAAAAAATACGAAATATGTGTTTGCTTATTGGTTTTAATTTCCGACCATAAGCCTAAATAATAAATTAAATGAAGGACTTTCCAGATACAACATTTCATCACCCTTTTCACCCCTTCGGGGGTGGAATTTTCAAAAACGCTGACACAGGTAAATATTAATTTTCAATTGCCAGCCTAAATACAAAATTTGAAGATCCTAACTTCAAAACTGACGGACTTTCATACAAACATTAATACCCTATTTCACCCCCTTAGGGGTAGAATTTCCAAAAATTCTTTCTTAGTGGATGCCTACACTGTATAACGTATCTATGTGCAAAATTTGAAGTCTCTAGGTTCAGCGGTTTGGGCTGTGCGTTGATATCTCAGTCAGTCAGTCAGTCAGTCAGTCAGTCAGTCAGTCAGTCAGGACTTTGAATTTTATATATATAGATAAGGGATGAATTTATACGTTGCATGTAATTGCATCCATTTCCAATTGTACTTGAGAAGAGATCTCCACTTGAGTTTCGTTCTAGAATACGGGCCTTAGTGTATGTTTGTCAATATGCAAGCAAACGTTACTATCGCGTTCGCGTTAAGTATATTTCATTCTAGATATTATTTGGTTACGATAACGATTTATCTGTCAAAATTTAGCTCAAACGTTATTGAGACGTTTGAACATTTAAGTACCTAACACTACGGGTCCGCTATCCTAACATGTTAGTTAAGTAACAATTAATGTTACTTATATTATTTTTGGAAAAGTTATTAAACTTTTACTCGTCGCGTCGTTTGATGTACCGAGAAGATTAAATATAATTGTACAAGATGTTGAAGTTGTTGAAATCTCATTTTAGCACAGGGTACGTTTTATTTCTTAAATCTGCTTTAAGAGTATCCGTAATTCGGAGGGGACTAGTGGCATGTGGACTTTCGCAAAGTATTTTGTCCAAATAGAAAGATGTATTTTAACACGCTGGTAAAGTGTGATCAGTTTATTTGGAAAAAGGTTCATTCTAAGAAATAATTAAATACTGAAAGTCTACACTTAATATTATAGAGAGATAAGGTTTGTTTGTTTGTATAAAACCTTTGAAACCACTGTATCTGTTTAGAAAAATTATTTCAACAGTCGATAGCCACATTATTCTTGAATGGCATAGGCTATTTATAAGTATTTTCCCAATATTTTCACGGGAAGGGGAATTTCTGGGATAAAACCTCACGGCCCAGTTAAAAGACACTTGAGCTAACAAAGATACGTTTAAAAATAAAGCAGCAATCTCGCAGTAGCTTTTAAGACTCACCGAAACTATTTATACGCAAAAGTGAGTTGTTACCTTAAATAAAATTTTGATAATTTTGCAACAAACCCCTATATATCTAAAAAAAACTCATGCATCGTCCTTATAAAGCTTTTAGTGTCTGTTTCATAAATGTAATTCATATTATAAAAAGCATCTAAGTTAACTGATCATCACTTAATGGCACAAGCACATTTTATCAAAATATTTTACGTCCTTAGTGGGGATCGTATTCGATGTATTTGGGACTGAATTTCAAAACAAACTAGCTTTCTCGCAGCTTTTGCCCGCGTGAGCTAGACGACATTTGCCCGTGCGAATGAAATATTTTCCCTGGTTAAAAAGTACCCTTGCTATTCTTAAACATTAATCCCTTTGCTAAATTTCATCCAAATCTGTTCAGCCGTTTTCCCTTGATTGAGTAACTAACATCAAAACTTCAAAAAATCTAAACTTTCGTATTAATAATATCAATGGATAGTGAGATAACTATACAATTACTTTTAACTGTCAACCAGTTTCGAACGAAACCCTAAAACCAGTGGTAAAAGCGAGTAAAATGCGAACAGATTTGTGCGCCCAATCGAGAATAATCTGGGATTCTTTTCATACACGGAATTCGGAAGTCGCCGGAAGTCCAAAAAGTTAAAATGAAAATGGTTTGCAGCTTATTTCGTAAATAGTTTATGTTATATCTCGAAATTTATTTAATCTTGTGACTGAGTAATATAATTTATTTATTCTACTTCGTCAACAGCCTATCCATTTATCGAACACGATCCATGGCTGCTCCTACTAATAAAATTGGTTAAAACATTTTTCAACTAAAACGTATTCCAGGTAGGTACAATGACATAAGAAGTGGCAATCTGATACCGTGATCTGTGGCTACTGACCCTTAAAAACATATCTACTAGATATCTTTATCTAAATTCTTCGCTATCCGATTTATATTTACAAGGTCTAGCTCGTTTAAACAAACTTTTTCTTTAGTCTTAATAATAATATTATTGTTAATAAATACTTCACAATTAAAAAAGCCGCTGATAAGCAGAAATGCAAACTGACTTTACTGAGAAATAAAATACAAAGCTCGGCAGTACGTTCCGGAAATAATCGCAATTTACGTCAAAAAGATTTAATATGTTGGCCATGGCCGGACCAGTTTTACAATATCGTCGAAAAAGCGATTAAATATTTAATACTTTTTAAAACGAAGTACTATATACTGATATTTACTAGAATTTTGTGTCCTACATAAAATAAATATTTTCGGTTGGAACAGCAAAAATCGTACATGTAAAGTATAAAAACGTCGTTTTATTTATGATGTAATATATTTTTTTAAATTATTAAGTATATATTATTTTTGTTATTATTATAAAATTTTTAGAACTATTGGAATAATTATTTTAGATTAGCGCTCAGCTCGCGACTTCGTCTACGTGGACCCTCTTTTTACCCCCTTAGAGGGGGAATTACCAAAAACCCTCTCTAAGTGCTCCCTTACACTCCCCAAAAAACATACTTACATGCCAAATTTCAGCTTCTTGCGCCCAGTAGTTTTGATTTTGCGTTGTCTGTTAGTCAGTCAGTAACTCAAGAGTTTATTTATAAAGATGGCTTTAGGAATTGTATATTTATGTTATACTAGCTTCCGCCCGCGACTTCGTCCGCGTGGACATTCGAGAAAATATTTAGGGGATCAGCCGTTTTTACTTGATTAGGCGGGGTCCTCCTATCTCACCAAGCGAGCAGCCTCGCGCGAGGCAGAACGTTTGCCACGTGCGGCCGGCCTCGCACGAGGCTGCTCACTTGGTGAGATAGGACCCGCCTAACCAAGTAAAAACGGCTGATCCCCTAAGTATTTTCTCGAATGTCCACGCGGACGAAGTCGCGGGCGGAAGCTAGTTTACTTATATAATTCAATAAGGACCTTTACCCCTGGGTTTGATTTTCGGAAAATTACGAAATGGGTTGCCTATTTGTTTTAAGAAGTAAGCCTACAAAGTTTCAAGTTGAAATGTCTATTTTACCCCCTGATTTTTCTTTTAAAATTTCACCCCTATTTCAACCTTTTAGGGGTTCATGTTCAGCGTGTTAAACATCAAAATAAATGCCATTTTTGCAATCGTCATCCCATAAAACCTCAATAACGACATCCATATCGATTTATAAGTTTATTTATCCCATTTAACCTCTAAGGGGTTGATTTTCGAAAAATACGAAATATGTGTTTGCTTATTTGTTTTACTTTCCGACCATAAGCCTAAATAATAAATTTAATGAAGGACTTTCCAGATACAATATTTCATTCCCCTTTTCACCCATTTGGGGGTGGAATTGTCAAAAACGCTGACACAGGTTGATATTAATTTTCAATTGGCAGCCTAAATACAAAATTTGAAAATCCTAACTTCAAAACTTACGGACTTTCATTAAAAAACATTCATTCCTTATTTTACCCCCTTAGGGGTGGAATTTCCAAAAATCCTTTCTTAGTGGATGCCTACACTATATAACGTATCTATGTGCAAAATTTGAAGTCTCTAGGTTCAGCGGTTTGGGCTGTGCGTTGATATCTCAGTCAATCAGTCAGTCAGTCAGTCAGGACTTTGAATTTTATATATATAGATATAGATAGATATAGATAGATTGTATCTCTTATAGTTTAGCTGGGCTGCTAGGGTTCCACATCAGGTGTGCCAGACCTTCGATATTTTTCCGTCAATAGAAAATGTTCATTACGTGAAACAACTTTTCTTAAGACGCCTTGTTTGTATCTCATATAGTTTATCCTGGCTGCTAGGGTTCCACATCAGGTGAACCAGACCTTCAAACTTTGTACGTCAATAGAAAGTGCCCATCACGTTTAACAATTTTCCTTAAGACGGTATTTTTATATCTCTCATAGTTTGGCTGGACTGCTATGGTTCCACATCAGACATTACGATCTTCAAAATAAATTATAGCCTATATGTTGGCGAGGGCCAATAGCTGTATAACAAAAAATGTTTCATCAAAATCCGTTCAGTAGTTTTTGTGTGAAACGCGGACAACAGACAGACAGACAGAGAAAAAATTCAAAATCTATATTTTTGGTATCTGTTTCGTTTAAGAAGACCCCTGGTGGTATTTTTTTCTATTTCCTTTCAATGTACAGAATTGGATCGTTTACAGTTTTATTATAAGTTAGATTAGATTAGATAGAAGATAGATATAGATAGATTGAATCTCTTATAGTTTAGCTGGGCTGCTAGGGTTCCACATCAGGTGTGCCAGACCTTCGATATTTTTCCGTCAATAGAAAATGTTCATTACGTGAAACAACTTTTCTTAAGACGCCATGTTTGTATCTCATATAGTTTATCCTGGCTGCTAGGGTTCCACATCAGGTGAACCAGACCTTCAAACTTTGTACGTCAATAGAAAGTGCCCATCACGTTTAACAATTTTCCTTAAGACGGTATTTTTATATCTCTCATAGTTTGGCTGGACTGCTATGGTTCCACATCAGACATTACGATCTTCAAAATAAATTATAGCCTATATGTTGGCGAGGGCCAATAGCTGTATAACAAAAAATGTTTCATCAAAATCCGTTCAGTAGTTTTTGTGTGAAACGCGGACAACAGACAGACAGACAGACAAAAAATTCAAAAACTATATTTTTGGTATCTGTTTCGTTTAAGAAGACCCTGGTGGTATTTTTTTCTATTTCTTTTCAATGTACAGAATTGGATCGTTTACAGTTTTATTATATTTATATGTTATATTTAAAACCCGTTTGACGGATTATGATAGGTGCGAGGAGCGCAGCGACGAGCATATTAAGTTTACATGAACATACAGGGTGCCTACCATCAACTTTATGACAGCGATTCAAAAATAGCGCGATTCAGAATAGGTTCCTAAAATGAATCGCTTTCTTTCGTACTCTGACCTTCTAAAAACTGGATCGCAAATGAATTGCTAAATGTTAATGACCGAACGATTTGTGTCCTTTTTCTTCTACCCGTCTCTTTCACTCGATTCTGTCATGCCCGGAGAGTGAGAGGGACGGGTATAACCTGCAGGTGACATGTTAAATCGACCGGGTTATAAGTCAAATAAGAGTTTCTGACAGCTTAGCGGCTGTGAAATGTCATTGATCGATCACTGAATCGCTGTCATTGATATTAAGCTGTCGTGGTACGAATAAGCGAAGCAGATCAGTTTAGGTTCCTAAACAAAACCGTAATAAGAGTTGATGGTAAGCACCCTGGTACCGTTACTAACTAAACTAACTTTATACAAATAGACCTCCCATTTTCTACAAAACTTTAAGGTATTTTGTTTATTTCATACAATCTTGCTTCTGGGTATATTACTACTATTTTGACAAGGCGTTTAAAAAATAGTCCCTTTTCTCTAGTCTAAAACATTTCTGAATACCTACTCATTAGGAATAGTTTAGTTTTCCTAGGAAATGTATACTATTCCTAAGATAGGCTATTTCAGGAATAGCAATATACTTTTCCTAGAAATATATAGTAAAATATAACGGATATATCACACATTTTCGGTAACATATAAATTATTAATTCGAAATAAAATTTATACATAAAATAACTGACTCTCGATTTAGAGTACTGTAGGTAAAAACAATCACACATTATTCCAACACTCTAAAAATTGCACCAGAAAGTTTCTTTACTTATCCTACCTAACCCTTCCTTTCTACTCGACTATTTGATTTTATTACCGGCTCAACGTCCGTTTGCAGTAGCAACATTACCAAGCCCACTTAATTTACCAAATACGAGCTAACGATCCCGAAATAGCACACAAACCTTTTTTCTCATTGACTTTTTATTAAAACGCATCTATTTAGTCACTATGGAATGCAGGTAACCTTATTCAAACTCTTTGACGATTAGTTTTTTAGTCGCTGCGGCTTTGGAATAGTAACATGACTTTTCTTAGGTATAACGTGATCAAAGTCACATTGCAATGACCCTCTCAATATCACATGGAAACATTCCGGTAATACTTAGCACACAAACCGAAAGTAAAACCTCATTTTGTCGAACTCCTTTCTTGTCTATTCTTATAACGCGATCAAAGTCACTTTGCAATGGTAACCTTATCCTGCCCGCTGCCGCTAATGCACACAGCGCACGCCCGCCTGAAGCCTATGAAATATTCAAATGAGATACGCCTTCGGCCTCAGCTATCACATTACGCGATTTCCCCACAATCGCTCTTATTCTGTGTACCTGGGTATTTTATTGGGTATGTTTACTTTTATTTATGTTATTGAGATAACATAACTAGTTAAACTGTGCCGTGCAATGAACGTTGGCGGCAGAAGTTATGTTGAAATGTCTATACTGAAGGCGTGCATTGAACTTTAGGATAATTTAAAAAGTCATTGATTTTTAGCGTAATGTAGCTATATAACGTTTTTTTTTCTTTCTCCTTCTCTTTAAACCTCAAGACCATTAAAATTTGTAGAAACCTAATTATGGTCTTTATTTACATGAAAGCTTACCCAAAATCACAAAAAAAAATGTCAGATTTTTCGTACATTTAAGCAGAATTAAAATAAAATTTTGTAAGAAATAGCAGGTTTTTCGAAGTTATTTTTTAAAACTGGAATATTATGAGTCCAATATTCTAAGCATAAAGGTTAGAGAATCCTTGTCAATATTTTTCAGGGCTGCTTTTCTTGAGCAAGTAATAAAAGCCTTTACACTAGACCGAATCGAGAAAGTTGATCGACAAATCTCAAATCATCCGTTGATTTTATTTTATAGCTTGCCACCCACGTCTCGTCCTCGTGTACTCTGGGCATTAAGGGATTTTTTAAATACTCGTAGGCTAAACCTTCAGATAAATTGGTTGTTAAAGTCATATTTCTGTAAATAAAAGTTTGGATAGATGAGTGCTACACAATCTACTCAGCAACGATATAACTAGTACGTACTGCTATTAGTTCCCACAAATTAGAATAAGTATATATTTTTTTTTTATAAAAAATATTTTTTTAATGTTATTCTTGGACGTAATTTACGCTGACTAGTAATTCCTATAGCTCCAAACAAACAGGGGCCTTAATGCGAGCCGTCAAACAATATTTTATTACAAAAATATTATTAAAACCTTGCCCTAACTTTTACAAATTCGTAAGCACAAATCGAAATTGAAAAACTTGGCGATTATTATTTTTTTATTCCTTTCGCCGCGTAACTCGGTACGCAAAGCTCGACAAATCCATTGGTCTTCGGGCACTCACCAACTTTACTAAACCCAAAGTAATCTAAAACAAATAACGATGAGTGGGGACCCTTCATACGTTTCTCGCATATCAGATGCCTTTTTATATGTTCATATAAATAATAACAAATTTTGTATTCCGTATTTTGTTCGAGACTTCTGTAAGAAGTTTGTGCAAATATTGCCTTTAACCCATTTGTCACAATGGAGTTGAGTCTTAGTTGAATATTAATATGTGAGGAACCCAGAGCTTCCTTTGCACGTGTTTTTGTTTACTTAAGTTAAAGGCAGTTGTTTTAATGACAATTTTAAGGTTACCATCGTACAAAATATAATTCAATATTCCATTTCAGTGTAAGGGTATTGGAAAACATTTATATGAGTCTTAACTGAACAAAAAAATAACACTTTCCAAAGCAGGCCCAAATTGAGCCACTAGTCGCAGCGCAGCCACTAAACGCGACCACAAGCTGCGAAAGAGTTTTTTTTCATCCATATTTTAAAGCATCGATCGGCGCAAATTGAGCATTCGAGTGGCCGCGTTCGAACCACAAGTAGCGGGAGGCACCCACGCTCGCTAGCTCGCTACTAGTCGCCGCGTTTTGTCGCTCGCATCGCGCGTACAGTCCGCAACTCCGCTCCGCAATACCCGCTCGCTCCGCTGCCTCAATCATCATCATCATCATATCAGCCAAACGACGCCCACTGCTGGACATAGGCCTCCCTCAAGGATCTCCACAACGATCGGCCCTGCGCTGCCCGCATCCAGCGTCTTCCCGCGACCTTAACCAGATCGTCGGTCCACCTTGTAGGGGGTCTGCCCACGGAACGTCGCGTCGTCCGGTACGCGGTCGCCATTCGAGAATCTTTCCGCCCCAACGGCCATCGGTTCTTCGCGCTATGTGTCCCGCCCACTGCCACTTCAACGATGCAATCCATCGAGCGACGTCGATTGTTTTAGTTCTGCTGCCTCGCTCGCTCCGCGTCAATAGACCGCTGGCATCTGTTGGCTGAAATGAATGAAATTCAGCCAAAAGTACCTATTGGCTAAGTGGCGGCGACTGGGGGCAGCCAGTAAGCCACTAGCGGTTGCGCTTGCGATTGTTGGCCGCCGCGTTTGGTGGCATCACTAAGCCACTACTGGTCGCGTTTAGTGGCCGCAACTAGTGGTTCAATATTCACCCGCTCGTCAAATAGTTTTAATTAAGTATATTTTTTATCATACTGTATAACTGTTTCGATCTTCAATCTTATTGCGTATTTGTGTTTTTATCTTTTCTTCTTGTTTTAATTAACTAATGTATCTATCTGTCAAAATGATTTTATAGTAAACAAAAAAAATTCTTATAATAAAAATCATTAAGGAAAATTATCTTCTTTAATCATAACACATACCTACCAATATTAAAAAGTGTGAAAGTGTGTTTGTTTGTCCGTCTTTCACGTCAGAACCAAGCACCGGATCGACGTGATTTTTGGTAACGGGATAGTTTGGGAGCTGGAGAGAAAAATTATCATCATTATTAATCGTAAATATAAAAATATAACGTCATGTAGTCCACGCGGGAACGGTTAGCAACGGTAACTAGCTGAAATTATCATATTCATGTGTTCTTTGGGTGAGCGTTATAACAAAATTCAACATGTTGTCCTAATATTGTTTTGGGGTTAGCAAAGCAGCGAAGCTCCTAAGCTAACAGTGGAGAAATGACAGAATCATTTTCTATATATTGTTAGCCATGAAATTTAATCACCCATTTTAATTAGGTTAAAGGTTTTACACACGACGACAAGTCTACGCGGTAATCATAAAAGGTACATTTATTTTTTCCTAATTAACGAGGTACCTATAGGTAAAGCATTGCCTGAATGAAAAATAAAATTTAGTTTATTTATTATGATTTTTATTTTTGAATACTTAAAAAATCTTCTGGTAACAGACTCATACGCAATGTCAACGGTGAATTTAAACTGAAGAAAAAATATATTCTTGAGTGTCATTTGCTATATTTTATAACATTTATCACACGGATGAAACCGCGGGAAGCAGCCAGTGTGCAATAAAAGAAGATCAAGTTTTTGGTAAAAAGTAAAAGTTGGATTCAACCCTCCACACCAACTCCACACTAGTAAAGTAACTCTGAGCGAATTCGCCTCGCTTTCGTTCAGCAAAACAAGATTGGTTCGGCGTCTTTTCACACTTGAATTCACAACTCGAACTACAGAAGTTAAGTAATAGTCCTGTAGCCCGTGGACATTCAAATTACGAAAAAAGTTACCGTTTGTCTTCGTGAAATTATTATAGATTTCGCCATTGTATATACTATAAGCGAAGTCTTAAAGATCGTTACTCGCCGGAACCATAATAGTGATAAGTTTAAAATCTCCAATTATGTTAGTTATTTACATTTCTAGGTTACCGCATTGTTTCGCTATTGTCATGTTGTACAGCTTTTTCCAATAACCATACGTAATAGTAAGACCATGGAATGTTGCCAAACACAAATTTAAGACCAGATGTAGTCCGACCATTTTGATCATAATTTACATTTTGGAGTTACCGTTTAAAATTTATACATCTGTTAGTAGGCCCTCTGAACAAACCATATACTTATTTTAAGACTGTTTCTGTGGCCGGTTTAGATTTTAAGACTCATTTGGTCCATGAAGAAGAAATGCGAAAATGGCGTAAGTAAAAGCGCATTGAGTAAACTTACTTCTGCAAAACATAATGGAAGACTTAAAACTTGAAGGACAATGAAATCTGGTAACTGCCCCTCTGTCAGATTACTATAAATAAAGAGGAAATGCTAGTTCCTAATATTTTGTCTAGTTTGTTATGCCAGCTCTCTCTCTCGGGGTGCGAGCTAGATAACCTCCACGCGTGCTCACCTGCTGTTCGTCCCACTCTATGTTCGCATACGCTGGGAAGAACAGTAGGAGGGACGGTGCACCCTGGGCGCCACTGTAAGTAACTTTCTTGATTGTAAGTAATTACTTACAGTGGTGGCAGATAATCTAGCGAAACCCAATCCAAGGTGTCAGACGTACCGTCGGTCGCCGAGGGATGCGTGGCCAAGGGGGAGCTTGGTTCCGAACGGTGTCTCCCCAGGGAGATGGCAATCCTGGATCAGTAATTTCGCCTTACTCGAGCAATCGGAGCTCTGCTCGAGTGGACCTGTTCTAACGCCTAGCAAAGTGGCAAGTTGTACTCTTTGGTATTCTGTATAAGTAATGGCATTTCTACGGGGACGACCGATTGACCTACTGGAGCGAAAAAAGTAACTTAAAAATTGAAGTACGTACTTGAAAAAAATCACACATATTTATAGGACTCTTAACCTGATGGAGAGCATATCTAGAAGACCGCCAGGTTTTACATATCGCCTAAAAAAATCTGAAAGTTCAAAAACGGGCAGAATTTGGCTTAAAATGGAGTGTCCGGTTTCCAGAATTTACTCGTTATTGTTTCATAACTTTTAAAATAATAACTTGCTCATAAGAATTCTTACATTTACAGAACAAGGGATAGACAATTAAACCATATACGTTATTATTACCATATACGTTATTATTACACATTAAAATTTTGTCCGAAGCGTGTGCCTCAATTCGGTGAAATTTACTTTTGCTTACCTATAACACTAACTACGCGCAGTACGAATGCACAATACTGATTCTCGCCACCCGGGGGTTGCGCCCGAGCTGCCGAGCAGTGTGGACGGGGGACCTGTCGCATTGAGGAGCATTTTTCGAAGGTTCGAAATCATTCGGTGTTTTTGGGGTCGAGTCATTTCTCAAATCGGTGTGCGAAATTAATTTTGTTTATGAAATATTTAATGAGATTTGTGGTATATTAATTAAGTGTTCAACTGATATCTGCCAGTATGTTTTATAGAAATTGTTGTAATTTATAATATTTTCGAGAAATTTGATGAATTGTGTTATTTTCTCAATTCCGTGGATCTCAATTCCATTGAAAATGGGGCATCGAATTGAGAAAACTTACACCAAATTGAAATTTTAAATATTATGAATTCAACTGTAAGGGCCATTCATAAATGATAATGGCAATTAATAGAGCATATCATAGTCGGTTACTTCTCTAGTTGCGACTGCTTGAGCTGCCAGTAAAATGCCCATACACTCAGCTTGAAAGACAGTGTTGTATGAGCTTAGTGGCAGCGCAATTTGTATGTTTAAGTCTTCTGAGAACACACCTGTCCCTTCTCCGTCTTGGTCTTGGAGCCATCGGTGTATATCAGATCAGAAGCGCTCTGTGTTGTGCCTGAGAGCTTTCTAAGTCATCCATTTGTTATTATTTGTATTTGTTGTCATGTTTTTATGTTGTTATTTGTTGTCATCCATTTTGTATTTCTTCAAGAGAGTCTTATCACCCTTCCTGAAAAACGCTTCTGGCCCATGCCTTTGGCGTTTTGCCCTCGAGGATGACTGAATTGAAAAGCATCTAGAGGACTTTAAGTATCGGCTTTCCGCCCGCTCTCAGAAGTTCTGTTGTGATTCTGTCATCGCCCACCGCCTTGTTGTTTTTAAGCTGCTTAAGAGCACTTGTTTTGAATATGAGCCGGTATTGGTCGGAACGTGGATTTTATCAGCCGCGATCTTTCAAGCTTAACGTTGACACTCAATGTGCCTCTGACCATGCGGTGACCGCTTCCCATCTTGGCAGCACGCGCTGCCCATCTCGTAATGGCAATTTTCCCTCTGTCGCCTCTTAAAACACTCACGAGAAGAGAGGGGGTAGTGCTATTCTTTTTATGTGCCGGCACTACACAGCGCACTAGAAATCTTACCTATTGTTCACGTAACAAAATAATTCTCACATACCACACATTCATACGCTGCGGCAAGTTATACAGAATACCAAAGAGTACAACTTGCCACTTTGCTAGGCGTTAGAACAGGTCCACTCGAGCAGAGCTCCGATTGCTCGAGTAAGGCGAAATTACTGATCCAGGATTGCCATCTCCCTGGGGAGACACCGTTCGGAACCAAGCTCCCCCTTGGCCATGCATCCCTCGGCGACCGACGGTACGTCTGACACCTTGGATTGGGTTTCGCTAGATTATCTGCCACCACTGTAAGTAATTACTTACAATCAAGAAAGTTACTTACAGTGGCGCCCAGGGTGCACCGTCCCTCCTACTGTTCTTCCCAGCGTATGCGAACATAGAGTGGGACGAACAGCAGGTGAGCACGCGTGGAGGTTATCTAGCTCGCACCCCGAGAGAGAGAGCTGGCATAACAAACTAGACAAAATATTAGGAACTAGCATTTCCTCTTTATTTATAGTAATCTGACAGAGGGGCAGTTACCAGATTTCATTGTCCTTCAAGTTTTAAGTCTTCCATTATGTTTTGCAGAAGTAAGTTTACTCAATGCGCTTTTACTTACGCCATTTTCGCATTTCTTCTTCATGGACCAAATGAGTCTTAAAATCTAAACCGGCCACAGAAACAGTCTTAAAATAAGTATATGGTTTGTTCAGAGGGCCTACTAACAGATGTATAAATTTTAAACGGTAACTCCAAAATGTAAATTATGATCAAAATGGTCGGACTACATCTGGTCTTAAATTTGTGTTTGGCAACATTCCATGGTCTTACTATTACGTATGGTAATTGGAAAAAGCTGTACAACATGACAATAGCGAAACAATGCGGTAACCTAGAAATGTAAATAACTAACATAATTGGAGATTTTAAACTTATCACTATTATGGTTACGGCGAGTAACGATCTTTAAGACTTCGCTTATAGTATATACAATGGCGAAATCTATAATAATTTCACGAAGACAAACGGTAACCTTTTTCGTAATTTGAATGTCCACGGGCTACAGGTCTATAAGTAGTTAGTTGTATGTGCGGAATGAAACTGAAATGAGATTTTTATTCAACTTATGATGAGAGCTGATGAATTAGAAAAAGGTAATACTTTGAATATTAAGTATTAGAAAAAATCGACCTTTCTCACACCCACAAACTTTTACTGTCCGGGCGAAAGGACAGCATTCGCCCGGACAGTGAAAGGTTGTGGGTTCCAGTCCCATCGGAGCTAGTTGTGAGATGGATCATTTTTTTCTAATGCTTCATTTTTAATATTTTACTAATAAAAACTGCATTGTAAATGCAAAAAAGTAAAAATTTTAAAAGTAAATATAAGATTGTAGTTTTACTATACAGCTGTAGAAAAAATACTCGTAATTCACATTCTTCACTCACACTTAGGTACTGGACGGCCGACGAAGCTTGGGAAGACTCCCAACTAGTTGGGCCGATGAACTTGTGAAGATCGAGTCGCATCAGCCTTTGGCAAGTCACCAACAGCCGCTCTAATGGCGTTCTGAAGGAGGCCTTCGTCCAGCAGTGGACTACCTGAGGACTGACGATGTTGATGACGAATCCTTTTGTGTCATATTTGAATGTAAATTAACAAGCAGAGTTATTTAATATACAGGGTTATTTTTTTACTATCCTGGATAAATTTAGGGATTATTCTACTCAGCTTTTCACATAACAAACAAACAACTTTCCATACGTTTTGATTAAATATTTTTGCACTTTTGAATGGAACAACTGTTTTTTTTTATATAATAAAAGTTATTTGTTTTCATATATAAATTAATCCCTAAAATTATCCGGGATGGTAAAACAATAACCCTGTATTTGAATAAAGGTAAATTTATTCGTGAAAAATAAAAAATTAAGTATCTTAGCTATGCAGTGTTTTGTGTCGTATTGAAGATATGAACGAATCTTGTTATTACGCTTTTATTTTTCTTAATAATAAAGCGAATTACATCATTTAACTACTGATACAGAATATATTATAGTTGCTACTGATATAAAAATAAAGTTCTCTTTAATAACGCAAACTATTGTTCCAAACATGACTCTCGAGCTTTAACTTTGCCTTTAAGATTGTGTATTTAACGTTCCTCATGAATAATAAACTGTTCTAAAGAAGCAATCGTAAAAGAACTTTTATTGACATCGTTTTATTGTCGTCCTATTAAGCCCTATTAACGTGGAATTGAATATTTCACTGAAACGTTAAATCCAGCTTTAATTACTCCAGTTATTTATTAGAGTACACTTTTAATTGTGTTTGACTTCGTAATTTTAGGTCTTCGTGAACAAGTAGTGGAATGTAAATTTTTTTTTTTATCCACAACGGGGTAGCACTTAGTCTTCATCACACCTGATTACTTTTTTTATCCACGTTTGTTTTATGTATTTAATGTCTCCTTCAAAAAGCAAGTGGTACCTACCTATATTAAATAATGAAACCATCAAGTTTGCGCCAACTTTTAGATATTTAATGGATACATTAGACTTCTTAACTGTAGTTCTAACACAAAAATACTGTCGTTATGGTAACCGTTATCGTGATCGTATTATTTTGTATGGAAACCAGAGCAGCACCTCTTTCGATCGTATAAGGTAATGAAATTCAATACATGTATGACAGCAGCTTTGAAAGACGTACTGATTTGAGGGGTCCTTCATTACGATGCCTAAAGAATAGGGTGGAGCGTTATTTTCGTTTTTATAGAATTTCAAAATCGCAGGGTGCGCGAAAGTTGCTTCATGTGATGAGGATCAAAACTTATTATGAGGACAACTTAATCAAATTAGAAGAAGTACTGCCCCAAGAGCTTTGGATTTTAAGAAAAATATATGATGTATGAAAAAAGTAAAGTTATGGAATAATAAATTTTGTATTTTTTTATTGAAATAATACAATAAACATGCTACAAAGCAATTGAGAATGGAAATTAAAACAGAAAAAAACAAATCATTTGAAAATAAGGTAATTTAGAAAATTAGAAAATTAAAGATATTAAAAAAAATTTTTTTGGAGGCGTGTATAACTTAAATGTTATTTTTATTGTCATTTATGGTTTTTCTATTCATTTTACAACTAATTCTTCATTAATGATTTAAGTTATGATATTTATATTAATTTTTTTATGATTTTGAAAACTTCATGATTTTCAAACTTTGACGGCCTTGGGGGCAGTACTTGTACTAATTTGATTAAGTTGTCCTCATAATAAGTTTTGATCCTCATCACATGAAGCAACTTTCGCGCACCCTGCGATTTTGAAATTCTATAAAAACGAAAAAACGCTCCACCCTACTAAAGAAGACTGTTGTCAAAGTTCGAATCGAACCTGGGACCTCTAGAGAAAGCGTTATAATTTTAACCGGTGCGTACACCACTTGGCCGAGGAGGTCGTCAAATGTATGTATATGGGGAGATACGCCACGGCGGCGGCGACCCGTCTCCATGACTAGCGCAGGATACCACCAGTTTGTATTCCTATTATTTTTATTATATTTCTTTGTAGTATATTTCTCGTAATGAAAGATCGTGCTTACTTAAATAAACCGGAATTGAAATAAAATATTGACAACGCCAGCCAGGTTTATTTTGCCATGAAAGGTAATAGATTGCGTTAAACTATTGCAAGTTGCAAGAAATTAAAAGTAAAATAGGCTTAATAGATATTAAATTATAATACTCAGGTCCGTGAAGTTCCAATGAAATTGTAAATGTTGTCAATCCAGCACAAAAAAACCCAATTTTGCTGTCTTTTTATACGGTGAGAGAAGCCTTTTTTCGTCTTAGCCCTTAAAATTTTCGAGCATATAGGAAACAAAGAAAACTATACGGCCCACTTTTGAAATGATTTTTAACCGACTTCTAAATCAAAAAGGAGGTTCTCTATTCGTCTGTATGTATGTTTTTTCTTTTTTTTTTGTGTATGTCCACCGATTACTCGAAGACGGATGGACCGATTGAAATGATTGAAACGTTATTACATCAGGTTGGTTTCCAAGTTGGTCCCATTTTGAAATCGGTTCAGTAGTTTTCAGGAAATCTTGAAAATACTGTCGTTTTCATTACCACTTTATGTGAATTTAATACGTATCTTTAGGCATAACTCCTTTGTTTATAAAACGATTTAGATGATTCTTGTTTTGTTAAAAAGAGGATACCTCAAGGTATTTTAACCGACTTCAAAAAAGGAGGTCGGGTTTTAACAAAAGCAACAAAAAATCGTACATGTTTCACGCCCGACTTTAAAGTACTAACGTTATTTATTTGGTAAGGAATTATTTCTTACTTTTTGGATGTGATTTTTTTGAAGGCGGTTTTTGAAGTTAGAAAATAAGCTAGACCTTTTCAGAAGCCTTTGAATTATTACTATGTATCTTGATGTCTCGCTTCTAAAATAAACTATGATCGTAGCGTACATCTTCTACAGTTTTCACAGCAATTCAACTAAGGAAAGCATCTGGTATTCTTTGTGCAAAAGCGATGGCATAAAACTAGTAGGTATTTGAATTATCTTACGTTAAAACAAATTTCTTTGTTAAGTTTAATGTACCTAAAATATTAAAAGCTAGCAAGTAAACGGAATTAGGTAGGTAGTTCATGCATACAACGTACCGAATTCCGAAGTGCATTTTGCCTACCGCAGTATAGATATATAGTTACTCAGGTATTCGTCCGTGAAGTTATAATGAAGTTTTTAAATGAACCCTCGCCTCATAAAGTGGAGGGTGGTCTTCCAATGGTATTCTTTTAATTTATAACGCGCCCCCATTTGGTGTCCAAGTGTCAAAAGAAAGCGGATTGCTTATATTCTTTTTTAAGTTTCAAACAAAATAGATTGATGTGTTATTGCGAATCGAAATACCACTGTCGTCGTCTCTCGTCTCGTTTTTGGTGTAAAATATTATACACTGATTGTGAAAGTGGTACGAAGTCAACAGAAAATAAATATGTAGTTTAAAAAACTAAACAAACACACTTTTATAGGAACAGACTAAAAAGCACAAAATAACCGTCTATTCAGTAACTGATATTAAAAAGCGTGGTGCGCCCTTTGCAAAGCATGCATTCAAGTACTTATAATTGACCACGCGCATATGTCTTATTGCGTAAGGAGGGCGTGCAGCTGGACTACTCTGGCCAGCCCAGCTCAGCCAGGAAAGCACATACGTAGTTAAAATGAATTGTTATATGGTAATGTTATATCGGGCTAATACAAATGATGTAGGTCCTACATCATTTGTATTAGCCCGATATAACATTACCAAACTTAAAGACATCTGGTATCCTACGCCAGTCGTGGATACTGTACTGTGTGACATGCAGTATACTGATAGCGGAGTGTGTGACTCACAAACAAATAAATAAATATTGGCTAAGTGCAGCCAGATTAAAACTTTTTGGCGTCTCGGAACGTCACGCCAGAAGATGTGATACACAATTTAGAGACATGCGGGTGGGAGAAGCGAGTTTGCTACTGCAATGATATATTGTCTTATCATGTGGCTAACTTTAAGACGGCCAATAAGATCAAATCGCACTGACCTACTGGACACCTACGAGTGTCTGTTGAAATCTTGGCGATTCCAACACGCCTGCAGAGCGTTGCAATTTTCGCAACCACCGTTAGGGGGAAACCTATGAGCTTTAAAAATAACAATTATTGTGATAAAAATTATTAAAATTTGATATCACTGCAGTTATATTGTAAAACAGAGAAAGAATTGGCACCTATTTAATTGTGACAAAATCCAATATTGCAGTCATCCTTTGGCGTATTGAAATTCAATTTCAATTTCAAATTCAATTCAATTTGCTAACAAAAAGTTGTTGCAAAGCACTTATGTGGCAGATATTAAACATTTAAGGCATTATCTAATATTTTTAGTTTATTTCTCTCAAAAAAAAAACTCACTGTCCCATACTAGATATTCAGTCTAAATTCTAACCTGGACTCCTGGGGTTAGTATGAAGACTGGAATAAGCATCGGGTCGGATTATCAGGGGTGCGGCTTCGAATCTCGTTGGATAATCAACTATGAGACTGTGTAGTTTTTTTCTACGAGTAAAATATAGCTAATCGCTTTAATTTGGACCACACCATTCATTATATAATAAAACAGCGATTCACGTCTGGTAAAGCCTTCTGTCTAGCCTAAAGTGTCTGTTGAATTGTAAGTCCGCTTTAATTAAAACATTTATATTTCTTCCAACATTTCATGATATAACCACAGAACACAGAAAGATTTTTTATAACTCCAAAAATATTAAGCCGGTTTTTAACCACAATCTTATTTCATATTTAATATTGTTCAAGGTCAATTTCGACTTAAATATTAAAAATTATTTTTTGTGCACTCTGTTTATTAACATACTGGCTTTCCGCCCGCGACTAGCGTGGCCCGCGTGGTTTCCACGGGAATGAGATGTTTTTTTCCGGGATAAAAAGTAACTTTCTAGCTCCCAAACTATCCCCATACCAAAAATCACGCGGATCTGTTGCTCCGTTTTGTCGTCAAAGTGGGCCAAACAAACAAACTTGCAAACACTTTCACAATTTATAATATAATTGCAAACACTTTCACAATAAAATTTATAGTATTAGTATGGATTAAGAATGATATTTTTAATTTCCACACGCTGTAGTACGTCAGTAAATATAATAAGTAGTATACGCGGGAAACTTAAAAATATCAAAAACATTAAAAGGATGTCACCACAGAACACGGAAAAAAAAATCTCTTGTCAGTCTCTACTTGTAACAGTGAGTTTTAATTGAAACAATTGAAACCTAATTCGTAATTTAATTACAGACTTAATTAGTCTGTAATTTAAATATGCGATAGAAACAGGTGGGTCAAAGTAACTGAATATTAAAATAACTTAAGCACGATAATAACAGTTGACTTTATACCCCGGAACTCAAGTGTTTTAGTATCGAAAGGGGGTTGACGGGAAGGTAGGTTGATTAGCATAATTTTCACCTACTGAAATTATTAAAACCCTTTTAAGCAGTCCAGGGTGCACAATAAAACAGTAATTTTATTTCAATTACACAATATTTGTAAATTGCTTCAATTCAATTATTGCTTTATTTTATGGCTATGAACGCAGCGTATTATATTATTATTATCATCATCATCATTTCAGCTGTACGACGCCCACTGCTGGGCATAGGCAGTTATTATAAATACGTTTATTACGCTAATTTTGTGATCAGAGAACGGTTTTTAATTAGAAAGTTTATTTTTTTTAAAAGCTGTGGTTATTTTTCCTGAATAGATTACAGAACTTACTGGCATGACAGTCCTGTATCGACCTGTGTTTTTCATATTTTTCTGTAGCCTCTAAAATTTTGTATTATATAAATTTTGATTATATCTCATTCGAGTAATTTTTTGAACCAAAAATTAAAAGCAATCGAAATATCTTTGTTTGCAAAACAATTGAACGCCACATTTGATCACCATGGTATGCAAAATTTTCTCTTAATTTAGTAGAGTTTTTACCAAATTAATTAAAACTTAATAATGAAAGAAATATTCAATTATTCAAAATGAAGTATTAAAAAAAACAACCCATCTCACAACTAGCTCCGATGGGACTCGAGCCCACGACCTTTCCCTGTCCGGGCGAATGCACTTTTCAATAATAAAAATTGCATTGTGAATGTAAAAAAGTAAAACTAATTAGAAATATACAAGTAAAGATTGTCCCATAAATAAAGTAACGCGGTATCCCTTAACTAATTCCCTCCATCTCGAACGCTAGTAAAAGTGCCGCTCAGAGTGTTTTCGTTTAATTTCCCAGTAAAATGGTCTACGTTCGCCGACAAAATTACCAGCCTGTTAACTGAATGTATCGCTTCATCACCGTCTCATCCCACCGACCACTTTTACATTTTTCAGAGAGGCTCATTCAATTTTCCAACGCCACCGTCTGCTTTTATAATTGGAAATTAGATCGAAGCATTGGAAAGACATCAGATAATTTGTTTAGTTTTTTTCTTTGTAAAATATGAAGACACATTTTGAATTGTCTTTTAAGCTTCGTTCCAGATAACGAGTATTGACGAAAAACGTTCGGGTTGCTTTCAAATCTTTCATTCTGTGAAATTTAGGTTGAAAAAGAGTATCTCTAAAGGAAAAATTGTATTTTAAAAAAAACTACTAGCCCTGCAAGTAACTTTCATGTGGTTTTTTACCATCATAATGTTTCCTTTACTCACAGGTATTTTTATTCATTAACCGACTTCTAAATCAAAAAGGAGGAGGTTCTCTATTCGTCTGTATGTATGTTTTTTTTTTTTTTTTTTTGTGTATGTCCACCGATTACTCGAAGACGGCTGAACCGATTGAAATGGTTCAAACGTTATTACATCAGGTTGGTCTCCAAGTTGGTCCCATTTTTTGAAATTTTGGAATCGGTTCAGTAGTTTTCAGGAAATCTTGAAAATACTGTCGTTTTCGTTACCACTTTATGTGAATTTAATACGTATCTTAAGGCATAACTCCTTTGTTTATAAACCGATTTAGATGATTCTTGTTTTGTTAAAAAGGGGATACCTCAAGGTATTTTAACCGACTTCGAAAAAGGAGGTTTTGAGTTTGATCACATACCTATTTACCAGAAAACACGCAAATTGCCTGCACGATGCACTAAAAAGAGTGAAATAAAAATTATTTTTATAAAAAAATAAAACCGCCTTCTAAAAAACCACATCAAAAAAGTAAGAAATAATTCCTCACCAAATAAATAACGTAAGTACTTTGAAGTCGGGCGGGTTTTAACAAAAACAACAAAAAATTGTACATGTTTCACGCCCGACTTCAAAGTACTTACGTTATTTATTTGGTGAGGAATTATTTCTTACTTTTTTGATGTGGTTTTTTAGAAGGCGGTTTTATTTTTTTATAAATATAATTTTTTTATTGTTTAAATTTTACACAGTACATGATATGAGAATAGGTACATACACCGCTACAAAAGCCGTTTCGGCTTTAACTGTTGTGCAGGTGTTCAGTTACAAACAATTAGTTACATAAATAAAGTTTGTCATTAAATACCTTCCAATATAAGTGATGTCTAAAAAAAACTGAACTGGTTAGAACTGTGAATGCATAAAAATAATTAAAAATCTTTAAGAGTATCTACGCGAATTTATGCTAGATAGTTTTTAAACTACGTTTTACTACTATTAAAAGGTATCCTTTGGCAAAGCACCAACTTATATAAAAACAAATTGAGCAAGATATGTCCTAAGAGTGACCCCTGTGGTACACCGGATATAATAATGGGATTGACTGAGCTGTAATCTGATGATGGCTATCCAGGGGGTGAATGCAAAAGATCCAGATCGCTTTACACACCCAACTGATCTGAACAGCATTCTAAGAGATGTAAGGATCAGAGTTCTCAATTACAGGATTTCCATACATCTTAATGCAATTTTGAATCAGAATCAGAATAATTTATTTGTGAAATGTAGGTTAGTTTTACAGTAGTGGAAGAACTTGTGTTTGTTAGTATCACTACATTTCCACCTTATGCTAGGTATACAAATATAGAAACAAGATGTCGCTAATTAAATTTAATGTGAATATTTGTTAATTAAAATATCAATTAATAATTAATTATAGTAATTCACAATGTCAAAAATATCTAATACCTACGTAATAAAAAAATAATGTCACAAATAATTAGTAGGTAATTCACAATGTCAAAAATATCTAATACCTACAATAATAAAAATTTAAATGTCACAAATAATAATAAGTCAAATAATAATCAACATAAAATTAATAATCACAAGTTACCTAAATCATTTCAAGGAATTGTCATTTAGTAATTCCTGCACCGAATAGGCTTTGTCAACAAGTAGTGCCATAAGACGATTTTTAAGCACCTTTTTAAGCATATTTTATTATAAATTTTGTGGGCCATTCCAAGGAAACTACTATAAATATTTACATGTTCAGTTTGAAATTTAAGTGCACATATCCTACTTCCATCACAGTGACTTTTATTAGGATTCCTTTCTTCAAAGGTAGGGAAAAAGACTGGTTATGCGTTATGAACATTACCACTTCATATATACAGGGCGCAGGACCGATCGTTGTGGAGATCCTTGGGGGAGGCCTATGCCCAGCAGTGGGCGTCGTTCGGCTGACATGATGATGATGATGAAACTTGTTATTCAACATTAAATGTTAAATTTCGTAGTCTCCCATTTATTTAAGATGCCATGTTACTCAGAATAAATAAATGCTTATAATTGAGCCTTTCGATCGGTATAGTAAAATTAAAAAGAAAAAAATTACATTCAGCGGGTTCGATTCCCAGTTCAGATATGTAATTATTTGAAATTCTATGAATGCAGTTCGTTTTCTTTTTAAAATAAAAATGAAGTTTCCTTCCAGTAAATTTTTATATCTTCAATATTTAAGGTACTTTCCCTCCATGTGGCATAGTTTTGGGACGCCCTGTATAATTATAATGATGGTAGAGTTAAGATTTTCAGTTGCTGGAAAAACGGCTTTCAGCTCTCTGTTGGCTTAACTGTTGGTTTGGCGATTTTTGTAAACATATCCAGACGGCTCTTAGAATGCTGTTCAGATCAGTTGTGTGTGTATATAGTGATCCGGATCTCCTCAATTCACCCCCTGAATAGCCGTCATCAGATTACAGCTCGAACAATCACTTTTTTTTTAAAGAGTGAGGGCAAATACAGTCTTTTCGTATACCGCTAACGGCATGTTGGACTCAGTCAGACAAGGCCTGTCTCTCGTCGCGCCCAGCCCTCCCGCCAAGCCTTATAGGCTTCGCGTCAGGGCTGGGTGGTTCTAACCCCTGCTTGATCAATCCCTGGCGGAGCACCGAGGATTCAAAGTTATCTCGTTTGTATGAAAATCTTCACCACTATATAAACGCTAAATCGAAAGGGTACAACTGAAGAAAATAAAGAACAAAAAGCATGACTCTATTAACACCTCCCGTTTCGGTTGAAAACATCATCATCAAACGTAGGACAACCACGCCTGTAAAATAAAAATGAACCTTCTTTCTTAATATATTCAATTATTCTCTCCTAACAGTTAGTAGTCTAGTTCAGTTAAAAGTTGAACTTTTTTTACTATTTCAAGTTTTATCTTTATACTCTTTTACCGCGGTTAAAGCAGTAGTAGTTAACTAGTGACTGCCCACAACTTCGTTCGCGTCTACTAAAGATTGTCATAATATTATGACAAATAATATCCTAGAAATGGGTGCTTTCAAAACTTTCTCAAAATATGTAACATTATTTTTCAAGTCAAACAAATTCTTGATCTTTACCAATAGTTAAGCTTTATTTAAAGTTTAAATAACTTGCAGAAAAGTGATCGATCACTCACAATTTGTAGCTGCATTTTCAATGTAGCTTGCAACACAAGCGCTCACGGCAAAGTATGAAATAAACGGAGCTTATTTAAATATTTTAAATACACCAGAAAATTTACTGTTCGTCGCCGACGTCACGCAATTCAACGATCAGCACAGGCCAGGCGGAGCCAATCGAATTTATTCAGTAATTTCCTTCCCATAACGACCTTCAGGAATATTCAACTTGTACAATTGTGTTTGGCAAACGGAATGTTTTATGCCCCGATAAAAGTACGAAACAGCGTTACGCTGAAAGCCAAACTGCTTAATGTTTTGTAAGAACGCTGAATTACTTATTTCGATTCGAAGATGTGCGTAAACGTATTGGGTATTAGAAAATGTGTGTACTCGTTTTTGTTATAAACTTTAAGGTTTTAAGGCAAGAAAAATATAACGATAAAATATTTTATTTAGCACACTTACTTACAATACATTGCACAGCTACATTACGGTCAGAAAAGCATATAAACATCTTTTCACTTCGGGAAAATAATAAATAAATAAATAATCTCTTACAATCACACCAATTACCATTGTACTTAGGTAAATTTCATTAAAAACTGTGTAAGTAATGGAAACTGGATAACGGATAAATAAATACTAAAATAGTTTTTGTTTGTAAAAACAAACTTAATATTCATAGAAAACACCCAGACCAAGACAAGTAGACACGAGCATACGTCCGGGAATCAAGCCCAGGACCTCTGGTGCAGAAGGTAGGTACATGTACCTCTGCGAAATCAGTCGTGAGAAAATATCTCATTACCACGGAAAGACATCGTCAAGCTTAGGTGGGCAAAGCTGAGAGCGGTAACAGTACTTCAATAAAAGTAATGAATTCTACCATAAACTTACCTACCAAAGTAATCAATGCTATGATTAAGCATCTAACCTATGAATACAAAATAGCCTTTATATCCTGTAACCGTCTTTTATTTTCATCGCGGCCACAACTATTACATAAATGCTATTTACTCATTATATTATACCTTACATAATAAAACACTGGGTGCGTGTATAAGATGAAAGAACCGAAGATTTATTTATCATTAGGGTTCTCGTTAATTTATTTATACGGAACGTAATAAATCATTGGCGGATACCCATGGGTAACGAAATTAGTTTCATTTACCCAACTGATACGAAATTTCCTTTGATATATCTTAATATGGCACCCAATTTGAGGTATGTCGTATTTGATAGCAATACGTATGAGTTACCCATTATCCCTTATCAAGGTTCTATGGATGGTAACGGCTGATAGATATCAAATGGCAACATTTTGTATTTCTTGCCTTTTCATCTCACATTAAAGGAGATATTTGAACAGAGCACAATACCTTCCTGTTCCTAGAAATAATTCATAGGCATATCAGGTTTTTCCCCCTCAAATTGAAGCTCGGGAAACGCAAAATATACTTATCAAATATTTATTGGTTTGTTTTTTAAAGTTTTATGTTTCTACTGTCCCAGTTTATTTTACATTTTAAATGAAGTAGTTAAAAACCGTATTCCAACAGTGTAATAGTATAATTCTATAGCAATTTCAGTGAGCAATTTTCACGGCTTAACAACACTTGAAAACTGTTCAAAATGTGCCTGTGTTAGTTAAATTTCTAAGGGGCCCGCTTTACGTTTGTGCTTTAATCGTGAATTCGCGTGACCATCGGGTTGCTGCGCACTTTGCAGTCGATAAGACTTGTACAGTGAAGTGGTGTTTATGTTCTTAATCTAAAAGTCTCAATGACTGTTGCTTTGCCATCAATCGTTGTTTTAAGCCTTGGGCGGTTGTTAAGCGGGGTTCACAAAGAATACACAGCCAATCGAGACGAGGCAAACCTTAGTTTTAATAGTTAGAACCCATTACGTTTTAGTATTTTTTAGACGGCTGATAAATATTTGATCATTCCTTGTAGTAAACGATTCTCATTGCCGTTTAATTACATTGAATAGTAATGCGACTGTATAATGGTTCAAAGCGGATTTTGATTATCAATCTGTATATATACCTAAAAGGCAAAGGTGACTGACTGACTGATCTATCCAGGAACAGCTCAAACTACTGCACAGATCGAGCTGAAATTTAGAACGCAGATAGGTATTATGACGTAGGCATCACCTAAAAAAGGATTTTGTAAAATGTAAGCCATCTAATCGGATGGAACGAGGGAAAGCGTTCCCGTAATAGCACGCGAGCGGAGCCGCGGGCAAAAGATAGTGATAATATACAAACTGGGATAATTTATTTTTGTTTCTTTTCTTTATATTGAGTATGATAAACTATGAAACTAATGTAATTTTCAGACTGCGATGAAATTTTTAAAAATAAATTGTAAAAATTGATGAAAGTAATTTTTATAGGAACACTAGCTGATCCGGAGAACTTCGTACCGGAAACTATCTACTTGTCAGACTGCGATGCAATTTATTAAAAGTATATTGTAGAAATTGGTGAAAATTATTTTTATAGGAACACAACATGATCCGGCGAACTTCATACCGCTTTATCGACAGCACGCCACCTACCGGGTCCACCGGTCTGGGTCCAATCCAGGAGGCGTTCAGTTACATATACACACACAGAAGAAATATATGAAAAATATATAAAGATATAGATTGATTGACATAATTTTTTCAGTTTGTTGAACAAGGTCTAGCTAGATGATTGAGATCGGTAGCATGTGAAAAATAAATTATGTTGTAAGCGTTGAAAGCATGTTTGAATGCATGCAAAATATTTTTGTAGCTAACTAGGACTTTGTTGCCAAGTTTATTTTTTATCTACCATAAACTAGATCGGCATTGGTAAACAAAAATATTCGTTCCACGCAGAAAAAAACTAGTGAATGAGTTTTTAGAAAACAAATTCCGTTTATGTATTATTGCGTGTCACGGAACGAAAGGTAGGTATGGCTTTTGCTCACTACAGTGTATTCCAATCATCATAATAATATTAATTTAATTTCGTTAGTTTGATCGATACACGTTGTAATAAAATTACGTTAGGTACAGCCGATAAGCACATCAATGTAACCGTTACATTATTATATTATTATGTCTATCCATCCACTGAGGTCTGAGGTCTATCCACTACAAATACGTTCTGATGATTCATTATTTTACCACATGATATAAACTAAAATCGTCCCCCCCCCCCTCCACCTCTTCAACTAAATTTGCCCTCCCCTCAACCAAATCTTTGATCCGCGCCTGCCTCCAGGGCCGGGCAGCAACGCAGGGCCAATTTGGACTAATAGGTGTAAACCATTGGAAGTACAAAGATCAACGGATGATTGTTGCTTTGAGAGAATGGAAGAGCTATATAACTTGGGTTACCCGTCTCTTGACTGACCATATCAGAAGTTGCATTATCTTAAGGCGCTACTCGGAAAAATATGGACTTTTTGATTCAAAACTATAGGACGGTTACAGTTGTTACAAATCTGGTAATAAGATATATATTTCTTCATACCTTTATCTAGAATCGTATAGTTTCAAAAACACGATTTTATGATTTTGCCTTGACACTTTTTCTTTTCGAAAAGACCTCTAAAAAATACGAAAAGTGAAGATTATTCTTAAATGGGGTTACTTACACTATTGGAAATTGGTTTAATTAGTGGACACCAATAATATTGAGGATCGTATAGAAGCATTTTTTTTTAAATCGCTGTAGTTTTTTAATACGAAGTGATTTTGTGTTTTTTTTGCCTAATCTGCAAAATCGGTCTCGCTCCCGCGCGCGTCGTTTTCTCATTGCTATCTCGCTTCAGCACATTTTTTCCGAGTATCGCCTTAATCGCATGCCATCATTTTCCTCACATTGAAACAAAGGTACCAAGGTAAAGAATACCTACAGTAAATAAGTTAATTCTGACGATATTGGCTCCGTTGTTCAGAGAAAAAACTCATAAAATGTTTTCCCGTCTATCTGTCTGCTATTTAAGATCCGTTTCCCTAGAAACACGCAAATGTATAAATTGAAAGAGGTAGAAATATTTTTTTTGTATGATCTAAATAAATTATTGTTATTATTTGGTCCTTCGACGCTGTAAATATCAATACAAGCCCTTTTACTACATAACTGACATAATAGAATGTTCTGATGGTAAGTAATTTAATTTGTTCCGTGATGGGGTGTTACTTTATATTTTGAATTATATTTGAAAAAAACAAGCAAAATAAGATTATATTTAATTGTTTAATTCAAACTTTTTATGTCTAAATAAGACAAGCCTAGAAAAAATTAAGCTTAAAACTTATAATCAATTTAAGTTTCCAATACACGCGGCGGGCGGTGCGGCTCATATACTTAAAATTGACTTATCAAAACTTCCTAATGCATCTGAAAAGTTAAATTGAAAACCATTAAAGGCCAATCATTGGCTCAAGTTTGGGCCGCCATCGTACCAGAATTACTTTGAATCCAGGACTATCCATTACTGGAATGGGGGTTTTCAAAAAAACGTCAAGGAGGTAGAACTCGAGCGATATATCAAGAGGCCGTGAGGTCCGTAAGGCCTCTACCACGTCGCGAGTGACTGATACCTCCCTACTCATTTATAAATTGACCCCACTTACTTGGGGCACAGTTAAAGATCGAATGTTGTAAGCCAAGATTTTCCCCTTTTGCCGCTGACAGAACGAAATTACTTGTTTACTTCCGAAGCAACGGATGTGGAAGTAAAAATGGCAGTCAGTTGAATTGCTTTCGAAGCTTTACTAGAGAAATCAGCGTAATAAATGAAACAGCTTTTGTGTTTGGTTCTATGTGTTTCAAAGCTACTTTTCTATTGCACGGCGAGGCCGATTTATTTACTTTTTATCGAAATAAGGTTGTGTTGTGTACGAAGAAAAAAATATTGGATAAAATATAACTAATTAAATAAATCAAAAAATAGGTACTGTCTATTAATCCTAGATTTAAATTACATTGCATGTGAAAATCAAAATCGAGAGAAGAAGTTTCGAGCAAACCTACGCCTACAAATATTATTCTGTGCCTACGCGTTAGCGACGCGTGCTTCCCGTTTTTCCAACGCGGCCGGCGCGTTCGCGCGCTCGCACTTCTCATAGCATCTACACACGTTCCGATCCGACCGCCGATTTGGTCTGCTCCAGACCAAATCTGGACGTGTGTAGCGTAGTCGTCCGACCATAATTATTATTATTCGTGTTTGACGCGGTCGGCCGGATTTGGTTCGCACGAACTTCACTTCCTACCAAATCGGAACGTGTGTAGGCTTCCGACCGGACCAACTTGGCAGTGTTGACAATTTTGGAGGTTTTCCCCTAGATTTAGGGAGAAAATATGTAAAAGCGTAAATATTTAAAGCAGGTAAATTACGTTTAAGGGATTTTCAGAGGATTCAATTTAATGCACGTTCATGAGTTTTACGTAGGACTGAACGAACGAAAGGTTTAAATATGGTCATTTATGAAAAGATTCTTTTTATCTATTTGTTTTTTTTAGAATATTTTGTTTAAAAACTAGCAACATGTCGTAACACTAAACATCTCATCAATAAGTGCTGCTTTTAGTAAATATTTAAGTAGCATGTTTTAGTATTTTAATGAAAATAACAAAAAATTTAAAAGTAATGAAATTGTTTTTTTATAATAATAAAACATTAAAAACCGAAAATATTTTTCTTTTTAATTTATTTATTGCAAGCAAATTGATGTTTTCAGTATTTATAAATAATAATAATATTGGGAGATTAGCAGTGGCTGGCAACACTGCAACAACGGCTAGAGGTCGGAAACGTCAAATCGGAACGTGTGTAGCGCGTGTGTGTGCGCGACCGATTTGGTGCGGCAGATTTGGTTTGAACGTGTGTAGGCGCGGATCAGATCTGCAGTGAAGTTCGCCCGCACCAAATCGGCGGTCGGATAGGAGCGTGTGTAGCGGCTATCAGACAATTAGTCGCGTTTATTTGTTCGGAGCTTTATAATTTGAGCGTTACCCATGATACTGTAGACGGTACTTCAATGTAGTTAAACAAATGCTATTTAAACGTAAATCTTAAATGGTAATTCCATTGCAAGTTTTAGACTCAGGTAAGTACATTTACTCGAGCATTGAATAGGTACTTACATACTTAAGTTAGATTTGTTAAAATACATAGCGTAAATAGTATTATTTTTTCCTTTTCAATATTTTCAGCCGTCACTTATTTATTTTATTAATAGTAATGTTACCTCAAAGTGTATTCACATAACAATGAATTTTCCAAGCTTTTGTAGATATGAAATAAAACGCTTAGATTTTTCTCGGAATATAGTAAAAAATACATTTTCGGCACTCGTATAATTATTGTGGAGGCAGTTATGCATCGCTCCCATACATAGCCCAAAATTATTTTATTAAGAATTTTTCATATAGGTATGATGAATGTTTTGCCACTCTATTTTCAATACACTCGGTACGTGTTTGCCATGCCCTTAGTAATGAAAACGTGTAAATTTCCGCAGTAAATACATACTAACAAAATTACATGTATTCCTACATATAACATCACCAGAAAGAGCCGAAGTACTGCCAATTTCCCATGCCTTGACAGGATGCGAAACTGAGTCTTCTTTTAATGGAAAAGAGTGCCTTTAATGCCTGGAATGCCTACCCTGAAGCAACTTGCAGATTTAAGGCATTGTTGTATTGTAAAAAGCGGACACTTTTATTCAAAAATTTATTATTACAATGTAAGACCGGTAAGTAAAAACTATTAAAATTCAGCGTACCCATTTTAATATAAAATAGTTACAATCTACTTTGTAGCGAATGACGTAAGAATGACCCAAAGATTTTATTTTTCAGCTCATGCCCTTGCAACTGCCAACGAGTGCCGAAGAGGGACAGACAGCTAGAAAACATGCCTCTGTAACGCGATGCGATAAATAAGGATAAATATTATTATTCTACTTTCCTTATTTTTTAGAAGTTTCTTCTACATGTGCATTTGCAAATATTTTAAGGAGTTCAAAAATTATCAGGCAATGACACGTTTCGTGCATTACATTGGTCTCCATTAAAAAGTGTGACGGTTTGAATAGGTTACTAAATGTGTTGCCATTTTATGGAACGAACCCTCACTATATCTATACTAATATTATAAAGAGGAAAGATTTGTACGTATTCATGTACCTATGGATGTATTCAAGTATGTGACGAATAAACTCAAAAACTATTGGACTGATTTCAAAAATTCTTTCACTTTTAGAATGCTACATTATCCCTGATTAACATAGGCTATGGGATATTTTGAAAAAGTAAGGGATCCGTATGAAAACTTTGATAATGTAACTCAAGGTGTGAAAGAAGATACCAAAAACATCCTTATACCGCGTATGCTGCTGAAACTATTGACAATAGAGCAAAATAATTTACTACTACAGTTTTATAGAAGACATCAATATCTACAATATACATACATCTAACTCTTAAAGTTACGTCACAATAACTACTTTTTCATGTTAAAATATGCAATAGAAACGCCGGTACAAACTAAGCCACATTATTCGTACCTTGGTATTAATCCTTATCTAAATAAATCATTTCGTATTCAAGACTGTTTCAATACCTGTAGATGTCTGTTTTGTAGAAGCACCACGTCTCTGCGCTATACAAAAGGACGGGTAATATAAGCGCCCTGTAGACACTTAGCTTCGTCTCTAGCTTGAGATCATGGGAGTTCCAGACACGGTCGGTAAGTCGTCCGTAGTTGGCGGCGGCACTTGCTATACGTGTTGGTATCTCCGAGGCCAAGGTGTTATGCCGGATATTGCTTCCTAGATATTTAAAATGTGTTACTTCCTCTAGTGGTTTCCCATCGAGGTTCAGAGTGGTTGCGTCAACACTACAACCACGTGGCGGCTGTTTCATTACTTGTGTCTTGGAAGCGCTAATAACAAGGCCGAATCGTCGACAAGATTGATGCAGCGTGTCAGCATAGCTCTGGAGATGGACCATACTGTCAGACATGAGGCACACATCATCTGCGTATAGTACCTCTAATATAGATGTACGATGTACTTTAGACTTCGCTTTAAACCTCGAGATGTCAAACACACCTCTCTCAGTCCTGAAGTTAAGCTGGACTTGGTCGCTAAAGGATTTCAGTGCATCTCTCATAACATATGCGAAGTATATGGCGAAGAGAGTAGGAGCCATAACGCAACCTTGCTTAACTTCACTGGAGGAATTTCCTCTGAAAGTTCGTTTTCGTGCTGAACCTTGGCTATCATACCTTCATGGAATTGACATATTAGGTTAATAAATTTTCTCGGATATCCCGGTTTATGGAGAATAAGCCAGAGAGCCTCACTTGGAACTCTATCAAATGCTTTCTCTAAATCGACAAAGCACATGAAGAGAGGGCGCTGTTGTTCAAGACTTTTCTCCTGGAGTTGCCTTATTACACTTATAGCGTCCACTGTGCCTCTACCGGGACGCAAGCCGCACTGACTTTCGGGTAGGGTTTTTTCAGCTAATTCACTTAGGCGGTTGTTAATAATGTGTGCTAGGACCTCACCAGCACTTGCGAGAAGCTATATTCCTCGATACGAGCTGCAATCGGAGACATCTCCCTTCCCTTTGTACAGCATACAGATCATAGCGTCTCGCCAGTCCTGAGGAACCTGTTTACTGTTCCATACTCTCAAGACAAGGTGATAGAGTCGATGTAAAATATTATAGCCACTGTATTTGTACACTTCAGGTGGGAGATTGTCCATTCCTGGTGTCTTGGAGTCCTGAAAATCCGTCAGTTTTGAAGTAAGGATCTTCAAATTTTGTATTTAGGCTGAAAATTGAAAATTATTATTTCGTGTGTCAGCGTTTTTGACAATTCCACCCCCGAAGGGATAAAAAGGGTTAAAAATATTACAATAAGAAAACGTGAATAATCTATAAAAGTTTTGAACTTTCTGCTGTTCCTCTTAACAACACAACAAATTGTGCGTTGCATACTGAATATCAAAGATTCCCATTATATCACACGCGAAAAAGCATTGAAATTCTTCCAATAAAGTTGACTGAACAGAATCCGCTGCCAAGTTCCCTGTCGATAGATCCCTAGGGAGGAGAGATGTGTTCCACTTATACGAGAAGCGACTGCATTTTATTTCACTCCTTTCTTTCTAAAGCGGTATCACGGCAATGCTTTACAATAGCTCCATATGAATGCAATTTAAAATTTCAATATTGTGACATTCTTGTTCGTTTACTGTGCAATGTCGAGGTTTTTCTTTGTTTATTATGGTTAGGATTTGGATAGGTACGGGTGTATACCTACAGGGTTATTTTTAACCCACTGGGCAAATTTTTAAGTTCGACTTAAAATTGGTAAGTGAACAACTTTCTTCTAGAAACATGGATCGAAATATGACTTTTTTTTTACTTTTCATACAAATCATACTGATCACGGGATCGATTTAGTATGGGAAGTCCAAAAATTTTTGTCGTATTTTGACCCATGTTTCTAGAAGAAAGTTGTTCAATTACCGATCCTGAGTCGAACTTAAAAATTTAGCCAGTGGTTTCAAAATAACCCTGTAATAATTAAGGTGGATATTTGTTTATTTGTGAGACCGCATTATTTTTTTGTAAAATAGCAGTTGAATTTCGGATTTGTCATTGGTTTGTCCTAATCTCAAAGAAATTTAAAATTAATAGATAAAAGCCTATCTAGAGCCCCGATTTAAAGGGTTTTTCTTACTCTTTGAAGTTTAGATAAAGTGTTGTATTTAAGAAATATGGTTTAAAAGGAATCTTAGTGATCTAAAAAATTGTTTTAAACGAATTTCACAGAAATTTATGAATGGCAGTTAAGAATATGTTTGTAATTGATTTTAACATTCTTTTAGGAAGAATTGCAATATTTTACGGTAGTACCATTAATATAAGTCATTAATTTATATTATTTTATTACTGTTCGCTCGCATCAAATGTCACAGATATGTAAGAGATGCTATCATGTTGCGGTCGAGTATTCGGGCATAATTCGGATACTCGATTGACCAAGTTTATACAGCCGAGGAAACGAGATTTTACGAAAATTACCTCTTAGTAAGTAGGTATTTTTGTATAAATATTTTTTATGATGTTTATAATATTTAAAAAAAAGGAAAATTGATAAAAAATATTACTTACTAGCAGATCCTCGCGGTTTCACCCGCGTGGTACCCGTTCTCGTGGGAATATCGGGATAAATATAGCCTTTATGTCACTCCGGAAGAATGTAACTTTCTAATGGTGAAAGAATTTTCTAAATCGGTCCAGTAGTTTCGGAGCCTATTTGATGCAAACAAACAATCAAATCTTTCGGCTTTATAATATTAGAATAGATAAAGTCGGGGGTTAAAAAGTACCGTGTACGAAAAAGATGAGAAAAAGAAAATGTTGTTATTGGTGGCATCTATTCTGACTTTACCTTAAAAAGGGTTAAGATCTTATATGTCCAATTGAGACAGCGGAGTCTTTCCAGATAAGTTAGTCATTTCGACGAAGATTTAAATCTTCATAAAATCAGAATCGGATAAACTCTTCGTTTCTCTCAAGGGAAAGTGTTCTGAGAAGGCAAAAATTTGAATTAAAAGTAACTTTAATGTGCGATTTTGTTGAAATATGCTTTTAAAATGTCAAGTTAACAACTTTGAAAACACAATGAATACAATTGAGATAAAGAGATGAACTTATTTTAAATGTTGAAATTTTATGTAAAAGTTAGTTTTTAGTTTGAAAAGCAGTAAAATATTTATCAGAGTACCTAGCTCAAAGGCTTTAGCTACTGAAAACTTAAATTATATGAAATCTTTTTCTCTTTGTGCAAAACAACTTTTCGATTTACATGTAAATAATATTAATATATTAATTTATATAATTAACATTTAATTATTAGTGAAATAATATTTTTAGCTACTTTTATTTTGTCATTGAAAGTGTCATTTTTCATCTACCTACTTGAATAGTAATTTATCTACATCTATCGAATATACAAGTAGGTATAAGTAATAACCTTGAAAAATCGAAAATGAAGTTTTTAAGAAAATCGACTCGTCTAACAACCAGCTCCCAGTTCGAGTCCCATCGACTCGAACCCACGACCTTTCGCTATCCGGGCGACTGCTATAACCTCTGAGCTACGGAGTCATACGGTAATTACGGTAGTAATATCTTCACATTGATGAAGTTAACGATGGCTATACAGCGCGTAAGAAGTATTGGATAAATTCGACGCTTCTCGTAACGAGTCCGTAGCTCAGAGGTTAGAGCAGTCGCCCGGATAGCGAAAGGTCGTGGGTTTGAGTCCCATAGGAGCTGGTTATGAGAGACGGGTTGATTTTTTCTAAAATACTTTATTTTCAATTTTTCAATAATAAAATTTGCATTGTGAATGCAAAAAAGTATAAATTTAAATAACTAACTTTTAATAACCTTTCTTCGTAGTCAGGTAAAAATAACCCAGATTATACAAGAATGGTCTACTAAAAAACAATTTATAGGGGCCCTGAATATTTTAGCGCTCATCATTTAAGTTATTTCGTAAGTGGCTGTATGCCGTAACGATATCCCATTTTATGAGAATGGATACGTAGGCTGCGTAATCTCATAGAAATCGCTATCGACAACCGATTCCCGCAGAACTAAATCTACTAGAAATGATTGCCCCGTTATTCTTAATATTATCAAAAAGTGTCTGAGATATATATTTCTAAATCCGAGGACTATGAAAAATGGAAAATGAAGTATTTAGAAAAAATCGACCCGTCTCACAACTCGACTCCGAGGACTATGCTAAAAGACGAAAACAAAATTCCTGTGATTATTTTTTATTTTAAAGCGTGACTTACTTTAAAACTACCTGTGGCCCGCTACGATTGCACCTAATATTATTTTTAGTTTGTAAATGGGAATTTGAAAAATAGTTTTAAAATGTAATACTTAAACTTAATACTATTCAAAAGACAAAATAAATACTAAATGAAAGTTATACAAATAAAATTCAAACGTAATTATAATTACCTACTAAATTAAAACATGTCTGCGACAAACATTACTTATTTGCTATTTTGTGTCATCAATTTAGTTTTTATTTAAATAACGAACTAAAAAAACTAAATTTCATGGAAAGATAATAATGAAAGCATCACTGCTTTTATTTTGTTACAAATACTTCGTTTCTTAAAATACTACGCAATATCAAGAATCAGGGATACCCTACTTCCAAAAAGCTAACCCTAAAACACTAGCCGTTTACTGCCTCTTCCATTCGCCCAAAATCGGTCGTTAAGTCCCCACACGTCGCATCCCGTGTCTTGCTGATCCCCTCTGATTGGATCACGATGTGACGCTGATCAACTATCCCGACATATATTTGTCACTACCCGATACCCGGCTTTAGGCAAATTTGGGAGTGCACAGTAATTCCGGCATCGAGGTAATCTAGGCCACATTGAAGATTTTATCGCTCAGCTTAGCTGTCTGTCAGATATGGAACATGTTGCGTTTTTCAAATATTGTTGCTGTTACAAACATTTGTACGGGTGAGATTGTGGGCATAAGATTATTGAAGAGGGCAATTGGAACACGCGTTATATTTTTTTTAAACACGACATAATCTTTTGATACCCCTGACTGTTGAGAGGTTAATGAGTTTGCGCCCCGTCCCGTCACTTAAGTTACGTAATTTTCAATACACTGGTTTCGGTTACATATTGTCCATTTTCTAGTCGTTATATTGTGTGAATTCTTTGTAAGTGGCATTATGAGACTCTTTATTCTATTTAAGCAAACTGTATTTTTTTCCTATATAGGGTTTGCACTAATAAACAATTAATATATTTTTACTCAGTACTTAACACAACAAGACATAAACACGTAAGTACATATTATTTATATTTAAATAACTTTATTTTACTGGCGTAATAGAGGCGATACACTGATGAATTAAACATCTAAATATATGACCCAGCTAGGTATCAAGCGTAATAGCTCGACAATTTGGAGCGCTATTTGTGGTATCTAAATTAAATCTAGTTTAACGATGGGTTTGGTGATGACGAAATCGAAATGGATGTCTGTTAAAAAGTGTTAGTGGTTTTATTTACATCTAGGCTATATTTTCTACGTTACCTGTTACATTATAAACGCTTCAAAACTAGGTTTTTGTGAGTAATTTTTAAAAGGAATACGCGTATTTTGTTGAAAATCTACAAATTTAATTGCATTTTCAAATAATTCGATAAGCTTCCCAAAAGGTATACAAAAAGTATCATAGTACAATGAAGTGAGGAAAAAAGCTAGCTAATATTCTCGTATATACACTGAGTAATAGATCACTAAACACCCGAAACATTTGGTGAGAGAAAGTAGTAAAGTGTCGCGTTGTGTTCTGAACAGTAGCCATCATCTAAAAGCCACTCAGGCTTGTCGTGTAAACAAATTGGAATCCGATCTGCATTTACACACACTTCACACCGATGTCCGTCGTGTCACATAATTACCCTGGCTCATGTTGATTAGGTACACAATATTTCATTGGACAGAGCGTGAATTAAGTAAAGGCACATAAAGATTCATGGCCAATCTAGTGTCCTCAAGTTACAAAACTTTGGCTATGTTCTCAAAAATAGCTTAATATTAGAACTGTTTTGCATCAACACGACTTGCATTCAAAGAGTTAGTTACAGCTTACTTAATGGCGGAAATACACGGTTTACTTTTGCCTTTCAATTTGGATGAAGCAACCAAATTGAACAATGTAAACGTACAAGTGAATTATTAAATGTCAATGTGTGCCTGTATTTTTGCGTCTTTCAAAAAAAGTGAATCAATTTTTTTTATATTAAACGGGGCAGGAATTTGACCACCGTCTTGTTTGTTAACAGGATGTGGTCTAAGATGTTGCATGCTTTTCCAGGAGATGCCTGTTCACTCTGGCCTCAAGGCCATATCTTCAAAGATACCAAGGTTGTAGTTCATCATCATCATGTCAGCCGAACGACGCCCACTGCTGGGCATAGGCCTCCTAGGTTGTAGTTATCGGGGACCTATGTATTCCCCGATAACTACAGGCAACGCATTCCATTCCTTAGCGAAAATTGAATTAAATTAGCGAATTTGCTTGAACCATGTAATTTTAGCATAACAACCAGTGTATTCGTATGAGAAAGTACTAAAGTATCGAGGTACTTCTGAACAGTAGCCATCTACTGAAAAGCCTCTCAGGCTTGTCGCGGAAACAAATTGGAATCCGATCTGCATTTACACACACTTCGCACATTCACAGCGATGTCCGTCGTGTCACATTATTACCCTGGCTCAAGTTGATTAAGTACACAATATTTCATTGGACAAACCGTGAATTAAGTAAAGGCACATAAAGCTTCATCTAGTGTCCTCAAGTTACAAAAATTTGGCTATGTTCTCATAAATAGCTTAACATTAGTACTGTTTTGCATCAACACGACTTGCATGCTTATTTAATAACCAGTGTATTCGTATGATAATGTACTAAAGTATCGAGGTGCTTCTGAACAGTAGCCATCTACTGAAAAGCCTCTCAAGCTTGTCGTGAAAACAAATTGGAATCCGATCTGCATTTACACACACTTCACAGCGACGTCCCCCGTGACACATAATTACCCTGGCTCATGTTGATTACACAATATTTCATTGGATAAAACGGTTGAAAAAAACGTACCTATTGCTATCTCGACCGAAAATTCCATTCAACTCGCGGAAATCGTAAAAACGACTACTTAGCACCTGACGAAACTTGTTGTTCTATTCTATGGTTAAAACAACTATTAGGAATGGGAAATAATTGGTGAACACAGTAAGTACTTAACCTAACCGTAACATTTGTATTCATAGTGAAGCTAAGGATAGTTTTAGTAAGTTATTTTTTCGATTAATAATACGCAAGGAATTAACTGATTAAATAACAATAAGATCGTACTATGTACCTTATGATATTGTTATTATCACATAGCGTCGTCATATTATACCCCTAAAAGATATTGTTAAATAAATAAAAAGATACAGACACCATGAAAAAATCTGAGCCATTTCTTATTATTTTTTGGACTCTCTATATAATAGCATTATTAAATATCAATATGGGTACAACTATGATTTGAGATAAAAATAGTTTCGCCCATATTTTGTTTCACAATAGCACATTGCTTTAGCCTAAAACTGAGCTCTCGGGACAAGTGATGGATATGTTGTTCCGATTCTAAATCGGTTACTCGAACGGCGGCGGTAGGGTTGGGAGAAGTCATTTTTTAAAGTAATGAAACAGCCCACTACTGCTCTTCATCTTAATGGTCTTGCTTACATTCAGAATATTATTACAGACACTCCCAAAACTAATTTCATATTTATTTAAAGCCTCATTCCAGCAGATTTTAAAGTAATAAACACTTTAACTTTTAAAGAAGGTACTAAACGGTATAGTTTTGAGCACAAAAGCTAACTTAGGTATAACCATCAATAAAGGATAGAAGAGAAGAGAAGAGAGAAGCAGGAGCCGGATATTATTATATTAGGTTAGGATATCCTACTAATATCATAAATGTGGAAGATGTTTGGATGTTTGTTACTCAATCACGCCAAAACGGCTGAACGGATTTGCCTGAAAGAAGAAGTTGCAAAAAATACCTACTTCGAACATCAATGTAAATTATCTCAAAAATAGCTAAAAATACGTAGAAAAGAATGACATACTTTTGGTCATCATCCTTACTGGCTAAAACATTGAAAAATAGCTCTAAAATATGGCTTTTTATATTGGTCGGAGTGTACGGCGTTTTGACAAATTCATTGGTAGTATCGGTAGTAGGTAGACTGGACTTATATATTATATAACCGTAGAGCTGAAGAGAGATCTGCGATAACAGAATATTGCTGTAGGTACATGTATAGGTACATGGGCGCAGGCCACTGGGAGTCTGCGCCCGTGTAATGACTATATTGTATCATCTTGGTTGGGCGAGATTTATGAAGATGTTTTTAGCCACCCAGCGCAGTTTTAGGCAATGTTTTGATAGACATAGAATGGGAATAAATAAGTTTTTTTTATTTAATTGTTTTACTTACACCTTCCCTGGATAAGAAAGCAAATCAACTTAAAATGTCGCAGATGTCCATTTTTTTAAACTTCATGACATCTCTATTCCACTCTTTTATGGTCTTTAGGTACATTTTACATCATTGAAAGTAAAATATTTTAGAGTAGTATTCTTCGCCTATTCAGGCGAATCTAGAATCTTTGGAGCAATTTCTAAGTATGTTAGCCAGTAAGGATGACAATCGGAGGTGGGCAGTTTGTTAATAACTACTTTTATCTATTTTTTAAGATATTTTTCTTAGCTGTACGACGTAGGTTAATTTTATATGGAAGCTGCAACTTCTCCTTTGGGACACAGATACTTTATAGCCTGGAGAGGAACATAGGCTACTTTTTATCTTGGAAAAATATCACATTCCCGCGGATAACGTCGCGCGGGCGAAGCCGCGGGCGGAAAGCTAGTATTAGGATATATATACTCGTGTCAGACCGACTCCTGCTTCTCTTGAGGAACTAGGTGGATCTTAAAATGAACTATTACAAAAATAGGAAACTTATTAGTTATTTTCAATTACAGTGAAATGTTATTAAAAGAAAAAGAAATTGCAATATGGCTTTCGCTTTACGATGATGTTTTCACCATTGCTCAGTTGTTGTGTTCTGGTAATTAGGAATAAAATAGCTAGTTCTAGGATTCCGAGAGAAGTGCGCTTTTATCGTTAGCCTTAACTTCACTTAACATCAAGTGTGATAAAGGCTAATGTCCGAATACTCGTACGCTACTTATCTTTGGGAGCGTCTCAAACATCGCCCTGTCACTTTAAATGTCAAACGTATGAAAGAGATGCCATGATGTTTGAGACGCTCCCAAAGACGATTTGCGTTCGAGAATTCGGGCGTGAGACGTGCTATTCCGTAGTGGATTAAATAAAAACTTTTTGCATCACGCCATTTTGCTTTCTTTCTTCATTCCATTTTGTATCTTTCATATTTCATAAACAGGTCATGTTAAGGACTTCGAACGTCTAAATGAAAAGGAATGAAGAGGCAACCCTGCTAAACATATCTACCTATAGCTATTCTATTCTATCCACGCGGCGTGCGTTGCATATATCAATCAACGGTCGGAGAGGGTCCTGACATACTAGGGGGTTTATCAGTATAAACGCAGGTGTCCCTTATATTATTCTACCTTGTTTGCGTAAACAAGGAACAAAAATCGATCGTTATTTACCTTAAAATTAGCCATCTGTGTTCCAGTGACGTCAGTCATTGTGAACGACAAGGTTTCGAACAGATTTAAGGTCGTCACAGACGGTGAAGATACTATAATATTTTATCTTAAGATATCGTAAGATAAAATATTATAGCATCTTAAACTATCACACACGGTTAAGATACGATATATTTTGGAATCTTTTCACTCTCTTGATATCCGTCCTAGGTAGCGGACGAATATTCTGTAAACCATCTTATACAGGGTGATCAAAAATGAGCAATTCGGATTTGCTATTAGACTTATTGGACAGTTCATCAGAAGATGATTCTGACCTGGAATTTGATATAAAAATTGCTAAAGCTAATTCGAACTCTAGATCAGTTTAGATAGAAAATCATAGTATCATCATTAGGTAGGTACCTACTCCTTACGTTTGACGTTTCAAAGCGTCATTATTTCTAAGCAAACTTTTTGGTTAAACTAGGTGTAAACGTACTCTTCGTTTATTATGAATGTGTTACGGGACCCCCTCGTCGGCCAGCGGTACACTAGCCGGAACGTTGGAAGTCACCGCATAGTATTCAATTAGAAGATGTTGTAGAGAATAAAAGATTGTTTCAGCACTTGGAGAGCTGTTTTATCAAATTTTGTAAACTAGCTTTCCGCCCGCGGCTTCGCCCGCGTGGACTACACGAAGTTATCCCGCGGGAATGTGACATTTTTCCGGGATATAAAATAGCCTATGTTCCTGTCCAGGCTACAAAGTATCAGTGTCCCAAATTTCAGCCAAATCCGTTCAGCCGTTTTGGCGTGATTGAGTAACAAACATCCAAACATCTAAACTTTCACATTTATAATATTAGTAGGATTAGAAATATGAAAGAATATGAAGAATAGGAACTGTTACTATAATTAGTTAATTGGCTATTTAATAGTTATTACATTTCACTTATACATTTTTAGTACGCTAGCTCGCACGCGAGCTCTATTCAGCTTGATTGTTCTGGTAAGACTGAATCAAAATGCTGAATAGGGCACCTGGAGCGAAGAATTTGAATTTGAATTACGAAAGAACAGTGGTACAGCATAAAATTGATGGCCAGTAAGTAAAACTATAAAACTTTCCAGCCATTATGGAGTTTCTAACCATCCATAATGACTGGAACGAAACGGCATCGTTACAAATGTTTTGACTTTTTCGTATTTATCCCAAATTTTTTAAAAAATAAATGTCCACCCGTGCGAAGCCGGGGAGGGCCGCTACTTCTCTCTATACCCAGCATCGAAAACGGGACAACCTGTATACACATCTTTTCGTATCCAAAATATATAATCCCGTATCTTAACATACGAAATATATATTTTGCCGTATCGCCTAGCATCTTAAGATACTTAATATGAAAATATATGTTATCTTCGGCGTGTGTGATAGTCCATTGAATTGTATGGCGAGCGATATTCTATGTTAAGATAAAATATTATAGTATCTTCACCGTCTGTGACGACCTTTAGAATAAGAAAGTTCAGTGCCATCGAAAGTGATAGTAGGTAACTGCTCAAAATCAATCCTCGTATGTCAATGTCAATTATTATTGATAGTCCCAATAATAATTGCCTGAGTCTTAGATAGGTTTACAGTAAGCCCAATAGACTTACTCCAATTGGTATATTAGATCGATATTGGTAGCTGCAATTGCACTAGGGAGTACGAAGAGAGGTGCCTGCCATGCAGATGAACAATCTCCAAAGCAGATGCACTGCCGTCGCCCTATCAGGTAAGATAGGGAGAGATTGCAACACACTAAGGAGTAGGTCAAAATCGACAGAATTGAAGGCATTACTGAAGTCTAGTAACGTCAACAATGTAAGTTGACTGTTTTCCATTCCCTGGCGTATGTTGTCCGTGATCTTAAAGCGCTACTCGGAAAAAGTATGGACTCTTTGATATAAAACTATAGGACGGTCAGAGTTGTTATAAATCTGGTAATAAGATATATATTTCCTCATCTGGATACGCGGCAGCGTATCAGCCAAGTTCAAAAGAAAACAGAACTGGCGAGCAGCACCGTGTGTATCTTAACACGAACCATTTGGAGCCACTTTTGACCCCCGCATAACTCAAAAACTATTACACAGAAACATGTCAAATTTGGCTTATGTATTGAGACTAGCGAGATAAATATGTGCTCCAAATTTTATATACACACCTCAAACAGTTATTTAGATATTTACGTCCAAAAATCGTTATTTTTATCACTGACTCACCTATAATCAAAACTATAACCCACTTCCAGATGACCTAGAAAGCTGAAATTTGGCATGCAGACAGGTAATCTGGTGAATACAAAGGAAAAAATCCGAAACTAGTATTTTTTTTAAATAAAACGTTGACAAACTTATATTTGCGTTCCCTATGCACTTATCCTGTATAAGATCTTGTATTAGATGAAGTACAAATATAAGCTTGTAATAGTTTTTATTCTGTTATATACCAATAATTCGTCATACTTCTTGAAGTTCGGCTAGCGCCAACGGCGTAGTGGCCATTCAATATTGAGGACTCGAGAGAACCAAGTTCGAACCCCAGATTACCCAAACACTTTTTTGTCCTCGCGTTAAATTAATTACAAACTTGCGCCGTCTAGCACGATATCCATATTATTATTTATTAATTATTAATATTAATATAAATTATAAAGTTATTGAAATATTTACTTTTTTGCATTCACAATCCAATTTTTATTATTGAAAAATGGAAAATGAAGAATTTAGACAAAATCGATCCTCATGTCACAACCAGCTCCGATGGGACTCGAACCCACGACCTTTCACTTAAATTAATTATTAATATTAATATAAATTATAAAGTTATTTAAATTTTTACTTTTTTGCATTCACAGTCCAATTTTTATTATTGAAATATGGAAAATGAAGTATTTAGAAAAACTCGACCATCATCTCACAACCATCTCCGATGGGACTCGAACCCACGACCTTTCGCTTTCCGGGCGGCTGCTCTAACCACTGAGCTACGGAGTCGTAATGATAAATGTGAAAGTGTGTTTGTTTGTTTGTTTGTTTGTCCTTCTTTCACGTCAAAACGGAGCATAGTACTTTAACCCGACCACCAGGGGGCGCAATCTTCATACATTCAAAAAATGCGAAAGTTGCTATGTTCTCCCTGTACTGTAGGTGCACACTTTGCACATAAATAGTTCACTAAAGTCAACGATAGATGGCTCCAAGTTAATACACCCACCCACAGTATAGAAAAGAACAGAAAAATCCTTTTTTTCTATACTATATTGTTGAAAGTTGATGGAAGGGTATTAACTTTAAAGAGATTAAAGTGTACTTATGGAAAATAATGTCAAATAATCTAAATTATTTGTTTGTTAAATTTGTTATTTGCTATGTTCTGTTTCGTAAAGATCCGTAATTCCGTTAGCAATTATATAGTTTCGTTGCTCGGAGTACCTACCGTTTTTTTGAGAAAAAGACTCGTTTGTGTTGAGTGTTATATAGAATTCTTTGGTGATGTGCTGTGTTTGAAAAAAGACTTCTTTGAACATTTTTAATGCCTTTAGTGATGCATATTTGTTGTTTTATTGTTAATAAAGGGTGCAGTGTTAACCTATGTTTCATTTACACTGAGTTTCCATATAAATAAATAATATGTATACTATGCCTATGTGTGTGTCTGTGTTTATATGCCTTTGTAATTTGCATATGTGTGTGTTTATACACCAAATGGAGTGTGAACTGTGAGACTATAACTTCGATACAAAACTGCAAAACTGTCATCTCTTCCGTGGCCGCTTCCAAAGAGTATGTAATCACTGACGTCTGCGCGCGGTCAAAATCGAATACTAATCTTTTCCATAAGCTTAGCATAAATAATGTACTGTAACTAGCGCCAAAAATGCACCAGTCGCGCATGCGCGCAGAGTTATCTGACGCGCACTCTACTTTACAGAGTAATTTATATATGTGGGAAGTAGAGACCAATCTTGGCCCTTTTATTGGTAGTGTATACCTAACTAGCGCTATCTATCGTCTGGTGTAGGCAACTTTTGGTGTATAAACACACACACTAGACTATAGTCTTCTTATTATTTATTCTACTTTAGTCCACTATAATTTATATGACAAAACAACGTTTACCGGGTCAGCTTAAGCTAGTCAGCAAATAAAGAATCAATAAGCAAGATTAGATGTCAACAAAAACGGCTACATCCATAAATTGTCAAGACATGGCGCTAAATGATAAATGTAAAAGACAAACTACTGCTATATACACTGACCTCTATTATTTACACACTGGACTGGCTGACATAAATATTGTCGACTGCGGTAATGATTGTGTCAAAATTAGTTTTCGGGACACTCGTAGTGGCGGCGCTTTAAATTGCCACATACAATTAGCTGTAATTTGTATGGAGACAGATTGTCCAGTGTATAAATAATAGAGGTCAGTGGCTACGTAGTAATAATTATATAGTATTCTTTGATACTGCCAAGGATTCTATATTAGTGCATTGTGCGGCAAAAGATACGAGTTTGTCCGGAAAGCTTTATCGCTTAATGAAACCAGAATCAAAACGCAAATGGAAATGCAATATCTGCTCAGGAACATTAAATACCTACTGCAACTTCGTCGAGCAAAACACCATACACTATTACGACTAGGAAAAAGAAACTGTTGGAAATAAGAAAATCTGTTAAAAATGATATTTCTACGTCCACATCAAACACGAGCATAAAATTAGTTTCATTGTCAGTAGCTGATACACAAGGGCAAAGTAATATAACTGGCCAAATAAAATATACTGAAACATTTGGTATTAATTTATTATGAAGGTACCTACTAATAATTTCTCTACAAAAAGTAATGATATCTCATCAAAAAAATAAAATATGTGAAGTGAGAGCCAACTTCAATATTAGGAAATATGCCTTGGTTGTTGACTTCAACGACAAAAGATGTGAGATCTAAATGGGTGCCAAGTTTAACGGTCAGTCCTGAAAATTTAGTACTTACATAAAATGTTTCATAACAACTTAAAATATAATTTCTTCTTATAACTTAGGATAATATATTGAAGCCTAAGGTCTGACTTGGCTAGTTTTCATATACGAATTATATATATATTATAGCCTTCGCCAGCTCTAAAGCCGAAGTTCTTATTGTATTCTTCCGAAAATTTGGCTTGCTGGTAGACTAGAAACTAGAGATGAACATAGGGCTCTTCCATGACTGTTTCAGTAAGTACCTAATAATAATTCGTATACGAGAACTAGTCAAGTCAGACCTTAGGCTTCAATATATTATCCTAAGTTATAAGAAGAAATTATATTTTAAGTTGTTATGAAACATTTTATGTAAGTACTAAATTTTCAGGACTGACCGTTAAACTTGGCACCCATTTAGATCTCACATCTTTTGTCGTTGAAGTCAACAACCAAGGCATATTTCCTAATATTGAAGTTGGCTCTCACTTCACATATTTTATGTTTTTGATGAGATACCTTTATCTAGAATCGTATAGTCTCAGAAACACGATTTTATGATTTTGCCTCGACACTTTTTATTTTCGAAAATACCTCTAAAAAATAAGAAATATCAAGATTATTCTTAAATGGGGATACATATACTAATGAAAATTAGTTTAATTAGTGGACACCAATAATATTTAGGATCGTATAGAAGCATTTTTTAAAAATCGCTATAGTTTTTGAATACGAAGTGATTATGTGTTTTTTTTTGCGTAATCGGCGAAATCGGTCTCGCTCCCGCGCGCGTCGTTTTCTCATTGCTACCTCGCTTTAGCATAATTTTTCCGAGTATCGCCTTAAACCAATGCCGTGGATATGCTATGGCCCTTACGGAAACCAGATTGAAAAGGATTGAGGAGGAAATTTTTCTTATTTTTATTAAAATTTAGTTCAATGTCCATTTTATGTCATTTTCATTTTAATTGAAATTGGTTCTATATTTATTTCAAGCTTGAAAACATAAGAGTGTATGATACTTGAAAAGTTTAACAAATTGATTATTCAATCAACTTTGAATAACTAAGTCCTAACTGATTTAATATGATAAAATAAATAGTTCAATACTTACTACTGACGCAAGCAATAAAATATCCAGTATCAACCTACAACACAAAAAAAATATACACACTTCGAAAAGAATCAAAAAGTTCTAAGAAGATTATGTAACAGTCGTGAATTGAACTCTTCTGAAAGACTACAATAATTAAACGTAGGTCTAAGTGAAAGTCAGGGTCAAATATTATTTATTAAATTAGATTCGCAAATTGAAATACTTTTGAATCGTCTAAAATTTTTTAAAAGGACATCTTTCAGCTGACAAGAAAAACGGGCAAAAAAAATCAGCAGTTTCAACAGAAGCAACGACGAGTACGACAACGAAGTCGATATAGAAGAATAATGAAAAATGGAAACTGTAGTAAAAACTGTACGAACTTCATTGCATGCAGTTTTCAATTCATAAAACTTCGGTGTACGCCATTATTCGGACCTCATTCGTACAGACCTGCGTCATATTTAACAAACTAGAAACTGTCGTCATTTTCCATATAAACTTTGAACAAATGAAACTTGTTTTTTCTACCTACGGGAACAACATGCCTCGGGCGCAATTGTATACTTTTTGAATATTTTCAAGATAAAGCCTTCGTTGAATCCACAAAAATTCAATGAGACTTTTGTGCGTGGTGGTCTTATAATATCCAAATATAATTTTAAAGTTTGGGTTTTTTAATTTGAACCTTAATACTAGAACTCTACAGGGTGCCTACCATCAACTTTCAGATAGCGATTTAAAAATAGCGCGATGCAAAATAGGTTCCTAAAATGAATTGCTTTCTTTCCTACTATGACCTTCTAAAAACTGGATCGCAAATGAATTGCTAAATGTGAATGACCGAACGATTTGTGTCCTTATTTCTTCTACCCGTCTCTTTCATTCGACTCTGTCATGCTCGGAGAGTGAGAGGGACGGGTATAACCTGCAGGTGTCATTTTAAATCGACCGGGTTATAAGTCAAATAAGAGTTCATGACAGCTTAGCGGCTGTGAAATGTCATTGTAATGATCATTGAATCGCTGTCATTGATATTAAGCTGTCGTGGTACGAATAAGCGAAACAGATCAGGGTGCCTACCATCAACTCTTATTGCGGTTTTGTTTAGGACCTAAACTGATCTGCTAACGTCGAGTAAAAACAACCTCCGATCGAGAGATTCTTTAAGAGATCTATTTAATAGTAGATTGTTTAGCAAGGGCTGTATGGCACCCAAAACAGTCGAGTGTTTTGGCGCACGAACGAAGTGAGGGCGCCGATAGTTCGAGACTGTTATGGGTCCATACGCCCGAAGTAAACACTCTACTTTTCATTTTGAATATGAGGAAAGTAAAAATAAACAGAAATAATCTAAAAAATATTTTTCCTATGGCCGCGGAATTTTCGAAAGACTATAACTTTTTTGTTCATTTTCTCTGTTTTAGGGAAGGCATGGGAAACTAAGTCCATACAGTCTTGTTTGGTGTATGACCCGTACTCTATGCAATTCCATGAAATTAATAGCCTGATTTTTTATGTTACAAATAACTTATTTGGTTTAATCTGTTCCTAAAAACGCATTCTTAAAAAAAAAACAATGTTTTAGATATTAAAATAATAATTCTACGATATTATTTATTTTATATAATAGCAAAACATGGCTGTATAGGCTTCTGTGCCTTTGCCTGTATACCTTTGGTAAATAAATGTCCAAAGAGATAAGACTCTACACACGTTCCTATCCGACCTCCGATCCGATTCGGTCTGCTCCCAGACCAAATCGGGACGTATGTAGCGCAGATTTGTTCTGGGAGCAGACCAAATCGGCTGTCGGATCGGAACGTGTGTAGATGCTATTACAGATTTTGACATTCCCCTCCAATTCCTTTTTTAAATTTCATAACGGCCCTAGGGCCGCCACATACCACTTTCAACCCGCATTTTAGGCAAGTTAGGAGTTACTTTCAGAATATGAGACATGAAAAGAAATAAACATTTTAACTTTTGCAGGACAATACATCTATGGAAATATAATTTATGTGAAAAAGTATTATAATACATTTGTAAAGCAGAGCGATATTCATCGCTTTAACACAAGAAATAAAGATAAACTTGTCGTTCCCAAGCTTAGGCTAGAAAAATCCAGAGGCTCATTTCTGGAGAAAAGCATAGCCTTTTTTAATAAAGTTCCACAGCATATAATTGAACTACCATTGCATAAATTTAAATGTTAAGTACATTAAAGAGTCGCTGATGAGCAAAGGATACTATAAAGTAGACGATTATTTGAATGACCGCAATGCATGGTCATGATGTGACACATAACATAATCACTGTTTAATATGATGTATTTTTATACTAAGCAATTGTTGTATTAGTAAGGATATGTATTTTTTTTTGTAAATGTCGTTACCTACCTAACTAAGAAACGCTGGCAAGTTTCTTGCGGTCATTCTTCTTGTGAGTTAAAAAAGTCTTGAATGGGTGGTACGAAAATATTGACAATTCATAAGTACATATTTATTATGTCTAAGTGAATAAAGAATATTTTTATCTTTTTATCTTATCTTATCTTATCTAGTAGTCCACGCGGGCGAAGCCGCGGGCGCAAGGTAGTAGTAGTAGTATTATAAAAACGTTATGAATTCAAAAGTTAAATCAAGGCTTCTTTCTCTATCTATGAAAGAATCACATAAAATAATAACATTAAAATGGACAAAAGAATTTAAGTTGCTACAAAGAATGTAATCTCGTTTTCTCGAAAAAATTGCACGGGCATTGTTAAAGACGGAAACTTACTACAATAAGGCAAAGAGAGAGATTCAAATGACGTGTTTTTGTGAAAAAAGAACATAATATAATTTAAGGGGACAGGAGACCTTTGCCTCTGTTTCATTATGATAAAAGCTACTTGCGGGAGTACGTGACGTGCGGTACAATTTAAGCTGAAGTGCAAAGGTCTTAGTATGTAACTCGGGAAGATACATTTTCTTTCTCTGCTACGTTTAACTTAAATAGTATTTTATGAAAGCTATTGAGCCGAGCCACATATTTTGACTTAGAAGTAAAGTTTGTAAAGTTAGAGCTTGTAGAGTAAGGTCGTGCAGAGTTAGAAACATGAGATCTGATGATTTTGGACAGTGCGAGCCATACGGTCACGTCTTGGCAGCATTCTGCATGAAAATGTTTTTATTGGGTTTGAGTATTTACTCGTTATTGCCTCCCTTTTTCAGCAACAAATCCGGCTTACCGCTGCGTCAAGCTCGAGAGAAAGAACAAGGAATACGAAGAGTAGAAAACTGCTTTCAAAAGTCTGACTAGTGAGTCATATTAACTTTATGGTAGTGACCATAAAGTTAATATACCTACCTATATATTAACTTTATGCTCACTACATAAAAAGTTGTGTTGAAAACATTTTTTTTTGCTCACACGACAATGAGGTAAACAATGTTGAAATATTTCATAATTATTTGTAGTAGGTCATCTTTGAAAAAATATTATTCAATAGCTCAAAAACAATGACGAGTCTGTTGAATATTTTAAAAAACTCGTGGTCATACGAAGACCGCTGGTGCCAGCATCAATTTTCATATAAAGCGTAGCATGCAAATCTCTGTGTGCGCTGAAATAGATTTTGCCAATAACTTTCATATTGTTTTCAATGTATTTTCATCTCAGAATGCATTTTTAGCCCAAAAATAAAAGGTATAGTAGTAAAGACTAGTCTACATTATTACTTAGCACGTTTTTACATTACGATACTTACAGGCGACATGTATCCTGAGATATGAATAGGGATCGACCTTCGCTCATCTGTTTATTGGATCAAAAATAAATAAAATAAAATGCATTTATTTCAGGCTAAATTACTCCCATATATTACATTTAAGTTTAGTTTACATTTACAAGCATAAAACTTAAAAGAAATAATAATAATAATTAAAAATAGTTTTCAATAGTAGATTGTACAACAAGTGCATAAAACGTACCATTTTACCCGAGAAGTATATATCCACCCGAGCCGTAGGCGAGGGTAGATAGCCAATTCGAGGGTAAAATGGATTTTATGTACGAGTTATACACTCTGCTTTGCACTTCGAGTGTGAGTGCGAGTCAGTATACAAAATTAAATGTATGGGAGATACTCCTTGGCGACTCGCCTCCGCGACTAGCGTATCATAACCAGAGTTCGGAATAAGTGATCTACCTAGCTGCTTTTTGTGTATTTGCGGTAATTTTAATTAATATAGACTGGACATTCCCAAAAAATTATTTTATAAAAATAATAACATGAAATCTGCAATTTGTTGTGTAAAAATCATTGCGGATATGCAAATACTTTCCCATCTATGAGACACTAAATTAAGCAACTCTATTTTAAAATTGTACATCGGCCAAGTTTCGATGCTGGTTTCGATGATGTGTATAATAAATCCATTTATCGAGAGAGCGGAGCCCAAGTTGGAATTTTGTTAAATGTCCATATTAACATCAATGTTTGCGGTAATGAACTTAAGGGGGATTAGGCGGTCAGCGAAATATCACTATGGAATCAACGAGCTCGAAACTAAAAATCGTAAGCGAAATCTACACTTTTTTACAAAAAGTAAATAAACTTGTTTAGTTTTTTTTAATCTAAAGTCACGAAATAGAAAAGGTAAATATCTATGTGTTTCTGATTTTATAGGAATTATTATTGTAAAACACGGTCGTAATTTGCATTTATATGAAATTTTAGAGGTAACTTCAGGATTTTTTTCTATCGAGCAAAATTTTTCCAATCGTGTTTTCGAAACAGTCCTCCCATCACATATATGTTCTATAATACATATTAGAAATTTCAGTGCGAAAAATCTTCAATGTTTCAAATGACAGCTTATAGAAATTTTGGCGTTTTCACTTACAAATGCTCGAATACTCGTACGCTACTTATCTTTGGGAGCGTCTCACACATCGCCATGTCACTTTTAATGTCAAACGTATGAAAGAGATGCCATGATGTTTGAGACGCTCCCAAAGATGATTAGCGTACGAGAATTCGGGCGTAAGAGCCCTTAAACAGCTCTACCTCTTCCGATCTCTGATGATAACAGTAGCCCTAGCACGAAAAACCGTCGTTATGGTAACCATTATCGTGATCGTATAATTTTGTATGAAAACCAGAGCAGCGCCTCTTTCGGTCGTATAAGGAACTGAAATTCAATACATATTTGAGCACTTTGACAGCTTTTGGAGGACGGTATACCTACTTTACTATTTGATTACCATAACGATAGTTGTCTGTAAATATCGTAATGTAAGACCGAGTTTGTTGTTCATCACATAAGGTTAAGGTTGCTTTTGAGTATAAAAAAAAACTTTAATCACGCAGACAACCATGTGCTATTACTGGTTATAAATATCATTTTAACTTTTAATGTCCTAGTATGCATATTCACTGTGCTATCGTAATATCGTTAAAAAGGATAATGATAAGAAAATTGCTTAACGCAACAAACAAATTTTATTTCGTCAGCTCTCATCTATGTGATAAACGTATATCCATACCCTACTGTAATTTATCTTCACAATTAATCTTATCATAGGTGAAATACGCAAATAGCGTTTAAACGCCACACGAGTTTGAATTTTATCCCGGCTTTATAAATCACCCAGCATTCATGATAATAAAAGCTTTGAGGCCAACAAAACATTTAAAAAGCTACTTCCACAGACGGATGCTCAAAAATGTTACCGAAAACATAATATTTCCGCCGTTTACAGCCGAAACAATTTATAGTACACATTAATTAAAATTTTAATAAGATTCGCAGTAAGCATATTTTAGAACAAAGGAGACCATCTCAGAGTATGATGGAATAAGTCAAACGATAATTTCATAGCGAAATGTGGCTGGCTTCTTTGTGTAATAAAATTTAATTAAGCGTTATTACATTTAATCCGCTTATTTCTTATGACAGGTCTCTTAATTATTTGGTTACGGAAACAATACTTTTGACGCCGTATTTAATAGGACATCTTTAATATCTTTAGCAAAGTAACTGTATGGAATTACTAACTGTTTGCAATTTTTTTTAAATTTTATGTCAAGGTACATTAGGACAAATGCGATAAAGATACAGTATAATGTAAGATCTTCAAATTCTTATTAGGCTTAGTAACTCACGATGGCATAACATATTGCATCAGTCGAGCTTTTAATTATTTTTTCTTTCATACTTTTTCAAAAGCTATAGGTTCAGAATTAATTTTCAAAACAGCTTTAGGTTCAAAAGTAATTTATAAACATATCAGCTTTTACTATAATAACATGACAATGACATTTATGACAGAACCCAATAAATCTCAATTCATAAACTTAATCACTTTACTTGTACTTGCATCTTTGTATGTGGTTTTGGGATGTCTATAATACAATATTACGTTATTCTTTAAAGGTGTCGCAAGGACAAACCGAAACGTCGATCAAACAAAAGAACAAGCACAGAATCCGGCACAGAAAATAGAAAATAGAAGTATTATAGAAGATAAGCACTCTCAAAGCCTGTTTAATGAGTTGATGCAATGTAATTCTGCAGCAAATGACAATTCAACTTTGGAAGGTCTTAACTATGTTGATAAACCATTGTTTAATAATAATAACGTATGCCAGTTTAGTAGCGGGAAGAAATTAAAAAAATACATTAAAATTAATAGATACATAAGAAAAACTCAAAAGTTAATGAAAAAACAAAATTATTATAATAAGTATAGTCACATAAAGCAAGAACGTAAGCAACTTTTAGAACAATTAAATATGATAAACATGGAAACATGTAATAAGAACAAAGAAAGTGAATTATTAGGTAGTCAATTATGTTATAAGATTGACAATTTAGAACTTTCACTTAGGGAAATGTACTCCAACTTGTGTGAGTTTTCTAAAAAACAATTGAATAATCAAAAAATGGCTGCATATAATATGGTTGACTTTTGTAATTTTAATTCAGACCGGTTCGAATCATTAGGGAAAAAATGCAGATGCAGTTGTAACACAGTATGCAATGACTTCTGTCAAAAGGAGTCATTAGGCCAAGCGGCTCAGGAGGTCTATTTACCAACCACACCTGAAGTCTCTAACATTTGTGATAGTTTATTATTAAATAATAAAAGTAAATCCCCCACTAAAACTACTGACACCAAAACAATTATGTTCAGTGATGAGATTGGGAAGAATTTAGGCCAATTTTTACAGAAAGATTCAAAGGAAAATGTTATTAATTACTGCATGCCTGGTTCCAGTATAAACGAGATCATGAAAATAGTTGTTAAAAAATCCTTAAGTGAAAACACAAACTTGATAATTTTAATTGGGAACAGGGATAATTTAAATAAAAACCAGTTAATAGCCTATTGCAACACATTATGTTCATTAAATGTAAGGAAGGTTGTTATGTTTACATTTCCCTACAGTAAAAGTTTTTCACCGTTAGAAAATAAAATAAGGTATAATCTAAACTTAACTATGAACACATTAGCCTGTCATAATAAAGAGTTGCATATTATTGATATCAATATGTTGTTGAATAATGTATACTTGACTAAAGATAAATATTATCTGCCTAATTATCTTAAGCGACAAATAGCGGTATCGCTATCATTTTATTTTAAACAATTAGCCAACAACTTGGCTAGTATAACCTCTGCTTCTATTGAGCAGTTTAACTTTGATACTTCTAATGTAACTTTGGAATCTGTTCCAAATAATTCGATTCTTTTGAATCCAAATACTGACATGGTTAATTTAAATTACCATTAGAGACAACGGAGGCATACTCTAGCCCAGTATTGACAAGAGGAAGGCCTAAATGTTTAAAAATAGTACACCAGAATATCCAAGGCTTTTCTGCTGGCAAAGACCTAGAAATAAGTTTATTTTTAAATTGTGAAAATATTGATGTGTTATGTGTTACTGAACATTGGTTAAAAGAATATGAATTATTGTTAAATTTGGATAATTATAGTGTTGTAAGTTCATTTAATAGAAAAACTACAATAAGGGGGGGTTCTTTAATAATTTTACCTAATAACACACAATATAAAGAGCGAAAGGATATAGTATCCCTCTCTGTTGAACGAATTTGTGAGATATCATGCGTGGAACTTGAACAAATAATTATAATCTGTGTATATAGCCCCCCTGGAGCAAATTACACAGTCTTTGAGTCCACTATGGAGGATGTTTTGAAAATATGCTGTCGTAAGAATAAAAAAATTGTAGTTTGTGGAGATTTTAATATAGACATCTTAGATATTAAATTAGCACAACTCTCCAGTAAATTCCTTAATCTTTTTAAATCATTTAATTTGCTTCACACTTTTAATGAACCGACGCGAATTACGCCAACATCGGCTACTTGCTTAGATAACATCTTTTCCAACTGTAACTTAATTGAGAAATCGGTAATTAATATTATTAAATCCGACCACAGTGGACAACTAGCTTCTTTTGAGCACTATAATGTTATTCCTAAACGCGAAGTAATTTGCAGGCCAATACCGAAACGTGGTATTAATAAATTTAGAAATAATGTACAAGATAAAATTCAATGTTTGCCAGCTTCTGCTGACGCTAATAACTCTTATCAATCATTATTTGATATTGTTGAAAAAGAATTTAGTAACAATTTTAAACAAAAAGTTATAAAGTGTAATGATCGTAAGAAGTTTAGTGACTGGGCCACACCTGGTATTTATAATAGCAGAAGAAAGTTATTTGAACTCTATGCACAAAAAACGACTTCCTGTGATCCTAGCTTCATTGAATATGTCAAGAAATATTCAATAACATTTAGGAAAGTATGTGCTTTGGCAAAATCAAGGTATATTTCAAATAAAATTAAATCATCTGAAAATAAAATAAAAGCTACCTGGAGTATTATAAACCAAGAAACTGGCAAAACAAAAAGCAAAATTAATTCATTTAACTTAAAAATTAATGATCAGACTTTTGAATCAGATATTGAGGTGGCTAGTGCTTTTGAAGGTTTCTTTGCTCGAATACCGTTAGAAACTACTAGCAGACTTAATTCTTGCCCCAACACCGCTGTCTCTCTTATGGAATCTAGTGTGAACAAGTGCCAGGAAACATTTAGTTTTAGCTATGTCACTACCGAAGATATTATTAAAGCATTCAAAGCAATAAATATTAAGAAAACAGAAGATCTCTGGGGCATATCTACAAGTATCATCAAATCAATAATTGATGTGATAGCTCCATCATTAGCAATAATTTTTAACCAATGTATAAGTGAAGGGGTCTTTCCTAATTTAATGAAGAATAGTAAAATTATTCCTCTGTTTAAAGCTGGTGACAAAAGTGACCCAGCAAATTTTAGACCTATATCCATACTACCAGCAATAAGTAAAATATTTGAGAAATTAATTTATGATCAACTTTTAGAATATTTTAAATTAAATAGTATATTGCATGAGAAACAGTTTGGTTTTTCAAAAGGTAAAAGTACAACTGATGCTGGGGTTGCATTTCTAAAACATGTACTTGATGCCTGGGAGGACAAGCAGGATGTAATAGCTATTTTTTGTGACCTTTCCAAGGCATTCGATTGTGTTGATCACCAAACACTATTAAGGAAGTTAAAACATTATGGTGTTTCTGAAATGTCAGTAAGCCTTATGCATTCATATCTGTATGAAAGAACTCAGAAGGTAGTTATTAATAAAACTGAGTCTACCGGAGCTCCCATTACTATGGGCGTACCCCAAGGATCAATATTGGGCCCGCTGTTGTTTTTAATATACATAAATGACCTTCCTTACTACGCGAAGAATTTATGTGAGACGGTGCTATTTGCCGATGATACATCTCTAGTCTTTAAAGTAGATAGAGGTGATGACTGTTCTGACGAAGTAAATAGTGCTCTTTCAAAAGTGTCACATTGGTTTAATAGTAATAATTTATCATTAAACTCAAAGAAAACTAAGTGTTTAAAATTTTCGTTACCTAATGTAAGACAAGTTGATTTTCATATTAGACTAGACGGCGATACAGTCGAATTCATTAACAATACAAAATTTCTAGGTATTATATTAGACTCGCGACTACAATGGGATCCTCATATCGAAGCCTTGGCGAGTAGACTCAGTTCGGCTGCATTCGCAGTTAAGAAAATAAGGCTCTTAACCGATATTGAAACGGCTAGAATAGTCTATTTTAGTTATTTTCATAGTGTTATGTCCTACGGCCTTTTGTTGTGGGGCTCAGCCGCTAACATCCAAAGTATATTCGTGCTCCAAAAAAGGGCTATTCGCGCCATTTACAACCTCCGATCGAGAGATTCTTTAAGAGATCTATTTAAAGAAATAAACATTTTAACTGTTGCAGGACATTACATCTATGAAAATATAATTTATGTGAAAAAGTATTATAATACATTTGTAAAGCAGAGCGATATTCATCGCTTTAACACAAGAAATAAAGATAAACTTGTCGTTCCCAAGTTTAGGCTAGAAAAATCCAGAGCCTCATTTCTGGGGAAAAGCATAGCCTTTTTTAATAAAGTTCCACAGCATATAATTGAACTACCATTGCATAAATTTAAATGTTACATTAAAGAGTCGCTGATGAGCAAAGGATACTATAAAGTAGACGATTATTTGAATGACCGCAATGCATGGTCATGATGTAACACATAACATAATCACTGTTTAATATGATGTATTTTTATACTAAGCAATTGTTGTATTAGTAACGATATGTTTTTTTTTTGTAAATGTCGTTACCTAACTAAGAAACGCTGGCAAGTTTCTTGCGCCCATTCTTCTTGTCAGTTAAAAAAGTCTTGAATGGGTGGTAGGAAAATATTGACGATTCATAAGTACATATTTATTATGTCTAAGTGAATAAAGAATATTTTTATCTTATCTTATCTTTTATCTTATCTTATCCGTAAACCGAGTGCAACCGCAATACGTAATGCGTTGCAAACCCTAAAAAATATTTTATCCCCAATAGATCTATAATTCGTGGCTCTCAAGCCAAGTCGGAATTTAAAACGTTAGATTTTCGCTAGGCACGTCATTAATCTTTGCTAATGGCGGCACGACGTATCTCTAATGGACAGCGACAAAAATACGGCTGTAATTAATGGACCTTACCTCTGAAAAACGAAAACACGTCGAAAATATCCGAAGATTAAACGAATAGTTCGAATGAGCGTTATTGATTGATTGCATAATGCATTGAACTTTATTATAATATAAAAAAGTATTAAATGTGTTTGTATATATTTATTGTTTGAAAAATGGAAAATGAAGTATTCAGAAAAAATCGACCCGTCTCACAACCATATTTATTGTTCTTCATATTTCTGTACTACCTATATTACAGTGCCACAAACTTATCTGTTCCGGTGGTCAAAATGTGAAACTAACGAGTTTTTTTTAATGTCATTTTGCTGTCAAGTTGATGTCCAACCATAGCGCTGGTGGCGGCTGAAGTTCTTAAAAGTCAGGGCCGGTTAAATTGCTACAAAAAAAAGAAAAACGTACGTAGCGCCGCTATGTCACCGGAACAGAAAAGGTTGTGGCACTGTACTGCATTAGTGCATTATGAACATGTCACTGACATGTTGAGAGTAGAGTACTACCTCTCCGAGGCTTGCAAAAATAACTAGACCGTAATACACGTAATCCTTATAGAGTATTTATTTAACTTTACAGACTTATAATGTCAAAGTAATATAATCCTCACTAATCCCAGAAAAACGAATATGTCGAAAATTTCCAAAGATCAAACAAATAGTTAGAACTTGAGCGTTGTTTATATATTGCACAGTACTTTAAACTTTATAAAAATCGAAACTAACATAGGATAAGTAATAGGTGGCCATAGGTGGCTACCCGTTCTGTTTTAATGCTTCCTTATTTAAAGACCATTATTTGACTTGCAAACTTAAAATCTCAAGTTATAGCAAATACTGAAACTACTTAGTTTGAATATTACTTACTTTATATCTAATTTGAGGTCAAACAAGTACATTTCTAAAGGTTGACTTCCGAGCATCGCGGCCGATCGCAGCCGCGCGCGATCGATCGCGTGCGACTGACGCGCGCGGCTGATGCGACAATAGTCAGTGTTTGAAAATGTATGGCGCCGCTTCCGAGGTATGCGACAGACGCGTGCGGCCGACGACAGACGTCGGCCGCACGCGGCCGTAACTTTTATGAAAACTTCTTTGTATTGTATAGATACTCACTTATCAAGACTAAAATCCATATTGTTTCTGACTTCACGCTTAAAAAAAGAAATTTCAGTCTCTTAAATCTCGGTGGGGTCGAAAACGCTTCGTACCGCCACAATGTCTGGTTTAGTATGAGGTCTAAAACGCCGCGTACCGCACCAATAGAAAGAATAGCTAATTCAGTGCCGCAGTGAGCGTGTTACAGAAAGGACGTTTGCTCACTACACTGAATTTTACCGTCCGGCGGTCCGTTTTTTTACGGACCGGCGGCGTGGCATGAAAAACACGGATGATTGGCTTGTGCAGTTGTCCGTCTTTTACTCGCCAGGGTAGCGCAGTAATTACCCCCGGGGCGGGGGCCCCACGTTATATCACGTTTTCAGGTCAATTTAACCGCCTCTGTAGTCTAGTGGTTTATACCACCGATTTCAGACCCAGAGGTCCCGGGTTCGATTCCCAGTGGGGGTACATATTGTATTCGGTTTGGTTGGTGGTAGGACTTGTTCTTAGTCCGCCTGGCTAGCTACCACCATCTTATCTAAGTCTGACGCCATAACAATGATGTTTTCAGCATTATTGTGTTCCGGAAGTTAGAGATAAGATAGCCAGTTCCTCAGTTATTGAGGATTCCGGGAGTAGTGCGCTTCCACCTTCAGCCTTATCACCACTTATCATCAGGTGTGATGAAGGCTAAGTGCAACCCTGTTGTGAATAAATAAATAAATAAATATCACAGTTTCAATGTTTCAAAGCCGAAACTACACGAAATAAATAAATTTATGATTAAAATACAACCATCCGTTTTCCGACGGTAAAATTCAGTGTATCTCGGAGCGGAAAAAAACGGACCGGAATGGGGAAAAGTAAAATGTCGGACGGTAAAATTCCGTGTAGTGCACAAGCGCACATATACATTCTATGGCCTGCTATATCGGACCGTAAAAAATCGGACTGCCGATGCCGGACGGTAACATTCAGTGTAGTGCACAAACGGAGAGCTGTTTATAAAAATCATCTCAATCCAGCGTTGACGCATAAATTTTCTAACAGTGACAGACAACCATAAATTAGAGATTAAAATAAGGAAGATGACAGAAAAGTGAGTATCTATACAATACAAAGAAATTTCATTATAGTTACGGCCGCGTGCGGCCGACGTCTGTCGTCGGCCGCACGCGTCTGTCGCATACCTCGGAAGCGGCGCCATACATTTTCATACACTGACTATTGTCGCATAAGCCGCGCGCGTCAGTCGCACGCGATCGATCGCGCGCGGCTGCGATCGGCCGCGATGCTCGGAAGTCTACCTTAAACAAAAGAAAACATTTTAAACATAGATATCCAAATGATTATTTTGATAAAAGTTTCCAACACTTTTGGCCCTACAAATTTTACTTATTTTTTAACTTTTTATCATTTAAAAAGAGTTTTTACCCAACCAGTTCTACAGTTTTTTGCTGAAACAAACTAGGTAGGTACATAGAAAACATTAAAGCTGATGAATACAAAAATAACAGATTAAAACAATGAAGTGAAACCTAAACGAACTAGAAGAATGAGAAGTTTTCCAGTAGGTTCTATAATGCTCAATAGATGTCGCTGCGACCACTTTTCTTTTTTTTCTTAATTTTCATGTATAGTGCCACAAGCTTTTCTGTTCCGGTGACAGTCGTGACAGAGGAGCCACTTGCAATACGAAATTACCTGTCAAAATGGACTGTCGTATGAAAACTGTTTTAGTTCCAAAGAGAATCACCGGAACAGAAAAGATTGGCACACTTTATGGTATGTTTTTTTGCGTTCCCCAGTTTACGGGAAAGTTGAATGTATTGTTTCACGAATTTTGTTGCATATATATATTAATGAGTTATCGTTTTTTCTTTTTATTTTTTCTTGTTTATTTTACCTGATTTTGATTATATTTTAATTTAAATAACTGTTAATGTCAGAAAGAAAAGAAAATGTGGAAAAAGTGGCATTTTCATGAAAAAATTGAAATTAATAGCTCAAATTAATTAAGAAGTTAGTACCTATGTACTGAATTTTCATTCTCTAGATGCAAAAACAAACTTGAACAAACTTTTCAACCTGACAGTTATTGTACCTACATTTTTAAGGAGCGCGCACATTATGCCGGGGCGCAGCGGAGCGGGCTGCAGCGCATCGCATTGACGGATTTGAGTATAGCACATTAGTGACGGGCCGGGCCGCAGCGCATTGACGGATTTTTAGTACAACCAAATTCAAACATCCAATTTCTTCTACTACTGCCGGTTATACCCGTCTCTCTCACTTTCCGGGCATGACAGAACCGAGTGACAGAGACGGGTATAATTTGTAGGTGTCATGTTATCAGACCGAGTAGTACGAGAAAAATCCGCTTGCTATAGCACACTGTGTCGGGGCGCAGCGGGGCGGGGCGGGCCGCATCGCATCGCACGCACGCAACAAAATCCGCGGCGGATTATGCGGCCCGCTGCGCCCCGGCATAGTGTGCGATAGTTCATATAAAATACATACGAGCGATTTGGGCGGATTTTTGCGCTGCGGCCCGGCCCGCTGCGCCCCGACATAATGTGCACGAACCTTTATAGGTACAACAAAAATAGCGAAGTATGGATAAAAACCTACGGTTGAACTTTAAGTCATATCCTAAAAGTAGTAATTTAGAAATAAAACCATAAATAACAAGATTATTTACATATTTATTTACATTTTAAAATTTTATTTTGTGTAGGCTGACGAGGCTGACAAACGTCCAAGGTATTGTTATTTAAAAAAAAAAAGAAAAGTTTCGCTAACGCCATCTCTTGCACCTATTTGAAATAAGCTTACGATACCTTTTGGAAAATTCCTCATTGCATTCACTCTTTATTCGGATGATTGATCACGCCGAAATGACAGAGCAAAATGGCTGACTGTTTGCGCGTTTCAAGTAGGTCATAGTGCTTTTATTATGCAAGTAAATAGTTACCATGATTTTAGTAGATAGATATTAATGACGCCTTTTTAGTTATTTATAATATATTTAACACCTTTTTAGCGTTAATTTAACAAACAATAATATGTTGAGTAGTCCTCTAGTATTTATAAAGGTGTGCTTTTAGTGTTGACCACATTAACATAACTGAAGTTACAAAAAATAATGTGACACCTAAACAAAGATACTTTATTCGATGCGCAGAAATCAACAATTTGTTGTGTAAGTATATTGGAGCCAACCGCGTAACATACGATCTAAAAAATGAAACAACTAGTCAAATTACTTGGATCAGTGACATTTAACTACTTACCTATTTTTATCCAGCGTTTTTTTATCAAAAACTTTATTAGATTTCATTTAAATGACCTTAAATAAATTTAAAAGTCCGCCATAATAAAATCTCATCTTCAATAACAGATGATCCATTCATTGGCATAGCCCGCAAAGTGGTTCCATTAATTGGTGTTTCGAATTGCCGCAAACCTACCCGAGTGCACTCGATTTTAACCTTAATTATATCGGAAATACTTGCACATCTATACAGATAATAAATTGGATGGTTACTAACTAACATAGGTACAATTGTGACATCTCATCTTAATGATCCTTTCGAATAATGAGGTAACAAGGAGATTTTGTGTAATATTCTCTGTCATAGAGTCTATAATATCAGGTTAGATGGTTAGATGGTCCCGTTTGAAATTACAATCTAACTACCACTGACACTTAAATCAAATTTACTTCACGCTACCTAGTACCTAGGTTAAGCCTAAGTATAATGTTGAGCTATAAAAAGCTTTAGTATAAAGTTTATTGTGAAGAACACGAATAAACCTTTCATAGCCGTAATAGATTGTCCGATGTACATGTACGATAATTCCGTAACGAACACCCGAAAAAAAGTTTTCAAAATACGACACACAAAGCGATCCTTAACATTTTATTGAATCGTAACCTCGACGAATGGACTTACATAAATAAAACTATGAAAAATGAATGGCTCAATTCCTTTATCCCGTTTTTCCTCGATCGGAGTCGAAATAACGCGTTCGTTTGCCATCCCGGGTCATAAATTGGGCGTTTCTGTGTGTCCCGCGACCATTTGCAATTGAAAACGTTCTTTATAACAGGATCTGTCCGAGAGCTTTTACGAGCGAGCATACATGCAAGCTCTGTCGCCTCGTAACACAAACAGGGCTACCCCCTGCACTGATTAGTACAAGCAATATTTCAATTCCGGCTTCGTGTCCTTAATTTTTTTCTAGAAGAATAATTATAATTAAGTTTGGCGTTTATAAAATGAATACCCTTATAAATTTATTTTTACATCAGTGGTAACTTTCTACTTACCACTGGTAAGTAGAAAACCTATACAATGACCACTAAATAAAATTTTACATCTTTTTTTACATAATTATAACGAAAATAAGTTCGCTTTGAAAGCTTCATTATTCATCGTATTTACGCCCTCAAAGACTGTAAATACTGAATATAAGAAAATAGCAATAAGTCGAAAATATCATAAACCCATAACATAAGGAATGTTTAAACGGTTTTAAGGAAGGAAACCGCGCTTTTTAACAACGCTATATATTACATAAAAAGTTATGAGAGTGATTTTTGCAACTTATATACCTCTTTAGATTGCTGTTGCAACCTGTCAATCGCTTTTAAAACACTTAAGGTAATAATAACTGCTCCAATAGCTCTATTGTTACTCTATTGTATCACACATTTATCACTATTCATAACCCAAATATCACTTTAAACTCTAAAGTTGTGGGCCCAAATAAGGTGTACAAGAGGGTTATTTATTTCATATTTTTTTTATTTATTCGGTAAATCAACGGCTTTAACAGTTTAGCTTTAATATAGCACGCTATACCGCCTATTCTTATTACCTTACTAGCACCTTAGGTTTTAAAATATTCTACTTAAACTCTCATATAGCACTATGCTTATCGCCAAAATGTTTGTTGGGTTAGCAGAGTTTATGTCATCCATCACAATAGTTAATAATGTTTATTTTCTGCGAGAGGTACTGTGCCCCAGTGTGCTTCAATCCTCTTTCTCATCTGTGAAAGCAGAAGAAAGCTCTTTAAACTTATGGTAAGTTGATATCTTTTACTTTCTTGAATATTTTTTTAGGTTTGAATTTATATTTCATACTATAGTTGAAAGTTAGAGCAAAATACAACTTACTCTTGCGGAAACCCAAAACCAAATAGGAGAGCAGTATACCACAAATATCCAAATGCTGCAGCTTCGGAGTAGCAGAGTAGTTATTTTGTCTAATATAAATTTTATTGTAAAATCTGTCAACCCTGACAACGCGCACAGATACACCGGACGTCGACTTTGTAAATTTATTTTATTAGCCCTAGCTGGTTGTTACCTAGTATACACTAAGCTTGGATAAATCGATTTTATATAAACCACATAAACTATCGGTTTACAGAAACCGTAATGGTTCAAACATTGTTGTTATAATAGATTTCGGTGGCCGTTGGACTTCTAATAAAGTACCTACAGCTAAAAAGTTATCAGTTAATATTGCGCGATGTAACTAATAAAAATATACTTTATTAAAACCTGAAACCTGAACCTTTATTTAACTCTGAAATAACAGTTTTACACAACTTTTTTTTTCTAAATATTCTAACCCTAACACCTTTCATTTATTATAATTATAAACGATCAATAATGAATATTGAGATAACAATTACTCAGTAGCAAAGCAGTATCAAATAAGTGCTAACCTGATGTGCTGTTCAGTGCAATGCGCGCTCGGAAACGGTCGCGCTCGCACATAATTGCATAAGAGTCGAATTACTCGTAATTCACGTTAAGCGCGGCTTAAGCCGCTGCGCACTAAACTTCACTATGGGTTCCCAGCAACTCATAGTGAATGAAGCTTTGGCGTTTATCCAAAATGCCATCGATACCATGGACGAAGTCAGCATCGTGCAGATCTGCAAGTCCAACTTCAACGAAGCTGAGATTTGCAGTGGCAAGGCGCTGCTGTTCAAGAGCATCGGTAAGGCCGACGAAATGCCATCTCGCCGGAGAGACGGAGGTGCGAAGAGTCTTCAGGACATAATAACCCTGTTGAAGGAGACCGACCCTGACGACGTGCCAACATTCGTGGCGAAGGAGCTGCATAAGCTGCCGCCTGTCACTTTCGACCACGTCGACGTAACCAGACTTCTCAAGGACATCACCTCCTTGAAAGCGAGCCTGGCCGAAGTACAGTCCAAGTTGGCGGCCTCAGACAATACCATCTGTGAGTTGCGTGCCCAAGTCGTGTTGTTAAGCAACACCGCTGCGGTATGTAGGTCACCTGAGACCGCTAATGTGAACACTCGTCGTGGGGCGCAAAATGCATCCATCGGCAGTTTCGAGTCGGCGCATATGGATGCGTCACCGGCCGCCGCTACAGCTAGCGATGCACCGCGCCCCGCCGCCCGCTACTCCGCCCCGCCACCGGAGACGTCACGCATGAGCACGTCGACCCCTCAACGTGCGTACGCCGCTGTCACCGCTGCAAGCCAACCTGCTAAACATCAAGCCGGCCCGGTTACAAACAAGGGGGATAAACAACGACCAGACTCCGAAGCTGTGCAACCAGCTCCGCGGAGACAGAAAACAAGTTCCGATGATGACGGCTTCAAAAAAGTGTAACGGAAGAAGAAGACCTCCCATCGTAACATGTGTGGCACCGCCCTGACTGGACACAACCACCTGCTGCGGCCGGCTATCCCGACGACGCTGGTGTACGTGTCACGCTTGCATTACTCCACAAAACCTGAAGATATTGTGGAGTATATGAGAGTAAAAACCAAATTTACTCTGAGGGTCGAGCGGTTGGAGTCCCGCCACAATGTGAATTTCAACTCATTTGTGGTGAGGGTGCCGACTGAACATCTGTCGACCTTCATGAAAGAGGATTTTTGGCCGAGGGGTGTCATGTTCCGCCGGTTTCGAGGGCGGCTACCGGACGCTGCTTTGCGCAACACGTCGCCGCCTACAATACGTGTGAACAAATAGTATATTATTAAGTTTTATATAAATGTATGTATGTTAGTATTAATTATTAAATTAATATTTTTATGATGCCTGAAATAAATTATTATTATTATTATTATTATTCCCTTTATTACATTTTAAATACTTACAAAATTATATTTCTAAACATTAAATTTTTACAATGTATAACACTAAAAAATATAACATTTAAAAATACAAAAATGCAGTTCCCCAACGGCAGCAAGATCAAGGTCCCGGCTACCGATGGTTAAGGATCCAGAGACAGGAACCTTCTCACTATACGGGCCGTGTCCAGAAGTACTGCCTTCTGCATCTGACTCCCGATCCATCCACCTAACGCAAGCTTCTTAAGGTGTTTATCGAGGCTCTTGGCTATCAGACCATGGGCAGATATGACTATCGGAACAATAATTGCTGAATCAATGTCCCACATGTCAACAATCTCGTGAGCTAAATCAAGATATTTGTTTTCTTTATCTTTTTCAGCTTTCACAAGGTTGTCGTCATGGGGAACAGTGACATCAACAATTATCGCGCGGCGTTCGTGTCGATCTACCAATACAATATCAGGCTTATTAGCTACAATAGTCCTGTCTGTAATGATAGATCGATCCCAATACAATGTGGCATGGCTATTTTCAAGGACCTGTTCTGGTGCATACCTGTAGTACGGCACCTCGGATGCCACAAGACTATGTTTCAGAGCAAGTTGTTGGTGTATTATCCTGGCCACTTGGTTATGTCTATGCAAATACTCGCCGTTTGCGAGACGAGAACAACCAGAGATTATATGCCTAAGGGATTCACCCGGACGATGACACGCTCGGCAAATATCCACTGTGCCATCCCTTAGGATATACTTTCGGTAGTTATTCGTCATCACAACCTCATCCATAATTGCACAGACAAAACCTTCGGTTTCACCAAAAAGATCACCGAAACGGAGCCAGGATACTGAGGCTAATAAATCTACGTCGGGCCCATGGAGAGCCCGGTAGAATCTGCCATGTAACTCCTTGCTTTGCCACACAGTGTTGCGGTCGGAAGTACTAAGTACTACAGGTTTGCGCCAGTTTTCTTTTGCTAAAAATAGAGGAGTCAGTCCATTGTCAACAGCAACTACATCTCTATGAGACCCCATATTAACTTGGAGAAAATACTCCCTAAGATTGCATATCTCGCGGTTATGCAATGTCTTAGCATTTAAGAAGCCACGACCACCGCACTTCCGCGGGATATATAATCTCATGGTCGATGAACGTGGGTGATGTATGCGGTGTGCTGTTAGCAATGTACGAACTTTTCTATCCAGGGCATCCAGTTCAGTTTGAGTCCATTTAAGTATGCCGAAGGAATACATCAGTACCGGCATGACCCATCCATTGTATGCGCGAACCTTGTTTCCGCCAGACAAAAGACTTTTAAGGACTTTTGAAAGGCGCCCCAAGAAACGCTCACGCAACGACTGTTTCATGTCAGCATCGTTGATGCCTAATGCCTGTGACATACCTAAATATTTATAGGTTTCGTTTACGGAGAGAGATCTAAGATGAATAGAATCCGAGAGTTGTATACCCGTAGATTCCATTATCTGACCACGCTTTACATGCATGACTGCACATTTGTCCACACCAAATTCCATTTTAATGGCATTACTGAAAGCTTCAGTAACCTTCAGTAACGCTGTCAAATGAGAACTGCTATGGGCAAATAGTTTCAGGTCATCCATGTACAGCAGGTGTGATATTACTTGACCATTTCTCCGTAAACGATAGCCTAACCCTGATTTCTCGAGAAGTGTACTCAGAGGGTTCAAGGCCAGACAGAACCACAATGGACTCAAACCGTCACCCTGGAAGATACCTCGCTCTATTTTTATAGGATCGCCCTGACCTAGAATCCGTCGAGATCCTGGATAGAAAAGGACCGTTCTCCATTTTCGCATGCACGATATCAAGAAAGTGCGTAGAGTTGTATTTATTTTATACAACTCCAGCACCCTCATGAGCCACGAATGCGGCACGGAATCATAGGCCTTCTTATAATCTATCCAGGAAGTCGACAGGTTCTTTCGGTTTCGACGAACCTGTTGGTTAATAGCCATGTCAATGAGGAGTAGCTCTTTAGTACCACGGGCCCCATTCCTACATCCATTCTGAGAGGAGACCATAATAGAATTTTGATTAATGTGTTTATTAATCTTCGACCTCAAAATGGACGTAAGAATTTTATAAATTGTTGGCAGACAGGTGATAGGTCTATAGTTTTTGGGGTCCGCAGTACTACCAGATTTATGGAGCAGATGGATTATGCCTGTTGTCATGAATTCTGGAAGCGATCGAGATAATAAAGCACATTGAAATTGAGATGCTAAGCAAACGTGCGAGCTAGGTAACCATTTATACCAGAAATTGTGCAGTCCATCCGGGCCTGGAGATTTCCAGTTGGGTAAGGAACGAACTGCACAAACTACGTCTTGGTAGTCAATGGTTACTTCATTCATATCAGGTATAAGCTCACACGAACGCTCAACATCCTCCATCCACGCGCCTTCAGAGTGAGTGACAGGCACAGACCAGATGTTGTGCCAAAAAGAAATCATGGCATCATCATCCGGCCGATGCATATCAGTATCACTCTGATACGATCGCTCCCAGGATGCATAAACACGTCGTTGATCTCTCTCGAACATGCGGTTCTGAGTAAAGCGATCGACTCGCACCCTATACCTTCGAATACGATTAGCCCATGCACAAATTTTCTGCTTCAGGAAGTCGATGCGCTCTGTGACACATGAAATATAATTTTGAGGACTAATACCAGTCCCCAAGAATGCACGTTTCACAAAGCGCATGACCCTAGGGCGCATGTTGCCCTCCCTAAAGCAGCTGAGCTTACCGATGAGTAACCTAGCCTCACTGATACGACGCTCAACCCTACACTGCCAGGCTGGTACAGCCAGGCGAGGGCGTGTTGCTGTGTCAGTATTTGGAAATTTGACATGAGCAACACGACAAGCTGTAATAGCCGCACAGTACAGGATCGAATGAGTATCAGTCAGGTCTTCACTACTATCAAAGTAATTTGGTAGTAGCAAATCTAAAGCACACATCAGCGCCCTATTTTTTTTGTGCATGGGAAAACGTGGAAGCCAAGGTCTAAGGTGAACCAAAGTCGATCGAAATTCCCGAACTACATCTTCAAGAGTACTCCTCAATATATCATTGTATTGGGGACTTACAGTAGTAACCATATCATCTCCACGATCACTATCAGCAACGCCAGCTTGCAATGTGGCCGCGGCAGAAGCTTGAGTTGCCGCCTGCGATGCAGTAGTAATGATACGGTTACGTTGCACCTCTGTACGGAGCCGATCAAGTACCGAGTCATCCAACAAGTGACCCCGTTGAATGTCTCGCACCTGATCCGACAGTCGTTGAGCCGAAACGTTGATTGATGGTTCAAGAGCCTGAAACAGAGAAAGCATCCGAACACGATACGCAGTAAGATTAGTTCCTGCCTCTGTTGCCTCAAAATATGCGCGCATGACATTTTCATTGATGGAAATTGTCCATCGCATGCGCTGCACTCCACCGGGAGCGGGGGCCCTGACCGGAGCCGTTTGCCCCAGAAGCCCCAAACTCTTCGGTGGCCGGCCCCTCCTCCGGCGTACAGGCGGTGGCGACGTCGGCGGAGAGAAGTACTCGTCACTATCACTCGACGCAACTGCAGATGTCAGCTGAACACACGGCACTGAGGCAGTTGCCGACAACTGCGAGGCGGAGCGAGGTGACGAGCCCGGAGGTGGAAGACGTGCTGCTCGGCTTCTCGCCAACATCTATTTCTTCATTCGTTATCCCATTTGTTGATTTCGTAATTTGGCAATATGATGACTGGTGATGACATTCTCAAATGTCATAGTAAATTTTCTATTTGTTTTTGGTATTTTAGGTCTAATAAATATGAAATAATTGTGGTATTACAAACTGGATGCTATTGTTGATCGAAGTATTACAGAAAATATGAGAATTTCGATCTCTGAATAAAATATTAGATATAAAATGGGGAAAGAATGTCCTGTCACGTTGACGCTTCTTTTTTTTTTTTACATTATTATTATAATGTGTTGTGTATTCTTTTTTTGGAACGCTAAAAAGTTCACCTAAATAGTAATAAACAGTCTACATCAATTTATATCTTCACTTTGTTTGACAAAAACCAATTATCCCCAAACAAAACAAGAACGAAATGATAAAGTATTAAAGTTAATTTATTTACTCGCAGTATCATGGCAACAAATTGAGTCCACAATTAAGTAAAATTGACCGGGTTATCGGGAGGAAGAGCAATAAACAATAGCGTTGCGATCGGTGTGCCATTACTGCGTAATTATCGCGGGTCCAATCTACTAAAACGTTATAAATAAAAGCTGATTCTCAACTAAATCGATCGCCATTATTTTTGGCTAACGGTTTCGCTATACTTGTAGCATACTTTTCTTTTTTTCGGTTTAGAAAAATAATAGTTTTGTTTTTGTAAGTTTAATAAACGATAGCATTGCGATCGGTGTACTATTACTGCGTAATTATCACGGGTCCAATCTACTAAAACGTTAAAAATAAAAGCCGGTTCTCAACTAAATCGATTGCCATTATTTTTGGCTAACGTTTTCGCTATAAGTACTTGAAGCACACATCTTTTTCTTCGTGTTAGAAAAATTTTAGTTAAGTTAAGTTAGATTTTGTAAGTTTAATAAGATAGCATTGCGATCGGTGTGTCATTACTGCGTAATTATCGCGCGTTCAATCTACTAAAACGTTATAAATAAAAGCTGATTCTCAACTAAATCGATCGCCATTATTTATGGCTAACGGTTTCGTTATACTTGAAGCATACTTTTATTTTATTTCTGTTTAGAAAAATAATATAAATAAATAAATAAATAACTTCTTACATTCACACCAATTATCTAAGCCCATGTTAATTTCATTAAGAAACTGTATCATGGAAAACTTGATAACGGATAAATATATAAGCTTAAATACTTTTTTGTTTGTAAATACATACTTAATATACATATAAAACACCCAGACCAAGACAAATAGACATGTTCATGCACACAAATATTTGTCTTGTTCGGGAATCGAACCCGAGACCTCTGGCGCAGAAGGCAGGTAGCCTACCCCTGCGCCAAATCGGTCGTCAAATAAAATAATCGTTTTCTTAGGTTTTTGTAAGTTTAATAAGCGATAGCATTGCGATCAGTATGTCATTACTGCGTAATTATCGCAGGTTAAATTTACTAAAACGTTATAAATAAAAGCCGGTTCTCAACTAAACCGGTCGTCATTATTTTTTGCTAATGATTTCTCTACACTTGTTAAAAACTACACACCTTTTTCTTATATTTGGTAGACAAACATTCGTTTCTTAAACTTAATGAATGATCTTATCCATACTATACCTACTAATATCATAAATGTGAAGTTGTTTGATTGTCCGTCTTTCACGTCGAAACGGAGCCACGGATCAACGTGATTTTTGGTATGGGGGTAGTTAGGGAGCTGGTAAGTGCCAAAGACTAAGTACTATTAATTCTGGAAAAATATCAGGTTCCTGAGGGATATCGTCATGTAGTTCACGCGGGTGAAACCGCGGGCGGAAGGCTAGCAGGTATTTACATGAGATAAGGGAAAGAGTAGAACCTCAAAAAAGGCACCGACGTCAGCCGCCGAAACCAAACAAAACATGGTCAAATTGTACCACAGTATTCCCAATTATTCTGCCCTGATCCTTCGTCACCTGGCGATGCTTGGTATCACAACGGAGCCACCGCAACCATTCCGCCAAGCTATATAGTGCTAGGAATGCTGCAATAAAATTTAACATACTCTCATTGGCGTTGGTCGCCGACGACACCACCGGGATGCCATCCTAAAGATATCGGCTCAAACCGGGCGTCGGACGACAACTGCAAGCGTTATGACGCCGCGCTATACAAATTTCTAGTTGATGTTTCTTTGTTTTATATGAAATGGAGCATCGACGCTTGCAGTTGTCGTCCGACGCCCGGTTCCAACCGATACCTTAACTCTTTTAACTGCCACACTTAGAGACGCCAATTAACTTTAATGGACAATTAAATCTCTTCTGTCTCTTTTTATGTCAAGTATTGAATGAGGTAGGAACGATAATTGAATGCCAATTAAATTAAACTAATTGTCGACTAATTGTCAATGATAAAGTATTAAAGTAACGATTATGTAGTAAGTTAAGTAACCATTACGTTTTCAACAACTACATCCCTTCCCAAATCTCTAGATTTAGACACAACATATCTAAACCCAAACCATAGACTACCAACCATTGACCAAATCGTAATTTCACATCCGATCCCAGAACAGTAAAAGCAAATATAATGATAAATAAAGGAGTCTAAAATACACAGATTTCGAGCACAAAGGCTCGGCGGTAGAAATCCAATTTGTATGCTATCACTAATTGATTGCTAATCCGTCAGAAAAGCCAGATTCCGGATCAAAGCGTTGAGGATTTACGCTAAACGCAACAAAGGTGATAATGATACAATATACATAAAGCATTGGTCTGTCAGACTGTTATACTTATACCTATAAATACATAGAGACGGTTGAAATATATTTTAACCGCTTCTGTGGTCTAGTTGTTCACACGACTGGTTACAGACCCAGAGGTCGTTATTTTACCAGTAGAAAGCTATAATATTTTTGAATGACAAAGGTTATATTTTATCCTGATATTCCCACGGGGGTACAACGTAGGTAAAACTTTGGTTAGCAGAGCTTTTTTTATAGTGAGTGGGATGCGTTTACGCATACCCCGTCCGCGTGCGGTGTGCGGACCGTAGTTATGTGGGACTCACCTGGTCACTTCCTGATCCTCCATCCAGTGTAAAAAACTCCATGGGGGAGCAGAAAAAGAGAATACCCACGTAACCCCTAACTTCTTACTCTCTCCGCCGTCAATTAGGTCACAATGTGGAGGGCCCGAGGTGACAAGCTCCTCTACGACCGGACGGTTGGATGGCTCGGCCTTCCGGGCCCCTACGCAGCGGGAGGTGGCCGAGCAAGCGTGGCCATCTCCCCAGGCTGTTGGGCGGGGACCGTGTGACAGCTTACAGGCCATTGCCTGCACCACACGGCGCCGTCGGTTAGCAGACCTATAGAAATTAAATTAAATGAAAAACATTTATTGAAACATCACATGAAATAATTACAAGAAAAGCTATAAAAAACTAGATATAATTTTAAACAATGACACAATTAAGTCATATAATATTTAAAACGGTTTTTAAGTACGAATAATTATAATAATATTACTTTTCTACATTTACCCAACCACGAATAAAGCGGTACAAAACGCTTTGAAATCCGATACGTTCGCCTCTCGACCCAGGCGGTCGTGTTTAAATGCTATCCTAAAAACATACACGTTCTCGAAAAACATTACCCTCCTTCTGTCGCAGTCGGGTAATTAACAAAAGGCATCAATTTTAATCAATAAACCTTATGCCTTTTGTTACAAGGAATCAACTTTCGAAATCACTCCCCAATTTCGGAACTTACCTGGTAATTAATGTCACTAAAACATGATACTAATTGATACAAGAAACGTTTTAATAACACGACAAAATAGATTAATTAGAAACTAAATAAGGGAGTTTCCAGAATATTCGAGGTCGTATTCAAAATACCGACAAATATTTTGTTAACTTTAAGCAACTTAATAGAAGGTGAAATTCATTTCTAAAAATAGTACTTACTTACCTACCTAGTTATTTTGAAAATATGTATTAAAATGAAGTAATAGAATAAATCGATCCGTCTTACAACAGCTCCGATGGGATAGATGGTCGATGTTTTTCTAATTAGCAGCACGAAGTTAAACAATTTTACCGTTTTTACCTGAAGAGCGAAAACACAAATGTACGCAGTGAGGTGCCGAGACGCTAAATTCAGCTTTGCGGTGCCGCACTCGCACCGCTTGTATGTGTTTTCTTCTAAACAGGTTGTTGTATCAGAAGCCCATGTAACAAAATATCTCAGGCCTTCCTAAATGCGATTGCATTTGCACTTCAAGAATGAAGCTCACGTAACAAAATATGTCAAGACATGGTATGCTGTTGCATTCTCATTTTTTTAAATTAATAATAATTAATGTTTCGGATTTTTCAAGATACATGATAAGTAGCTTACATGACATGTTGAAGCTCGCGCAGCTGCCGGAAATATGTGCATCTGCCCATACCATAGGTCATCAAGAGATGGTGAACAAAAGTGTTAGCAAATTCCATAGTTGCTGCAGTTGTATTGCTCTTTCTTAGCCTAGCCATCCAATAGGAACGCCTGTAAGGGCTGAGCGGAATATAGAGCTTTGTGATGACAGTAACAAACTTGTCTTGGTTAAAACTCTTGTTACTCTCTTCCAAGGAACTTAGTCTATATAGTTTGATTGTATTTATCATAATTTATTATGTAATTCTGGTGGAAACTGACCATATATACTAGTATATTATGGTCAGTTTCCACCAGAATCTATTTTAAGGTCATTTTTCAATTAGACGACTCTGTATAAAAGAAAACAGGAGAGAACAAATTAACCTAGACCTTGGTACTTTTATATATTCTGTGCCTAGACGAGTTTCTTGCCGGTTCTTCTACAAGGTCTCCCATGGTCCCCCGCCCCACCCAGTCACAAATGAGGTATCAGCCTAGACTGAATAAAATTTATTTATTTTCATTCCATCCTACAGTATTTCTAACAGTAAAGACCACTTTTTTGTATAAGCTATAAAAATCCTCTTATTTGCATCATTTCTTTCCCTCTTAAGAGCATATAAATTTCCCCACATTATAGATTAGGTGAATGTCAAAATAACAACATAGGTTTAAACCTTTTATCGCGACCGGGCAGTGCGAACCTGGAATATACGACCACGGGCCACCCGGGTTCACTGAGATACCATTCCGTTAAAAACATCGCCCCTAACAGGCTTTTATGTTAGTTGTAAACTAAGAACGTAAAGTACCTACTTAAAGTATGTATACGTTAAAGTGTGGTAAAATAGTTTATAAAGCAAACAGTATTTTTAAAACCTCCAAACATCTAAACTTTCACATTTATAATATTATAAAATAAATTGCTAACGTCGAATCTCATATAGTTTTTGCTTGATAACTGTTTGTAGTCTAAAAATCACTATAACACTGTGCAAAGTTACTCCTATGTGTATTGACACATAGGAATGACTATGAGTCACGCTTACAGATTAGCAGTTGTTTGTTTCTATATCGGACATTGATTTTTTTAGTAATTTAACAAATCTCGTTTTGCATGTGGAGGCAAAATGGGTTAAAGGATACTTTAACTACACAGAAAACAAAGTAAAAAAAATATTTATTTATAACTGAGCAGTATGACCTAAAAGAAAACGTTAACAAAACTTAGTCATCATCGCCAAAAAATAGCGCCAGCCTTCTCGAAATGTTTATATCATAAAGATCATTGTTTATAGCGTCTACAAAAGGCTATGTATCTACTTATATGAAAAAAATGGCGTTCTTGGGATTATGCTGGTATCTAGGATGTTGACAAATTTTTGTGTTTTTAATCATAACCTTACGTTTTTCAACTAACGTGCCATTTCCACGGCTCCTTGTAAGTGTACCCATCTTACCCTACCCTGGAGTGAAGGAACTTTCTGCACTTTACTTTTTTATAAAATTAATTATCGTACAAATGTACCTACCTAATTACTATTGACTATAGAAGAATATTGTTAAATGAAAAACAAGAGAGTAAATATTTTACATTTGAGAGGATTTCAAACTTTAACACTAGAGCGCACGCGCCCCCTTTAGTTATAAGAGAACTCGCGCGGGCTACATATGTAGCCCTTTACCATGCCATGTTACAGGCGAACGCAAACTTAGAATAAATAAAAGGACTTAAATCAAATATTTAGCTTTTACTTTCACTATTACAACAGTTTTTACAACAAAAATATTTCTTCTTAAGAAAACAAACATAACATTATAAACTTCTCAAAAAAAGGCACTTTTAACTTGAGATCAGTGCATTTCTAAAAGTTTGATATCACAATACTTATTTGGAACTGTTTTTATTTATTATTTGTAAAATAAAATTGAGGGTTAAAACGAACATTTATCATTGTTTCATTCGGCAATCAGCACAGATTATCGAATGGTGATATTATATATACATTTATTTTGGGCTACATACGTAGCCCCGTCACTTTGACGTACAGCTGCGCAGGAGATCCCGCGCACACGGAGTCCGGACTATCACTCGAGGCTTACACGAACGGGTGCGCGTTTTCGTCCACTTGGACAAAAAATACAAATGAAATTACTGTGGTGGGTGACATATGTAGCCCACGCGTGTGTTCTAGATTTAAGTATCCCATCACTTTTCCCTTCTCCTTATTCTATCCGTCAAAAGCTGTCAAATTGCTATACTGTCAAATATCTTTTGAATTTTAGTTCCTTCTGTGGCAGAAAGAGGTGCTGCTCTTGATTTCATAGAATATAATATGATCACGACGTATCCGTAATAAATGAACTGAACGCCTGATTCACGAACCGTCGGAAACGGAATAGGATTCGTATTCTGTGCTTTGTCTTTGTCTATTCTATAATAAGTGACAGAGACAGTGTATACATTCCGCTGTCGGGAGTGTTTCCGACGGTTCGTAAATCAGGGGGCTGGTGAAGGTCGCGGGAAGCCGCTGGATGCGGGCAGCGCAGGACCGATTGCTCTGGAGAGGCTCTTTATTACTCTTCCTCTTGATTCTTCCTAAAACCATGATCTTCTCAACTTTATCTTAATACAGTGAATTATTTTTAATTCTTCTCCATTGCTCTACCATAAATTATCTTCGGCAATCACCATTCGTCGTTAATATTAGCAGTCATTACTAATTGCTTACACGTAATGCCTGTTTCAAAATGTCCGATTAGGAGATACTTTCTAGTTTAATTGACAGTTTTGTACGTCAAGTAACAGCTAATGAGTACTTACTTAGACATTGTGAAATAGGCCCTTAATCTTATTATTATTTTCTTTCTTACATTTCAGATAGTGTAATACCATTATACTATTTGCTATGTAGTGTAAAAATTTCCTTTATTTTGTTAGTGCCTTTGAGATATCAATACATAGTATAAAACAATGTCGCTTTCTCTGTCCCTATGGCCCTTTGTATGCTTAAATCTTTGAAACTACGCAACGGATTTTGATGCGTTTTTTTTTAATAGATAGAGTGATTCAAGAGGAAGGTTTATATGTACTTTTTATCCCGATATTCCCACGGGAACGGGAACCACGCGGGTGAAACCGCGGGCGGCCGCTAGTACTTATATAAACGTGTTTATTTACTTATCCTAAACCTAAACATTACTTAATAATTTAAACAAAATACCTGGGGGCCAAGTCTGCTAACGTTAAGTCATAATCGTGCCTCAATCGTGTTTCAATTGTAGTTCAATGGTAGTGCTTTTTTACACACTAGTTACAAGAATTATGACAGTATAATGTGATATGAATGTAGTGTGTGGTCTGACCATCAGTAGTTTTGTGAAAAAAGTACACATTTCTTGTAATTAGTGTGTAAAAAAAATCTACCATTGAACTACAATTGAAACACGATTGAACACGTGTTGAGACCTTCGAGCAACGCGGAACGGAACGGAAGGCCCGCGTTGGTCGAAGGTTGAGACGCTCGACATATTCGGCAACATTGCACAACATCGCTCGGTGCTGCCAGCTGGCGCGCATCATGACGCGCCTATACAAAAATTCATTCGGGTGGCCACATGTTGCACATCATGTGTCATGTTGCACATCACATACGAGTGTCTATATTACCTAACCTACCTACAACTTTTATTTAAAATGGAGTAACGATACAATTCGTTATTCCCTAGAAAAATAAATAATTGTAAAAAAGAAATTGAATTAAGTGATCCTGGTCGTATTACATTGAGTAAGGCTGGAGATGCTTGTTATCGGGTGAAACACAATCGTCTCCCCCGTTCCGTTCCATACTGAACGGCTATCATAATAGAATACCATGCAAATGGGACTCTCGATAGCTCGCCTCGATAAATTACAACTTATTATTGTACCCTGGGAATTCTGATAGTAGGTACATTGTTTTTATAAGTATAAGTACTTACTGTTACAGTGCTAGTATTGGTTTGTTATACAAATGTTGGCGCGAGGGAATATTTTTTTTATTATAAAGAATAATGAGTAAAGTTATGTGAGCTTAGCTTTAAACAGAAAAAACTATATGTAAGCCATGAAACGTTTATTTATACCCTGTCAATGTGTTATTTCGCTTTCCCATCGAAGGAGCCATCTCAAGTCATGGAAAAAAAAGAGTAATAAGTTATCCCAATAACTTTTAAAAAGGGCATTTGATTGCTAAAATATTTTGTCTTTAAATTTTTAATTGCTGTACCCACATTTGCATGTGACTGAGATGCGAATGCTGATTAGGATGTGCGGAGACGCGTAGGGACAAAATTAGAAATGAGTATGTGAGAGGAAGTTTGAAAGTGTCACCAGTGACAGAAAAGTTGAAAGGAAACCGTTTCGCTTTTTTTTACGCATTCCCCATCCGCGTAGGTGTGCGGACGGTTGTGGTTATGTGGGACTTGCCCAGCCGCTTCCTGGCCCCACATCCAGTCGCAAGAACTCGATGGGGGGTCAGGAGGGGGAATACCCACTAAACCCCTCACTACTTGCTCTCACCACCGTCTGTAGGAGTCGCAATGTGGAGGAGTGTGCGGTTTGACAAGCTCCTCCTGCGACTCGACGGCCGGCCCAGTTTCTCAGGCCCCTACGCAGTGGGAGGTGGCCGAGCAAGTGTGGCCATCTCCCCAGGCCGGTGGGAGGGGACTGGTCACCCGCACGGCCCCGCTAAGGGGAAATACCTTTTGGCTTGGTATGGAACTATGAACACGTTATGAGAAGGGATGATAAGCATATTACTGAAAGGAAGGTAATAGACATGAATGTTGATGGATGGATAAGGAGAGGAAGACCGCTTCAAAGATGGATAGATTGTGTGCGTAATGATATGAATGTGAGAGGAGTGAATGAGGAGATGACGGGTAACAGCGTGGAGTGGAGAAGAAGGACTTACTGCCCCAACCTCAATTAGAATTGGGATAAGGAGAGGATGATAATGATGACCCATATTTGACAACCTGATTGGTGTTACACTTGCCTTCTTTGCAAAGTTAACGGGTTTGATCTCCGCACAAAACAGATATTTATGTGCATGATCATGTCTGGTTAGTCTATAGGTCAAAAATGTTCCTTTGTATATTATGTAGGTATCTATTTATGAAAATCAATAAATATATAATTATATATATATCTAGTAACCACAAGTCCTTAACACTATAAGAACTACACTTCAGTTTTCTTCTGAAATACGAAAATAAACCATAATATTACACGAGTTTGAATATTCTCAAAGAAAATCAACCACACTTCAATAAGTATCAGTACTTTATTTATCTGTCTATTTATACACGTGTAGCTTGAAGCCACTAAATAAACGCAATATTCGAAGACGATTCTGTTTTCTATCTAATTCCTAACATTAAAGGAATACTTCCAAGGACTCGCCTTGTAATATCGTTCGTTAGTAGCTTATTATACCACAATTTCATTAGATTCGCTTAGTCGACCATACTAAGAGGATACTTTATTATAGCCCAGTGACGCAAAAAGCCGCTTTCCAACTGGTCGCGTTTTAAAAAAAACGCCTTGTAAAAATTCTCGATACTCCGAACCATCGCTTATTGCGTAACTTTCATTCACTTCTAATAGATTGAATTGAAAGTCGTTATTACTGTGTTGATGAGTATTCTTTAATGTCCTCGCTCTTTGACGTGCCTTTTTAATTTCAATTAACGAATAAATTTCTTAAGTATTCTACTTCAAAAAGGAAACTTGTTACTTATCAAAATATGTTGATTGTGCTCTAAATAAGTTACATTTCCGAATTATGAATAAAATTTTGTAGCAGCCATTTTTTGTTTTCTCTCGAATATTATTAGTGAAACAATGTTTTCAGGACTGAATTTGTATAATATGAAAGAATATCATGATTAATCCGCATGACATAAGCTGATGGAAAAAGTATTCGTAGGTAAAACCGTAAGCGTTTTAAGGTATAGAAATATTGACTGACTATAGCCTCAACTATTGTGCCCCGAGCACCATGTTTCTATAAATAATTAAGGTCAAAGTATACTTCAATCTTTGATTCACTTTAAGGGGTGTTATTCAAGCCCCACTTGAATAACACCTCTTGAAGTGTATTACTCAAGTGGGGTAAAGAGGTGTTAATCAAGTGGGGCATTCTTTGACTTGTTTACACGCGATTAATTAATTAATTATTTGTTGATTAAAAATGTACTAGAAAACTACTTTATGCCGCGGCGTCGCCGTCGTCTAGACGTGAAACAATAAGGTCGCCACTTGTGACCTATGTGGGAGACCTAAGCGGCAAGCGGGAGGCACCACTGAGTCATGTCTATTGCAGATAATTTATGCATAAAATACAATTTTCTATTTTGCCCTGAGCTTCGTTTTGCCCCTAGTTCACCTAGAAAAATGTATTTTTTTATGATTATGTATTTAATTATTATTATTGTTTATGAATTTGTATAATTTAGTAGTTGTATATCTTATCATTGTAATATTTTTGAATCATAATAACATTTAGTAATAAGTTTATTTTTATTTTTCTACAGTGATTATATTATGATTTCCGACCGAAATAGGCACGCTAACACTTGCTCGGCCGCGCGCGATACACTTCGCGCGGATCCAGCGGCAGCCGGCAGTGAACTGTGAACTCGCTAGCGCCTCGCGAATAGAAAACCACTTAAAATTCAATTAAAAATTAAATAATAACAAATTTAAACTAATGACGGCCGGAATCTCTCGGCTATTCAAAAACACCAAGTATATTGCAAGTAATAGGATAGGATATAATAGGATATTTGGATTACGATTAGACAGATGTTTGGGATTTTATTTGACACAGTAAAATATCACCAATCGAAAAAACGGCCGGAAGCACTAGATAAATAACTGTAAAATAACATATATTTTTTCCAAATTTTAAGTATTGTGATTTGCGAGTACCTAATCCATAATTTAATAAACCCTATTTTGGGGAATCCCACCCTTAAATCTTCTGAACAGAGTTTATAATAAGTTTTAGGAGACATTGGCTATGTGCTTGAAAAGCATTAATTTGAGCAGACAGGTGGGACTACTATTTTATTTCTATGTCTATGTGAATATTTTACAGGTAAATGCCCACGTTTTGATTCATTTACCCTTAATTGAACTCTTAAAATATTTAAAAGATGTCAACGTATCGAAGGTAACATTCAACCTAGGGTAAGCGGTAATAAATCTACAATAGAGCCTAAAACGCATTAATACTTGCCACAACGAGCTGCATCGCAAAATATACTGATGCCCATATATTCTCCCTAATGCCTCTCATTGTTCTCGTATCATTTTATGCAAGTCGCGTAATGCATTAATTTTAAAAAAGACTTAGCGTGAACGTTAAGCTATGTGCAATTATTTATTAAACGCATAGTTATCGTTTCATGTTTTAAAATATAGTTAAGTGTAGCTCTCACACGAAAATTGTGGTTAGTGTATTTGCTATAGTAAACTATTATACCATCCTTCAAATCAACTCTTATTGCGGTTTTGTTTAGGACCTAAACTGATCTGCTTCGCTTATTCGTACCACGACAGATTAATATCAATGACAGCGATTCAGTGATCATTCAATGACATTTCACAGCCGCTGAGCTGTCATCAACTCTTATTAGACTTATAACTCGGCCAAGCTAACATGGCACCTGCAGTTTATACCCGTCCCTTTCACTCTCCGGGCATGACAGAATCGAGTGAAAGAGATGGGTAGAACAAATAAGGACACAAATCGTTCGGTCATTCACATTTAGCAATTCATTTGCGATCCAGTTTTTAGAAGGTCAGAGTACGAATGAAAGCAATTCATTTTAGGAACCTATTCTGCATCGCGCTATTTTTGAATCGCTGTCTTATAGTTGATGGTTGGCACCCTGTTGTCAAATATGTATTTGACAACAGTTCGAGTTTTTGTTCCTTACACGACCAAAAGAGGCGCTGCTCTGTTTTTCATTTAAAAGAATACGATCACGATAACGATTATGAAAGTTTTTCGTGCTAAGGATGCAGTTATTAAGTAGTTACGTGACCTTTCTGTTTTATGTGTATCCTACTAATATTATAAATGTGAAAGTTTAGATGTTTAGATGTTTGTATGTTTGTTACTCAATCACGTCAAAACGGCTGAACGGATTTCCTACTAATATTATATGTCACAGTTTAGATGTTTGGATGTTTGTATGGTTGTTACTCAATCACGTCAAAATGGCTGAACGGATTTGGCTGATATTTGGGACATAGATACTTTGTAGCCTGGAGAGGAACATAGCCTACTTTAAATCCCGGGAAATTATCACATTCCCGCGGGATAAAGTTGTGTAGTCCACGCGGGCGAAGCCGCGGGCGGAAAGCTAGTATACTATAAGATTTACACTAAGAAGATTTTAAAAACATAAAATAGCTAGTAAACAAATGTAAAATTTTCGTAAATATTTTACGCCTAATTATTGCCCATTTTTGCTGTATATATTAAAAATAGTAGATTGTACAACAAGTGCATAAAACATACCATTTTACCCGAGACGTATATATCCACCCGAGCCGTAGGCGAGGATGGATAATCAATTCGAGGGTAAAATGGGTTTTATGTACGAATTTGATTGAATTGTCACCGATTAGACTACTCTACACGTGTTTCGCCCCAACCCGGGGCATCCTCAGGAGATAGTTCGTGCTAGTTCGTGCGAAGAACCAACACCAAATGAGCTCCGGCGCCTACCATCATCTTGCATATTGCATATTGTGTTTTTTGCGGAAGTAAGCTACATATATTTCGTTTTTCACAATTTTATGTACGAGTTATACACTCTGCTTTTCACTTCGAGTGTGAGGAAAATAAATTACAATATTGCAAAAAACAAAAATAAAGACTTCGCCATATTGGCGGGAAAACTTTCTTTTTCTTTTTTTTATACGTGGAAGTGGCAGCACAGTGACTTTAACATAGATCGTAGTCCATAATACTCTTGAAATACTTATTTCTTACAAAACTCATAAATTTTGCCTAGTTTTATTAATTTAGTAATTTAACATGGATTGTGTACAAAATTAAAGAAACAGAATTAAATAACAAGTTTATTTAACGAAGTTTAATTGCGTGTGTGACTGTTTACCTGAAGACCTTTGTCTTAGAGTCTTAGAGTCTGAGACACTAGAGCATAAAAAGCGATTTTATGCAGCCTATACCCAACATAAACACGAACTTTACGAGCATGAGAAGTGAAAATAATATATTAATAGTTTGCTTTACAATCTTTTCAGACGATGTCTCTTTACAAGACTTATTCCTTTTTTTTTCTTTTTTAGACATCAAACTGGTCTATTATTTTGAAGCGTTGTCAATTTTAAGCAAGAATGCAGCCACACCGGATGACGAGATTTGTGTTCCATAACATAGGAGCAATATCCTAGCGCAATGTTCCCAATTATCGGAGCTGCGGTCGTGTTCAGCCAACGGCAGTGTTGCCACGAGATGGAATTGTACACCTAGCCATAGTACGACGCACCATCTATTACTCTTTACATTATTCGTTATGTAAATTATTTATTTATTTAATGCTTGGAATTTAACAGTTCCTGAACCCAATTCTCCCAATTATTGGAGATGCGGTCGTGTTCAGTCAACTGCATTGTTGCCACGAGATGGAATTGTACACCTAGCTACAGTACGACGCGCCATCTTTTGCTCTTTAAATTAATTATTATAAAATTTTTGTACATAATTTATTTTTTTAATGCTTCGAATATAACATCAGATCAGTAAGTTCCTGAGCGCAATGTTGAGAAATTATTGTTGTTGCGGTCATGTTCAGTCAATGGCAATGTTGCTACGAGATGGAATGTTCAGCTACAGCTATTCCACTTAACATTATGTATAATACAGATTGATCATTACTGAAAAATGGAAAATGAAGTATTTAGAAAAAATCGACCCATCTCACAATCAGCTCCGATGGGACGTGCGATGGGTCGATTTTTTCTAAATACTTCATTTTCTATTTTCCAGTAATAAAAAAAATAGCATTGTGAATGCAAAAAACTAAAAATTAAAATAACTGATTGATAATTTTTGCATTTATTGTTGACTACATAAAATATTACTATAATTTAGTTTTTTTTACTTTATTTATTTATGTAATGTTTCGAATACTTATAAAACTTTCCGAGGGCAATGTTCCTAACTATCGGAGCTGCGATCGTGTTCAGTCAACGACAGTGTTGCCACTAGATGAAATTGGACACCTAGCAACATCTATTTCACTTGACATTATTTACACAGATTGATGGTTTATGCAATTATTATTGACTACATAAAAAAATACAACGGTTTTTTATCGTATTCAGTCAATGGCATTGTTGCTACGAGATAGGATTGTACACCTAGCTACAGTATATCGTACACAGTATCGTATTATACAGTACATCTATTCAGCCTATTTCTTTATTTGCACTTTTGTATAAGTTGAACTTTGATCAATATAAGGAGATTGTTAATTGTATCAATTTGGTGTTACCAGTTTAAAGTACCTACTAGTTATCTTCAAACAGTGCCACCACGAGATACTACAGTAGATCTATCTTCAGTAGTATTCCGTAGCAGCTACGGCGTAGTCTACATACGTCTGTGATAAGTAACCGTAGACAAACAGTCGTAAGATTGGGGATCAGAAGTTTCATTATGATCAGAATCGGATCCGCCGTCGTCGTCACAGGTGCCCGCATTTATCCACAGTAAGGATCCAAACATCGTCAGCGGTCAGTGAGTCCGGTGGTAAGTGGTTACGTAATAGAATTACTCGACGTACCAGCCTCGAATGCCTATGTCCTAAGCATATCAACCCAAGCACAGAAGACAGAAACCCGACTCCATTTTATCAAGAAGCTGCCAGAACCACGTATTAACCGTGGCCCCACCATTTAGCCCCACTGGTGGGTCTACGGTTATTTTTTTTCCCCGTAGACCCACTGCAATAGAGTTTTATATTATGCATTTTAATGTGTCAGTTTACGTGAGTTCACGGGTAATTGCCTCAGGTGATTTCTTTCCCCGTACACCCACTGCACTAGGCTTATGCCAAATATGTATTTTTATGCTTTTATGACTGTAGTTCCACCGCAATGCCCCACTCATCATAAAATTAAATAAAAACACAAATATAAAAACTTATTTTATTAAACAAATTATAGGTTCTCCTTTATACCCCAATGAAAAGAAAAATCAAATTATTAATTAGAGTAAATTCGTAAGTAAAATATTAAGTATATAAATACAAATTAAAATATATGTACTTACTTGAATAAAAAATATTATTATTATTCATACTTTTCCAAACATGACAACAGTGGGACCACGGTTAAAGTCAGTCTTGTTTCAATTCCCCGTAGTCCCACTGTGAAACAGTGGGTCTACGGGGAATAAAAATTACCTATTGACCCACCAGTGGGTCTTAATGGTAGAGCCACGGGTAAAACCCGGCCAGAACAACTCACAAGGCCATTTATGGAGCGCTGAGAAAAAATATTCATCTTCAACGGGATATCAAAATTGCTCTCCATCGGATCCTACAAATCAATGAAGCGGACAGTTCAGCAGTTGCAGGTGGTAGCTTTGATAAGCTGGAAATACGTAAGAATTGCTCCACTTGTGACACAAAGAAAAACTCAAGACGCAGTACCTGTATTTCGAATGTAAAGCCGCAATATGTTTCGAATGCTCAAACAACCTGTAAATTCACTGCCGCGAAAAAGGGTAAACCACTAGGTTGCAGTTTTATTCAAAAAAAGAAACAACAGTGGCCCAAAAATATTTTTCTTATGTTATTTAATTAGTAAACTTTATAAAATAAGAAATAAACACATGATTTAAAGGTTCTATTATTTTTGATCTCAATTTCTAAATAGGCCGTCATTTTTTGTTAAAATTTAGACATTAGATTAGACATTAGACATTCAGAAATTTAGATATTTTTCCAAAATTATTTATTTTATTTCCTGTTTTTTTCAGTAAATACTATATACTTTAGAAATGCATATTATATTCAAATTAACCCGTCGTCTTTAAATAATAATTATAATTGAGCAATTTAATGCGTGCGGTCTCCTAGACCGGTGGTAAGTGGTTACGGAAGCAAAACTAGCGGTAAGTGGCTAAGGGTTAATAATCGATAAAGTGCAGTTATTTTATTTTTAATGTTCTTTATTCGTATGACTAATGAATTCAAGAATTTGTTTAATGAAAACACTTTAATTCTTTATACACGTTAACGTTCAAATAAGTGCTAAACAAATTTTTAACGTACAGTTTTCAATCTAGTCAGATCAAGTATACCTACTTATACGGCGTAAAACTAATTTCCCATACGCGAGACAGACGGGTAGCGGGCATGCGGGCCCACACACTCGTTAGGCAGACGCTCCGACCCGTCCAATTCCGCCTTGGATTTACTCCCCTGCCTATCCGCTAATTTATTATCATTCCAAAGTGAATATTTAGAAGTCACTCTTGAAGATTAAAGCGAATAAAACATTAGCTTGGGCCCTACGTTGCCGGTTACAAGATACTCGAGACGCAGTCAACACAGTCTGTGTGCTTCGAATTCATTATTTTTGACTTCACTCTAATTTTCGTTATGAAGTTGTAAACTTATAATTTAGCGATGAAATTCCTTATAATATGGTTATCAACTGAAATAAGTTTTTAGTAAAAATTTCATTTTTATTACAAGCTTTTTGCTGTACTTTAATATTGTATTGTCATCGAAACCAAACCTGTATACAAAATTTTAGCTCCATCGGACATTGGAAAGTGGTTGAAATTAAGCTTGCAAGATTTGGCCCCTAACTAACTAACATGGCAAGTTAATAAAAAGCTTGTAAAATAATTGCATTTTCACACTTGGACTTGAGATATTAATATCACTATTCCTTAGGCAAATTACGTTGTACTTAGATTATATACTATATCTATACTATTAGATACTTAGATTTTTATTTCATTATATTTTGTCATTGCTGTTGCTAATTAAAGTCATTCTCGTAATTAAATTAAATCAGATGCTACCTGGCAAAATAATTAAAATAACAGTGCCATGGTTTCAAAGTTGATTGAACTACATATTTGATGAAGTAATAAAATATATAGAAATTGGCAAATATGAAAATAATACAATCTCTACCTATCTGTCCTGCGTTGTGTAATTTCCATGTGTTATACCCTCGTGCTTCTTTCCTTTTGATTTCCCAATTTAACTTTTGGGACTTTGCAAGTTATAACACCATAAAAGAGCCTCGACCACGGAGTACACCAACTTATTACCTATAAGTGTGTATACTAAACGGTACTACAATAAAAGTTTACGATTTCTTAAAAACTGCACTAATGGCTCGTGAATAATAAACGCATAGCATTCCACGGAGCTGGAAGCAAAGCCTAATAATTTTATCAATGAATCGATGAATTGGTTCTTACCTTTGCACAAGCAAGTATATTTCTACTACTAAGTAAGTATATTTCTTGCACATGCATAATTATTGCATAGGTAACCGACCATGTGTGGCGCACGACATGCTTGCATGCAGTTATAGCTAGTATGCAAACCCTATCGTGTATCATCATGTCAGCCGAACGACGCCCACTGCTGGACATAGGGTGTCCTATGTCCAGCAGTGGGCGTCAACTATCTTACAACGTGTATACTAGGAATGGTAGGTTCTATGTCCAGCAGTGGGCGTCAACTATCTTACAACGTGTATACTAGGTATGGTAGATAGGTATGTAATATGAAACTCAAATTGTGCCTTTCGATTGTGCATCAGTTAAAACCACCGTGCATGCCATAGCTTGTATTATAGCCTCCATAAGTTCAAACAAGCACTAAAAATACGTCCTCATTTCACCGATCAATAATTTTCTTGTAGTACACAAAAAACTTTAAACGATCTACAAAGTGACACCATTCAGCTTAAACTGTAATCGTAGTCACAATTAATCATTTCCATTGACAGTTATCGATTATGCATTAAGCATGCTTTTAATAAACGCCTAATTGTTCCGTCGCGTGTAGACGTATCAACAGTCCATATTGATTTTTAAAATTAGGTCCAGTTACAAAAAGGTACAATTATTACTATTAGAAAGTTTAAATCCCGTTAATATTTAAAATTTGATTTAAAGTTATTTTCTTTCGAACGTAAAATACGCTGCAAATATGCTGGTGCAGTATTGGACCAAAACACTTTAACAAGGCTTCCCCCAAGGGTCTACAAAACGATTGGTCCTATCGATATCTGTCTATTGAGCTGTCAATAACGATGGGCATCCGCTGAGTTCTGTAGCTTCATTTCGTGTCTTTGATCCATGAGTAGGAGAGTCTGGCTGGAAAGTTTCTTCAATTTGAGACGGTGGGTTTTATAGTACTTAGAGCCTGCCGTGCGGACAGTATCCACCACCATGTTATATAGATCGTCCACATCTATGCTGTTCTCGAGGGCTTCGAAGCGGTTTTGGAGCCCGAGCTGAAAGCACTCGGGGTTTTGAATTTGAGCCGGTATTGGTCGGAGCGTGGATTGTATCAGTCGCGATCTTTCAAGCTTGACGTCAGTGTGATCAACGCTGTTAAGACAGGAAGCGATCACCGCATGGTCAGAAGCACATTGAATATCAACTATTCAATGTGCTTCTGACCATGCGGTGATCGCTTCCTGTCTTAACAGCGTTGATCACACTGACGTCATAGAATATGTGCTTCTTCGTTTACATGATAAAATCGATCTCGTTTTTGACAATACCGTCCGGACTAATCCAGGTCCATTTGCGGCTTACGGGCTTCTTAAAAAAGGAGTTCATTATGTAGAGGTTCTCCCTCTCCAAGTTTGCCAGCATTTGCCTCTTTCGTTCCGTTCCCAAATACAAACTGCTTCACTCTTAATTCATCACTGCAACGTTGACCCAACTTTACATTAAAATCCCCCATCACAACCGTGTAGTGGGTTTTATAGCTATGCATGGCTTTAGAGATCTCCTCATACATAGCCTCCACTTCGTCATCGTCGTGTTTCGAGGTTGGAGCGTAGACCTGAATGACATTCAGCGAATATCGTTCGGATATTCTGAGTATCATGTACGCTACCCTGCTCGAAACACTTCCAATGGTGATTACATTGTTGACAAGGGATTTATGGACGATGAACCCGACACCACCTAGGGACTGTTGGGCGCCCTCCCGGTGGTATAGTAAGTTACCGATTGAAGTGTAATCGAGTCTTCGCCTTCTCTTCGGACTTCAGATAACCCAATGATATCCCAATGTAACTTACTAATTGCCTCTTCCTACCTACCTACGAGCTTCGCGTCGAGCCTCAGTGTGCGCGTGTTGTAGGTTGCCAGGTCGACTCGTCGTCGGTGTTGGTAGCTGGATTGGCCGCTGGGTCTGGGGTCCGATGTTTTGGTTGTGTAGCCATGGGGGGGGGGGGGGGGGGGGGGGTGTAAATTATGGCCTGGTGTTTCAGGAGGCGCTGCTGCCCGTCTCCTGATGGCGGTTTCCCTTAGTCGACTTTTACAAGACCCATGGGACGATAAGGGGTGGTGCTATTTTAGGCTGGCACCTCCACGGCGAAGTATTCCTATAAAAGCTATTAATAAGTAAGTAATCAATCCAGTCGATTAAAAAAAACTCGTACCTACTTCAGCCGAAGCGATTTTGTTTTATAATATTAAAATTAACCGCAGTCATTATCGTTTCGAACAAACTGTAGAAAATGATTATCCCTTTTTTATATACTATGTATGTACAGATATTTCTATGGCTGTTGTAAAGACCAAATTCTATTTCTATAGGATATGTAAACAAATAGTCTAAATCCCACGTTATTTATGCGATGTAAACGCTTGATTGATTAGATACCAACAGCGATTTGTGCGGAAAGCAAGCAATATTTTACTGAAATACGGAGGCAATGAAAAGTGGATTCGTGTTATGAGGCTCACCAACGCATTGTAATTATACGAATTAATGAACGGGAATATTGCGATGCAAATATCAATCATTTGATCATTTTATAAGCTTAATATAATGACTGTCAGTTTATGCTTCGAATAGCACTTGCTATTGCTATAGTATCCCGTTGATGTATTAAAACGTGTAGAAGTAGTGAATTCAACCTCTGAGTTCTACTATTTTATTGAAGTTTCAATTATTTTAAGAGAATGGCGAATACGATGGTTCGCATCACACACATAGATGGTTTTGAATGCTTACAATAATAAATAAAAAGATCAGAACTGAAAACTTGCGCTCATAATTTATTCGTAGATTTCATAGGTTTGACACTTTTTACTACATTTTTAACCGACTTCAAAAATTGAAAAGGAGGAGGTTATCTATTTGTCGCGTTTTTTTATATATTATTATGTATGTACACCGATTACTCGAAGACGGCTGAACCGATTGAAATGATTTAAACGTTATAACATCAGGTTTTTTCCCAAGTTGGTCCCATTTTTTGAAATTTTGAAATCGGTTCAGTAGTTTTCAGGAAATCTTGAAAATACTGTCGTTTTCGTTACCACTTAATGTGAATTTTATAACGTATCTTTAGGCATAACTCCTTTGTTTACAAACCGATTTAGATGATTCTTGTTTTGTTGGAAAGGGGATACCTCAAGGTATTTTAACCGTCTTCAAAAAAGGAGGTTATCAATTTGATCACATACCTACTTACCAGAATACACACTAAAAAAATTGAAATATAAATATTTTTTATAAAAATATAAAACCGTCTTTAAAAAAATGACATCAAAAAAGTAAGAAATAATCCCTCACCAAATAACGTAAGTACTTTGAAGTCGGGCGGGTTTTAACAAAAACAACAAAAAATTGTACATGTTACACGTCCGACTTCAAAGTACTTACGTTATTTGGTGAGGAATTATTTATTACTTTTTTGATGTCATTTTTTTGAAGGTGGTTTTATTTTTCATTCTTTCTTTCTCGAATTAGCAATCAAAAATATAATTGTGTTCCCAAACAACTTGCTGTAAACTGTCAAAATTATTTATATACCTATTTTTCAAAAAATAATTCAAACTCGTGTCGTTATTAATGATATTTTTTATTTAAATCTACTAATGATATTTATGTTCGCAAACATAAAAAGAACCACCAACGTGTCTACAATACTCGAAATGTCCCGAAATTTGAATCATAACAACACGAGAATGATAACAATCGACACTCGAATGAAATTAAGAAGGAATGTAAAGACAGAATTTCAAATAAAGATTATTTACATTACTGTAACGAGATTCCCCCCATTTCCTTTGATACAATGAAGCAGGGAAATTCAAACGTAAAATTTGACGTTGTGTTTGTTTGAACAAGTATAAAAAATGCTTAGATGGCTTGTAAAACGTAAGAAAAAAAAACTTTTTGCTTCGAAGAATACGAAGAGTAAGAACAATAAAAGTAAATTGAAGTTGGATAGAATTTTCGCTTCAGGAGTTTTAGTGGCCGATTTCGCGTAACGAGTTTTTACCGCCTTTACAACTTTTCAGGTTTTCAGTGAGTAGCGTAGCATCTGAAGGTACAACATTTTTGGACGAACTCCGATTGAAGGAGCAATACAACTTTTTAAACCGTGATGTTAAAAGTCATAACTTCGTCAACGGGGTTTTTGTTTGACAACATTATTCTTCCCGTGGGAATTTGGACATGAAAACCGTATTATTGTTTTAAAATAGTAGCACAACCGCCTCTGTGGTCTAGTGGTTCACACCACCGTTTTCAGGCCAAGAGGTCCCGGGTTTGATTCCCAGTAGGGGTACATTATTGCATTTGGTTTGGTTGGTGGTAGGACTTGTTCTTAGTCCGCCTAGCTAGCTACCACCATCTTTTCAAGTCTGACGCCATAACAGTGATGTTTTCAGCATTATTGTGTTCCGGCAGTTAGAGATAAGATAGCCAGTTCCTCAGTGGTTGAGGATTCCGGGAGTATTGCGCTTCCACCTTCAGCCTTATCACCACTTAACATCGGGTGTGATGAAGGCTAAGTGCTACCCCGTTGTGAATAGAAGGCTCAACTTCACCAAGCTGCAAACTTGAGCTATATATGTTTGGTGTTTTGTAAATGTGGATATTCATAAAAGCAACTGACATCGTTCGAAGGATTGGTCTGCTGAAATGACAGTAAATGAAATACATACCGAGAAAAGACCGAGAAGAATTATATGCCTATTTGTGCATCGGTGCGGTAGTGTATAATAATATGTCACCGGAAAATAACAAAAACCGCAAATTTATAATTTCCAAAAAAAAATAACCACGAAATTTCTAACCTATCACGTATTCTACAGGACTTTCGTAGAGTAGAAATTTTATAAATTTGCGGTTCTTGTTATTTTCCGGTGACATATTATGTAGGGGTTTATTCCTACATATACTGCTATGCTGATGCTAAATGGTAAAATATGCTAAAATGATAGACCGACCGCGATGATTGAATGCGTTTATTGCACTGCTATATATCTACAATTTAAATAAGTTCCTAATTGAGGAAGTTTTAGAGTCACCGATCAACGCATGATTTAATAAATTATTTTACATACATGTGCGATGCGATGACTCGTACATCTTGGCCTCTCAGAAAAAAGAGAGTTATCAGCTAACTTAAGACTAAAAATAAATTTATTGCAGAATGATAATGATAAATGTTGATAAATGCTGATGCTGACAATGCGGAACTAGAATAATGAAGTTACTAAACTAGGTTATTAGAATGATGATGATTAGTGCTTGATCGTGACATTAATTACTTACAGAAGATTATTGCTTATATTTAATATGCTAAGTATGCTATAATAAAGTATGTACCTAATGATAAATGCATGCAATATTAGTAATGATTATGATATTAAATTGCTACAACTAAATTGTCTGTCTTTATCTATGTAATTGTCTTTTCAAACACCACACTCCACTTCACTGTTTGCTATGGGTAATACACAAAAGATTCACTTTCACCACACTCACTAATCACTGCACTAGCCATGCCGCGCTATACGGCGGCCGGCGGCGCCTCTCGGCCGCGCGGCCGGCCGGCTGCCCGGCGCGAGTACGCGCACGCCCCGCTGCTGATGCTCCTTGCGCCACAACAGGCTAACAATGCTTTTAGGATGATAATCATGGCCAGTGTCTGATATACAGATGAATGTCGAGTGTAGTAAGATCTTTCACTTTGCTTTTCTTTATGCTTACAATCTGCGTCTTTCAGGTTGCCAAGTGTCAATTTCGGATACAGTGCTAGTATTGATCGTGGATTTAAAAATGTATGGATGTAATGTATGTCTGCGGATTTTCCAATTATTTATGTTCTTGCTTTTTGATCTGATTGATAATATTGTGTGAATATATTGTAAACATATCACATTTCAATGCTCAACCTTGACTTACTGCGATAAGTCCATTGTATTGTGATGTTTTTATTTCAATGCCAGACGAACAGAAAATGTTGACTCTGCATTCCTTGCAACAGGAGTTTAGCCAGACAGACGGGCGCTGCAACTTGATCCACTTGTCGCACGGTACCGTGTTTACTATACAGGCTTATGTTTTGCTGTAATCGTCGTTTGCTATTGAGAGTAATTGAGACATCGCAAATTGATTGTGATATTCGGGTTTATCGAGCGAGCATAAATTGTTACTTCTATGTGTTATGTATGATAATGGATGCAATAATGCAATGTAGTTGAATGCTGATATAATTTGATATACTTATACGTACTATTTCGTGGTAACTGTGGCAAACTAATGATTTTGTCTAATTGATAAGATTCACTGTGCAAATTTGTTATTCCAATTTCGATGATAAGGTTAATTTATTTTGTCGAGTACTAGTTTGTTTGTACAGAACCAGTATGTCACCACCATGGCCTAAGTAATAATTTATCATTAAACTCGAAGAAAACTAAAGTCTTTAAAATTTTCGTTACCTAATGTAAGACAAGTTGATTTTCATATAAGACTAGACGGCGATATGGTCGAATTCATTAACAATACAAAGTTTCTAGGTATTATATTAGACTCGCGACTACAATGGGATCCTCATATAGAAGCCTTGGCGAGTAGACTCAGTTCGGCCGCATTCGCAGTTACGAAAATAAGGCTCTTAACCGATATTGAAACGGCTAGAATAGTCTATTTTAGTTATTTTCATAGTGTTATGTCCTACGGCCTTTTGTTGTGGGGCTCAGCCGCTAACATCCAAAGTATATTCGTGCTCCAAAAAAGGGCTATTCGCGCCATGTACAACCTCCGATCGAGAGATTCTTTAAGAGATCTATTTAAAGAAATAAACATTTTAACTGTTGCAGGACAAATACATCTATGAAAATATAATTTATGTGAAAAAGTATTATAATACATTTGTAAAGCAGAGCGATATTCATCGCTTTAACACAAGAAATAAAGATAAACTTGTCGTTACCAAGTTTAGGCTAGAAAAATCCAGAGCCTCATTTCTGGGGAAAAGCATAGCCTTTTTTAATAAAGTTCCACAGCATATAATTGAACTACCATTGCATAAATTTAAATGTTACATTAAACAGTCGCTGATGAGCAAAGGATACTATAAAGTAGACGATTATTTGAATGACCGCAATGCATGGTCATGATGTAACACATAACATAATCACTGTTTAATATGATGTATTTTTATACGAAGCAATTGTTGTATTAGTAACGATATGTTTTTTTTTTGTAAATGTCGTTACCTAACTAAGAAACGCTGGCAAGTTTCTTGCGCCCATTCTTCTTGTCAGTTAAAAAAGTTTTGAATGGGTGGTAGGAAAATATTGACGATTCATAAGTACATATTTATTATGTCTAAGTGAATAAAGAATATTTTTATCTTTATCTTTATCTTTAAGGTAGTTTTCAATCATTTTGTAGCTGATATATGATAAAATGAACTTGTTGTTGCAATCGATATGCTGATAATAAATAAATGTAGACGCTTACTTGACTTAAGTTAGTGCTAGTGCTGAGAGCTGACCAATGTTCTCTGGATTCGTCTCAAGTGTACTAAGACCACAGGTAACGGATTATGCTGATGAAATGCTGATAGTACATGCTCCGTTCTTGATGTCGAGTCATACCTTATTTACTTCCACTGCTGTGTGATATTTAATGAATCGTAATGTTAACGTTGTTGATAAATTTTTAATTCGTTTCTACGTAAAGTGTTGTACTCTGACTAACAACAAGAAATAAATTGTTGCAAGTGGTTTTCTTTATTAATTTTTATGTTGCTCCGTAAACGATCATCGAGGACGAATCAGGAATTTGCAATACTCGTATAACTCTCACCGTTGTACGAGATTTCTCTAATCTTCTTTTTCTTATGCTGTGATGATTTATACATAGTTTCTTGTAGTGCTCTAGTACTGATAACTCACTCTGCAACTGTAAAATGACGCTGGAGTGATCATTCGTATCAGTACATAAATACTTTAGATGATTGGTATATTATTCCAGATGATGTATGTCGTTCCAGTATGTTGATATGTTGTAGTACACAATCAACTTCCATTCTTCCCGTGCGTGCTGAAGATCTGATGTTTTATCGAAGTAGAAAGATGTATTTTGCTTAAAAGTCGTAATATTGATGAGTGATGTTTCTTGCTGCATTGAAATTGATAAAAAGGTTATAAATAAAAGTAGTATTGTTAGAAAAATCTTAAATAATGATCTTATTGCTCTTGGTGCTTTCTTCCTTCGTTGTAGTAGCTGTAGTAGGTGATCAGAAGAATGCGGTGGTGTTTGCTGTAATGATCGACTATGCTCTTGCTTGATGTTTTGTTCGCAAACGGTTAACAAAACTAATTTGTTTGGGGGTCGTTCGGTGATGTTTGATTTAGTTGTGCTTAAGTTTGATTGTTGCATGAATAGTTCTGTAAAACGGCTTGATGATGATAAGATGATGGGATGTTTTGCTGTATGGTTTAAGTTGGAGCGATGCGGTCTTCCACCGACCCGCAGTAACCCTTGATCTCTAAATGGGTTAAAACTAGCGATCTTGCTATTTTTGCTTACTTGGCCGTTTGACTTTAAATTATGTAATAATTTTACTTTAATTTGATTGTTTTGATGCGATTGTAAGGCAACATGCACACTTGCTTTCTTTTCTTCTAAGGATGGGCATTGATAAGTGGGTTTTTCTAATTTGCTTGGATTTAAAGTGCTAAGCCATTTAGGCCCTTCCCGCCACGGAGAAAAATCTGCAAATTTGCTAGAAGTGAGCCCACGCGAAGCGCAGTCTGCTGTATTATACTGTTCTGATCTGACGTGATTACACTTTGATGCTGGTATGATTTCTGATAGTTGCTCGATTTTGATCTTTCTTTTTTCATGCTGTAAAAATTGTGCTACTGTTTTAGGTTTCGAAGTTCCGAGGTGCTGTTCAAAGTCAGGTTTCATAGGCAATGCGACCTCATACCTGCCACATTCCAAACGACGACGTGCTGTTGCTAGATAAAAATCTTCACAATGTTGCTCTTCCTTGGTTAATGATGATGCTGAATGACTACTGATTTCCTCTATTTCCCAGAACTTCAAGATGTCATCAATGTTATTTACAACCACATGGCAGTTATAGGTTCTTACGGTGCCTGACAAAATCCATCCTAATTTAGTTTGCTGTGCTATATGGCCGGTGTTGGCCCCTTTATTAAGCCATTCATTATGATATCTGAGTAAACGCTGGCATCGAGAAGGATGTCTATGGGTTTGGATAGGTTGTACTCAGGATCTGCTAGTTTTAGGTGCTGAAGATGTGACCATGTTTGCTTTCTAAAGGATGAATTAGGTAAATCGTTAATAACATTTGTGATGACTAATGCTTGCGTGCTAAACTGATAATCATCATAAAGTGACTGACATGCTAAAGTGACCACTCCTTTGCTGGCTTTGGAGCTGGTTCCTATTCCCGAGATGGATGCATTGAAACGATGGCGCTGCAGTCCGAACATCTGAGTGGCGTTTTCAGATATTAAAGATATTTGGGAACCTTGGTCAAGTAATGCTGTTAACGTGATATATTATTATGTGTTATCAGCTGCTTTTACTTTCAGTGATAACGTAGTCAGTAAAATTTCCTCGCCGTCAGTTGCTACATGATTCACGTTATGTTGTTTAATTTCACTATTCGACGTGTGTTTTGCAGTTGTTAGGGGGCTTGACCGAGTTTGTTGTGGATGCAAGCTTGCATTTGTCGTGTTCGATGCTTGATGAATCACTGCATCATGTATAAGTGTGTTGTGTTCACCTTTGCATTCTTTGCACCGTTTTGTCGAATAGCAAACATTGTCAACATGCTTGTATAAACAATTTTCACAGATTTTTAATTTCGACATTGTTCTCATTATGCTCACACTGGACACTGACTCAGAAATTTTTGAGATTGATACAAATCATGATTTTGATTGCAGAACGGACATTTTGATGTATACGTGGGCATGGCTTGATAATTCTTGAACATGTGACGGCTTTGATAGTTAGATTTGCTGTAGGACGGCTTTGATACTTGAGGCGAAGATTGCTTTTGAGATGATTCTCGTAGATGTATCGGCTCGAGTGCTGTGAATTTAGTTTCAAGGAACTCCATAAACTCAAGAAGTTTCGGTAATTCCCTAGGCTGCTTACGTGATTCCATGTAGTCACTATAGGTGTTACTATCGACCTTTTTTGCTAATAGATGCACTAAAAGTGGATCCCATGTATTGGTGTCCACCCCCAGATTATGTATAGCGTGTATGCACTCGGTTGTGACGTCATACAATTGCTTTATCTCAAATGCTGTCTGTCTTTGAATGTACGGCTGATTAAGAAAAACTTCAATTTGCTTGGTGAAAAGTACCTGTGGGTTAGCATAGCGGTGCGTTAGGATGTCCCATGCTGTTTCGTAGTTGTCCGCGCTCACGTGTAGATGCTGTATGAGACGCTCAGGCTCGCCTCTCACCTTTCCCTTAAGATGTTGCATTTTTTGGGCATTGCTTAGGTACTTATTGTTATGTATCGCCTCCGAAAATAGATCGAAAAATGTAGGCCAGTGAGTATAATTACCAGAAAAAACGGGAATTTCAATTTGGGGTGTCGACTGCTGTAAATGGGCAGTCGAACACAATTTTTTATTTAATTTCCTTTTGATGCTGCAATAATTATCTTCAATTTGAGTATACTCACTGTCATACAATACATCACAGCCTTGCAAAATGTTGTCAATTTTTAAATGATTTTCTTCAATTAGTTGCCACTTTCTTTGAATATTTCTAAGCTCATCCTCGATTTCCCACTTTTCAACTAAATTATCAATTGATATGCGTTGGATCTGTCTCAATAATGCTCTAAAATTGGTTCTTTGCGTCAGCAAATGGTTGTGTCAACAACCATTCGTCGGCGGCACCACCCGGCTGCGTGGCCTTGTCGTCCTTGCTTATAGTAGGAATGGAGAAAGAAAGTTGTGAAAGAACTTCCTTTCTATCTCCGGGCACGGGTAAAGGAGATAACGTAGGCATTGGTGTTGGTTTGTACGAAGTCATTTTTGCTCTGATTGTATCGTAAAACTCCTTCGTCTTTTGGAAAATGTGCTGAACAAAATACTCATAAGTTTTGTCTTGGTAATGTTGCACGTCTGAATCATTTTGCTGAAATTCCGCCCAAAGATTGTCTAATTCTTGGACTCGTTTGTCTAAGTATTCCTGATTTTTCCTACTAGCACTGTCCTTTCGGAAGTATGCTTCTATCTTCTCGAACTGAGTGATAATTTCAGCTTGACGGGCAAAGATAGGTTCGAATGATGGTGCCATAATGAAAGTTAATACTTAAGCAAAAATAATGGAAAGATCTTACTTTGAGGTGCTGCAAACCAATGCGACTGCTGCTGTCACTGCGGCTGCTGAAACGAGCTGCTTAGCCCGCTAGTAAACTGCTGTCTTCACTTTCACTTGTATAATGTCCACGTATAAAAAGTTATAGTCACTGCTTTTAAACTGCTAAATAAAGTCACTAATAAAATGCTAATGCTAATAATAATGTTCACTGTAAACCAAAGCGCAAAGTCACAGACACGAAAATTACGTAAGTAGTAAGTTATTTCTAAGACCTCACCGCGCACTAGGTCAAACTAGTCAAAGGAATAAAAATGCTAAATAATAGGATCGAAGGACCAAAATGTAGGGGTTTATTCCTACATATACTGCTATGCTGATGCTAAATGATAACATATGCTAAAATGATAGACCGACCGCGATGATTGAATGCGTTTATTGCACTGCTATATATCTACAATATAAATAAGTTCCTAATTGAGGGCAACAGAAATGCCTGCTGCAGTTTTAGAGTCACCGATCAACGCATGATTTAATAAATTATTTTACATACATGTGCCATGCGATGACTCGTACATATTATATTCTTTGGCATCGGTGCGGTGTTCCTTAAGAAGGCCTAGTCGCAAACTAGTAATATTACTTTATTACACAGCTAATTAAGTACCCTCGTTTTGATCCCTGGGCTACTGGAACTTTTTTTATATATTTATTGAACATAAAAAAGTCTTATACTGTTGAAAAGAGCACCAAAATTCGCTAGGATTGGTCCGGTGTGCAAAGAGTACATAATTATATGACACATAGATATACCTACATAGGTATCTAATAACTAAGAGCTAATAAAATTATTATAGAATGGTATGTAATTATCAGTTAAAAATTACTTACTAATACCACTACTACTTACTTACATATTCTATAAGTAAAACAATTCACACGTAGCACAAGCAACACCTAATTTCCAATAAATTTTAATCTCAATACGAAAATTAATACTATATTTTCCCTTAAAACGAATAAAAAAACAAAATATCTCAATAACAACCAATTCAAAGTCAAAATTAACCATGCTGTGACGTCATACGTCACTGACACTGAAAAGTAGGCTGTCCTGGAAACATCCTGGAAATGTTCCTTATTCACACACCGCTGTCTCGGCACTTGACTTTGCATAATAATGCAAACTATATTCAAGACAGCCCAGATTTATGGTGGAGCTGGGTGTTAGGGGACGAATAAATATCTCACCAAAGCTGCAGTACATTTTTGCATGTCTTATAGTTTTATTCGGGCTTATTATTCTTATGACTATGATTAACAATTTTATGTGACCGTGAGTATTGAGAAATAAGTTGTGAATGTATAGCTGAATTACCCAAAATTTTATTTCCCCGATATTTTTCTTCCCGTTCGCGTCTATTCCCATTCGCGTTTTTCCCCATTTGCTTTATTTTCCATACATGTTTATAACCAGTTGTTTATTTTCTCACACGATTTAATTTCTATGCATTGTTTTCGCTACACGCATCTTTTCCGATGCGTTTTTTTACCAATCCGGATCATTCACATAGGTCCATAATTTAGTGTTGCCAAATAACCGATTATCAATTATCTTCACTCTGAAATAATCTAAATATAAATTATGAATCGATTGCGTCGACTAAATCGATCTATGGAAAATAAAGCAAATGGGGAATGGAAATAGACGCGAACGGGAAGAAAAATATCGGGGAAATAAAATTTTGGGTAATTCACCTATACAGTCAATTAATATAAATTAATAAGTAACTTTTTTTTTCTTTAAAAGTATCATTAAGTTACATTGATTATGCGCAAAACAACTAATGAAATTTGAGTTTTTGGACTTAATTGAACTTAATTGATGAGAAATGGTGCCTGCGCTAGGTAGGATGCAATCCCCCGTGTGACAGGTCACCAGGCTCTCTCTGACCTTTAAATGAATAAAAATGTAAAAGCACAATGCAGACTTTGATATCGTAAAGAAACAAATCCTATCAAGAACCCATTTTAGTAGTTATGTTGTAATTTAAGTTGCTCTAACATGACAACACACACAGTAAATACAAGTGTGTAGATAGCTAAATCGACATCTAAAAAAACATACAGTCGAATTGATAACCTCCTCCTTTTTTTGAAAGTCGGTTAAAAATCATCGTAATCTTTCTCGACCACACCACAATCTAGTCATCCTAGACACGGACATGATATTATGTTATCCGGTTTATATGTTAGGGAATGCTAACGGGATGATTATAAACTAGTTTTGACTAATCCAAATTAAAAAATTAAAAAACTATAAAGAAAATGATTGCCAAGTAGACCAATTGAACCAATCTTTAAAAAGTGGTAACTTTGTATTTTCTTATTTATTTTCACAAGTATTTTAATCAATGGTTTATATTACATACAGCGTTTATATTACATAATGTTAGTATTGCTAATAAATAAAATAAATAAAATAAAAATAAAATAAAATATTTCGCTTTCATGAATGAATTGACTAAGTAGTATAATATCGTTACCATTTTTCTCACATTTCGCCATCAGAAATAATTAAACATTCCTACTCCTTCCCGAGAACCATTCAGCCTACCGTACTTACTTGAAATTCACCATTAAGAGAAACTCGGCAATGTACTTAAGCCAAAAATATTAACATTCTCTCCAAAAACGGAATAACAACGGAAAGAAGTCTGTATTGCGGAGCTCATTATTACATTCAAGAAGTACGGGTCATCAGCTTAATCGTGGTGAAATCGTAAAATTTCATAAAGCGTAATATCTCGCGGTTTCCATAATAAACGAGCCTTTATAAAAAAACAAACGCTACAGTCCGGACACAAATTGAGGGTGAAGCAATTTGTATCCCTTGTCATACTTTTTAATTTTATCCCAAGAAAAACAAATTAGTTTTGCTTGAACACTTTGCATATTTACAAATCCTTACCCGGTCGCTTCGCTTATTGCATTTTTAATGCTTTAAGCGTTTCACTTGAAGAAAGATAAAAACTGTTTCAGTTATTAAATCTCCCACATTTGCTTTTAAGAAAATGAGATTAAGATTTTTTTTATACACAACGGGGTAGCACTTAGCCTCCATCACACCTAATGTTAAGTGGTGATAAGGCTGAAGATGGAAGCGCACTACTCCCGGAATCCTCAATCACTGAGGAACTGGCTTTTTTAAATTGTTCATTAAATTATCCAATTTTAAAACGTGTCTTGTACCTAAAATAACTTAGCACGTTGAGCGATTACTTACTTTAAGGATATTGGTGTCATAAACTTCTTGAGTTTTATCAAACCTTTACATTTTCTTCGTTCAAAATTGAGATGAACGTGAATTTTCCAGTTTTCATTTAAATTATTAAATTAATAATGTAATATGAAAATGTGTTTTGTAATTGGATATAGCTAACAAGTTCGCCAATTACTTTAGATTGGTGTTCTAAACATATTGAGGTAACAGCACCATAAAGGCTTTCAAAACCTAATTACAAGTCTCGTGTGGGCTATTGTGCCCATTCACCTCACCATTATCTAACCGGAGTATAGGCTAAAGTACGTCAGGAATGGTCCCGTATCCATTGCTCTCATGGGTGGATTACTATTCCAACGTACAATGAGTGTTTGGAAAGAACATTTTGGTTGTACTACTCTTCGGAAGCTGAAATGGAAGGTGGTTAATTTAAATTGGTATGTGGAATAAATTCAATAGACGATTTAAATAATTATGCTTCGTTTTTTTTTTATCCACAACGGCGTAGCACTTAGCCTTCATCAGACCTGATGATAAGTGGTGATAATGCTGAAGGTGGAAGCGCACTACTCCCGGAATCCTCAATGACTGAGGAACTGGCTATCTTATCTCTAACTGCCGGAACACAATAATGCTGAAAACATAATTGTTATGTCGTCAGACTTAGATAAGATGGTGGTAGCTAGCCAGGCGGACTAAGAACAAGTCCTACCCCCAACCAAACCGAATACAATATGTACCTCCACTGGGAATCGAACCCGGGACCTCTGGTCTGAAATCGGTGGTATGAACCACTAGACCACAGAGGCGGTTTTGTACGAGATGAGTGGAGGAATATCATAAGTTATACTTTGTTCAATGTAGCATGGGTCCTATGACAGCTTATTCTCGTGCAAAGCATAATGCTGTTTCTTATCAAGGAATAGGGTCTAATTTTCCAGCATAATCTGCATAAACAATGACAGAGCTGATATCATAGTAAAAGTTTTACTATGGAAAATGAACAGTCGTTGTCAACGACTCCGTAGCTCAGTGGTTAGAGCAGTCGCCCGGAAAGCGAAAGGTCGTGGGTTCGAGTCCCATCGGAGCTGATTGTGAGACGGGTCGATTTTTTCTAAATACTTCATTTTCCACTTTTCAGTAATAAAAATTGCATTGTGAATGCAAAAAACTAAAATTTAAAATTACAAGTTTTACTATGCTGATATTTTCCTGGGTTTTATCCCAATTGCATAAAGAACTTTTTGCCTTGCACGAATGAGCTGCCATAGGACCCATGCTACATTCAACAAAGTATAATATTTAACTAGTAATATAATTGTTTTACTTAGGACTTTTTTATTTTTTTTTACTTCAATACATAATATGTCTTAAACCTAAATTTATTATTAAAAATGTAGTAGTACTACGGGTAAAAAGATATTTTCCGTGGTGCTACTGGATCGTTTGGTAGTACGACGGGGTTTTTTTTTGGTACTACTGGTAGTACCACGGGCAACAAAGGAAATAATTCCATAGAACATTTTCATTCGCGTTGTTTACTTTAACGGTAGTTTGAACTTCACTATAGCAAAAGTGATAAATGATCGTTTCCATGATTGCTATGTAAATACCTACAGAGTAAATACTCTATATTACACTCGACTTCATTCGATGAGTAATTTTTTTAGTGAAAAATTTAACAAACTATTATATCAACTCGAAATATGTTTCCAAGCAGTTGCAATGAATACCTTTAATCTTACTTAATTTAAAATCTTAATACCTATATGTATTTAAATGCCCAACCGAATACAATTTGAAAGCAATAATTCTTGACTAGCTCGCGACAGATACATTTACCGCCACTCAATCAGAGTAAATCGGAGCTTCAGCCGGCAGACTGTTTAAATTGGTTGTGAAAAACTACTTGAACATCCGCTAATTGTTACGAGACAAAGGTCAATTTACATTGGTCAAGTACAGTGTCGAGTGGCATGTTCATGTACAGTGGCGAGTGTAAAGTGCCTCGCTAATCGCTATTCTCAGATAGGTTTAAAATACTGGTACATCTTCTTCGCTAAAATAAACAAAAACATTAACGGCCAAAAGGTTTTTGAAAATTAACTTAGCTATCATTCAGTATGAGGATAGTTTGGGAGCTGGAGAGTGACAAAGGCTACTTTTTATTCCGGAAAAAATATAAAATAAAAATGGAAATTTTGTACGGAAAATCGTAAACTTAACTGTCGTTCTATACAAAAATGTAATTTCTTCCATGGCCGCTTACAAAGAGTAGAGTATGCGCCAGATAAGCCTGCGCGCAGTCAAAATCGAATACCTACTCATCTTTTCCATGAGCTAAGAACGAAAAAAATTTACTGTAACTAGCGCCTAAACCACCCCAGTCGCGAAGAGTTATTTGGCACGCAGTCTAGTATGTAATCACTGACGTTTTAGCCGCTTTGGATTATAATAAGTAACATTTGTGGCAGGCAGTGTACGAGTAAAAAACTTCTTCGCAATTATTTATTTTATTTCTCTACCTTTATTAGATGTTGGTGATACGAAGTTCACCGAGTCCACTATAATTTATGTGGCAAAACAACATTTGCCAGGTTAGCTAATGCTTTAATATATATTAAAAGGCTCGAAATGCTTGTTTTATGCGCTTTCACAACTAACATTTTGCTTAGTTTTGTATCTGTCTTTTATAAGCCTTTGAAGTGACGTTATTATTTCTCAAAGTTTCATGCAGATATGGCTGCTATTCTGGCAATACCCCACTATTTTGGGTTAGTTGGATAGTTTACGAAAGAGAATGAGGTCTTTAAATTGTCAATTATGAAATTGCAATAGAAGCTAACTAACAAGTCAAGCCTCTACTTAAATTTTAGAACTTACTTAATTTATACTTACTCATGAGCGTACTTTAAACTTGTATTAATTACTAGTTATTGTGTTGTCATATACTCCAATAACTATGCTCATAACATAATATGTATCTCTGACATCTATCAACAATAACAATCTCTTATAACCACAGAACATGGAGAAAATTTCTCTTGTGAACATAATGGTTGCCTATAAAATGAAAAAACCCAATTTTAAAAAAAGTGTCATCAAAGCAGAGGCAAACCAAAATCATATGAAAAAGCAAAACACTTAAACAAACGAAAGCGTCATCCAATCTCCGCGCCAGCAATAAAAAAGTCAAAACCTTAAACCGTTCTATCCTTTCAGCGTCAATTTTTAAAAAAGTAAACAGCGCATTAGTGGTTGAATGGCGGGTCATTCATCTCCGCTTAATGGCACTGTGACGTACTAATGGAGGGGACAGAGGCGGTTGTTGGTAATTATTCATGCATTTAGTTTAAGGCTAGAGTGCATGCGGCCAATATTATATGACATTCGGTGAAGGATCAGATATCGATGTACTCATACATACATACATATACTCACGCCTATTTCCCACGGGGGTAGGCAGAGACTATGGGTCGCAACCTGCTACGATCCTTGCACACTTCTTTCGCTTCATTCACATCCATCAATCTTTTCATACATGCCCGGCGATTTTTGTCACTGCGTACACCAGACTTTTTTATTAAACCTCCTATTTGGTCCGTGTAGGCTTTTCTGGGACGCCCTTGCGCAACCGGTCCTTTCACATTCGCACAATATATCTCTTTCGTGATTCGCCTTTCATTCATCCTCTCTAAGTGACCAAACCACCGGAGCATTCCTTTCTCAATTCTTGTCACTACATCGTCTTTCAGCCCACACCTTTCACGAATCACATCATTGCTCACTCTATCACTCAATTTAACTCCAACTATTTTCCTCAACGATCGCATCTTTACCGCATTTATTCTGCTTTCATTCTTCTTCTGCCATACCCAAGACTCACTTCCATACATCAGTGTCGGCACCAGCACTCCGTTATTAATAGCTATTCGCGCCTTTTCAGATACGATTTGGCTACTCATAACCGAGTGTATAGCGCCATTCACTGAATTCCCTTTCTTCACTCTTCTTTCTATGTCTTCCTCACACTTTCCATCCCTTGTAAATAAACTGCCCAAATATACAAACTTACGCACTTGTTCCACTTTCTCACCACCTATCATTACCGTACATTCAGACATTTCTTCATCTCGCTCAAACACCATCACTTTCGTCTTACATACATTTACTTTCATCCCTTTTCTTACAAAATCATCATTCATAACGGACAACATCTCCTGCAACTCCCCCGCAGATGACGCAAGTATAACCTGGTCGTCAGCATAGAGGAGGCACTTGAATTGAGTCCCATTCATCAAAATTCCACAGTTACGTTCTCTCAGGCCTTTCATGCAACTGTCTAAAAACAAATTGAAGAGCCATGGCGACGCTACACACCCCTGTCTGACCCCTCTAGAGATGCCAAACCAGTCAGTATACGCGCCGTTAACCCTGACACATGCACTGGAATCCTCATAGAGAGATTTCAGTGCATGAATAAGTTTCCTCTCCAATCCATATTCAGACAATACCTTCCATAGCTCATTCCTTTCGACTCGATCGTAGGCCTTCTCCAGGTCTACAAAGGCACAGTAAACTTTTTTGTGTTTAGCCAGGTGTTTTTCGGTCAGGCACCTTAAGGAGAAGACCTGATCCATGCATCCCATTCCATTCCTGAATCCTGCTTGCACATCCCAAATACTCTGAACAGTTTCAGTTTCAGTTTCAGTTGAGAAGGCTAATCCCGCGGTAATTTTTTGGATCCTGCCGCGACCCTTTCCCTTTGTGCAGCGGCACAACCACGGCTTTACGCCAGTCTTCCGGCACTTTGCCGCTGTTCCAACACTTACAAAAGATCAGGCACAACCCGGATGCAACCAGCTCTTTCCCACCTCTCAGCATTTCAACAGTAATCCTGTCATATCCTGCTGCTTTACCTTTTCTCATGACCTTCATCGCACTCATTATCTCATCCACATGTATATCCTTTCACTCTCTTCAGTCTCTTCCATATCCTCCACCCTTTCTTCCAAGGCTTTAGGCATATAGCCATCCGCCTCAAAAAACTCTCAAAATATTTCTTCCATTCTCTTAGTACTCCCACTTCATCTGTCACTAGCTCACCCTTTTCATCTCTTATCACATTTATTTCGGACTTATTTGACCCACTTTGAGATATCTTCACTTGTTTCCAGAACAACTTTATATTGTCTCGGAAGTTGTCAGAGAGTTTGAAGTCACACTTTTCTTTCAGCTTTCTCTGTTTCTCATCAACTTTTTCTTTCACTTCCTTCTTAATTCTCTTATACTCTCTTGCAACATTATTAACATCCTCTTCTGTAACGCTTGCATCCACCCTTTTACGGGCTTTAATTGCCAGCAAATCCTGCCATACTTTTTTCTTTTCATTCACCAACTGTCTCACCTCATTATCCCACCAGTTTAATGGAGGGGCATTCTTTCTTTTACTAACTCCACATACTTCTTCCGCTGTGACGCTTTAATAACGGGACCCGATTGAGATTGTAGTTAAGAATGCAAAAGAATCTTCTCTTCTCTTCAACTAAAATGTTTCCCTTAGTTTCAAACAAATATATAAATATCAGTCACAATCATATACCTAGGAACATTCGATTCCGAGATAACGAACTTAAGCTGTTACGCAAACCAGAACAAAAGAAGATATTACAACTAAGTAAATATGGTGGGAATCTCAGATCATACATATAATGTAGTCGAAAGAGAACTAATAAAATTATAAAAGTTGAGTATATTATTATTTTTGACAAAAAACTAAGGATGAATGAATGAGTACGCGTGACTCGATACAATGAACTGAAAAGAGTTAAATGAAAAAATACTGATGATGCGATTTACGCCGCTTGCTCGTACAATACTACTCAAAATTTTTTTAGTACTAGCATTTGAGTGGCTGTCTCCATCAAAATGAACATTTTAAATACATGAAACACATACGAAAGCGAGAAAAAAAAACTGTTCTATAGAAAATTACAACGAAGACTGTACCAAAATATGTAAAAGTTGTTCGTATTTATGAACACATTCCCTGAAATATTTGTACTACCTTAGTTAAAATTAAATTTTTACTTATTAAATGCTAAGATTTATAACACCCAGACACATATGGGGATAGAGCCCACCACCCCTAGCTCCGTAGGTATTGTTAGTACCACTGCGAAATTGGGAATTAGGGCCCTTCCACACGACGTTTTTTGTACGCTCGTTTGTATCGATCGATACAAACGCAAGTCGAACGCTCAGCAAACGCAAGGAAGCCGGCAAGTTTTAACCTTACATACGATCCTTGCGTTTGTATCGAATTAACGATACAAACGCCACGTTCAACGAACGCAAGCAGGACGCGCTGTAAGCGCGCGATTGTATTGCGTCTATATCGCGTTAGTATAGCACGCATTGTACCTATTGATCGGCGCCACTTTTGACACAGTATCGCAATGACATCGCTCGAGACTACACTGCTGGTTACGCAAGCCTTCGTGCTATTTATAAAACGAAAACGTAAGAAAAATGGTAAAAAAACAAACGTGAATATTGGGTACACCCATTTACAAATGAACCAAGACTCGTTTGTATCGATACAAACGCGCGTTCAAAGTTCGATTCAAATGCGTTTGTATCGATACAAACGTGCGATTAAATCTGCCAAAACGCGATGAAAACGCGCAGAGGACGCGACCATCAAATCCGCGCGTCGTCATCAGCGCGTAAAAAACGTCGTGTGGAAGGGCCCTTAACATTTTTTACGCATTTTATCGCATTTATTTTTGATTGGTGACCTTTACACCTTATGATGACTTTATTATCCACTGGAATACATTTTAAATTAGCACACGAACTGAACTTTTCCTGTCTTCAAGAAAGAAGTTCAATTCTTTGGCACATTGCCTATTTAACGGTAATTTTCGTCTATTCACCCCGTTTTATGCAACGACTTCATACTCTATTAGTGTCTCAATTTGCAGCTTTAGCCGACTAACTTTTATCCTCAGCAAAGACAGTAAAAGAATGTTAGTTTTAAGCTTCGATCAATGTACACGTCAGCGATGCAAGACGACGACGGTGACGCATAGGTACTTCCCGCTTTGCCCCGACGCAAAGTTCGTGCATCGTAGTCGCTTAGGCAGAGTATTAACGAGTATTTTATCTATGGGTACATGCTGAAAAAAATCTTTCCGTGTTCTGTGATGCTGCCATACTTAACCATCCGCCTGCGACATATATACCACCACCACTCGAGGCGGTAAAAATATTAAAGAATTATAGGTACTTCAAATACTAATACAGTTTATAAACAAAATATTGAGGTGAACCCGGAATCTTGCTGACCATTAAAAACAGTTGCATTTTCTTTTGTGAAACGCGAAGCATAATAATGTGGATTCGAGCCGACCGAACCTCAATGGGGTATAGTTTCAAAGAGTAGAATCGATACAAAGAAGATATTGAGTTTGTTTTGCAAGTCAAAGCTTTGCGTACTATTTGTGAGAATTGTTGTGTCACTACTTTACGTAGACAAATAATCAGACAGAGAGGAATAGAAATAGACACTCCAATCCAGGAAAGAAGTGGGATTGACTGAAAGGGATCGTTAAAACTCTTTGAAACATTGTTATGAAAGAGTTAACTAGAGACTTCAGTGGATAGTAGTATTTTTAACCCCCGTCGCAAAAAGAGGGGTGTAATAAGTTTGACGTGTGAGTGTATCTGTCTGTCTGTCTGTTTGAGGCAACGTAGCGCCCAAACGACTGGACCGATTTTGATGCGGTAAGAAACCGCATCAAAATTGAAAACTAAAATTGAAAGCTAAATTAATCGAGATGGTTCTTAGACACGTTTGGTATAAATCCTTCCGGCCATTTATGGCCTGCCTGCCGAAACGGTAAAAGATACAGAGGTGGTGCTTTGACTAAAATAATGTACACTTTATTTATAATATAAAGGGTGAGGGCAAAATATCAAAATGTAGCAACCTGTTGCTAAGATACGGCCACACAATACCACGGAATATGGAGCAACATTGCTCCACTTAAATTCTCCAATTTGATCCATTACAGTTCCCAGGCAATTACATCCAATTACGTTTAATTAGGCCTTTACGGATGAATTTCTGTCCCGATATTCCTACGGTAATGTCGACATCTAGTTACAATTAAGTGCAACCCACCCTTAATATACATACATAGGTAACACCCAGACCAAGACAAATAGACATGTATGCACACAAATATTTGTCTTGTTCGGGATCAAACCCGACTGGACAATAAAAATATATATACAGTACAGTAATTCAGTCGTCATTAAAGCTAGTCAACCATTTAACGTAGCGATATTACACTCCTTGCAAAACTGCATGCGAATTGCATATATTTCTCATTTTACTCCGCACAAGTGGCTTGGCTTGAGCCTGACGTGATTGGAATAAAAATGTGTTTGGAATTAGCGAACTTGGCTTTTATTATTTACTGTTATACCTACTATAATAATAGGTCTTTACCTATGAAATTGCCGTTTTCTATGGGGAAATTGTAGGAAGTTGGAATCGGCATACAAAGATATTTGGGGGTTTCTTGGACATGTGAACTCAGATCAGACAAAATTATTCTAACTAGCTATTGCCTATAATCACTTTGGACTGTCTTAGAATAAAAAAAAAACTGTTCAAAGCTGTCAAATTGACGACAACCAAAGAGCGGTACTTTGAAGCAGTTATAAAAAATTTGGACGCGTGTTTAATTATTCTTTTCTTAGATGTTTAACATGACGCCATACTCTATTTTCAAAACTGACTATTAATTTTGATATATTGATATTAATTAAAAAATTAGAGACCAATAAACATGTGAGAAAAAGACGGCAATTTCATATGTAAAGACCTATTATTACTTTTTGACTTTGAAATATTTTCAAAAGAGTAGAATAAATTGGATATTTTGCTTTCAAAATCTAGAGCAAGCATTTCAGAGCCTTAGACTTAGAAATATACATTTTTCCTGCGATATGATATCCATTAAAGTATGTGTCCCATATATTAAAGTACGTTCCCCTTTTAATCTGTGATAATACGATAGAAAAGAAGCGCATACATCTTAAAGTTATGTTTGTGTTTTATATATTTTATTCATACATACATTATTTTGTTATAATAAATTTAAGATTTATTATAATAATCTAAAATTTATTACTTATATTTATTCTAAAAAATACTTCATTTTCAATTTTTCAAGAAAAAAATTTTGCATTGTGAATGCAAAAAAGTAAAAATTAAAAATAATAAATTTAAGTATTAAAAAAATACAACAATTTATGGTACACAAATTATCACTAATTCTTTCATTTATTTTATTATTCTCTTTCTAGGTACCTATCTCGAATGATACTTAAGTTTGTTTGATCAATTCTTTCCTTCAGATTGCAACCCCATAATGCTATCAAGATATATTATACAAGTTCACTGTTCATTAAAACTAATTATAGAGTAGCTAAGCAAAGGCCCAACAACTGCATATTTTCTTTATTTAAGCTGCACCAGCATCCTACGTGATCGGAATGAGAAGCTCGTATGATTGCCTTAACTGCGTTAAGGAACAACACCAAAATCGATGTGTAATCGAATTAGACGGGCTTAATCTGCCGGAAAACAAACTCGTATTGGCTGGGAAATCGAATTTTTATTCTCGATTTGTATTACGTCTCTAGTAGCTTACCAGTAAGGGGATCTTTTTTGTATTGAATCTTGAAGGCCGTTGTGGAGATCGCGCTTTCTTTTGTTGAATCGGGGAATTTGAAGCTGGTTTATCTGTGCTAACAAAGGTCACGATGATGATAAGATTAGGAGTTGACAGGAGGTAAAAAAAAATCTCAAAATAAGTCAGTCAAAATTAGAAACCAAAGTTCTCTTCAAATTCGTCAAATATTTTTAAGAATTCTCTTATTTATTCTTTTCATTGTAACACTGATTAATTACCAGATTCTTTTTAAACTAAACGTGTTAGCAAAACGCGCGTTAGTTATCCATAAAAGTTGATTTATTCCAACAAAACCCTCCTCAGGTCAAATCAGATCCACCGAAGCCAGTTAGAAATATAACAATCAATAATACAGTTAGCAACTGTCAAAGCGTGAACTTATAAATCATTCTCTGAATTCGGAATATTTGTTCACCTGTATTGGAATTCGGCCAATGATAAATTCCCTTGCTTTTCGTTACGATCGATCTTGTCAATAACGAATAAAGTTCCCATTTAATTAAACGATGGATTGATAAAATTCTCGACCGCTGCGAGAATGTATTGGTCATAGAATTTACGCTTTTAATCTTGTTCCATGATTATTTCTGCAACTTTTTTATCCACCACGGGGTAGCATTTAGCCTTCAACACACCTGTAATGTTAAGTGAAAATAAGGCTAAAGCTAGGAGCGCACTACTCCCGGAATTTGAGGAGCTGGCTATACAATGCTGAAAACATTGTTGTTATGGCGTCAGAATACTTAAATGTATGTTCGATTTAATGGGAATCCAACGACAAAATCTCCTTCAATTTTTGTGGTAGTAGTATTTTATTTGGTTTTGACCATGATACGAATAAAATTTTAAATAATGTTGTCATATCGCCGATTTATAGCGACGTTTATAACAAAGTAAAGTCGTTGTGTTGTTGAAAGCCTTTTCAGCAATTTCCAAAACAATTGGTATGTAGCTTTTTAAAATTCAGCGCAAGCACAACGTATATTCCTTGCAACTCCGGCGAACGAACAACATTGTGTTTAATTGAAAAAGCTCGCCTGTTCACATTGATTGGTTTCGTTATAGTAAAATAATTAAAATTTTTTTAAGCGCGACATTGTCCTAAACTAACCGTTTATCATCGATGGAGTTTTATTATTTTTAGTTTAAAGTTGCATGGAATTTTTTATTGATTCTCCCATAGTGAAGGAGTATAAAGATAAAAATTCTGCGGAAAATTTGTCAAATACCTACTTAGGCAACTTCTAACGAGCGCAGAAACAGTTTCAGGAAATATAAATGCAGATGAGCCTGAAGAAGTTTTACGCGATCCTTACTTCTTGCTCTAACGTCTTCTTATGCCTCTTTCATAAATTACATAAACAAATGTTTGCTGACATTATGTCGGGTCGCAGCGGGTCGGGTCGCAGCGCAAAAATCCGCTCAAATCGCTCGTGTGTATTTTATATGAACTATCGCATACTATGCCGGGGCGCAGCATGTCGCATAATCCGCCACGGATTTTGGTTGCGTGCGATGCAGCCCGCCCGCCCCGCTGTACTTCGCTCCGACACAGTGTGCTATAGCAAGCGAATTTTACTCTTAGAACAAATAGGATGTTTCGCGACGTCTGACAGTAGACTGTACTCAAAGTTCGTCAAAATGCGCTGCGCTGCGTCCCGGCCCATCACTGATGTGCTAAGTAAGCATTTTGCGCTGCGCGGCGGCCCGCTCCTTCCCGCTGCGCCCCGGCATAATGTGCGCGAACCGAATGGAAAAAATCTGACCTTCCTCAAAATTCCTCACTAGCGTTTTCTGTGTCAACTTCTAATAATTTTTAAGACATGCTTAGATATTTTTAGCTCGGTCCGTCTAATAGTTTGAGCTATGTGTTAATAGATCAGTATTTCACCTTTCGTTTTAATTTATAGAGATGACTGCCTGCCTTCGCCAAACTAACTTAGGACCCCCACTTTATGTCTTTAGGGGTTGAATTTTAGAAAATTTCTTAGATGATGTCTATGTAGGGTAAGGTTGCCACTATTGGACTACTTAACTTTGAACTGCCACATCATCAAAACTATGACAGATTAGGGTGATGTGATAAATCAGTATCTAAGGCCTTATTACCAAGTATTCACTGCTGTCATTGCAGATTTTTTGCTTAAAGCATAAATTATTCATTTATGCTTAAAATTAAAATACAAAAAACATTTTTGAGATGGTTGCCTTGTTTGGACTTCTGCCTCCTCGATTGAACCATCTAGTTGCTATAATTGGACTTCGGAAATTATATCGACTGATCCATTCATTGCATCCAAGAACGAAAAATAAATAAATCATGTCTAATCACAGTCTTTATTTGTTTTCAAAGTCTAATTTAACAGTCTTTTCACATAGCAATCAACTATGATAACTTTTAACATATAATATAATTATTTTTTACAAGTACTTATACCAACACAATCTGGTTGATTGTGGTGGTGTAAGTGGTTGTAAAAAACTAAAAATATGTGAATCTGTGCTTCACACCATTTTTCTCAGCTACTTTAAAACCTAAACTTCTGACATCTGTTGGTGTGATTCCATATAGACAGCGTTCCATCTCCAAAATATGACCCGCTAGTTTTCTTCCAAATCGGGTGTGAGATCCCTTTCTGAACCTACAATCTGCTTCTCCCCTTTCGCTTTTGAATTTTTGTCGTCAAATCCTCGCTTTAGAGTTGCTTTTGGTAAGCCATATATATCCTACTAGCTTCTTTTAAGCCGACTTCTTGCCTATTCAAAGCCATCAACGCTAATTTCATGCTCTCTTCATTCCAGCTATAATACTGGCCTCGCTTTGCCATGCTAAAACAAAAAAATAATAATTTAAATTTAAATTTTAGAAGTTGCTTTGCTTGGACCGGTCCAATGGTAGGAACTTGCATTGGACCATTGATGGCAACTCACTGCGATCAAAATAAAACTTAAATTAAAAAAGGTGTACATATTTTGCTGTTTATCATTAGAAAGTTAGCAGAACAGATAAATATGCCATGCAAGTACCAAAAACTTCAAGAGAAAATTCTTGAGGATCTTTACTTACATGGTAAAGAATGTCGCACCAATTTTACATCGGGAGCTCGTGAAACACACCGACGTACATCCTTCCTCAATGAAACCCGCGGCGACACTGGCGGTTGAGGGGCAAGGTGCGGGGTCAAATAGAAGGCGTTTCGTCATAACAGACGATTTTTACAACTGCCCGTTTTCGAAAAACCTAAGTGGTCCAAACAAAGGGCTGCTGGTCTAATGATTGCAACCTTACCCTAGAATTTACTGTTTGCGTGCCAAATTTTAACGCATTTTCCGTTCAGTGGTGTAAGTTGTGTGTTGATAGATAAAAGTCAAATTTTAGATACTCGTTTTATCCCCTTAGAGGTTGAATTTCCCAAAAAATCCTTTCATAGCGGCGCCTTCGTCATGAATGTCATGATATCTATCTGAATGCCACATTTCAGGTCGATCCGTCCAGTAGTTTGAGCTATGCGTTGAAGATCAGTCATTCACATGTCGTTTCTATATTTATACCAATTATATTTATCATATTTATACAAAAGAGTTTCAAGCTTGGATTCATTTCAAGGTTAACAATGGTCCATTCAATATTCTGATGGATATGATTAACTAATGGAGAGAACCCTCTGGCCACAACCAAGATCCATTATAATTCTGCGGATAATGTGAGCCAGCCCTGATTATATTTGAATGAATAGTGACGGGCTTGTTTAAGCGCTATTTCATTTTAGCAACAGGTATTAATAGCAATTTCATTAACTAAATAACGACTAATTGAAGCACATCTAAGATAATGTACCTACGCTCACTGTTCATCGAAATGAATATTTTTTTAACAATAACAAACGCGTTTATTGTAAATGTATATGTTTAGTTAGGTTTTTGAAGAACTCTGTGGCCGAGTGCGAGTTTTCAAGGTGCCGCAATCGCAAGAGGTCCCGGGTTCGATTTCCGGTCAGATAAATATTGAAAACTAACTTTTCAATATTTTTTCATCTCTCATATTCTGAAAGTAACTCATATCTTGCCTAAAATGCGGGTTGAAAGTGGTATGTGGCGGCCCTAGGGCCGTTATGAAATTTAAAAAAGGAATAGGAGGGGTCATGTCAAAATCTGTATTAGCATCTACACACGTTCCGATCCGACAGCCGATTTGGTCTGCTCCCAGACCAAATCTACGCTACACACGTTCCGATTTGGTCAAGGAGCAGACCGAATCGGAGGTTGGATAGAAACGTGTGTAGAGTCTTTAAGTCTCTCTTTGGACGTTTATTTACCAAAGGGTACCTTTGGTATGGGTATGTAGGCAAAGGCACAGAAGCCTATACAGCCATGTTTTGCTATTATATAAAATAATTAATATCGTAGAATTATTATTTTAAATATAAAACATTGTTTGTTTTTTTAATGCGTTTTTAGAAACAGATTAAACCAAATAAGTAAGTTATTTGTAACATAAAAATTCAGGCTATTAATTTCATGGAATTGCATAGAGTACGGGTCAAACACCAAACAAGACTGTATGGACTTAGTTTCCCTTGCCATCCTAAAACAGAGAAAATGAACAAAAAAGTTAGTTAAAATTCCGCGGCCATAGGAAAAATATTTTTTAGATTATTTCTGTTTATTTTTACTTTCCTCATATTTAAAATGAAAAGTAGAGTGTTTACTTCGGGCGTATGGACCCATAACAGTCTCGAACTATCAGCGCCCTCACTTCGTTCGTGCGCCAAAACACTCGACTGTTATGGGTGCCATACAGCCCTTGCCAAACAATCTACTATTTCGGGTCTGGGTGTATGTGATAATACCCGTCGTTGTTTCCAATTTTTATAATACTAGTGCTTAAGCTACTAGATTTTGATATTGGAACAATATATGTATGGTGTCCAATATTTCTTTTATTATTATTTAGTTATATGTACTTAGAGAAAAGTTATGACGAGGTTTTGCATTTAGCAGTTATCTTCAGTTCAGATTATTTTTTTTATTCTAAATAAACCCCATTGCAGAAAAACTGTCACTTTCTCTATTTCCAAACAAACATGTTAACTTTATGGTTATTTTCATAAAACTGTCAGCATAATTTTTCCACAATAATGTGGTGGAAAAATAATTATTTTTTCCAAAATTCATTAAAAAAAACTTTGAATATCGCTTCACATTCCCAAACATCCAAAAATATAAAACATTAGTAGAGTTTCATAGAACAATTGTATGGAACGTGACTAATATTTCAATTTTTTTCCGCTATGGGGAAGGTGGGTGGATGAGGAGGTGTTTGTTCTTATGTTTGCTTTTATTCGGAAAAACGAGTTATTTTGCATTTTAATAATAGTAATAGTATCGAGAAATAGCGAGTAGATGATCTGCAATAGAGACTGTCCAGTGAGCATGTTTGTATGGAAATAAAGCAATTGTGCTTGTTTTCTGCAAACGAACGATCGAACCCATTATAGAAGAAATATATTTTCACTTCTCATGCTCGTAAAGTTCGTGTTTATGTCAGGTATATGCTCCATAAAATCGTTCTCTAGAGCATAAAATCTTTTTATGCTCTAGTGCATATAGTAAAATCTTCGTCTAAGTCTCAGACTGACATTATTCTCTCTAGACAACACTCTTAGACTCTAAGACAAAGGTCGTCATTCAGGTAAACAGTCACACACGCAATTAAACTTCGTTAAATAAACTTGTTTTTTTTCTGTTTCTTAAATTTTGTACATAATCCATGTTAAATTACTAAATTAATAAAACTAGGCAAAATTAATGAGTTTTCTCAGAAATTAGTATTTCAAGAGCACTATGGACTACGATCTATGCTAAAGTCACTGTGCTGCCACTGCCACATATGAAAAAAAGAATAAGAAAGTCTTCCCGCCAATTTGGCGAAGTCTTTATTTTTCTTTTTTGCAATATTGCTATTTATTTTCTTTACAATCGAAGTGAAAAGCAGAGTGTATAACTTTTACATAAAACCCCTTTTATGCACTTGTTGTACAATCTACTACTTATTTTAAATTTTTAAATTCTTTTTATGCATCCACAATACAATTCTGTAAGTATAGGAAAAATGTGATAGCATAAAAACCACTTTCAGGCAGGATTCAAACCCGCGGCCCAGATTCCCGTTTTTTTTTTCAAAATCGGTCCCGTACTATTTTATGCGTAAGCATCCAATATGACATGTAACTTCTTACATTCATCCCTATCACAGTTTCACTTCATTAGCGAGTGACAAATGTTCCAATCTATCGATGATTTGTGCAGCCACTAATGGCTGCGAGAATGCGATAGTGGCGCCCCCACAATGCATATCCTAATAATTTTGATCAACTCTGATATCGTAAGTTAGACGTTGTTTATTATGCAGCTGTTTATTGAACTAACAAGGATGCAGGGTGATTATTGAAGATTAATGACTATTATTATAGCTCTGTTATGTTGTGGCAAAGTTCTGAATAGATTGATGAAGTGACTAGGTGCCTACTATGCTGAGGTCATCATCGTAGCCATTCCAATCTTCATATTTACCAGCCTCAATCTTCATACCACCCGCATCGCCGAAACCAACGCTAAAATCACAAAAAATCTGCTGTTTCATACACAGTTTTATTTTTACCAAGCCAAAATGTATGACATGTCTAAAATGAATGAAACTGCCGTTTTTGTTATGTCTTCAGGGTTGGTTCCGCACAAAAAAAGTTGTTTGTAATGAAGACTGTTCCAAATGGTTTTAAAGTTCTATTATCATAAATAACGTCATATACTTACATAGGACGTACTTAGAGTCTACCTTCATGTGAGTTTTATCCTAATTTAAATATTATAATATAGCGCTAACGGTATTGTGTTTCCCCTTTTACAAATTTGATTTATTTTTATTTTTAATAAGAACTCTGCGTGCTTCGATCATCATAACACCTATCTGCGTGACTTTTACTTATAAAGTAATTATAGGCATTTAGTAAGAATGTAAATGACCACAGATAAAAATATAGAGTACGGGACGCTCTCTATACATATAAATAAAGAACTTAAACGCCCGCCCCCGCGCGCCGTTACTCCGTTACTTAGAAAATTGAAAAAATATTTTGTCTACGAATTTAAACACTGAACTAGCGGCCGCCCGCGGCTTCACCCGCGTGGTCCCTGTTCCATCCATTCCATGGGAATAATTTATTTGTGCTTAAACATTATAACGAAAAGCATTTTAAAACGTTAAGAACTACAGTAGTCGAAGACTACGGCCATCGCTTATTTGAGGTAGAAAAACTCAATCTTGATAAAAGTGCAAGTTAAGTTGAAAGCTCGAAAAAAAACCAAAAGTATTTATGTAGAGAATAAGCTGATCCTAACGTAAATTTTTAAACAGTCATTTTGAATGCGGCCTCGTTCTTCAAAACTCTCCGTGGCTACGTTTTGCGCATTCAATCGCCAAAAGACGGCAATCGCTTAAAATTTGAGGTAGAACAACTCAATCGTGATAAAAGTGCAAGTTAAGTTGAAAGCTTGAAAAAAAACCAAAAGCATTTTTTAGAGACTTAGCTGATGCTAACGTAAATTTTTAAACAGTCATTTTGATTGCGGCCTCGCACTATTTGCCACCTAATTCAAAACTCTCCGTGGCTACGTTTTGCGCATTCAATCGCCAAAAGACGGCAATCGCTTAAAATTTGAGGTAGAACAACTCAATCGTGATAAAAGTGCGAGTTGAGTTAAGAGCTCGAAAAAAAAACCAAAAGCATTTTGGTAGAGAATTAGCTGATCTCAACGTCAATTTTAAACAATTAATCTTGAGTGCGGGCCGGGCGGAGTGAGCGTCCGTTCCAAAAGTCATTTTTCAGCCGCTCTGACGTAATCGCTTATGAACTCTTAGCTTTTTATTTGAAAAGTGGGGAAATTTTCATATTCAACGTTTTATGAGCGCGGGTGCGGCGGCACCGAACTGTGTACACTGCGCTTTATATGGCTTTGAGGAAATAAATTGTCGGCTACTTGCACTACTCTGTTTTGATTGTTTTTGTTATTTGCAGCGGAAATAAAAATGTTAGGTTATCTGAGAAGATTTTGGGGGAAAGTGTGGGGTCAGGTAAAAATTTTATGATTTAATTTAATTCTTCTTTAGGATGATAACATTTCATGTGTTTGTGGTTCTATAGGTAAAGCATGTTAACCGTGCCTAAACATTCATTAATCTAAGTTACTGTTGCTGTGCGTGCAAACTGATATCGATTTATATTAAAATTAAATAAGTATTATAAACAGTCGACCTAGTCTAATTTTTCATTTTTATTATAATATCTATACCTACTAATATTATAAGAAGGAAAGACTTATATGTAGGTAATGAATAAACTCAAAAACAATGGACCGATTACAAAAATTCTTTCACTTTTAGAACTGTAAGTACATTATCCTTGATTAACATAAGCTATATTTTATCCCGATATTCCCGGGTACCACGCAGGTAATACCGCGAGGATCCGCTAGTTGTGAAATAAAATGGCATTTTAAATGCAAAAACTTATGAATAATTTGATTTCGATTTATTTGGGGAAGTCAATGCCATTATGCACTTTTAAATAATTTAACAGTCCAAACTGATTAAGTATATAAATACGCAGTATTCAAATAATAAAATAAAATTACTCGCAGCCATGTTGCATAATTATTACTTAAATTACTACGGTTTTTACTAGTCTCATTAAATATAAAACCAAAATATTTTAAGTCCCAATAACTCTATATAAAATTTGAACTATATTATTAAATACTCTATTTTAATACAGCAACCGTATTTCATTGATTTTTCAATACCAAGAACAAGCAAAACACGCCTTAATAAACAAACGTCAAATCATCATTCATTAAATCTACCGCAAAATGTTTCCGAACACGTCCCATTTTCAAATCATTCGTTGACTTGCGGTTCAGTGAGCAAAGTTGACTTAATGAACACATTGTGTTCATAGAGATTATTTAGCAACGTGGAAAACCTATAATGTTCAATATTATGTTGCACATAAAGGCATTCCTTTAGCCAGCCTTTTTCATCATGCATGTTTTTGGCTGGCACCGACCTCAAAACGGTTCTCTTTATAGATATTATTTTGTCCTTTTCAGTTGACAGGGACTTTTTGATCGGTCGATCTGTTGAGTCGGTTTTATTTTTTAAATTACTTTTTCATTTCTTTACTTTTAGTGTTTGTTTGAACAGTAAGATACCCATATCTCAAAAACACTAAACCGATTTTTTTATGAAACTGATACTGTTCCATAAGTTGGAATACACCTTATTCGAATCAAGAAGAATCATCTCGATATGACTTGAAGTTTTTGAGAAATTCGTGGACAAACACACACGACACACGCGACAGCCACAAACGCAGCCGCCACTAGAAGAAGAAACAAGTGACGAATAGCGAGGCGGGGCGCGCGGGCGTTATAGGCGCTACACACGTTCCGATCCGACCGCCGATTTGGTCTGCTCCCAGACCAAATCTGGGCTACACACGTTCCGATTTGGTCTGGTCCAGACCAAATTCTGAGTTCACATACGCATTATCCATCCGTGCTGTCCATCCGAGCACGATGCACGACGCAAAACGACAGTGCAATATAGGCATGCTGGACGGCAATAATTATTATTATTATCGTGATAGAACCGCCCCCGACCGATCTGGTTGTCCATCGAGCCCCCCACTACTTCTCGCACGAGACGTGCGGTTGGATGGTGCGTAGCCTTGACGTACGTCAGTTCAATCGGGCATCGTGCGTGCTTGGCCGTGCGTAGACTTGACGTCCGTCCAGCGTGACCATACCTACGCGGTAGTTTTCTACTTTTTTGGTAGATTTTAGACGTAATTTTTAAAAAAAAACTACCAAAAAGTAAATTTATATGCGGTAGTTTTCAATCGCGGAATTCTGCTTAATCTTTATGCGGTAGTTTTCAGTCGCAGAATTCTGCTTAATCTGCTAGCATGATGGATATTTGCACGATAGTGCATGCATCACAATCGGGCCTGAGGGCCTAAACTGAGTAAAGCGGGCGTCCGCGGCGGGCACACGTCACGGGTCTCCGTCCGTGGACACGCGCGCGGGCTCCGTGGAACCGCATCACATAGCGCTGTTGACTGAACAAGCCCGTGCGTGCTACCGCTGGCCCGCTGGCGGGCCCCGTCGCGGGCACCCGCGCGGGCGACCGTCGCGGGTAAACGGGCCACATGGCGCGGGCGCAGGGCCCGCCTCCCCGCGACGGGTGCCCGCCCGCGCGGGAGCCCGCGACGGAGCAGTTTTCTATGGAACCGCGCGGGCGTCCGCGTGACGCAGTTTAGGCCCTGACGGTGGGGCACTGCTGTCCTTCAAGATGGATAGTGTGTAGAGGGCTTATGAAAACTGGTTGTGGTCGGTGGCCCGTGTGCGGAGAGATATAATATAGTACGGGTGGCAAACCTATGCCTCGGCACAGTGTATTCACATCGGTGGCAGCGCGGGCGTTTTGTGGTTGTGGTCGGTGAGCCGTATGCGGAGAGATATAATATAGTACGGGTGGCAACCCTATGTCTCGGCACAGTAGTGGCACAGTCTATATATTCCCTTCCCTAGTGGCATGTAGTGGGATCACATTGGTGGCGGGACGGGCTTTTGTGGTTGTGGTCGGTGCGATGAGACGTGTACGGAGAGATATAATATAGTACGGGTGGCAACACTAATATCTCTCGGCACAGTGGGATCACATTATTATAGCGCGGATATTGTAAGAGTCACATTCTACCTGTCTTACATGTAGCATGTTGTGTAACTAGGGGGTACTGACGACGTTATGATATTTGACTGTAGGAATGTTTAAAGAACGAAACTGACGTTCTTTAAACTTTGCTCAAAAAAGAGCCGTCAGTAAAAACTCCGTGATTTCGTTGGTCACTTTCTACTTATTTGTTTCGTGTCTGCACGTTTTATATATTCATATTTTTAAATAAAGTTTTAACTTTCTCTTGTAATTTTTAACATATAATGTGTGACGTGTATCTCGATTTTCGAAGCGTATTTTAAATAAAAAATAATTCGATAATCTTAAAAAAAAACAAAGAGAATCCAATAAAATTAGGAGCACAAATTGTTACAGTAATGACATAGGCACATGTTCTGTATGTCATTTAGAATTTAATTAGAAGTTAGAGCTAGAACTCAACGCAGCTTCACACTCGCACACATTCGCTCACAAACCTACGCTAAGTGTGATAAGTGTCCGGCTGTAAATAACCCTGTGCTGGCACTGAATGTGTCTGACACAGTAGTGAAGTCGTAAAGCGCAGATATTGTGACCATCGCGTACAGCTCGTCACATAATGTTATCCTTCCGGACCTAACGGTGCGTGGTACTGACCATGCTTAAGTCCCGTCTTACATTATGATACTTATAGACGACTCATATCCGACGCCAGTCGCAGAGACAAGCAGCTGAGGCGCAGTTCCTACTTCCTATACATTTGTATATTTGTGACTAGCTTTCCGCCCGCGTTTTCACCCGCGTGGATTACACGACGCTATCCCGCGGGAATGTGATATTTTTCCGGGATAAAAAGTAGCCTAATGTTCCTCACCAGACTACAAAGTATCTATTTCCCAAATTACAGCTAAATCGTTTTGGCCTGATTGAGTAACAAATATCTAAACATCCAAACATCCATCATGATCAGGATTGATGGGACATCCATTGTCCCATCGGAGCTGGTTGTGAGACGGGTCAATTTTTTCTAAATACTTACTTCATTTTCAATTTTTCAATAATAAAAATTGCATTGTGAATGCAATTTATTGCATAAAATTTTTACTTTTAAATTTAAATAACTAAGAAATATGCAGTTCTAGCGAGAGTTTGCAAGTTTTTTACAGGTTGTTTTTGGTGGGATTTGCGTTTTCCGTGTCTGCGAATGTTTTTCTTACCCTGAATACTATGTCTATGTTTTTGTCTATTTACTACGATAGTAATATATAAGTCGCAGTATGATAGATAATGTCGTAATATAGTTATATCCCTCGGGATATAATTATTTGCCGTAACGATCCGAAAGCGATTTATTACTACCTATCTTACTAGTAATATAATACACACATTTCAGCAAATGAACTTAAGTATTTTGAGATAGTGGCTATACGCGATTCTACCCGCGTGGTTCCCGTTCCCGTAAAAATAGCGGAATTAAATATAGCCTATGTTACTCAGGAATAATGTAGTTTTCAACTGGTGAAAGAACAGATACAAACAAACAAAAACCAAATTGGCGGTTATAAAAGCCAGATATAAAAGTCAGGAGATAATTTAACAAATCTTATCGAGAAACACTAACTATTAACAATTCATTAAAAATATTAAAATATATTAGTAGTAAATAACTCTTTTTCTGAAACCATTCAATGTTTTCATAGGTATATTGTTTTTAAAAAGGTACGCTACAAATTAAAAACTTTGTGTCGCTAAACTAAATACATTGCTAAATTTCCTTTCTCCAAAGGGAAAATCCAGTAAGGCCTTCTTAATTCCTTAACCTCGCCAAAATACTTAAATCATTTTTTTAAAGCCTATTGTTATCCACAAATGACTGCCTCAATTAGAAATTCCTTTCCTTCTACCATTTGCATTTTAAATACACGCTCGTGAAAGGGCAATACTCTGAGCTTTTTTGTTCGCGGCTAACCAATAAAGATACACACAATCTCGTAAGTTTTTAAACAAGAAATTCTTATTATTTTCTAGTCTACTGAGTTCAAAAAGACTGCTTTGATAAACTCGAAAATTATGGAAAGCGTCCTCCTAATTTTTTGTCTTTGTCACATTAGATTTTTAAGTATATCTGCACACAGATGACAGAATGATTTTTTAAGAGCTGGATCTTATGTGACAAGGTTCTATGGTGATAAAAATATCATTTGTTGTTCTTGATTAGACATCTGGACGATCAACCGGTTGCAGAATGTTGGTAAAAAACTTACAGCGTTTGCATTTTAATTACCTAGTGACGCTACACTATAGTAGATTGTACAACAAGTGCATACTATATAGTTATAGTTATACACTCTGCTTTTCACTTCGAGTGTGATGAAAATAAATACAAGTATTGCAAAAAAGAAAAAATAAAGACTTCGCCATATTGGCGGGAAGACTTTCTTTTTTTTTATACGCGGCAGTGGCAGCACAGTGACTTTAGCATAGATCGTAGTCCATAATGCTCTTGAAATACTTATTTCTTACAAAACTCATTAATTTTGCCAAGTTTTATTAATTTAGTAAGTCATTTAAAATGGATTGTGTACAAAATTAAAGAAACAGAATGAAATAACAAGTTTATTTAACGAAGTTTAATTGCGTGTGTGACTGTTTACCTGACGACCTTTGTCTTAGAGTCAGAGACTTAGACGAAGATTTAACTTTATGCACTAGAGCATAAAAAGCGATTTTATGCAGCCTTTACTCAACATAAACACGAACTTTACGAGCATGAGAAGTGAAAAAGATATAGGCGCATGCGCATGCTTATAGTAAAAAAATACTATCAATATTAATAAATCTTACTTAATAAGGCGACAGTATTAAAAAGCAAAATGCAGCCGCATACTATTTATTAAAATTAAAGTAACAATCCGTAAGTCCACTGGCACCCGACCAAGAGACTGTTCTCATCCATAATTCCACATCGTCACAGCTTAATGTTTGGCCGCGGCACGTCGCCGCGTGCTTGTGACGTCCAGTCGGTATTGCAAACGTCTGTGCTCGACTATGGAAGCCACTGGCTCTCAAACATTTTGTCATACATATTTGTCTACACCAACGACCAGCCTTCTACTATTAACACCATCTGCTACATATACACCGACGATCTGGCTCTGGCTTACCAGCCGTGTGTCGCTAAATGGATATAGTGGTGATGTAATATCAATTTTTGAGCATTCGCGAATGCAAATGCGGACGCGAATATTTGTCGCTGATATTCACGAATGCGAATACGAACGAGAATATTTTACACAAGTTTCAAAACGTGTTGAAAGAAGGGGTCGAAGCTCAAGAAATTGTTGCGGCTGCTCAAACAAAATGCAACACGATCGCAACACATTTATATCATTCGAATTCTACTCAAGACGAGAAGATTATATACCTACAAGCAAGAGTGCTCGTGACGTCCAGTCGTTATTGCGAACATCTGTGCTCGACTACGGAACCCAGTGGCTCCCAAACATTTTGTCATACATAGATGTAGATATTACATACATAGTAGGTAAATATTTGCATACCTACCAGTTGTGTGTCTGTGGAAGACAGCAGCTTCCAAACCTTTTGATATGCAAAAGATATTCTTTGATTTTTTTGTAGATTGTTACCTGTTTGTGTACTAAATAAAATAAATGAATAAAAAAATAAATAAACAGATGAATATTATTCTGATGTCAATACACTCGTCACAGCGTTCTTGTGACATCCAACCGTCTTGAATATGAAAAGCAATGGTTTCCAAATCTTTATATTTTTATTTCCATTATTACACAATCTGCTTTAAACAATTACAACATTTTCCACACTGGGCCAAGCCTGCCCTATGGAATTCTTTTCAATTTGAAAGTGTTTGCGTTAAAAACTAATGACAATTTAAATTTTCACATCCCAGCGACCAAGAGACTTAATGTAATATAATAATAATTAAAATGTCCTGATTCCACATAGTCTCGTCGCCGCATGCTTGTGACGTCTAGTCGTTATTGCTCCCGTCTGTTGTCGACAGTGAAATCCAGCGGTTCTTTAACTTTGTGGCAAGAAAATCTATACAATTATTTGCATTTAAGATCAAGATTGCACAAAAGGCAACTTTCTTAGAAATCCACTGCTTAGAGGCCAAAAGTCTGTTCTAAATGTTTTTTTTTAATTTATAATAGGGTTAGTACACAGCTCAAAATAATATGCAATTACATATTGAATAAAAGGTTCTGTAGGCCAATTACGACTATCCAACATATTACCTTTTTGTGTAAGAGAGCGAACAACCTCTCAACGACCAGGCGCGTGTATACACGCGCATGCAACTACCCCCAATTGTTTTTTTTTGTTAGTATGGCAATTTTTATGTTTTGTATGCGGTTTTCGATGTTCAAAAGTACGTCGTACTATGAAAATACACTATAATATGTGATCCAGAAGAAAAAACTTAATAAAAAACATTTAATTTCGATTTTTTTTTAAACCGGAAGTAATTAGTTTTTTGAAAATTTGAAAAAATAAAGTAATACTTTTTTTCCGTATATTATATTCTTATCGGATAGGTTTTTTCATGTAGATTCTAAATATATATACTTCTTATATGTTATTTTATCGATAACTATGTGAAAAAAAATTATATCGCATGGACCGCACTATTGTTCTTTGTCAAGGTCAAGGTCAAGTTCGAACGACCATTATAAAAACAAAAGATATCGTAAAACTGTCGAAAAAGTTTTATTTTAGCGCCTTGTTATTCAGCTTATCATAAATGTAACCAAAGACGGCCTAAGTATAACCAGATGTTCGGGATAGCGATAGCCGCGCACTCAAGTGCTTTGTTTAAATAAAAAATGGGCCATTCAAAAAAGACCCTGGAATCACAAAGGTTAAAAGTGTATCGAAAAGCAAACATAGTACTATCAATTCATGTAAAGAGAAAGAAAAAAATGGTAACTTATTAACTAATTATTACATATTTTAGAGAAATAGTGCCCAAGGGAAGGATTATGTCAATACTAGTTTTTTTTATATTATTACTTATTTATATATTACCCTATAAAAAGAAGTGGTATTGATAAAATAATAGTAAATATATAGGTAAATAAATACTTTAACTTATACCTCAATTATAATTGTCTAAATATATAAATACTAGCTTTCCGCCCGCGGCTTCGCCCGCGTGAACTACACGACGTTACCCCACGGGAATGTGACATTTTCCGGGATTAAAAGTAGCCTATGTTCCTCTCCAGGATTAAAAGTATCTGTATCCCAAATTTTAGCCAAATCCGTTCAGCCGTTTTGGCGTGATTGAGATTGCATCTAAACATTGACATTTATAATATTAAGTAGGATATAAATAATTCATTAAATTAATTTAGCATATACGTTGTTTACCGTGTTGTATCAGTTATCTATCACTGTCAGGGTCAAAAAAGTGTCATTCAATTCCACGTAATCAATACTTAATGTTTGCTTTGAAAATAAAATGGGTTCTTTATAAGAAGACCCATTTTATTTAATATTAATTAATATAGATAACTTAACAAAACAAATCGAACTTAAATCAGTTCCTCCTAAAACAGCCTAATGATTCTACATCAGACTATTTGGGAACCGCAGTCTATTCCACGACGACAGTTGCAGATTCATTACTGGAGAAACACAAGAGACAAACAGTAGGATCTGTGCTACCCAGATTAGATTTATATGTTATTAGCGTCCCGAAGCCAGGGATAAATCAAGTCAAATTGCCTGCAACAGTTTCACGAGCAATAGTTCACGTACGACACGATTTACGGCTAAAACATTGCCGGGCCTAGAAAAGTATTCAATGGAATTTTTAGTCACTCATACTGGCCTGTAATAAAGTAAATTTTTGGGGACGTAGAATGGGTTCTGCTTGCCAAATTTATTGCTTGGTTCTAAGCGATTAATTACGGGTTGCCAGAAAAATTAAATGGTAAAGGTATGGAAAATGCCTTTCCATAGCATAGTAGTTGACTTTTATTATAGACAAAGAAATTGAAAGAAAACTTTATTCAGAATAACGGATTTTAGCTTTAATAAATAAATAAATAAATAACTTTTTACATTCACACCAATTATCTAAGCCCATTTTAATTTCATTACGAAACTGTATCATGGAAAATTTGATAACGGATAAATATATACTTAAATACTTTTTGTTTGTAAATACATACTTACTTAATATACATAGTAAACACCCAGACCAAGACAAATAGACATGTTCATACACACAAATATTTGTCTTGTTCGGGAATCGAACCCGAGACCACTGGCGCAGAAGGTGGGTAGCCTACCCCTGCGCCAAATCGGTCGTCAAAATCAGTCGTCAGCTATGGAATTTAAAATCATAATAATTTAATGTTATGCGGTCAGTGGGTTAATAGCAAATTGTGTTCTTTTGTTTGTGTTCTTGTTCGACTTTCACGGCAAAACTGAGAAACGGATTGACTTAAATTTTCTGTATGGGGATAGTTTGGGAGCTAGAGAGTGACATAGATTACTTTTGATCCCGAAAAGTATCATATTCCCGCGGAATATCGTCACATAGTCCACGCGGGCGATGCCGCGGACGGAAGGCTCATTTCTAATAAATAAGAATGGATACTGCGAATTATTCATTTATAAGTAGAGTCAAAGAAATAGTAGTAGTGGTTTCAGAGTTAATGTTAAATTCGAAATACCGCACAGCAACAAGGCATGTCTTCTCATAACCTAAAACCATTAATTGTTGCGATCTAACTCTCAACAAACATCTTTAAACCAAACCAAATTTGATAATCCCTCCGAGAGTTCTGAGGTCAGACGATTCTAATCCCAGCTGAGGAGGGGTCAGTTCGCCAAAAACTTCGTCATAATGTCTTATCTAATTCACTTAACAAAAGGATTAATTAAATTTAAAACTTCGTTAATTAAGTAAGTGCGGTGCTAAATAATCGAGAAGAAGACTCCTTCGGAATAATAAAGAACATTTTATTGAATCCAAATTAATTGTGTTAAGTTGGAATGTTTCAAAATTTACCCAAGCTTAGTTTTTATATTCTAAAATAATAAAAAATTACCGCCTCTATGGTCTAGACACACACACTACCGATGTTGGACCCGGAGGTCCCGGGTTCGATTCCCAGTACCCTACTGGGACATATTGTATCCAGTTTGGTTGTTAGTTAGGACTTGTTCTCTGTCCGCATGGCTAGCTACCACCATATAATCTAAGTCTGACGCCTAGCAATTTTATTGTCTTTTCACCATTTTTTGTGTTCCGGCCGCGGCAGCAGGATTACGAGGGTAGTACGCTTCCACCTTCAGCTTTATCTCTACACACACTGCACCGCACGCCGCTCCGGTTTGTGGTAGTGCGCTTCTTAACTATCGCTGTAGAGTCTTGATGTCCATACAAAACCCGCAGTGTATGACAAATCACGCCGCATCTCCGTCCGGTAATGCGGAAACCGCAGTGTGATGGAAGCCTAAGTGCTACCCTGATAAGGATAAAAATGACCTTGTTGCAAATCTATACTAATATTATAAAGCTGAAGAGTTTGTGTGATTGGTCGAATACGCTAATCTCAGAAACTACTGGACCGATTTAGAAAATTTTAACCTTTAGAAAGCTACATTCTTCCCGAGTGACATAGGCTATCCCGGGGTAAAACCGCGAGGATCCGCTAGTAAAATAAATAGGTAATAGAATTGAACAGTATTTTGACACCGATTCGTAAGGAATTTAGAAAATGAAACTAACAGTTTAATTTCATGGACCCGATTTTAAAAATATTTTAGGTATTTATTTATTATTATTTTTTGCGAAAAGGTTTCTGTGCTAGCACTTTGAAAATTAACTGCTTAATACCCACCTTTATTTTAATAACTTGAGTGATTTCCTGCTCCTCTTTTATCCGCTATAACAATTTATCAATTACACGACTAATTGATTTAAGAAACGTCAAATGGAACTTGCTTAATCTGTCCAAGAATATTATAAAACTCGGTCTGAAGTTTGATCGGAAACTGCCCATTTAATTAGAATCCGATGGAGTTTCAATATTGACTTTGAGTTTTGGAGCAGGTCACTAAAACTTCTGTTTGACTTCGCCAATGTTGGTAATTTCAATTCCGTCAGCATTGGCTGTGCGATTATTACTTAATCTGTGATTTATATTAACAACGCGCGTCGTATTTCGTTTTTTCGGTAATTTCCTTCTACTTCCCGCTTTCCCTAGTTTGATCACGTGGGGTGAGGACGATATTCACCCATTTCAGTGTGGCTTGCGCTTCAAGCGCAGGCCCCTCTCTCTCTCACAGTATGAAAAAATCGGCCAATCGGCCGACTTATTCCTTCTGAATAAAAGTGACAGGATCAGTTTTTAACTAGGTGTAACTTTGCTCCACGCTTAGGTTACATACAGGTATACACCTCTATTCGCCGCGGAATGAATTCGCAATGCAGACTGTGACGGAAATTGCTGCTGCGACGCGATTTCATACGGCCACTGGTGTATCTATGCCATTTTGCACTTTTTAAATAGTACCTACCTACCTGCCTAGGTAACATGTTTAACCCTTTTAAGGCATTTACAACTCAGGCTAGTAGAAGGTAAGCTATAGTTATAATTTAAAAATAATTTCAATCATTTAAAATCGAATATTATAGGAAATATACCATACAGACCCATAGTAGATTTTTGAACGGTATTCGAACCCGCACCCCTGGGATTCTCTACTATTGCTCTACTAATACCAAGCTACCAAAAGAATCTCGGTAACTTAATGGGTTAGAGTTTTTTTCTCCCTTTCATGTCAATGAACGCCATTTGGTTCGAAAACCCTACGACGGGAGACCTTGTGAAGAGAGAACTGGCAAGAAACTCGCCAAAGGCTGTATTTTATCCCTACAGTGTCGTCAAATAGGTCAATATATACTTACTACTCAATGAATAAGATCTCGCAAGAAGCTATCGCGCCCCTGACAGGAATGAGCTCACTTATAGGTATATAGATCATTTTATATAGAACAGAAAACAATCGATCGATTGATGATGATGATGATTATTATGTACTTACAGCTTGACGTTTTAGCTGTGTTGCTACAGCCGTGGTCACAAACAGACACTGCCTCTGTCTGTTTGTTACCACGCAAACAAAATATAAAAAATGTATGAAATAATTTAGGACGCACAATGACGCCAGTGTCAATAGATCTGGCAAGAAGCTATCGCTTATCTGACAGGGTAATGAGTTCTTGCTAGTTTATGCTATGCCTTGTGTCAATTCTAAACACCAAAAATACAATTTCCTGTACTCAAAATAAAATAACAATTATATGGTTGTGTATGAAACAATAAGGACGTATAACGACGCCTTTGTCAAGTTCTAGCAAGAAGCTGTCGCTCATTTGTCAGGCTACTGAGTTCATGCCATGTGGTGTGTCGTTTCTAAGACAAAAAAAAACTGTACACATTCAAAATAACAACATCACAATATAGTTGTGTATAAAACGCACAACATTGTAAATGTCAAAAGATCTTGCAATTGCAATCTCTCTCTCATTCTTGCTACGCCTTGTGACGATTCTAAATCCAAAACAAAAAATTTTTTGTACTAAAACAAAATAACAATGTTATGGTTGTGTATGAAACAATTTGGACGCACAAAGACGCCTGTGTCAAGAAATCTGGCAAGCAGCTATCGCTTATCTGACAGGATACTGAGTTCATGCCATGTGTTATGTCGATCCTAAACATAAAAAAAAAATCATTTTTTGTATGCAAACAAAATAACGATGATAGGGTTCGTGTTTGAAATATTTAGGACGCACAACGACGCATGTGTCAAGACATCTGGCAAGAGGCTATCGCTCATCAGACAGGGTAATTTGTTCTTGCTGGTACTTGATATGTCTTGTGTCGATTCTAAACATCAAAAAAATAATTTTCTGTACTCAAACACAATAACAATGTTATGGTTGTGTATGAAACAATTTGGACGCACAAAGACGCCAGTGTCAAGAGATCTGGCAAGAAGCTATCGCCCCCCTGACAGGGTAATGAGCTCACGTGACCCGTCAGCAACAGTCGACGAACCAACAATTTCCGGAGTCTGACGAACGCGTTTCCAATTTCAAACCTCGCTAAGCACTTTCCGTCTCGTATTTTTAATGTTCTGTTCATACGAAACACTAGAGGTGCAATGTTGCATACCGTACTTATGAATGATGAATCAATTCAAAATGCAAATAGGTGTTACAATAAGGGGATATAAAGCATAATTACAATGCAATTATGTACGTAGGTATAGAAAAAAAAAATAGAAAAAAAGTGTAAGCCAATCCGACCCTATTACGGTCCGAAAATCTACTACAGCTGGTGGTTGCTGGTATTTTTTCTACTGCAATTTTTCCTATAAAAAGCGAGATGTTTCTTGATACACAACAATATTTTGTTAAACAGAAAAAGTACCTATTATCAGATGCTTTTCGGCGAGTGTACAACGGTGTCAAACCATAAATTAGCGAAACGGCATTTTAAAACATAGTCAATACCATCAATACTATGCACCACTCGAGGCTCGCGAATTTCTTCTTCTGTAGGCATGCATTAATGTATCCTAATTTAATGTATGATTTAAAGAATGATAGGAAGTTACTGTGCCTTTAATGACTTATAAGTACCAATAAAATTAACTCTTGAACCGCGTGGAAGGTCTCCCTTTCATAGCGCTGAGTGTTAGTTAGTAAATTCGCACACTATTGCATTTATGAGAAAAAGACATTTCTTTACAATAAAGTACAATCTATGTCTAGCCCCCTGATTCATGATCATGAACCGTCGGAAACGCTCCCGACAGCGGAATGTTCGTCGTTGCGCGTACTGAAGTCGCTATGTGTCTTTTACATACTTTACAGGAGACACAAAAAACAGAATTTCCCGAAAAATAATCAGAGTATCTAAATAATTTATGTTTACTTTAATACACATATCAAATTTACGTAGTTTCAGATTACTTTTGAATATATAACATTATTAATAATACCTTAATTAAACATAATAGGCAAATTTGACACATAGAGCTATTTATTTAAGAGTTTCGCGATCCAGTGAGTCTGAACTTGACCAAAAAACTCGCTTTGTGCAGTTGGCGCAATTTTCGCAAGCTATGTACACTTAGCGAGTTAAAATGGAACTTTCGATGTATGAATCTCACTTAGCTACTTTCTCTCTACTCTACTACCTCTTTAAATATTGCATTTATCACATAGCTGTTTTTGCAGAATGTGTGTATTGAAATAATTGAAATTAAAACTGCATAAAAACCCGAAAATTACTAAATGACACAAAGCGACTTTTGCACGCGCAACGCGGGATGCACTATCTCTGTCACTCACTATAGAATAGACAAAATACAGAATTCGAATCAGAGCGTATCCGACGGTTTGTGAATCAGGAACAAGATCTAGAATAGAATTCATGAAGCAAACACGATAGCACAGATTACTAAATAGTTACTACGTGTGTACGATAGTAACGTTTGCACATTGACAAACTTACACTCGGGGTACAGGGTGCATACCATCAACTCTAAGACAGCGATTCATAAATAGCGCGATGCAGAATAGGTTCCTAAAATGAATTGCTTTCTTTCGTACTATGACCTTCTAAAAACTGGATCGCAAATGAATTGCTAAATGTGAATGACCGAAGGATTTGTCTCCTTATTTCTTCTACCCGTCTCTTTCAATCGATTCTGTCATGCCCGGAGAGTGAGAGGGACGGGTATAACCTGCAGGTGTCATGTTAGCTTGGCCGAGTTATAAGTCAAATAAGAGTATGTGACAGCTTAGCGGCTGTGAAATGTCATTGAATGCTCACTGAATCGCTGTCATTGATATTAAGCTGTCGTGGTACGAATAAGCGAAGCAGTTCAGTTTAGGTCCTAAACAAAACCGCAATAAGAGTTGATGGTAGGCACCCAGGGGGGCAATTGCGTAAGGTAATCGTATTAATTTGACAGTTCATATCGTATTCAATCGGCTGCAATTTGTTGACATTTATTATGATACAATATGAACTGTCAAATGAATACGATTGACTTTGCGCAATTCCATAGCTGATTCCCATACGAACTTCAAGGCTTACTTCATGGACTACTATAACATCGTCTATAAGTATATTTAACTCAATGCTGTACTTTAACATAGCTTTATATTCTGTGCTACGGTTGTAGCCAAGCCACAGATTACCAAATTGACTAGGCTAACTTGATGGGGTGAGCCCATTCTGCAATCTATTGAAATGAATGAAAGTTTTTTTTATCGGTCCATACCACAACAATAGGCTAGGTACTTGACTCATACATAATTTCATACATCGAATGAATATTTCCTTTAGTTTTTGGCTTAGGAAAACGTAATAAAGCGATATTATCATAAAATAAAGTACATGTAAATAGGTAAACTTAATTTGAAAAATATATACTTACTTATTCTTATTTTTAATTTGAACTAATGAAAAACTATCGACCATGATGTAACGTCATAGGATTTGTATACAAATAAACGTCAATGTACTCGCCACATAACTTGGTACGTGTCAAGATCTGGAACTAAAATTATGACATTGTAATAAGGCTCATTTTTCCCACCGACCACTACGATCGGCGCCCTCTGACAAATGCCAAGTTATGTGGCGCGGACTCTACTGACATAGTTCTCATCCATCATTAAATTACAAATTTTGTAAGTACAGATCGACAATCTTTTCTGTTCCGGTGACAGCGGCGCTATGGTTGGACAGCAGCTGGATAGCAAAATGACATTAAAAACAAAACACGTTAGTTCGAGTTTTGGCCACCGGAACAGAAAATGTTGTCGAGTAACTGTCAAGTGTTTGTGTACATTAGTATGACGTCAGAGCACCGATGATCTATCGACCAACATGGATGGTGGACAGCGTATTTGCCGGTTTATCAAAAGCGAATTTTTAAAATAAAGTTTTGTAGGTTTTTATATTTTAAAATAATATTGTATTTTTTTGGTGTAAGAGAACAATTTATTAATAGTTTAGGACATTAGACCTTTATAAAAAGGATCAAGTAGCCTATTTGAACAATAAAAATTAAAGAGGTACAGAAAATAAAAATAAAACTTATTTAAATATTTACAAAGTCTGTGGCGATAATGAGCCAATCAAGACCCTCCCCAGGTAATGCCGTTACAGTGTGAACATTGCTCACACTGGGTATGCTGGAGGGTTGATATTCTATTATTAATTAATGTATAAATTTATGTAATTAATTAATATTATTTAATGTATAAATAACTCGAAAAAAAGGTAACATCAAGACAGATAATCTTTTGCATATTAATAAGTATATAAAAGTTATTAAGCAGTCATATCTTACATAAAATTGTGACTTTCCATCATTTTCAGTATTAAAACATCGCTCCACATTGCAAAAAGACGAAATAAGCAGCGGAGCCAAAATAAACAATTTAAGATCAGTATAAAATTTTCATCATGAGCCTGTTATGCCCCCAGAGCGGCTTTAATGAATATTTATAGCTCCCCATATGAATATACACTCGAGAAATGATTTAAATGATCCACAACCTTCTGAGGCGTGTCTCATGTTGCCTTGTTTCACCCCTAATCCCTTTGCACCGTAAAGCAAAATGTGCCAGTATTTCATTTGGAAAATATTTCACTTTTCGGCTAATTTAGAACGAGTCAATTTCGTTTGGATCGTTTGAGATAACGTTTTCATAAGACAAAAAGGTTGTTGCTAAAATATATGACAGATTTCATCGGTACATCTACACTGAGGTTTGGATTTTCATTTGTTTGAGTTGGTTTATTAAGGGTAGTAATTAAACCGCCTTCTTTTTAATAGCATTATGCGCTTTAAAAAATATGCATTGCATTCTAAATTACTAACACCCAATTGCAGGAAGCTCTATTAAAGTTAAAGCTTCATTAAATCTATTGCTGTCACTTTTTATTTCTTGACAATGAAAAGTGACAGCAATAGACTTAATGAAGCATTAACTTTAATGGAGCTTCCTGCAAGTGGGTGTAAGTCAGCCGCTATTAATGGGCGTCTGAATAATACTGTCTTGACCACTAGTTATCTTCTATGTGAGCCACTATAAATCTAACTCATCATGGTGGTTATTATTCAGCATCTAAATTTGTAACACACATTCAAGTAGTAAACTTCTAAAATATTAATTATATGGCGCTAAAATAATAACTCTATTAGCTTCTAATTTTATAACTCAGTGCGTTTAAAATATAACTCGTCATACATTAATTAAACGTCAAATTGGTAAAAATCTTAAAATAAGTCGTTTTGCTAGGATTTTTTTAGGAGGTGAGAGGGGGAGGGGAGGGTCAAGGGACCCCCCTCTTCAAGTTCCACCTGCCCGAGATGCGTAGTTTTCGAGATATGAGCGAATTAGTATGAAAATCGTTACAATTCGCCTCAATAGGGGATTTTTGGAAGGGAGGAGGAGGGGGAAGGGGAGGTGACCCTACTCTTCTAACCCCACCTACCAGAGTTGCGTAGTTTTAGAGTTATGAGCGATAGAAGTTTAGTAAGAAAATCGCTCCCGCTTATTAGTTTCCGAGATAATCGACTTTCCGCTCGAGAGTCCGCATAAAGTCGTTTCAGGCGCTTCGCCGTCCGCTACCGCGGCACGCTCGCTTCGCTCGCTCGGCTCGCGCGCTGGATTCATGTCAACCTAACACGCTCGTCGCTACGCTCCTCGCACCCATCACGTTACCTACGGTCTACGGTTTCTAAGTCCCAGCCCCATAGTGCCCCCTTCGGTGCAGAATGAAAATTACCACGTAAAAATAAATGTCTCTACACACGTTCCGATCCGACAGCCGATTTGGTCTGCTCCCAACGCAAAAAATCGCAAAGATCTGCTATTGCGGAATACCTCTGGTAGTACTAGGTCTTATGATATACATTTCTTCATATACGATTTCACCCGCAGCAGCGAAAGTTTCATCCCTTAGGAACAGGTAGGTCCCTTATAGGTCTCGTGGTTTTTTACTATCACATTTTTCCTATAAGTACATACAAAATTGCATTGTGAATGCATAAAAATAATTTAAAGTCTCAATTACCTTTATCATTGAGGAGATACTTCAAAATTGCATTTTGCACTAATTATTAAGATTTTGTTTTTTTTTTCAGTTCAAACAGTACCATCGTCGGTTTTAAGGAAGATTATGATTAAATAAAATTATTTTGTTATGTATTTTACTTGCATTAGGTATTTCTAAAGTAAAACTTCTGTAATTTTTTTAAACCTCACAAAAATAAACATTCACATACTTTTTAAAATATATTTTTAAATGCATATAAGGAATATGCAATATGCATAAAGACAAAAAAAAGTAGTTTCATACATAGATCATTGTAATCGGTGCGCCTGAGAAATTACTGCCCTCATTAGTAATCTTATATCTCCATAATTATTAAAGATATCGACAAGCAGTTTTTCTTATCAAATACTCTATTAAATTGTTAACAATATTAGTGGATAAAAAGATACCCCACGGAACAATTATTTTTTTAACTTAAGTAAAATCCGACAAATTTCTCAATATTTTTCCAAGCAAAGCATTGGGCATGGGCATTTTAAAATGTATTATTTTACAAATCAAAATCGGTGCGGTGGTTTGGCTTGTAGAATTTTTTAATTATTTTTTTAAAGAAGTGGCGCCATCTCTGTTCCTAAGGGATGAAACTTTCGCTGCTGCGGGTGAAATCGATTATTTTGGTTCCTAGTATCACGGCGCAAAGCGGCTTTCCTTTATCACAAAGTGCAGCTTTCCGACGAAATATCGCCATAAGACCTAGTACTAGGGGCCAAATCACTGGATTGAGTTTTAGCTGAGCTAGTCAGGTTGGTAACTCGTCGGTTCATGAACCGAATGACGATCTCTGATTGGTGCAAATGGCCCGTAAAAAATAAAAAATGAAAAAATATTAAGGGGGCTTTCCATACATGGAACTGAAACTGTTTTTTTTTATCAAACATATTTGTGTATATCTATAGATATCTATAGATAGGTCTTTAAAAATGATTTTAGGTTTCTCAAACAATTTTTTCTCAAAGTCAATCTTTTGATAGATTAACACCCACTTGCAGGAAGCTCCATTAAAGTTAATGCTTCATTAAGTCTATTGCTGTCACTTTTCGTTGTCAAGAAATAAAAAGTGACAGCAATAGATTTAATGAAGCATTAACTTTATGGAGCTTCCTGCAACTGGGTGTAAGACTTCCAAAATGGCAAAATTATAGGTCTCCCCCTCCCTTAACTTTTGAAATAAAAAATCTAGAAAAAATACATGCTGTAGATCCTAATTAAAACTTTCAACAACTTAACTAACTAACTTTGTCATTCATACGAACACTATGAAAAACAAAATTATACTTTGCCGACGAAAAATGATAGTGGAATTTTGGTTAGGTATAGGCAATTGATACGATAAGTGCCTCCCTTCTAATTTTGCTGTGCCCGACAGGGTCCATGATGTCCATCATTTGTTATTTTTAAGACCTAACAACCATTGTGGAATAGCAATAAAGAATTGAGAATTGAGAATTAAGTGGGTACGGAACCCTTCATGGGAGAGTCCAACTCGCACTTGGGCGATTTTTTTTTACTATGGGGCCAGCCACGAAATCGCGAATAAAGTTCCATAGAAAAGTACAACAAAGTTAGTAATTTCGCCAATTGGTCATTTAGAGAATTTTACATTACGAGAATCGGTCAATTGTCGACTATGTAGTCATTTTGCGAATTGGCCATTAATCGGCTAAACCATTGACTCGATTAAAATTTATGGAACAGCATATTTTTATTCGCTATTATTCGGGTGGCCTATAGTAAAAAATCCTACCTGTCCTACCTGTTATGACATACGGAGCCGAAACGTGGACACTCACGGCAGGGCTGGTTCTCAAATTCAAGGTCGCTCAGCGAGCTATGGAAAGGGCTATGCTCGGAGTTTCTCTGAAGGATCGAATCCGGAACGTGGTAATCCGACAGAGAACCAAAGTAATCGACATAGCCCACCGGATTTGCAAACTGAAGTGGCAGTGGGCCGGCCATATAAGCCGCAGAACCGATATCCGCTGGGGTAAACGAGTTCTAGAGTGGAGACCGCGTATCGGCAAACGTAGTGTAGGATGCCCTCAGACTAGGTGGTGCGACGATCTTTGCAGGGTGGCTGGCAAGAGCTGGATGAGAGCAGCCACTGATCGTGCTCGATGGCGTACTCTTGGAGAGGCCTATGTCCAGCAGTGGACGTTAATAGGCTGATGATGATGATGATAGTAAAAAATATTTCGTTCTTAGTGATGGACACTTTCATACCCGAAAATGTGTACTAATTAAAATTTAGTGGTGTACCAATATCATCTTCATCTTCTATATGTTATATTATTATGTCTGCGTAGTATTTTTTATTATAATAATATGTAGTTGGAGCAACAAAAGAAATCTGATGGTACCTAAAAATATTAAGTAATTATCACTTTTTTTTGTTGGACCTTGTTCCTTTAGATTTAGAGCCAACTCTGCGTTACGCGGACTCCAGCGCGGTTCCATACAAAAGTGCTACATTGCGTGCGACCGCAGGCAGTGTGGTTTTAATATAGTGGCGTTATTTCTTTTATTATAATAATATGAAACGTCTTTAAGGCGCTACTCGGAAAAAGTATGGACTCTTTGATATAAAACTATAGGACGGTTAGAGTTGTTATAAATCTGGTAATAAGATATATATTTCTTCATATCTTTATCTAGAATCGTATAGTTTCAGAAACACGATTTTATGATTTTGGCTCGACACTTTTTACTTCCGAAAATACCTCTAAAAAATAAGAAATATCAAGATTATTCTTAAATGGGGATTAATATACTATTGAAAATTAGTTTAATTAGAGGACACCAATAATATTTAGGATCGTATGGAAGCATTTTTTAAAAATCGCTATAGTTTTTGAATACGAAGTGATTTTGTGTTTTTTTTTGCGTAATCGGCAAAATCTGTCTCGCTCCCGCGCGCGTCGTTTTCTCATTGCTATCTCGCTTTAGCATAATTTTTCCGAGTCTCGCCTTAAATCAAATGTTCATTATACGGTTTAAAATTATATATTTTGAATTTATATCATTCGTTAGTTATTACGAAGTGAACCTTCGAGCGATGTCGGTTGTTTTAGTTCTCCTGCATGCGGATCTCATCATTTCTGATTCGATCGAGCAGGGAAATACCAAGCATCGCTCTCTCCATTGCTCGTTGGGTGACTTTGAGACTTCTTATGAGACCCAATAATTCATTCCCGAATGACTACAACCCTATAATTTTTAAAGCTAGAGTGAATAGGCTGCTTCTGGGTAAGAACGCTACATCTTAGATATCTGTATATTGAGCTGCCGATAACGATGGGCATCCGCTGCTGAAGCTTCATTCCGTGTCTCTGATCCATGAGGATGAGAGTCTGACTGGAGGGTTTCTTCAATTTGGAACGGCGGGTTTTATAGTACTTAGACCCTACCGTACGGACAGTATTCACCACCATGTTGTATAGATCGTCCACGTCTATGCTGTTCTTAACGGCTTCGAAGCGGTTTTGGAGCTCGAGCTGAAAGCAAGTGTCTATAATAATTGTTTATTTTTAATAAAATTTGGATTTTTGCATTGTCACCAGAAATTAACTCGATTCTTATTTTATGCTGAGAAATCTCGAAGTCCCGGGAATTCCCGGGACTTTGATCGTGGGCTGTCTCGTGTCCCGGGACTTTGAAATTGTCTAGACTTCCCACGGTTTTTTTCGTCTACCACAAAGCCATCTCATTATCATCCCCTTAACCGTATGCAAGCAAGGTTATATTCAATAAGCATTTACATAATTGTTTCCCCCATTAAACTGGTGAAATTTCAAGTTCTAAGTGTATTATCTCCTTAATTGCCCCAGTGTCGTCATCCATCTGGTCCGGTTGAGTAAACTTGCAAACTTTGACCGTACCGCAAATATACATCGTTCTAATCTTGATAACTGTGGTATACAAGTGGTGAGGTGATCAGTCGTATAATTTCAGGATACGGAGGAACTATCTTTGTATTTACCTCAGGGTTATGATTTAAGTTTGATGTTGTTCGGGCAAATAGCTACAATAACAAGGCGAGTTTATCGCCCACGTGTGGCTTGAATTGATAACTGTAATAGTCTCAATTCACTGTATTTATCAAACATATTATGTAATTGTGTTGAAACTGCTGATTTTAAAAGAGAATGGGCATTTTGTTTTATAAATAATGAAAAAAAAAGTAAGCGGCACCTTCAAGTAACCATAAAATATCAAAGTTAGACTCATAATAAGAAACTTTTTACATGGCAGCCAACTCGAGTCATCGTTAGAAATATAAATAAAGCGTTCACAAGTGTGAACCAAATTATTTTTATAGTTATATGCTAAATGTATGAATTTATTATTTCAAAATAGGCGAATGAACAACATGTTTATCATTTCAACTAATACTGTTGTTATTCACAATCAACATCATTAGTTTGTGTAATACAAGTGCATTTTAAAAGTCATTAAGTAAAAAATAAAATATTCTATATGTCCTAAACTAACCGGTGTGTATCCACACAATTTTATTGTTTTTTTTTTTTACTAGTGCGTTTCTAGCAATGATTAGTCCTCAGACTGCCGCTTGATGCGTAAATCATAGACCAAGCTCCATACATTTTTACCCATTCACCTTTACTACTTAAAAAGCTTGTTATTGTTGATCGAAGATTTAAAGACTATGCGAAATAATACGCGGATCGAAAAATGACTGAGGCGATGAATCGCCCGCAATATTGTTTCGCCCGCGGTCGAGTTGTCGCCTTCTTTAAGGCCCGTGGTATCGCCAACGACCTTGGGCATAGAAGCGTGGCCTAATTTTCCCGCCCCGCTACCCGTACCAAAACAGCTTAAACACACGTTTCGTCAAAACTATGTATTATTTTAACACGAAAAATGGTCAGTTTTAAGTTAAACTAGTTAGCAATCTTTTCCTGAAAGAAACGTGAAAATATCACTTGTAGTTTAGAAGCACAGTTTTGACAAGTAGCTATCTTGTCCGATAACGTAGCCAGTTCCTGACGAATGATGGGCTCTACAATTTAAGGTTGCGATTCCCCAAAATAGGGTATTTTAAGTTATGGATTACTCGCAAATCATTACTTAAAATTTGGAAAATATGTACTTATGTTATTTTACAGTTATTTATCTAGTGCTTCCGGCCGTTTTTTTCGATTGGTGATATTTTACTGTGTCAAATAAAATCCCAAACATCCGTCTAATTGTAATCCAAATATCGTATATCTTGCAGTATACTTGGTTTTAGTTAATGAAAAATATACGAAAATAATTGTTATTGAATAGCCGAGGTAAGAATTTATTTAATTCGTGTAGTTTCAATGTTTCAAACCCTAAACTACACGAAATAAATAAATTCTACTTTTATAAATAATTAATTATTAAAATACAAGCATCCGTTTTATTCCGGATCGGTAAAATTCAGTGTAGTGCACAAACGCCCTTAGGGCGTTAATCATTTATAATAGTAATAATTTATTTATTTCGTGTAGTTTAGGATTTGAAACATTGAAACTACACGAAATAAATAAATTCTTAGTATTATAAATGATTAATTATTAAAATACAAGCATCCGTTTTTTTCCGGATCGGTAGAATTCAGTGTGGTGCACAAAGGCCCTTAGCGTGCCTATTTCGGTCGGGAATCATCGCCATAAGGCGTATGGAGTCGTCGTGAGACGAACATTTTTGAAGCCCTAATTGAAGACTCATAAATTAGCCTATTGATGAATCCAGAATGAATATACAGGGCGTTCCAAAACTATATCACATGGAGGGAAAGTACCTTAAATACTGAAGATATCAAATTCTTCTACTGAAAGGAGGCTTCATTTTTATTTTAAAAAGAAAACGAACTGCATTCAAACAATTTTGAATAATCGCCTATCAAAACTGGGAATCGAACACGCTGAATGGAAAAAAAAAATTCTTTAATTTTATTGTACCAATCGAAAGTTTAAGTACTTGTGATTCAAACTTTAAGTACATGTGATTAGCGAGTAATCCATAATTTAAAATACCCAGGCTTAAACAGACCGCCCCGTACCGAAAGATTGCCAGAAAATATACCGTTTTATTCAAAATTTACTTTAGTCCAACGAAAAAACTAAACGTCAAATCGGAATTCTTGAGTAGCCTTATTATACTTATTACCTTCTTACCTTTTTGGGGTAAATCCAATATTGACTTAAATTTTAGTACAAGGTAAAATATTCGTACACAAAGTCGTGCCTACAAACGCATACTATTCTACAAATACCTAAAACTCAAACAACTTTCGTCAAATTTACGTCATGGGATTTTCTCCTCATCGCGTAGGCAGCGAATTAATCATTCCAACTAATCATTAAAATGAATCAAATTGACTTTAAATAAACACGCTTATCATTTTTAGTTGTGATTTAATTACTCGTAGTAACAACACTACTATACTACAATGACACTACTATTTATTACCACAGTCTAAAATGTAATCATAATATTAGGTACTTACATAAAACAACAAAACTACATAATGGAAAAAAACCGATGCAAGTGAAAAAGAGCTATAGTTTTTACCGAATTCAAAATAAGGAGGTTATCAGTTTAACCTGTATGCATGTGTGTGATACTATTGGAATTGGATTATATTGGAGTAAAGCGTTCTATTTAAATGTTTCCAAGCATGTTTGCTAAATTTCGTATGTTTGACCACGAATTTCTCAAAAACTATAATTCATGATGATTCTTTTTGACTTCAATCAAGTGTATTCAACTTAGGGAGCAGTCCAAGTTTCAGTAAAATCACTTCAGTAGTTTTTGAAATATGAGTTGGTATTATTAGGTACAATCGACACAAAAAAGTAATTAAAAATTAAACCGACTTCAAAAAGCGCCTTTGAACTGAAAAGGAAAAAATAATAGCTTTAAAGTACCTACCTTTTTGAGGGTGGTCCCAGACTGGAGCTTGCATGATGATTTTATATGATTACTTACGTTTTGAAGTCGGTTTCATTTTTGAAATTTCTTTTTATTAACTGTGGCTTACTATGCCTACTATGTGCATTTATTGCTGATTTGTTTCAAGCAATTTCCTCTTTTATATTATTTATTTACGAAGTAAGTATTTTATTACGCGTTTGGGATTTTTTCGGAAAAATGCTGGTATTAATAGTACATTACAGCCGAGGACAGGTAAGTAAGAAATTACATTGTCGAGGATGGTTTGAAGCACGAGCCGCAGGCGAGGGCTTTAATCATTCGAGGCAAGGTAATTTGCTTACCGTACAAGGCTTGTATAGTGCTTTTCTCAAGAAATGCGAGGAAATATAAAAAAAAACTGTTTTCTAAATAATATTTATTAAAATTTATATCACACATGTTCGGGTAATTATTAAATGTAAATGTTATTGTTTTCCCGGGCACACTTATGTATAAATCGCCCATAATAATATTATTTTAATGATGTATCATTAAAATACGCCAACAACACAGATTCCGAAAACGTATGCGCCTTTTTTTCACTTTTCCAAATCAGATCGTAGGTTTTCATATATCTTTCTTGTGATTTTGCTGGCAGTACCTAAGTTTTCTGTAATTAATTTTGCTTCTGCTCTCATATTTGGTGGAGTAGGTACATACGATGTCTGTATATGTTTCATTGGCAGAACTCATTTTGATAATTTATTACACAATATAAACTGTATTGATATCAAATCAACCGCTGAAAATCATTCCCGCCTTTTTTTTAATATTGGTTTGTGAGGCCATGTGGAACGGTCATACAGCCTATTGATACTTACTACTTGCTACTAAAATGCGCAACTTCAATACCCGCTTCTGGGCGGTAGATGGCGCTGTACATATTTCCCATACAAAATTACTCGTAAACATGGAAGTATTATTTATGCTCGTAAAGGATATTTTGTCTATGATAAATCTCATTTTGTTTTTTCGATTGATGTTCGTGCTAAGGGTACATAGCGCTTGTGGTACAATACGAAGTAATATACTCTGTGCGCACCGTATTTAAAAAAAAGTTAACCTAATTTTTATATAATAATTACCTATATAATAATAATAATAATGTGGCTGTATGGTGCAAATGTCCCTTTGCTTTTTCTGTTTTATACACAGGAATAACGAAAGAAAAAATAAAGAAAAAACGTTGGTTATAATATCTTTGGGTAGTACCTTTTCCGAGGTAAACATTCTAAATTTGAAAATCACTGCAGTAATGAATTTCAGTACTTACTTACTGCACTAAAATCAGTGCAGTAAGTAAGTACTGAAATTCATTACTGCAGTGATTTTCAAATTTAGAATGTTTACCTCGGAAAAGTGCCACGTACTGCATTCTTTTCTCAAATATAATATTAACATTTCAGAGCATAAGTGTGAAAAGGTACTTTACCGTAGTTCGAGGCTTTTAATTAAGATGTGTTCGTTTGTTATCACCTGGGCAAGAATTAACATCATTGGGGTTGTACATCATTAAGAGGATAACGCTAATGAGTTTAATAAGTAATTTTATCAACCAACTTATAAGTTTAAATTGTTATAATTTATCTATTATAAAAAAATAAATAACTTCTTACATTCACACCAATTATCTAAGCCCATTTTAATTTCATTAAGAAACTGTATCATGGAAAACATGATAACGGATAAATATATAAGTACTTAAATAATTTTTGTTTGTAAATACATACTTAATATACATAGTAAACACCCAGACCAAAACAAATAGACATGTTCATGCACACAAAATATATATTTGTCATGTTCGGGAATCCACTGGCGCAGAAGGTGGGTAGCTACCCCTGCGCCAAATCAGTCGTCAAATAGAATTTATTTATTTCGTGTAGTTTAGGGTTCGAAACATTGAAACTACACGAAATAAATAAGTTTTTACTATTATAAATGATTAAATTATTAAAATACAAGCATCCGTTTTTTTCCGGATCGGTAAAATTCAGTGGAGTGCACAAACGCCCATAGGGCGCTTAGAGCTCCCCACAATCGGGCGGTGGTCTAACATGACGTTGTTGCTACCTATCGGGAAAAACTTACACTCATTTTTATCGCCAGCAGAATGCTGGGTTGAAAATGGAGTTTAATCTGGATTGAACAGATCTAGAAAAAAATCCACGTGATAGAAATCACGAGTGACTTAATTAATAACACAACTCATGTATTTTCCTTAATTTTGTATGAGATGATAATAATATCTTCGCAATTTAAATAAATAGTCGATCTAATTGGTGTGATTCTTAGAAAGCTATCTTACAACCTTTATGTTGATATCTGAAATTTCCATTCTGAAAACAAATAAACCACTTCCCGTAATATTATTATCATCCTCAAACTCGAATACAGGAAGACTGTCTGTTATGGAAGAAGTCAAAAGACAAATACAGATAATATTTGTAATATTCTCAGAAAGTCTTTACTAATGGTATAACACAACAAGCTGAACAATTTGCAATACGGAAAACCGTAGCATTGCAAAAAGAACGCAGTTCTATGAAGTTATAAAAACCTTCCAAAACACACATTATGATTTCCAAGGTCGCGCGGCCGATAGTGACAGCCGCAACGGCAGCCGCGGCGGCCGCCACGGCGTTATGTCAAATCAAATCCTGTCTATTTCCCATAAATATAAAAGTTATAGACCGGGAGGCAAGTTAGAAGTCATTTCCTGTCCTTATCTATGTATTTTTATGTATTATTATCGTTTTTGTTATCTATCTATATTAAGTATGTATTTAAAACAAAAAGTATATAAGTATACACCTCTTAATTTTAATAAGTACAAAGATTTTAGGGGATAATAGTGTCCATCAATAAAAACAATTTTTACTACTTATGTGGGGCAAACCACGGAATGGCGAAAAAAAAATCAGCTGTTCTATACATTTTAGTTGAGTCGATGTTGTACCTACTTTTGTATGGAACAGCAGATTTTTTTTGCGGATTTTTTGGTCAAATAGTAATTTTTTTTCGTATTGATGGACACTATCATTCCTTAAAATCTTTGTACTAATCAAAATTTAGAGGTGTATATTGGATTTATGATAGAATATAGATATAAGATAACTACTTATGAGCTAGGTAATTGGTGTGATTGTAAAAAACTAGATTTATTTAGTTTAGTAGGTACATACATTATCTTATCTTGTTTAAGCACGCATTCCCCTACTCTCCTAGCTATTTATTTGTTCTTTCACCCAAGGTTGCTTGGAAAAAATTGCAGTATGGCAATAATTATTGTTTGTTTTGTATTTGTTATTTGTGTCTATATGTGTTTGTATTTCTTTTGTTGTGTGCAATTAAGCTTGTTTTTATTTATTTAACGAGTATGACATGCTGGTACTTGATCAGGCAAGGTTACCGTCCGTCGCCTCCCGGTCTATAACTTTTTTATGAAAAGCCGCGTACAAGGAGGCGCCGCGCTTTTTTATCAAAAAAAGTTATAGACTGATGTTGGGCAAGAAACAAAACTGCATTCACAAATTTTATATAAAAAACACCTTTTTCATAAACGTCGACTCGAATCGACATTAAGTCCATAATGTATTTCATTGTTATCCTTCCATTTAACGCATTAGAGCCTTGTGATGGCATTCGTATTATTAGCAGATGTGCGGGCCGGGCTCGTAAAACAAAACTAGGAATAAAAAAAAAAAATCAAAAAAATGTTTCGAATATTTCTTCTAATAGATTAAGAGCGACAAGTTTTATTAGCGCACGACGGGGACTAAGACAAATGAAGTCTTGGGTAGGCCGTAAATTACGCTCAACTGTCAGACAAACTACTCAAACTGGTGAATGATGGACAATTTTAGTTTAAATGCACAGATTTCTAAGAGTTTGGTAGATATTAAATGTGTTGCAGATGGGTGAAGTAGACGAAGGAGGGAAAAAACTTGAGTTCTCAGAATTGTTAGGGCGGATCGTGAGAAGTTGTGCGTAGGCGTCACCATGGAGATTGCAAGCATCAAGCTGACCAATGAGGGATCGAGATGGGCGTAGAGCGGGAGGAGATAACTTCAGTAGAGATGGAAGATAGAAAACGGGGATGCAACTGGCATTGGGGAGACGCTTTTTGATATTTTAGGACAGTGATAGATTGGGAGTTTCGTGACTCCATTGTAACTAACTGTGTGAGAAATAAAGATTAAAGAGTTAACTATTAATTAAATACTAACTTTGTTAAGTAAATTGTAGATTTGAATATTAAAACAAGTGTAACTATTTTACAAAGTGAATTTAAACAACGTCGAGAGGGGTATGTAATTGTGTACATTGTGGCTTATTCCGTGTGTCAATAAAGGTACAATCTCTAGAATAACGAGCGGTATATCACATACAACGTAGAAATGCATCAATACGAAGAACAACACCATTCTGGGGGTTTCGCTTTAATAACCGAATGGAACCCGATAGAACATCTCATTTTTTGTGTTGGCTTTAATATGCGCAATAGTTGTGTTAGGGTGTTGTGGATATAAGATATTCAGTTATTGCAATCGTCGAATATTAAATAGACGGAGGTATTTGCAAGATGGTCTACCGAATGAGATAGAAATGCAAAGAGCCGGGTTAGACCTCAATCGAGGCTGAATTGGATTGCGTCTTTTCTCGATGCATAGTTAATCTCAGAGATAGGGATGGTTAACGTGAAAGTATTAATTAAAGCTCTAGAGACTGTAACTTTATGTAGCCTGGTGGAATACGAAACACTAATATCTACCATGAATGTTAATAATCAAGTCTAAATTAGACTAATATGTGAAATAGTTTTCCTTTCCATTTTTCAATCAATGGAACAGGTTTGTTCTATAAATGTGTTCGTATCTCACTTTAGACTTAAGTTGTAAAATAACTATTGAAACTTTAGTGTGTGTTTAATTAAATTTAAGTGTGAATCTAGATGACCTTAGAGAGTTTTTTCTTTGGATTTTCGCTTTCTCTCTATGTAGTATGGTCTTAAGATAGGAGCTGAAAATCTAGCTGTCATTATATAGCAACCTATAGGTGACAGCTTAAATAATCAAACCAGTTTCTTTTTGCTATTTCGAAGATAAACAAAACACATTTAAGTTAAATAAATAATATTTTTTTTCCATAATTATATGTTTTACTGCTTAGATATAAGATTCCTAAGAGGAAGCACAGTGTGAGGCATAGTCAAATCCGTGTTAAATACTAAGAAATACTTAGGAGAACCATTGAGCTAGTTTGTTTGACTTCGCTTAACACCTTGCGTTCTCACATGTACACCTTTCAGTTGAATCACGATTTCTATGAGCTAAATTCGTTAGATTTCAGTCTAGGTCTAGGTAGATTTCTATACATATACCTAAATAAATAAACATGGGATAGTAGGGAGTGATTAAAGACTTTAAGGGAGAGACTACATTCAAACCGTTGAGGTTACCTGTGTATAGGTAGTTTATTTAAACGTGTTAGTAAAGGGGTCTAGCTGCTGAATTTGGACGAGAGAGACAACAGGAGCAGAACAGAAGGAAGTATAATGTATTAGTGTTGAACATGTATAATGTGTAAGTTCATTTTGCCTCTACACAGGACATAGACGCTGTTAGGTGCACTTATAGACTTGTATTTAGGATAGGAAATAGAGATAGGTATACTAGGTGATCTGTGATGAAATAGGACTTGCACAGGGTGTTTAAATCCTGGGGTGTTTGACCGCTTGAGGCTGCGAGCTAGTCATTCCACCCACTGACTTTAATCGAATGAGGGCCCTTGACTATAAGAGATTATTCTCTTAGACTACTGAACGGGATGCTCTGGCCGGCACTCGCGAGCTCAGCCTTATTGAGCCTAAAGGCTATCTGCGTGTGGGTTTCAGTGAACGAGTAGCAGCATTTCTGGGTCGTCGTCACACTTGCACTTCCATAGCGTTCAGCCATCGCCCGATTTGGCCAAATCGAACTTTCTCAATTAATACAAATATGAATAAATAAAGTATACCATGGTATTATGGGGAAAGGTGTCTAGCGAACACCTTATAAAATAAAGTAAATAAATGTCCACATCCTGGAGATGTCTGACATACGCTTCGCAGCGTAACAAAGATGGCTGGCGTTCCCCAAATAATAAACCTCAGAAGGGTTTTTCCTAGAAGGTTTTGTAGGCGCTACTAAATGACCAGAGTGTAATCCACTACGTGAGCAGACATCTATTGGTTATAGCTTAGGAATTAGAGTAGAAGAGAGGCGAAGGTCGCGATCAGATTAAAACAATTTGCATTTTAATATTAACAAGCTTCGCAATGTTATTTAAAACCATAGGCCTGCGGAATGATGGATTTATCTCGATGAGCTTCCGTTCTATTCACACGCAGCTACTAAATAGTACAAACATAAACACGATTCGCAGATCACTTAGATGCCAGTAACATCGACTTTCACCAAGACCACCAAATACATAGAAAAACATTATAACTAGACGATCACATATACAAATCAGGGTTAGAGCCACTACAGAAAATGGTGTCGTGTCGACCAGGATTCCAAATACGTATTCGAAATAACGATACGATTGGATCAAAAGGACCAAATAATTATAATAAATAAATAAAACAAAAATAAATAAAATAAACACAACGTAGAAATCGTGGTCAGTTGAAAGGAATACTTTTACAGGGATGTTACGAGACATCGTGATGCGAAACAAGGAGGCGAGATAAATTGTGCATGGAATAATTATTTTAATTATGTGCATGGTGTGATTATTTTATTGTGTTAAACTGTTTACATGTCTTTTTAATGTAGGGGAAAGACACAGTTACAGTCAGAATTTGTCGTAATGTTATCAACGAGATCGAAAAGAAAAAAAAAATATACATACCTATTTCGTAAATTATAAAACTAAAAGAATCTATTTTTAGACAACTGTATAGCCAAGTTATTTGTTCACGGAAGACAAAGCCTGTCTGACAAGCTTGTGAATGGGAAGCGAGACAAAGGAGACCTTAGGGTTAATGTTTTATTGGTTTGCAACTTAACTGCTGTTGTCCATTGAAGTAAAATTTGACGGCTGTACATTAAAGACAAAAGGGAAGGACGTGGAGAATTCTTACCGAACAAAATAAACAATAAAAGAGTAAAATAAAAATACTTTCCAATATTATTCAAAGCATAGCGTCGCGTTTGACGATTTTGACTGTACGTAAAAAGGTTAGCATAATAAAGATGTGTGATTTAGGTGGAGACAAAGGCGGGAGCAGATTCTCAAGATATTGTTACATTTCAATGTAAGTCTGTTATCATGAGTATTTTAATCACATGTGGTACTATCTACCTTTCTCATAAAGAACGATCTGTGCATTTAGGAGTAGGGGAAAGTTTAAATCAAAACTAGTTTGTCGGCAGTTGAGTTAAGTGACGTTATAATGCCTAGGCGCAGTAAGAGACGGGTTAGGGGTCAAGATAGGACAGGGGAAAGTCGTGAGGGTAACGGAGGCATAGGGGAACAAACGGGAAATATAGATAACATAACTTTACAACAGATGTCACAAAGAATGGATGAATTTCAAAATACATTACGGCAGTTGAGCGCGGAGCGATTAAACGAGAGGTTAGAGTCGCGCGGGAATGTGCAAAATAGTCATCAGACGATTAGACAGGAGTCGATTAGCACAACAGCTAGTGGTAGTGCCGCGAATTCGGAAACTAGAAACTTATACGTCATACAGCCTTCAGTTGCGAAGCCGAGTTTTGACGGAAAACCATTCGCGAACCCTATTGCGTTTTTGAAACGATTAAAAAAATATATTAGAGAAGTGAATGGACAGGACCGCGAAATTGATATAGCGCTAGGTTGCATCATGGGACATGCACGAAAATTGATGGAGATGTACTCAAGGAGATGGAATACTTTTAGTGATTTTGAGGACGACTTTAGACGGACTTATTGGACTGAACAAATACAAGAATCCGTTAGGTATAGGTTGATTAACGCGGTGTACACAAGTGAATCAGCGATTTCGATGTCCGAACATTTTGCTGAATATGTTGAGTCGATGCAGTCCTTGACTATATCTTTTAGTGAAAGGGATTTAGTAAATTCGATAATGCGTCATTATCCTTTAGATGTTCAACGGTTGTGGTTTACGAGAGCAGAGGAACCCACTATTATGGAAGGCGCGAACTTTCTTAGGAGTATCGAACAAAATGTAGTTGTGGGACAGAGAGAGATAGGTAGATATGCTAGAGAAAGAGGAAATAACCAGAGAGGTCGTTACAGTAGGACACAGACAGATTATCCAGTTGCGGCAACGATTTTAGCGGAAAGATGGCGAGGCAGAGGCGGTTCAACTCGGGGAAGGGCTCACCGACGAGGCAGGATAGGTTACGGATCATATTCTAATAGGAATACATCACGGTCAAACGTGTTGGGTGAAATAAATACTAGGCCAGCTATAACATTCATGAAGGAAGGTGAGGGGTCAACATTATCAACGTCTGTGAGGGAGGATAAAACAAAAAACTAATACCCCCTACACAAGCGGAGTCCGATCGGTTATCAAAGTGTAGGAAGGGGAATGAATGGACTTCAGAAAATAGGAAAGACGATATAGCATATAAGATTTTAGTTAAAAATGGATAGGAGCCAGGTCAGGGTTTAGGAGCAGACGGAAAGGGATTGAAGAGGCCATTGACCGGGGGAGTGTCAGTGAGTAGCAACAGTTTGCGAGCAATAGCGTGTAGCATAGGTGTCTTATTGGAAAATCAATTCAATCATGTGATAGAATGTGACGAAGAAGGGCTTGCGTGTGATCTTTGTACAAGCAGGGGTAGAGAGGTTTTGTCGATATCACATGAGCTAGACGAGTTAGATTACTTAGGTGTTGATTATTCGTTGCCTAGATTACCCGAGATAGGAGTGGATGTGTACGGGATGCGTATAAGTGCATTGATAGACACAGGGAGCCAAATAAGCGCTATAACTAGGGAACTACACGATTCTATTCGGAAAGAGAGAGGTGATTTGCCCGAGATCGCTATCCCGGCTATACAGGTGCAGGGAGCATTTGGATCACGGAGTGAAAGTGCGAATCGTATGGTACTAATAGAGCTAAGTTTGGGTGGCACAATCATTGAAACGTCAATGTTAATTCTGCATAGGCTTCCTAGGTCAATGATATTAGGATACGACTGGTTGGAACATGTCAAGGGGATAGTGGAGTGAGTGGTAGAGAAAGGACGTTATCAATTGAGCACTTAGGAGTTAGGACTAGTGTCAAAATAAATTCGAGTTGCGAATTAAAACGGTTAGGCGGGAGAGACAATGCAAACATGATAAATACGATGTTAGAGACGGACGCCCAACCGGCGGTGTATAATGAGGCGAGCGAGAAAATAAACAATAGCGGAAAGGTGGCTACCTACTTGGACGAGATGGGTTTAAATGACGAACAAAAGAAACTATTGTTACCCGTTTTAAACAGATATAGTAGAGTGTTTACCGACGAATTAGGATTGACGGACAGATACGAGCATGTTATTGAATTAATCGACGACACGCCTTTTATAAAGCGAAGTTATCCAATACCTTTAGCATATAGGGAGGAGATAAAAAGAGAACTAGATGGGTTAGAGGGCTTAGGAGTTATCCGTCAGGAGGCGACACCGTGTTGTAGTCCGCTTACCTTTACAAAAAAGCGAGACGGAACAATTAGACTCTTATTAGACGCGCGCGAACTCAATAAGAAGATGGTGGGGGACGCGGGGGCGCCACCACTTACATCAGAAATCATACAATCCTTTTATGGGGTTAATTACATCAGTCTTATTGACCTCAATAATGCATATTTTCAGATACCATTACATCCCGATTCTAGAAAGTATACAGGGTTCACTTTTATGGGGAAAACCTATACGTATTGTGTTTTACCTCTAGGACTTAAGACATCGGTGGCAGGTTTCTCGAGGGCTATGGATTCGATACTAGAAGGGGTGCGCGAGTTTTGTATAAATTATATAGATGACATAGTAGTGTTCACTAAGGGGGACCTAAAGTTACACCTAGAACACCTAGATCAAGTACTGAGCAGGTTAGAGGCGGCTAGACTAACGAGTAGGAAGGAAAAGTGTAAATTCTTATGTGTGGAGGTAAAGTTATTAGGGCACATTGTAAATACCAAAGGGGTACAAATGGATCCGGATAGGGTAAGGGCGATATTGGATTTCCCCGCACCGCGAACCATAAAACAATTAAGAGGATTTCTGGGATTAATAAACTATTTTCGTAGATTTGTATCAAAGTATAGTGAGGAGGTTAGGCCTCTGTGTGACCTATTGAAACAAAACAAAAGATGGTCATGGACACAGGAAGTAGACGGTTGTTTTAAAAGGGTGAAAACTTTATTTGTAGATACCGTGCTTCTTGCACATCCAAACCCGAAGGATATATATTATTTACAAACGGACAGCTCGAATATAGGTGTCGCAGGATACATCTACCAACTAACAAGTGAGGGGGAAGAGAGAGTTATAGGGTTTTGTAGTAAATCATTATCAGAAACGGAACGCAGATGGACAGTCACTGAACAAGAGCTGTGGGCCATAATTTATAGCCTATCAAAGTTTGAAACGTATTTAAGGGGTGCTCGGTTAGTAATTAGGACCGATCATAAGAGTTTGACGTTTCTACAATCGTGTAAATTACTAAGCGCTCGCATGATACGGTGGGTAAGTTATATAGGACAGTTCAATTATACGATTGAACATGTCAAGGGTAGTCTGAACACTGTAGCTGACGTGTTGTCACGACATATAAGTGGAGTCACCGATATCTTGACTAATAAAACTGTGGGACCGGAAATGAATTTGTTTGAAATACCAACTGGACGACTCATAAAGAATAATTGGGAAGAGATAAGAGAACATCAGGGGCGCGATCGTGTTGTTAGCGAAATAACTAAGCGTATAAAAGTTGGGAGCGAGTCTGAGGCTAGACATTACAGACTAATAGACGGGATTCTCTATAGGATAGAGATAGGTTCGGGTAGGTCGCGATTATATGTTCCCGAGAACTTACAAACGGAATTGATTACTAGTATACACGAGGAAGTAGGACATTTTGGGCGATACAAGGTTCTTGCGTTAATGAAGCGACGTTACTACTTCACTGAGATGGCACGCAAAATAGGACAGGTAGTTAGGGCTTGCGACGTGTGTCAAAAATCGAAACATGCGTTGGAGACACACTCAGGACCAATTAAGACGGTGATAGCTAGGGAGATAGGGGAACGAGTATTTTGTGACATTTATGGACCAATACCGGCAGGACGCTTTGGTCATAAGTACGTGTTTGTTATGCAGGACGCCTTCAGCAAATTAATTAGATTATACTCATTACGACAGGCGAGTGGCAGGGCCTCATTAACTTGTGTTAGAAAATTTCACGAACAGGTCAAAATAAAGGTTTTATGTTCGGATAGAGGTGCAAATTTCACATCAAGGATTTTTGAGTCAGGTGTTAGACAGTTAGGTATCGTACTAACGCACACCTCAATCAGAAACCCGCGACCTAATTCTACGGAGAGGGTCAATAGAGAGCTAGGAAGAATGTTTAGGACGTATTGTGAAAAATCACATTGTTCTTGGGTTGACGTATTGCCGAAAATAGAGGATTGTTACAATCAAGTTATACACACCACGACGGGTTACACACCTAACGAAATAGTATGGGGTACAGGAACTCGTTTATCTACGGATAACGACAAAATTATTGGAGGGGGGTTAGGCCTACAACAAGAGCCATTAGAATTAGTTCGGGAACGAGCGAGACAGAACATGTTGAAGTCAGCCGAGAGTAGGGAATTTCATTATAACAAAAATCATAAACTAGTGTGTTTTGACATAGGTGATCTAGTGAAGTTGAAAAAGTTTGCGTAATCGGATGCATCTAAAAAAGTGACTAAGAAGTTTACACGTTTGTTTGAAGGACCATACGTCATTGGTGCTATTCCCAGTAGCAACGTGTACACTCTAATAGATAAACAAACAAACAAGATAAAAGGGAATTACAATGCGATACACCTGTTTCGCTATTATGTGAATAGATAAAAATAATAAAAGAAAAAAAAAATAGGGACAATGGTTTGTGAGGCGCCATACTTATGTAACAAAGGAGGCGGAGTATCGGGGTTTATTGCCTACTTGGGTATACAATGGACAGATAAGAGCTATAGAAAGGGAACGTGAGAACTGAACGAATACCGTGGGAGAGTTTGGAAATGTGGCCAGATAGGAAATATAATTTAAAACGACCTTACATTCGGATGTAGGTGTTTAAGATTCTATTTAGGGGAATGTGTGATGGCATTCGTATTATTAGCAGATGTGCGGGCCGGGCTCGTAAAACAAAACTAGGAATAAAAAAAAAATCAAAAAAATGTTTCGAATATTTCTTCTAATAGATTAAGAGCGACAAGTTTTATTAGCGCACGGCGGGGACTAAGACAAATGAAGTCTTGGGTAGGCCGTAAATTACGCTCAACTGTCAGACAAACTACTCAAACTGGTGAATGATGGACAATTTTAGTTTAAATGCACAGATTTCTAAGAGTTTGGTAGATATTAAATGTGTTGCAGATGGGTGAAGTAGACGAAGGAGGGAAAAAACTTGAGTTCTCAGAATTGTTAGGGCGGATCGTGAGAAGTTGTGCGTAGGCGTCACCATGGAGATTGCAAGCATCAAGCTGACCAATGAGGGATCGAGATGGGCGTAGAGCGGGAGGAGATAACTTCAGTAGAGATGGAAGATAGAAAACGGGGATGCAACTGGCATTGGGGAGACGCTTTTTGATATTTTAGGACAGTGATAGATTGGGAGTTTCGTGACTCCATTGTAACTAACTGTGTGAGAAATAAAGATTAAAGAGTTAACTATTAATTAAATACTAACTTTGTTAAGTAAATTGTAGATTTGAATATTAAAACAAGTGTAACTATTTTACAAAGTGAATTTAAACAACGTCGAGAGGGGTATGTAATTGTGTACATTGTGGCTTATTCCGTGTGTCAATAAAGGTACAATCTCTAGAATAACGAGCGGTATATCACATACAACGTAGAAATGCATCAATACGAAGAACAACACCATTCTGGGGGTTTCGCTTTAATAACCGAATGGAACCCGATAGAACATCTCATTTTTGTGTTGGCTTTAATATGCGCAATAGTTGTGTTAGGGTGTTGTGGATATAAGATATTCAGTTATTGCAATCGTCGAATATTAAATAGACGGAGGTATTTGCAAGATGGTCTACCGAATGAGATAGAAATGCAAAGAGCCGGGTTAGACCTCAATCGAGGCTGAATTGGATTGCGTCTTTTCTCGATGCATAGTTAATCTCAGAGATAGGGATGGTTAACGTGAAAGTATTAATTAAAGCTCTAGAGACTGTAACTTTATGTAGCCTGGTGGAATACGAAACACTAATATCTACCATGAATGTTAATAATCAAGTCTAAATTAGACTAATATGTGAAATAGTTTTCCTTTCCATTTTTCAATCAATGGAACAGGTTTGTTCTATAAATGTGTTCGTATCTCACTTTAGACTTAAGTTGTAAAATAACTATTGAAACTTTAGTGTGTGTTTAATTAAATTTAAGTGTGAATCTAGATGACCTTAGAGAGTTTTTTCTTTGGATTTCGCTTTCTCTCTATGTAGTATGGTCTTAAGATAGGAGCTGAAAATCTAGCTGTCATTATATGTATAGCAACCTATAGGTGACAGCTTAAATAATCAAACCAGTTTCTTTTTGCTATTTCGAAGATAAACAAAACACATTTAAGTTAAATAAATAATATTTTTTTTCCATAATTATATGTTTTACTGCTTAGATATAAGATTCCTAAGAGGAAGCACAGTGTGAGGCATAGTCAAATCCGTGTTAAATACTAAGAAATACTTAGGAGAACCATTGAGCTAGTTTGTTTGACTTCGCTTAACACCTTGCGTTCTCACATGTACACCTTTCAGTTGAATCACGATTTCTATGAGCTAAATTCGTTAGATTTCAGTCTAGGTCTAGGTAGATTTCTATACATATACCTAAATAAATAAACATGGGATAGTAGGGAGTGATTAAAGACTTTAAGGGAGAGACTACATTCAAACCGTTGAGGTTACCTGTGTATAGGTAGTTTATTTAAACGTGTTAGTAAAGGGGTCTAGCTGCTGAATTTGGACGAGAGAGACAACAGGAGCAGAACAGAAGGAAGTATAATGTATTAGTGTTGAACATGTATAATGTGTAAGTTCATTTTGCCTCTACACAGGACATAGACGCTGTTAGGTGCACTTATAGACTTGTATTTAGGATAGGAAATAGAGATAGGTATACTAGGTGATCTGTGATGAAATAGGACTTGCACAGGGTGTTTAAATCCTGGGGTGTTTGACCGCTTGAGGCTGCGAGCTAGTCATTCCACCCACTGACTTTAATCGAATGAGGGCCCTTGACTATAAGAGATTATTCTCTTAGACTACTGAACGGGATGCTCTGGCCGGCACTCGCGAGCTCAGCCTTATTGAGCCTAAAGGCTATCTGCGTGTGGGTTTCAGTGAACGAGTAGCAGCATTTCTGGGTCGTCGTCACACTTGCACTTCCATAGCGTTCAGCCATCGCCCGATTTGGCCAAATCGAACTTTCTCAATTAATACAATTATGAATAAATAAAGTATACCATGGTATTATGGGGAAAGGTGTCTAGCGAACACCTTATAAAATAAAGTAAATAAATGTCCACATCCTGGAGATGTCTGACATACGCTTCGCAGCGTAACAAAGATGGCTGGCGTTCCCCAAATAATAAACCTCAGAAGGGTTTTTCCTAGAAGGTTTTGTAGGCGCTACTAAACGACCAGAGTGTAATCCACTACGTGAGCAGACATCTATTGGTTATAGCTTAGGAATTAGAGTAGAAGAGAGGCGAAGGTCGCGATCAGATTAAAACAATTTGCATTTTAATATTAACAAGCTTCGCAATGTTATTTAAAACCATAGGCCTGCGGAATGATGGATTTATCTCGATGAGCTTCCGTTCTATTCACACGCAGCTACTAAATAGTACAAACATAAACACGATTCGCAGATCACTTAGATGCCAGTAACATCGACTTTCACCAAGACCACAAAATACATAGAAAAACATTATAACTAGACGATCACATATACAAATCAGGGTTAGAGCCACTACAGCCTGAGTTTTTTAAATCATATGTTTTTTGTTTTTTATATATATTCGGCTTAAATAACATCCAGACAACACGATTTAGAGAAAAAAAAAATTTTTGGACTTAGCATTTATGAGTTTTGGACTGTTGCTATATGGCAACGCTAGGTCAAACAGTGTACAAAAAATCGATTCTCACCTTTATAGAAAAATAAAAAGATCAAGGTAGTAATTTGCATTTATTTGTTAAAATCTACTAAAAAAAGATTTTAACTTGACATGATACTGTTCAAAGTTCACTTCATCATCATCATCACCGAAATCATCAATGACCGTACTACTCTTCAAATTGTAGTACAGTTAGGTAGCTCCAGAACATCTAGGTTTCTTTTCGTCTGATTTTGGAAAGTGAATTACTCTATCATATCTATTTTTGTCTACGGCCTTAAATGTAGATAGTCGACCACCAGGATTTGACGCGGTTCCATAGTTCTTCAAATACATTTCATCACCAGTATTCCAGCATCACTTTTTAATTGGTAATTATTTTTTTAAGCTCTGTGGTGGATAATCGAGGTTATGGGCTTATTATCGATGTATTATTTCATAAAAAACCTTAACAACTTTACATCAAGAATTGTTAATATGCAATGCATATCTTTATAATTATAAGAAGATGATGCAGAAAATGCTGGTGAGCAATTACCAGCTAGGCCAGATCTTTTTCATATAAGTTATGTTGATGGTTGGGGCCCGTCTACAAAGAAGACGTGAGGAGATCAAGAAATAAGGATCCCGTAAACTTTCCTCTTGTTCATCTACATTTATATATCCTGAAACTCTTTCTGCGCTCGCTAGAAGTTGCCTAAATACGTGTAAACTTACCTGTATACTCTTTCACTTTAGGAGAATCAATAAAAATATCCCGTAATCACAATCATTCTCATGGATCATCTGCTGGATTATGAGTCATAATCCAGCAGATACACAATTTCATGCAACTTCAAACTAAAAAGAATAAAACTTCAAACTAAAAAAGAAAAAAATCAAATATACACATAAAAGTCCTGTCTATTTCGTATTATTGTAAAACTTATTCATGACCTAACATATTTTATGTAAAGAAATAAGAAAAAGCCCTGGACAAGCTAGCGTCCAGGTGGGATAGTGCCATTTTTGCCTGCCTGCATGTTTCTAGTGAACTCCGTTCATGTTGGTACGTAAGGGCAGTGTGTTCACTGATCTTCTCAGCCCTCATGAGGGTAAGCCCTCAAACCAGCTCGTTGGAATGGGTGCAAGCGACCGGTTCGGGGCCTATAATCACCCTATCCGATCCCCTCCTCGCCAGCTCATCGGCCTGGTCGTTTTCACGTGATTTACTGTAGCCTGTGATCCATTGGATGGGGTATTATTAAGTGTGCCCACCACATTTAGTGTATGATGACACTCCTGTAAGAGGCTCGATGCGCTGCGACTGCCATTTAGAGCCTGAAGTACTGATTTACTGTACCATGTAGGTAGGGCTTATACCCTACATGGTATTGTTTTTTTCTAACTTTAGAGTGTGGGAAGCACGTGCATGGGAAGCGTATTTAAAAAGAAATTTGAATTCAGTTTTATTTCTTGCCAAAATAAAGGAATATTTATTTTAAGTGAAATTTGCTATCACTGCTGTTTGAGTAGTTTTCCTTCATTGAAAGATAAAAAGAAAGAAAAAACATTTATTGGACACACACCTCAAAAGCAAACAAAAAGAAATTGAGTTTCTGACGGGGGGTTGAATACGTCCGGACAGGATAAACTAAGTTATAAATAGGTAATAGGTGATTTCCTAGATGGATGGAAATATAGGTAATATATGCATCTAATAGGCGTTGAAATCCATTAAAAAATATTAATATTTATTGCCAGCCAGGAGCAAGAAAAAGCTAGAAAAAGGCACCAACCTCAAAAAGCTAGGTACTTCAAAGATATTTTGTTTTCTTTTCAGTTAACAGGTACCTACTTTTTGAAGTCGGTTTAATTTAAATAAAATTATCAGGTACCCATGCGATTATTAGTAGGTAATTACAGTGGGATGGACAGATCATATATTGGTTTTCCAGATAATATTGACATTGTATCAGTAGATTACGTTAATACATAGTGTGTGTCTAAACAGAAGGCGAACTAATGAAAGTGACAGCAGTTGATGGCGGCGGCACGGGTATGTTACATGTAATAAAAGTTATTACAATAAAATAATCTTACATTTTTGCATTTACAATGCTATTTTCATTGTTCATTGTAAATTATACTGAAATCATAAAAAGAACGGACCGGTCTCCTATCCTAACTAGCTGCGGTGGAATTAGAACCCTCATCCTTTTACTGTCCGGGCGAATGCTCTGACCGCTGAGCTACCGAGACATTGGACGACACGTCGCCGTCGAATCATTTTAGTACTTCTTACCATTATTTTTAATATTTTAAACTTGACAGTGGTAACTCGACATTTCGTTGAAGCTAAATAAAAAAAAACATTAGCTTACCAAAAAAAAATTTAAATTGCTACTAATTGATGATTTTCGGATTCCTTTATAGGAATGAAAAAACTTCCTACTTTTTTATGACATGAAGGTTTTTCATTCCTTATTTTTTTCTGGTTACAGTATTTTTCTAATGTAGGTACTTAAGTCACTTAGATCTTAGCAAACACTTAAAATTCGGTAAGGTGTAATGTTAAAAGTCCATTTCATACGGACTATAATAAGTTTTCATATGAATTATAATAATCTAAATACTGTTTCTACCAATAATCCGGCAACTTCTAACTCGAAAATCGAAACTCTTAAAAAGCGGCGCGGCGTGACGTTTAATAGGTATAAACCGTATACTACTAGCGTCAAATACACTATGACATCATAATGAGCAATCGTGGTTATTATTTAAAAACTGCCTGCATCAAAACTGGTCAGTAGACGCGCGGTAGTCAAGGCGAACAGTGCAAGATCTCAGAACCATGAAGCAGTTTGTATACCGTGAGTTCATACAAATAATAAGCTATCTTTTAAAACCGGCAAATTCTCATTGGAACTTGTTGACCGGTGTCCACGTGTTATGTAATAGGGAAGGTCAAGGGAACATTCTTAATCAGTTCCAGTATTTTTTTATTCGATTGTTTTCGCTTTATCGTTGTGATTTTTTTTTCTTGTAATGTCGTATGCTGTAGGTATTTGATATTGAGACTTTAGCTTTTAAATTAGCGGAGATATGAGTGAATAGGTGTTTGCGATATTATTATTCTATTATTATGAAGTATAATTAGGACATCCCACAATTTTAATGACCATAAAAATAACTCGTGAGCGGCTATTTATTTTTAATTATGATTCACAATGAGATTATTGTGTCTTATTTGTAATACGTGTTAATATAAGAAATGCTTTGATAAATTGAAAAATAACTAAAATAATAAAATGCATTTCTTAGCAGTGAAAAAATTTAGAAATTAATTAATATTTATTCGTGATAAAACTCAAGTAGAGTACCCTGCTCAATCAAGTCTCATTATGCAAATTTCAAGTTCAGCAGTGATTAAGTATTATTTACTTCTTACCTTCCTACATCTAAATAACATAAAAACAAGTTTTCCATTAGTCGTTTGCTTGTTTTTATGGACTATGTATTTCTAAATTGCTTCACATATTTGAATGTGGTTTCTTAATTACTTCTAAATATTATCTTACATTTGCCTCCTGTTTATCTCCTTGTAAAACCAACATTAATATTAGTTATGTTATACTTGTCACGTATTTTTCCGAATAAAATAAATTAAATACAAAGGAAAAAAAGTAGTGGACACCATAACATACATTTTTCCAATACGAAACTATAGTTAGCTTGAGCACTAGGATTATGGAAATTGGAAACAACGACGGGTATTACCACATACACCCAGACCCAAGTAAATATTGAAACGTTCGTTTTCAATATTTTCCCGACCGGGAATCGAACCCGGTACTTCTAGACATAGCGGCACCTTGAAAACCGGTGCATATGCCACTCGGTCACGGAGGTCGTAGTAAGGAATATAACCGAGGCTTAATACTACATAACGACCAGATTGAGCTTAACACTTACGTAATGTCAATAAAAAAAACATGTTATGATCTTCGATTGCCGGCGCCCGCGGCGCATCCAGTTTGCTGACAACAACGTTTCATAGCAACAAACTCGACACGATTACGTCATACAAATTGCTATTGTTAAGCTTCAAGCATTGCCAATAGTACAAAAACTAGGTTATTGGCCATAACCTATAAGAAAACGTACCTACCTAAAAGTTAATGGTAGAAAAAACTCATGTCATCTTCATCAGGAAGTGTTTAAAATAGCCTGCAAAAAATTAGTTCTTATAGGTAGTATATATACTTAAGTTCCCGTCTGAAAGTCGTTTTACTATTTTTAGATATAACATAGACATTATATAGTTTTATCTCGGAAAACCTAATGCTCCGCGTTCGTTACCCGTGACACCCCTTTGATGATACCCCCAGGGGTGCTGTGGGAAATCGCCTTGACCCATGACACCCTCTACTGTATGGAAACTTATCTATACTATATAATATTATAAAGCTGAAGAGTGTTTGTTTGTTTGAATGCGCTAATCTCAGACACTACTGGACCGAATTGAAAAATATTGTGTGATGTAGTGAAATATGTATTTATTTATTATTAGTAGTAAACACAACTATCTCAAACGCAAAAGATATTGGAACAGGTAAACAAGCATAAACATACTTTATTGCTGTTTTGTATGATTAGGTCACTGGTAATACCAAAGGTTGGGATTCCCTGCATTTGTCATAAATACATCAGCATAAATGAATAGAAATAACATATTTCCGTGTTTGCGCACATTCAGAAATAGGTAATATAACTTTCTCGGTGTAACCAATTAGTAAATGTAAAACTATAATTAACAATAACATACCTACTTGATAAGATAAAAATTCCTGAGCGAAGTAAGTTCGTACTTAAAATACCTATTTTTTTCTTTAATGTTATTTGCAACGTTATTGAGTCAGGGTCTTTTTATTTAAACATTTATAATTGCACGTGTGATATAATCCAGATCAATTTTGAAGTTGAGGAATTAGATCGTTAGTTTGAACTCAATAATCTAAACGTTTATGTTTTTGAGAGAGCGAGAGTTGAGTCAGAAACAGATTGAACAATGCCAGAAGATTTGTCTAAAAAGCCCTAGCACGAAGACTATCTTAGTGGTAATCGTAATAGATTACGCGTCAGTTATGTGTACATGCGGTCGAAATCGAATATTAATCTTTTCCATAAAGATAAAACAAAAAAACGCCCCAGTCACGCGCAGAGTTTTCTGACACGCACTCTAGAAACTATACTTACCATCCGTCAAAATCTGTCAAAGTGCCGCTGTCAAATATCTATTGACTTTTTGTTTCCTAAACGCCCGAAAGATGCACTGCTGCTCTGGTTTTCATAGAAAATCAGTGCCACAACCTTTACGTTAAGTACGTTTTTCTTTTTTTTATAACAATTTAACCGGCCCTGACTTCTAAGAACTTCAGCCGCCAGCAGCGCTATAGTTGGACCATAGTTGGACATCAACTTGACAGCAAAATGACATTAAAATAACTCATTAGTTTCACATTTTGACCACCGGAACAGATAAGTTTGTGGGACTGTACGAACATCTACGATCACATACTTAACCATAAAATAGTTTTTTGTGCTAGGGCCACTAGTATAATATTTCGATATGCCTATAATTTCTTGTTTCCGTAATCAGTGTAAGTACGTTAACAACAGGCTATCTAGATCTGTCAAAATTAACTGTACCTAACCGTCTGGATAAACGTTTTGTAAGTTCAGGGACGAATATGATAACCTTTGCGTGTTGATTTATACTTAGTAGCAACATTGCAAAAATAAACATAGGTAGGTAATGATTTAATTACTTATATCTATAGTGGAATGATAACCTATATAATATTTGTTTTTATAATGGTTAAACTTAAAAACTACCGTAACTTCTCCTGCCTCCAAAAAAGTAGATATACTTTTTATATCTACTTAAACAGGTAAACAAGAAAATGCACAAATATAATTCGAGGCGGTGAAGAAAGGGAAATCTTTTTAAAAATTAATTCATGCATTCGTCTTGAGTGACAAAAGTCTTGAGAGACAAAACATTGCTAAATTTTAATGTTACGGCACTTTAACTTAGTATGTTAGATTATGATTAAAAACTTCAGCCGTCAAAGAATTTCCCAATAACTCTTTTATATATCTGGATAAGGTATTTTTCACCCTTTTCCCTCCCTTTTCTCCCTTTTTCTCCCTTTTCTCCCTTTTTCTCTCTCTTTTTTCTTCCTTTTTTCTCCCTATTTTTTACCGTCGTTGTTTCCCAGTACCTTAAAACATCTGGGAATAGAGCAATGTTACTACTACTAGCGTTCCGCCCGCGGCTTCGCCCGCGCGAACCACGAGACGTTATCCCGCGGGAATGTGATATTATTCGAGATAATAAGTACCCTAAGATATTACTCTCCAGCAAACTATACCCATACCAAAAATCACGTCAATCCGTTGCTCCGTTTTGACGTGAAGGACGGAAAAACAAACAATTAAATAAACAAACACTCTCATATTAATAATTTTAGTATGGATTGCGTCCAATATTTATTTATTTTTCATATTGTTTTTCACATTACCTACCCAAAATAATTGTTTTATTGAAAATGAAATATTAAAAAAATTAACCATACCTACCCATCTTCCAAGTAGCCTCGCCGGTTTATTAGGAAGCAAGGAGTGTAGAGAAATTCGACGCATCTTTTAACGACCCTAGTACTATTATATTACATTCTGTGCCTGCAGCTCAGTGGTCAAAGCATCCGCCTGGACAGTGAAAGGTCATGGGTTCGTGTCCCATCCGCGGGCTGATTAGGTAACTTATTAGCAATCGATTGCCTGTCAAGTTTAATTGCAATGACAGTTAGATTTCTGCCTTAGTTATGCCCGAATACTCGAACGCTACTTAACTTTGGGAGCGTCTCAAGCATGGCCCTGTCGCTTTAAATGTCAAACGTATGAAAGAGATGCCATGATGTTTGAGACGCTCCCAAAGATGATTTGCGTTCGAGAATTCGGGCGTAAGAATCATGCCCGAATACTCGTACGCTAGGTACTTAACTTTGGGAGCGTCTCACACATCGCCCTGTCACTTTAAATGACAAACGTATGAAAGAGATGCCATGACGTTTGAGACGCTCCCAAATATGATTAGCGTTTGAGAATTCGGGCGTCAATGTGACAACTGTCTTACTAAAGCAGTTTCTGTCAGTTTTGATTACTAAGTGATTGCTAGTATAGTAACTTACATAATCGGCCTGCGGAGCTAGTTGTGAGACGGATGGATTTTTTCTTATACTTCATTTTTTAATATTGCATGTGAAATATTAATTTTCAGTTTTGGCGATGGTCGCCATGGCCTTGGCAGACAAAGAATCTGTGCAAGAGCTCACCACAAAGAGCACCAACACCTTCACATCTAAAATGTTTACTGTAAGTAAATACCTTTTTTTTTCTTTTTTTACGTCGAGAAAATGCGTTACGCATTCCCCGGTAGGTAGTGGGTGTTTACCGGGGGTATGTGGGACTCTCCCAATGATCTCCCCCGGTCCCACACCTACCCTAATCCAACGTAAGCGAAACCAGAATCGATGAGGGCCGAAGGAGGGGGGGCCTACCCACTAAAAACTCAACGACGCGCCTTCACATCACCTCGTGTGGAGGAGGGTGGAGTCACGAAGTCAAGTTGTAAGTACTTGAATGACCGGTCTAGGAGTTTTCGACTCACCGGGGGTTTGTATAGAAATCCTCGATAGGATCGTATGACTCACTGGTGAACATGCGTTCGTGCGCGTACAAAGACCTCTTTAAACTCTTAATCCTCGTAATCTATAGTATTCGTGTATGGATAACTTTAGCTCATAGACACTAAGGTTAAAATTTGCAGTGGTACCAACAAACAGAAAATAAAAATTCTTATAGGATGTTTTGTGAGGTGGGTCGTAAATTTTTTGTTTATCTTATCGGCGGCCATTTATCAAATGTCAAGTGGTCCTTATAATAATTGTAATTTGACACCCATTGAAATTCGAATCCTAGACCGGATAAATTAAAATAGATAGGTACTTATAACATATACAAATTCCTGAGGCCATTTACTCAACAGTCGATTGATATCTTCTATTTCCACGAGGAAAAGAAAACTATTCAAATCTTTCTTTTCTTGCCGGTTCTTCTCGTTACAAGGCCTCCCGCCGTAGGATTTGCGAACCGATAGCGTAGCTTCATTGACGTTCACAAGTACTGTATCAGCCTAAAATGAATAAATGATTTAGATTTTGAAACTGATAAAGCATTTTCCTTGTCAACTTTACATAATTATTTGGTTTCGTTACTGATTTATCTATACTAATATTATAAAGAGGAAAGATTTGATTGTTTGTTTGTTTGCATCGAATAGGCTCCGAAACTACTGAACCGATTTAAAAAATTCTTTCACCATTAGAAAGCCTACATTCTTCCCGAGTGACATAGGCTATATTTTATCCCGATATTCCCACGGGAACGGGTACTACGCTGGTATAACCGCGAGGATCCTCTAGTTATATGAATAGAGAAATCAATAAAACAGTAGTGTTTACCTTCGTTTATGAGCACTAGAATAAATTTGGTATTAACAAATTTATGTTTATATTTAATATCCAACTAGCCTTCAAACAGATTTAAAACTATAGTAAAATTTATGTGTGCGTTCACTAGAAGGAAAACCGCGTCTTTTCCTTATCGCTGCATAACAAAGGATTTTAAGTACCTTAACGGATGAGTTCTTGCCTGAATAGCCATATAAAGGTTTGTTAAGTGATGTAGGTACATGCTATTCTTAAGAAAATCGTCTGTATGTTTTAGGTTCCGTACCTATATGTCAAAGAAAATATTTAATCACATGTTGTGTTCAACAAGGCATTATATTGCCCCATTTAAGGACCGGCACTTCATCGCAACAAAAAGAGTCTATGTCCTATTTCAAGGTCAAATCTTTTTCTATGTCAATGTTTACCACATCAGTGTTTGACGTCCCCCTTGGCCGAGTGGTGTACGAGTGGTCACCGAATTTTCAGGTGCCGCTATCTTTGAGGTCCCACGTTCGATTCCCGGCCGGGTTAATGTTGGAAAAAGAAGTTTCAATATTTTCTCGTGTATAGGTTTGTGTGGTAATACCCGTCTTTGTTTCTAATCGCCATAAAACAGGGGCATAAGCTGCTTAGCTTGGGATTGGAGCAATGTATGTAACGGTGTCCAATAGTCATTTATTTATTTTAATTATTTATCACAGTTGGGTTTAGTGGCCGAGTCGAGTCGAACTGCTCCGGCATTGTAAGGGTACAATATTATTATATCATATAACATGTTAATCTTCCTCTTACACTCCCTATACTTTTATAAAAATTGCATTAAATCTGTGCGTAGTTTGTAAGATTTAGATCTTAGTGTTAGGGCGATTAGAAACAACGAAGTGTATAATCACATACACCCATAAACGAGAAAATATTCAAACTTCTGTTTTCAACATTTACCCAAAATCGAACCCGGGACCTCGGATATTGAGGCGTAGGAGCAGACGGCGCGAAGCGACTTTGCCGTATAGTAGATAAGGGTTTACTAATGTATGCCCGAATTTTAAATGCAATAATTTCGTTTGCTATAATTTCATTAGAAATAACGTTTTGTTTGCCATAACTATCAAATTACATAAAATTGTTTGCAATAATTTCATTACCTATTCATAATCAATTAAATGTCATTACTTTTTTATTCCATAATTTTATTTGCCATACTTTTCATTTTCATTATAGTTAATATCCATAACAATGATTTACATTAACACTCATTGCAACAAGCAGATATGCAGGCATGCAGCACGCAAGCATGCATGCAGTATGCAAGCAGGCATGTAGCATGTATTAGTTTAATAGTATTAGTTTATAAGAGAACGAAAGAAGAAAACGAACGAGTATTATGACTGTTGATCATTATGGCAAATGAAATTATTTCAAGAATTATTATGAAAAACATGACAATAGCGTAGATCAGATGTATATATTTTTAATTATTTATTTTACTTTTATTTATTTATTTAATCAATCTTATGACCTGATGTTTTTTTTCTGTCATACAGGAAGTCGCAAAGGAGAATCCCGGCAAAAGCATCATCTTTTCTGGCTTCTCAGCTATGTCACCTCTGGCACAGTTGGGTCTGGCTTCAGTAGGCATCTCCCATGATGAAATTCTTTCAGTCTTAGGAATGCCTAATGACAACGCTGTGAGTATATTTTTATCAGTCAATAACAGTAAACTATCTTTAAAAATACGTTCATTTTTAGATAAATAGATAGATTCAAGTCTCAATTAAATCCTCTAAGTTCACAGCTGGAAAATTATTATAATCATTAATGCATTTGAGATAACAATAGTGAATTTAATAAGTTTTTCAATTAGTATACCAAAAATGTTATAGGAAAAGAACACCATTTTGCAATTAGATTCATCATCCTTGAAACTACGATTTTCTGAGCAACTAAGTTACCGAAAGGTCTACTTGCGAAGCTGGTGGTTATTTTTCTATTTTCCTAACTTACATTATTAATTACAAATTGAATGAAGAAAATAATTTAAAATCCTCTTTAACATAAACACCTATGCCAAGAACTATAAATTTGACTTTATTTTAATATGAAGCAAAAGAGGTATTCTAAGGACGCTGAAACAAAAGTAGCTAAAGGTGTTAATTTTTCTTTTAAGACCAAAGAAGTGTTCTCTCAAGTAAGCCAAGACGTGCGAGCCGTGAAGGGAGTCGAGCTGAAGATAGCAAACAGTCTGTACATTCCTGAAGGCTATGAGCTTAATGAAGAATTCGGCGCTGTTTCCCGTGACGTGTTCGCTTCTGAAGTGAAGCAACTTGACTTTGCCAAGAACGTTGAAGCCGCAGCTACCATTAACGGCTGGGTAAGTCGGTTGGCTTTGCCAGTTAGACTATTTTCATTTCTCCAGTGGCGGTTCTATGCCCAAAAGCCTAGCTCAATTTAACAAATTCCGATTTTACGACATTATTTTATTTTATTCCTTCAACATTCACATAATCTTTTAATTTTGTTAAACTCAATTTCCTTGCTTTCTTGAATCAGAAATGATGAGATCCGCAGGAGAACTAAAACAACCGGCATCGCTCGAAAGATTAGATCGTTGAAGTGGCAGTGGGCGGGACACATAGCGCGGAGAACCAATGGCCATTAGGGCGGAAAGGTTCTCGAATGGCGACCGCGTACCGGACGACGTTCCGTGAGCAGGCCCCCTACAACTGATTACCTGAGAATAATATTGACGTCAATATTAATAGATTTTGACGATAATATTACACAAAATATATCTGTAACTTAAAGTACGCATTCTTACTTGAGCTAGCTTAAGCTAGAGTTTATATGGCTCAGCGTTTCTTTTTATTTAAAATTAATTTGATCGTCCTCGTCTTCGTTACGATTCATATCCTTTAAAGCAGGATGTGCTAGTGACAGTTTCGGATGACATGATAAGAGGATCTACTATCAAAACTAACCTTAAATCATCATTTTGCAGGTTGAAGACCACACCAACAAACGCATTAAGGATTTAGTCAGCGCTGACTCCCTGGGACCCGACACACGCGCAGTCGTCGTTAACGCCATTTACTTCAAGGTAACAAAAAAAGCTACAATCATTATACAATACAACGTATCAATGAATAAGCGCTAAACCTCTTAGGTGGTATGGTGATTGTGCTCATGAATATGAACAACTTTTACTATGGGGCCAACTCTGCAACTCAACAAACAAAATCAGCATCATCATTCAAATTGTCAATACCTACAGGTATTGACAATTTGAATGAAACAATCAGAAAGAATGAATATCCCTAACACTAGTGCTTACGTTACTTATTTTGGAATCAGAGTAATGTTAGTGATGATGTATGATATAATAATATTTAAAACAATAGTTACTGTTAGAGAATGCTCACTAGCATTAAGTCCGCCATTTGTAACTCTTGCAATAAAGCTTAAATAAATAAAAAATCAAATAAAAAACTATTTTTAATTGTTTTCAATGTTTTTTAAAACAGGGCTCCTGGAAAGAAAAGTTTGAACCGCAATTGACGCAAGACCGTGACTTCTACGTGACTAAAGACAAGAAAATCCAAGTGCCCACTATGTTCAAGAACGGTGACTTCAAGATAGGCAACAGCCAGGAATTAGATGCTAAGGTGAGAAAATGTGCTTTACTCATTCATTAAATAATATTAAGGTTTAGAAAAAAATAATAGAGGTAGGCAAATAGATTTGCAGAGGAAGTCGAAGAAGCACAATAACTTAATAAAACCAATAGTCCTAGTACCTTTATTCATTCGGCATTTAATTTGACTTGGGGATGTTGAAAATAGCAATACTTACGTCGACGAATGTATTTTTTTTAACTATCAAAAGTAGGTTTAGATAAATAAAACATTATGTTACGACTAAACCGTAAATCAACTTGGACAAAACTATTATTAAGTCCACCTTTCATTTGTGCCACCTTCGGCGGATGTTTTTTCTCTGTTTCCTTTGGTAATGTGATTAATACATGAATGAATGTATGAATACTTATCATTTATACTTTCAGCTTTTGGAAATTTTCTACAAAGACGAGGAAGCGTCCTTCTTGATTGTGCTCCCTAACGAAATTGATGGAATTACCGCACTGGAAGAGAAACTAAAGGACTCCTCCCTCTTGGAGCAGGCTACAAAGCAAATGTTCACAACTGAAGTTGATGTATACCTTCCCAAGTTCAAGATTGAAACCACCATCGACCTGAAGAAAGTCCTACAAAGTGTAAGTATCTAGAAACTAATACTAATTTTTGACTCCGGCTGCAAGGCTCCGCGCACGATACAAGCCTGGGTGGGCTGCGCGCTTGCGACAGACGTCTAATCAAATAAGTCAATGTGATGCTCCGTAGCTCAGCGATCAGAGCATTCGTCCGGACAGTGAAAGGTCCCGGGTTCGATTCCCGGCGGAGCTACTTGGAGAATGTGTCGTTTTTTTATATTTTCTTTTTATAAATTGCATTGTGAATGCAAAAAAGTAAAAATCATCAAATTTCTTCTTTTTACAATATTAGTATAGATTAGTGTAGACGAAATTCCCAAAAATCTAATTGGCGATTCTTGGTCTTTAGATCGGTGTTACCAACTTGTTTGACCCTGCTAAGGCTGGTCTGACCAAACTTCTTAAGGACGGAGGTGATGGTTTATATGTCAGTGATGCCATTCAAAAAGCTTTCATTGAAGTTAACGAGGAGGGAGCTGAGGCAGCCGCCGCTAGCGGTAAGTCTGAATAAAAATCATTATTTTACTTAATTTACAACTTGGCAAATTTATCAAGGAACGAATATCAAGTTTCTGAATATGTCAAGAAAAATTAAACAAATGAGTGCAAAGTAGCCACGGCTTTTCCACGTCGTCACGTCACGACCGATGTCTCGTCAACATGGAACATTGCGGTGTCGCGGCGCGGTGCGTTGACGTGACGTGCATTGTTTATTATTTACAAAGCGGTGGCACTTATCTTTCATCACACCTGCCGGCCTAGCATGAGCGGCTTATAACGCGCGATATGATATGGTACGGCAAGTTGTCTTGCTTACTCCACTAAGGTGTAAGCAAGACGGCATGCCGTACCATATCATATCGCGCGTTATAAGCCGCTCATGCTAGGCCGGATGATGTTAAGTGAAGATAAGGTTGAAGGTGGAAGCGCACTACTCCTCGAATCCACAACCACTGAGGAACTGGCTATCTTATCTCTAACTGCCGGAACACAACAATGCTGAAAACATTGTTGTTATGGCGTCAAACTTAGATAAGATGGTGGTAGCTAGCCAGGCCAACTTAAAACAAGTCCTACCATTAAACAAACCGAATACGATATGGGACACTGGGAATCGAACCCAAGACCTCTTGTTCTGAAACTGGTAGTGTGTTAAATTTACGTTATAGTGTCTGCCTTTACCAGTGACATATTGAAACGCATACAGTTGATTGTCATAATTTTATTTGGCATACATCATACATAAGGCATAATATTGAAAAGCATTTTATTCTTTGCCATAAATTTCATACCCCATAATGATAATTTAATAGTTAAAAGGCATAATAGTAAAAAGCATCGTCTTCGAAATTCATATTTTCATTTGGCATAACTTTATAATGCATAATTAATTTTTAAAAACATTTATTTTTATAATGTCAATATCTCAAAAACAGTGAGTCGTAGCAAACATTTAATGAAATTTTTGACACCATTAAAAACCACGGAGGTACTTGATAAACATCCAATGGTATAAAAAAAATGGAAGGGATTGCCTAAAAAATGTATATTTTTATTTATAAGTTCAAAATGTTGTACAAATGTCATAAAACAAAGAAGCAGGGTGACGGGGTGGCACTGCCTCCCACCAAGGGGCTCAAAAAATTACAATGGTGGATGTAGCGGGTCAACTATAGTTAAAGGATTTATATTTAGATTATATCAGATATATCTACTATCATGGCCTTGTTATTTAAAATAAAGTTATATTGTATGAATGAATTTAAAGCCAGTATGTATGAAATTCATTAACTCGCTCCCCAAACCTACCACAGTTGTAATATACATTCATGAATTTGTCTCCCGAGTAACTTCAAAATAAATAAACGTGTTACCCCGTTAAATAAATGCAATTTAAGTATCATGACATATAAAAGTTATGCCTTTAAATAGTTTTGCTTATTAAAATTATGCCTTTCGATGATTATTCCTTGCAAATTTCGACCAAACAAAGCGTACGTTATGAAATTATGCCTTTCAGAATTATGCATTTCGACGATTATGCCTTTCAACGCGATGCGTTTCATGTTTATGACGATAAACGTTATGCGTTACATGAGGTAACCAACTTAACCATTACGTCTACTCAATGCCGCTACTTCGCACCGTTCAACTGTTCAAAAATGTTGATGAGTCGTGGTTCGGTGATATGGATAAACCGTTAATTTGAAACAAAATTGCATCTGACGATTTTGGAGTTAATGTCAAACATCACACAGAAAAGATTATGGGCAAGTCAGCGAGAATTTTTTTCATTGTAATTTCGTTCAGAGTGACTTCAGATTGTCTGCAGAGCACTTAATAGAATTGATGATTATCAGCAGACAGTCCACAGCACCGCAAGCCTAAGAGTTGCACTTAAACTGTAGGTCAATGTCAAAGCTTGATATTGTGTTGACTGCACAAAAGAAAGTAGAGAAGTAACACTGGTAACACAGAGCTTAGTTCAAAAATACTTGAGTAAGGATAGTTTCTTCAAGGGTGTAACTACTAGCCTAACTAGACAGTTGAAAATGTCATCTGTTAACCATAGGACAAGTAATTTAAACACTCTAAGAAATCATACAAATGCTATAATTAAATGCAAACAATTAAAAAGGCAATAGATTTAAATAATTATCATAGGGTGACATGAAAAAGCAAACCTTCAGTAATGAAAGAAAAGGCAGGTAATTTGTGTATAGAAAGCAAACGACTTGGCATTGATCTGAGTTCATGGATTCATACAAGGACTGAGAAAGGTGGATAACTCGGCTAAAAATATCATATTTATTATTAATGAATAATTTACGATTATCGTATCAAAGAAATCGGTATTTTTACTTACCGTTCCTTTTTTAGTGTTCACAAAGTCGCAAAACAACACTGAAATACACTACATAGTTGGTATAGCCCGTACAAAATGTTCAATGAATGTATCACATTAAAGTAATACACCTATGGCAAACATTTATTCAAGATAGAACCTCCTTCTTTTTGAAGTCGGTTAAAAATATACTTAATCCACGTTGAACATAACATAACGTACGAGTAAAACGTAGATATTAATTTAGGCGAAAAATTATTCTCGTCCGAATCTCATTATAATAATATTATGTTGTGTCAATGACACAATATCCTTTTATACAAAACAACCAACATGCAACTGCTTTAATGTCTAAATTATTATTAATCCAAAAAAAACCGATAAATTCTAAACGTTTTTCTGAATGTACACACTCTTTGAGTGTAATTAAAATTAATTTACTGGTTCCAATAATAAAACTATTATATTTTTCAATTTACTTTATTTTTAATTACGTACGATTGTCACTGGTTTCACATTTTTAATAAATAGTTTTAATGTGAACCGGACCTGCAATGACGCTAACAACTCGGGCGTATGCAAAAGACAAAAACCACACAGCGTTAGTAAAATGTAAATAGAAAAATCAACTCACAACTAGCTCCGATGGGAGTGAGACGAGTCGATTTTTTTCTAAAATACTTCATTTACCTTTTTTCAATAATAAAAATTGTATTGTGAATGCAATGAGTTTCCCTCCTTTTTTTGGAAGTCGGTAAAAAAGTAAAAATTTAAATAATTTAAAAGTCAACTTATTTGTTTTTGTATCGTTTGCAGCTTACAAAATATACGACAGAAGTGGATATATTGGCAGAAGACCGGAATTCATTGCGGATAGACCATTCTTCTTTGTTTTAAAACAAAAATATACACCATTATTTAGCGGTGTTTTTGCTAATTAAACTTATTATTATAACGGTCTTTCTTTGTAAGTCGATTTTGCATGGACTTTTTTATTCAGTCATTTTAGTTTCAATACATACATTTAACTGTATGAATTATGACCTCAAACATAATGCGTAAGCCAAAATCGGCAAAATTAGACACTATATGAAAAAACCTACATGAAAACGGAATAGACATTGACAGCAAATATATTTTATGTTTATCATAAGCTCACGATAGCTAATGTTAAATTAAATCCAAGATATACATGCAGTAGAAGTCCAACAATAACCATATAAAGAACATCAGTATGAACGGTAATCAAAAACATAAATTGATTTCGGCTAGAATTATAATTATTATGTCCACTTTTAAATTGTTAAGTTAAAATAATGTAAGTATATTATAATGTTAAAGTTATGTTTTACTTGTGTTATAGTTAATTTTCATACGTCTTCATTTTAATGTAAGGCTGACATAAGTTGTATTAAATTGTAGTTTTTGTGTGCAGTTGTAGCTGGCTTAGTTAGTAGGCATCAAACAAAAAAGTCCATCGCATATAAATAAGCAAATATATTACAAATAGTTCAAAGTTTTATGTGTTGACGACTGTACTATTCTGTAAGTATTTCTATCTTCAACATCCAGTATCAAATATCATTAACACGTAAGATTTTTTATTGTTGGGGTAAACTAATGGGTTTTCATAAGTTTGAAGGTGGAAGCGCACTACTCCTCAGATCCACAACCACTGAGAAACTGGCTATCTTATCTCTAACTGCCAGAACATAACAATACTGAAAACATTGTTGTTATGGCGTCAGACTTAGATAAGATGGTGGTAGCTAGCCAGGCAGACTTAGAACAAGTCCTACCATCAAAAAAACAGAATACGATATGGGACACTGTGAATCTAACCCAAGACCTCTTGTGCTGAAACTGGCAGTGTGTTTTTACGTTATCGTTACGTGTCTAACTTAACCGGTGACACATTGAAACGCATCCAGTTGATTGTCATAATTTTATTTGGCATACGTTGAAAAACATTTTATTCTTTTGCCCTAAATTTCATAACCCATAATGATAATAATGCATAATGATAATAATACTAGTTAAAAAGCATAATAGTAAAAAGCTTCGTCTTCAAAATTCATATTTTCGTTTGGCATAACTTTATAATGCATAATTAATTTTTAAAACCTTCGATCAACAATAACACCTAGTTCTAGATACATAGTTGGAGTGACAGACATGGCCAAGCGTTATACGCCCACTTGAGAGTATAATTATAAGTAGATTATTTTGACAGTGTCAATAATACTAAGGTATTTCAAACTTGGAACTGCTTGGAACGCTTCCTGTAATTTATAATGTACGATCGTAACATTCGTAGCCTTTTTTCTCCGTTTAAAAAAAAAGTCAATCTGTGCCATATAATGTTTACATTTAGTTCGTGAGCCTTCATCTACTACCATTGTTGATCGAAGTTTAAAACCATTAATTTTAAAAGTGTCAATATCTCAAAAATGGTGCGTCCGTAGCCAAAATGTAATGAAATTTTTGATACCCTTAAAAATCACGGAGGTACTTTATAAACATCCAATGGTATAAAAAAAATTGGAGAGGGATTGCCTCAATTTTTTTAATTTTTTATTTATGAGTTCAGATTTTGTACGAATGAAAAAAAAAACAGAAAAGCAGGAGAACGAGGGGCACAGCCTCCCTAAGGGGGCTCAAAAAAATTACAATGGTGGATGTAGCGGGTCAACTATAGTCAAAGAATCTGTCTTAAGATTTATATAAGAGATATCTACTATCTTTGCCCCGTTATTTAAAATAAAATTATATTGTTTTAATGAATTTAAAGCCATGAAATTCAGTAACTCCTCACCAAACTTACCACAGCTGTAAATAAGTCTCCCCAGTAACTTCAAAATAAATAGACGTGTTATCCCGTTTTTATGCACTTTAAGTATCATGACATTTAAAAGTTATGGCTTTAGATAGTTATGCTTATTGGAATTATGCCTTGCAAAGTGTATCTTTTATAAAAACTAAACAACCAACATGCAACTGCTAAATGTCTAAATTATTATTATTAGTCCAAAAAAAGCGATAAATTTTATTTACTCTTTGAGAGTAAATAAAATTAATTTGCTGGTTTCAATAATAAAATTAATATTTTCCAATTTACAATGATATATTACAATCGCCTAGGCCAATTACGTACGATTGTCACTGGTTTCACATTTCTAATAAATAGTTTTAATGTAAACCGGACCTGCAATGAGGCTAACAACTCAGGCGTATGCAAAAGACAAACACCACACAGCGTTAGTAAAATGTCAATAGAAAAATCAACTCATTTGTTTTTGTATCGTTTGCAGCTTACACAGTATACGACAGAAGTGCATTCGAGTATATTGGCAGAACACCGGAATTCATTGCGGATAGACCATTCTTCTTTGTTTTAAAACAAAAAGATACACCATTATTTAGCGGTGTTTTTGCAAATTAAACTTATTATTATAACGGTCTTTCTTTGTAAGTCGATTTTGCATGGATTTTTTTATTAAGTCATTTTAGTATCAAAATCATTTATTCATTTTAGGCTGATACAGCACTTGTGAACGTCAATGAAGCTACGCTATCGGTTCGCAAATCCTATGGCGGCGGCGGGAGGCCTTGTATGTAACGAGAAGAACCGGCAAGAAACTCGCAAAGGGCTATTTTTTTCATGCTGTCATATTTCATACAGAGTCGTTAAATTGAAAAGAGACTTTAACATAATATAATATTTACGGTCACTTTCATGTTAAATTTAAAAACAAAACAAAAAACTCTGTAATCATAGCAGTAAATAATTTTTAATTACTTAGGAACTAGACATCTAAAAGGTAGTTTCTTTAAAATTCACACCAACCAAAAACGTAGAGAATAAAATAATTAAAAGGAAATAAAACTTTGAATAGTTTATGAACATAAGAGTCAATAATAAGCAGTGCGATAGAAGCTACGATAAAATAAAACTAATAACAATAGAACATACAAAAAAATCAGCATATTTTGAGACAAGAAGCCAGGAGCAGACCTATCCCACTGGTGGCACCCGTTCACGAGCATGACGCATGAACTAGCCATCGCTTCGCTCAGCCATATTTTAGGAACGTAAAGACCCGCCTCACACGACACCACAGCAGTTATTTTTACAGAGAGCATGACATGTCAACATGTCCATACATACTTTTAACTGTATGAATTATGACCTCAAACATATTATGCGTAAGCCAAAATCGGCTAAATTAGACACTATATGAAAAACCCTACATGAAAACGGAATAGACTTTGACAACAAATATATATTATGTTTATCATAAGCTCGTAGGAGGAGCTTGCCACCTCAGGCCCTCCACAATAAGACCTACTCGACGGCGGAGAGAGCAAGAAGTGAGGGGTTTAGTGGGTATTCCCCCTCCCTGATCCCCCATCGATAAAAGCTCGTGATAACTAATGTTAAATTAAATCCGAGATATACATGCAGTAGAAGTCTAACAATAACCATATAAAAAACATCGGTATGAACGGTAATCAAAAATAGAAATTGATTTCGGCTAGAATTATAATTAATAAGTCTACTTTTAAATAGTTTAGTTGAAATAATGTAAGTATATTATAATATTAAAGTTATGTTTTTACTTGTGTTATAGTTAATTTTCATACGTCTTTATTTTAATGTTAAGTTGACATAAGTTGTAGTTAGTTGTAGTTTTTGTGTGCAGTTGTAGCTGGCTTAGTTAGTAGGCATCAAACAAAAAGTCCACCGCATATAATTAAGCAATTATATTAGTTAAAAAACTACAAATAGTTCATAGTTTTATGTGTTGACGACTGTACTTTACTTTATTTCCATCTTAAACATCCAGTAACAAATTTCATTAAGACGTGAGATTTTTTTATTGTTTGGGTTTAAATGAATATATTAGTGACTACGCGAAATTTAAAAACAATATTTTTTTCTATATCACTGTTAGTTAAGCTGTGTTTTGTCCATGAAACTGAATAGCTTACTTTGGTTAATATTTTTTGGTCCCCTTTCTCCTTTCGTTATCCTGTATTTCGATAACCTACAATTGCCTGTGCAAATTAATGTTTTTACCTAATCTTTTAATCATAATTCAATTTTGATAAAAAAAAATTGAGTTATTTTTACTGATTTTTTGCTTTTCAGCTATCAAATAGTCTTATTAGACACTTTTGTTAGTACTCAAAAAATATAATAATGGACATTTTTAGATTTTTTTTATTCTTTAATTAATATATTTTCTATCTATCTAGCTATCCAATTGATTGTGGGAGGTGGTAGCGAAAAGTTCGTTGCTAACAAACCCTTCTATTTCGTTTTAAAGAATAGAAGAAAAATTATTTTCTCAGGGGTTTTCAACAACTAACATTGAAAGTTAGATACATTTTTATATTAGGTATCTGTATGGCTTGAAATTTACTAATACTTCCTTTAATCATTCTCATATTTAGTTGCAAGCCTTTTGAACTTCGATCAACAATACCGCTAGATAACTGGTTGTAGTAAAAAAACGGCCTAGAAAATAAGAGCGCACTTCAAAAGTGCGCTCCTAATGTTTATCGCTTCCTGCCATTTTTGGCGTAAGATTCGTTTACCTTTTTCTCCATTGGGAAAGCCATTTAGTCAATGCCATAATATTTGAGTTTGGTTTAGTTCGTAAAGTGTTATAATATACTGATATTGGTGATAGAAGCTGCTGAAGCAAAAATTCTTTTTATTTTTCACATCCTTACATAATATCTTCTTAAATTTATTTTCAGAATTCACAGTAGATAGAATTATAGGAGGCGGTAAAGCTGATATCGTCGTTAACAGACCATTTTTCTTCGCTTTAAAGTATAGTAGCAATATACTATTTACGGGAGTTTTCAACAACTAAGTGATACAGATATAGGTATTTTTAATATAGAAAAAAAAAACATTATTATTTAAACAAATTGAGCCTACTAAGTTTGTGGTTACTTCCTATAATATGCATGAATAAATTGTTGCGACATAATATGTATTTATTGACATACGATAAAATATGAACTAAACATATTTTTTAATATATTACGAACACAGGTTAATATAAAAACAGGTTGTTTAGATTCATAACAAAGCCATGATAGATAACTCGCATACTTCGATCAACAATAACACCTAGGTCTAGATACATAGTTGGAGTGACAAACATGGCCGAGCGATATACGCCCACTTGAGCGTATATTTATAAGTAGTTCCTGTCATTTTTGACGTAAGATCGTAAAATTATTAACCTTTTTTCTCAGACACAATAGATTTTCCATTGTTCTCCGGCCCTATTTGGCCGGTCAGGCGTCAATGGGTAGGTGCCATAAAAAAAATTGACTTAGTTCGTGAGCCTTCATCTAGTACTGTTGTTGATCGAAGCTCGCATAGCTTATTTATAAACGAAATTAAATATCATGTTTTTCTTTCTTTCTCTCTTTCTCATTTCTTTTCTTTAGGATAACAAAGACAAGCATGTTTTAAAATTCCAAACTACTATTAATATTTTTCCAAGTTTGATATTTTTACAAGTGTTGAATAAGTATTCATGTATTCCCCGATCATTACAACCTTGGCCTCTTCAAGGCAATAGTGAATGGGCACCTACTGGGTAAGCATGCTACACCCTAGACTGCATCCTGTCTGTTTAGCAAGATGGCGGTCAAATGCTTAACCAGTTTTTATAAAAAAAAAGTCTCAATTTACTACTTGTTTCATAGAAATTAATTGTTTAGCAGTATCAAAGGTATAACTAGAGATTGCCTCACCGTAACCACAGTATATATTTATAAGAGCATTTAGATGTCGCAGTAAGATAGTTACAGCCGTAATATAGCTATATACCTAGGGATATATTAATTATATACCGTAAGATAGTTATACGGAAGCGATTTATTACTATCTTACTATCTAGTAATCTAATTATAGGTCTCCCGCGCCGTAGGATTTGCGACCCGATGGCGTAGCTAAGTGTTGTTACCTCAAACTAAATTGAATGAAAAAAAAGATTTTGATTTGGTTTTAATACGGTTCAAGTATAGATATATTACTAGATTTGTTGAATGAAATAATTGTAGGAGTGTAGTCCTGTATTAGAACACGTGATAGGTTAGAAATTTAAGTGGTTCCTTTCGAAGCGCTTCGCGATCGCCTTAAATTTCGTGGTTATTTTTTTTCACACCACAGAACTCTTGTAGCTTTCGTATAACTATCTTACGGTATTTATATCCCTAGGGTTATAGGTATATTACGGCTTTATCTATCTTACTGCGACATAATATATACTGTGCTGTAACTGCGAAAAAACGCTTTATTCAAAAGATAAATAGTAACGTTTATCATTGCAGCTTTCGATATTGACAATCGAGATGGAGGTGAGGAAGATAAAGAAGTAAATGTATTTAAAGCTGATAAGCCATTTTTCTTTGCAATAAAACAAAGAGATTTATCAATATTTAGCGGAATTCTTCACTAATTCCTAAATCATTTGTATGTATTTTCTTAAATCATACACTTAAAATTATTTAATAAAATTATAATTATTATGTTAATTAAGTCACTAGTCGTAATAGATTAAGAATGATACTCGAATTAATTTTTATAAATTGTTATTAAAATTACAGTGAAATATAATAATACACAGTTCAAAATGTTTTTCTCTTTATCATACTTATAAAAAAATTCATTACCAGCACAGAATGTAGTAGGTACCACATTAAGTACTACATAATATATAGTATATACATAATAATAGTAGTATACAGGTTGGAAAAATTATGGGCCTTTGGTAAAAACTATCTTAAGTCCTATAGTAAGCTTTACATTAAAAGAGAACATTATTTAATTTGTGAAAAAGAAACAAAACTGCATTCATTGATTTACTTTAAAAAAAAATCTCTTCTTCTAGAGAAAAGTCCAACATCGACTCGACTCGACATCAAATCCGCCATCTTTAATTATATTAATTTCAATTTCAATTTAATTTAAAACGTTTAATAAATAATATATAAATAAATATAAATAAATTTCTTACAATAGAGAAATTTGATACCTAATTATTGACCTCATCAATTGATGCGATAAAACTACAGTATGTTGTTTTTTTCTAATTTAAGCCGGCTTGATTCCTGGCCGAATCAAGCGAATTTTAAAATATCGGTGATGCAGTTTTTTTTTTCAAATAATTGAATGTTTCTTTTCAGTAAAATGAGCTAGCTAAAGGATTCAAAGCTGCATCTCTCTCTTTCTCTACGAAAAACTAGTTTCTTTATTTTTCGGGTCTATCAGACCCGAAAAATAAAGCCATACCATACCATCAGGTAGTCGTCTATGATTCCTCTTAAGCAAAGACAATTCAAAATATTAGTTATAATGTCAAGCAAATGCCTTTTTCTAGAGGCGTAGGCAGACTCATGATATTGCAAAAGAGAGAAAATATCTCTTATGTTGGGTTCTAAAATAATAAAGTATGTTTTTCTAAAAAGCATTAGAAAATTATTGTGATCCTTGTGATACGTTATTAAAACTATGTATGAGCACCACCTGAAAATATAATAACGAATGTGTGTGTTCTACATATAAACACAGAGTCCAAGATACCGTTATAAATAAAAATTACAAACAGAGCTAGAATTTATTGTTTTATTGCTTAGACTTTAGACATTTAAACATATTCAAAAGTTTTTGCACCATTTTATGATTGAAGCTACAACCCGTTATTTAAAAAAATTACAAACATTTTTGCACTGTGTTTCATATGCAAGTCAATTTTGTAAATTTTTCAGGCCAAGATCAAATCAAATCAAATATTTATTTATTCACATAGACATAATAAGCATGTACTTATGAATCGTCAATATTTTCCCACCACCCATTCAAGACTTTTTTAACTGACAAGAAGATGAGACAAACTTAACTGACAACAACATTATACAAGCTGAATAAGCGCAAAACCTCAGGTACGTAGTAATTGAACAACTTTAACTATGGGGCCAACTCTGCAACTCAACAAAAAAAAACAGTTGTTCCATACATTCTGGTCGAGTAGGTAGGTATTGACAATTTGTATGAAACAGCTGATTTTTTTGTTGAGTTGCAGAGTTGGACCCATAGTAAAAGTTGTTCATATTCATTGCAATCAATACCTAAGTACTAATTTTGAGTTTCACCAACTAGACACACGTGTGTCCAGTCTCTCGTGTCGAGTTGGTAAAAAACCCGAGATTTTGCGCTTATTCATTAACACGTTTTATAAGCTTTGACTAGATTTCAACTGCATAAATCGATGTAAGAGAAAAGTATGAGACGACAAACACATATTTTATGATATACTTACCAAGAAAACTAATTTTAAGCTAAACAACTGAGCAGCTGACAGCTAAATTAAAATGAATAAATGTTAAGCTAACGAGATCTAAAAATATATATTTTTTACATTTTAGGATTCTTCGCTAGCATCACTAGTGCTGCATTGTCGACACCTTCATTTATTGCTGACCGGCCATTCTACTATGAACTTTTACACAAATCTCAAATATTATTCAACGGGGTCCTTACAGAACCAAAAACAGAATAATATATTTATTATATACAAATCACTGAAAAACACACATTATTCTTTAAACAGTAAGTCTACAATTTAGTCTAGTGGTGGTTTCTAAGGTTTTAGTGGTATTTGGTAAAATCCTTACAGTCAGTAGCTTTACAACAAATGTGAAAGCTGGTGAGTACACAACCAGCTAATAAGAAATAAATATTGAGATAAGCACAGTGGATAGTAATCCGCTGTACTTAGGGTAAGTCACGGATTGATGCCGCACTTTTTGAAATTGCCGCACTACTTACTTAACATGTGCAAAATCAACAAACTACTTATGAATACATAAACTACAATCTGTCATCTATAAAATCGTTTAACAGATATTGGATTATTGTAGTTAGAGTATGAGCTACACTGATTTTTGCAGACCTCTAATTTTTGGAGGATACTTGCCGCACTACGGATTGTCGCCTCACCAGTCAAATAGGGCGGACGGATAGTTGCCCCTGTGAGAAATATATTTGAATTTGAGAATATTAATTCAAAAACATAATTTAGAAAGGAAATAAAATATATTGTAAAACAATATTTCATTCTAAATGAGTCATTGACCTACATTCTGCGTTACAGGATAGATGCCACGGTACAAAAAGCTACGTATTTACTGTTATTCGTGTCATTTTATAACAAAATCTATCGTTTTTAAATTTGCTTAAACTTTATGGTATGCTGTGCCAAAGAAATCATAACGATAATCAAAACACTTCATTATCAAAGAAATCCTCCAATGGCGCCTATCCTCCCAAATTTTGTTGTACAAACGAAATAAAGGAATATCTTCAGGATAGATGCCATTTTAAATTATTTCGTTCCAAATCTAATAACGCCGCATCCAAGTAATTTTTTTGATTAATTAATATTACGTGGTTGGACCCGGACCATCTTTTATATTTTCGGAGCATTTTGGTACTGAAATGAAAGAAAAATAATCATAATAGAAGTATGCGTTAGTAAGGAATAAGTGGCTTCGTTTAGGGATAGACGCCTTTAAGGGCATCTAACCCGATCAAAAACGAGGCAAGTATCCGTATCGTAGAGGATAGATGCCTTCTTATATAAATATGAAACATAATGAAATAAACAAATAAAAACATGTTTGAGTATTTATTTAAATACCTTACATTTCGATCAATACGTCACAAAGACAATCCATTCTTCATAAAAAAAGAGTAGAGCCTCCAAAAGGGCAATGAAATAATTTTGGTCCTTTTTTTCGATCGTCAAAATTTTTGATTGCGGACTGTGACGCACACACTTGCTTTACAGCGCCTCTCACGGCCGACTGGCGAAGTACACGGGGTGAGCTATCTAGTATACGGCAAATCGAGCTTGAGGTCATTACCCTCATAGGAGTTTTTAAAATCGCGGCATGTATCCCACCGCGGCATCTATCCGTGACTTACCCTATCTCAATATTTATTTCTTCTCCCTTAATTCTTGTTATATCAATTATGTCACTATAATGCTAGTCCTAAGCTCACGCTAATTCAAGCAATATTGATGTAAGTATTCACTTCCTTTTCTTTTTAAAACTATTTTATATTTATGCTTGGCAAAATATTTAAATAAATATATTTGACACATAAATTAAAGTAAACCAAATATTTAACTCAAAGGACTTGTAAAAAACGTATGTGCCCAATTTTTTATATTTTAGTATTCTTTACAAACCCTACTTGGTAGAGTTACAATGTATACGCCAACCTTTACTGCTGACCGGCCATTCTATTACTGATTAAGACACAAATCACAAATATTATTCAACGGGGTCCTTACAAAACCAAAAACCGAATAAATAGTAAAAAACAATAATTCTATGCAAAATACGTCAGTTTTGTGGTGTTTTAAGGGTTCCGAACTAATATGGTAAAAAATTAGTACTTACCTAATTTAACTTTTGGCATGACTATGCTAATAAAGTATAGGTAATTAATATGATTGCAACGTTATTGCTTTCCTGAAAAATAAGAGGAACTAACACTGCTCTTTCAAAAGATTAAGCTTTATGGGGTTTAATACAAAAGTTAAGTGAGGCTATTAGATATACGAACTTCGGTAATCAACCTTATGTAAATCCTTGTAAACATATTCAAACCTCGTGAAGACGACAATGACAATAAAGGAAAACATTGATGGCACATTTTCATAGATGTATTTTGAAAGTATTAAAAAATCGAACAATAGATTTTTTTTCAAACAATCTAAATAGAGTAGGTAGTACGCGCCACATGCCACTTGGCGCGTGTCAATATGTGGAACAAAAATTATGACATAGGAATATATTTTTCCAACCCACCACGACGATCAGCGCCCTCTGACAAATGCCAAGTTATGTACCCATTTTGTAATACCATACCGCGTCAGACAATGGCAACGAGATGTGAGACGACCGGCGATGACATAAACTTTTAGCGCCATTGAAGCAATAGCTAAAACTAAATTAAAAATATTGTGTGTCTAAACTATTGCATCAGATATAGGTACTACATTTAATTTTACTGTCGCATTGTCGTCTCCACATTGTATATGTTCGCTTCACGAAGACAGAGACGCTTTAGTCATTAGCTTTAAAACAAATCAGTACTTATGTACGTACGTACACATGAACCTACATACGGGGGCAGCTGCCCACTTTATAGGCTCAAAATTGCCTTAAATTCATAGTCTCCGTCTTTCAGAGTATCAACAGTGAAAGTGCGTAACGAATTGCAAAGGAGATCAGTCAAGCTTCATACATGTTTGGACCAAAAAAGTAAAATGGTCGGCCAACAAAAATTAATTACACATTACTATTGTAAACACTGTACCGATCATTATTTGTTATGACGTCAACAGCGTACGACTAGTGGCCAAGCAGTTATTCAAGTTAAAAATGTCATTTATTCTTCATTTTCAAACTTTAATACAGCTTGGCCACAGTCCGGCCAACGAAAATAAATTGCACATTACTATTGTAAACAGTGTAACGATCATTTTTTGATATGACGTCAACAGTGTACGATTAGTGGCCAAGCAGTTATTTAAGTTTGAAAATGACATTTTTTTCTTCATTTTCAAACTTGTATACAGCTTGGCCAAAGTGCGGCCAACGAAAATAAATTGCACATTACTATTGTAAACAGTGTAACGATTGTTTTTTGTTATGACGTCAACAGTGTACGATTAGTGGCCAAACAGTTATTCAAGTTTGAAAAGGTCAATTTTTTTATTTTTTTTCAAACTTGTATACAGCTTGGCCAAAGTGCGGCAAACTAAAATAAATTGAACATTACTATTGTAAACAGTGTAACGATCGTTTTTTGTTATGACGTCAACAGTGTACGATTAGTGGCCAAGCAGTTATTCAAGTATCAAAATGACATTTTTTCTTCATTTTCAAACTTGAATACAGCTTGGCCAAAGTGCGGCCAACAAAAATAAATTGCACATTACTATTGTAAATAGTGTTACGATCATTTTTTATTATGACATCTTTGTTGGCCGCACTTTGGCCAAGCTGTATTCAAGTTTGAAAATGAAGAGAAAAAAATGACCTTTTCAAACTTGAATAACTGCTTGGCCGCTAATCGTACACTATTGACGTCATAACAAAAAATGATCGTTACACTGTTTACAATAGTGATGTGCAATTTATTTTCGTTGGCCGACACTTTTACTTTTTTGGTCCAATTTGACTGATCTCCTTTAATTAAAACCTTTAAGAATGTTGTCTTAAAAAAATATTTAACCTACGTGCTAAAAAAAATAAGCGAGCAAGTCAATTTTCTAAATTTTTCAGGAGAGACGAAAATCAATTTGTGTTCAAGTACGAAAACTTCTGAAATACCTACACTGAAATCGTTTATTAATTGCGGAGCAACAAGTAGTCACTTACGTGGTGTTGACCGTGTTGACGAACGAATGGATTCCGCGTAGAAACGTGTTTCTTGCAAGACGTATGCGTTTTGTTTGTTATGGTTAAAATTTAGTTTAAAAATATGTAAGCTCGTCCATTCGCTGATAATTTCTCCAAACACTTGATAAACAAATTGATGTGAGTGAAGATTAACCTTTTCTTCAGCCACTCTTTACCACAGACTATCATTCTGCCGGCAGGCTACCTGCTGTCGTCCATCGAACAGGCCGCCTGACATTCGGTTTTTTTATGTAAAGCAACATAAATGCTTTGTCTTAATCGTTTCTTTCTATTAAAAAAATAATTCCACCATTATTGACTACATTTCAACTGCATAAATCGATGTAAGAGAATGATAATGAAATATGATATAGTAACTCAGAAAACGAATTTTACATTAACAATAAACTCGGTTGTAAGACAGCTAAATTAAAATAAATAAATGTTTAGCCAACGAGATCTAAAAATAAATATTTTTACATTTTAGGATTCTTCGGCATTACTAGTGCTGCATTGTCGACACCTCCTATACCTACATTTGTGGCTGACCGGCCATTCTACTATGAACTTTTACACAAATCTCAAATATTATTCAACGGGGTCCTTACAGAACCAAAAACAGAATAAGTAATATATTTCTTATATACGAATCATTGAAAAACACACATTATTCTTTGAACAGTAAGTGTACAATTGTGGTGGTTTCTAAGGTTTTAGTGGTATTTGGTAAAATCCTTAAGCACAGTCTTCAGCACGTTCGCCAGTAGCTTTACAACAAATGTGAAAGCTGGTGTACTATCCACTATGCTTATCTCAATATTTATTTCTGATTCTTTATTTCTTGTTATATCAATAATGTCACTATAATACTAGTCCTAAGCTCACGCTAATTCAAGCAATACTGATGTACCTATTCACTTTCTCTTCTTTTCAAAACTATTTTATATTTATGCTTGGCAGAATATTTAAATAAATATATTTGACACAAAAATTGACCTCAAACTAAAAATTAAAGGTATAATTTATTTTATAGTAAATTCTATAATTTTTTAATGGATTGGCTCACCCAACTTTGAAGGGTCATAAAACTAATAAAACGCAATATATAAAACAAAGAGGTATATTATACAAGTTACTCTAAAAGTTATTTTGTTTACGTTAAGTTTTTGTTAAAGTTGTTATGTTTACGTTTTTCACTAATATTTTTAATTTATTTATTCATCAGTCGTCCGTCATCCCTATTAACATGCCTTTCTTCTTCGCATTACTTATAGGAAATGATAATTACGGGAACTTTTATGTTATTGAAAATGCCAACTATAAAATTACTGGCTCGGCTCAAAGCAATATGTATAGCGACTTTATAATAATCAATAATTATGTTTTTACCTACAATAAGAAAAAAAGGTTAATGTTAATAATCATAAATTATATAATTGAAGAAACTATGTTAATATTTTCAGTACATCACGTTGGATTGAGCGGTTGGAATCGCCCTCGCCGTTTCGTTGTTAATATTCCATTCTTCTATGCGCTAAAACTTCGCAAACAGATTTTATTCGGTGGAATATTCATTCCTAGTGCTCCATAAAAAAATGTAAATATTAATGTTATTTTTATCAGTCTTGGCAGGAATGTGCTGCTTGTTAAGGCTCTTTTACGCCGAAGCAACACTGTGCGACATTGCAGCATGCCACAAGGCCGCATGCTACAAAATTAAAAATGCCGCACATTGTGGCAAGAGTCGTGCGGCATGGCAAAACCTTACGTCATGTGGTAGACTGTCGCAGCTTGTATCCAAACGCGATGTATTCCATGCGATATTTTTGAGATAGGCTGCCGCATGCCGCAAATGTTGGATATGTAGCATACACAAAATGACGTACGCCACAATATGTAGCATGCAACAATGTCGCACAGTGTTGCTTCGGCGTAAATGAGCCTTAACTGCTATAAACTCAATTGTATACTTACCATATTTCGAAGTAAAAAGACCATTTTCTCTTCGTATTACGGGTAAAGACGCATGAGATGAGACAATGTAAGAAAATATCAAGTGCAAAATTCAAATGCATTAGCCGTTTTAACCTGGTTTAAAATTAGTACCTAATTTAACTTTTTGGCTAAACCATCTTAATATGCTATAATTAATATTATTGCAACGTTATTCGTATCCTGAAAACTAATAGGAATTAACACTGCTCTTTCAAAATATATTAAGCTTAATGGGTTTTTTACAAAAGTTACTTAATTGAGGCGATTTGGTATACGAACTACGTTAATCAACCTTATAAATCTTTGTAAACTTATTCAAACCTCGTGGAGACGACAATGACAACAAAGGAAAACATTGGTGGCACATTTGCATAGAAGTATTTTGAAAGTATCAAAAAAACCGAAGGATTTTTTTTTTTTCAAACAATATAAATAGAGTGGGCGTCAGATAAGTCTGCGCGCGGTCGAAATCAAATACTAATCTCTTACCTAAACCTTAGAAAAAAATGTACTGTAATGTAACTAGCGCCAAAAACGCCCCAGCAGTCAAGCGAAAATTATCTGACAAGCTCTATAATAGTGCGATTTATTGAATAGTATCTATCTATGACGTTATGTTGGTTTTCCGAAAAACAACTTAATTTTGCAAAAAATGTCAGCATGCCATAGGTACTATATTTTAATGAAACGCATTCTAGGACCCATTTTGTAATACCATACCACGCACGACAGATCAATGTCAACGAGATGTGAGACGGACGGGGCGATGACATAAACTTTTGGCACTATAAGCAATAGCTCAAAATAAATTAGAAATAAGTATGTGTGACTAAACTGTTGGATATTTTTAATAGATTCGTATTTTATGCAGACTGGAACCGTTATCAGATAAACGACATTTAATTTACCGTCGCATTGTCGTCTCCACATTGTATACGTTCGCTTCACTTTTTTTTATGAAATAATCGCACATTCGGCAACCCTCCGGACAGCGGGGGAGGGAGGCGGTGAATCCTCATGGACACATACACTCACAGCCGGCTGTGAGATTATTTCAGACTCTTACCGACTAAACACCACCTGAAATCAGCTGTAGCAGCAGCACCTAGGCGAAGTGCGCACTGAAGATGACCAGCATCCAGAAGGGCTGACTGGCTTTAAATTAACTCTCTGCCGCCGCCCCTCTCCCCACTCCCCCAGGGCTATAGGCATGCAATCTCCCCCCCCCCCCCCCCCCTCGGACCATGGCCTGGCCGTCGTGTGTTTCTATCTAGCCATACTAAATGTACGAAACTGATAGGCAGTGAACGCGCGACGAATTAAAGAACGAAACGAATAAGCACCTTAGAAAATGTTGTCGTACAAAAATATAACTACGTGCTAAAAAAGATATTCTCTATAATTTTAATATTTATAAACACGATCTCATATAATTAAGACAAAATAAATGAAGTTATATTTTTCATTTTAATGTTTTTTTTTCTGTTGTTTACATTCTGAATAAATTCTAATGTAAAATTGATATTGTACAATTGTTAATCTGCTTGATTGAAAAATTAAGGAAAAGTTGTCTAAATGCAGACTGCAAAAGAAGCGCTTTATGCAATAAGTAACTAGTAACGTTTATCATTTACAGCTTACGAAATTGACATTCGTTATGGAGGAGAGGAGAATAAAGAAGTTTTAGTTTTCAAGGCGGATAGATCATTCTTCTTTGTAATAAAACAAAGAAATTTTCAAATATTTAGCGGTATTTATCACTAATGCTTCACTCTTGTATGTATTTTCTTTAATCTTAGATTTTGATTGAACACATAAAAACTACCTATTTATTTAATTTATATTATGTTAAGTTACTAGTCGTAATAGGTTTATAAGGATAGTCGAATTAATTTTTACAAATTGTTATTAAAAATTACAGTGAAATATAATAATACACAGTTCGAAATGTTTTTTTCTTTATCATACTCATACAAATTTACATTAACAGGACAGCTATAATATAGTACCTACATTGCAATAGGTTTTTTATATTACCTATATACATGTAAGAAAAAGCTAGTTTCTTTATTTTTCTGGTCTGACTGTAGTCTTCTATGTACAAAATATTAGTAGTGAAGAGATGTCAAAGAAATCCCTTTTTCTAGCAAGTGCGAAAATAATTCTATAACTTGGCTAAAAGCATTACAATGTTATTGTTATAACTTTTATGATAGGTACTTACGTCACGAATGTGTGTGTTCTCTAGACACAAGAGTCCAAGAGGACGTTATAAATTAAATTTAAAAAGGTTAATAGTTACGGGTGCAGTTATTTTATAAGTGTCACTTAAGAGGAAGGTACTCGAATTGGTTCAGACTTTAGCCCCCTTATTCCAAAGCGTGGACTAAAATAGTCCTGGTTTAAAAGACGTTTAAACTTATTCGATGGGTTCGAGTCCCATCGGAGCTAGCAGTGAGACGGGTCGATTTTTTCTAATGCTTCATTTTTAATATTTTCAATAAATAAAGTTGCATTGTGGATGCAAAACAGTAAAAATAATCATTTTAACTAAGAAAATATTCATCGTAGAAGAAAAAAATTAGTCTCCCTCTTTCGTATGTGTCGGATGTTGTAGAAAAGACAGTCAAATTACAAAGAGATTACCTGCGTATTTTCAGCATACCTTGCCAGAGGATATAGCAGTAGAAGAATCCCAAATTTTGCAGCGAATGCTCCTTTCTACTTCGCAGTTAAAATACAAAGACAAGTTGTGTTCAACGGCGTATATAATCCGAATGAGCAATAGGACTATAATATATTATTAGGGATCAAAGGGTAGGTGGTAATATTGCTGGAATTCTGCCACAACAACAATAAAATTGTTTATAACAACATTGATAACATATAGCTGCTTGGCTGAATAACTATTTCTTTATACAAAAAGAAAATTGTTATAATAAATGTATACTAATATTATCACATAAAAATGTATATAACATTTTTGCAGTGTGATGCATATAATGTGTTCTTGCATAAATTATCTAATTTAAAAATGTACAAACTTTGGTGCATTGTGTTCCGTACATTTTATAAATCTTTACTGATTTCTAACGAACAATCCAGATTTAATAATTTTTCTTAGCTTGCATTCTTTTATTTTCTTGTATTTTAAATTAACGACAAATCTAAATCTCTTCTAAATCTTTTATCATAATTGAACATAAATTCACCACCATTAAAAAAACCTTTATTGACATCTTAAATCGACGTAAACAAACTTTGCCACGCATACGTGAAAAATAAAATTCATTTACACATTTTTATTTTATTATGATTTTTTTAGCATTCGTCGTAAACATCACCAGACTTGCGTTATCAACGCCTACATTTTCTGTTGACCGGCCATTCTATTACGAAATTAGACACAAATCGCAAATACTATTCAACGGGGTCCTTACGGAACCAAAAACAGAACTAAAATCCTAATTATTAAATAAAATACGAAGTTAACTATGCAAACAGTAAGTCTATATTCGTTTAGTGGTGGTTTTCTAAGTTTTAAATGGTATTTGGTTTGGTTTTATCAGTTGCCACGACGTCAGGAGCCTTAAGGTCACAGCACATTACATCAACTCGGAAAGGGATCGACACCGTATCGCCTTTCGCCTCGCCGTCAACCAGGCGTCAACCTAACGCAAGCACGTAACCAAACCGGATCAGCGTCGGTACGTCGCGTCGGCTCCGCTACGCCGCGCTTACGGCTCGCCGCACAGTGGTTCCATATAAAAAAAAATATAAAAAAAAGAAAAATGGGATGTGGTTAGTTCATTTTCATTTTCAGACCACTGTGCGTAGAGCCGTAAGCTCGGGTACGGAGAGACGTGAGCGCGTGGACGACTAGCGGTAAGCGCGGGGATAGCAAGTTGAGCGACCCGCAAAGCGGTTCGTGAGCTGATCCCGAGGCGAGGCGATTACGTTACGATTCCGATTAGTGTGCTTTGCAGTAGGGGGTTTCATACATAGAATACTGAACCGCTCGAGTTGATACGTTTACGATCCGTTTACGTGTTGATATGTCTGCTGTGACCTTTAGAACGAAAACATCGTTATTGTTATCGTAATTATACTATACATTCCGTTAAAACCTGCCAACGGACTGCTGTCCAATACCTATTGAATTTTTGTTCCTTACACGACCGAAAGAGGCGCTGCTCTGGTTTTTATACAAAATAATACGATAACGATTACGGTTGTGGTAGTTTTTCGTGCTTTAGGTACAGTTTCTGGCACGTCGTTCTACTATGCATAAGTCTCCACTTCAAAAGCTTACTTATTTGTAAGCTCACGCTAACATTAATTTCTTCGCTTTTTTTTGTGAAATTTCACAGTTGCTTAACGCAATTTAATCTAAATGACATATACCTAATTACCTTTAACTTATTTAAATAAATAAATTCGACTCTTATCGACAAATATGAGGTCTTTCCCTATGAAATTGCCATTTTCTATAGGGAAATATTAAGAAGTTGGAATTATCATACAAAGATATTCGGGGATTTCTTAGACATGAGAACTCCGAATTCAACGAAACTTTAGAGACTTCAGACAACATAATTCTAACTTTTGCCTATAATCTCATTAAAAAACTGACTTAGATAATAAAAAAAACTGTTCGTAGCAGTCAAATTCACGACAACCAAAGAGGGGTACTTTTAAGCATTTATAAAAATTTTAGACGCGTGTTTAATTATTCTTTTGTTAGATGTAGGTATAACATTATAGGCCAGTCATAATGCTACATTCGCAATTACGTTAAACTTGTTTTTTTGGTATTTTGTTTGCGTCCAAGGGATATTTATCCAGATTTGCAGCAGTCTAAAATGTACGCGCGCTGAGTTATTGCTGAAAAATCGCCATCCTTCCATAAAAATCGACAGGCCCGTCCACGTTTAGAGTTGTAATTTCTATTTTTAACGCTTTTTAGGTGTTTCCGATATTTTGGCCCCTTTTTGAGTGTCGTGGTCGCGGGACTACCTACTGTGTAAAAATATTGGAACATACTTATAATAATTTTCAGCATATTATTAACGTGGATATAGTGGTTGGAATCGTCGCCGTTCTTTCGTTATTAATACTCCGTTCATCTACGCGTTAAAACTTCGAAAACAAATTTTATTCTGGGGAAAATTTATTCCGAGTAACAAAAGGAAAACGTAAATTTTTATTTTTTTATTATATTCTTGGTAGGAATGTGCTGCTTGTTACTGCTAAGTAACGTTAGTTGTAATGTAACCATTGATTTTAACCACACATTCATTCAAACATTTAAAATGAAGTATTTTAGAAAAAATCGACCCGCCACACAAATTGACGACAATAAAATACTTACTTCATTTTAAATTTTTCAATTATAAAAATTGCATTGTGAATGCAAAAAAGTTTTAAAACTCACACATTCATCCATTAAAATCTCTCTATGATTTCGTGGGCGCACGTAAAATGCAAAATTTTGTTACAATTTTATTTTTAACTGCTATTTTATTGTTTCAAGAAATTAAATAAACTATCGAATAAACTCCATTGTATTTTTCAGCATACTTTACCAAAGAGAGTCTGCCACCATATTTCGAAGCAAACAGACCATTTTTTTTCGTATTAAAATATAACAATACACCCCTTTTTACGGGAATATTCCGACAGGAATAAGTCAATGTAAGAAAATTAAAAGTAGTACCTACAGACCTATTTAAATGCATGACCATTTACTATCTAAGTACCTTATCAACCTTGGCTATTTGTTTTCAACTATTATAATCTTCTTACGCTATTGGTATCACAAATAAAAAGATAAATATTAAGAACTAACATAGATAAGCACTGGAGCACGGACACAAAAAAGAAATTAAATAGTAGGTATGCACCCTGCAATAAATTGTCCTCATGTACCTTAAATCCTTTTAGGGTTTCCGTACCAAAATGGTAAAAAGAAATAAGAGTAAAATAAAAATATTTATGTATTCCCCCCCCCCCCCCTCCCCTTTATCTCCGAAGTTTGCATAGAGAAAAATCTGAATTTATTTTATGTGATAGAAGTTTATGTAAATATTACAGAAAAAATAAAACGATTTCTCTAAATAGTAAACTTTTGCAGAAATCATCAACATAAGTTATATTATTATTAGTTCCACTATCGGTCAAAAGCTGGCGTTGACCTAAAACTGCAATATTCTACACCGCAAATGCTTTGACAAATCTAGCCTCGCCGATGAAAAACATTTCACGTTATATTTATTTTATGATGGTACCACAGAATATATAATAGTACTAACGTATGGTACGAAACCCTCGGTGCGTGAGTCCGACTCGCTCTTGACCGGTTTTTTCAATGTACAAATTACTCTTGTGTTAGTGAACCTTTTATGCAGTATATTTCACTGTCTCTTCTACTTTAATTTCATACATACTGTGACCTAATTTTGTAATGGTGTTTATTTTTGTTACAGCGTTCTTAGTAAAAGTTCAAAGTTTATCACTTTCGATTTCGAAGACATCCTTCATAGCCGACAGACCATTCTATTTTGAACTGAGACATACGACTAAATCTATAGCATTCTTCAATGGTGTTTTAGGAGAACCAATAAATGAATAAAACTTAAAATAATAAGCTGTATAAAACATAAGATAGTTCTATGAATGAATAAGTAGAGTAAGTTTATATTGGTAGGGCAGCATTATGCCGGCTTTACACGTTGGATAACATTGTAGCCAATGCAACGTAAATTACCTCCTTGATAAGAACTTAAAAAAAAAATTTGCTACAAAATCAGTATTGTACGATGAATTGGCGGGTTTCGGAACATGTAGAGCCGGCATTATTCTATACTCTGGTGTCATTGGTGTGCGGTGGAGTGTTCATAAAGTATTACTCAAATATGATACAAAAATTATTCGGCTTTTATTTCTAACGGTGTTTATTCACATCAAAGTTTCAAAAAAAAATTGTGGGTCTTTGAATAATCGGTGGAGGTAATACCTAAGTATTGGTGTGTGTAAATAGTCTCTTTTCCTTCAGTCTTAAACTAAGCTACACAAATTATTATTTTGTTAAATATTTATCAAGGTGATATCATATCTTTATTATTTCAGAATATATTTTATCCTTGAGTCAGCCACCAAAGTTTATATCTAACAGATCTTTTATTAGTTTTATTACGAATTGAAACACCGCAAACGACCACGACCTTACTCAAGTCAATGTCAATTCAAATAGGGTTTCGAAATGTAGATTTGTTAAAGACATTTATGAATAACAAATCTAATTAAAGAAATTCAATTTGTTTAAAACAAGTGAATTATGAGCTGTTTAATTGTGACTCTTGCCATCTGTTTCTAAATCGAACATTTCTATAACGAGAGTATGACGCTACTGGCTTGTGACGTCAAAATAGTGGCGCTTTCCATGACTCATGCTTTAAAATATGCAAGTTATTTTAACTTTTAAATACTTAAACTTTTAATATATACAATCCAGCTAAATTCGTCTTAAATAAAATCAAATGGCACAAACCTTAGCACTACGTAAAAAAAACTGAATGTTAAACTTATGCCTTGATTTCTATACCCAGAGGACACAAATCGAAACTTCGGTTTGCCCTGCCGGCCTAGCATGAGCGGCTTATAGCACGCGATATGATATGGTACGGCATTCCGTCTTGCTTACACCTTAGTGGGGTGAGCAAGACAACTTGCCGTACCATATCATATCGCGCGTTATAAGCCGCTCATGCTAGGCCGGCTGGGTGCCTACCATCAATTTTAAGACAGCGATTCAACAATAGCGCGATGCAGAAAAGGTTCCTAAAATGAATTGCTTTCTTTCGTACTATGAGCTTCTAAAAACTGGATCGCAAATGAATTGCTAAATGTGAATGACCGAACGATTTGTATCCTTATTTCTTCTACCCGTCTCTTTCACTCGATTCTGTCATGCCCGGAGAGTGAGAGGGACGGGTATAACCTGCAGGTGTCATGTTAGCTTGGCCGTGTTATAAGTCAAATAAGAGTTCTTGACAGCTTAGCGGCTGTGAAATGTCATTAAATGATCACTGAATCGCTGTCATTGATATTAAGCTGTCGTGGTACGAATAAGCGAAGCAGATCAGTTTAGGTCCTAAACAAAACCGCAACAAGAGTTGATGGTAGGCACCCTGTCCCTCTCACTCTCGCTCGACAGAATCGAGTGAAAACGGCAAGGCTTAAGAAGTTTCGTTTTTCGTTGAATTAGAGTAGGGCTTCCGCGGTCTTATGCGCTATGAAATAAAGATCATGTCGCGTAAAAACCATCCGCTTCGTATGCATTGGCCTTTATTAAATAGTACATAGTATTATATTATCTGTGATAGTACCATAAATTATGTCAAAAATCTTGTAACGTATTGACTTCTATTATAAAATTAACAAAATCTAACACTTCTCTTTCTAAAAAGGTTCAAAGGGGTTATATGGGTTCTTCCAATAAAGTCGTAGCAGAGTTAGTATGAAACTAAGGGACGGAGAAATATTATGGTACAAATAGTATCAATCAAATATGTAATTTTCGGCATAAGCCAAAATAAGCGGCAACACTACACGATTTTTGTTATACGACTCGTTCGTGAGCGTTGGTCGAATCGAGTCGGGATGGGTCAGGCAGATGCATCAAAAGAGACATGAAAATAAAACAATGTTGTTTTCAACTAAAACTTTAATTTAAAATATCAGTTAAAGAATAGGAAAAATGTGATAGTAAAAAACCACGAGCCCTATAAGTAGCTTTCAGGCGGGATTCGAACCCGCGCCTCCGGGAATCCGGCCCGATGCTCTGACCAACTAAGCTACCGAAAGGCCTACACGACTCGTCGAATTTTGCTATCACTTGTTACGCTGTAGGCCAGCGTTGCTTCATCAATGTGAGGAAACCCTCGCATCCGAAAGAAACATTTTTACAAATGTTTAACAATCGATTAAGATGAAACAGCCATATTGAGATTTTATATTATTTTTATGCATTTACAATGCAATTTACTAAGTATAGGAAAAATGTGATAGTAAAAAACCACGAGCCCTATAAGTAGCTTTCAGGCGGGATTCGAACCCGCGCCTCCGGGAATCCGGCCCGATGCTCTGACCAACTAAGCTACCGAAAGGCCTACACGACTCGTCGAATTTTGCTATCACTTGTTACGCTGTAGGCCAGCGTTGCTTCATCAATGTGAGGAAACCCTCGCATCCGAAAGAAACATTTTTACAAATGTTTAACAATCGATTAAGATGAAACAGCCATATTGAGATTTTATATTATTTTTATGCATTTACAATGCAATTTACTAAGTATAGGAAAAATGTGATAGTAAAAAACCACGAGCCCTATAAGTAGCTTTCAGGCGGGATTCGAACCCGCGCCTCCGGGAATCCGGCCCGATGCTCTGACCAACTAAGCTACCGAAAGGCCTACACGACTCGTCGAATTTTGCTATCACTTGTTACGCTGTAGGCCAGCGTTGCTTCATCAATGTGAGGAAACCCTCGCATCCGAAAGAAACATTTTTACAAATGTTTAACAATCGATTAAGATGAAACAGCCATATTGAGATTTTATATTATTTTTATGCATTTACAATGCAATTTACTAAGTATAGGAAAAATGTGATAGTAAAAAACCACGAGCCCTATAAGTAGCTTTCAGGCGGGATTCGAACCCGCGCCTCCGGGAATCCGGCCCGATGCTCTGACCAACTAAGCTACCGAAAGGCCTACACGACTCGTCGAATTTTGCTATCACTTGTTACGCTGTAGGCCAGCGTTGCTTCATCAATGTGAGGAAACCCTCGCATCCGAAAGAAACATTTTTACAAATGTTTAACAATCGATTAAGATGAAACAGCCATATTGAGATTTTATATTATTTTTATGCATTTACAATGCAATTTACTAAGTATAGGAAAAATGTGATAGTAAAAAAATTTACGTGGTTTTTTACTATCACATTTTTCCTTTGTGTGATTTTATAAAAATAATATAAAATCTCAATATGGCTGTTTCATCTTAATCGATTGTTAAACATTTGTAAAAATGTTTCTTTCGGATGCGAGGGTTTCCTCACATTGATGAAGCAACGCTGGCCTACAGCGTAACAAGTGATAGCAAAATTCGACGAGTCGTGTAGGCCTTTCGGTAGCTTAGTTGGTCAGAGCATCGGGCCGGATTCCCGGAGGCGCGGGTTCGAATCCCGCCTGAAAGCTACTTATAGGGCTCGTGGTTTTTTACTATCACATTTTTCCTATACTTAGTAAATTGCATTGTAAATGCATAAAAATAATATAAAATCTCAATATGGCTGTTTCATCTTAATCGATTGTTAAACATTTGTAAAAATGTTTCTTTCGGATGCGAGGGTTTCCTCACATTGATGAAGCAACGCTGGCCTACAGCGTAACAAGTGATAGCAAAATTCGACGAGTCGTGTAGGCCTTTCGGTAGCTTAGTTGGTCAGAGCATCGGGCCGGATTCCCGGAGGCGCGGGTTCGAATCCCGCCTGAAAGCTACTTATAGGGCTCGTGGTTTTTTACTATCACATTTTTCCTATACTTAGTAAATTGCATTGTAAATGCATAAAAATAATATAAAATCTCAATATGGCTGTTTCATCTTAATCGATTGTTAAACATTTGTAAAAATGTTTCTTTCGGATGCGAGGGTTTCCTCACATTGATGAAGCAACGCTGGCCTACAGCGTAACAAGTGATAGCAAAATTCGACGAGTCGTGTAGGCCTTTCGGTAGCTTAGTTGGTCAGAGCATCGGGCCGGATTCCCGGAGGCGCGGGTTCGAATCCCGCCTGAAAGCTACTTATAGGGCTCGTGGTTTTTTACTATCACATTTTTCCTATACTTAGTAAATTGCATTGTAAATGCATAAAAATAATATAAAATCTCAATATGGCTGTTTCATCTTAATCGATTGTTAAACATTTGTAAAAATGTTTCTTTCGGATGCGAGGGTTTCCTCACATTGATGAAGCAACGCTGGCCTACAGCGTAACAAGTGATAGCAAAATTCGACGAGTCGTGTAGGCCTTTCGGTAGCTTAGTTGGTCAGAGCATCGGGCCGGATTCCCGGAGGCGCGGGTTCGAATCCCGCCTGAAAGCTACTTATAGGGCTCGTGGTTTTTTACTATCACATTTTTCCTATACTTAGTAAATTGCATTGTAAATGCATAAAAATAATATAAAATCTCAATATGGCTGTTTCATCTTAATCGATTGTTAAACATTTGTAAAAATGTTTCTTTCGGATGCGAGGGTTTCCTCACATTGATGAAGCAACGCTGGCCTACAGCGTAACAAGTGATAGCAAAATTCGACGAGTCGTGTAGGCCTTTCGGTAGCTTAGTTGGTCAGAGCATCGGGCCGGATTCCCGGAGGCGCGGGTTCGAATCCCGCCTGAAAGCTACTTATAGGGCTCGTGGTTTTTTACTATCACATTTTTCCTATACTTAGTAAATTGCATTGTAAATGCATAAAAATAATATAAAATCTCAATATGGCTGTTTCATCTTAATCGATTGTTAAACATTTGTAAAAATGTTTCTTTCGGATGCGAGGGTTTCCTCACATTGATGAAGCAACGCTGGCCTACAGCGTAACAAGTGATTGCAAAATTCGACGAGTCGTGTAGGCCTTTCGGTAGCTTAGTTGGTCAGAGCATCGGGCCGGATTCCCGGAGGCGCGGGTTCGAATCCCGCCTGAAAGCTACTTATAGGGCTCGTGGTTTTTTACTATCACATTTTTCCTATACTTAGTAAATTGCATTGTAAATGCATAAAAATAATATAAAATCTCAATATGGCTGTTTCATCTTAATCGATTGTTAAACATTTGTAAAAATGTTTCTTTCGGATGCGAGGGTTTCCTCACATTGATGAAGCAACGCTGGCCTACAGCGTAACAAGTGATAGCAAAATTCGACGAGTCGTGTAGGCCTTTCGGTAGCTTAGTTGGTCAGAGCATCGGGCCGGATTCCCGGAGGCGCGGGTTCGAATCCCGCCTGAAAGCTACTTATAGGGCTCGTGGTTTTTTACTATCACATTTTTCCTATACTTAGTAAATTGCATTGTAAATGCATAAAAATAATATAAAATATCAGTTAAAGAATTTTATCGTAGAAATAGTATATTATAAAGTTGTTAGACGGGTCGTTTTTTCTAATAAATACTTCAGTTTCAATAAAAAAAAATGCATTGTGAATGCAAATTAAAACAAAATAATTTTATCGTACTTACTTAGTTAAATATTTCAAATGTTCAGCTTAAATTTATTCTCTTTCATAAAGAATCTTTACAAACATGATCTCTTATAATTTAAACAAAATATGTATAATGACTTTAAAAGTTTTCCTTTTTATATTTCAGGATTTGAAATAATACCGCCAAGTCTCCCGCCAATGCTTGAAATTAACAGACCCTTTTATTACGAATTGAGACACCATGAAATAACTTTATTTAATGGAATCCTGATTAATCCGAAACAACTGTAGAGACGTAATGATAATACTTTAATTCTTTATATTATATTATTCGGTAAAAAGGGTGATGAGATAATACTTTTATCTCATTTTATTAGGATTCCATAAGGGAAAATACCCACATTAAAGTGCACGGCTTACAAATGCAACCCGCTAGAATAGAACACAAATATACAAGTACTTAATATTTATTTATAAACCACTTAACTATGCCGACCGAAGTTTTTACTTGAGACTTAGGTACCTACCTAAAAATTTCTTACAATTGACGTCTTAGTTGATTCACCGAATTGGTATTACATGATATTATATAATATACATTTATAACTTCGTCCGTTTCAGAATATGGTATTGTGTTTTTGAGTCTACCGCGAAAGCTTAGAGTGAACAGACCATTCTACTTCGCTCTTAGAACACAAAAAGAAATCTTGTTCAGCGGAAAATTTGTAGGGTGATTCTACACATGCAAATAAATGTTAGTACCTATTTTAGCATAAATATTAAAATTGATATGCAATAATAGCACGCTAATTGGATAATATTTGAAGGGTATCTTAAGTGGGTTTACACAAAGCATGCTACTTACATTATGAAAGCTAATGGAATTGACACTTACCTACTCTGGATGTGATCAATGAAATCTAGATTTCCTAGATTTCTACGCCCGTCAAATCTCAATATTAGCTTATTATTTTCATATCAATAATTTTGCTGCTGAAATAAAATAATGTTTACAAATTCTAACGGCTTTATGCTACCTTTTCAGGAGCCCGATACACGGGATTAATATTATTTCGGCGTGCGTCTCTATGTATTTGTTCTGAAGGCGGTTCTTTGAAAAACAAAGGTTTAAGAAAGCCACAATTTCGTAGCAGTGTTAAAGAATTTTACGAAATAAATTTCATCATCATCATCATCAACCATTTTTATTTTTTAACGGATGGATGTGGAGAATGGACCGTGACCTACCACGCGGAACCAATGCGGATTAGTGTGTATCAACAACGGCAAATGGCAGCCGGGACCAACGGCTTAACGTACCTTCCGTAGCACGGAAAAGCTTGAGATACTGAATCAAATTTTAGTCAACCATCCCGAGCTCGACCATTGCGAAAGTTGCTTAACCCCAACGATCGCAGGCCGAACACGCTTACCACTGTGCCACGGACTCCTCATTATATAACATTTATAATATTTGAATTAACTTTTTACAGCTTCACGTATATCTTTCCGTAGTCGAAGGCTACGGCATAAGCTTAATGTAGACAGACCATTCTACTTTGCTCTTAAAACACAAAAAGAAATTTTATTCAGTGGAAAGTTTGCAGGCTGAATCTTCAAGCAAGTAAATATTAATTAATATAAAAAACTGCATACGAATGGAATGACGGTATATTAGCATGAAATTGCCGATTTGTACTGAACAATTAAAACTATTTTTTTTTATAATATGTAACATAATTTATTTAATCAAAATATTTACCCTCATTATCTACACATTGTAACCATCAAATCATTGTTAGTTGATGTTCATTTAAGCCTTTGCAATAGAAATCTGCCTCCTAAGAAAAATTTTCAAATTTAATGGTCAAAATACAGGGCTCATGCTCCCGGAGCTCAGAAAAAAATTTGCGGATTTGTTTGGACCTTAGAATCAAGCTTGGTGTAGTTTTCAAGTAACTTGATGATGCCTAGTTCATTCCCCATACCAGTTTTTTAGGGTTCGTTAGCACAATACATATTATGAATGACGAAACCCTTAAAAAAAAAACAATGCAAACATTCCCTCATATTTTCAGATTTGTTTATGAAATTTGGTTTATAAAAAATACTCGCCGAAAGCCGATTCAAGCAGATTATAAAAACAAAAATAATTATATTGCACATAAGTACCTAAAATAGCCGTAAAGTACGTTTTATCTTCGAAATACTGTGCAACTTTTCATTTGTACTTCCTGGCTATCACGACTGGTATCGTTGGATTCCTTGTAATGCCCAAAACACAAAACGTGTAATTTGCTCCATGTTTCGTCCATATATATCTTAGATGTCTTAGATGTGTGTGTTAGTGTTTTTAACAGTTGATGACTTATATATAACAATTATCTTTTTAACATTCGGGTGAATTCTAAACAAAGGTTTTTCAAGTTTTAGTTTTTTTTATATTGCATGGGCACTGGGTAGCATTACATACTAAGTAGCGCTACTTATGTTATGGCAATTGGAAATAACGTCGGGGATAAATAGCGACATACACAAACACGAGAAAAGTTAAAAAATTCGTGTTTAACATTTACCCGACCGATAAATCGAACCCACCACCTTGAGAATCGGTGCGTTAACTAACACAGACACGTCGTCATAAAAACACTGTTTTTTGTTTCAGAGTATGGTATAAAACTAATGAGTCTACCACGACAGTTTAATGTAAATAGACCATTCTACTTTGCTCTTAAAGTACAAAAAGACATCTTGTTCAACGGAAAATTTGTAGAGTGATCTTTCGAGGAAGTAAATGTTAGTAATTTTGACACAAATTAAGTATAAAATCCATACGAAATAGCACGCGAATGGAATGATATTAATAACAGGGTATACCACAACATTAGGAGAAACATTCAAGCATGCTACATTGTCATCAATTGGGGAAAACGTTCAGTAGGTTATTAAACATGGGCATTAAAAACATCGTATACACATCGGCATACACTCATCTAGCATACATTCAAAACGCAGAAAGTTTCTAGGCAGAATCGTTCTTTGGCATAAATTTCGTATCTATAATAATTAAATGGCAGAGCCACCATATTGCAGAAACTTCACAGTCAGAATCGTCATTTGGCATAAATTTCGTATCTATAATAATTAAAAGGCAGAACCATCATATCGCAGAAAGTTTGCAGTCAGATCGTGCTTTAACATGCAAGAAAGCATGCAGCAGAGCATGCAGCATGCAAACAAGCATGCAGCAGTCAAGCAAGCATGCAGCATGCAAGCAAGCATGCAGCATGCAAGCAAGCATGCAGCATGCAAGCAAGCATGCAGCATGCAAGCAAGCATGCAGCAGTCAAGCAAGCATGCAGCATGCAAGCAAGTGATGCAGCAGTCAAGCAAGCATTCATCATGCAGCAGGCATGGGTTCTGTCACAGCTTCGGCGCTGCGGGACTCTGGCGGTCCCACGCGAGCTTATCGTCGCAGATGGTTTTCGCTCACCACCGTATCGGCCAGCCTCAGCCACTGCGGTGAGCGTTAAACGATCTACTCCTAAGCTCGCGGGCCACCTCGCCGCTCCGCGCCTACGCGGGCTTAAATTACACTCTAGGGGTTGGGCATACAAGACTACGTGAAGTCGGTTTTGCAGCAATTCGTTTCTGGCACTGACTTTAGAAGCACAACATTTCAGAAAACACAACTTAATGACTTTTTATGCAATATTTTATTTCAATTGAAGCTTTAAAATGTAATTTTATAGATAAATGTCTTATGAAATGATCCTAAATAAAACTCTGCTATCATTTAAGTATGCCAAATGAAATTATACCAAATAATCGTGACACCAAATAAACGTTATGCTAAACGAAATTCTGCGAAATGCAAAAGTAAATATACCATATGAAATTCTGCCATCTGAATAGTATGCCATTGTAAATTCGGACATACAAACATTCGGCCAATCAATATTTATGCTAAATATGTTTTCTGCCTTACAACTATTCGTCAAAAGAAGATTATGCCAAGTATGTTATGCCAAATAAGTTTCGGAGAATCGAGATTCTGCCAGATAGATGGAACCCTTCCAGCATATTATACAGCTTTCTGTAATGATGTCTCTATCAAAACATAACATTTTACAATAATATCAGGCACCTAAATTTGTTTTGATGGAAGATCTGGCGGGCACATAATTTATGTCGCTATACAAACTGGACGGATCCGCCCGCCCGATACGCCTGCCCCATGCCCGATTCGGTCGGATTCAGTACGGGCAGCGGCGGGCAGGCGGCAAACGTACAAATCTGTGCGTGTTCTCACCATACACCAGCAGTTCTGTCCGCCAGGCATAATCGTAACGTCACTTGTATCGCAATGCTAAAGCTTAAAAACATGATCCACATACCGACAGAAAGGTCTCAGCGAGCTGAGTGTACCAAATTCCTACTTTTGATCTTTTTTTATCCACAACGGGGTAGCACTTAGTGTTTATCGCACCTAATGTTTCGTGAAGCTAAGGTGGAAGCGCACTACCCCCTGAATCCTTAACCACCAAGGACCAAGTTCTTACAGATTTGACGCGATTACATACTTCAATTAATATTATTGTATTTATAATTTTTAATTATTAATGATTACAGCATATGCCATTGTCGAGCTTGCGGTTCATTCGACGCCATTATTTAACGCCAACAGACCATTTTATTTCGAACTTAAACAAAAACAACTCCCTATGTTCAACGGCGTCATCGCCTCACCACAACTTTAAGTTTATTTTACGTAAGAATTTATCAAATATCAAAGTGTTCTAATTTTCAGCTTGGGTGTTGGTCGTGGAATGTTTTGGTGTTATTTAGTTTATTTGCTTTGGTGTAGGCAACAAAAAATACGCCTCCAAAAATATATGAAAACTCTACCGTAGAATAAAATTTCAAAAAACCACTCATTAAATAAATTACTTTTAAATTTTGTACAATTTACATTTAAATTTTCAGTACCTTTATATGGGATGTTATGTCTCGAGAAAATGAAGTTAAATAATAGAAAATCTAAGTTGAATAAAGTTTTTTATTATTTTATTTTAGGGCCCTTCCTCGCGATGTTTTTCGTGCGCGCGTTTGTATCGATACAAACGCAAGTCAAACGCTCAGCGAACGCAAGGAAGCCAGCAAGTTTTAACCTTACACACGATCCTTGCGTTTGTAATATCGATACAAACGTCGCGTTTTACGAACGTAACCAGTGGCCCGATTCTGCTAACGTTAAGTCGTAATCATGTTTCAATTGTTGTGCTTTTTTACACACTAGTTAGGTACAAGAATTATGACAGTGTGATGTGATGTGGATGTAGTGTGTGGTGTGACCATCAGTAGTATTGTGAAAAAAGTTCACATTTCTTGTAACCAGTGTGTAAAAAAGCACAACAATTGAAACACGATTGAGACACGATTATGACTTAACGTTAGCAGAATTGGGCCACAGGACGCGCGTTTGTGTCGCGTCTGTATCGCGTTTGTTTCGCGTTTTATATAGCGCTATCGCGATGACATCGCTCGTGAACGAAGACGAAGCTCGTTTGTATCGCGTTTGTATCGATACAAACACGCATTTGCGACAAAAAACGTGTAAAATCTGCCAAAACGCGATAAAAACGCGCAGAGGAAGCGCGTATCAAATACACGCATCGTCAGCGCGAAAAAAAATCGTCGTGTGTCCCTTAGATAAAAGGGCCCTTAGATAATTTGGTTTAACTTTCTTGATTTTTATCATGCTTAAGATGTTTTTCTTTTGATTTGTGCACTTGTAGTCTGAAACCGAGTGCTAAAAAGCGAAATTAATTTAATGTCAACATTGAAATTCGGATGTAGATATAGACCGACGCAGCTTCCGCGAAACAAATTTATTCAGGACTGATAAACTGCTTTACTTTAAAGAAAAAACTGGGGCCTTACTACGAGCTGTAAAACAAAGTTAAAGTAAAATTGCAAGCGAGATGGCGCTTTACGCAGTGTGTTTCTGTTCTGATCTACAATACCACTAGATAACCGGTTGGTGTCCGAACCGAGTGTAAAAACGGCCGAACGAATAAAAGCGCACTTCAAAGATGTGCTCTAGGGACGTAGGGCGGGGTTACTTTAAGAAAAAATGGGGCTACTTTGATAACTTATAATGTAGCATACAACCAGTAATATTCGTAATTAAGTTTAAAATATTGTATAAAAGTGGGCATACTATCTATACCTATATTTAGGCTACCAAAGGTCAGTAAAAAAAAGAGAAAACGATAATAATTCGGTCAAATAAACGTTGTCAACAAAGTCACCCCCTCGAATCAAAGTAACCCCAGTTTACCGTACCTATTTATGTTTTGTTTTAGTTCATGGGGTTAAACTTCTAGGGGTATTTTTTAGAGCTCCATCTTATAACGAAAATTGCTTTTATATTGCGATGACAGGTGGTAGGCCTCCTGTTCCGAACCGAATTTTTAGTGGCACCACGGGCTGAATAAACATTGTCTAAATGAACTCGGAATTAGCATCCGGAGTAACATTACGGAAGTATTTATTCTTGCACCCTTATAAACAATTTCCAATTAGTTTGTTTACGTTAATTTGCGAGTTCGTTTCAGTGTTGAGACTAACCGTTTCATCCTTTCGCCTTTGATGAAGATGTTTAGACGATGCAGGCTCTTTATTATCTATAAGCAAGGTTTGGTCATTGGACCAACAGGAACAAGAAATATTTTTGCCTTTTATTGCTTTAGGATTACTTAAATTATTTTTATTTAGTATTCCAACAAAAAAATAGGAACAACATAAAAAAAACCTTAAAGCTACTGTCTAATAGAATATTTGAAAAATAATCTATTTTGGGATATCCTGATGATACCTAATACTGACGATGTTGGTAGAGAAAAATGCGGAAGGGTGAATTTCAAAGAAAACAGAATTTATTGTAAACTTCCGAAGAACAAAAAAATGGGAACCACGGTTACCAAAGTCAACTGAAGCCAAATAAAACTTGCTGTGGTGCCCAAGATCAATTAAGCGGTTAGGTAATACGAGGGTACTACAGAGCAGCGGCGAAGGGTCCATAGGGTACCTATTAGACTTAATTTTTTTTTATGTATTTTCCTATTTTCTTTTGTTGGAATATTAAATTTAAAAAAAAACCAAAAGCAATAATAGGCAAAATCGTTGCCTGTTCCTGTTGGTCCAATGACCAAACCTTGCTAATAGATAATAAAGAGCCTGCATCGTCTAAAAATCTTCATCAAAGGCGAAAGGATGAAACGGTTAGTCTCAACACTGAAACGAATTCGCAAATTAAATAAAACTTGGACACTGAGGTTCCCAAGATCAATTAAGCGGTTAGGTAATACGAGGGTACTACAGAGCAGCGGCGATGGGTCCATACGAACCGATTCCCTTTACTTCCCTTTGAAAAATCCACACCACTACACTATGCAGATCAATAATTTATTGACACCAATTTTTGGTCCAGCTTACCTTCAACATACTTCAAACCCTCGCCACTGCTAAAGACTACTCATAATATAGTTGAAATAGATTGAGATACACAGGTTTTATTTAATGTTACGATGTGGTTACGATCACAGACATAGATTACGATAGTTTTTTAAAGTTGATTTTTGTTTAAATGTTAACAGCTTTTGTTGGGTTTATGGCGGTGCCAGCGGTGAAAATTACCGAGTCATTTAAAGCAAACCACCCATTCTCTTTCTTTCTAAAAGCAAATAATAACATGTTGTTTAATGGAGTCTTCAAACCTTAAAGTAATCAAAGGTAAAGTATAGATATTATTGTAAAGTGTGATAAAACTAAAAGTAATTGTATCTAACTAAAATGTGGGGGAAAATTTGGAAAACATAATATGGACTAAGATACGAATAGATTAAACATCTGTTTAATGGATAAAATTGTGTTTTATATCAATTTAAGTGTGCTAAATGATATATGTGGGTTGGGAAAAAAAATCCTTTGAGATTTTAAATTATTTTTATGCATTCACAATGCAATTCTGTAAGTATAGAAAAAATGTGATAGTAAAAAACCACGAGCCCTATAAGTAGCTTCCCGCCTGAAAGCTACTTAGGTATAGGGCTAGTGGCTTTTTACTGTCACATTTTCCCTATAAAAATTTTCATGTCAAGACATATTTTTTTATTTTTTTGTTTTATTTATTTTTCTACAAAAATGGCACTTTCCTAGTTTTTTTTAAATATTTTTATACCAATCGATAGTATGAGGCCTACATAATTAAATATGCAAATTACAATTTTTTATTAAAATTTCAATCGCTGCCAGTAATTTTCTGACAGGAATAACGTAGCCAACCCAACGTTTTCACATTTTGTAGACTCCATTCCAACGAATGGTATAAAAATATTCATTTAATTTATTTATGGTGCAATTCGATATCGATTTGATTCGGTTGCAATCGTCGATTAAACATAGCCTTGACAGGAAAATTTCAGCCAACCCACTGGCAACACAATTATATTACTAAATGTGATGTAAAATACTTCTTATCCATTAAACAGATGAGCGAAGGTCGATCCCCATTCGTATCTCAGGCTAACAGTGTTGTGTGATGTTTTTGATAGATATGATCATACTTATTTTTTTATTAAATAATAAATACATATATGTACCTACTGATTTTATTTTTATATATTTTTTCAAGTAAATGAAAATAAACAAATAAGAAAACACACAACTATATAAAAACTGCCGCCTACATTATATATCTACATAAATATTCAAAATAAAACATATAAAAACATAACACTATTTACATACAGTCTGCCAAAATACATAAAACATTACAATGTTATACATAATCGATATTTGTTATTTAAAACTAAAAGGCTTAAGTTAACCTATTTTCTACACTGAGTTAAAATTTTCTAAATCTATGCTGTCAACTATTTTAAAATGAAATAATCGAATTTTGTACGAAGAATATAAAACACTACTTACTTAATTTAACTTAAACTTCAGAGTTTTAGAGGTATTTCTGTGTACTGCTGTGTTACTTTTATATTCAAAATTAGCCCTTCGCTCGCGACTTCGTCTGCGTGAACCCCCTTTTTTATCCCCTTAGAGGGGGAATTTCCGAAATTCCTGTCTTAGTGCTCCCCTACACTCCCCAAAGAACATACCTACCTGCCAAATTTCAGCGTCTTGCGCACAATAGTTTCGACTGTGCGTTGTCTGTCAGTCAGTCAGTAACGCAATAGTTTTGTTTAAAAAGATTGTATCCTCCTAAAATATGGTATTTTATTAAATTTCATTTGATGGGCCCGATGTAGCAGTGGTACTAACCATTCCTACTGGACCAGATGTCGCGGGTTCGATTCCCGATTTATATATTTTTTAATAATTAAAAGTTTACTTAACTAGCTTACAGAGCTAGCTTATTTATGTATTACCATTACCATCGTTGGTTCTATACCTCGAGTGTAAATTTGTCTATGTGTAAACGTTACTATGGGGTTCGCGTTAAGAATTCTATTCTAGATGTTATTGTTTTAGTAAGACATTCAATGTAGCTGTCAAAATTTAACACAAAACGCGATAGTAAGGGTTTTTAATGACTTGCACTTAGCCCTTTGATACCCAATCCGTAACACAACAGTACCCCCAGCATGTAAAACTATCGTTATGGTAGCTAATCGAATAAATAGTAAACTATACCGTCCTACAAAAGCTGTCAGAAAGTGGCTGTCAATCATGTATTGAATTTCAGTTCCTTATACGACCGAAAGAGGCGCTGCTTTAAGTTTTCATACAAAATTATACGATCACGATAACCAATTTTTCGTGGCTTAAGATACTTATGCTGGTTTGGATCAATGTATGTGATGTAGTCCAATATTTATGTAGACTGGGGTTACTTTAGGAAACAAAATTTACTTTTGTAATTTATAATCACTACATAGTATAAAACAAAGTCGCTTTCTCTGTCCCTATGTCCCTTTGTATGCTTAAATCTTTGAAACTACGCAACGGATTTTGATGCGTTTTTTTTTTAATAGATAGAGTGATTCAAGAGGAAGGTTTATATGTACTTTTTATCCCGATATTCCCACGGGAACGGGAACCACGCGGGTGAAACCGCGGGCGGCCGCTAGTGTAGTATAAAACCTGTGTTATTATTCGTTATTAAGTAAAGAATGAGCAAACTATCTATAGTTATATTTAGGCTAGCAAAGGTCAGATAAAAAAAATGGAAAACAATAATAATTCAGTCAAACAAGCGTTGTCAACAAAGTCACCCCCTCGAATCAAAGTAACCCCAGTTTACCGGTACCTATATTGTCAAATATCTGGAAAGGTATTTCTTTCGGGTGTGAGGGTAGTAATATCTTCACATTGATGAAATTAACGCTGGCTATACAGCGCGCAAGAAGTATTTGATAAATTCGACGCTTCTCGTAACGACTCCGTAGCTCAGTGGTTAGAGCAGTCGCCCGGATAGCGAAAGGTCGTGGGTTCGAGTCCCATCGGAGCTGGTTGTGAGACGGGTCGATTTTTTCAAAATACTTCATTTTCCATTTTTCGGTACCTATATTATTAAGTGATGGTTGAAATTTCAGCATTCGGCGTAGCATTTGCATCTGCCATTATATCGGATCCACAGAGATTCGTGGCCGATCACCCGTACATCTTCTACCTAAAACATAAAGATACTATGTTATTCTCAGGAATATACAAGTCTTAGGTATTTAAAAACGACAACATCAATTTGCTTTCTTTCAGCATGCTTTTAGCGCAAACGCGTACACGAAGTATATCATAATATTTTACAAATATTCTATTTTATTTTATCGTAAGATTTATTTATTTAAAATACCTATTTATAGCTTAGCTGAATCAAGTAAATAGTGTCATTTCTAACAAAAATACACACTAATCAATCACGCTCCCTTTGAACAGATAAACCAAAACCCGAATGCAATTTTTATACATTTATTAAATTTAATGTGATTTAAACACAGACGATACATTCGGCTTCGGTTTTGTTGGTCAAAATAAGCGCGATTACAATAAATAATAGTCTTGACATTATGTTTTATGCAATTTTACTGTAGAATACACACTTGTCCTAAAAGTAGTCCCATAGAGTCGTATGTTATATTTATTACTAGCTAACCGCCCGCGGCTTCGCCCGCGTGGATTACACGACGTTATCCTGCGGGAATGTGATATTTTTCCGGGATAAAAAGCGTATGTCCCTCTCCAGGCTACAAAGTATCTGTGTTCCAATTTTCAGCCATATCCGTTCAGCCGTTTTGGCGCGATTGAGTAACAAACATCCAAACATCTAAACTTGCACATTTATAATATTAATAAGTAGGATAAGAGTAAATACTAAAATTAATAATAATTTTTGAGTTTTGAATTTTGACTTTTGAGTTCAGTTTAAAAACAGTTAGAGGAAAATGTGTAATCTACAAGAATCAATGCTAAAACTTGGTGCCTACTTTCCCTCATCCTAATTATTCATTTTTTTAACAATATCTATGTATTTCAAGCAGATCGTTCAAATGATTCATTATAAACTGTTCCCCTAGCATGAAAAACTATCGTGAGGGTAATCGAATAGTAAACTTGACCGTCTTTCAAAAGCTGTCAAAGTGCTGCTGTCAAATGTGTATTGAATTTCAGTTCTTTAGACGACGGAAAGAGATGCTGCGCTGGTTTACATACAAAATTATACGATCATTATAACAGTTAGCATAATAACAGTTTTTCGAGTTAGGGCTATCTGTTATAATATAACCCTATAAAACAGTTTAGTGTCTAAATCAGCAATACTGGCAATTAATAAATGCAAAAAAAATAATATGCATAAAAATCTATTCGATCCCCTAGTTCTCGTAGTTATACAAAATAAGGATAAATTAAGATACAATTGCGTGGTAAGACTAAAATCTAAAATATAAAAAAATTACTAAAGTCTAAAAATATGAATTTGAAGCCCTTCTAACAGTATTTTAGAATTTATTATGTCTGTCTGTAGACATTGTATAACTAATTAAACATTATTTAAGTGTTATGTGATAAAGATTAAATGACGAAAATACATTTTCAGAATTCGGGATAAGATTAACATCTCTTGTCATATCGAATCCAGAGAAGTTTGATGCCAATCACCCGTTCATTTTCCAATTAAAACATAAAGAAAATGTTTTATTCTCTGGAGTATTCTCTTCTTAGGTATTGTAAACATATAAAAAATACAGCATGTCGTTAAATCTGGGTTGTAATTAATTGATCACCAAACACCTAACCTAACCTAATCCACAAAAATATTAAGTTAGCACCTAAAAATACTGAAATTAACACTTTTGGCGCGTCAGTATTTTAGGTGCTTACTTAGTACTTTATGGTAGCTCAATTAATTATTTCTCCTATTTAATTACTTATCCTATATTTTCTTCATCGTGACCAATTTATTCATTTCACAATTTTATGTCATTTTGTTTGTATGTGTATTTGGAAAAAATATATTTTAATACTTACTTTTCTATCACATGGTATAGTGCATACTTTGGAACAAAATAACCGTATTTGTTTGATAGTACTACGACGTTCTAACTTAAACTATGCGAGCTTTATTAGTCTGGGAGATTGTTTGATCCGTGATATTGTAGTTTCACTAGGTATATCGTAATTTCAGTAGTGACATTTTAAAATAAGGGCTTATTATACTTGGCTAAATTCAGCATCTAATAAAGCATACATTGCTCGTTTTGATTGCATCACTTGCTACAAATGAGCTCAAAGAAAGCAATGTATGAGACATAGAAAAAACAAGAGTCCCTATTCTGAAAACAGTACTATTCTGTGGTAAAAAAACTTACCTTTCACATGACCTGCGGGAATAAGGCAAACTCGCTTTATACCAGGAAATTTTATTATCCCTAGTGAAATATTAAATATAACGGCTAATACAATATCCGTGTGCTATTAATAATTTGGCGTTCTATGCACTTTTTGCGTTTTTAAACATTTTATCAGTATGGTGCGCGAAGTGTGTGACCGGCCTTATACTATTTCTTTTTTATGTTGCTTCATTATTGTTGATTTTACTAAAACACCAGTCGGTTAACATCTTGAGAGTTTATTACTAAAATACAATATAGGTACATCGTATATTTTATTTATTTCTATTTTATAAACAGCACAGCCACTTTATACATATTTTACAATACCTACTTAAAAATAATACATGTGGGAAAAGTTCCGATACCATATAGTCTTAACATAATATATTGATAAATAATGATATAAATAAAAATAATGTTGATAATAATGAAAGTACTTGTCTGAATGCAAACAATGATTTGTCTAGTATTAAATGAAATGGACTTTCTATGGCAAATAATACTGAATTCCTTTAGTGACCTTGTCCACAGCGTTTACAAGACCTTTTTACTGTTTATTTACAGTGCTAGTACAAAAATCAAACTTCATGTTACTGTCTTTTGAGCAATACCTTACAACAAATTGAAATAAAAATCATTTGATGTCCTAAAAATTCCAACCATTTTTTAGTAAACCACAAATTCCAGAGAGTCCATTCAATTGATTCTTTGATTAAAAATATACATCAACATCATCAGTTTTTAATGTTCCCACTGCTGGTGCAATGGCCTTCCATATGGATGGATAAAGAGGACGGGCCATGACCCGTCACGCGGGCCCAGTGCAGATTGGTGGGTATTAACGACTGCAAATGCAGCCTGGACCAACGGCTTAACATGCCTTCCCAAGCACGGAAGTGCTCGATATGAAAAGTTTATGGTCACCCATATCGTAACCAACCATTGCGAAAATTGCTTAACCTCAACGATCGCAGGCTGAGCGCGCCAACCGCTGCGCCACGGGCTCCTCAAATTATAAATAATAATAATTCATACGTTTCGTCTGTACATGTTGCAGCGTTTGGAGTATCATATCTGTCCGCTTTCGTGCCTGCCCAAAAGGTCGATTTCAGAGCTGACCATCACTTCATTTTCTTCTTAAAGAACAAACAGAACATACTATTTAACGGATTGTTCCAAAATAGCTGAATAATTCAATGGTAGGACGATATATCTCTTATATAACCTGTGAATAACTGAATAATCGCATTTTAACAATCGCTTTTGGAAGTATTATTTTGTTAGACTGTTTTCCTTTCCTCTAGGTAGAATCCTAGTCGAAGCTTGCACGCTTGACCAGTAGCTTAAAGTGCTAACTTATCCCATATTTAAAAGTCATAGCGATCGGAAAACCAATCTAAACTCCCTTTTCTTTTGTTTTCTTGGAAATGTATTAAATAATTTCATTAAATTAATTTCAGATTTCATATTCAATAGAGCATCTTTCCCCCCGCGACAATTTGTAGCAGATCGTCCGTTCTTCTATTTAATGACGTGTAGTAACACTCAAGTATTTATCGGAAGATTTTCCGGTTGCACGTCTTAAAAAAACGTAATGTACCTATACTTAAAAAAAAATCGTAGAACATAGCTAACGTCTTGGGAGATGGAATCTGTTCTATGTTTAATCTTAATCCATAAAGAAAGTAAAAAATATATACAATAGTAACAATATGTTGCATTTATTTTCGCGGAAAGTAATACCACTACAATTTTATGTTATCAGAAATGGGAATTTATACTAGATTATACTGTTTTCCTCTATCTACGAGTCGGAAAACAAAAAATTCATGACGTTCATAAAAAAATAGTAATTATATTTCCGCCTCAGTACTTTGCTCTGGGTACCAAGGAGACCTTTTTCTTTGACATTTTCATGTGACAACATACAAAATATTTCAAAAGGTCACACACACAGAACATGGAAAGAGAAAAAAATCTTTCCGTGTTCTGTGGTCACACAGGTACTATGCCGTCTAAATATTTGTATAATTTTATTTGAATAATTATATACTTAGTTTGAAAAAGGATATGATGATGCCTGTAGGTTATTCAGAAATCTTGGATATAAATATTTAGAAACCTAATTGAAACACAGATGGGTAATAGGTAGAAAGTGTATATACATTATGTATCTAGTTTTTATAATTATAAAAATTCCAGCTACTGCAAGAAAAACTATATTTAAACAAAAATATTTTTGTTAATACATATTACATTTTTAATCAAATTCAGTATATATTAATCGTATGACGGTCATTTTGAATAGTATACATAGAATGTATTGCGCAAAACAAAACTTTTGTTTGATACTTAGCAGCTCTTTTTATCCAAAAAAAATATATATAATACTATAATTTAATAATTAGTTAACTAAACAGCTAAAATGTTAACCTCATAAACGTTAATTCTGTTTTATATTAGCAAGAATACTAACACTGCAAAATATCTGTTGCACTTCAAACGCATTTTCATTTTCACCTCTGTTTTCTCTTCTGCATGAAATGGATGCATGTCAGGTATGTGGTGAAACAACATAAGTTAAAAACCTTACAGACATTGCTTTAGAATTACACTCAGAATCAAGAAAACTTTAATACCTTATACTTTTCAAATAGACCTATAAAAATCATGTTATTATTCAAGTTTCATTTACAGGATGCATCCTTTAAATGAAACTTGAATAATAACATGATTTTCGGATGGTAGCATTAATTTATTAGTAAATAATGTGATTTTCCTGTCTGATGTCTGTAAGGCTAATATTGTATGTAAAGGTATAAGGGATTTAAGGATGCATTGCATGTATTTTTCAATGTTTCAATAGAAAGTTAGTTGGTTCAGAGCTTCCTTCGATCGAATTTTACATGAGCAAAAAGTTTGCAATTATATTCAAAGTTCTTTCCTTGCGATAAAAAATAAATTATGTTTAACATAGTAGTTTTTTCCTACCTTAGGTAATAATGTTCATGCTGCTGCTAAAAATACCGCTTTATTACTTTTTCTTAAATGATCACATTTTGAACCAATCAACAATTTGGCTATGTTTAAACCTGGATAGAAAACACTAAATTAATCTTACTGATTTTCTGAATTGCTGAATTGACTCAAAATAATTATTAATAATTTCAAGAATTTTATGATATCAACATCACTTTTTCTAACCAGGTTTAAAATTTTCCTTTTTTAATTTCTTGTATTCTAAACATTTTCTTATTTTTCAGGTACAAATCAAATATTGAAATGCTATGAGGACTGTTTGACCCAGCTGTCAAAGACAATTCAATTTAATAAACTTGTCATAACATTTAATAAATATCTTGTTTTACTTATTATCTTCCTGTACTTAGGTACCCACTGTCAGAATTCATACTTATTCACCTACATATAATTTTCAGAATGCAATGATTTAATATTTCGTAGATTGAAAATAACTGGATTTACAGGCTGAGGCTCCGGGTTCGAATCCCACGGCCCTTTTATACAAGGTCAGAAGAGTACCTATATAAGAGTTAAGGCAGTTTAAAAACCAAGGCTTAATTTAACTAAAGGCTAATTAAATATCCTTGTGAGATTTGTAATCTCTATGAAAAAATCATATGAACTACGTAATATCCAATGGTTTTATATTACATTATAGGTACCTACTAATTATTATTACTATACAATATACTTATTACTACTGCTATTTCAGTGAATATAGATAGAGTAAAATAATAACAAAACCACTTTGAAATACTAAAAATATTTTCACAAGATTGTAATTCTTATGGCGCAAAATTGAACATGGAGAGGATCGTGTGGCAACAGCAGTAGAAAATAAAAAAGAAAATATTCAGTCAGTTCGAGTATGTAAGTATTATGATTAGATATTTAAGTAAGTATTATGATTACTTACTCAATAAATCATAATTAAGTATTATTGTGATTTATTGAGTAAGTACGAAGGCTACTCAGCTAAGTATGAGCATGAGGTCCTAAAGCTTTGGGAGCGTCCTAAGCATCATGGCGTCTCATTCATATGTTTGAGATTTAAAGCAACAGGGTGATGTTTGAGACGCTCCTAAAGTTGAGTATTCGGGCTTTCGAGTATTCATTCTCTTCTCAGTATAAACTTTAATGTTTTGATGCCGAGCCGGCCGAATGGAGCCACATAACAATGGAAAATCGATTGTGTCTCATTTTCCCTGGCTTGAAGAATTACAAGAATACAATTGTAAAATAACAGTACCTACATACACGTACTGTTATTTTACACTTGTATTTCCTATCATACGGGCTGCACGAAGCGCGGGCAGGAACATTTAAATACACGCACGTAGACCAGTTCCCCGCGTGGGCGGTGATCTGCATAACAGGAAAAAGGGCCTTAAAGTACAGGGAGGCAATCGGCTAAAAATATGGATATGAACATGGGCTTCATTTGACAATTGAAGTCCACAGTATATCCCTAAATGGGCATAATATGATCTGACAGACGCGACCACGCGACTGCGAAGCTGCAACGACACGGTAACATTGGTAGCGCGCGCGTCAGTCACGCGGCGGACGCTGTCACTTTAATTCATACTATAGCTACAAAGACGGGAAAACTCCGCGTCTACCACGCGACTGACGCTTCTGCTTCGCAGATGCTTGGTCGCGTCTGTTTGGTCAAAGCACAGATATAGAATTTACTAGATAACGCAAATGCATGTACCTACTTTGCGTATCCGAACCCCGACCAAACGTCAAGGTCGGTCGCCGCTAACTTACAATCCGCAAAACCTAAAAAAATGCCTCGTTGCGTGATAATTAGGTACCTGCAAACCCCAAAATGGTTTCGGTTTGGATTTCCGTCTCTAAATGTCGGCTGTGACGACACAGGAGGTGTTAAAAAGTCGGCACACTAAATCGAAACTTGTAGCAAGTATATAACCGATACTTGCATTATCTATGTAAATCTTTATCTGTGGGTAGCATAGAGCGCGGGTCACATTGCCAGCTAGCGAGGCAAGCGGGCGAACAAACCGAGCCTCGTTTCACCTTTTTTCATACCAAGCGAGCTCGCCTCTCCCGCCAGCTCACCTCGTTTCACCTGCCAACTCGCTAGTTGGCAGCGTGACTCGCGCTTCTCGTTGATTGCTGCTGCATTTACAATAATTGTTATAATACACCAATCTGAATGTGTGCTGTGGGTTATGCACATTCTCTTTCTCCATCCATGAGGAAGGGGCATTTTGCCGCAGCAATGGGTGCAAGCACAGCACAGATTATCATGACGGCACACGCTATGTGAGTTTCCGTTCGAATCGGACTCGTCTTACCTTTCTTCATTCTCTATGCAATTTTTATTATTATATTGAAAATGAAAAAAATCGACCCGTCTCACAACTATCACGACACGACCTTTTCACTACCCGGGGGAATGCTCAAACCACTGAACTACTGAGTCGTTCATTGTGAGACGAATCGATTTTTTCTAAGACTTCATTTTCAATATTTTCATAAGTATGAAATGTGTTACAGGACCAGGGTGCCTACCATCAACTCTTATTGCGGTTTTGTTTAGGAACCTAAACTGATCTGCTTCGCTTATTCGTACCACGACAGCTTAATATCAATGACAGCGATTCAGTGATCATTCAATGACATTTCACAGCCGCTGAGCTGTCATCAACTCTTATTTGACTTATAACTCGGCCAAGTTAACATGACACCTGCAGGTTATACCCGTCCCTTTCACTCTCCGGGCATGACAGAATCGAGTGAAAGAGACCGGTAGAAGAAATAAGGACACAAATCGTTCGGTCATTCACATTTAGCAATTCATTTGCGATCCAGTTTTTAGAAGGTCAGAGCACAAAGTAACTACGCGGGCGGGCGGTCGAAAGCAATTCATTTTAGGAACCTATTCTGCATCGCGCTATTTTTGAATCGCTGTCTTAAAGTTAATGGTAGGCACCCAGGTAACTAACTAGGATTACTGAGGCCTTTTGATAGCTTAATTAGTCATAATATTAGAGCATTAGACCGTATTTCCGGAGCTGCGGGTTCGAATCCCGTCCGAAAATCTACTATGGCGCTGTGTGGTTTTTTCCTAGAAAAAAAATACCCAATGTATTTGACTGAATTTTTTTTATTGACTTAAAATGTTCATTTAATTAGTTGCAACACAACATAGGTACTTATTTTCAAATATCTTGCACATTCTCAGCAATATAGAGCATCAAACTTTCTAATTAGACAAGGAGAGCGCTATAGAAACGTGACGTCAAATTTCTATAGCGCCATACTCTCGCCATAGAAAATATCGTTTTAGAAAGAGATAGCTAGAGTCATAATTAAGTAGCTCATAATCCGCTTGTTATAATACAGATTTAATTTCTTTTATCACATTTTGTTATTCAATAATGTTATATATCTGAACTAGCTGACCCGGCAAACGTTGTTTTGCCATATAAATTTTATTGGACACGAACTTCGTATCAACTGCCTGACACAATGTCACTTATTAAAAAAAAAAAGAAATCCTAAGCGGCAAAAATGTCAGTGATTACATACTCTATGACATACCTTCTCTTTGAAAGCTGCTAAGAAATGAGAGTTGTGTGAAGTATGATAGCTTAACGGTTTTCTATACAAAATTACCATTATTATTTTATAGTTTTCCTGGATAAAAAGTAGCCTATGTTACTCTCCAGCTCTCAAATTATCTCCTTACCGAAAATCTCGTCGATCCGTTGCTCCGTTTTGACGTGAAAGACGGACAAACAAACAAACAAACAAACAAACAAACAAACAAACAAACAAACACACTTTCACATTTATAATATTAGTATGGATAATGTTATATATCTGAACTAGCTGACCCGGCAAACGTTGTTTTGCCATATAAATTTTATTGGACACGAACTTCGTATCAACTGCCTGACACAATGTCACTTATTAAAAAAAAAAAGAAATCCTAAGCGGCAAAAATGTCAGTGATTACATACTCTATGACATACCTTCTCTTTGAAAGCTGCTAAGAAATGAGAGTTGTGTGAAGTATGATAGCTTAACGGTTTTCTATACAAAATTACCATTATTATTTTATAGTTTTCCTGGATAAAAAGTAGCCTATGTTACTCTCCAGCTCTCAAATTATCTCCTTACCGAAAATCTCGTCGATCCGTTGCTCCGTTTTGACGTGAAAGACGGACAAACAAACAAACAAACAAACAAACAAACAAACAAACAAACACACTTTCACATTTATAATATTAGTATGGAAGTATGGATATGGATAGTATGGATTAGTATGGATAGTATGGATGTCATAATTAAATATTTACATTTCAACAACAGTCAAATACCCAATTGATTGCGAATGCATAAAATAAATCATATTATAATAGTAGGACAAGTGATTTGATATGACTTGTTCCTAAAAAATTCGTATAATCCTTTATTTCCAATTATCCTATGACATATAGGTACACCGAACACAACGTACCCCTTTCGGCACCGGAGGGATTTAATGGTAAAACCGTGACTAGGACTTGTTACCCTAAGTGAGTTTCTTAATTCAACAGCGATAAGGTTCAAAATAGCGCACAAAAATGAAGATTTAGCCATCGTTAGTGAACGAGGGGTGTCACGATGCTCTTTCTTAACAGGACTAACTTTGGAATGTGTCACAAAATGAATTATGTGAGATACATTAGCCTTAATTTAATGGACATCGGCAACGTTAACTTACGATTCTTTTAGTCAAATTAATTACTGAAGGGTTGTTAATTCGGTGTCTAAAAAAAACAGAATAAGAATTTCACGACCCATAATTTCATTATATTTCAAATAACTTGGTATTGTGGAATCAACCGACTCGGTGGTGTATTGATACACACCACCAGTATAAGACCCTGAGGTCCCAGGTTTGATTCTCAGTGGAGTTACATATTGTATTCGGTTACAAGCAAAGTCAAAGTCAAGTCAAAGTCAAATTTGTTTATTCAATTTTGATTGTTATTTACTACAATACCAGGACTATTTTAGTCCACGTTAAGGTACCTAGTTCTCAAGTTTATGTAAAGAATAGAGAAAGCAACACAAAATCGTTTCCTGTCGTCTGTAATTTATGCAGGCACAGTGATTTAAGCAAAACATGCTGCAAACATAATTAGTACCCAAGCGAAAACCGGGGCAGGCCGCTTGTCAAGTATTAATAAAGTTGAGAATAAGAATACAAAAATGCACTTAAGCAACCCTTTTTGTTGAAGTATAACTCTAAGGAAACGCGGAAACTATCTGATAGAATACTTTCTGCCCTAATGAATGCTTTCAGACGGACAAACGGTAGTAGAGACTAATGCAAGGCACCTCTGCCTTATCTTTATGGCGCCCCATTGTTTGGAAGACCGTATACCGAGGAAAATTTTCAAAATATTTTTTACCAATTTGTAACTAAATGACTACTAAAATAGAAGTTTAGGAATAAATAATTAAATTGAGAGTTAAAATTATTAAACTACCATTTAGCAACCCTAACATAAGTGACGTCAGATGTTCCATAGTCGGCGGCATTGTCCGAGCGCGCCTCGCATTACTCCGCCAATTTGTTAAAGTATAACTCTAAGGAACCGCGGAAACTAGCTGATAGAATGCTTTGTGCCCTAATGAATGCTTTCAGACGGACAAACGGTAGCAGAGATTAATGCAAGGCACCTCTGCCTTATCTTTATGGCACCCCATTGTTTGTATTGAGCGGTGTCATGATTTATATTGTCTTGCTGTTCAGCATGTTTCTCTGTTTATTGGCGTAATAATTATGATAGCTATTGTGGTTGTGATAGTAGAGTTGAATTCAGTTGGTGCTGGAAGATAGTGCTGTTGTCTGCTGTAGAAGATTCTTTTTTGGCACAGAGGACAACTCATAAAAAACAGTGTATTTGTTCAGGAACTAGATCAGGCTTGCCTTTTATACTACGTTGAACTCGAGAGGATTTTGTTTACATGGAAATGTCCAAAATTAGATTGACATAAATAAACCTTTGGGTAGCTGTTAAAAATAATAAAAAGATACAAAATTTGTATCGGCTTCCTTGTTCTAAGAATGCACCTACAATTCTATCCAAATTTTGATATAAACAAAATATATATATAAACATAACCTTCACTTGTTTGTTAATAACCATCTCTGTAGCGACAAGAATTCCACATTGCACTCCGAGCAAACAGTTGATAAATTTCCGTTGGACGATTCTCTGAAGCCTTATTAAGCATCACATTATGGAACTAGTTCAATTAAGAAACAATGGAGGGTAGTTAACAGCGTTTTCTTGTTAGCTTCAGCGTAAAAGAGACGCAATTAGCCGACGAGCGTCACAATGGGCACCTGCTCAGGCTCTCGGGCTCTTGCCTGCCTCTAGCCAACAAACTGTTAAGTAAGGAAGGACAAGACAGGTATATTATTATTTAAGATACTGATACTCATCGCTTAAGGATAAAATATAACTGTTAACATGCCGTATCAATGATGTTATCTCATCAATGATATTGATACTTTTTTATTGATTGAATAGGTATAAATTTTTTCTTGTTAGGCTTGTTAGCTGCAGTGTGAAAATTAGTCAGCGAACGTCAGGCCTGAGCTGAGCTCTTGCCTGCCTCAAGCCAAGGACTGATATTTTTCCGGAATAAAAAGAAGTCTATGTTCCACTCCAGGCTAAAAAGTATCTGTGTCCCAAATTTCGGCCCAATCCGTTCAGCCGTTTTGGCATGATTCAGCAACAAACATATAAACGATGATTATGATGAGACGATATTTATGATTATGCATCTCTCTCGCTCTCTCTCGGTATGACTGAAAGGATCTCGGTATAACTGAAAGGATCTCGGTACGAAGCGCATACCGAGAGTGCTAAGAGAGAGAGATACATATGAGTCATAACTCGCGTTCTAACCTTTTATATGAAGATGGAATAGAGATATATTTTATTCTGTGGTGTGAACAGTGTCAATCATAAACAAATAGTCGCCAAATCTATAGGTACTAAAGTACGTTTTATAATTCGGTGCAAAAAAAAATGTCACTTTCACATTTGAGTTTGGCAACAGGGTGTCGTAAACCTTTTTCTTCATGTCTCTTTTAAACCAAATTTATTTTAAGGTTTTGGTTTTACAGATTTTGTTAAAATCTACTTATAAAAACTATATTTTGGGTTAAAGCGCATAAGATAATGCAAAATGGGTTAGGTAGTAATAGTAGAGACACAATAGTAACAAGTAACAACGGTTCAAACTTAACAATAAACAAAAACAATAACAGAAACAACAAGAAATCTACGAAATAATGTAAAAGAAGCACTGTACTCGAAGCAGATAGGAGCCCACGTAAAGTAAACAAAATACAAATCAAAATCAATCAAGTAATCACACACATGTTAAAATAGGTTTGTCACCCCTGCGTCATAAATATTTTGTGTCTGCGTGTTGCCAGTACGTGAAAAAAATATCCATCTAACATCCCTTCGAAAAATTATTTTATTGTTTACGTAAGAGTAATTTCCATTTTTTTTACTTTTATTAATAATGTTAAACAAATATCTATCCAGTCAAAGCATGTTTTGAATTAACAGCAATGTCGTTCACAAATAAAGAAATCTACTGAATGTGACTATAGAGTTTTAATATGGTAATACTGTTTTCTTTTTCTTTGCACCGAATTATATAACGTACTTTAGGTAATATTATATAACTGAAGAGTTTGTTTGTTTGTTTGAACGCGCTTATCTGAGAAACTACTGGACCGAATTGAAAAATTATTTTTGTGTTGGATAGTTCATTTACCGAAGAAGGCTACCTATAGACTACTACGACCAACAAAAGCGAAGTATTAATGAAAAAAAATTGCAAAACGGGAAAAATATTTCCTTTTAGTAGGTTTTTTTCTTTTTCTCAAATTAACGCAGGTGAAACTGCGAGGCACTACTAGTGTTTAAATACGAAAGTAGTTACTCAATCGCAATAGAATGACTGAACGAAGTTGGATAAAGTTTGGCACAAAAATAGATTACATTCGGAAATATTTTATACGATAATTTTATCCCGAAATATTCACTCATGAACGGGAACCGCGTGATAAAGCTAGTTCCTCATATAGTTTGGTTGTTGGAGCCCAACACTACCACTACAGCCTACTTGGCGTTAAATTACTGAGTCGAACGGACTCAGAGCCTGAATCTTATTATGTCGCCAGCTTTTCTTCTTTCACCGTATTATCTATTCACCGAGAGTTAATAAAGTCAGGGTTTCTTAACTTAATACTAATTCCGGCCCGTTAATTATTTAAAAAGAAAACATGGCAAAATGGCCGCCGCGTTCGCTTCCTATTTGGACCGCGGTTGACAACAACTGCGTGCCTCTTACCATAAAAACGGCAAAAGCGAGAGATAAGCGACGGCCGCCATACAGTTTGTGATAATTAAGCGATAGTAATGCTGTTCAGAGACGTATCATAATGCTTGCTTATCATTTCTCGGTGAACAGACTATAATAGGTAGATATTAAGGAATTTTAATAGAATATTATTGAATTAGAATAAAACTATCGGTTAATGTTTTAGCTATTGTAAATAATTATTATTTGATTTTAAAATTGTATTTAATTATCATTAATTGATATTATTTATAATGTTGTTAGTTTTATTCACTAGTATTTCAAACACAATGTAAATTGTAAAAAATATTGATTTTGATGGTAAATACTGAGTAAGAGTAGTAATAAGTAGCACTCGTTCTTCATCCAATACGAGTAGTTACAAGCCTTGAGTTGAGAGCAAGTTCTTGAGTGGATACTTAAGTACCTTCATTTGCAATATACCTAATCCTATTTTAATTAGGCTTCTCCTTGTATGCTTCAACTTCACATCTTATTTTGTTTCTATTCCCATACATTAGCAGGTGTGATAATTAATGAATAACAAAAGCATCTTGACACGTCCTCGGCAAACATGACACTGTCACCTCGCCCTCCATAATTACACGTAACTTATTAGAGGAAGCCTGAACTAATATTGCTAATGAACATATTTGTTTTATAGCACCTGAGCCTAGGCATTTCTCTTATGTTACACAAACTGTCATCCTTACTTATAACAAACTAGAGTTTTCCGCGGATTTGTTTATTAGGTTTCATTTTTTTTGTGATTTTCTGCCTTTAACTTACCTAATTACTGGCAGACTCTTACCCAAAGACGTCGTTCTGTCAAAATATTCTTGCTGTAAAAGAAGCTAATGCTGACTTCTCTTTCAACTATCTTCAAACAATAAACTCGGCCGTACATTTTCTTATTTCTAAGTGCATAATTTTTTTTTTCATTCGCCATGCAATTTTTATTATTGAAAAATTGAAAATGAAGTATTAGAAAAACTCGACCCGTCTCACAACTAACTAGCTCCAATGGGTATTTTATGGTGTATTTAATAGGTGGTATCTTAGGTGGATTCTAACTTTGGTAACAGTTTAAGTTTCATAAAAATCGGTTTAGTAGTTTTTGATATGTGGGTATCTTATGGTACAATATACTCTTAAACTTAAGAAATAAAAAAGTTATTTAATAAAATAAACCGACTGGCACTAACCTCAAAAAGATACCTTAAATATATTATTTTTTCCTTTTCAGTTGACAAATACTTTTTGAAGTCGGTTAAAATTTTTTTCAACACACTTGCTCATAAAGTGAGCCTTATTACATCGATCTTAGGGTCATAAACCGAACTATAACACACGCGTGCATAATAATATTATATTACTAGTTGCGTAATACAGATACTTTTCAATTTAACCGGGTAATACATTATTCCTACAAAGTAAAGTCAGTACCTAACTTATAGTTATATGCGAGCATTTTCGATTTCACCGGGTAATAGATACAGGGTGCCTACCATCAACTTTAAGACAACGATTCAAAAATAGCGCGATGCAGAATAGGTTCCTAAAATGAATTGCTTTCTTTCGTACTATGACCTTCTAAAAACTGGATCGCAAATGAATTGCTAAATGTGAATGACCGAACGATTTGTGTCCTTATTTCTTCTACCCGACTCTTTCACTGGATTCTGTCATGCCCGGAGAGTGAGAGGGACGGGTATAACCTGCAGGTGTCATGTTAAATCGACCGGGTTATAAGTCAAATAAGAATTCATGACAGCTTAGCGGCTGTGAAATGTCATTGAATGAACACTGAATCGCTGTCATTGATATTAAGCTGTCGTGGTACGAATAAGCGAAGCAGATCAGTTTAGGTCCTAAACAAAACCGCAATAAGAGTTGATGGTAGGCACCCAGTTCTTTTTTTGTAACAACAAAGAGGTTTTATACGGCTGAAAATCCATTTACGTTTTTAGAATAAATAAATGTGTCCCTTATGAGGGATTTTCTGACAGATGATTAAAAAAGAAAAAAGTAAGTTCCAAAAAAACGACATCTGTCAACAGATGGCGTTTTTAGGAACTAACTTTTTATCAGACATGGGTTTGCTTTTTTTAAATTTGCTGGCAAGGAGTCTACGTTAAGACGGTCAATGTTAAAAAAAACACTTGCAGAAGGAAAAAAAACATTTACAGGACTGAAAAGGCTTATCTACAAATAGCGGTATGGTCGGTATGGTATTGCAACGCAAAACAAGAGGAATATAATTATTTGACATTTCTTTTCTTCCGTCAACGTCAACTTTTTATGGCCTGGCACCTTCTTGCACAACTTTGAAATTCAAGTGTAGGTCAGATCAGGGGGGCTACCGCGTAACTTTATGGGTATGAACTTCATACGTTTTTGGGAACTTTAAGTCATTTTTTATAGAAAATAGCCGCTATCACTACCTTTTTTTGAGACGTCGGGTATAACGATAACTAGCTAGCAACGTTCAACAGAACAAAGCAGCAAAAATCTATCAAAGTAAGGAAATCAAATGACAGTTAAAACCCATACCCATATCCATATTTCTTAGCCGGTAGCCCCCCTGATGAGATACATGTCAGGTCAGCGCCATCTATCGAGCTAAATTAATAATTATAAACTTTGTTTTTTTAATTAGCTGGCAGAAAATCTCTCATTAAGACAAAAACACAATTAAGTATATTATTATCAAACTATTTATAATTCACAATAATTTGTTATAAAACATTAAATTTTATCACTATTATTATAATTATTTTGAAGTAGGCTGTATGCTGTAAGTAATCAATTACCTTACATTTAGCGCGTGCAAAAAAAAACTTGCGAGCTTTTTCCCTTATCTAATATTAGGTTATTGTATGCAATAAATGTTTGTGTTTCCTCGCAAGTGTGTTGAAAAAGTGCGTATGAAACTCGTGAGCATCTTACTCACTAGACACTCGGCTGATTTACGCACTCGCCTGCGGCTCGGGCTGCAACCCACAGCCTCGTGTATAATGAGCAACCTAGCTCACTTGTATCATAATATACTATTAAGTACTTTTTTGTATTGTAAGTATTTAAAAATTTAAAGAAAAGTATATGATACATTCTTGACAATTTTAGATATAAATTTTGTACCTACTTAAATAAATAAATAAATAACCTCTTACATTCACACCAATTATCTAAGCCCATTTTAATTTCATTAAGAAACTGTATCATGGAAAACTTGATAACGGATAAATATATACTTAACTACTTTTTGTTTGTAAATACATACTTAATATACATAGTAAACACCATGACCAAGACAAATAGACATAAGAAAAATGTGATAGTAAAAAAAAAACCATGAGCCCTATAAGTAGCTTTTAGGCGGGAAGCTACTTATAGGGCTCGTGGTTTTTTACTATTACATTTTTCCTATACTTAAAGAATTGCATTGTGAATGCATAAAAATAATTTAAAATCTCGACAAATAGACATGTTCATGCACACAAATATTTGTCTTGGTCGGGAATCGAACCCGAGACCAATGGCGCAGAAGGTGGGTAGCCTACCCCTGCGCCAAATCGGTCGCCAAGACTAATAAGACCAATAAAGTGATATATAAAAGTGAAAAAATCTTAAAGTGGCAACAGAGGGGGCTTTCACCCTACTTAATATAATCATTCGAATGTATTACTGATTTCCTGCGCCATCTATTGCTTAGTAGTTATAATGACGAAAATAACATGAAATTATTTTTATTATTTTATAGGAGCCTGGATGTTTTTCAATTGATATTATGCTTTGAAGCAGGTAAAAAAAATAACAGGAGTCATTATTAATTGAGACAGCGATTAAATATAACGTATTTTCATAATCATGTGGCGACATCTATTTTAGTAAGAATCAGTTTTTGTATTTTCCCGTAGGAATAAGGGATTTTTACGGGACAAAAAGTATCCTATACTTTTTTAAGAGTAACCAGTTGTCTTCGTACAGAATTTCATAAAGATCCGTTCAGTGGTTTTTGCGTGATGCCGTCACAAACAAACAGATAAACAGACAAACCGACAAACAGACAAAAAAATTAAAAAAGAGATTTATACGCTATATTGCTTATTTCTAACATGTTCTGGTATTTTTTTTGCAAATATTTTCAATGTACAGACACGGAAAGTCTACGATTTTATTATAATATGTATAGATAGATATGTAGGTATAGATTTCCGAAGAACACCCTATACCTACTTTTACATATTTATTGAATAATTTATAGTTCTCTGTGTTTGTCAGAATGCAGAAATTCAGTACTAATAAAACAGTAATAAAATAAAGCCATCTTACAACATTAATGACACAAGATATGGTGGTTTCGCCTTTTTAGGGTTCCTTAGCCGAATGGCAAAAAACGGAACCCTTATAGATTCGTCAAGTCTATCTGTCTGTCTGTCAGTCCGTCTATCTGTCTTTAATTCTATCATTGACTGACCCGAAGAATTAGGTTTGTGGGTTCTATGATGACGCGAGGAATATTCATATAATGAGCTTGTTGGTCCTTGTATGTACAGCCAAGGAATTGAATTTTCAACCCACCTAAGGCTCAATATCGTACAGCAAACTGTTACCATAGGAGCTATTCTAAAGTCAGTGTCAGACTACTCTGCGCGCGACTGGGGCATTTTTGGCGCTAGTTACAATATTCTTGGAATAAAAGTTTGGTAGTACTTACATTTTTTTGTTCTTAGGTTATGGTAATTGATTAGTATTCGATTTCGACCGCGCACAGACTTATCTTGCGCGCATTATTGTTCAAAATTATTCATTTAATTTCAAATGACATTTGCGGAAAGAGCCTACAGTGCCACAATCTTTTCTGTTCCGGTGACAGCGGCGCTATGTACTTCTTTTTTTTTTTATTGCGATTTACCCGGCCCTGACTTCTAAGACCTTCAGCCGCCAGCAGCGCTATGGTTGGACATCAACTTGACAGCAGAATGACATTTAAAAAAAACACGTTAGTTTGACATTTGGCCGAAACAGGTAAGTTTGTCGGAACAGGTAAGTTTGTGGCACCGAATTTCTTGGTGGCACTATAACTGCAATGTGAAGTGTCAAATAAAACGTAAGTATTGACATTTCAAAATAATATTATTGCTATAGAATATTCGACCTTAATGCATTGCGTGTGTCAGTGTGTCTTAACTACATTTCAACGAAGTGGTTCTATGACTGTGCGTAACACAAGAAGTGCTTAACTTTCTTCAGAACCATAAATATTTATGTATATTTGTTGAAAGGAACCTTAATAACATTTAATCTTATTGATATGAAGGGCAGAGGTACCCTTTGTGGCCACTTTAAGGATTTTTTGACTTTTAAGCACTAAGTACGAACTGGTCTTAGGTATTTAAGACACAAATTATATCTTAAATTATAGATAATTTATCTACCTTTAAAGGTACATTATTCAAACTTTATAAAAGTATAATAGTTTTTTTTTATATTACACACAATGTGTGAGAGGTGCCAAATGTACCGGTTTTGGCCACTTACTGATAGTTAAACTTTTGTAAGGTTTGCGAAAAATCAAAACAAACCCAGGTAAAATTAATATATTCTAATGCGCTAGAAACCAGTCAATTGCAAAACAACAATTTAATTGTAAAAAACAAAGGTTTATAAATTATTACATCCAAAATAAATTTCTTAAAATTTTCATACAAAACATTTTTTTATCATAATCATAATCATAAATCATTTATTTGCTAGAAACATGGTTTACAGGTGGTATAAAAGTTTACAGAGCGAGCATGTTCTGCCATCTAATAATAGCATGCAAAAAATGGAATTTAAAACGGAATTAAATTTGGAATGGAAATTTGGATTGGAATTTAAAACTGAATTTAAAATGGAATTTAATAAAATTTTAAAACAGAAAATGGAATTTAATGGAATTTTAAAACAGAAAATGGAATTTATTGAAAAAAAATCTTATGACATAAGGAATTCTAACGGTTGTTATTATTACCTTCAAATACCTTATTTTAATTGCCTTGACCAAAAATGGCTAAAAGTTGTTTAGAAAACTTTTAGAGCAAAAAGTGGCCAAAACCGGTACAGTGGCCAAAACCGGTACGCCTGCCCTACCTACAAAACGAATTTTTTTGTTCATTTATTTTCTTAGTTATTTCTTTTAGTAATAATACACAATTTATGTTCTTATTATTTTATTTATTAAAACATCGGCATGTTAAATCAAACAAAATTGTATCAAAAAATATTTTTGTTAACCATTCAGTGTTCCAAAGCCATTTATTTCAATCAGTCTCTTAAAGATTCATGATGTTGAAGTATTTTTTCACTCGTCCTGAAAGACACAAAACATATTATACGTAATGTGAGATATACTTATACAAAGAGAAATAAAAATATATTGACATTGTCTCACCTGACCGTAGTAGGCACCGTTAAACAAAATGTTGTATCTGAGCATTATGAAGAAAAGGAAAGGATGATCGGCCTTAAATGTTTGCTTTTCTGGAACATACAGTGAGCCGCCAGGCCCGAAGAATGCTGAAAAAGATTTTTCTTTTAATATTTTACAAAAACTGAAGATGACGTGACCTTAATGTGTGCCCCTCAGATGACCGCTGGACAAAAATCGCCTCTGAGTCTGACTAGGGCTCGTTCAAGAAGAGGCGGCGCGGGCAAATTTTTGCTATCGTTACGCGCTCGCGACAAACGTCTAATCAAATAAGTCAATGTGAGGCACCAACTGATGCACAATTCACCCGCGCCGCCTCTCCTTGATCGTAATTGAACCCACCAAGAAAGCGTCTACGCGGCAGACAAAAACGGCGATGGCGACGACGGGGCGATCTCGACTCATTTATGTACTACTGTTATGGCACATTAAAGCCCAAGACCGTAAGAAATAGAAAGAATATCAAAAATAATGTGACCATAGAATATGTGTAATTTGTCTTCTATATGCAATGCAATACGAAATTCCACATATTTTATCTCGATCGTTTTGCAGTTCTGATCTTTACGTCGACTCAACAGATCACAAGAAAGAAGATACGAAGGGAGGCGGACGTGGTATGCGTAAACGCATTCCCCTCACTATAAATAAAAAAAACAGACACACAACACCCTTTGCTCAAACCAAGCTAACCCAGGTTTCCAGTGCAACTTACTTGTTTTTAAGAAAGAAAAAACGATTTCTTTAGAACATTTTACGTTAGGTATTAGTTATTTATTACCCTCAAGAAGTATGACTCATTGTGTAAAGTCACAATCAGATTGGTATTAGGCTGCAAACACAGGTGGTGCCAAAAGCTTAACGTGCCTTCTGAAGCAAGAAAGAGATCAAGATAATCAATTTTTGGTCACCCATCCCGAGACAGACCATTGCGAAAGTTGGTTCACCATAACTATCCGAGGCCGAGTACGCTAACCACTGCGCTATGCGTTTACCTTAAAATAAAGTTAATTAAACATACCACTTGCTGCAGCAGCTTCTGCGCCTTCTTCGTTCACTTCAATGAACACCTTTTGAATAGCTTTGTCAATGAGAATTTCGCCAGATTTAACAAGTTTGGTTATACCAGAATTAGCTCCAAAAATGCTCTTTACACCAATCTGTAAACAGGAGTAAACATGCTCTTTACACAAATAAAACTTTAATTTTTGAAGACTTTGATGACCTGAAGACTTTATATGCAAGGCATATTTTAATTGACAAATAACTCATAAATAGTTTGTTCTTCGTAAACTAATCTCACAAGTATTTCAACTCCGTAGGTCAGTGGTCAGCATCGAAGATAGTTGTAAGACGGTACGAAAATTGTAAAACACGTTGACATTCTAATTTAGCGGTACAAACCTTTTGAAGAACGTTCTTGAGATCGATTGAAGTTTCTATTTTGAACTTAGGCAGATACAAATCTACTTCAGTCTTGATCAGGTTCCAGCTGATTTTCTCTAGAACACTTGGATCTTTGAGTTTTTCTGTAAGCGCCGCAATCCCATCAACTTCGTTTGGAAGAACTACCAGAAATATAGAATTTTCGTCGTGGTAAGGAATTTGCAAGAACTGAAAATGAGAAACAGCATCTTATATTGAAAAATTGATTTTGCTACCATGGTGTATTTTAGAAAAATGGATCGGAGCCCCATCGGAATCTCACCAGCTCCGATCGATTTTTTCTAAAATACTGAAGTATTTTCAATTTCAATTTCAATTTTTCAATAATAAAAAATTGCATTGTGAATGCAAAAAAGTAAAAATTTAAATAACTAAGCATCTTGTTAGCATTAAATAAAACAATAATGGCTAAATCGCGACTAGTCGTGAAAAGAACTACCCGTTTTCATGGATGTCATATCTATATATATAAAAATCAATGCCACTTTTCGTTGTAACTTTTTTTATTATTATCTATATTATTATTATTATTGGTCTCGGGTTCGATTCCCGAACAAGACAAATATTTGTGTGCATAAACATGTCTATTTGTCTTGGTCTGGGTGTTGACTATGTATATTAAGTATGTAGGGCAGAGGTACCCTTTGTGGCCACTTTAAGGATTTTTTGACTTTTAAGCACTAAGTACTAAATGGTCTTAAGTATTTAAGACACAAATTATATCTTAAATTATAGATAATTTATCTACCTCAAAAGGTACATTTTTCAAATTTATAAAAGTAAAATAGATTTTTTTATATTACACACAATGTGTGACAGGTGCCAAATGTACCGGTTTTGGCCACTTACTGATAGTTAAACTTTTGTAAGTATTGCGAAAAATCAAAACCAAACCCAGGTAAAATCAATACATTCTAATGCGCTAGAAACCAGTCAATTGCAAAACAACAATTTAATTGTAAAAAACAAAGGTTTATAAAGTATTTCTTCCAAAACAAATTTCTTAAAATTTTCATACAAAACATTTTTTCAAACAGAAAATGGAATTTATTGAAAAAAATCTTATGACATAAGGAATTCTAACGGTTGTTATAATTACCTTAAAATACCTTATTTTAATTGCCTTTATCAAAAATGGCTAAAAGTTTTTTAGAAAACTTTTAGAGCAAAAAGTGGCCAAAACCGGTACAGTGGCCAAAACCGGTACGCCTGCCCTATTTACAAACAAAAAGTATTTAAGTATATATTTATCCGTTATCAAGTTTTCCATGATACAGTTTCTTAATGAAATTAACATGGGCTTAGATAATTGGTGTGAATGTAAGAAGTTATTTATTTATTTATTATTTATTATTATTCCCTTTATTACATTTTAAATACTTACAAAATTATATTTCTAAACATTAAATTTTTACAATGTATAACACTAAAAAATATAACATTTAAAAATACAAAAATGCAGTTCCCCAACGGTAGCAAGATCAGGGTCCCGGCTACCGATGGTTAAGGATCCAGAGACAGGAACCTTCTCACTATACGGGCCGTGTCCAGAAGTACTGCCTTCTGCATCTGACTCCCGATCCATCCACCTAACGCAAGCCTCTTAAGGTGTTTATCGAGGCTCTTGGCTATCAGACCATGGGCAGATATGACTATCGGAACAATAATTGCTGAATCAATATCCCACATGTCAACAATCTCGTGAGCTAAATCAAGATATTTGTTTTCTTTATCTTTTTCAGCTTTCACAAGGTTGTCGTCATGGGGAACAGTGACATCAACAATTATTGCGCGGCGTTCGTGTCGATCTATCAATACAATATCAGGCTTATTAGCTACAATAGTCCTGTCTGTAATGATAGATCGATCCCAATACAATGTGGCATGGCTATTTTCAAGGACCTGTTCTGGTGCATACCTGTAGTACGGCACCTCGGATGCCACAAGACTATGTTTCAGAGCAAGTTGTTGGTGTATTATCCTGGCCACTTGGTTATGTTATTATTATTATTATTATCTATAATGTTCTACATTTGAATCTTACATCTAAGTACATTACAAACCACTGAGGTTTTCTTAATGAACTTGAGTTCGCTGTATATTGTTTAACAGTTTTATTATTATATATATCTACTTACTTAATCTTATTAATTATTATTACGTGCCCACTTATATTACTAGTTGATCACCGCCATCCAGCGTATCTAGAAACGATGTCTTCAAAAATTTAGGATTTAATTTATTTATGAGTCGCGGCAGCAAGTACTGGGCGGTGCGGCTGCCGTAAGTGTTTGTCGCTGCTGTAGATTGCTCGCGTTCCTTTATTGTGCGAGATTACATTTGATTGCAAAGATTCAGGAATTCTTCTTTAAGAATCAAAAAGAAACTGGTCTTGAACCGGTAATACGTTGCAATGTTTAAAAAGTTTTACGTAATTTGAAGCAAATTGCTGCCTAATTTTAGGCGAGACTATTTGCTTCAATATTCGTATTTGGAGGTTCTTATCGAGGTATGTATCCACATCACAGTTCCTTTTTTAAGCAACATTTTGTAACATTAGAATAAACAATTGATTAACTTTTGTATAGATCGTATTGCAGCTTAGAATCAATCTCCCATTCATAATCCCTCCTTCTACATTTTCAAATTTATCTTTATGCCTGCTGTCAACTGTCAAGTGAATGTCACATCACTTTGACATGATTACAACACTCTCCGAGAAATGTAACAAGCGCGCGCGTCCCTGTGATTGTGGAGTGAAAAATATGCAGAAGCAGAATCCTCCCAGTAAGTACTTTTGAATCTATGTTGTTTTCATGAAACCTTTCTGAAAATATTGACGTTAGGTTAAGTAATGCGAAGACTAAGGCCCGAATTCTCAAACGCAAATCATCTTTGGGAGCGTCTCAAACATCATGGCATCTCTTTCATACGTTTGACATTTAAAGTGACAGGGCGATGTTTGAGACGCTCCCAAAGATAAGTAGCATACGAGTATTCGGGCATAAGTCTCATAAATGGCGGGATAAAATAACTGAGTTCTTTTACTACTGCGGTTAATGCATTTTCTTGCATTTTCTTAAAATACATTGCATTAACCCACTTATTTCCAACCTAAGTTAAAAAACTGTAGAAGAAATTAATACCTTTGCACCTAATTCTTTGTCGTCTTTGAAGAGGTAGTGTCCGTGTCTGAACATAGTGGGAACCTGGATTGTCTTGTCCTTAGTGATATGGAAATCACGGTCTTCTGTCAATGTCGAGTCGAATTTATCGTCGTAGAACCAATTGCCCTGTTCAAACGGATAAAGATTTTATGAAAATGTGAGAAGGCGTTGAAAACTTTTCGATACTAAGGGTTATATTATTAACATCGTGTAGGTATAAGTCATACGGAAAGGAAAATATTGGTTCAATTGAGTTATAATTATTACTCTTACGCCCGAATACTCGAACGGTTCTCAACTTTGGGAGCGTAAGACGCTCCCTCTCTCCATCATGCCTCTCCTTCATATCTTTGACATTTAAAACGATAGGACGATATTTGAGACTCTCTTAAAGCTCAGTATCGTTCTAGTATTCGGGCGTTATTGTAGTCACCAAGTAATATTTTAGAAGTAAAAACTTATTTAGCGACGTTGTGCACTTTTTGTGATGGGTAAAAACTGTTAAACTCGCGTCAGGATCACGTGACCGTAAGACGATCACGTAACCTTAAGACGTACACGTGACCTGGGTGCATACCATCAACTTTAAGACAGCGATTCAAAAATAGCGCGATGCAGAATAGGTTTCTAAAATGAATTGCTTTCTTTCGTACCATGACCTTCTAAAAACTGGATCGCAAATGAATTGCTAAATGTGAATGACCGAACGATTTGTATCCTTATTTCTTCTACCCGTCTCTTTCACTCGATTCTGTCATGCCCGGAGAGTGAGAGGGACGGGTATAACCTGCAGGTGTCATGTTAAATCGACCGGGTTATAAGTCAAATAAGAATTCATGACAGCTTAGCGGAGTGCAACTCGCTGTTTTTTATCCACAAGTTCCACAACGGGGGAGCACTTAGCCTTTATCACACCTGATGTTAAATGGTGATATGGCTCAAGGTGGAAGCGCACTACTCCCGGAATCCTCAGTCACTGAGGAACTGGCTATCTTATCTCTAACTGCTGGAACACAATAATGCGTTGAAAACATCATTCTTATGGCGTCAGACTTAGATAAGATGGTGGTAGCCAGCCAGGCGGACTAAGAACTAGTCCTACCACGTGCCTACCACCAACCAAACCGAATACAATATGTAGCATGTACCTATGTACCCCCACTGGTGGAAATTGGTGGTGTGGACCACTATACCAGAGAGGTGGTTAAAATATTGATCAGTAGAGTCTGTAAAAATAAGACTTGTAATGCAATGAGAAAAAAAGGCGATGCGATTGGAAGATGATGCAGTGGCTCACTCACATCGTTACATAAGCGAGGCGTCGAGTATCGGAGATATGCAGGATTAGCGATAAGGGTAAGGCGAAAAACTTCCTTGAAGCTAGGTGTCTACGCTCGGGCACCACGTACTGATGCTCATGTTAATGAATTGCAACCTCACCTTGAAATATAAAGCGTTCACAAGAACAGCTTGAGTACCGGGAGTCAAACTCTGAGCGCTCACAAGATCTTTGATTCGCTTGTTAGTGTGATCTTCAACCTGTAAAATTAAGATGTTATGATAATAAAAACTAACTTGAATACAAGTTATCTCCAATATCTCAGACAAGAGTAAATTTAATGTAACGTCAATTTAAACGCGAATTATTACATATTATCGACAATTGATGAGAGGTTTAAACTTCTCATCATATTTAAATAATCACCAACTGTTTCGACAGTTTTACGATATGTTTTGTTTTTATAATGGTCGTTCGAACTTGACCTTTGAGTAAACAAATAACAATAGTGCGGTCCATGCGATATATTTTTTTTTACATAGTTATCGTTAAAATAACATATAAGAAGTATATATATTTTGAATCTACTTAAAAAAACCTATCGGATAAGAATATAATATAAGGAAAAACAATTTTTTTATTATTTATTTGAAATTTTCAAAAACTAATTAAAAAAAACGAAATTAAATGTTTTTTATTTATTTTTTCTTCTGGGTCACATATTATGAGTGTATTTTTACAGTACGACGAGTTTATCTTTCTTTTGAACATCGAAAACCGCATACAAAACATATAAAAATTGCTATACTAACAAAAAAACAATTGAGGGTAGTTGCTTGCGCGTTATTATTAATCATATACTTATCGTATACACGCGCCTGGTCGCTGAGAGGTACTTAAGAAGGTAGTCCTTTGTCATAGAAATAAATGACAGTCATAGATTACGAGTACCTGAGCAATAAACATCGCTAGCTAATTACTGATTTACGTTAGCCATTTTAGATTATTCATGTTTATTGTTTGCTTTAAGAAATTTTCTAAATAAGCGAGCAAAGACGTCATCAGCAGTAAGTAATCCCGTTGTTTCCTTAAACACTTACCCAAGTGTTAATAGTTGAAGCAGCTTCAGTGTTCTTTGAGAAGTCGACTTGTTTCACCTCTGAGCGGAATACCTCCTTCGAGACGGTGTTAAGTTCATCGTTAAGCTCTTTGCCATTGGGTATGAAAATACTGTTTGCCGTCTTCAAGATAATTCCTTTAGCTTCGTCCACCTCTTCGTTTGCTAAATTAAACACTTCTTTGGTCTGAAAGTAATAAGGATTAGTTTTAACTGGTTTCTTCAGACTATATTTTTAACTATAATGTGAAGTTTGCAATGCCTAAGAGCAAGGACTATGTAACAACTGAAAGCAATAAATTTCATTGTAATGAACTGTTTATGGGTAGCATCGAGGATGTTAATATAACTCCGACCATTCAATATTCGCTCCCGAGTTAAGAGCCGGAAGTTAATGACAAATGTAAATGAGCTTTACTCATTTTTTAAAATAGGAAAAATCTGTGTGTACCTATTGTACACAATACATATGTAAGTACATACCTACTTATTAACATTAAACGCGTCTTCGTTGCGCAAAGAAGAAATCTCAAAGTATAAAAGGAAATGCCACCATAACTATTGTGAATTACACGTTTTATAATGATTTTCCTTTTTCTCCGACTTTGTTCTACGTATCATTTAATTTTAACGTTTTCGTTTATAACGAAAATTCATACATGGGTTTTTTATAAAAATTGTTTCTATGATTGTAATGTAATGGACTCAAAAACTACTCAAATGATACTGAATTTCACGAGTAGAAAACTACATTATTTCTGAATTCCAACGCTATACATTTATCCCGATATTTCCACGGAAACGGGTACTGCGCAGGTCCGCGGGGAGCCACTAGTTAGACATAATGAAGATGGAATTAAGCTAGTACCTAGGTAGGTTTTGAAACCACAATCATTGGATTTCCAGTCCACTGCTCCAAATCCGAAGATTTTTGGATCGAATCTCATCTGGGGTACTTGGGGACGAGTGTATTTTTGAAGTGAAAACTTCTTTAGCGGCGTTGTGCACTTTTTGTGATGGTAAAAACTGTTAAACTCGCGTCAAGATCATGTGACGTAAGTTGATCACGTGACCGTAAGACGTACACGTGACCTGATCGAAAAACTATTACAATGTCATTAGGATCTTGCCCAATGTTGTGATAGCTCTGGCACCTCGTCTAGAAACCAGGCGGCGCACGGCGCCGGCGGCAGAACAGAAGACCTCGGTTCAAATCCAGTCCGTATTATTTTCCTTTTTTTTTTGTCCAAATTCCTTTTTTTTATGAAAAAGTCTAGGGAGTCCTTTATCAACGCATCTAATTCATCTCTATGTATATTTTCTAAAAATCAATGGGTTAAAAAATTTAAGAATATCAAAAATGCACAACGTTAATTTTTTTATTTTTTTTTTATTTTATAATTCATTTATTATATAATTATTATAATATTCAAGTTTTCACTTCTGCCGGCACTCCCGGAGTGCAACTCGCTGTTTTTTTTTTCTTAGAGGAATAACATTGTAAATGCACATAATGAAATCTCACTTACTATGGTATCATTCGGCATGCCAATGGCTTTGAAAATTTCATCGTGGGAGGCTCCTGTTGAAGCAAATCCCAGCAGCGCTAGAGGCGACATGGCTGAGAAGCCCGACATCACAACGCTCTTGTCTGGATTGGCGTTTGTCACTTCCTGTGATAGAAAGTATTTTGTATTTTATATGTTATACATAAATAAAGAATATCCTACAATCACACCTATTTTCTACCCCAGATGCTGAGCCGTGTCTTCATTAGGCTCACATTAAGCGGTTTACTGTTTACTATTAGTTTACCTCTCTGTAAACAGCGCATTTCGGTAGCCGATCCATTCAGTGGGCAGTTGTGTCAAAACTCGAAACCCACTAGTTATGCCGAAAATTCGGGGCAGCAGTTGCGCGACTGATTAAGTAACGTTCCGCGGCTGGAAATTAACCAATTTTTGATTCACAATCATCATCATCATCACATGATGATGATGAGCAGTGGGCATAGGCCAAAACAATCAAATATTCTTTATTTTGAGCAGATAAAAGTACCTATATATTGAAGTTTTATAAACGATCTTGATTATTTTGTGGCTAAAACACGATATTAGTATCTTCCTCCACTCGACTATTTAAATTTTCAACACAAAGAAAATTTTCATTTTTTTTTATATTTTTTGGATAATACACTTAGATTATTAATATCTAATTCACGAATAATATATTGAAAAATATGTAGTGACATTTAGAAGAATTTATGCCTTCGAACATCAATAACAAGATTTATGCTCAAAATAATATAAATAACATTGAAAAACTGAGGTTATTTTCATTACTCTTCACACATAAAGAAAAAGTCAAAGACAGAGTTTTTGGAAGATCCTGCCCTTAATTTCGGCCATAATGTGCATGAAGCTCGACTTAATACTCTGAGTTACCTCAGTATTAAGTCGAGCTTCATGATAATGTGTCGTCAGTAATTCAAAGAGCATTATACGCGTAACCACGACAGGGTTTCGACACATCATCGCAGCATTTCCACAGGGCGTTTTTCCCTGGTACCGAACTCGCGAAGAATGTGAAATTTTTATGTAAAAATCATTTTCAATTTTTACGATGCGGTTTGCTCCTGAACGGTTTGATGCGATTTGATGCGGGAGGAAACCGCATCGTGGAAATACTCGATGACGATGCTCGCGGCATGCGATTCAATTAGCCTACTAATATGCCAAGAACACCAAGAAGTAAATATAAGCAAATTATGTAAATGTACTTGTATATTTGAAATTTTTATTTATTATTATTATTTATTTATTATTATTATGAATTTACAAAAATCGCCGGGCATGTATGACAAGATTGATGGATGTGAATGAAGCGAAAGAAGTGTGCAAGGATCGTAGCAGGTGGCGACCCATAGTCTCTGCCTACCCCCGTGGGAAATAGGCGTGAGTATATGTATGTATGTATGTATGTATATTTGAAGCAGGTTTTTTAGTTTTGAGGCCTGAGGGCCTGACTGAAAGTCAATGTTTAAACGTGCAAACATTATGTTATGGTGTTTAGTTAATATTCGTATTATCTGCTATTCGGCAAACGAATGTCGTGGTAAATTGTTTTTTTTTTTTGTATTATTTTGATCAGGTATTTTTTATTAACATGAATTATGGTATCAGCAATATCACCAAAGAATAAAGAGCAATCTAAATAAGTTTTAAACGTGAGTCAGGTTCTACTGTATGCTTCTTAAGCCAGTTACCTATAATTTATACAACTTGTAATTCTATAAGTATTGTAAATAACAGGAATGTATAAATATTGTTTTTTTTTATTTAAACTACATTATTAAAACGGATATATTATTTTTATTATTATTTTATTTTGGTAGATTTCAATACATGCATTGCTCATATTAGAAGATTAGATCATATGTTGCGGAGAATTTCAATATTAATTGCGACGATGTTTTATATACCTACATCAAGATGTTTACATGATTGCTTAAATAAGATAGCGGCTGCTTCGCACATGTTGTCATGTTTTCATGAAAGTTTAAAGAAAAACTACTGAAAACTTCTTTCATATCCCGTCTTTTATACAGATTGTATGATCCCTCAATTTTATCCCTAGTATGATTTACTTTATTGATCGACAATACAATGGTGACACAAACAGAACTTGGCACATCTATGAATACATTCATAAATAACTACTGAATATGTACCCTATAAACTTTCCTTAAAAGTAGGTACTTACCCTGAATAAATCGAGTGTAAACTTATTGTTTCCATTTATAAGAATTTGCTCAACCTCATATGAGTATGCTGAAGCGGCGGCTATGCCGGCTACTACTGAAAATAAAAACATAATATAAAATGATTTAAAAACAAAGTTCTTTTCCCCATTGGTACTTTCCATAATGTCAGGTGTGCGGATAAAACCCAGTAGACTTATAAAAAACACAAAACTCGCAGTATTTATATTTAGTGACAGTAGGTACAAGTAGGTACTTGTACAGTCAATAAATATAAGTCGACCGAGTTTTTTTAGCAATTGAACATAGAATGAGGAAAATACATTTTACCAGCATCGATTTGTTTGACTTCTTACAATATGTACGAACGTTACGTAATTAGGTAGGTATTAGGTTTATAGAATTTATTCTTATAAAAACACAAAGTTTACTTAAAATGAGAAAACAAGTAATACTTAAGATTATTTCCTTAGTGGCTATTTGTAAACATCGGATACTCGGCACACATACTAATAACAAACTTGAAGACAAAAAATAATATTCGCAGCAGTATTGGCTAGCCTTATTATTCGATATTATTTACGATCAAATATTATTCGATACCTATCTGCTCGGTTATGTGTTTTGCTTTCAAAACAAATTTAAATATAGGCAAATTATGTGCCTTAATTTCATGCAATATTACTACATATCCTAAGCACTGTAAAAATACGTTACTTTAAACTCATAAGAATGTGCGAATAAGCGTTCCATTAGCCGAACACAAGTTACAGTGTAGATAAGTAAATACCTCTTAACTTCAGAAATGATGTGGTAAAAAGATGTCCTTAACAGGTGGTAGGTTTAAATGTTGGACGATTCATAAGCATTAATTTTATTTAATCTATATGAGAATAAAATGTTTTTGTCTTTGAAATAATTATTTCTCAAGTTATTCTTAAGTTGCGTTAACTAATTTGTCTAATAACATTATAGAAGATATTGGTTATATTCATCGTTGCCAGTTATTTTTATGTATTAATTTAAGTAGGTACCATAAAAGGATACCGAAAATTCATTGCTGTATGTTAGAGTAATTCTATTACATTATCGAGATCTGAACAATCAAAGAGACCAACCAAAGATGGATGAGAAGAAAGGACTGCAGACAGTCTAAGACCTTCATGAAATCGGTTGACAAGAAGAAAACTAGAGAACTTCTGAAACAGAGTAGGAGAAATATAAGAACGATTGTAGGTGCACTTACTGGGCAGTGGGCACTGCCCACTAAACAGACACCTATCAGTGATTAAACGGCCAGAAGACCCTATTTGTCCGCAATGCAAAGAAAGAGAAGAAACAAGCTACCACTTCATGGCAGAGTGCCCGGTGTACGCATCACTGCGCTGGGAGCTCTTTGGTACGGACAAGCATAAGGAAGAGGATCTAAAGCAGTTAACGATAAGTCAACTCAGCAGGTACTGTAAGCGCATAGGTAGGTTCGAGGGTCCGACGCCGGTGGGGTAAATGATAACCCGCCTCCCCCCTGCTTTTTCAGCTTTTAGGGGACTTAGGGAACTGGGTCATAGTAAAATATACTTTTACTATGACTGGGTGAAATGGTCCCGACCTAGGTGACTGATCACCCGTCCGGCTTCGCTGGCGTCCCAACCAACCAACCATATCACTATTATTTATTATTATGAATAATAATAAATAATAATAATATGGTTTACAGGATGGAAAACGTTATTGCCGTTTGTATCTATGGAGACCGTTTGCTTTGCGTGGCTTTTTACTATCACATTTTTCCTATACTTACAGAATTGTATTGTGAATGCACAAAATAATTTAAAATCTTAATTCTTTTATCTTTCTTCATATTTTCAAGTTGGAAGTTGCCATAGTGGAATGTAGGTTATAGGCTTTATTTTATATCAGTTAACACAAATAGTAGTTTTACCCGTGAACTTCCCATTCCCGTAGGAACTTCGGATCAAATAGATCTAAAATCCAATAACCTACTTCCGGTCGGTCACGGTCTATCTGAATGTAAAGTTTTATCCAATACCCCTAGTGTAAGTTTTTATGTCAAAAAACGCAAACTATTTCGATTCCGTATTAATGTCAATTTGTATGAAAACTGTATAATCACGCTACTCGCCGCTAGAGGCGCTGATACAGTTTTCATACAAATTGACATAAATCGGAATCGAAATAGTTTGAGTTTTTTGACATAAAAACTTACACTACGGGCACAAATCCGTTTAGCCGTTCTCGAGTGTTACTTACGCTTAGCAACACATTCGGCGATTATTTTTTCATTTATTGGGATTTGTCGGAAATAATTACAGACGTTTTCTAACTCAAGAATATGAACAAATGTTTACTTACAGACTATCAACAGCTTCATTGTCGTGATCTTTTGACGACTACACCACAACTGACCGGCCACAAGACCAAGTGTCATTTATAATGCTCATACTTGCTAATAATGACACATAGTAAACAAGATTGGTGTATTAACGAGCGTCTTAGGTGAATATCTTCAGTTGAAGCACTACATACACACATAATAAAACCGTAAACGAGCCAATTCTGTACATTGAAAAGAAATAGAAAAAAAAAATACCTCCAGGGGTCTTCTTAAACGAAACAGATACCTACCTACCAAAAATTTTGGTTTTTGAATTTTTTGTCCGTCTGTTGTCCGCGTTTCACGCAAAAACAACTGAACGGATTTTAATGAAACTTTTTTGTTATATAGCTATTTGTCCTCGCCAACATAAAGGCTATAATTTATTTTGAAAATCGAAATAACTGTTTTTATCTTACTTTATTAAGGCGATACTCGGAAAAATTATGCTGAAGCGAGATAGCAATGAGAAAATGTCGCGAGCGGGAGCGATTTTGCAGATTAGACAAAAAAAACACAAAATCACTTCGTATTCAAAAACTACAGCGATTTAAAAAAAAATGCTTCTATACTATCTATATATATAAAAATGAATCCCTATTTCCCTTGGTCACGGCATCACGCGTGAACGGCTGGACCGATATGGCTAATTTTGGTCTTGAAATGTTCGTGGAAGTCCAAGGAAGGTTTAGCGGTGAGAAAATAGGGGAAGGAGGGGTAAGTCGGGCTAGAGTATAAGTAGGCTAGGGGTAGAGTAGGGGTAGGGTAGCGTAGGGGTAGGAGTAGGGTAGGGTAGGGGTAGGGTATGGGTAGGGGTAGGGTAGGGGTTGGGTAGGGGTAGGGTAGGGGTAGGGTAGGAGTAGAGTAGGAGTAGGGTAGGGTAGGGCTAGGGTAGGGGTGGGGCAGGGTGGGGGTAGGGTAGGGTGGAGTAGGGGGTAGGGCCACGGGAACGAAGTCGCGCTGGGTCAGCTAGTCCTAAATATTATTGGTGTCCACTAATTAAACCAATTTCCAATAGTGTAAGTAACCCCATTTAAGAAAAATCTTGAATTTTCGAATTTTTTAGAGCTCTTTTCGAAAAGAAAATATGTCGAGGCAAAATCATAAAATCGTGTTTTTGAAACTATACGATTCTAGATAAAGGTATGAAGAAATATATATATTTTATTACCAGATTTGTAACAACTGTAACCGTCCTATAGTTTTAAATCAAAAAGTCCCTACTTTTTCCGAGTAGCGCCTTAAATTCTCCGTGATGACGTCATGTAGTCAACACGGGCGAAGCCAAAGGCGACATTTAGTCTAGTACTAGGTCTTATGGCGATATTTTGTCGGAAAGCTGCACTTTGTGATAAAGGAAAGCCGCTTTGCACAGTGATACTAGGGACCAAAATAATCGATTTCACCCGCAGCAGCGAAAGTTTCATCCCTTAGGAACAGAGATGGCGCTACTTCTTCAAAAAGATGATTAAAAAATTCTACAAGCCAAACCACTGCATCGATTTTGATAAAGTAGGTGTCAAATGAAAGATAATTACATAATCTATCAAAGAAAAAATATATTGTAAAATAATACATTTAAAAATGCCCAAATATTAGCTTTGCTTGGAAAAATATTGAGAAATTTGTCGGATTTTACTTAATTAAAAAATTAATTGTTCCTTGGGGTATCTTTTTATCGAAAATGGCATGACGAAAAATGGAAGCAATAATACTAAGAATGCACTTCAAATGCACCATAAACAAGGTAATTTACAGTGCATTTTAAGCGCATCCAACATTCCCAGGTGTGAATATTGCAATATTGCAGTATTTATATTATTTCAACTAGCTGTGTTCCGTAGTTTCACCTGCGTTAATTTGAGGAAAAGGAAAAAACCTACAAAAAAGAAATATTTTTTCCCCGTTTTGCAACTTTTTTCATTAATACTCCGCTTCTGTTGGTGAAAGCGTGATGTTATATAGCCTAAAGCCTTCCTCGATAAATGGACTATCCAACACAAAAAGAATTTTTCAATTCGGTACAGTAGTTTCTGAAAGTAGCGCTTTCAAACAAACAAACTCTTCAGCTTTATAGACACTCACTCCCAAGTCCACTGTCAAAGTCATAAAATTCGCCAACTGTCTAGTCTAGGCAACGCCAGGCGTTGTCGGTACAAATACGCTCAATTGTCTAGGTAACGCCTGGCGTGATCGGCGCCCCGTTTCGGTGTCCCTCCATCTTTGTAGGATAATTTAGCCGCGTTATACTATACCGAACTCATTCAAACTTTGCTACAATGCTAAGGGTGAAACAAAGATGCCGATAAATGCCACACTATTATGAAACTACGTCAAATAATGCGTAGGGCTGCCATTGAACGGGCGGTAGTGTGAAACGAAAATTCATTCATAGATTTCGGGCGACAGTTAATGTAATTTAAGTTTAATAAATCGCCTTCAAAACAAAAAACTGCAAACAACAACTCACTTTACAAAACACGTAAAAACGAAAAATTAATTGAATCATTCAATTCGTAGGACGAAAATACGCGACTTTTTTTAACTAATCATGGAACTTATAATCTGTCTTCATGAAGTACTTGTGTCAAGCCTTATAGGTAGGTACCTATATTTATTTGATAGGTTATCACTCACATCACTCACATTATTATTGTGTATACCTACCTATTGTTTCACAAAGTATTTTTTCTTGTTACTTTCGGCTTGACACCGACTTCAAACAGATCAGTAACTTCCATGATTAGTTAGAAAAAGTCGCGTATTTTCGTCCTACGAATTGAATGATTCAATTTATTTTTCGTTTTTACGTGTTTTGTGAAGTGAGTTTTTGTTTGCATTTTTTTGTTTTAAAGGCGGTTTAATTTTTTTTTTTAAATTTGTTTATTTTCCCTTTTTAGTGTAAGAAATCCTTCTTGAGAAAGCACATAATGAACAAGTGTACCGCAAAGTGCAACGATAAAACTGTTGTCCAATGATTGTCCATATCTAAATTAGAACACCAAGACAAGCTCCGCCTTCCAACTCTTAAACTGTTATGCAGTTTAACTTTCTACTGGCTTCTAAGATTGCTAGACTTTGATATTTTTAAATTATTTTTATGCATTCACAATGCAATTCTGTAAGTATAGGAAAAATGTGATAGTAAAAAACCACGAGCCCTATATGTAGCTTTAAGGCGGGATTCGAACCCGCGCCTCCGGAAATCCGGCCCGATGCTCTGATCAACTAAGCTACCGAAAGGCTTACACGACTCGTCGAATTTTGCTATCACTTGTTAGGTACGCTGTATAGGCCAGCGTTGTTTCCTCACATTGATGAAGCATCTTTTGGATTATTCAACATCTTTTGGATTATTTCCAGTAATGGCTGGGGTCTACTTTTAAGTAGGTATTAAACCCGTGTTTTGAGGACCGACTCTTTCTAATGAGTAATCAACATAAAACACCCCTATTATTCTAATCCAGGGTTAAAAATTACATTAAAAATTAATCCGAATCCGAAAGAAACGTTTTTACAAATGTTTAACAATCGATTAAGATGGAACAGCCATTAAATTAAAATTTTAAATTATTTTAATGCATTCACAATGCAATCTTGTAAGTATAGGAAAAATGTGATAGTAAAAAACACGAGCCCCATATTATTAATGTAGCTATCAGGCGGGATTTGAACCCGTGCCTCCGGGTGAAACTAATTTTATAAACAGTAGGTATACAGGGTTAATTTTTGAACACCATCCAAAATTTTAAGATCGTCTCAGAATCTGTAACTGAACAACTTTCTCCTAGAAACATGGGTCGAAATATGACATAAATTTTTTAACTTTTCATACAAATCAGACTGATCACGCGATCGATTTAGTATGGGAAGTCCAAAATTTTTTGTCGTATTTTGACCCATGTTTCTAGAAGAAAGTTGTTCACTTACCGATTCTGAGACGAGCTTAAAAATTTGGATGGTGTTCAAAAATTAACCCTATATAGGTACACTTTACCTGATGAATATAAACAAAAGTATACTTACAGGCGATCAACAGCTTCATCGTCGTCGTGATCTGTTTGACGGTTACACCCGAACCACAACTAACCAGTCACAAGGCCAAATGTGTCTTATATCATTAATGTTCTTTACCTGTTATTAATTATTAATTACAGTAAAGAAGATTGGTCTATTAAGAGCGTCATAGTTGACGAAGCTTTGTACAGAAAAAATATTGAAAAATTAATGTTTATTCAACATCTTTTGGATTATTTCCAGTAATGGTTGGGGTCTACTTTTACGTAGGTATTAAACCCGTGTTTTGAGGACCGACTCCTTCTAATGAGTAATCAACATAAAACACCCCTATTATTCTAATCGAGGGTTAAAAATTACATTAAAAATTATCTTACGTATGTAAAATACAAACTTATTATAAGAGAAATATTATTGTTCCTATTTTCAGATAAATTATATACAGCATGTATGCTCCAACACCTAGCCAAGTAAGTTGGTCTCTTACCATTTTAGGCCCAAAGCCAGTATAATAAATTTTTACGAATTTAGGCAAAGTGATAAATTGGAAATGGACAATATTATGTCCAATTATCAACAAAAATAAAATCGAATTTAAAATGGAAGAATGGAAGTTTTCATAATATTAAGATAATTTAGATATTGTTGTACGAGTACACCTACACAACCCAAGGACCGAACAAAAGCTGCCATAAAAAGCATTATCTTAGAACGTTCAAGTAAAGCTCTTCAATTTTCTGTTTCGTCCAAGTTATACGATTAAATGGGTGTCCAATAAAAGAAGTGTTCGAAGTAAGATTGATTAATTCCACAATAAGGAGCAGGAGTAAATTGGCCCGTTCGTGGCCGGAGCCTCAGGTGGCTTGGCATAAATCTCTTCATTTCGACTATTAGGTTAGGGGCCTACTTAATTAATTATATGTGTAGGTAATTATTTCCGGAGAACACCCAATACCTACTTTTATGTATTTATTGAATAATTTATAGTTCTCTGTGTTCGCCAGAATTCAGAAATTCAGTGCTAATAAAAACGGTAACAAAATAAAGCTATCTTACAACATTATTAAATGATATGGTAGTTTTTTGCCTTTTTAATTCTATCATTGAATGACCTGAAGAATCAGGTTCGCGGGTTCGATGATGACGTGAGGAATATTCAAATAATTCACTTGTTGGTTTTTGTATGTACAGTACAGTCAAGGAATTTAATTTCCAACCCTCCTATATCGTACACATCGTATATGAACTAGCTAGGACGCTACGATGACGTTGATTTGCCATGTCGCATGCATTGTTTTAAGTTGGTAGCTAAGCTAGACGCCAAGACATTCAATGTTACCTCTGGTAACAGATTTGGCGATTTGAGACATTGACTTGATGAACTGAAGCTTAGAGTCCGTGTCAGATAACTCTGCGCGCAACGGGGGGCGTTTTGCGCTAGTTAGAGTACATTCTCTTGTTCTAATAAGGTTATGGCACATGAAGTTATGGCAAGAGATTAGTATTCGATTTCGACCGCGCGCTGACTTATCTGCGCGCACTCTATTTTAAAATTATTCATTCAATTTCAATGACATTTGTCATGATAACTTTTCGCAATGATGTAATGTTAAGTGTCAAATAATACGTATAGACATTTCAATAAATTTATTGCAATAGAATATTCGACCTTAATGCATTGCGTGTGTCTCGGGTGTGTCTAACTAACAACATTTCATCGAAATGGTTAGGGAATTAAAATTCTTGACTGTGCGTAACACAAGTGCTAAACTTTTTTACAAGCTTATTATTAACTTGCCACGTTAGTTAGTTAGTATGTTTGTTAGTTAGTGGGGGACAAATCTTGCAAGCTTAAGGTCTTAAGAGGAGTGAGTGACCTTGACGATTCGGAGCTCGCATATTCTTTTGCCGACGTCGCCGCCATCTAGCGGAAATGTTCGGTACTGCTAAGAATAGTTCAATGACTAGTTAAGTGCAGAGGCAATAAGTATTATGTTCTGGAATACTGCCTATTTTAGATGCGCATCACCGAGTCATGCGTGTCTTCTTTCGGTATATTGTGGACGCCAAGACAATTCGTCGGCCGAAATTCATATTACTTACATACAAGCTTTTATTTAACTTACCCATTTAGTATGTATGTATGTATGTAAAGCATGACCAGAAAATGAAAAAGGAAATGTAGCGAAAAATTTTTTTTTCTATCTTGCCATTTTGTAACAGTAAGGAGGTGAAAGGTTTTTATTTTTTCTAGTCAGGCTTTAAGTATATTAAAATTTAATAAATCGTAAGTGGCGGATTTTGTTTTTTTTTTAATCCCTTTAGACTGTTCTTTAGGTTTAGAAGTGTTCCACGTTATGTAGGAACCGGCCAAGACTTTACGTACTCCAATTTAAGAACTATAAAACAGTGGTACCAGTGCGTACTAGCTAGCTTTGATATGTTAGTTAAAAATGCGTACCCACTTACGTGTATAAGTAATAATAGTTTTTATAAATTCAATTGACGAGCTTGTTATGTATGTTTTCGAACATAATGAAACGTAATGTACCTACATTTATATTTGGCGGGTACAGAGCGAATCTTCGATTAGGAAAAAACCGGCCAAGTGCGAGTCGGACTCGCGCACGAAGGGTTCCGTACCATCAAAAAAATACGTTTGGTGTATGGGAGTTCCCCTTTATTTATTTTATTTTAATTATTATATTACTTTTGAAGTGAATTAGTGTATAAGTAACTAAATGTTCTATGAATATATCAAGCTTCTACCTGCTGCAGTTATTAATGTCGAGCAGAAAACGGCAAATAAATCCTGTTTGTTGTATGGGAGCCCCCATTAATTATTTATTTTATTTTGATTTAAGTACTTATTTATTTTTAAAGTGAAAATACAATCACATATTCTGTGAATAATTCAAGCGTCTACCTATTGCCGTTATTAATATCGAGCAAAAAACGGCAAAAAAATCACGTTTGTTGTATGGGAGCCCCCTAAATATTTATTTTATTCTGTTTTTAGTATTTGTTGTTGTAGCGGCAACTGAAATACATCATCTGTGAAAATTTCTATCTATAGCTATAGCTATCTGGCTATCACAGTTCATGAGATACAGCCTGGTGAAGTCTCAGTAATAGGGTCCCGTTTTTACCCTTTGGATACGGAACCCTAAAAACTACGCAGCCCACGAGAACGGCAGAAGTTGTACCTATGTGTACCTTCGATGTACCCCAAGAATTTATCTTTGTTTTAATAAATCAATGAAACCTACGGGCTAATAAATCACTAAGCTATTCTACCACAGAGTGTGCGTTACTCCAGCACGAAAGAAGCTTCTAAAGGGAAACGAGTTAACTGAACAGTTCGTGCTTAAATTTAGTGCATCTACACTTATACTATACTTATTACTTTTATATTAGGGGAAAGGTGTCCAAAATGATCCCCCTAAGGGAAATCGGTTACTGTATCCAAAATATTATAGTAAAAGCAAACATTGAAAAAGTTTTGGGTAAGTCATTTAAGTATTGTTTGTTATACTGGCATGCCATTATTGCAGTTTGGTTTTATATCTTTAGATTTATTAGAGATTTTCCAAACCTCTAATAAAGGATCATTTTGTACACCTGGGTGTCTAAAACGATCCCATACTATCTTGTTTGGTTAACCCATACATTTTTGGTTCAATATATTTTATGTGCTCATCGAGTTCTCTCTCATGCTTAGTAAACACCGTTTGTTTACTGTCCAAACTGCACAAACTGCCTTTTTGTTTTTAGAACCATTACAGGTACAGAAAACTGTCTTGTCGTACAGAAACCTCACTCCCAGTTTTGTCGGTAGGTTTTTCTTTGAATGTACGTGGCATGATCTGTAAAAAGTACAAATAGGTGGGAATACAATAAAAACATGACTAATTTTAAATTGTTTTTCAAGTTTGGTGAAATTATTTCTGGGATCGTTTTATTACTACTAAAGGGGATCGTTTTACCCCGAATGTTGAATTTACAAGAATTATCGAAGTATGACCTCAAAACATTATCTTGGTGAGATCAAAACGAGTTTCAAATGTTACTGAATATCAATTAAAACTACCAGGAAAACTTTCATTCACATATCCACAAAAGAATTTCAACAATTTAACTTTGATTGCAGGCTTATCTTAGATCGAAGACAGGTATTTTCAATTTTTTGCAATAAATCGACGCACTGTACTCACACCGCCATGACACTTTATTGGGCTACTGAGTGAAGTATAGGGAAGACGTTACGTTAGTATATCGCAAAGATGGCACTAGTATTTTCGTTGAAACTGTAGGGAATCATTTTACCTCGAGGGATCATTATGTACACCTTTCCCCTATATATAATAATAATAATAAGAGAAAAGATTTGTATGTATTCATGTATGTAACGAATAAACTCAAAAACTACTGGACCGATTTCAACAATTCTTTCACTTTTAGAATGCTACATTATCCCTAATTAACATAGGCTATAGAATATTTTGAAAAAGTTAGGGATCAGATAGAGAGATTCCGGCAGTTAGAAATAAGATAGCCAGTTCCTCAGTAAAGGAGGATTCCGGGAGTAGTGCCGTTCCACCTTCAGCCTTATCATCACTTAAAATCAGGTATGATGAAGACTAAGTGCTACCCCGTTGTGGATAAAAAATTCTTAATATTTCTTTTCTTGGTTGAATGTGTTTTACACATTCAACCATAAAGTTTCGCGGTAGCCCTCCAGGGATCGAACCCGGGACCTCTAGAGATAGCGGCACCTTGAAACCGGCGCGTACACCACTAGCGCGGCCACGGAGGTCTTCTAATAATAATACATTAATATATACCTAGTAATATTATGAATATAACTAAAGTAGGATGGGAAGGTATTTTGCATGGCTAAAACTACGATTCTGCGGTGAAGTATGCATATTAATTTAAGAAAAACTCCGAAGAGATTCTAAATCATTTATTATACACTAGCGACCCGGCCATGCTTCGCACAATCCTTTGAACAATTTGTTGTTGCTTCCACAGTGATAGTACGTTTCACTACTCGCGTTTGGAAATATTTTTCATCAAAATGCTTACTGCATATAATCAATTTAGTCCATGTGTTTCTGGTATCCAAGGTAGTATGAAATCTAAAAGATACTATTACTAATGATAGTATAGGTACCTATTCTAACAGTCAAAAACTGATACCTATGGATCAGTTAAGTATCTTAAATGGGATTACATTTTTTTTTTTTTTTTTTTTCCCAGGTAGTTCATATCTAAACGTAATATAGGTACTTTAATAACAGTACCTAATACATATTCGTTTACCGCGTGAAAGACAGTGGACACGAAATATCGATAACTTGATACAGCCCTAGTGTAAAACGAAAATTATTTCTTTACACAAAATATTCGTAAATTCTGCATTACGTGTAATCAATATTTGCTTGTTACATAAATAAATGTTTATTGAAGAGCATTAACACACTTCGTGCTTTAAATTCGAAGCGCATTAGCAAAAATAAACCTTAGGAAGGGAGGTGTCGGTTTAGAATAATTTACCTGAGAAATGAACATTTTGCGGGGCTATTTCATTGTGTTGTACAACAATCAATAACTGAGCAAGTCACCATGTTTCTATCACACTTTTGGCTAAAAATATCTAAGATTGCACGTAAAATCCGAAAAAAATACAATACCTAAATTCTCAGCGTGCTGATAAGTGCTGACGAACTGTCAAGCAGTAGCCAAAAACGGTTCTGTTACGTCGCATCACGCATCTCCTTTTATCTCACAGCGTTGTTGCTAGTGACATCCCGCTCGTTCAGCCCTTTGTTTCTCTATTCCGATAGGTATATTAACTTTATGGTCAAAATTCGACAAAAATTTTTGGACTTCCCATAGTAAATCAATCACTTGATCAGTCCGATTTGTATGAAGAGTCAATTTTTTTTTGTCATATTTCGATTTGACTTAAGTTTCTAGGAGAAAGTTGTTCACTTACCGATTCAATCTTAAAAATTTGTGCACTGATTAAAAAAATATCGTGTATAAACTTATAATTTACCCCAAGAGGCATACTTTTCTATGCCCTACTTACCTCCCAATACCATTTTTGAGGTATTGTATGCCGACTAAATTAAGAGGTAAGAATTTCTAAGAATAATGAATCAGACTATCTATTTCAATGTTAATGCACTATTTACCCATACTGACCAATAAAAATATGAAAACGCATGAAAAGAAACGAACGCGACTGTATGATTTTTTTTACGAAATACAAATATTTTGTTGTCATTCCGCTTTGTTCGGTTTATCAACTCGTTTTCTTGTAGAAGCTTCTTTCCTGCTGGAGTATCGCGCAATGTGGTGAAGTGGTGATGTATGAAAAAAAGTTAAAAGCTATTTATTTTACCAGTAGGTTTCATTGATTTGAAAATTAAGATAAATACTTGTACATCGAAAGTACTCATAGGTTTTTACTTTCCGCTCATGTTCATCCATAATGTATGTTATTTGTTTAGAGTACCTAACTCAATTTGGTTTTTCGAGAACGGTTTGACGCGGAAAATTGGTTCGGGTACGTACCGTTTTTAGGGTCCCGTAGCCAAATGGCAAAAAAACGGAACCCTTATAGATTCGTCATGTCTGTCTGTCTGTCTGTTTGTCTGTCTGTCCGTCCGTCCGTCCGTCCGTCTGTCCGTCCGTATGTCACAGCCACTTTATTCCAAAACTATAACGACTACAGACTTGAAACTTGGTAGGTAGGTATATTCTGTGAACCGCTTTAGGATTTTTATAGAAAATAAAAAAAATAAAAAATACATGGAACTGAAACTGATAAAAAATATTTTCATAATACATATTAGTGTGAGGTGTCTTTAGATAGGTATTTAAAAATGATATTTACTTTTCTTTTATCATTTTTTATCAAAGTCAATATTTTAAAAGATATATACTTCCAAAGTGGTAAAATGTGTCCCCCCCCCCCCCCCCTTCAAAGAGTGAAAAATTATATGTTGTAGATCTTTATAAAAACTTTCAACGAAAATTGGTTTGAACGTATAGTATGATGTACTTTTTGACATATAACACATTTTCAAAAACCGCAAATTTAACTTGGTCATTCATACAAACTCTATGAAAAACAAAGTTATATTTTGCTGACGAAAAATTATAGTAGAATTTTGGCTAGGTTTAAGCAATAGGTAAGTTAAGTGGGTACGGAACCCTACATAGGCGAGTCCAACTCGCACTTGGCCGATTTTAAGGTCTTGCGGTCGGACACTCCGTATAATTATAACTGAACCAATTTTGATGAAGTTTGGCAATAGATACACTTTAATTTTTTTATCACCTCGGATAATTTTAGGGTGTAATCTACTTGTATGGAACAGCTGATTTTTCTATCGCGATTTCAGTGTTGGTCCCGTAATAAAAGTTGTTTGTTTTCATGAGTAGAATAATCCCTAAAATTATCCGGGATGATAAAAAAAAATAGGTACCTTGTATAGCCTAATTCGCCACATGCAAAGTAACTAGGTACTGTTACTACACTATACTGTACTTGCATTTTCTTTTGAGCACATCCCAAGAAAAAGAAATCACTAACTCTGACATGAGCGCGACTGCATCCTGTCGGCGCTCAGTCCAAAGGACAAAAAATATGTCGTAGTGTCATCTAATCTTAACCGTCTAGTCATATTTTTTCTATGATTACTTAAAAACAATAATTTTGCATAAAAGCAGTATTTACAGTTATTAAGCTAAAGATATCAACTGAACTAAGTATTTCTATTAATATGTACATGTAAAAATGAGTGTAAACTCTTCAAAATCTTTAAAATTATTTACTGAAGTCGCTCCGAAACCGGCGCGCAGTCCACTCTCGATGAAATACCGAAACTGACTGCCGGCAGGGCTCGCGGATGATTACAGGGAGACGGGGCAGGCACTCTCGCGCGAATACACTTCAATTTTCGTGTTAAAATTACTTTTCACCAGTTAAATACGGAATAATAATAAAACTCTCAATTAAAATTATTCGCATCGTTAAGACCTTTCGATTGGTATAAAAACTAAATAAAAAGCTTGAGCCGATTTAGAGAAATTTTGCAATTTATGAGTGAAATAGGGATTCATTGGGGATTTTTTTTATAAAAAGTGGTTTATGAAAATACAATTTCTTTCAATTAAAAATGTTTATTAGGTAGTCGTTCTTCATTGACAATTTTTTTTATTTGAATTTAATAGACAGAAATTTAGATATTTTGCTTCAAACATGCCAATTTTTAGGCATTTGACCCCTCTTAAAGCCTTAATTAGACCCACTTCCCAGTGTTCATTGGTGGAGCTGAAATTTTGTATACAAGTTTGGTTTCGATGACAATACAATATTAAAGTACAGTAAGTTAAGTACAGTAAGTTGTGAGACGGGTCGATTTTTTCTAAATACTTCATTTTCCATTTTTCTCTAATAAAAATTGCATTGTGAATGCAAAAAACTAAAAATTAAAATAAGTTGCAATAGTAATTTCATCTTTAGCGATTGCCAAATACCTGGAAAGGTATTTCTTTCGCGTGTGAGGGTAGTAATATCTCCACATTGATGAAATTAACGCTGACTATACAGCGTGTAAGAAGTATTGGATAAATTCGACGCTTCTCGTAACGACTCCGTAGCTCAGTGGTTAGAGCAGTCGCCCGGAAAGCGAAAGGTCGTGGGTTCGAGTCCCATCGGAGCTAGTTGTGAGACGGGTCGGTTTTTTCTAAATACTTCATTTTCCATTTTTCTGTAATAAAAATTGCATTGTGAATGCAAAAAACTAAAAATTAAAATAAAGTACAGTCAGCAAAAACTTGTCAAAAATTTTTTTTTTACTAAAAACTTAATTCAAAATCATTAGGTTATATTTATATTTGTCGATAGGAACCTTAATAACATTTAATCTTTTTGATACATAACGGGTGGCGGATGGGGGAACGGTCGGTAGTACAGCTTGGCTAAGCTACCGGCTAGGCCCGATGGGCCCGCTGACCAACTGAGGGTGCGGTCCTCCAGCATTTCGGGGGTTGTGCGAGGGGCTGACAACTAAAGATACATAACGAAAAAAAATTTTTTTTTTTCATTTATTTTCTTAGTTATTTCTTTTAATAATAATGCACAATTACTAATCATTTTATTTATTAAAACATCAGCATGTTAAATCAAACGAAATTATATCAAAAATATTTTTGTTAACCATTCAGTGTTCCAAAGCCATTTATTTCAATCAGTCTCTTAAAGATTCATGATGTTGAAGTATTTTTTCACTCGTTCTGAAAAACACAAAACATATTATACGTAATGTGAGATATACTTATTTATAGATAAATAAAAACATATTGACATCGTCTCACCTGACCGTAGTAGGCACCGTTAAACAAAATGTTGTCTCTGAGCATTATGAAGAAAAGGAAAGGATGATCGGCCTTAAATATTTGCTTTTCTGGGACATACAGTGAGGCGCCAAGCCCGAAGAATCCTGAAAAAGATTTTTCTTGTAATATTTTACAAAAACTGAAGATGACGTGACCTTAATGTGTGCCCCCATGTCAGATGACCGCTGGACAAAAATCGCGTCTGAGTCTGACTAAGGGGAATACAATTATAAGCATTTATAAGCATTTGTAAGCAACTCATTTATAACACTATATGAGTTTAAAAGAGCACCCCCAAGCGTTTAAATAATAATAAAAAACTATTTCTTTAGAACATTTTACGTTATTAGATATTATCCTCAAAAATTATTAGGCTGCAAACGCAGGTGGTGCCAAAAGCTTAACGTGGCTTCTGAAGCAAGAAAGACATCGAGATAATCAATTTTTGGCCACCCATCCCGAGATATACCATTGCGAAAGTTGCTTCACCACAACGATTCATGGACATTCATTCAACGCCATTTTTTTTATAGTGAGGGGAATGCATTTACGCATACCCCGTCCGCGTGCGGTGTGTGGACGGTGGTTATGTGGGACTCACCAGGCCACTTCCTGATCCTCCAACCAGTGTCAGATACTCGATGGGGGATCAGGGAGGGGGAATACCCACTAAGCCCCTCACTTCTTGCTCTTTCTGCCGTCAACTAGGTCATAATATGGAGGGTCCGAGGTGGCAAGCTCCTCCTACAATTCAATCAACGCCATGGACTCACAGGTGGTTTGTCTTAAAATAAAGTTAATAAGTTAATTTAATCCTACAGAACACATACCACTTGCAGCAGCAGCTTCTGCGCCTTCTTCGTTCACTTCTATGAACACCTTTTGAATAGCTTTGTCAATGAGAATTTCGCCAGATTTAACAAGTTTGGTTATACCAGAATTAGCTCCAAAAATGCTCTTTACACCAATCTGTAAACAGGGGTAAACATGCTCTTTACACAATTAAAACTAAATAAATAAATAAATATTTTCTAACATTCACACCAATTATCTAAGCCCATAGTAAATTTCTTAAGAAACTGTGTCTATGTGAACTTGATAACGGATAAATATATACTTAAATACTTTTTGTTTGTAAATACATACTTAATATACATAGAATACACCCAGACCAAGACAAATAGACATGTTCATGCACACATATATTTGTCTAGTTCGGGAATTGAACCCGAGACCTCTAGCGCAGAAGGCAGGTAGTTTACCCCTGCGCCAAATCGGTCGTCAAACTTTCCTTTATTGAAGACTTTGATGACTTGAAGACTTTATTTGCAAGGCATATTTTTGATTGACAAATAACTCTTAAATATTTTGTTCTTCGTAAACTAATCTCACAACTAGGTATCTCGACTCCGTAGGTCAGTGGTCAGCATCGAAGCTAAGTTTTGAGACGGTTTGAAAATTGTAAAAATACGTTGACATACTAATTAGTCGTTACGTTCCCTAAAATATGGTTGAACGAAGCGATGGCTGGTTCATGCGTCATGCTCGTGAACGGGTGCTGCCAGTGGTAATGGGTCTGCTCTTATCTGCTTGCTTAAAATGTGTTTTTTTTTTGTTTTTATTCATTTTATTAAGAACTAGCTTTCCGCCCGCGGCTTCGCCCGCGTGGTCTACACGACGTTATCCCGCGGGAATGTGATGTTTTTCCGGGATAAAAAGTAGCCTATGTTCCTCTCCAGGCTACAAAGTATCTGTGTCCCAAATTTCAGCTAAATCCGTTCAGCCGTTTTGGCGTGATTGAGTAACAAACATCCAAACATCCAAACATCCAAACATCTAAACTTTCATATTTATAATATTAGTAGGATTACAATTGAAACATGTATGGCGCAACTTGCAGTATATAGTAGAATTGTATTTTGTTTATAACTAATATTAAAGCTTTAAGTAGAGTTCCTAAGTAATTGAACATTGTTCACCGCTATGATCATTAGTTCGCCTATACTTAACTGTATTTATCATAACCCGTTGTGTAATTGTGATGGAGACTGACCTTAGTCATACCATGTTAAGGTCATTTTTCTGTCTCTGTATGAAATAAAACAGGGAGAAAAAAACAACCCTAGGAGTTCCTTGCCAGTTCTTCTCCAAGGTCTCCCGCTGTAGGGTTTGCGAACCGATGGCGTAGCTTCTATGACGTTCACAAGTATTGTAAATAACAATCTAAATTGAATAAACAAATTGACTCCAGCGGTTACAAACCTTTTGAAGAACGTCCTTGAGATCGATTGAAGTTTCTATTTTGAACTTGGGCAGATACAAATCTAATTCAGTCTTGATCAGGTTCCAGGTGATTTGCCCTAGAACACTTGGATCCTTGAGTTTTTCTGTAAGCGCCGCAATCCCATCAACTTCGTTTGGAAGAACTACCAGAAACCTTGCATTTTCGTCGTGGTAAGGAATTTGCAAGAACTGAAAATGAGAAAGAGCACCTTAGATGTTAGCATTAAATAATAAAAATAGCGACTGGTCGTGAATAGAACTACCCATTTTCATGGGTGTCATATAAGCTTATAAAAAAAACAGCCATCACCTTCTAAATTTTTAGTGATTGCGATAACCAACATGCATTCAACCACGTCTCTATGAAGGCAACGCCCCAATTCTTTGCCTCATATTAAAAGATATGACGTCTAAAGATGTATCCACACCACAATTACTTTTTTAAGCAACATTTTGTAACATTACAATAAACAATTGATTTACTCTTGTATAGATCGTATTGCAGCTTAGAATCAATCTCCCATCCTTATTCCCTCCCCCTACATTTATAGAATAGAATAGAAGAATAGAAAAATATTCAGTAGCAGCTGTAGCAGAAGCCTCCCAGTAAGTACTTTTGAATCTATGTTGATTTCATTAAAACCTTTCTGAAAATAGTTACGTTCAATTAAGTAATTTGAATAAATCTCAAAAATGGCGGGATCAAATAATTGCAACATCCAACAGATCGAATGTTTCCACTTGTTACAAATGTCACTAATCAAAAAGCAACGACGCGGTATGTGGTGTGGATGTACCATTAGAGAGTTAGAACAAAATAACTGGAAGAAGGGGTTATAAATTGTAGGGCTAAAAACCATGATTGCAGCCTAATCTTTTCTGAATTCTTTTACTACTGCGGTCAATGCATTTTCTTGACGCTCCACTTATTTCCAACCTAAGATAAAAAACTGTAGAAAAATTAATACCTTTGCACCTAATTCTTTGTCGTCTTTGAAGTAGTAGTGTCCGTGTCTGAACATAGTGGGAACCTGGATTGTCTTGTCTTTATTGACATGGAAATCACGGTCTTCTGTCAATGCCGAGTCGAATTTATCGTCGTAGAACCAATTGCCCTGTTCAAACGGATAAAGATTTCATGAAAATGTAAGAAGGCGGTGAAAATATTTCGACACTGTATTAACATCGTAGGTACAAGTTATACGGAAAAGGAAATATTGGTCCAATTATTACTCTTACGTCATCACACCTGATGTTAAGTGGTGATAAGGCTGAAGGTGGAAACGCACTGCTCCCGGAATCCTCAGTCACTGAGGAACTGGCTATATTGAGTCACACCAACACATCAAAATATGACTGTAAAAATTACTGCATTTAATGCCCGTACTCGTGCAAGTACTAATAGTTTTTGTTTCATCGAAATCTGGCCAGGATTTCCAAAGATACAGCGTTGTAAAGTTTTACCAGCTTTTGAAAATTTGCTTTCCTTGCGCGCTATTGCGATGACGTCATGTCGCACTGACATCTCCGTTTGCGGCTGTTGCGGGTGATTTACGTCTAACTGTACTTACATAGAGTTCGTCTGTGCGCAATCTGCGCGCAACTCGTGCGTTTTTGACGCTAGTTACAGTACATTTTCTTCGTTCTAAGGTTATGGTAAATAATTAGTATTCAATTTCGACCGCGCGCAGGCGCACTCTAAAACTGTCACCTACTGTCGATACCGAAAGACATTTATCCCACAAACTTATCTAACCCAGTGGTGGAGGCGCCACTAGCAGTATAAAATTATCGAAATGGCTGTCAGTTTTTAGGGTGCATATTTAACTACCAAGTCAGTTAAGGTTGTAAGTACTATTGTTTTGACGGTTGCTATATGTATTGACAGAATCCCGCCCGCCATTAAGAAAGTTGATTTAATTTATTATTCACGAAAATAAAACATTATTTGAATGTGTTTTTTCACATGGGCTCAATACAAAATCTCTTAAACATTTCATTGATCGACTATAAGAAAAATAAATAAATTTATTACGAAAACGTGAGAGTGCAACTATATAGCCAAAGGATTCTATGTAGGTATACGGAAGTGCGACGTGACGTCACACGTTAATGCCATTGGTTCACCCAAATTTTCCTCGGAGGCCGTACTTTAACGTTTAATATCTCAGTCATTTTTGAAGATAGAAAAAAAATAAAAACAGATTCTTTTTTCTCGAGTTACATATTTTTTAGATATGCTGATAACAAAAATCATTGGTGTGACTCCTTGCCGGAACACAATAATGCTGAAAATATCATTGTAATAGCGTCAGACTTAGATAAGACTAGTTTTCCGCCCGCGGCTTCGCCCGCGTGGACTACACGACGTTATCCCGCAGGAATGTGACATTTTTCCGGGATAAAAAGTAGCCTATGTTCCTCTCCAGGCTACAAAGTATCTGTGTTCCAAATTTCAGCCAAATCCGTTCAGCCGTTTTGGCGTGATTGAGTTACAAACATCCAAACATCCAAACATCCAAACATCCAAACTTTCACATTTATAATATTAGTTTAGTAGGATGTTGGTAGCTAGCCAGGCGGACAAGAACAAGTCCTACCACCAACCAAACCAAATACAATATGTACCATGTACCCCCACTGGGTATCAAACCATGAGGTCCCCTTGGTCTGAAATTGGTGGTATGAACCACTAGACCAGAGAGGCGGTTAAAATATTGATCAGCAGAGTCTGTAAAAAAACTAAAAATTAAAAAATAAATATGTACTTTAAAAAACTAAAAAACACACTTTTTTTTTTATTAGTAACAAACTAAAAAGTACAAAATAACCGTCTATTCAGTGACTGAAATTAAAAAGCGTGGTGCGCGTTGTCAATATTAGGTAAGTAAGTACTTGAAATGCATGCTTTGCAAAGGGCGCACCACACTTTTTAATTTCAGTCACTGAATAGACGGTTATTTTGTACTTTTTAGTCTGTTACTAATAAAAATAAAAGTTTGTTTTTTAGTTTTTTAAAGTACCTACATATTTATTTTTTAATTTTTAATTTAATAAATGGCAAGCCATGAATGGATGGTAATGGATTTCACAGTCCATTCATGTCTCTTTTCTTTTCACCCCATAAACATTATAACTCAATGCCCCGTAAGGAAAAAGGCGTGATTGTATGTATTTAGTTTTACAAATTCAAGTGGAGTCTATTAGTTACCGGAAGCGCAAGCCAAACCCTTTAAACAAATGAGCCCAAACTCAAGGGGTTTCATAGTGGCCATTAAGGAGTGCCACTGACTTTCTCCCTGCTCCATCATCAGACCCTCACCACCAAGTGTAGCGAATAGGTCTCATCAGAACGAAACAAATGAGCCCAAACTCGAGGGCTTTCCTAGTGGCCATTAAAGAGTGCCACTGACTTTCTCCTTGTTCCATCATCAGAGCCTCACCACCAAGTGTAGCGAATAGGTCCCATCAGAACGAAACAAATGAGCCCCAAACTCAAAAAGTTTCCTATTGGCCATTAAGGAGTACCACTTGCTTTTTCCCTGCTCCATCATCAGACTCCTACTACCAAGTGTAGAGAATAGGTCTCATCAGAACGAAACAAATGAGCCCAAACTCGAGGGGTTTTCTTGTGGTCATTAAAGAGTTTCACTGGCTTCCTCCCAGCTCCATCATCAGCCCCTCACCACCAAGTGTAACGAATAGGTCTAATCAAAACGAAACAAATGAGCCCAAACTCGAGGGGTTTCCTATTGGTCATTAGGGAGTGTCACTGGCTTCCTTCCTGCTCCATCATCAGACCCTCACCACCAAGTGTAGCAAATAGGTCTCATCAGAACGTAACAAATGAGCCAGAACTCAAGGTATTTCCTATTGGTCATTAAGGAGTGCCACTGGCTTCCTCCCTGCTTTATCATCAGACTCTTACCACCAAGTGTAGTGAATAAGTCTCATCAGAACGAAACAACGGAGCCCAAACTCGAGGGGTTTCCTAGTGGTCATTAAAAAGTGCCACTGGCTTCCTCACTGCTCCATTATCAGACCCTTACCATCAAGTATAGCGAATAGGTCTCATCAGAACAAAACAAACGAGCCTAAACTCGAGGGGTTTCCTAGCAGCCATTGAAGAATATATTGCCCACCTCTTGACTCCATCATCAGATCAGCTCGATGGCAGCAAATTATTGTATTGTCATCGGATTCATAAAGACTTGGAAAGTTTCAAATCAATACGACAATTAAAAGTAGGTTAAAATTGAATTCCAAGGTTTTCTTACATTGTGACTTAGTTACAAGTGAAGCTAATAAAATTATGGTAATAAAAAAATCAATATGTAGTTTAAAAAACTATAGAAACACACTTTTATAGGAACAGACTAAAAAGTACAAAATAACCGTCTATTCAGTAACTGAAATTAAAAAGCGTGGTGCGCGTTGTCAATATTAAGTACTTGAATGCATGCTTTGCAAAGGGCGCACCACGCTTTTTAATTTCAGTTGCTGAATAGACGGTTATTTTGTACTTTTTAGTATGTTCCTATAAAAGTGTGTTTCTATAGTTTTTAAAACTACATATTTATTTTTTACTTTTTAGTTTAACAAATGGCAAGCCCAGGATGGGGATGGTAATCGATTTCACAGTCCATTCATGTGTCTGCCAACCCCGTAAACATTATAACTCAAATACAAATACAAATTCAAGTGGAGTCTATTAGTTACCAGATGTGCGAGCCGAACCCTTACTTCCTCCCTGCTCCATCATCAGACCCTCGCCACCAAGTGTAGCGAATAGGTCTCATCAGAACGAAACAAATGAGCCCAAACTCGAGGGGTTTTCTTGAGATCATTAAGGAGTTTCACTGGGTCCTCCCAGATCCATCATCAGACCCTCACCACCAAGTGTAACGAATAGGTCTTATCAAAACGAAACGAATGAGCCCAAACTCGAGGGGTTTCCTATTGGTCATTAAGGAGTGTCACTGGCTTCCTTCCTGCTCCATCATGAGGCCCTCACCACCAAGTGTAGCGAATAGGTCTCATCAGAACGAAACAAATGAGCCAGAACTCGAGGTGTTTCCTATTGGTTATTAAGGAGTGCCACTGGGTTTTTTTTTCTAGCAGCCATTGAAGAGTTCTATTGCCCACCTCTTGACTCCATCATCAGATCAGCTCGATGGTAGCAAATTATTGTGTTGTCATCGGATTCATATAGACTTGCAAAGTTTCAAATCAATACGACAATTAGAAGTAGGTTAAAATTGAATTCCAAGATTTTCTTACATTGTGACTTAGTTACAAATGAAGCTAATAAAAGTGTGGTAATAAGACTTGTACTACTATGAGAAAAAAAGGCGATGCGATTGGAAAATGATGCAGTGGCGCACTCACATCGCTCCATATACGAAGCGTCGAATATCGGAGATATTCAGGATTAGCGATAAGGGTTAGGTGAAAATCTTCCTCGGAGCTAGGTGTCTGTGCTCAGGCACCATGCCATGTAATAATGCTCATGATAATTAATTGCAACCTTACCTTGAAATATAAAGCGTTCACAAGAACAGCTTGGGTAACGGAAGTCAAACTCTGAGCGCTCACAAGATCTTTGATATGCTTGTTAGTGTGATCTTCAACCTGTAAAATTAAGATGATAAACTAAAAAACTAACTTGAAATCACGTTATCTGCAAGAGCTCAGAGAAGAGTTAATTTATCGTAATAAAATATGTAACGTCAATTGAAACGCGAATTATTACATGAGAAGTTTAAATATTTACTAAACCTTTGTCATAGAAATAAATGACAGTCATAGATATTCCTATTAATCATTGTTGGTTAAACGTAAAAGCTAATTACTGATTTACGTCAGCGATTTTCGATTATTCGAGCAAAGACGTCATCAGCAGTAAGTAATCCCGTTGTTTCCTTAAACACTTACCCAAGTGTTAATAGTTGAAGCAGCTTCAGTGTTCTTTGAGAAGTCGACTTGTTTCACCTCTGCACGGAATACCTCCTTCGAGACGGTGTTAAGTTCATCGTTAAGCTCGTTGCCGTTGGGTATGAAAATACTGTTTGCCGTCTTCAAGATAATTCCTTTAGCTTCGTCCACCTTTTCGTTTGCCAAATTAAACACCTCTTTGGTCTGAAAGTAATAAGGATTAGTTTTAATTGGTTTCTTCAAATTGTATTTTTAATGATATGTAAAATTTACAGCGCTTTTGCTATGACCACCAATGCCTAAATGCAGGGATTATTACTATTTAACAATTGAAAGCAATCAATTTCATTGTAATGAGCTCCGACCATTCAATATTTGCTCGCGAGTTAAGAGCCGGAAATTAATGACAAATGTAAATGCGCTTTTTAGGGTTCCGTAGTCAACAGGGAACCCTTATAGTCTCGCCATGTCCGTCTGTCCGTCTGTCCGTCTGACCCCAGTCTAGCTCATAGACTCTAAGAAAGCTGTAATTTGGCATGGATATACATATTTATCACGCCAACAAAGTGGTAAAGTAAAATTTAGAAAAATATTTTTTTAGGTTACCTCCCCTACACGTGAAGTGGCTATGTAGTTTTTTTTTACTTGTCTACCCCATAGCCTTAGCACTATTATTTATTCTGTGCCCATAGTGTGGGATGTCGTTGGATATCAATTTCAAAAACGTTGTGGGTTCGTAAAGACAGTTTTTTGATTGAGGCATCTGTTTGTGTCAAGTGTCCCCCCCCCCCCTTCCGCCCCTACCAGCCAAATGGTTGTTTGTTAATGGAAAAACAAAGTTATTTTTTTCTTGCAAAAAATGACAGTGGTATTTTTGCTAGGTGTACGTAATTGGTACGTTAAGTGGCCACTTGGCCAATTTTTTAATGAGCTTTACTCATTTCTTACAAAAGGAAAAATCTGTGTGTACCTGTTGTACACAATACATATTTAGGTATATACCTACCTATTAACATTAAAGGGCGTCTTCGTTGCGCAAAGAAGAAATCTCAAAGTATAAACGGAAATGCCACCATAATTATTGTGAATTACACGTTTTTTAATGGTTTTCCTTTTTCTCCGACTTTGTTCTACGTATCATTTAATGTTTTCGTTTATTACGAAAATTCGAACATGGGTGTTTTTATAAAAGTTGTTTGGACTCAAAAACTAGTGGATTGATACTGAAAATTCTTTCACCAGTAGAAAAAATTCTGAATGCCATACGCTACATTTATCCCGATATTTTCACGTTAACCGGTACTACGCAGGTAAAACCGCGGGTAGCCACTAGTTAGACATAATGAAGATGGAATTAAGCTGGTACCTAGGTAGGTTTTGAAACCACAATCTTTGGATTTCCAGTCCGCTGCTCCAAATCCGAAGATTCTTGGATCGAATCTCATCTGGGGTACTTAGGGATTAGTGTATTTTTTGTGTTATTTCTCAGAGGAATAACAGTGTAAATGCAAATAATGAAATCTTACTTACTATGGTATCATTCGGCATGCCAATGGCTTTGAAAATTTCATCGTGGGAGGCTCCTGTTGAGGCAAATCCCAGCAGCGCTAGAGGCGACATGGCCGAAAAGCCCGACATCACAACGCTCTTGTCAGGATTGGCGTTTTTCACTTCCTGTGATAGAAAGTATTTTGTATTTGATATGTTATAAATAAATAAAGAATACCCTACAATTACACTTATTTTCTACCCCCAGATGCTGGGCCGTGTCTTCATTAGGCTCACATTAAGGCGCTGATTCCCGACCAAAATAGGCACGCTAACGCTTGCTCGGCCGCGCGCGATACACTTCACGCGGACGGACGCAGCGGCAGCCGGCAGTGAACTGTGAACTCGCGACCGCCCCGCGAATCGAAAATCACTTAAACTTCAATAAAAAATTAAATAATAACATTTTTAAACTTATGACGGCCGGAATCCCTCGGCTATTCAAAGACAATTATTTTCGTATATTTTTCATTAACTAAAACCAAGTATACTGCAAGTAATACGATATTTGGATTACGATTAGATGGATGTTTGGGATTTTATTTGACACAGTAAAATATTATCAATAAAAAAAATACGGCCGGAAGCACTAGAAAAATAACTGTAAAATAACATATATTTTTTCCAAGTTTTAAGTACTTGTGATTTGCGAGTAATCCATAATTTAAAATACCCTTTTTTGGGGAATGCCAGCCTTAAGCGGCTACTGTTCACTATTAGTTTGCCTCCCTATTGCCCGAACACTCGAACGCTATTTGACTTTGGGAGCGTCTCAAGCATGGCCCTGTCGCTTTAAATGTCAAACGTATGAAAGAGATGCCATGATGTTTGAGACGCTCCCGATTTGCATTCGAGAATTCGAGCGTATACATTTATGTTAAAGGTGTGTCCCTACAGCGCGTTTCGGTGGCCGATTCATACAATCGCTCGGTTATGTCGAAACCGGGTGTGTAATATATTATTATGATATAACAACATTTCGTATAATACTCACAAAATATAACAACACATTACATAAAATCATTTCATATAACGTTCATTTTGTATAATCAACGAATGATATAAATTCAAAATATATAATTTTAAACCGTATAATGAACATTTGATATAAAAACGTTTCATATAATAAACATTTACTATAACACTTACATTGTATAATATTTAAAACACATAATGTTTATATAACATAACATCATTTCATATAACGTTCATTTAGTATAATCAACGAATAAATATTTCTGGCGCTTCGCCGGCCGCTGCCGCGGCACGCTCACTACGCTCGCTCGGCTCGCGCTTTGTTTTGATCACAGTTCTAACCTAACCTAACCTATTATAAATTGTTTTGTCACGGTTGTGGCTTTTTATGGCAGGGGGCTTCGCCCCCCGGGCCCCCCTTTCGAGCGCACTGTACCCCCCGTGCCCCCTGTTCAATTGCCTACACTATACATTTAATTGACTAAATTGATGATTATATAAAACAAAATTATATCAAATGAAATTATTACATATTATGAATATATGAAATGAAATTATATTAAATGACCGTTATAGCAAATGGGTTTATATAAAATATTTTTATATAAAATGAGCGTTATGTTAAATGATATTATATAAAATGATGATTATATGAAATAAACATTATGTAAAATGAAATTAGTTGAAGTGTTGTTATGACAAACGTTTATTATGTCATATGAACGTTATTGAAATGAAATTACACCAAATGAAATTATATCATTCATTACGCACCCGTCGAAACCCACTATGCCGAAAATTCGAGGCAGCAGTTGCGCGGCTGATTTAAGTAACGTTCCGCGGCTGAAAATTAACCTATTTTTGATTCAAAAGTAAACAATCAAATATCCTTTATTTTGAGCAGATAAAAATATATGTTGAAGTTTTATAGACGATCTTGATTATTTTGTTGACTCAAAACACGATATTCGTATCTTCACTCGACTATAAAAACATTCAAAACAAAGAATATTTTCATTGTTTAATATTTTTTGGAAACATATTATTATACTTAGATTATTAATATGTTATTCACGAATAATATATAGAAAAATATGTAGTGACATTAGTGAAGATTATTCTCAGGCTACTTTTTCAAAAAGTGAATTTATGCTCAAAAACATTGAAAAAAGTGAGGTTATTTTCATTACTCTTCACACATAAAGAAAAAGACAAATACAGAGTTTTTGGAAGATCCTGCCCTGGCCATAATGTGTCGTCAGAGGTATACTTCCATGGTCGTCAGTAATTCAAAGAGCATTGTAGGCGTGACCACGACAGGGTTTCGACACAACGTAGCATTTCTACAGTGGGTTTTTCTCCCGGTACCGAACTCGCGAAGAATGTGAAATTTGTAGTATGTAAAAAGCATTTTAAATTTTTACGACGCGGTTTGCCCCCGAATGGTTTGATGCGATTTGGAAATGCTCGATGACATGCCAAGAACTAAATATGAGCCAATTAATTATATGTACTTGTATATTTGAAGCGTGTGTTTTTTAGTTTTGAGGCCTGTGTGCATCCGGAGTGTTAATGTTTAAACGTGCAAACATTATGTTATGGTGTTTAGTTAATATTTGTATTGTGTGCTATTTGGCAAACAAATGTCGTGGTAAATTGTTTTTTTTTATTATTATTTTAATCAGGTAAGTATTTTTTATTAACATGAATTAATTATGGTACAAGCAATATCACCAAAGAATAAAGAGCAATCTAATTAAGTTTTAAACGTGAGTGAGGTTCTACTGTATGCTTCTATAATTTATACAACAGGAATGTATAAATATTACTCCGACCAAAACTTTATTAAAACGGATATATTATTTTTATTATTATTTTATTTTGGTAGATTTCAAAACATGCATTGCTCTTAATAGAAGATGAGATCATGTTGCGGAGAAATTCAATACTAATTTGCGACGATATTTTTTATATACATTAAGATGTTTACTTGATTGCTTAAAATAAGATAGCGGCTGCTTCGCACATGTTGTCATGTTTTCATGAAAGTTTAAAGAAATTTAACTACTGAACACTTCTATCATATCCCGTCTTTTACACAGATTGTATGATCCCCCAATTTTACCCCTAGTTTGATTTACTTTATCGATCGACAATACAATGGTGACACAAACAGAACTTGGCACATCTATTAATACATACATAAATAACTACTGAATAAGTACCCTATAAACGTTCCTTAAAAGTAGGTACTTACCCTGAATAAATCGAGTGTAAACTTATTATTTCCATTTATAAGAATTTGCTCAACCTCATATGAGTATGCTGAAGCGGCGGCTATGCCGGCTACTACTGAAAATAAAAACATAATACAAAATGTCTTAAAAACAAAGATTTTTTTCTAAAAGGTATTCCATAATGTCAAGTGTGTGGATAAAAAAATTTAGCTGGGTAGGTAATTGTACTGTCAATAAATATAAATCTACGAGTTTTTTAGCTGTTTTTTTTAGCTATTTAACTTACAATGAGGAAAATACATTTTACCAGCATCGATTTGTTTAACTTCTTACAATACGTAGGTACACTCGACAGAACATCAAGTTAAAAAGTCGAACTGCGATAACAGCTTTTATTACGTAGGGCATAAAGGCGGTCTCAAGGTCAATCAACTAGTATAGTCTGTTCTGTTGTGCCGCCGCGCCCCGTGTGTACGTAAGTAGCGTAATGAAGCATTCGCGGCAACATAAGCTAGCCCTTTCGATATATTTTACGATCAAATATTATTCGATACATAACTGCTCGGTTATGTGTTTTGCTTTCAAAACAAATTTAAATATAGACAAATAATGTGTCTCAAATTCCACGCAATAATCAGCATCAGCAATCTTTAGCATTGTAAAAATACTATCCATACTAATATTATAAATGTGAAAGTGTGTTTGTTTGTTTGTTTATTTGTTTGTTTGTTTGTTTGTTTGTCCGTCTTTCACGTCAAAACGGAGCAACGGATCGACGAGATTTTCGGTATGGAGATAATTTAAGAGCTGGGGAGTAACATAGGCTACTTTTTATCCAGGAAAATTATAAAATAAAAATGGTAATTTTGTATAGAAAACCGTTAAACTGTCATACTTCACACAACTGTCATTTCTTAGCCGCTTCCCGCTTCCAAAGAGAAGGTATGTCAAAGAGTATGTAATCTAATCACTGTCATTTTTGCCGCTTAGGATTTTTTTTTAATAAGTGACATTGTGTCAGGCAGATGATACGAAGATCGTGTCCAATATAATTTATATGGCAATACAACGTTTGCCGGGTCAGCTAGTAGACTCATAATAATGTGCGAATGAGCGTACCGTATTTTTAACGCAAAAATACCTCCTAACTTCAGAAATTATGTGAAAAGTATATACCTAAAGGTAGACTTCCGAGCATCGCGGCCGATCGCAGCCGCGCGCGATTGATCGCGTGCGACTGACGCGCGCGGCTGATGCGACAATAGTCAGTGTATGAAAATGTATGGCGCCGCTTCCGAGGTATGCGACAGACGCGTGCGGCCGACGACAGACGTCGGCCGCACGCGACCGTAACTATAATAAAAACTTCTTTGTATTGTATAGATACTCACTTATCAAGACTAAAATCCATATTGTTTCTGACTTCACGCTTAAAAAAAGGAATTGCAGTCTCTTGAATCTCGGTGGGGTCGAAAACGCTTCGTACCGCCACAATGTCTGGTTTAGTATGAGATCTAAAACGCCGCGTACCGCACCAATGGCAAGAATAGCTAATTCAGTACCGCAGTGAGCGTGTTACAGAAAGGGCGTTTGTGCACTACACTGAATTTTACCGTCCGGCCGGCGGTCCGTTTTTTTACGGACCGGCGGCGTGGCATGAAAATCACGGATGATTGGCTTTTGCACTTGTCCGTCCTTTTACTCGCCGGGGCAGCACAGTGGTCCCCCCTCCCCCGCCCCACCCGCTCATGAATATCACGTTTTCAGTTCAATATTACAGTTTCAATGTTTCAAAGCCGAAACTACACGAAATAAATAAATTCTTACTATGTATTATAAATAATTTATGATTAAAATACAACCATCCGTTTTTTTCCGGACGGTAAAATTCAGTGTAGTGCACAAGCGCCCATACGTATTTCATTGCTGTTATCTCGGAACGGAAAAAAACGGACCGGAAAACATCATTGACCGGAATGGGGAAAAGTAAAATGTCGAACGGTAAAATTCCGTGTAGTGCACAAGCGCACATATACATTTTATGGCCTGCCTGAATAAAAAAGTGTGCCCAGCAAATTTGACATTTAGTATGTAGTGGCTGTCAGTTGTCTCATATGACCATACGTATTTTTTTAAAGTGTAGGTGAGACGGAAGACAGCCACAGTGTAATTTGTGGTCACAAAAATGTGTTAGTACTGCACTCTCCAGTTACTTCAGTATTAAGTCTAGCTCCATGACCTAAACTAATACTTCCATGGGAAGATGACAGAAAAGTGAGTATCTATACAATACAAAGAAGTTTTCATTATTAGCCCGAGAGCCAAACTAATTCGCTCTATGGAGACTCAACAATAATTCTATATCAGTAATTTCTTAACATTGAAAATTAGATTATCTAGTTTAATAAATAATTCATTAGTAATCCACCAATATTTATGACAGCGACATTAAAAAAAAACAAATACAAAGCTTTAAAAAATCTATAAAAAATAGGCAAAAATGGTATAAGTGTTATTCACTTTACATTTGAATACATTTATTATTATCTTTCGTAAAAGTATATAATCCCCCTATATTTGTAAATGAAAAACAAATAAACTTTTAAAAAAACTCTCTACGTAAACTCAAATTGGCATTACACCTATGTTAAAAATGCTATCAGAAACAACCGACTTCTTCCTAAAGTATTAGTTTCCCGTTTTATATCTTTATGGATTTCGACTTTGGTGCTTAGATATGGTTAACATAAACACATGTTAACGATAAAATTGGTGATAGCATATTTGCTGAAAGAATTGCACCATTTTCGGGGTATAACTTTTTTTTTATACCTTCCAATGCGATATTATGTTGGATTCCAAAATATAGTCTCTTAAAATTATATTTAAGGGCCGTTTACAAAAATTTGGCCTGTTATTGAATTTTTTACAAAAATATCAGATAGCTCTTGGGGTATATAGTTACGGCCGCGTGCGGCCGACGTCTGTCGTCGGCCGCACGCGTCTGTCGCATACCTCGGAAGCGGCGCCATACATTTTCATACACTGACTATTGTCGCATGCACGCGATCGATCGTGCGCGGCTGCAATCGGCCGCGATCCGCGGAAGTCAACCTTTAGGCTAAAAGATGTTCTTAATGGCTGGTAGGTAAAAAAAATATTTAATCTGTATGTATAAAATGTTTTTGACTTTGAAATAATTATTTCTCAAGTTATTTTTAAGTTGGGTTTAATTGTATGATAACATAATAGAATATATTGATTATATTTATCGTTGCCAGTTATCTTATAAAGTAAGTAGGTACCATAATAGGATAGCGAAAATGTGGAAAACACAGATCACCTGGGTGCCTACCATCAACTTTAAGACAGCGATACAAAAATAGCGCGATGCAGAATAGGTTCCTAAAATGAATTGCTTTCTTTAGTATGACCTTCTAAAAACTGGATCGCAAATGAATTGCTAAATGTGAATGACCGAACGATTTGTGTCCTTATTTCTTCTACCCGTCTCTTTCACTCGATTCTGTCATGCCCGGAGAGTGAGAGGGACAGGTATAACCTGCAGGTGTCATGTTAAATCGACCGGGTTATAAGTCAAATAAGAGTTCATGACAGCTTAGAGGCTATGAAATGTCATTGAATGATCACTGAATCGCTGTCATTGATATAAGCTGTCGTGGTACGAATAAGCGAAGCAGATCAGTTTAGGTCCTAAACAAAACCGCAATAAGAGTTGATGGTAGGCACCCTGTAGTAGCAAGCTAGTGGAAAACGTTATCGCCGTTTGTATGGAGACCGTTTGCTACACAATCCTCTTAACATGAGATGCACCATCCCAAATCTACAATTTTATCGAGATTAAAATCCTACTAATATTATAAATGTTATAGTTTAGATGTTTTGATGTTTAGATGTTTGTCCTACTTCCTACTATATCCATACTATAATACTATATACTATATACTATATACTATATAATATATACTATAATATTATAAATGTGAAAGTGTGTTTGTTTGTTTGTTTGTTTGTCCGTCTTTCACGTCAAAACGGAGCAACGGATCAACTCGATTTTTGGTATGGTATAGTTTAGGAGCTGGAGAGTAACATAGGCTACTTTTTATTCTGGAAAGTTATAAAATAAAAATGATTATTTTGTATAGAAAATCGATAAACAGTCGTACTATACAAAACTATCATTCTTCCATAGCCGCTTCCAAAGAGGTATGATGTCAAAGAGTATTGTAATCACTGACGTTTCCTTTTAGCCGCTTTGGATTACCTACTGTTTAAAAAACAGTGTATAAAACTTCTTCGCGATTATTTATTTTCATCTGTCTATCTATAATAGATGTTGGTGATACGAAGTTTACCGGGTCCACTATAATTAATATGGCAAAACAACGTTTGCCGGGTCAGCTAGTCCTACTAATATTATAAATGTGAAAGTTTAGATGTTTGGATGTTTGGATGTTTGGATGTTTGGATGTTTGTTACTCAATCACGCCAAAACAGCTGAACGGATTTGGCCGAAATTTGGAACACAGATACTTTGTAGCCTGGAGAGGAACATAGGCTACTTTTTATCCCGGAAAAATGTCACATTCCGGCGGGATAACGTCGTGTAGTCCACGCGGGCGAAGCCGCGGGCGGAAAGCTAGTAACCTATAAATTAACATTAAATCTAAAAACAGGTATTTACTAAACACAGGTATTTAGTTTTGGCAAACCTAGACGAAGAGAAACTAGTTTTTTTTAATGATTATTACCCAATCGTTCAACAATAATTATCGTTAACAACTAAAGATAAAAAACTGTTTTAATTCTCGATAAATGAAAGAGAATCGGTTAGGTAGTTTTTTAGTTTGTTTTGAAGTTTCAGAGCTAATAATGTAGTATTGAAGTGTGACTGGTATGTGACTGGGTCTGATTATAGCACTAAGATTTTTTTATTAGTAAAACTTCGATCAACATGCAAAATAAATAATTATGTTGGTATCCTTAGAAAACCTTTGAGGAATAATAATTACGAATTCATTTATCTTTCTTCATTAACAACACATTCGGCGATTTTATTTTTATTTATTTAGATTTGTCGGAAATATTTACAGACGTTTTTTAACTCAAGAATATAAACAAATGTTTACTTACAGACTATCAACAGCTTCATTGTCGTGATCCTTTGACGACTACACCACAACTGACCGGTTACAAGGCCAAGTGTCATTTATAATGCACATACTTGCTAGTAATGACACAGTAAACAAGATTGATGTATTGACGAGCGTCTTAGGTGAATATCTTCAGCTGAAGCACTATACAGGGCGTCCCAAAACTATGCCACATGGAGGGAAATTAGTCTTATTCCTTTTATTTAAGATGCTTTGTTACTTAGAAGAAATGCTTAAGTACCTAGGTATAATCCAGCGTTTCGATCGGTACAATAAAATTAAAGAATATTTTTTTCTACATTCAGCGGGTTTGATTCCCAGTTCAGACAGGCGATTATATAAAATTCTTTGAATGCAGTTCGTTTTCTTTTAAAAATAAAAATGAAGTCTCCTTTCAGTAAAATGTTATATCTTCAGTATTTAAGGTACTTTCCCTCCATGTGGCATAGTTTTGGGACGCCCTGTATATGTCGCAGTGAGATAGAGAAAGCCGTGATATAGTTATTATATCCCTAGGGATATAATTATATACCGGATGATAGTTTTACGAAAGCAACAAGAGTTCTGTGGTGTGGAAAAATAACCACGAAATTGAAGGCGATCGCTTCGCAGCGCTTCACGATAGCCTTAAATTTATAACCTATCACGTGTTCTACAGGACTACCACTCAACTCATACAATTATTTCATTAAACAAATCTAGTAATATAATAGTTATAAAAAGCGATTCATTACTATCTTACGGTACATAATTATATACCTAGGGATATAACTATATCACGGCTATAGCTATCTTACTGCGACATATACACACATGATAAAACCGTAAACGAGCCAATTCTGTACATTGAAAAGAAATAGAAATAAATACCTCCAGGGGTCTTCTTAAACGAAACAGATACCAAAAATTTGGTTTTTGAAATTTTTTGTCTGTCTGTCTGTTATACACTACTCAACTAACTACTGAACGGATTTTGGTGAAACTTTTTTGTTATATAGCTATTTATCCTCGCCAACATAAAGATTATAATTAATTTTGAAGATCGAAATAACTGTTTTTATCTTACTTTATTTAATTCTCCGTGATGACGTCATGTAGTCAATGCGGGCGAAGCCGCGGACGACAGCTAGTCTTATGTATAAAAATCTCGTGTATGCTTGTTATCGAATTCCTTCGAAACGGCTTTTGACCGATTTTTAAAGTTTTTTTTTTGTTTATATTTGGTAGGTCTAATAGAATAGGCCGTAGACTATTTTTTTCTCGAAATTTCACGGGAGCGAAGCCTCGGGGCGCAGCTAGTATGACTCTAGTAAATTCAGATAAAATATATTTTATCTGAAGTTACTATAGTCATAGCTATAAGCTATAGCTTGTCATACAAATCAAAGCAACGACACACAACAAAAACAATGGAAAAATGCAAGCAATAAAAATACTAAGAATGCACTTCAAATGCACCATAAACAAGGTAATTTACAGCGCATTTGAAGCGCATCCAACATTCACAGGTGTGAATATTGCAATCATGATATTTTTTCCTTGAATAACAAAAAGTGTCTGACTGTCATCTGGATACGCGGAAGCGTATCAGCCAAGTTCAAAAGAAAACAGAACTGGCGAGCAGCACCGTGTGTATCTTAACACGAACCATTTGGAGCCACTTTTGACTCCCTCATAACTCAAAAACTATTACACAGAAACATGTCAAATTTGGCTTATGTATTGAGACTAGCGAGATAAATACCTATGTGCTCCAAATTTTATATACACACCTCAAACAGTTATTTAGATATTTACGTCCAAAAATCGTTATTTTTATCACTGACTCACCTATAATCAAAACTATAACCCACTTCCAGATGACCTAGAAAGCTGAAATTTTGCATGCAGACAGGTAATCTGGTGAATACAAAGGAAAAAATCCAAAACTTGTATTTTTTTTAAATAAAACGTTGACAAACTTATATTTGCGTTCCCTATGCACTTATCCTGTATAAGATCTTGTATAAGATGAAGTACAAATATAAGTTTGTAATAGTTTTTATTCTGTTATATACCAATAATTCGTCTTACCTCTTGAAGTTCGGCTAGCGCCAACGGCGTAGTGGCCATTCAATATTGAGGACTCAAGAGAACCAAGTTCGAACCCCAGATTACCCAAATACTTTTTTGTCCTCGCGTTAGATTAATTACAAACTTGCGCCGTCTAGCACGATATCCATATTATTATTTATTAATTATTAATATTAATATAATTATAAAGTTATTGAAATATTTACTTTTTTACATCCACAATCCAATTTTTATTATTGAAAAATGGAAAATGAAGAATTTAGACAAAATCGATCCTCATCTCACAACCAGCTCCGATGGGACTCGAACCCACGACCTTTCACTTAAATTAATTATTAATATTAATATAAATTATAAAGTTATTTAAATTTTTACTTTTTTGCATTCACAGTCCAATTTTTATTATTGAAATATGGAAAATGAAGTATTTAGAAAAAATCGACCATCATCTCACAACCATCTCCGATGGGACTCGAACCCACGACCTTTCGCTTTTCGGGCGGCTGCTCTAACCACTGAGCTACGGAGTCGTAATGATAAATGTGAAAGTGTGTTTGTTTGTTTGTTTGTCCTTCTTTCACGTCAAAACGGAGCATAGTACTTTAACCCGACCACCAGGGGGCGCAATCTTCATACATTCAAACGAGAAGCCAAAAAATGCGAAAGTTGCTATGTTCTCCCTGTAGGTGCACACTTTGCACATAAATAGTTCACTAAAGTCAACGATAGATGGCTCCAAGTTAATACACCCACCCACAGTATAGAAAAGAAGAGAAAAATCCCTTTTTTTCTATACTATATTATTGAAAGTTGATGGAAGGGTATTAACTTTAAAGAGATTAAAGTGTACTTATGGAAAATAATGTCAAATAATCTAAATTAAACTTTTGTTTGTTAAATTTGTTATTTGCTATGTTCTGTTTCGTAAAGATCCGTAATTCCGTTAGCAATTATATAGTTTCGATGCTCGGAGTACCTACCGTTTTTTGAGAAAAAGTCTCGTTTGTGTTGAGTGTTGATATAGAGTTCTTTGGTGATGTGCTGTGTTTGAAAAAAGACTTCTTTGAACATTTTTAATGCGTTTAGTGATGCATATTTGTTGTTTTATTGTTAATAAAGGGTGCAGTGTTAACCTATGTTTCATTTACACTGAGTTTCCTTATAAATAAATAATATGTATACTATGCCTATGTGTGTGTCTGTGTTTATATGCCTTTGTAATTTGCATATGTGTGTGTTTATACACCAAATGGAGTGTGAACTGTGAGACTATAACTTCGATACAAAACTGCAAAACTGTCATCTCTTCCGTGGCCGCTTCCAAAGAGTATGTAATCACTGACGTCTGCGCGCGGTCAAAATCGAATACTAATCTTTTCCATAAGCTTAGCATAAATAATGTACTGTAACTAGCGCCAAAAATGCACCAGTCAGTCGCGCATGCGCGCAGAGTTATCTGACGCGCACTCTACTTTACAGAGTAATTTATATATGTAGGAACTAGAGACCAATCTTGGCCCTTTTATTGGTAGTGTCAAAGCCATCTTCTATCTCACTCGTTGCAGGAGCGCAAGCAGCCGAGAAATAATAGCGGGCCATGGTAGTGTATACCTAACTAGCGCTATCTATCGTCTGGTGTAGGCAACTTTTGGTGTATAAACACACACACTAGACATAGTCTTCTTATTATTTATTCTACTTTAGTCCACTATAATTTATATGACAAAACAACGTTTACCAGGTCAGCTTAAGCTAGTTAGCAAATAAAGAATCAATAAGCAAGATTAGATGTCAACAAAAACGGCTACATCCATAAATTGTCAAGACATGGCGCTAAATGATAAATGTAAAAGACAAACTACTGCTATATACACTGACCTCTATTATTTACACACTGGACTGGCTGACATAAATATTGTCGACTGCGGTAATGATTGTGTCAAAATTAGTTCTCGGGACACTCGTAGTGGCGGCGCTTTAAATTGCCACATAAAATTAGCTGTAATTTGTATGGAGACAGATTGTCCAGTGTACAAATAATAGAGGTCAGTGGCTACGTAGTAATAATTATATAGTATTCTTTGATACTGCCAAGGATTTTATATTAGTGCATTGTGCGGCAAAAGATACGAGTTTGTCCGGAAAGCTTTATCGCTTAATGAAACCAGAATCAAAACGCAAATGGAAATGCAATATCTGCTCAGGAACATTAAATACCTACTGCAACTTCGTCGAGCAAAATACCATACACTATTACGACTAGGAAAAAGAAACTGTTGGAAATAAGAAAATCTGTTAAAAATGATATTTCTACGTCCACACCAAACACGAGTATAAAATTAGTTTCATTGTCAGTAGCTGATACACAAGGGCAAAGTAATATAACTGGCCAAATAAAATATACTGAAACATTTGGTATTAATTTATTATGAATAAGTAGGTACCTACTAATAATTTCTCTACAAAAAGTAATGATATCTCATCAAAAACATAAAATATGTGAAGTGAGAGCCAACTTCAATATTAGGAAATATGCCTTGGTTGTTGACTTCAACGACAAAAGATGTGAGATCTAAATGGGTGCCAAGTTTAACGGTCAGTCCTGAAAATTTAGTACTTACATAAAATGTTTCATAACAACTTAAAATATAATTTCTTCTTATAACTTAGGATAATATATTGAAGCCTAAGGTCTGACTTGGCTAGTTTTCTTTTACGAATTAAATATATATTATAGCCTTCGCCAGCTCTAAAGCCGAAGTTCTTATTGTATTCTTCTGAAAATTTGGCTTGCTGGTAGACTAGAAACTAGAGATGAACATAGGGCTCTTCCATGACTGTTTCAGTAAGTACCTAATAATAATTCGTATACGAGAACTAGCCAAGTCAGACCTTAGGCTTCAATATATTATCCTAAGTTATAAGAAGAAATTATATTTTAAGTTGTTATGAAACATTTTATGTAAGTACTAAATTTTCAGGACTGACCGTTAAACTTGGCACCCATTTAGATCTCACATCTTTTGTCGTTGAAGTCAACAACCAAGGCATATTTCCTAATATTGAAGTTGGCTCTCACTTCACATATTTTATGTTTTTGATGAGATTGGTATTAGTGCAATACTTTCCATGCATATTGCAATTATTGCATGTTTTGTAAACGAGAGTTTATTAATGGACTTGCACCATGTAGCATTCATAAGTTTTAAAATACAAATATGCTTATCCTACTTAATATTATAAATGTGAAAGTTTAGATGTTTGGATGTTTGGATGTTAAGATGTTTGAATGTTTGTTACTCAATCACGCCATAACGGCTGAACGGATTTGGCTGAAATTTGGGACACAGATACTTTGTAGCCAGGAGAGGAACATAGGCTACGTTTTATCCCAAAAAAAAATCACACTCCCGCGGAATAGCGTCGTGTAGTCCACGCGGGCGGAGCCGCGAGCGGAAAGCTAGTAATAAATAAAAAAAACTTACTGTTGACAATAAATGGAACGCCTGAATAATGTCACAAGATATTTCATGCAAAAAGAGTAAATCTAACTCAATATTGTATTGTCAAGAAAGGCGTAGTGAGGATTTTCGTATTCCTGTTGGATTTGCTCATTGTTATTCGCGAACCGGGTTATCAATCTGCATTGATATTCTCGATATATGTATTCATCATAATACAAGATAAAATATATTTGCCGTTTTTATATTCACTTACTAGCTGCTCCCAGCGGTTTCACCCGCGTGGCTCTCATACCGTGGGAATATTGGGATAAAAAGTAGCCTATAATAATAATAATAATTACAGGGTGACGGTCTGAGTCCATTGTGGTTCTGTCTGGCCTTGAACCCTCTGAGTACACTTCTCGAGAGTTCAGGATTAGGCTACCGTTTACGGAGAAATGGTCAAATAATATCACACCTGCTATACATGGATGACCTGAAACTATTTGCCCATAGCAGTTCTCATTTGACAGCGTTACTGAAGGTAACTGAAGCTTTCAGTAACGCCATTAAAATGGAATTTGGTGTGGACAAATGTGCAGTCATGCATGTAAAGCGTGGTCAGATAATGGAATCCACGGGTATACAACTCTCGGATTCTATTAATCTTAGATCTCTCTCCGTTAACGAAACCTATAAATATTTAGGTATGTCACAGGCATTAGGCATCAACGATGCTGACATGAAACAGTCGTTGCGTGAGCGTTTCTTGGGGCGCCTCTCAAAAGTCCTTAAAAGTCTTTTGTCTGGCGGAAACAAGGTTCGCGCATACAATGGATGGGTCATGCCGCTACTGATGTATTCCTTTGGCATACTTAAATGGACTCAAACTGAACTGGATGCCCTGGATAGAAAAGTTCGTACATTGCTAACAGCACACCGCATGCATCATCCACGTTCATCGACCATGAGATTGTATATCCCGCGGAAGTGCGGTGGTCGTGGCTTCTTAAATGCTAAGACATTGCATAACCGCGAGATATGCAATCTTAGGGAGTATTTTCTCCAAGTCGATATTGGGTCTCATAGAGATGTAGTTGCTGTTGACAATGGACTGACTCCTCTATTTTTAGCAAAAGAAAACTGGCGCAAACCTGTAGTACTTAGTACTTCCGACCGCAGCACTGTGGGGCAAAGCAAGGAGTTACATGGTAGATTCTACCGGGCTCTCCATGGGCCCGACGTAGATTTATTAGCCTCAGTATCCTGGCTCCGTTTCGGTGATCATTTTGGTGAAACCGAAGGTTTTGTCTGTGCAATTATGGATGAGGTTGTGATGACGAATAACTACCGAAAGTATATCCTAAGGGATGGCACAGTGGATATTTGCCGAGCGTGCCATCGTCCGGGTGAATCCCTTAGGCATATAATCTCCGGTTGTTCTCGTCTCGCAAACGGCGAGTATTTGCATAGACATAACCAAGTGGCCAGGATAATACACCAACAACTTGCTCTGAAACATAGTCTTGTGGCATCCGAGGTGCCGTACTACAGGTATGCACCAGAACAGGTCCTTGAAAATAGCCATGCCACATTGTATTGGGATCGATCTATCATTACAGACAGGACTATTGTAGCTAATAAGCCTGATATTGTATTGATAGATCGACACGAACGCCGCGCAATAATTGGTAATGTCACTGTTCCCCATGACGACAACCTTGTAAAAGCTCAAAAAGATAAAGAAAACAAATATCTTGATTTAGCTCACGAGATTGTTGACATGTGGAACATTGATTCAGCAATTATTGTTCCGATAGTCATATCTGCCCATGGTCTGATAGCCAAGAGCCTCGATAAACACCTTAAGAGGCTTGCGTTAGGTGGATGGATCGGGAGTCAGATGCAGAAGGCAGTACTTCTGGACACGGCCCGTATAGTGAGAAGGTTCCTGTCTCTGGATCCTTAACCATCGGTAGCCGGGACCCTGATCTTGCTACCGTTGGGGAACTGCATTTTTGTATTTTTAAATGTTATATTTTTTAGTGTTATACATTGTAAAAATTTAATGTTTAGAAATATAATTTTGTAATTATTTAAAATGTAATAAAGGGAATAATAATAAACTTCTTACAATCACACCAAAGTCAGTAACTAACTGTGTTACGGAAACTAGATAACGGAAAAATATATACTTATATACTTTTTGCTGTGAACTGTTTAACATACTTACCCCCTTAAAACTAATAAACGTGTTTTGTTAAGTTACACCTGGTGTAAATCTCCCCCTTAAAATACTAATAAACGTGGTGTCAAGTTATACCTGGTGTAAATTTCTTGTTTTCTCTGTCATCATTTTAGACAACATGACAGCAACAGATTTTCACGTGGTGTAACTTTACACCATGATTATTAGTGAGGGGGTTAATATACATAGGAAACATCCAGACCAAGACGCAGAAGTCAGGAATCCTACCATCTCGGGTTCGATTCCCGAACAAGGCAAATATTTGTGTTAACATGTTTGTTTGTCATGGACAAATTTATGTTCTAGCTAGACATAAATTTGTAGACAAAGTCCACTTCACCCCTTCTTTTGTGAAAGATGTATTTTTTCTTGCATGAAGTCCCAATCAATGACTATCCTTGTATTTGAAGTTATTTGCCAAATTATGCAAATGCTATAGGAGCGGTGCATGTTGCATATTTTGTTTGCTAAAGTTAAACTAGTGATTTTGATTCTATAGTAAAACTTTATTAAACTTGTAGTGGTTCCGCTTAGTATCGGTTCCTGTGGGAATATCGGGATATAATATATTATATATCGGGATTATAGTAAGTATTATTCAACGAGTTAACCTCTAGAACATAGGGGTATCAAATTACATGCTCATTTTTTACGTTAACAAAGCACTAAGCGCGCGTTTCTGCTCTCCCAATTAACATCTGTTTGTGCGTGCGTGCATTTATGAGCAGCATATGAGTTATAGCAGCGCATAAAATTTATCCGACACTTTTACGAGATGTTTTGTTTTTATAATCGACGTTCAAACTCAACTTTTGTGTAAACATAAGACAATAGTGCGGTCCCTCCGAAATATTTTTTTTTCACATAGTTATCGATGAAATAACATATAAAAAGTATATATATTTAGAATGTACATGGAAAACCTATCGGATAAAATTATAATATATGGAAAAACGATAATATTTTATTTCCGAAAATTTTTGAATTTTTTTTTCGATTTGCAAAGCAAGAATGTTTTATTTTTTTTTGTTCCGGATCACATATTATATTGTATTTTTATAGTAAATAGAGTTTATTTCTCTGAAACTGAAAACCGCGTTCAAAACACATAAAAATTGGAATAGTTACAAAATAAAATAAAGAGGGTAGTCGTGCGGGATCTCAGAGATCCCGCCTATGCTCTAGAGGTATACTTTTAGCGAAACTGAGAAAATAGTTTGTTCAGAATCGAGAGTAGAATCGTTTGCACACATTTTTGACAGGGGTTAAATTAAAAAACAAAATGTTTTTATTTTTTGCCACTTCTAAAAATTTTTGTGTCTACTGCCTATTCATTCAATACGCGCGCGACCCGTCACGTGCTTTCTTATGTCATAGCAGAGCTTAAAATCTGTTAAAAAGTCACGGAGACATAATACAGAGCACCGTTGCAAAAACTTTAACCATTGCTTTAGTTTAGACCAGCATGCTGAACAACGTACAGCAAGAATTTTTTTGTCGGAAATGAAAAAAAATATCAACTTTTCATACACAATTAGCAAGTAATCGAGACATTTTGTATGGAGAGTCGAAGTTCATGTATACTAATACATGAAAACCCAGGAATTGAATACAATTAAATAGGTATCTTCGACAAACATTTTGGTACGGCTAAGAGGCAGTCCCGATTTCCGTGAAAATATTTAAGTAGGAGCTGTAGAATTGAATATATTTTCAGTTTAAGTAGTATTGTAATTTCTCTTACTATAAAAAGTTTTGTTTGGGAAGAATGACAGTTGCACTTTAGGGACTTTTTGTTAATCTGTTCCCACGTAAATTCTGCTACCATATTTTTCCACATACATAAACGTTTAATTGGCTTCATTTTCTTATTAGCATTGCAAAGGCACGTTGTTATCAGCGAAAATAATAGGATTATAGCATTCACCGCGAATCAATCATCATTAAAAATTATCGGTATGGCAACCACACCTTAGTAGTAGGTGTGTGGTGCCAAATGAAATAAGGCTTTATGAAATGCTGCAAATCTCAGTAATGTTTACATAATTGCTATTTTTTTCACTTCATATTGTACCTCTACATATTGAAATTGATTATTATGATAAAAGCTTCCAAAACATAGAAGGAAGGAAATATTTTTATCTTTAAAAGGTTGAAAATCTCAAAAGGGAATGGGCATTTTGGTCTATAAATAATCAAAAACAAAAAAGTGAGCGGCAGTCTCAAATACCTTGTATAGAACATCAAAGTTTAGACTCATAATAAGATTTATTTTTTATATGGCAGCCAACTCGAGTCATGGTTAGAAATATAAATAAATCATGATACCTAACCTACATAGTTCATAGGTATGAACCTATTATTTTTATAGTTAAATGCTAAATGTAAGGATTTATTATTTCAAATTATGCGAATGAACAATGAGCTTCCGCTGTCAAGCGTGTGCACGGCGCGTTCGCCCGCCGGCGCCGCGTGCGCAGGCGCCGTACTCGTTGCGGACAAATTTAGCCCGTCGCGTACGCGACGTACTACCGCGTGCGTACGACATGGATAAGACCCCTTTCACATGACAAGCGCTTATCAAAACGCGCGTTATGACTACAATATAAAAACGCGTCAAGGCCTAATAATACGAGGGACTTTTGTCCGCCGGACTAACTTAAAAAGTGGTAATTTTCGCCACGAACTCAATGCATACGACGTTTATTTGATTCGTAAAGATCTAGCAAGGTGACAGGAGCATAATGGGCAGAACAATACTCGTTGTTGACGTTGCATTCGCAGCAAATGTTTTCACTTTTAGGTTATGTCGGCGGACAAAAGTCGCTCGTATGATTAGGCCTTAACGCTTGGGAATGTGAAGAGATTTTTAAAGTTGTTTCAAATGATTATCGGAAAATCAAACATTTATCCACATTCGACACAGAAATTATAGTAGAAATATACTGATACTTTTATTTAAATGACCATGAAGTGAGCATATTAGTACGACATTAAGCAAGTGCCCGTTTTTTCTGCAAATGGGTTTATTTTTGTTTCAATATTTATCTAGATTTTTTCAGCCATTGCATTGTGGTGAAATTCAGTAGGTAACTAATATACATCTGATTTTTTTTGCATTTATAACATCAGCTTGGCGACTAGACTAGATTAGATCGCATTATGCCTTGATCACACGTACCGAGTAAAAGTTAACGGATACTTGACCGCGGCGAACGCGCCGCGCCGAACCGAATTCTGTACCCCGAGTGTAAGTTTTTATGTCAAGCAAACGCAAACTATTTCGAGTACGTATTTATGTCAATTTGTATGAAAACTGCATAAGCGCGCTACTCGCCGCTAGAGGCGCTGATACAGTTTTCATACAAATTGACATAAATACGCACTCACGATAGTTTGCGTTTTTTGACATAAAAACTTACACTAGGGGTACAGTACCCCTAGTGTAAGTTTTTATGTCAAGCAAACGCAAACTATTTCGAATGCGTATTAATGTCAATTTGTATGAAAACTATATAAGCGCGCTACTCGCCGCTAGAGGCGCTAATACAGTTTTCATACAAATTGACATAAATACGGAATCGAAATAGTTTGCGTTTTTTGACATAAAAACTTACACTACGGGCACAGTACCCCTATTGTAAGTTTTAATGTCAAATAACCTTCGAAAAAAACGCAAACTATCGCGATTCCGTATTTATGTCAATTTGTATGAAAACTGTATCAGCGCCTCCAGCGGCGAGTAGCGCGCTTATATAGTTTTCATACAAATTTACATAAATACGGAATCGAAATAGTTTGCGTTTGCTTGACATAAAAACTTACACTACGGGCACTGCATGGAAACCGCATCGAAGATTCGGACGATTCGGCGCTCGCTGCGGACAAATAAGCGTTCACCTTGAAGATGATTGTATACTTGTGTAGGTAGCAAACGGTATACAAGACCCAAACGGCGATAACGTTTTCCACCCTCAAAACCTTGACATATAGCATTAAATTTTGGTATGTTGTTGAAATGTATAAAAACTAGGGCTGTACGTTTTATATATTTTTTTATATTTATCATAGATTTTTAAATATTTGCACTTTAGTGATTTCATTCAATCAAAACATAAAAGTGCCAATATTTTCAAATCTTCAATTGAATATTAAGAAAAAAGAAATCGTACAGCCCTAGTTCTTATGCATTTCAACAACATAGCGAAAATTCATTGCTGTATGTTACGGTTTAGAGGGTGGAAAATGTTATCGCCGTTTGTATGGAGACCGTGTGCTACACAATCCTTTTAATCGGCAAGACTGTGCTCGACCGAGTACATATAAAATAAATAAATAAATAACTTTTTTACAATCACACCAATAGGGTATTTTACTGTTGTTGAAATGTAGATATTTAATGATGACGTTAAAAAATATTGCAATTAAGAATACCAAATGTGAAAAAATAATTTGAATCTGTTTTATAATAAAAGAATTATAGTCTGTTTGATTTTGACTATAGCTGTCTCTTTCTAAAACGAAATCTTCTATGGCGTGACTATGACGCTACTAACCCACTGACGTCACTAAGATAGCGTCCTGTCCTTGTCTAATTATAAAGTTTGAAGTTTTATATCTTTGAAAATATTCAAGATAATTCAAAATGAAAACTTGTTTTGTGTAGCTAATATTTCGAAAAACATTTTAAAGAAATAAAAAAAAATCAGTAAAATACCGTATTATCTAAGCCCATGTAAATTTCATTGAGAAACTGTGTCATGGAAGACTTGAAGATATTGTACGGAGCTTGGCCGAGTACTGTCTCGCCGATTCACTCGGTACGTGCAATAGAGGCATTAGTGTGAGCGGGCGCTTGTTGATCAAAAAAGCGTTTTACTATATATATCGACGACGACCGATTTGGCGCAGGGGTAGGCTACCCACCTTCTGCGCCAGTGGTCTCGGGTTCGATTCCCGAACAAGACAAATATTTGTGTGCATGAACATGTCTATTTGTCTTGGTCTGGGTGTTTACTATGTATATTAAGTATGTATTTACAAACAAAAAGTATTTAAGTATATATTTATCTGTTATCAAGTTTTCCATGATACAGTTGCTTAATGAAATTAAAATGGGCTTAGATAATTGGTGTGAATGTAAGAAGTTATGTAAGAAGTTATTTACTAGTAACAGAATAATTTTCCAAAAATCATTTAAGTGACATTAGTGAAATGATTCAATTAAAGTGAGATTATGATAAAACAGTGTGTTGTTTATTAAAGGCATCACTCGACCACTTCGACTAAGTAATTAGGTGTTTATTAATTAATAGTTTTGTGCACAAAAAAAGCACCTAAACAGCGGAATTTTACCTTATACCTTATAGTCAGTCAAATTTACATTAATATTTATAAGTAGGTACCTATAGATTACTGTTTCCAAAAAAAACCTGCTCTGTACATTTTTGTGCATAGGTACGCACTTATAATACTTTTTGTTTCAAAAAAAATTTTGCCATTAACACTTATCGAAACAAAATGACTATTCAATTTCGTAAGTATCGAGTTAATGAGATTTGTTGATAGATTTAATAGACAGCTGGGGGCGAAGGGTACAAATCGTTTGATTGAAGATCAGTTACATCAATTACAGTCGCCGGTAAGAAATTAATTAATGGCGGGAGAACAATCGTTTGCGAATTACCGTAGATTGGGCATCGGGGCGGTCTATAATTAATTTTGTACGACTCTTATTTAGTTAATAGCTTTCAATATAGCTGAATAACGCTATTGTTCATTTAGTGGTTTTAAAAGTTTTATTGCTTGCTTGGCTACTATTTGCATTAAAATTAAACTTAAGAAAGACTGGGTCTATGTTTCCACTAAACGGTAAAGTGACACTACAATGATGAAAAAATAAATGAAATATTTATAATATTTATTTATTACTTATTTTAATTTTTAGTTTTTTGCATTCACAATGCAATTTTTATAACTGAAAAAAGTTGTGAGACGGGTCGATTTTTTCTAAATACTTCATTTTCCATTTTTCATTTATTTATTAGCCTTATAACAATCATAAGCGTTTTGTATGTACACGAGTATTTACCTGAAAAGCTGAGACGAGCATTTCCTATAAGCTCGGGATGTGCGCACATTCGTCCACGCAAATAAACTTAATTGTTATATAAAATTACGTGACCGACCATACAGGTCAACAAACGTTAGAATAAATTAGGCAGAAAATAAAAAAAGCAAAGCAAGCCGCATCAGACCTAACAGTGAAGTACTGTAATAGTTCGCTGTAAAGATAGTCAGCGCACTCATAAACTAACAGATATCTCTGTATTTAGGGTCACTATATGTCTGGATTTGGGCATGCTCTGCAATGGTCACAGCAGTTACCGGGATAGCATAATGTTTCGGGTTGAATTGAAATCCTATTCGTACAAACGAATTTTGGACTTCAAATGTCTGGCTGTCCAAATATTAACGGTTCACTAGCCAAAAAAACATAAGTAAACATCAGCAAAAAAAAAATCCGTGTTCTGTAATCAGCCATTTAATGACCCCACTGCTGGAGAGCAGGCCTTCCGTACGGATAAATAATAAGAAAGGGCCATGAGCCATGAGTCATGACCCACTACGTGGGCCCAATACGGTTTGTAGGGTACAACTACTGCAAACGCAGCTGGGACCCACCTCTTAACGTAGGTACCTTTCGAAGCAAGGAGGTGCTCCGGAAGTCACGTTAAGCTTACGATAAAGATAATCAAATTTTCCCGTGACCGAATTGCCAAAGTTCGCATGCTAAGCACACTAATCACTCCGCCACGGACTCCTTCAAATTTAAACGGTTACAAAAGAAGTTCTACCAATTATCACTAAATAGCAGAACATAAACACAAACGTAAAAGATCCCTTCACATTTTATTTCTAGCAGACCTCAATAAACCCAATTGTGATTCCGCCGTGCATCGGCGGCGAGTAAACAAACTACTGAATGTGTTCGGCGGAGAACATTGACACAGAGTAACGGGGATCTCAGTCATTAAATTTTCACGTTGCCCCACAACGGGGTACCACATCGCCCAAATTGGAGTAAATCCGGCTGTGGTCGGACCCATATCACAGTATATTAGGCTGAAGAAGTAATGCAACTACTTACACACAAATTTCTAAGGAGCCTTAGCGCAGTGTTCAGCACGCTCAGCCTGCGATCGTTGAGGATAAGCAATTCTTATTATTATTAGGCATTAATGATGGTATAGACGTATGGATCGTCTAACAGACGCTAGAATACATGTTAGCTAAATTTGCAGTGCAGTTATCAGGACTACCATGACAAGGTTAGTCGGTTAGACAGACACCTCACAGGCAGCGTTGCTTGCCAACACTGAATGTGTTCGGCGGACTAACTACAAAATTAGTCCAATGCATAACATCCATATACACCTCTAAATTTTAATTGTTTGTATTGATAGACACTATCATCCCCTAAAATCTTTGTATTAATTAAAATTTAGTGGTGTATACAGAGTGGAATTGTTTCATGATACCTAGAGAAAAAGTACTCGAAATAGTTTAGATAGAATATTTGACTCAAGGAAAACATTTCTTTGTTTTTGAAATGAGACAAAACTGCATTCATAGTATTTTGAAAATAAGCTTGCCAGACTCTGGAATCGAACCTGCTAAAATTAAAAAAAAAGAAAACATGTACTTTTATGACATCAATCGACAGGGTAACTTAAGAGTTACCGGAGTTACCCGAGTTAACCTATCCTTTGCTTAAAATAGGATTAAACCTCTCTAAGAAACATGATAAATTAAATGAAAAAAAGCAATGTACGACATCATATTCGATGTCGAGTCAAGTCGATGTGTAAAGATGTATGGATTTTGTGAGAAAAAAAATCTGTAATACAGTTTTGTTTCTTGTCAAAAATAAAGTAATGGTTCCTTTAATTGAAATTTGCTATCTTTTTTTTTTTACTTTTAATGGGTTTGCTCTTGATCCCAATCAAGCCCATGGGCTAGAACAGGATCTACGATGGAGCGAGCTCACCCAGAAGGTGCCTATTCACTCTTGCTTTGAATGTGGTCGGGTTATAAGTACTCTCCACTATTTCGAGTACTTTCCCTCCAGGTATCATGAAATCATTCCACCCTGTACCTATTAGTAATACGTCCACATCCAGATTAACCATACTTATGTTATATGAGCGAAAGGAACTGCTTGTCTTTCTGTCTGCCTGTCTGTTGTCTCTTCACGTTTAACCCATGGAACGCTTATTGATCTAACGGTAGAACACATTTTTTTTTGTCTTTTGTTCAAAAGAAATCGATTTATTGACAAAATTCATTGCGGGACCGAACAAAACCCGACAACTTTATAGGAACGTAAAAATGTGTTCTACAGTAAGATCACTCAGCGCCCGGGCGGGGTACGAAAATTATTTGATCTTTCGTTGCATCAAAAAGCGTTCCACGGGTTAAACCAAAGAACCAATTGTATTAAAGAATTCATAGGTTTAGATGAGACTTAGAAGAGAGACAGGGCTAGCATTCATAGCGAAAATTGTAAGTAATACCTAAGAGTTCCACGCAGACTAAGGTGCGGAGTGATAGTAGATGACGACGATGAAGGGCCTCTCTTAGTTGAGACACTGATTCAGCTCACAATATATTTACTGTGCTACTGTTCCTTCGGGTACACAAATCGAATCAGCACGGGGTCCTTTTGTGATTTTAATGCGATAGGATGACAGGTATCTCGATATCTGTTCCGATTCAACACCTTGTAGGCCCAACCGCACATTTTGGACGTTACCCTTTCGCTAAGAGTGAATTATTAAGGTTTAGTAGCATTAGTAGGATTGTTAACGCATAATTTAATTGTCACTGGTATAACGAAGGTTTGGGTTTTATTTTGTCTCTAAACCATATTTTATTCATTTTGGAGTTAAAATCACCATTACGTCACTGTAAAACTACTTTAGACGATAACTTTAGAAATATACTATTATTTAACCAATATTATAACATCAAAGCTTTTATAGAAGGTCAAAATACTACTGCTAATTACAAACAGAATGTCATATTATGAGACGCGTCAAAATGTTTAATTATAAGTCATCATGCCTATTAAAAATCCTTAACGCATAGTAAGTAAATTATACAGTAGGGTAGTTAGATTAGAAACAGTTTTACGGGTAAGACAGTGCTATGTAATTCTATAAATGACACGCAACGACGGTCACGTTTTTCACGGTTAGCCATTTTATGTTTTCATGCAAAAACACGTCTGGTCTGAAAGCTATTTAAAGTAAAAGTAAAGTAAAGTAATCATTTATTCGGTGTTCCATTATATATGATACATTACAATACACATTTTCTTAAGCTAGACTAAACCTATGAAACAGCCGAAAGGGCTGACCAGGGTGCCTACCATCAACTTTAAGACAGCGATTCAAAAATAGCGCGATGCAGAATAGGTTCCTAAAATGAATTGCTTTCTTTCGTACTCTGACCTTCTAAAAACTGGATCGCAAATGAATCGCTAAATGTGAATGACCAAACGATTTGTGTCCTTATTTCTTCTACCCGTCTCTTTCACTCGATTCTGTCATGCCCGGAGAGTGAAAGGGACGGGTATAACCTGCAGCTGTCGTGTTAACTTGGCCGAGTTATAAGTCAAATAAGAGTTTATGACAGCTCAGCGGCTGTGAAATGTCATTGAATGATCACTGAATCGCTGTCATTGATATTAAGCTGTCGTGGTACGAATAAGCGAAGCAGATCAGTTTAGGTTCCTAAACAAAACCGCAATAAGAGTTGATGGTAGGCACCCAGCTCAGCTCATGCTGTGGCTTATAGCTAAAACGCTGATTTTCAGCTGGACCCATTACATAAAATTAATCGATAAATTACTACAATCTGTTGTGGCAAACATCTAATTATTATTTTAGACATATTATAATTATTATCTAAGTAGTCTAATATGTTAACATGAACAAATAAAATATTTTTTTTATTTCTTATTATTGGCTTCTTAGAACATAAACTATCTAAAGATATCTTTCTTATATGTTGTGCTATGTTTATTATATATATATATATATATATATATATATATATATGTGTATATGTTGTTTGTTATATAGGTTATTATTACATATAATCTACATACTACACCCATAATACGCATATAATATCACATTATTAATTCTGATATACCCTCAATTTGACGATTCAAAACATATTCTTTAATCTTACGTCGGAAAGCAGTAACTGAAGATGAACTACGGATAGGCGGTGGGATATTGTTCCATATCTTTACGGCGGCTTATTTAAAACTTCCCTTGAATGCTGTGCTCTTATGTGCCTGTAAAAGTAGTAAACCTAAACGTTTACGAGTGGACCAATTTAACTTCTGATATAAATATGGTGGCTTTCGTGTCGTGATTATGCCAAACAGTAAAGTAGCAAAATGGATGTAACGACGAGAATTCATGTTTAAGATTTTCCATGATTGATGTACGGTGAAACGTGACTTCTAGGAGGAATATCATAGCAAAATCTCACACAAGCATTTTGAACTCTTTGTATCAGTGCCTTTGACCTTGCCAGAAGTCTAAGTCCATAAACTGAATCTGCATAATTAAATTTGGATAGAATAAGGGATTCAACTAATTTAAGACGGAGCTCTATGTCAATAGAGATAAGATAGAGGAGTTTTAAGCGATACTAGCAGTTACGCGCAATGTCAATGATGTGATTTTCAAATTTTAGTTCCTCGTCCATAGTTAAACCTAGATTACGTGCCACTTGAATTTGTGATATAGTTTCATAATTTAATTTGATTACCGGTTCATTAAGATTAAATGTTAAAATTTTATGTTTAGATCCAATTATCATAAATTTTGATTTATCCGGATTTAAATTCAGAGAATTACAGTTTGACCATTGTACTATCCTCGATAAATCTTCATTGATTTTTTTACTGCAAGAGGAAGACAGTCAGGTTTACATGATACATACAATTGTAAATCATCGGCATACAAATGATACTTGCAGTGTTTAATACAGTCTATAATATCTGCACTATAAAGAATAAAAAGAAGAGGGCCCAAGATTGATCCTTGCGGAACTCCTCTAGTGACAGTTGACGAATCAGAATAAATTTCAGACCCATCACTTTTACGAATTTTAACTATTTGACCAATATCAAAATTTCAATTATATCCAACGATCAGATTTATTCTCATGAATAAAGCAGCCATCGCGCGTTACTGTTTACCGAGATAGTGGTAATTTTATTATTGTACCTAGTAGGTAACTAATAGAATATTAACTTGGTTAAAATCATTAACCAGAATATTTTGGTGGATTATTTCATGAAGATACCAATAACATTTAATATAAATTCATATAATATATAATAGTTCAAATTGTTTTTAGAAGTACTGAGAGCACAATTTTGCATCGCCATTTTAAATGGCTGGCAACTATCGAAATTCGTGAAAAATGATTGGCAACAGAAGGTCTAAAGTTTTCATGCAAAAATACACGTCTGGCCTGAATCTGAAAGCTATTTGACCAATATCAACATTTCAATTATATCCAACGGGCAGTTTCAGCTCATGAATAAAGCAGCGGATTATGCTGAGCCATCGCGCGGACGCACTCGCGCCGGTGTCAATCATATCGCACATTAACATTTTGATACTTCATTAAACTATGAATAAAGGGCATTTTTTGATGCCGGTTAAATTCATTGCAGGTAATAACATAATAAAAATAAACCCTTATAAACTGGTGAAGGAGACTACGTGTAGATCTTTTGGCGTACCTATCTTAGTTTTTTACACTATGTGAGTGACCGTGAAAAGTAGAGACAGGCCAAAAATTTCAATGAAGCAATTTTAAAAACAATAGGTACGTTATGATTTCAAATTAATTTTATGAATTCACAATACAACTATTTATTATTATACCTATACCTACGTCGTTATCCTAAATATAAAATTGACAAGTCCTCTACTTCGGAAAACTCTCTACTGACTATATCTCGTTCGGAAATCAATCCGTGAGTGTTTTTTAGGGTTCCGTTTTTTGCCATTCGGCTACGGAACCCTAAAAAACAACTATGGCCGAAACGATATGGGAAACATACTTACCTACTCGTATTATGAAGAGTTCGGGAAAACAAAATAAAAAATTAATATACATCGTTTAAATAAATTCAAAATGGTCAAAAAAGGTCATTATTATCCGTATCCAGGCGGACCCGTATCACCAAGGTGCTTATGCAAGAACATTCATGATATAGCGCTAATAAGACCACGCGCTCTGCTAAATCGAACCTGCGTTTTCTAAACAATCAAATTTTAAAAATATCACCAAATTATGTACCATAAATTGCATCACATGTTACTGTCGGCTTACATCATACAAAATGACTCGATCCTATTCTATACATTTCAGTGCTACTGTAATGTATCTCCATCAGAGCGGAAAAACTATGCACTTCTGATATTCTTAACGTTGAGAAAATCACTGTTCATCCCTATTTATGTACCTCTACGAAATCAAACATTGTGAAAATATAAACCATTTTTTTAACTGTCTACAACGGGCTAGCACTAGCCTTGATCACACCTGATGTTAGGTAAGTGGTTTTAGGGAATGTTAAGTGGTGATAAGGCTGAAGGTAGAAACCCAAGGAATCCTCAATCACTGAGGGACCATTCTATGCTAGAATTAGTTTAGCATCTAACTACCATTCAGGTCTTGTAGATTATTCTGTAGACATAGATACATACATACATAAACTTACTTATACACGTTTTTTTTTGTGTTACATTTTTGATAAGTTTTTGAGAATACTTATGCCAACATTACTTTAACGAATTAAATCTTTCGTTGACAAGTATTCGGGAATTCAGCTACGTCAAACAAAACTTAATTGCCCTTAAATTCCAATATCATCGGATGATATTCGGATATCTAACAGCATCCAGTGAAACCCTCGATTTATTCTAGCAATAACTTAGCTTTGCGGGAAGCTAAGTAGATCCAATAATACGAAAACTGTAATTTCGGTGCTGTGTGGGAGTCATGAATAAAGAATCGGATTAAACCGAGCTACGGACCGAGCGCAGTCCCTCGCACGTACTGACGGTATGACAACTATATGCTATCAAAATTAGACAAACATGAAAAAATTAAAACTAATTCTTTAGAGCTTATCATCATCATCATGTCAGCCGAACGGCGCCCACTGCTGGGCATAGACCTGCCCCCAAGGATCTCCACAACGATCGGTCCTGCGCTGCCCGCATCCAGCGGCTTCCCGCGATCTTGACCAGATCGTCGGTCCACCTTGTAGGGGGCTTGCCCACGGAACGTCATCCGGTACGCGCTACGTAAGAGACGCGCTACGTTAGAGCTTATATTGAAGTAAAAAAAACTAGCGGTAACACAATGAAAAAAACTTTACAGACACGCTTTTTAAAGCGTTTTAAGTTTGTCGTATCTATAAAATATTCAAAACAAAAAGTATACTACTAGTGTTGATATAAAGTTTGTATACCTACACCATTTCACATACTTATTCCGACTGAAAGCAGAGAATTGAAGAAGAGAATTTGTAGAACATTTTAATACTTATTTCCAATTAAAAACAAACATAGAAGAAACTTGTAAATCCATCTCTAAAATAAAATTAAACTCAACGAATAGTCAACGTGTAGAGAGTTTATTATACTTATGTCTCAGCTACTTTGCAGCCTTTGGTGGAGTTAGTGCACTGCTAAAACATTGCACACTGACTGCCCAAAAATAACATGATTATTCAAACTCAAACTTGTTTGAAAGTTAAAATATCATCTTATTTCTATGCTTCTTAAAAACACACTCGGTCTCGCCGCACTGTGGTAGTGCCAATCATAACACGCATTAACATTTCATTACTGCAGCGATAGTGCCCACAGACTGTGTTCTGGGAGGTAACTTGTAAATAATTCAGAAAAAAAAACAACCAGCGAGGCGCTTCTGTCAAAAATAGAAATTTCCAATACGACGCGCAGTACCTACGAAGCTTAAAATGCGTTTGTTACCGAAATGAGATTGATTTATGGTATAGGGTTTGATTGGCGAGACACTGATTTGTTCATTAATATGTTTACACATTTCGAAGCAACTAACATAAAACCTTAATTTGACAAGCCATATTTGTCTTAATCTTTATATAAATTAAGATAGGTATATACCTGTTTAGTTATTAACATAGAAGCCTGAAATAATAAAAGTAAAAATCTAAATTTTACAGTTTCCTGAAAATCCCCTATATATTTTCTTGTTCACTTTGCCAAAAAAGGGGTTAATGATTTCAACAAAAGACTAAGAATTTTTTTTTTTATATTTAAATAAGGCGACCAAACTGCTTTTCTATTATTTCATGCAGTTGATGCACTGCTAGAAAAACAGCACCACGGTGCACAGAATAATACCTATATTCAAACTCAACTTTGTTTGATAGTCAGCTTATCAGCTTTTTTCTATGCTCCTTAAAAAGCACACTCGCGCTTGCGGCACTATGGTAGCGCCAATCATAACACGCATTAACATTTTATTGCTGCAGTGATAGTGCCCGCGGACTGTGTTCTGGGAGGTAGCTTGTAAATAATAATAAAAAAATAGAACCAACAACGAACCGCTTCTGTCAAAAATAGAAATTTCCATTTCGACGCGCACTACGAAGCTTAAAAATGTATTCTTCTATGAAACGGGGTTGACTTTTAAAATAGTTTTTCATTGGGGAGACATTAAGATTTGTTTATTATTATTATTAGTGTGTTTTTAATATTAGTAGCTCGAAATACGAAATAAGTTATTTTATGTGTGTAGTACCTACACGATGTATGCGTTCGTACACTTACAATTAACAACACATTACAATAAATTACATAACAGATTAAGCATACTTATTTAATTACAAAATACATTTAAGATTTGAAGAAAACTATTCTACGCTCGATTACGTAGCTGTCTATCATAGGTGGTAGAAACCTAATACTTTAAGAAGCTTGGCTACCAACCCAACCACCCTTACAAAAGATATCCGGTTCAAGTGGATATAAACAATCAAATAACTCCCCGATAAAGCCCCGCAAAGCGAGCACGAATCTTGACAGCATACGAAAAAGATATATTACATTAGGATGAAACAAATCAAATCAAATTTATTTACACCAATATCCACAGCTAAGCCGGCTCACCTCGAGTAAATCGTGGGAAAAGACAAAGAAATCCATTTGGTGGGCAACTTTCTTCTCTTTTCCACGATTATATTTTTATTATCTTATTAAACTGTCAGAAAGTTAAAGATTGTACCATTTTCGTTCCCTATTCCTTGGTTAGGAAGATTTACGGGAGCGGGGGAAACGTTTATTTTAGTATCCGTCCCATTGTATGAATGTTCACTCCTGGAAGATCCCTTGATCCGGCCTGAGCTTCCCTACTTTTGCTGTTTCACCTGAAATGCATATCTTAACGAGTTTCTCGGAAATCTTCAGAAAGCCAAATCTACGTAGAATTTAATGTATAGTATTTTTTTCTTAGAAACAATACTATTTGTTATGTTTACATTGCTGTGGATACTTTTGTATATTATACATACGTTTATTAAGAAAATATAAGCGTAACAATTTATAATAGCACTTAAGCATACGATGTTATCATCAAATTTTGTGCACTCTCGAACTCATCCCTCATTTTAATACTTTGAAACTAGTTGCTCTTTATGGGTGTAAACTTTAACTTAAACCTAAGCTTAACTGCTTAATTTAGCCTTCCATTCTCTTAAACAACAATCTTCCAACTCTATTCACGTATCATAAACGTTTGAAAAACTACTCTTAATTAACAGTAACACCACCGCTGCACCCGGGAGCTAGGTATACATAATTTAGTTGAAACACGTTCCCTATTTAATACATTAAACTGGAAGTTGGTACGAAGTGCTGAACTTATCCGGTAACTTGTCTACGTTGGTCCAAAGGTGTTGTCTGATGGGGGGCGCTCAGTGTGTACAACATTTATCAGACTACCAACTCGGAAACAGCTCCCCAAATAGTTTCAAAGCTGTATTCTCATTGGACAGATGTGTGCAGTTAACTAAGGCTCAAATTTAAATCACGCTTTCAACTTGTTGACACGCCATGTTTAGCAATTTTTGTTAGGTCGATAGTCCTATATATACCTTACTAACGGTTTTTATAGGACAAATGATATTGGTATACCTAGTTCCTCTAAACATTATAAATCGTGTCTTTTCGCTTATATTACTATATTCATATGAAGTTCTGTAATAGATAGTTTTCTGTCTAAGGTGGGTAGGTTTTGCACTGCACTTTCAAAAGTCAAGGGTATTACGTAGGTACGTCGCACTCATTTAAATGAAATTTTCTGCCCATCGACGATTATTTTTTACCTTGGTTATTTTTCTAATTTCCTGAATAAGATTTGTTTTTGTTGAACTGAACATAATTAACATGACCACTAGAATTAAGTATTATTTTAATGCACCGTATGAATTGCATCAGTTCTACCCTTGCCATTGGTAGCACTCTTGTCGACAACTTATTAGGAAATGCTCTTACTTAAAATAAATTTTAATTGAAATACGTAACGACTTTAGATCAAAGCACTACTAAGAAGTCATAAAATTCAATTGGAAAGCTGCACAATTCCATTACATTGAAATGTATTTAATCAGTGTTCGTACTTTTGTCCGTCTTCAAGTAAAAGCGTCATTTGTAAACGTGACGCTCTTCCGTTTAGCATTCAGTTTCATTTTAAACTGTTCCCATTTTAATCTTCAAGTCATCAAGCTGTTTTTATTGCGGCTCGGATATCCAATTAAACGTTAGAGGTGATCGTAAATTTAGGAACGCAAACCTACTGGCCCTTTCGAATCCCCATTTCATTAAATCGATTGTGCCCATGTTTGCCGGCCTTTTATAAAGGTGAATACTTTGATCGCGAAATTGCTTTAAAAACATCAGGTTGACCTCGTTTAACACGTTAGGGCTCGTAACCTGATCGGAACTTACATTGACGATGTTTAAGAGTTGGTTTAACATGAGGGTCGGATCTCTGTGAACTTTTGTTACCATTATCCGCACACAATTGTGAAAGTTACAATTAATTTGTTCGGTTACCACGGGTTTTTAGGGTCGAATTTCGCTCGGAGCTGTGTTGATATTTGAAGCAGAGGATTTCATCACCTTAGGAAGATATATCATGTAGGTATACATGGTGCGAATAGGTATTCAGTAACAATCGGTCCACTTAAAGTCCTGGGAAAGTTCCTAAGTAGTTAGTATCTCATTGTGTATGTTGATTTGACTCTTACAAGCGGTGTAGTGTAACATATTTTGATTGAGTGTGATTTATGGCATGTTTTCTTTTAAGATCCATAGCATAAATAATTACTAAAATAGTTGTGAAAAAAGAAATATTTAATTATGTAAATAGCTTACTTCCGCAAGAAACACAACACGCAATATGCACCACCCGCCCGCCCGCAAAAAATGCACATGCACACCATGTAACTGCGACGCGACCCGTCTCGTTGGCAAACAATACGATAGCCGGATCGTCGGAAGTCGCCGCCCAATATGTAGTAGTAGTTAACGTGTAAACAAAAGATCAGGAATCCAGAGACTTGTTTTATTGTTTTGGTAGAAATAGAAATAGGAACTGTAACAAAATGAAAAATACTTGAATATAAAGGTCCTAGATCTAAAATTCTAAAAGTAATCGGTAAATAACTAGATATGATAGCTTACCCGGGTTCCTGTTACATTTTAACTGTATAGTATAAATCTATACTAATATTATAAAGAGGAAAGATTTGATTGTTTGTTTGTTTGTATGTTTGTTTGCATCGAATAGGCTCCAAAACTACTGCACCGATTTAGAAAATTATTTGACCATTAGAAAGCTTAATTCATCTCGAGTGACATAGGCTATATTTTATCCCGATATTCCCACGGGAACGGGTACCACGCGGGTGAAACCGCGAGGATCCGCTAGTTTTAAATACACCTTGCACCTTCACCGATTAGACTACTCTACACGTGTTGCAACCCAATCCTCAAACAATCATCAGGAGTTGTTCATCATGTCAGCCGAACGACGCCCACTGTGGGCATAGGCCTCCCCCAAGGATCTCCACTACGATCGGTCCTGCGATGCCCGCATCCAGCGGCTTCCCATGACTTTGACTAGATCGTCGGTCTACCATGTATAGGGGGCCTGCCCACGGAACATCGTCGTCCGGTACGCGGTCGCCATTCGAAACTTTCCTTTTCCTCCGAACGTTCATCGGTTCTCCGCGCGATGTGTCCCGCCCACTGCCACTTCAACGATGCAATCCTTCGAGCGATGTCGGTTGTTTTAGTTCTCCTGCGGATCTCATCATTTCTGATTCGATCGAGCAGGGAAATACCAAGCATAGCTCTCCAGGAGTTATTAGACCGTGCGAAATACAGCAAATTTTGCGGGCGGGGCATCTTGCATGTTGTTGTTTTTGCGGAAATAAGCTACCTACATAATATTAATTCGTTTTTCACAATGGGTAGAAACTTCCGCCAAGTGACGCCTAATTAAAACAAATACTAAAATAGTCAAAGTAATTTTATATTTTGACCAAAAGCTCTCCGCATACTCGCGAATACGTACTATGCGGCACAGCACAAGTCAAACTTTAACAAGCTTTACCAATCGATACTGATGTCATCACGCTTATGTAATGGTGTCCCAAAAGTAGGTAAAGGATGATTTGTCTCTATAAAACGCGAATAGATTGAAATTTTTTCGTAGTTTTATTTTATTTTAAAGAAGAGACTTGTACAATTTTATCTGAATAGAATATCTGCTAAATGGCCGCCACGGGCACTTTCACACATTTCGCTGCTAATTTCACACATTTCGCTTATTATTTCACCAATAACTCGGCGAATATTTTGTCTATATTGTCTATGTTTTGTGGATCGTTGGCGTAGACTTTATCTTTGACGTACTTATCCTCAAAGAAAGAAATCCAGTGGCATTAGATGGCAAGATCTCGGTGGACATTTGACATCACATCTTTTTGAAATTATGAGATTTTTCGACCTTTCGACGAGTGCTTGTTTTAGTTCTCCTGCGGACGGAGAGTTGATCGTGAATTTTCGTTAGACATTTGTATAACTTCTATGCGCTGTTTTATTGTGAAACGCTCCACGATTAATTTTACATGTGTCAAGATGACGTATGTCAAATTTTAACCCGCCATCTTGAGTATTTCGGAAATAGCGCGAAATACAAATCCTATAAGTACGTACTTATGGGACACTCTATATGTATATTAAGTATGTATTTACAAACAAAAGTATTTACTTATGTATATATTAATCCGTTATCAAGTTTACTTAGACACAGTTTCTTAAGAAATTTACTATGGGCTTAGATAATTGGTGTGATTGATAGAAAAAAAATATTTAAACCATTAACAACCCTGAACATTTTTGCCAAATTCAACCTACCCTTACATATACCGCAGCAAACAATCACCATCACTAATAATGAATTTCTACCCTTTAATTAATATAAATAAGGCGCATAATTCACGTGGGCGCGTAGGTCGGGAAAGGGTCGGCGGGTGACAGGTAAGCCTGTCTTATTGAAATAAACGACTTGTGACCTCACAAGCATCAGCCTTCATACCTCACGCCCCCAATTATGCCCTTATCATATTCAATTTAAGGATCAAAATTCAACAACCGGAACACGCATCAGTAATTTTGTTCGGCACACACGGCCCGATACCTCAGCACGTCTTGAATTTATCCAAGTGAAATTTATACCCATTGAATATGTACACTGGACGGATTATTTTCGTGCCTTCATTAGACTACGCTACGGTTTCGCTCGAGTTCACCGCATTTTGCACATGATTTTAGGGAGCGTTCTTTGTGAGCTTTGCTTCCTTCCGTTTTCCTTGTTGTGTTATTTTTTATGTTTATTTTTTACATAAATTTCACAAGAAATAAACTCACAGGAAATTATTCATTCTATCGATAAAATGTTCAGTAGCCTCTAACACAAATAACTGCCGCTAAGGTAAATATATCATCCGTCAAATCAAATGCTGTCCAAGTGCTGCAATGAAATATCAATAGAAATTTATTTCTCTAAACGACCGATAGGGGCGCCGCCATTCCGGTTTTCATACAAAATAATATGATAACGATTACGAAAACAATAGTTTTTCATGCTAGGGGTATTGAAGTGAAATTATTAGATATGAATTTAGTGAAATTATCTTAGCATTCTTTGTATTTGTCTTTGTCTTTTAAAATCTTTTGTTTTGTCCTATTATTTTTATCTCATTGCAGGTCTCAATAACATTCGCCTTTTCTCCCTCAAAGGTTACATTTTACTTCGCACAAACAATGGAGCATCGTTGATGCAGCATTAACATTTTACGAAGCTAATAAAAGCAAAGTAAGTTAAAAAAGTTATCCCGACTCGTAGGTCTGTATCTCTTACGGGGAGCAGTTAAGATGCTTTTCTTAAAAGCAAGCAGATAAGTGGCCTATTAGGTAAAGTGAACAATGTTACACCCTATCGGCTAACAACCTTTAAAATATTCAAAATAATCCCCTTCGGGGGGAGGTATCAAAAGAAGAAATTCGTAGCATTTAAAACATGCAGGTAGATATTCGCGGTACCTCCATTATTCCTTGTAAATTATTCATGAAGTCGCTGTCTCCATAACGAGTCGGTTTGAGAGGGAAACCTACTGTCGATAATGAACTAACGGTTTTTATCCGAATACCAATTCTTTGCTCTTAATTTGGACGGAATTTTTCAGGTGGCTTTTATTTTGATGCGCTTGAAAACTTATATAATATTCGTATTTCCAGCCAAAACGGAGCAACGGATCGACAGCAGACGATTGTATAGGAACAGTTTTGGAGCTGGAAAGTAACATAGGGTACTTTTTATCCAGGAAAAATATCACATTCCCGCGGGATAACGTTACTTTAAATATTAAAGCCTATTATACAACGAAATCGATAGCTTGTATAAAATAGAAAACAAAATTAAGCTCCCCTAGGACGTTGCCAGTAAATTTTCCGTCAGTAAGCTCTTAAAGCTTGCAGCAACAATGTGTTAGAATAGAATGGTCCGACAAAATGTTAGCAAAATTTCACTAGAAAATGTCACGGAGTCCGTGTAAAGGCATGTCCATATATTAAGGTAAGAGGAGGTACGGGCGGTTGTTCTTTATGAATACAATTAAGTCTTTGCTACGGTACACAAATAAAACTAAATAAGTACACGAACGAATGTTGATTGGGGTTGCGGCGGGTTAAACAATGGAGCATGTATGTTTAACCACACCATTTAATCCCACTTGATGAAATTCATATGTGATTACCCGTTAGTAGCAGCAGTGCAAAGACATGGAAATTTAATCTCGCTTGCATGCTTAAACGTTTGAACATGATTTGCTACAACGAGTTCGGCTTAACTGTTGACATTCCATTTTAGATTAGAGCATTTTATTTTCATGAGAAGATTTGTAGTTGCTACTAAAATTTTATTTGATTTGTATTTAAAATGACAATGGACAAAGGTAGCCATTAACGTGACTAAATGTTTAATAAACGATGTACATTTCGTTTAAATAAATGTACTTATTATAATATTATAAAGGGGAAAGATTTTATTTATTGTTTGTTTATTATGGATAAAATAAAAAACTACTGAATGTAAAAGTAAATTGTGATAGTAAAAAACCGCCAGTCTCTTTCTAAAACGAAATTTTCCATGGCGAGACTATGACGCTACGACTTGGTAACGTCACAAAGATAGTTGTTCTCTCCTTGTCTAAAAAGAAATTTTGATGTCTTATGACTTTTGAAATTTTTTAAAATAATTCAAAATAAAAACTTGTTTTGTGTAGCTAGTACCTTGTCTGATAAGGAAGTTTGATGTCCTATTATAACTTTGAAAATATTCAAGACTAGAGGTAGAGGTAGAGGTAGTAGGAGACTTGTGTAGCTAGGTACTATTTTAAAAACATTTTTAATTTAAAAAAAAACACTAAAATACTCCATTAAAAGACAGTGAAAATAAAACATTCTGCATTCGTGCTTTAAACCGCTATACCTGTATGATAGATAGATTCAGCTAGCAAACATGACTTCAAAGAGTTGTTTCTCTTTGTAGCACTTTAGCGTTACAGGGGTTGTTATTAGACACCGCCATACAAAAGGCCTACTTTAATACTGTTTGGTTAACACAGTTCGCTGTTGTTACACCTATCCACAGTGAAATTGTTTGCTAAACTTGTATCTTGTTTACCGAACGTCGACGAGCAAAGCGTAGCAACTCTTTTGCTAAATTACGGGCAAATGACTCGTGCTAAAACATCGTCAGTTTTGAAGTGGTAATGTAGTCTAATGATTCACACCACCGATTTCAGACCCATAGGTTCCGGGTTAGATTCCCAGTGGGGGTAGTTACGTGTTGTATTCGGTTTGGTTGGTGGTAGGACTTTTTCGAAGTCCGCCTGGTTAGCTACCACCATGTTACCTAAGTCTGACGCCATAACAATGATGTTTGCAGCATTATTGTGTTCCGACTCCCAGTAAGCAGAGATGAGATAGCCAAAACTCAGTTATTGAGGTTTCCGGGAGAAGTTCGCTTCCACCTTTAGCCTTATCACCACTTAACATCAGGGGTGTGATGAAGGCTAAGTGCTACCCAGCGAAGAAGAGGATTTAAAAAAAAGTTGTTAAAAAACGAGACAGTCATTTCTATTTGATACATGCAATATTCGATTAGTACTTATTTAATTTTTATTTTTTAATTTCTTTTTATTGCTTACAACGTAAAGCTTTTTTTAATAACTAAAAGATCGATAAATAATTTTATGAATAAATATTTAAAATGTAACGTATAGGATGAATAGTTAAGTTTAGTTACCTATGTAAGTTTGGATTTCAGAAGGGAAATCTATTATTGGCCCTACTATTTTTTATAAACTTAGCATTAAGTACTCTCATGTAATGCGCTGTTGATTTTCTCAATAAATAAACAACAACATTAACCCATAAGTATTTACATTTTGTTTTAGATTATAGGGTAGGTAATGAACAAAAACATATAGAAAATTTAAATATTTTATATCTATATCTTCTTCTAGTTGACTAATAACATCAATATAAGAGATTTTACACTTAACTTCTCTAAAATTTAAAATAAATACCTACGTTTTAACATTAAAAAATCTGGGTATGGAAAATGTTAACGATTCATAAGTACATATATTTATTACCTATGTCTAAAGTGAATAAATATATGTTTTTTTACGATTTTTAAATTATTTTTATGCATTCACAATCAAAATGCAATTGGGTATGTAAGAAACCAACCAACCTCGCAAGTAGATGCAGTTCGTGGATTTTGTGTTACATTTTTTTTTTCAAAAATAAAAACTGTTTCATTAGCAGTTGTTCAGTAAAGTTTTCTGACATTCGGTTCTCCTTACCTTAAATCTTGCGCTAGTAAACCATTAATATTGGTAAATGTATTTAAATCGCCGTTTACATTCAAGTGCACAGCCGTTAAGGTTTAACTGCTCCTCGTCGTATCACTAAAATTAAGTAATGAATGTGTGAATTTTTAACAGTATTGCCGTATTTACTTTAACTATTACACTATTAAGCTTAATGATCTGAACAGACAAAATGCGACCACGCGTTTGCCAAGCGGGAGCGACGAGAAAAAGTTGATAGCGCGTCAGTCGCGCGGTGGACGCTTGACTTTATCTCACACAATCTTCCATCAACAAAACCACTAGATGACGCCTCACGAACTTGTTGTGTTTTAACACAACGGAACTATGGCACCGCAACGGAACTATGGCATCGAATGTTTTATTTTAATGGAGAAAATGGTTACGAATGTTACGCTCTTACGTCAAAAATTTATTACAGGCATCGACATGAAATAAGAACGCACCTTTGAAGTGAGCTTTTATTTGGTCGGCCGTTTTTACACTCTTTCCGGTTATCTAGTGGTATTGATCGAAGCACGCAACTAAGCAACCACGACGCGAAAACTCCGTGTCCGCGTCGTCCGCCGCGCGATTGACGCTCCCGCTTCGCAGACGCTTGGTCGCGACTCTGTTTGGTCGCGTCTCTGTTTGGTCGCGTCTCTGTTTGGTCGCGTCTCTGTTTGGTCGCGTCTCTGTTTGGTCGAAGCTTAACATAACTGAGTGCACTAGGTAAGTAAGTTTCATTCACTCATGAAACCGTCCGTTTGAATTGTAAAAAATATGCGTCCGATAAACTTTAGCCGCAACACTGTCCTGCTTCGTATGAGTAACAGGTATGCGAGACAGCAACGGTTAGAAACGAGGAGTGACAAAATTGTGTCGTGGTAATTATGCATTCTGATGGGGTACTTCACACTGACCTAGGATTATGAAATCTGGGAGGAAGCAAGGAAGCAGCAGCAGTGGGTCACATGTCGTCAAATGCCACGAAACCCTTCGTCACAAAACAAAAAGTTTCTTATCATTGTGCTTTGTCTCTCACCCATTTCGCAAGTTCTTGCTTAAAAACTTTCACCATCTTTTATTTTCAGAGTTAATATCTGTTTATTGTTAAGATGATGATACTAAATTACATTTGTTCAGCAATTTAGAAAAGAATGTTTAAAAATAGTCAAGTCTATTTTAAGAAAAATAAAAACAGCCAAGATATTTTCCGAGCCGAGTAAGTACAGGATTTTTATCTCCCTCGTAACAGTTTAAAAACCGTATTTTGCGAGCGTTGGATCGGTAAAAAACTACTGTACTTAATGTGTAGTGTAACTCGAGCCAGACTAGTGTCTCGTGTCTTATATATGTCACAGGGATATGAGGAAATCAGCGAATTCACGAAATCCCTAGGTATACCACGAAATCACGGAAGATGCGGAATATTCTTATTTATAGCGTCTTCTTCCTAAACAAGTTCAGTGATAGTATAGTGATCGCTTTAAATTTCGTGGTTATTTTTTTTTGTGTAACAACTTATGGATTATAAGATTTTAAACTTTCGCGTTCCATTATAATTATAAACAATGAGTAACGGGACTCAACGCGACATTTATTATGAAGTACATATTATTATGTACTTACAGCTTGACGTTTCGGCTGTGTTGCAACAACCGTGGTCACAAGCAGACTGCTGCTGCTGCTGTCTGCTTGTGACCACGGTTGTTGCAACACAGCCGAAACGTCAAGCTGTAAGTACATAATAATATGTACTTCATAATAAATGTCGCGTTGAGTCCCGTTACTCATTGTTTATAACTTATGGATTGATTTTACAAAAAAAAATAACCACGAAATTTCTAACCTATCACGTGTTCTACAGGACTTCCGAGGCAAACTCTCACCTCTGAAATCCACTTTTCTGACATTTAACTAGATTTAGTTTAGTGAAATGACATATCACTGAACTTGTTTAGGAAGAAGACGCCGTAAATAAGAATATTCCACATCTTCCGTGATTTCGTGATATCCCTAGGGATTTCGTGAAATCTCTGATTTCCTCATATCCCTGCGACATATACAAAAACCGGTCAAGTACGAGTCGGACTCGCGCACCGAGGGTTTCACACCAACTTGTACCTACATATTTTTTTTATAAAAACTGGTTAAGCATTTGACCGTCATCTTACTAAACAGACAGGAATACAAATTATGTAAATAGTTCGTTAATTACGGGAATCGAGTCCGAGCACAGCATTTAATTCTGCTACATGGCATTGCTTCTTGCCAAATGTCATGATTGCAGGTCAACGGGAAGTACGAGGCTCAGCTCGTGACAAACTTGTCACTTTATAACTATAAATCTTTACAAAATATAAAGCGCGTAGATATTCGCTCATTTGTATGAAGCGAACTACAGTTAATATAAGTGGATAATGTAATTTTTTTTGTGATATAACAATATATTATAACATTTCCCTTTATATGTACTGTAGGATCTCACTTCTTGCCAAATTTTTCAACGGTCAACAACAAAAAGTCAACGGGAAGTAGGTACCTATATGTTTTGATTACGTTCGTTTTGACAGACAGATAGACGGACAACAATGTAATACTTTAAGGGTTCCGGTTTTTCTTTTGAGGCGCAGAAACCTAAAAATAAAAGGAATCAAGAGACGTTACAACCAAGGAGGTGCTCGTTCTTTTGTGTGCCGCTGCTGAGACGCAGAGCTCGCTAATTAATTACACAATACACCAAAGGAGCATCTTTCAGGGAAAATCGTAACACCCGAGTAACACAATCTTAAGGAGCTTTTGGTGTTCAGCCGAATAATTCAAAGGGTTTCGGCGTGGCCCTAATTAATCAGATTCCCTCAAGGCCAGACGCCCGTGCACCTGGGGCGGCGATAAACTATGTTAATTTGTATTTATAACCGGCCGAAACTATTTTACACTTGAGCTGTCTAAGGACCACCCGCCTCCTTACATCAGCTTTTGATTTTCCTACAGGAAAAGTTGATAGAATTTTCACAAAGGGCTTGGATAATAAAAAAAACTTTTTCACTTCTCATATTCGTAAAGTTCGTCTTTATGTTGGGTAAAATCGCTTTTTATGCTCTAGTGCATAAAGTAAAATCTAAGTCTAAGTCTCAGACTTTAAGACAAAGGTCGTCAGGTAAACAGTCACACACGCAATTAAACTTTATTAATACCTAACGTATTTCATTCTGTTTCTTAAATATTGTACATAATCCATGTTAAATTATTTAATTAACTAGCTGTTAAAAAAAAATGGAAAATGAAGTATTTAGAAAAAATCGACCCGTCTCACAACTAGCTCCGATGGGACTCGAACCCACGACCTTTCGCTTTCCGGGCGACTGCTCTAACCAGCTCTAACTAGCTGTTGCCCGCGACTTCGTACGCGCGGTGTAGTGACTTTTGTGTTAGTTTAGTTTATGTGTGTTTGTTGCTCAGATTTCATAACGCTCTTCTTGAAGTCCTATTCTCTACTAAAAGGGTCTAAAGAATATCGAATATGCAGGCTAGGGAATGAACATGGTATGTTGTTATCATATGCTGCATGAACATAGTTGAGCCCTCATTCAAAGATCTGTCCGTCTGTCAAGAAACTTTTTCTCAAGTATGCGTGGGAGGTATCAAGCTAAAATGTATGTCAAATTAAATACTGAAGTCTGCAACCCCTTAGAGGCGACAAAAAAAACAAACTTCTCTTCTCTTCTTCATAACTCAAAAGGGTCACTTGGATCTCGATTTTCTTTTAAATCCCATTTAGCTACTTGTTGTTACCGATCCCGATTTAAATTTAAACCGCTATCTAGGTCGGTTTAGGCTGTCAAATCTCGATTTACAGTAAGTTGTGATAACTTATCTATATTTTCATATGGTTTTTATACGCAAAAATGCATGTATCACACAACAGTGTATAATGATAACGATTATTTTGAACAGCCGTTCTTCGTTCTTCGACGTTGCTTGCTAGCGGGCAATAGATCTATTCTACGCGAGGTTCATAAGACTGAACCACACCAAACGATCCATCTTGGATTGGCCAACCACGACCTAAGATTGGGGATCATGGATCGTGAATCTAATTTGTTCTCTTGGTGCTCTTGGATCGCACGAGGCACGTCCACTCCGACCACTACTATGGAGCTCCAGTGGTGAAGCGCACTCTTGCCGCGCGCGATTAGAGCGTGTATTATCGTTTTGCGCATATGCGCGCTTTCACGATTCAAACAGAAGTTCTTACTTAGTAATGCATAATATCAGGCCAATCATATTTTTACTATAAAATGTAAAAGAGATTGTGTGTATGTGAAAGTGGATTTGTTTGTTTGTCCGTCTTTCACGTCAAAATTGGTGCAACGGATCGACGTGACTTTTGGAATGGGAATAGTTTGGCAACTGAAAAGTGACATACTTAGGCAGCCATTAGACAGTCAATCTGGATCAATGATCAATGATCAATGATCGCGATGCAGATTGACTGTGTACGAAGGTGATTGACGGCTCGCGATCTTGATCGCAAAATATCTACAAAGTAAATCTCGATCGCGATCAAGATCACGATCAGTGATCGCGATCTGGATGTAATGGCTGCCTTTGGCTACTTTTTATCCCTGAAAAATATCACATTCCCGTGGGATAACGTCGTCGTTTAGTCCGAGCGGGCGAAGTCGCGGGCGGAAGGCTAGTATTTTGATATGGAGACATTTCTTCTTTAAGTAACAGGTGTAAAATGTAATGATATACCATTTAATTATTTAATTTTAATCAATCATCACTTATGTAAGCTTTCCTAGTAAATAAATGAATAAATAAGTTAGATAGAAAACTATTTTTAATATTCCTTTATTTTATTGGATGGTACCTACGGCTGAAGGCCTAAGTAGCCAGAGCCGGTTAAATGACATAAAAAATGGTAGGTATAGTGCGCCAATCTTTTCTGTTCCGGTGATTATCTTAGGAACTAAAACAGTTTTCATACGACAGTCCATTTTGACAGCTAATTTCGTATTGCAAGTGGCTCCTCTGTCACGACTGTCACCGGAACAGAAAAGCTTGTGGCACTGTAGGTGTAGGTAACTACGTACTGGCCACTTAGCGTTTGAGCAAAATTTTCAAAACTACATTGGTGACATTTTGTCTACATTGCGACAAACTTATTTCACACAGTGGTTATTTTTTGGTACTAAATATACTGTTGACTGCCGGCAGTCCATTTTGACAGTTAATTTTGTATTGCTAGTGGCTCCTCCAGGACCACTGTCACCGGTTCAGATATATTTGTGGCACTATACTTACTGTAGCGACATCTAGCGTCGAGTGGAAATGCGAAATATAAATTTTACATCAATAGGGTAAGAACTTTAGTTTTGGCCACTGCCCCGAGTGCTTACTTAGCTTTAAACATTTCGTTAATAACTTTTGCTTGACAATATACTTTTTATCTATGACTTTTAAGTCATAATAACAATAGTAATAATTCTTTATGACATAGGAATATTATTCAATAAACGCTTTTCAGTTTACATCGAATTAGATGTTTCTTTTATTTTATCTAAGTTAGTTAAGTATTGATTTCTCGATGTATCTTTTAAAATTTGATTGACAAAAAACACATCAATCGGCACCCTTCGCACATTTTAAGTTTAAAAAATAGGTTTTTAATTGACTAAAATAAAACTAAATTTCGTAAGTATATGAATACTTAATTATATGTTTTTACTATGTATGTCCACGAATTTCTCGAAATCTAAAGGCATATCGAGATGATTCTATTTGATTTTAATTAGGTGTATTCTAACTTTGGGAACAGTTTAAGATTCATCAAAATCGGTTTAGTAGTTTTCGTGGGTATGTTATTGTACAATATACACTAAAACTTAGGAAATAAATAGTAATTTAAAAAAATAACCTGACTGGCACCGACCTCAAAAAGGTACCTTAATTATAATATAAATTATATTTTTCCTTTTCAGTTGACAAATACTTTTTGGAGTCGGTCAAATTTTTTAAGTAGTTTTTTTTGTATTGTAAATTTAAAAATTTAAAGAATAGTATAAGATACATTCTTGACAATTTTAGATACCTACTTAAGACCATAGGCGAAAGAAGTGAAAAAAAATTCAAGTGACAACAGCGGGGGCTTTCACCCTACTTAATATAGATAATCATTCGGATGTACTTTTGTGAAAGTATATCGTAATATTACTGACTTCCCGCGCCATCTATTGCTTAGTAGTTATGATGCAAAAGAGGTGAAAAACATCTTAAAGTGGCAACAGATGGGGCTTTCACCCTAATTAATATAATCATTCGAATGTTCTTTTGTGAGAGGTATATCGTAATCTTACTGACTTCCTGCGCCATCTATTGCTTAGTAGATATAATGACGTAAATAACATGAAATTATTTTTATGATTTTATATGAGCCTGGATGGGTTTTAATTTATATTATGTTTTGAAGCAGGTAAAAAAAAATAACATGATTCATTATTAATTGAGACAGCGATTAAATATAACGTATTTTCATAATCATGTGGCGCCATCTATTTTAGTAAGAATCAGTTTTTGTATTTTCCCGTAGGAATAATTAAATTTCCCGCAATAAAAGGTACCCTATATGTTGACCCGGGTTATAAGCTCTTACTACACAAAATTTGGTAAAAATCCGTCCAGTAGTTTTTGCGTGAAAAGCGAACATACAAACAGACAAACAGACAAACAGACAAACAGACAAACAGACAAAAATTTTAAATTCTATCGTTTTGGGGTCTATATCCCGTACACATCACATAGCAGTAATTTTTTTTTTTATATTTCATGTACAGACTTTTTTTCCGTTTCTGTTTTATTATATGTATAGATAAAACTAGGCAAAATTAATGAGTTTTCTAAGGAATAAGTATTTCAATGAGTATTATGGACTACGATCTATGCTAAAGTTACTGTGCTGCCAATGCCCGTAATAAAAAAAAGAAAAAGAAAGTCTTCTCGCCAATATGGCGAAGTCTTTATTTTTTCTTTTTTGCAATATTGTTATTTATTTTCCTCACACTCGAAATGAAAAGCAGAGTGTATAACTCGTACATAAAACCCATTTTACCCTCGAATTGACTATCCACCCTCGCCTACGGCTCGGATGGATATATACGTCTCGGGTAAAATGGTACCTTTTATGCACTTGTTGTACAATCTACTATTGTAGGGACTCACACTTAATAGTGATTATAGGCAAGTAGCAATTTGCCTCGACTATTCAAGATTCGTGGGATAGAATAGAGTCACAATTAATTTTCTGTTTTTTTAAGCAGTAAATGCACGTTCTTTATTTTCAATCGACTCTCATCAGAATTCAATTTCCCGAAGCCTGCCTGCTATATTTGACTTGAAACCTGCAAGTCGCATATAATCACATTCCCGTTCTATAAAATAAACTTTGCGAAGTCTCGTGTCGTGATTCAACCGTGCACTTAGGCCACCGACGTCAGATTACACATTGCCGCTAAATCAATTTACCGGGAAAAAAACATAAAAAAAGTTACTTAAGTTTTAAACGGCAGAGCACTTTAACAGATAGATTCAATCTAAATTTAATTCCGGACAAAGCGCCTCGTGCTATCCTTAATAGAGTTTCCTGTTGGATTCTTTGCCGCTACATTCTGCACCCGTCTTAATGACTCTGGAGTTAGGTTGTAACGGATATCCGTTTTCTATTCCCTTGGATAATTTGCGCAGATTTTCTAGTGAAGCTTACTCAGCAATATTAACTAACAATTAGACGCTGCTAATTGTAAACATCTCGCGTCATGGGTCTTTCTCGTTAAGGCGCCGATTCCCCAAAATAGGGTTTTTTAGATTATGGATTACTCGCAAATCACAAGTACTTAAAACTTGGAAAAAATATATGTTATTTTACAGTTATTTATCTAGTGCTTCCGGCTGTTTTTTTTCGATTGGTGATATTTTACTATGTCAAATAAAATCCCGAACATGCGTCTAATCGTAATCCAAATATCGTACTACTTGCAGTATACTTGGTTTTAGTTAATGAAAAATATACGAAAATGATTGTCTTTAAGTAGCCGAGGGATTCCGGCCGTCATAATTTTATTTTTTTTATTAGTTAATTTTAATTTAATCTTAAGTGATTTTCGATTCGCGGGGCGCTCGCGAGTTCACGATTCACTGCTGGCTGCCGCTGCGTCCGCGTGAAGTGTATCGAGCGCGGCCGAGCAAGCATCAGCGTGCCTATTTCGGTCGGGAATCCTTGCCTTAACAACAGAAACGAACTGTCATTGCTGTTTCCTTCATTACTTTTGTGTAGCGTTACAAGTTTTTCTTTGCTGTTTATTCCATTTATTGTAGAGCTTTTGATATGTTCATTTAACAATGCCATCGTGGCTTTAGTAGACAAGACCAATGTAAGTTCTCGATAAGCATTCAGATCTGCCGCTGCCCCCTGATTCACAAAACATTTAATTATTTTTTTTCACATTAGGTGCTATCACATTTTTTCTCATCTTACTTCCTACTATCCTACTTAAAATGTGAAAGTATTTAGTAAAAACAAAACGAGTATTTTTTTGAACCATCCTACTAATATTATAAATGTGAAAGTTTAGATGTTTGGATGTTTAGATGTTTGGATGTTTGTTACTCAATCACGCCAAAACGGCTAAACGGATTTGGCTGAAATTTGGGACACAGATACTTTGTAACCTGGAGAGGAACATAGGCTACTTTTTATCCCAGAAAAATATCACATTCCCGCAGGATAACGTCGTGAAGTCCACGCGGGCGAAGCCGCGGGCGGAAAGCTAGTTTGAAATATTTTCAAATTAATAGGGCATCAAACATTCTATTTGGACAAAAAGATAATGACTGTCTTTGTGACGTCACCAAGTCAGTAGGTAGCGCCATAGGCACAAGTGAAATACTCTATTTATCTAGCGTTTTCATCATCATCATCATCATTTCAGCCGTACGACGCCCACTGCAGCTGGCCATAGGCCTCCCCCGATGATCTCCACAACGATCTGCCCGCATCCAGCGGCTTCCCGCGACCTTGACCAGATCGTGGTAGGGGGCAGGCCCACAGAACGTCGTCCGGTTCGCGGTCGCCATTCGACAACCTTTCCGCCCCAACGGCCATCGGTTCTCCGCGCTATGTGTCCCGCCCACTGTCACTTCAGACACATCTTCGTTTTAGTTCTCCTGCGGATCTTATAATTTCTGATTCGATCGAGCAGGGAAATACCAAGCATCGCTCTCTCCATTGCTCGCTGGGTGACCTTGAGCCTTCTTATGAGACCCATAGTAAAAGACCACGTCTCGCTTCCATAAGTCATAACTGGCAATACACTGAGGAATTTGGACGCGAGTATATGCCGGAGCTTCCCAAACGCTGCCCATCCGAGCTGGATTCGACGAGAGATCTCTTTTCTAGCGTTTTACTTTGCCATAAATTATAAGTACCTAGCTACTCAGTTTGGTGCAACAGTAGCGATTTTGTGTGATACTAATTTTAAATATGCTTGCAGTATACCTACCTAAATAAATATTTATTTTTGGTTCAGAACGATTTCTTACGTTAGACTTTATAGACGACTTTTTCAACATTTGTTATCACCTAGCTTCCGTCATTCAGAAGTTCCCTCATATAGAAAGAAGATTAAAAATACCTTAAATAATAATAATGTTGAACGATCCCTTTCATGAAAAATTACTTTTAAAAATCTGAATTTTTTCGTTCTTAATTAATAGCGTAAAGATCACTTTGTCCGATCGCGTCCAAAGAAAATATTTGACGTTCATTTCCTGTATGGCATGATCACAAGTAAGCAGTTACCTGCCACTTCCTTTGGGGTCTTTTATTGAAATTAATGAACGAGCCGACCATAGATTTGATGACGAGCCGCAAACGAAATACTTTGGTTTATGACTCTCATTAGTTGTAATCAAAGTATAATTAGTAGTTCTATTGGGTGTTTGATGGACTTGTTTATTTAGAATTATGGAGCAAAAAACTTGTTTTTATTACGTAGGTATTTTACTTACCTAAATTACATTTCAAAATAAGTTCTTAACATAAAGATGCTTTAATTTTAATTTAGGACGGTGGGTTTTGTAGTGCTTGGACCCTACCGTGCGGACAGTGTCCACCACCATGTTGTATAGATCGTCCATATCGATGCTGTTCTCAAGGGCTTCGAAGCGGTTTTGGAGCTCGAGCTGAAAGCACTCGGGGTTTTGAATTTGAGCCGGTATTGGTCGGAGCGTAGATTTTATTAGTCGAGATCTTTCCAGCTTGACGTTGATATTCAATGTGCCTCTAAGCATGCGGTGATCGCTTCCCGTCTTTACGGCGTTGATCACAACGACATCATTGAATATTTGCTTCCTCGTTGACATAATAAAATCTATCTCGTTTTTGACTTTACCGTCCGGTCTAATCCAGGTCCATTTGCGGCTTACGGGCTTCTTAAAGAAGGAGTTCATCATGTAGAGGTTCTCCCTCTCCATGAAGTCTGCCAGCATCTGGCCCCTTTCGTTCCGTTGCCCAAATCCAAATTGCCCCACTCTCAACTCATCACCGCAACGTTGCAACTTAGCATTAAAATCCCCCATCACAACCGTGTAGTGGGTTTTATAGCTATGCATGGCTTTAGAGATCTCCTCATACATAGCCTCCACTTCGACATCGTTGTGTTTCGAGGTCGGAGCGTAGACCTGAATGACATTCAGCGAATATCGTTCCGATATTCTGAGTATTAGGTACGCTACCCTGCTCGAAACACTTCCGATGGTGATCACGTTGTTGACAAGGGATTTATGGACGATGAACCCGACACCACCTTGGGACTGTTGGTCGCCCTCCCGGTGGTATAGTAAGTTACCGGATTGAAGGGTAATCGAGTCCTCCCCCTCTCTTCGGACTTCAGATAACCCAATAATATCCCAATGCAACTTACTAATTGCCTCTTCCAACTCTATAAGCTTGGCGTCGAGCCTCAACGTGCGCGTGTTGTAGGTTGCCAGGTCAAGTCGTCAGTGTTGGTAGCCGGAGCCTACCCGGGGATTCTTAGCATCCCCTGCCCCGCCGTTACCATAGCCGCTACCGTAGCTAGGAATAGCGGGGCCGCCGGGGACTGGGGGCCGATTTTTAGTGTGTGTAGCCATTTCGGGGGGTGTTCTCTCCAGCCACACTATCCGACTCATGGATCAGAGAAACGAAATGAAACTGCAGAACTCAGCGGATGCCCTTCGTTATCGACAGCTAAATAGGCAGATCTCCAAGTCCTTGACAAGCGACCTTCGCCAATTTAATACCGAGCGTATTAAAGAGGCCATTGAGCGGAACAAAGGCTCCAAAGTGTTCGCTAGAGATCTGGCTATAGGGCAAAGTCAACTGAAGAGGCTGCAAGCTGAGGACGGTAGTATAATTTCATCAACACCTGAAATCCCCCCTACAAGGTGGACCGACGATCTGGTCAAGGTCGCGGGAAGCCGCTGGATGCGGGCAGCGCAGGACCGATCGTTGTGGAGATCCTTGGGGGAGGCCTATACCCAGCAGTGGGCGTCGTACGGCTGAAATGATGATGATGATGATGATGATAAAGATGCTTGATGATAGGATGCCTTCTTCTTTTTTCTAGCCCATATTAACCAATGACTGGACATTCCAAGGAGTAGGCCTTCTTCAAATATTACTATCTCTCTCTGTTATTCTACAATACCATCTACAAGAGAGAAAAAATCGTTCCGTGTTCTGTGAATACAAACTTCGATCAACAAAGATAACGCCTCAAAAACTAAAAAAACGCAAATATGACACTGACCGTTTTTTTAAACGGAGATATAGGTCTGGCGCTCATTCTACGAATGTTAACATCTTACGTCATAAATGACAGGAATTGATTAGCAAAATATAAACAACACTATCAAACCTGCCAACAAACGTATAATATTTCACATATTTTCCCATCCCCGTTTAGAACAAGATAGCAAACTTTAGATCGCTGATATCGTAAATAAGCAGCTCCTTTGAAACCTCCAAACCCCAATACCATTATCCTTCAGTCTGCCCACGGCTATCGGCTAAAGGAAGCAACTAAAGCAATCCGTTTAAAACCACTGGAAAGATGGATTCGAAGCATCGTGTTTCTAACATCTCAACTTATCAATCCGATTGGAAAAACCTTAGTTCTAAAGATTGATAGCAACATCGGGTATTACTGAAACTTGGTATTGGGAAAGTGAATCGGTTGGAGACGACTCACATTCGCAATGCACTTTTGTATGTTTTGTTTCCTTAAATGATACATTTAAAAGTGTCCTAAAGCAAAACTAGACAACATCGTAAATCTTAGATAACGTTTATGGTGGAATCATGATTAGGTTTTTGATTTAAAGGATTTAGGCATTCGAGTGGCGTACAAAAAAAATTTGAAAAGTTACGTATTGAATGACGTAAAAAAGTACTTAATGAAAAATTTCCAAATAACTGATACTTAAATAGATGTACTATAACTAACTAACTAATAAAGAGAATTTAAACCGAGGCAATAATATATTAATATAATTCTAACCTAATTTGTTTGATAATGTTGATGATTTTATTGAGGAAAATAAATGAATACGTAATGAATACTGGTAATAGTGATGAACTCTAAAGAAAATAAAGTATGTAAGTAATCGTAATTTGTAAAATGTATCTACATTTTCCGTGAAACAACATACATTAATAACTTTCCAGTTATTCTAACTAGCTTCAAAAGTCACGGTGAATTATCATTTTAGGTAGGGAGTTAGTAATTACATGATATTTTAGAGTTAACCTAACAAAAACATTATAACTAGGTACGTAGTACCTACACATGTAACCATTTAACCTTTGCCTAAACCAGATTCATAAATAATATGCAAATTTTAGACAGCTATTTTACTATGAGAAACTTTATTAAACGAAGTAAATTAGGCTGGCCGTGTTAATTTGTATCTCAGATTATCCTCATCATTTTGCCCTTACCCCAAAAAAATGTTTAATCACGAACCTAAACCTTGATTAACTCAAGATTAAAAACAAACTGCAGTTGAATTCTTCGCAAACAGTTTGTTTAGCAGGGGAAATGTAGTTAGAACTTTTTAAAGGCGAATTAGAGGTAGTGGAAGGATGACAAAGAAACTCTAACCGTTTAAAAACTATCCCTGAGTTGCGGCCGGCGAGATTAAATTGTCTCACCCGACTTGGGTCGCTTCGACCCAGTATACGGAACTTCGGATGCAATCATCTAGTTATCTTCACTTTATATTCTTGAACAGCTTCTTATTAAAGTGAGGTACGGTGAACAAAGAGCATCAATCTAGTAGCTGTTAATATGTGTACCAATTGAATACAGATTTATAGTAAAAAAATTAAGTGTTTTGGTAATAGTCCAAAGAAGTTTGAAAATCCTTTTGATACGGATCGGGTGAGTAGAGCGATATTATAATGAATAGATAAGTCGTTAAAATCTATTAAAAGATGTAAAAAAAGAAAAAAACATCTATTTTTGGCCACAAAGTTATTAACAGGGCTGAGTTATTTATTTTGAAAGAGACAAGAACATACAAATCCTTATACAACCCGATATTTCATTAAGCCCCTCTGCCTGCCCCATATCGAAGGCCCCACGCTACTAAATCTACCGTCCAACAATTTAGGCAAAAAACTAGTGATGTCACAACGGCTTATTTATTAGGGATCGGGGCAGTCGCCACGATCAGTCACCGTCACCCGTCGCTAGCCATAAATCGTGGCGCGACTGCCACTGCAGCGCACTGCACCTTCCGCCTCGTGCGCCCGTCTATCTAAATAAGACAAGTGACGACTGCCACCTGCCAGATGTCGGGGGTATTTTTAAATGACACTGTCAAAGGTTCGCCATTTAGGAACCAACGAACACAGCGCCATCTACAACAAATATCTATCTCCAATTAATTATCAATTATCTATTACCTACCCAATTTAATTTATTTATTTGTATTTTTCAATTACAATAAAAAAATAATAATAATAAATTACTTTTGCGTTCCCAACCCCATTGGTTCAACTGTACCTACATACAAAAAAATGAGTTCTTCTTTGTGAAACTCATAAATAGTGTTACTGACATATTTTTATTTTATTATGAAGATTTGTTATTCAAAAGATGAAACTGGTGGTTAAAACATTACGTTTGCTCGTAATTCTGCCTCTGTAAAGAATATTTCATTTAGCCATCCGCACTACGCTACTAAATCTGCCGTCCAACAATTTAGGCAAAAAACTAGTGATGTCGCAACGGCTATATTTATTAGGGATCGGGGCAGTCGCCACGATCAGTCGCCGTCGCCCGTCGCGAGCCATAAATCGTGGCGCGACTGCCACTGCAGCGCACTGCGCCTTCCGCCTCGTGCGCCCGTCCACTGATAAAAAAAAGTGACGACTGCCAGACCAACCTTCTCGAAGCCAATGCAGAATGCGCTACCAAACACTGCATTTAGGTACCTTACGGGATACTAGTACTAAAGACTAAAACAAATGTCGAATTGTCGAATTTCACAGTCAAAAAAGCTTTTGGTAATATTTTTTTTAGGAAATCACCAAAAGAAGAACCAAGAATGTCATGAAACTACTTTTGACTGTTATCTAAATGCAGTGACCACAAGAAGACGACAAGACTGCAACGCAATGCGCCTTCCGCCTCGTAATAAATCACGACTGCCAGCCGTTCGAGGGACCATTGACTGTACTGTAAAACTGTACCATAGCATAGAACACGAGGATGGAAGTAAATAAGTAGATTGCTGACAAAAAGATACCTTCAAATAATTTATTAATTAAGTATGACCATAAAAATGCGGGAATTCTATTGCAGTGAGAGTTGCTATTTTGTTACACACATATTCGCGCGCGTCTTGTGCATAAGTTGGTGCGTCACATTGCCTTATTTGATTTGATTAGACGTCTGTTACGAGCACCGAATGAATGCAACTGCATGCCGAACCGAACATGCCGACCCGAAATGTGTGTTAAGCCTTACAAAAAGGAAACTATGAAGTTCACTCACATGCTTGCACCTTTTAACTCTTTAGTTTGTTTTGAGCATATTTTTATATATCAATTCGGCGAAATATGCTACATGTAGGAACTTTTTATATATAAAAATAATGGGAACTACGTACAAAATAAAATACTTTTTGTTTTTTTCGTCTCAAGAGGAATATCAGCACACGTTTTCCGTTGGCAATATACCTACAGACAAACTCGCATAAAGGCATGGACAAAATGACGTACCACTTCTGGACAAAAGACATATTACGTCATTTTGTCCAGAGCACAAGTAGGTAGGTATGTCGTTTAGTCCAATGGCGTAGAAACCAAATTAAATTCGGCTATTTATTGAAAACACTATTTTTCAATATATTTTTAACTTTGAATGTAACGTAATATTACGTATAATGGTATATTGTAGGTAATTATATGAAAGAAAATAACGTAAAACACATGCACAACAATGCAAAGAAAGACATGAGAGAAAAAAACTTTTCATACAAGAAACACGTTTGTATCTGTTATTCCTGCGCGACCTAACAGACCGCAACAGATTCAGAACTTTGAAAGATTAGCTAAAATGGCCGACTTCACATCGAGTTTCCACTCGCGAATATTGTAAAACCCTCAATGAGTGGTTTTGTCCATGTATATCATTTTGTACGTACCTCCTTCCCGACAAGATTGAGTATAGTCTCCTAGATAAAACGCAAACAATAAAAGGACAAGAGATAATTTAAGAACCAATATGTTATTCATTCGATCTTTCTATTAGTAAATTACTGTTCAGTATTATCCTACTAATCCTACTTCCTACTAATATTATAAATGTGAAAGTTTAGATGTTTGGACGTTTACTCAATCAATCACGCCAAAACGGCTGAACGGATTTGTTTGAAATTTAGGACACAGATACTTTGTAGCCTGGAGAGGAACACAGGCTACTTTTTATCCTGGAAAATATCATATTCCCGTGGGATAACGTCATGTAGTCCGCGCGGGCGAGGGCGCGGGCGGAAAGCTAGTATGTCGATAATTATAAAACTAACTTATTTTAAAATACTACACAACAGCTTACAATCATTGTGTTTTATAGTAGAATTGTTACATCATGAAGCTTAGATAGCGCCAAAAGCTTTTAGAATTCCTGTAGAATTCGTGTTTTTTTTTTATGTTTGATTTACGTTAAAAAACCATCGAGTTTCCCGTTAAAAGAAATAAAGCTCTCCAGCATAAAAGCCAGGAACAAAGAAATATCTCGTCTGGATTAACCGCTCGCTCACCAGTCCACTCGCCCAGATTTATTTCGATGACAAACTGCCGCGACTTTTCGTAAGCACGAGTCGCAATGGCGCGGAACGAAAAGCTATTACTTGAAAGTCGCTACTGGCTGTTAAGTCATACCTACTAACTTATAGTAACTTTAACTTACCGCTACAGATTTTATATTTTTAACCCCCGACTGCATAAAGAGGGGTGTTATAAGTTTGACGTGCTGTGTAACTGTCCGTCCTGCCTGTAGCATCAAAGCTCCTGAACGAATGGACCGATTTTTATGCAGCTTGTTTTGTTCGTAAACTGACGTGATCGAGATGGTTCTTAGCTATAATTTGTAAAGATCTGTTGTTTGCACGAAAATGAGCTGTCATAGGACCCAGCTACATTGAATACAGTATATCACACGGGTCGCACGCAACGCGGTCAGGAACATTCGGACACACGCACGCGGACCAGCCCCCCGAGCCACAAACCGTCGGAAACGCTCCCGACGCCCGCTCTGTCACTCACTACTTTTTTTTTTTATTTACAACGGGGTAGCACTTAGCCTTCATCACACCTGATGATAAGTGGTGATAAGGCTGAAAGTGGAAGCGCACTACTCCCGGAATCCTCAATCACTGAGGAACTGGCTATCTTATCTCTAACTGCCGGAACACAATAATGCTGAAAACATCATTGTTATGGCGGCAGACTTAGATAAGATGGTGGTAGCTAGCCAGGCAGACTTAGAACAAGTCCTACCACCAACCAAACCGAATACAATATGTACTTACCCCCACTGGGAATCGAACCCGGGACCTCTGGGTCGGAAATCGGTGGTATGAATGAACCACTAGACCACAGAGGCGGTTGAAAGGACGGCGGACCTATAGAATAGACAAGAACAAAGCACAGAATTCGAATCCAATTCCGTTTCCGACGGTTTGTGAATCAGGGGGCAGAACCGCACGCACGCGGGCTTAAATGCGCACGACAGGAAAAGGACCCTTAAAATACTTACTTATCGTCATTTTATACTTAGGTTCAATATACATTAATATACAAAACTTTTTGCATTAGCAATGAGATTTAAAAAAAATCGATTTGCACGGAATGAGGTAAACTAGAGTAGCGCCGCTACCGGCGTGTAAGGGACTAAATTCAATCAAAAGTTTTTCATTTGTTTGTTTTATCATCAGGGTATAGTTACGTGTATGAAAACAAAAGATTAGTGTTTTCTACAGTATTTTTGCAAAGGAAGGCTTCCAAAAAATGGCCTAGTTATTTGAATAATTGGAAAAAACGGAGGCTCCTCACCGATGAAAGGATATTATTCAGAGTTTGTCCTCTAAATTACTGTAAGAACTTTTGCAGCTCCTTAAGCAGATTTGACAGCTTCGGTAGCATTTTGACGGTTGGTATCTGTAAAGCCGGGTCTCCAGCGCGTGTTTTGCCCTACACAATCAACAAAAACATCTCAACATTCAACTGTCTACACAAAACATTGTTTCACTACACATTTTTTGTTTGCATCACCAATGTTTTTGCTTTCCATGCCCGGTGGAAAACACGTACACAAAACTTCCCCCGCGCGGGTCGAGGGGCAGGGTACTGTACATAATCTATCATTTCGACAACTTTTAACTTTTTTAATTTTGATAATTCGCTAGACAATGGCCGAATTTCTGTGTAAAATGGAAGGGGGTTTAGAGCAATGTAAGTAAAGATGGATTGGAATAAAGATACGATCTGAAACTACGTCTTCTTCGTCCGAACTCATTTTGTTTGCTAAAGAAACTATTGTTTTGTGTACACAAGCCAAGAGAGGTATAGACGGCGCATGTCAAGAAACATTTTTCAGAAACAACTTTTGTGTATGTGTTTTTGTTGAATGTTTTCAAAAAACTTTCGCTGGAGACCCGGCTTAACGATTACGTTATCGAGAACGCGGGTTTTGCGTGCTTGATTTACAGTAGCCCTGGCACAAAAAACGAAGGTAACCGTTACCGTAATCGTATTATTTTGTATGAAAACCAGAACAGCGCCTCTTTCGATCGTATAAGGAACTGAAATTCAATACACATTTGACAGCAGCACTTAGACAGCTTTTGAAAGACGGTATACCTAGTTTACTATTCGATTACCATAACGATAGTTTTTCATGTTCGGGGTACAAGTTAAATATGTCCAATTCTTAAAATAACGAGTCTTCTGCAAACTTCCAACTGAAATAACGAATAAAATGTTTCAGTGGAAACAAATACAGATTCACGCTTCATCTTGATAGAGGTCCCGGGGCGGGGACCCCATTAAAGATAATGGAGTAGGTCAGAAGCTAAAGGACACAAACATTATTTATTCCCATCGATGGCTATCTTTAACCCTGGGAACGTTGCAAGGAATCCTCTTAACCTATATTGCCAATTTACACTCCTGACATTGAGTTGTGATCAACTTGATAACACTTATCACCCTTTTCCTGTTATTATACCGCTATTTTTGTTGCGATAGTATGTAGGTACTGTAGAAATTACTTGTAGGTATATGCCTAGAAAATCTTTCCTATTTATCAAATGGTCAGCGAATTTAAAATTGATAACTCTTAAGTAAATATCATGATCCCACGGATTTAGGATTTGAATCCTAAGCTAAGATTCACACCAACAGGCGCGCATCGGCCCAGCGACGGCTGTCGTAGAATGCGAACGGCGATTAAAGGGCCTATTACACTTATCCTAGTTAGGATCCTAATTAAGCATACATTGCTTGTTTTGATTGCATCCCTTACTAAAAATGAGCTCAAAGAAAGCAATGTATGCTTAATTAGGATCCTAACTAGGATAAGTGTAATAAGCCCTTAAGGATCATTTACGCCGGAGCAACACTGTGTGACATTGCGGCATGCCACAAGGCCGCATGCTGCAAAATTAAAAATGTCGCACATTGTGGCAACACCTTGCGTCATGTGGTAGACTGTCGCATCTTGTATCCAAACACGATGGATTCCATGCGATATTTTTGACATAGGCTGCCACACGCCGCAAATGTTGGATATGTAGCATACCTACCACAAGATGACGTACGCCACAAAGTATATTTTTGTCCTCTGCGACAATATGTAGCATGCGGCAATGTCGCACAGTGTTGCTTCGGCGTAAATGAGCCTTTAGCGGTGTTATTCAATTTTCTTTACCGCATTTCAAAATTCCGTCCAGGCCAGGCTGCTGCGCGCCAGTTGGTCTGAATCTTAGCTTAGTCCCTGAATGCGGACAAATAGGTATTAGAACTGAGGCATAAAAAAATATATTTTGAATATACTGACACAGAACATCATACACAATTTCTTTTCCTCGAAAGGGTATCGATGTTTAGATGTTTGTATGTTTGGATTGTGGATGTGTGTTGCTTTCAATCACGGTGGAAGGGTGTGTGAAGTGTTCCAAAACACATACAGGTTGCAGGTTGGGATAGCACATGGGTTACTTTTTTTCCCAATATTTCCACGGGAAACCACGTGGTTTACGTTCTGACTGTAGGTACCACTGCGCCACAGGACACGGCAATGCAAGTCTATCACAAAGTATGAACAAGATTTCAAGCTATAATGATAAAAGCTTTGTGCGGAAGAAGCCGCTTTAAGCTGCATGAGTGCAATTTTAATCTAGCTCGAAAACTCAAGAGTTGGCGGAGAGCAAAGCGATTATCATGCATTATTGAACGCCAGAAGCTTCCAGCTAATATAATTATCTATCAATATTGACGAACAAACAATTTTCTTATATAACTACTTTATGTATAGAAAAATTCCTAATTAGTGCAGATTCCCTCGAGTCTTGACGAATATAAAACGCTCACTTTTTTTAAAATTTAACACATCTTTCATTAAGGTGGTATAAAAAAATGGATGATTAAAACAAGTTAGTATTTTTTCCTTTTGTTTTTCGTTTCGCAGCTTTATCTGCTCGTGGCTTATATTCCCGTAGGAATGTCGGGATAAAAAGCTTATGTAACTAAAATGTATTCTAGGTAGGTATACGCCTTTCAGTGGGGGGGCAACAAAAATGGGAATGACCATGGCATAGTAAAACAATATAAGTAAGCGGACTGGAGCCCTGAGCGAGCGATAATAGGCTAAACACGTAGGGCTGTCGCTTAGAGTTTATTCAATCGTCAAAAATGCATAGTCAATCTCTATACAAAACAGTTTTCCCCTGTAGGGTGGGCGTCAGGAATCTATAATACAAAGTTTTTTAATTATTTTTGTACATAGACCAGGGGCAGACTAAAATTTTTCATTACCTACGTCATGTTATCTGTTTAGTGGTTTGAAAAATTACGGTCGTAATAGGATAAATTAAAACGTGGCTTTCCAACAACACCAAGACCAAGACAAATAGACATGTTCATGCACTCACATATTTGTCTTGTTCGGGAATCGAACCCGAGACCACTGGCGCAGAAGATGTACCCCTGCGCCAAATCGGTTGTCAAAAACCGAATACAATATGTACCTACGCCCACTGCGAATCGAACCCGGGGCCTCTGGGTCTGAAATCGGTGGTGTGAATCACTAGACCGCAGAGGCGGTTAAAAATTTATATTATGCTCCCAGTTTATTAATCTAATCACATACCTTCCCACACATAGGATTACAAGTTACAATAATTTGTTATTATAAATGTTTTTCTTTCTTCTTTCTTTCTATTTGAAAATTAAACTACAAATTGGTATCTGGTCAACGAAATCGGAAGCAGAACTATTAAGGTAGGTAAGCAGCTATACAAAATATTATGTACGTATCTACGTATGATAATTATAGTAGGTAGATTGTACTCACCGTTCTTGTTCGCTAGGTAATGCGAAGAAAGATAGTTCTGGATTAGACAACCCGCTACTGAGACATCCGTATACACTACAATATTTTTTACTTCTACTCGAATTTTTAGCCATCGTAGGTACACGCACGAATTATTACAAATACAAATACAAAACTATTAGAGGGAGGCAGCGCAGCGGCGCGGAGCGTGCGTGTGGTGGGCACCGTGGGCACGGACAGTTAATTATGCGCGGTCGCGGGCGACCGGCCGGCGGTGGCGCCGCGCGGGCGGCGGGCGGCGGGCGCTGCCACGCATGAAGCGCGTCACAAACGGTGAAGATGCTATAATATTTTATCTTAAGATATCGTAAGATAAAATATTATAGCATCTTAAGCTATCACACACGGTTAAGATACGATATATTTTGGAATCTTTTCACTCTCTCGATATCACGTATTAAAGGTTTGAGGGCCATAGCTAGAAACAGCTTGAGACCTATCAGAGGATTTAGTTAAAAATTAGTTGATTCCTAAGCAAAACTCCATGTAATTTCTAATAGTCAATTAAAACTGCTATGACCAAATGAGTCAGGCCCTCAGTTCATCAATTGTCAAAAATTTGCTGTCACCTCTCAAAGTAATTAAGCATCGATTGTTAATAATTGTTGAACCCGAATATAGTAAGGAATTCGTGAAATCTTTTCAGAAGTTTTCAATTGTCTAGAATATACCGATACAGATTTATAAAGGTTTAGCTTGGGCTCTCAGTTCATCAATTTGTACAATAATGAATCTTCCAAATTTGCAATTAAACTAAAGAAATACATAAAAATACTTTGAATTTCTAATTCTTTAACACTTTTGGGAATTTCTAACGTAGAAACAATGGTGCAAACGTTAATAGTTTAGTAATAATTGGAATGTTTTATTTTGACAATTGATGAACTGAGGGCCTGACGTTTTCGGTTCTACTGACTAGGCTTCGCCACATAGATTAATGAAAGTAAACTTACGTTTGTTAACGAAATCTTTACTAGAAGTTGACCTAGCATCCGTTTCTCTAAGTACCATACTTTCAGAGATTGAATTTTTAATTTTTGTGAGATCAAAATTGAAAGATGGTGACCATCGATTTTTACTTTTTTTAAGGACGGTATTATTATAACAAAGTGTAAAAAAGGCGTTAACTATTTCGACAGTAGATGCCAGAATAATAAACAGTCTAAATAATCGCGGTGAACGTCGCGAGTGCGCATTTTTACACTATGTTATAATAATAGCGTCCTTAAAAAAAGTAAAAAATGATGGTCACCATCTGTCAATTTTGTTCTCACAAAAATTAAAAATTCAATCTCTGAAAGTATGGTACTTAGAGAAACGGATGCTAGGTCAACTTCTAGTAAAGATTTCGTAAAAAAACGTAAGCTTACTTTCATTAATCTATGTGGCGAGGCCTAGTCAGTAGAACCGAAAACGTCAGGCCCTCAGTTCTTCAATTGTCAAAATAAAAACATTCTAATTATTACTAAACTATTAACGTTTGCACCATTGTTTCTACGTTAGAAATTCCCAGAAGTGTTAAAGAATCAGAAATTCAAAGTATTTTTATGTATTTCTTTAGTTTACTTGCAAATTTGGAAGATTCATTATTGTACAAATTGATGAACTGAGATCCCAAGCTAAACCTTTATAAATCTGTAACGGTATATTCTAGACAATTGAAAACTTCTGAAAAGATTTCACGAATTCCTTACTATATTCGGATTCAAAAATTATAAACAATCAATGCTTAATTACTTTGACAGGTGACAGCAAATTTTTGACAATTGATGAACTGAGGGCCTGACTCATTTGGTCATAGCAGTTTTAATTGACTATTAGAAATTACATGGAGTTTTGCTTAGGAATCAACTAATTTTTAACTAAATCCTCTGATAGGTCTCAAGCTGTTTCTAGCTATGGCCCTCTATCCTTTGGTTAATCTCGATATCTGCCCTAGGTAGCAGACGAATATTCTGTAAAACATCTTATACAGGGTGATCAAAAATGAGCAATTCGGATTTGCTATTAGACTTATTGGACAGCTCATCAGACGATGATTCTAACCTGGCATTTGATATAAAAATTGCTATAGCTAATTCGAAGTCTAGATCAGTTTGGATAGAAAATCGTATTAAGTTTAGAAAAGAACGCGGGGAATTTAATCTTTACGAAGATCTCTCAACGAAAAAGTTTAAAATGTATTTTAGTAAATCAAAGGAAACATTTTTTGCAATTCACAATCTGATTAAGGAAGATATTATGAAAAAAAATACAAACATGCGAGAAAGTATTACGACTGAAGAACGACTTGCAGTATACATAAGGTGAGTAATAAGACAAACTACTTTTGTTTATTTTTTTATTTTTACTCATAAGTTGATACCTAGAAAATGCAAACAATTTAAATTAAACAGGTACTTAACCCACAGTGTGTGTACTACACAATGGTATTGGATTGGAACGAAATAACACTGAAAAAACTTAAAACAGTACTAGTCCAGTGAATAGAGGGTTTTCAGCTTACAAGTGGTCCGGTAGTTTTTAATTTTTGATATGTTGTCTAGGATGGTTTGTGAGTATTTAAAATGCAAAATGCACAATTCCTCGCCCTCCGCCCCCGCCGCCATATTGAAAAAATCGGCATTTTTTCAGATTTTCGCTTAAATCTTCGTTTAGGTGCATTTGAGCCAGAGAAGAGTCTTCACAATGTTGTAGAAAATTAAATTTTCTATAATTAACACTTTAAATTTTGTACTAGGACAGATAGTTATATGCACTTTTAATTAAATGGTTTTCCAGGAATTTGTCAAACTTTTAAAGAACAAGGTGCAAAATGGGCCCAGAGTCGTAGCACTTTGAAACCTTATTTAATATATACTAGTAAATAATTACAACATTTTATTATATGGCGACGAAGTTCAGTTGTGAAAAATTAAAATGTTAGAGTAGTTCAAAAGTCTTGAAATAAGCTAAAAACTTTCGCTAATATCTTCGTTTAAGTGCATTTTAGCCAGAAAAGATTCTTCACAATGTTGCATGCTGCATTTTGCATTTTTAATACTCACTAACCATCCTAGACAACATATCAAAAACGGGACAACCTGTATACACATCTTTTCGTATCCAAAATATATATTTCGTATGTTAAGATAGTATCTTAACATGCAAAATATATATTTCCGTATCTTAACATACGAAATATATATTTTCCGTATCGCTTAGCATCTTAAGATACTTAATATGAAAATATATGTTATCTTCGTCGTGTGTGATGGTCCATTGAGTTGTATGGCGAGCGATATTCTATCTTAAGATAAAATATTATAGTATCTTCACCGTCTGTGACGACCTTGACTGTCGCCCCGTTTTCACCGATCAATTTTGTCAGTGTGTGCGTGCGACGACGCATGACGACGCATACGTACGGGCGCGCTCACATACAAACCGTTTGGGGTGCCTGTCCAGGCAGTCAACGTACTTATATTGTTTTACTATGACCATGGGCTTCATTTGACATTTAAAGACCACATTATGCCCATATATGGACAACCAACAAATATCCATATTTCCAAATGGCAAATACTTACTCATATTCATATTTTTTTGCCGGTAGCACCCGATCTGCCCGGACGTTCTGCCGTTAGGTAACATCCAAATGCACATTCGTAATATAAGTAGGATAAGATTAATGATTTTAATTTAAAATAACATTATTTCAACATCCTAATGCGCTGTAATTTTACTTTACAAGACAGTAATAATCACCTCATCATCCTCCCTATTTGTGACCGCTCAAGGATTTTCAGCTTACAGCATTCACTTCATTTTTCCCTTAAGCACTTACATTAACCTGTGCCTTTGAGGTAGATTCCTTTAGCGATGTTAAATAGAGTGAAAACGTTTAGTGCGTTACCTTTTACTTTCTTTATAACAAACTAAGGGAGCGTCTTGAAGAGTACCTTTCAGTAAACAGGCCTATAATAAATATATTTGAAAGAACATTTTTAACGAACCCTTTCTGCAGGCCTATAAACCTTTTTGGGGTTTTGCCTTATATAAATAGTTTCGCCCTGTTTTGTTTCAATATTCTTCACTCGATAATTGAGACACCAAACGACATGAGAAACTTGATATTCGAAAGTCGACACCCCACAAGAGACACACATAAATACGCAGAAATGTTATCTTAAAATTATTCATGTTTTATTTGGTTCCTCCTCCAAACACAATTTCCCTTTACAAATGTGTATTGACTGGAAAAACCTCAATAGGTCAAATAATAACTCGATATTGTTCCTTTATTCTTAATCATACTTACCCCCAAATACTAGAACGCTAATCAAAGACAGTACTCTGAAACGCAATTCCGCAACTTCGGTTACCCCCGCCCCTTTCACTCGATTCTGTCATGACTGAAAAGTGAGCGGGACGGGAAAAACGAAGTTTTAGGCTTTCAGCTCAGCTTTGGGGGCGTCTTAAACATCGCCATGTCGCTGTAAATACCAAACAAATGAAATGTTTATGGTCCCACACTCCTGTCTGATCTGGTGACAGCCGTGACAGAGGAGCCACTTGCAATGCCAAATTAGCTGTCAAAGTGACCTGTTTTATGAAAACAGTTTTAGTTCCGAAGATTAAAAACGTTAAAACGTTAATGATAAAATAAAAAAAATATTTTATGATGAAAATGGCGTCATCCTCACTTCCAAATTGCTGTGCCCGACAGGGTCCAAAATTGTATCCATATTTATAAATTTTAACAACCATGTAACATTTTGGCATGCAAATAAATTGATTGATTGATTGATTGATTATCACCGGAACAGAAATGCTTGTCACACTTTAAGACGCTATACCAAAGCTGAGTAGCGTATGAGTATTTAGGTGCTGGCTGACATAGATATATTTTAAAACTGACAAAAGAACGGACGTAAGAAACTTGTAGGTGTACGTGTACCACCACCCACCTACGACTTCGTTCGCAATCGACACATTTTCCCGTGTTTACTGCTCGTGGTCTAGCAGACTAATTGTTACCGCTGTTGAAAATTTAAATACCCCTGCGGCAAAGCTGGTGAATAAATTATTTCCTGTAGTCAAAGTTTTACAAGTAACAATTTTTAATTTAATACCATCTAATGACTTGTAGCTTATATACTTTTTATACCGTTATTACCTTATATACCGTTCTTACATTACCTACGGAGTTTACAATCGTCTATATCCGACGCCAGTCGCTGAAACCTGTCTGTATTATACAGGGTGTTAGGGGCACCCTTGCAAAAACTTTAACCATGGCTTCAGACCATCATGCTGAACAACGTACAGCAAGAATTTTTTGTCGGTAATTAAAAAAAAATTGGACTCCTCATACAAATTTAGCAACTTATCGGGACATTTTGTATGGAGAGTCGGAATTTTTTTTTCTATTCCGACAAAAAATCTTGCTGTGCGTTGTTCAGCATGCAGGCCTTAAGCCATGGTTAAAGTTTTTGCAAGGGTGCTCCTAACACCCTGTATCTTACAAGCCTTCCGCACGCGGCTTCGTCAGCGTGGACTACACGGCGCGTTATCTCGCCAGAAAAAGTAGCCTATATAGCCTCCAGCTCACAAACTATCCCCATACAAAAAATCACATTGAACCGTTGCCCGTTTTGACGTGAAAGATGGACAAAATAAAACAACGGGTTGCACTTCGGGAGTGCCGGCAGAAGTGAAAAGGGCTCCCTAGACTTTTTCACAAAAAAAAGGAATTTACCAAAAAAAAAAAAAAAAACGGACTGGATATGAACCGATGTCTTCTGGCTTCAATGCCGCCTGTTTTCTAACCTGAGCTATTACAACTTTGGAAACAGTGGCGAAATTTGCCTTTCGTATTCTAATATGTCATTGTTACAGTTTGGTCACGTGTCCGTCTTACGAATTTTCGATCTGACGGTCACGTCACGTGTCCGCTGGTCTCAATTCTGCTAAATGCAATGCAGTTCAATTGCACGTCGTTAGCATGGCGATAGCTTAAAATGACACTTTTGGTATTCTGCTCCTGTCAAAAAAGTTGAATAGCGGCTATCCAGCCGCTATTGATACATTTCGGAATTCTACTAACCAATGGCGTCACAATAGCGGCAGCACGGCAACATAAATAGGTATTCTGCTCCTATTTGAAGTTTGTGCCGATAGCGTTGGCATCGCGATATCTGTCAAAATTGGCCATTGAGAAGCAATTGTGCAGCCATACGTTTTTTCATCGTTTTCTCGTATAAATTCTCAGATAAAAGTGATTACAACAATGTAGCATCACATTTTAAGATGAAGATAGTTGTTTTGTCGGACACGGAGTTTATAAACACGTTCCGCCTCAATGAAAACGTAGGTAATAAAAGATATCGCGGAAATCAAATCTCCGTTTATTTCGGACAAGAGGGAAGAAGCATTCATCATCATCATCATCTTCAGTCACTACGCCACGGGCTCCTCATAGAGAACATCATCTGAATCAAACTTCGTAATAAATAAATAGGCCTTTGTAATATGTAATAAAAAGTTTTGTTTGAATTATCGATCGATCGGTCAAGAAGCTTGCTTAGAACCAAACTGGAGATAGAGATCCGCAAAAAGTATCGATACCTATACTAGTATGCTCGATACTTTGGTTACGATACCGAGTAATTTAGTACTCGATTCCTACTTTTCATTAAGATACCGAGTAAGAATCGACACTTTCCACCATACTCGATACATTTTTAGTCGTTTAGGTGTAAAAATAACCCGTTATTTACTATTATTAACCGAAAAACAGTAATAACGGTTAGATTATCCGACTTTGATCTAAAAAGAGATTGCAGTTGTACTAGTTATTAGGGTTCCATAGACGAATGGCAAAAAACGGAACCCTTATAGATTCGTCAAGTCTGTCTGTCCGTCCGTATGTCACAGCCACTTATTCCAAAACTATTAAGCCTACACACTTGAAACTTAGTAGGTAGATGTATTCTGTGAACCCGCTTTAGTTTTAATACGATTTTCGTTAGATTTTAGCTACGACGCACCGTTTTCGAGATATTGTCATTTTTATTCTTATTTCTTATTCTTTCTGAAAATTATTATTATCGATCGACATTATCGATATAACGTACTCAAATGAGAGGAAGGGGCAAGGCGGAAGAATATTTTATTTACAATCAATCAAATCAAATTAAAAAGTCGATCCGGAACTTAGATAGCAAATCAAGCCGCTAGCGCCACCTAGCGGTAGTTTTTAGCGTAAAAACAAATAACCGTTAATAACTAAAATAGCCGTCAATAACGGTTGATAATTTTCTTTAATAGCCGGCTTCGCATCTATAGTCGATTCTGTGAGCGGTACTCCCCCAGCCTGAAGGGGCCCCGAATACAGCAAAGAATTAGAATCCTATGGGTTCAAAAAGTACTCGATACTTTTGATGCGAGTACGATACCGGTATTGATTACTTTTGTTGCGATACTACTCATGAGTATAGTATCGATACTTGCAAGTTTTTATCGATACTCGATCGATACTTTACGTTCTTCCACCAAGATAGTGGAGGAACGTATGCAACGGCCATGTAATGAGACTCGACGAAAGTAACATTTTGTGAGAAGGGCTCTAGGTAAGGCCGATATAAAGTAAGGCAGAGGACGACCGCAGGCCACGTGGTTGACAACTGCTAATAAGGGTTCAATTTAACATACAGACAACCCAAGACCATGCGCTGCATAACGAGAAGAACCGACTCCAAATATAGGTATTAAGCCGGCTGTACTTTCTCGGCCAAACATTGGCCAATGAATCGTACATAAACACTTTTGAGAGAACAAGACTAAAAAAGATTCTTTCAAAATTGTCAATGTACAATCAATGTATTGGCCAATGTTTCACCGAGAATGTACAGCCCGCTTAAGGCACGGAAGAGGAAGAACTAACTAACTTTTAAAAAAAGTACTGTTTTACAACTAGACACCCGTGACGTCATTCAAGGTCAAAGGTCATTCAAAATAAATGTGTTATTCTTGTGCATAAATTTACTGAAATAGTAATTGAAATCAACTCTCGTAAAGGCGGGTGGCATTCTGTCAATATTGCAACTGTCAAAAGTTAAACAAAGTTATTCGAAAAATAATTTTTTTGTTAGCGAGAAATGGTAGTGGTATTTTTGCTAGACGTAATCGGTACGTTAAGTAGGTACGGTACGGAACTCTTCATGGGTACCATTCATGGAACCCTGCAACCCTTATTTATAAATAAATTAAAATAAAAAAAATGGGCGAGTTCGACTCGCAATTGACCGATTTCTTACTCAGGCTGCAATCTCCAGTTTGGTTTAAGCTTCTTGATGTTGATATGAAACTAGACGGACGGATGTCAAAATTGTCAAAGGTGTCAAGTAGATATTATTACACACATTATAGTAGTAAGTAGATAATATTGACCCTTGTTTGTACATTTGTTAAGTATAATTTTATATGCACTAGTTCAATCTACTCATGCCAAGCCGATGCGATGCTGACGACATGCCAGCGATATGCTGACGACGTTTTTCTCAAAATTAGTAGAATACCGTTTTAAGATCAATGGCGTTGGCAAATCATTGGCGTGTCCGCGACATAGCAATTTGTGGTAAAATAGCAGAATTGAGGCCACGCGTTGTCCTGACGCGAGCCATCACAAAAAGTGGACAACGCCGCTAAAGAAGTTTTCACTTCAAAAACAAACAAACACTTTCACATGTATAATATTAGAATGGATAGGTTGGATACTGGTAGCGCAGCGTGCTAGCAAAATATAATATACTAGCTTTCCTCCCGCAGCTTCGCCCGCGTGTACTACACGACATTATCCTCAGGGAATGTGATATTTTCCGGGATAAACTACATCACTGTGCAGCTCCCAAACTACCCCCGTACCAAAAATCACATTGATCCGTCGCTCCGTTTTGACGTGAAAGACGGACAAACAAATAATACCTACTACTGGTTTTCCCGTGGTAATATGATACTTTCCTGTGGTAAAAAGTAAAAGTAGCCTATTATAATCCTTCCCAGGGTCTCAAATAATTTACTTAAATAGGTAAGTACCAATTTCTGGCCGCAAATTAGCTCGCGCTTAAAATGATTTTCGTATGGGAATGAGATTTTTCCCGCGGTAAAAAGTGTTAAGTATGTCTTTCCCAGGGCCTTAAATTGTCTCTATTCTAAATATAATCATTTCCATTAACCTTAACTATCACCTTAATACCAATTTCATTCCACAGCTATGCCCGTGCTAAAACTTATTTTACCATGGGAATGATCCTTATTCCCGCGGTAAAAAGTCCTTCCTAAGGTCACAAAATATCTCCATTCCAAATTTCATCTGAATCGGGTCAGCCGTTTAGCAAAATATAATATATTGTGGTGCAAGGCACTAAATGGAATTGAACAAGTCGCCTATGTAATTCTTTCATTTCATCAAACAGAAGTTAACAGTTTATAACAGTTTTGCGTATTTCCTTTTAGCTAACGACTTTTACCATTTCCTCGTCATAAAGTTTCATCCTATTTGACTAGCTTCAGTTAATCAAGAATGTAGAGTGTCATAACATAATATATTTATTGCATTTGTAAATACTAACATTGTAAATGTGAAAGTATGTTCGTTTGTTTATTTGGTTTTTTTTGTACGTCTTTCACTTCTAAACGGAGTAACGAATTGACGTGATTTTTGGCATGGAGATAGTTTGGGACCTGGAGAGTGATATAGGCTACTTTTCATCCCGGAAAAATTACGCATACCAGCGGGATAATATCGTGTAGTCCACGCGGGCAAAGCCGCGGGCGGATAGCTGGTTGGCTAGATTTTATCTTGATTTTCCCACGGGAAGGGGAATTACGCGGGTATTGAAGACATAGGGGTCTCTAGTAAAATGTATTCCTAATAACTAATAACCTACACAATCAACTTTCGTAATAAAATAACATAACATTTTTTGTTTTGAAAACTGACAAGGTACGATTCCCGAGTCGTGTATGAGTTTTTTTTAAATATTTGAATGCAGTTATTATTTACTCTAAGATCGACGACATAGTTCCTTAAAACAAATATCTCTATCTCTTATAGTTTCAAACTTTCCCATACTGACCCTTCCCAATGGATCACCTATATATTACATATCACGTAATAATTTAATGTACGCCAGATGTCTACTGGTGCAAGAGTTTTCGAATAAAAAAACGAATAGGAGAGAAATCGGTACTTCCAGAGATGAACTATTACATCTAAAACTGCCTCTTTATAATATTAGTGTAGTTTTAGTTTTACAAACCCTAAAAAATCCTGAATATTATTTCCGTAACAATTAATCTAGTTACCAAGCGTGAGCACAAAGCTGTCACTCACCCAAAGCTCTAAAATGGTTGTTCGCAAGTTGCCTGGATGCACATCCGACGGTGGTTGTGTTGACAGTTTGATTATAAAGCTTCTTGTTTCAGCAACAAACTTGGAAACTCTAAGATGGATGATTGAAAAGTTCACACGCTGGAGCTTGTAACCGAAGACGAAGAAGAAGAAGACTGTAACGTGTTTAATGCATATAGAGCCTTATTTGAGCATAAAGATTGGAAATTTTGAGTAAGGTTAATCTGTCTTCTAACTTTGGATGTAAAGTTGGTACTCATAGAAGTCAGAAAATAGGTCTAGACGTTAGGTCAGACAAGAACTGTATCTTATCTTTAGATGGAACGTTGGTCTAGAAGTCAGAACAACAACACAACCACCAGTCCACAACTCAGAAATAAGGCAATAAAACAATATTGTTTACGTCTTAAAGTTCAAAGATCTATATTGAATTCTTGATGTAGGTACTTAGGTAAAGTCGACCGGGGCCGATTCTCAGGCAATCGAGAAAAGTTCACTTTTTTAAGCTCGAAATTCAAATATAACACAGTTTGTGTATTGTCAGAAATTCACAATCGAAAAAGTTCGATCGAAAACCAGTCGAACGCTACGAGTGGTACAGACATGAAGTTCGACTTAATACTGAGGTAACTGGAGCGTGCAGTACGAACAATTTTTTGAATACCACAAATAACACAGTGGCTGTCTTCCGTCTCACCTACACTTTAAAAAAATACGTATGGTCATATGAGACAGCTGACAGCCACTACATACATAAATGTCAAATTTGGTGGCGACACTTTTTTATTCAGGGTGAGAGCTCCAGTTACCTCAGAGTATTAAGTCAAACTTCATGGGTACAGACTAATAGATGTTCGTATACGAACTTAGCTGTCAAAATGAATTTGTTGACATGTGGGACAGATGAGTTTGTTTGAAAGGTTCTAACTTTTCAATAGAAACCACAAACAAAATGTTCGACATACGAATTTCCACACTGAAAAAGTTCGAATGCCTGAGAATCGGGCCCCTGGAAAATGAATAGTATAGTTTCGTAGACAAGTTCCCACGCATTTAAAATTTCGCTAAACCTCAGTATTTCAATAACGAAATGCACCATGACAATGTGACAAAGACATCAATAGAATTTGACACTTTGAACTTTCAAAGGAAATCAGACCTAATCGATTAACAGCATACAAGGAATTTTAAAACTAAAGGTGATAAAGCAATAATTTGTTAGTCGAGTTTACAATACTCTGCAAGAGTCTTAAAAATTTATTTTTGATTCGCAACCCGTTTTCATGCAATAAGAGAATCATTCGGTTATGATTTAATACAATAAAGGTTCTTACCCATTTAAACAGGACATAACGAACACGTCACGAACTTGAAACAAACGAATGAAGTAAGTAGCTATTTGTTACGAAACACATATTATAATTAGGGAATACTTACCTTCACACGTTGCTAGCTAAAAGCTTTTACATTAGGGTAATGTAAGCAACTGTAGGTACACTATTACCGTAGAATATATCTTGGCCACTTAGCTTGGTGGCTTGGATCACTTGTTTCAAAATACCCCTAAACAAAATATTGTTGAGGTAAGAAAGAAGAAAAAATGATCTTCTTTAAAATGAACATAAAAGTTATAATATAGCGCTCTTGAATAGCTACCATTTGGCGACTAAAGTTTATACACTAATGAATAAAATTTATTGATTTTGATCAATAATTACGGATACCAAATGTTTCCTAGAAACGATCACCAAAGTTTAAAAACACATGCAACATCGGAAAACATAATTATTATGAAAAATTGCCTACATAAACTTCGTTTTATTTTATTCTTTTACTACTTTTTAATGTACTAGGTACCATTGGTTGTAATATGATTACGTAATAAATATACAAAAAAAGTTGTTTTGAAGTCTATATAACAGAGGCGGATTAAACGTGGAGAGCGCCCTAGGCAAGCACCTCGTAGGCGCCCCTCACACACATTTTTTACTAACTTTGAAAAAACGAGAAATCGTCTTACTGCATAGTTGGTGATTAATTACCTAGGTATACTATTATGTGAACAAGTAAACACATTCGGCCTTACTACCAATCTATACTAATATTATAAAGAGGAAAGATTTGTATTTTTGTATGTAACGAATAAACTCAAAAAGTACTGGAGCGATTTAGAAAATTCTTTCACCGTTAGAAAGCTGCTGTCTTCCCGAGTGACATAGGCTATATTTTATCCCGATATTCCCACGGGAACGGGTACCACGCGGGTGAAACCGCGGGCGGCCGCTAGTAATTTTATAAAAATGACAATATCTCGAAAACGGTTCGTCGTCGTACTTGGCCAAAATCTAACGAAATTTTCGGTACCCTTTTAATAACTCCGTAGTTATTTGAGAAACATCCAATGGTAAAAAAAGTTTTTTTGGCAGCTATTGGGTCAAATTTTTGTTTTACTTTTTAATTCAGAACTTACTAAGAAAAAAAATTTTTGAGCCAACAGCTGCCAAAAATAAAACAGTGACCAAACGCCGCGTTAGCTGAGCGAGCAAAGGAGCGAAGCGAGCGTGCCGCGGCTGCGGCCGGCAAAGCGCCAGAAAAGATTTGTTTTTGTTTTCACAGACCTAACTTCAAAATAAATAAACGTATTACCCCGTTGAATTTATGCATTCTGAATATAATGCCTTTTAAGTATTATGGCATTCAAAAGTTAAGCCTAATAGCTATGCCTATTGAAATTATGGCTATCGATGATTATGCCTTGCAATTTGGTGTGGAGTAAGAACATTTAATTGCGCAAATGATAGGCTTTATGTAAGAATGAAAGAAAGAAACGCTGAGCGAAGTGGGTGGGGGACAGCTCGTAGACCATGTCATTGAAATAATGCAAAAGATCAGGCACCCCAACTGATACTTAACATATTATTAAATGTTAAATATATTCAAGCTTTTTATTTCGTAACCGTTAATACAGTCCTATCGATTTATAGCTCTAGTACAGACTTATCAATGAATTATCTTCGCTCTCTAAAATTACCTTTATTATAAACTGAAAGAATTATAGCAATCAATAGTTTTGCATAGAAACGAAGATATCCGAAGCGCAAACTCAACTCCTGCGCGCGCGCCCCTTCGCAACCTCGCGCCCCTAGGCACGTGCCTAGTTTGCCTTAGGGATAATACGCCTCTGCTATATAATATTATCTGGGGGCACGATAGTCTCCCCGCCAAGTCGATCACCACGCAAACACTGAAATTAAAGTCATAACACAACTATAAGCACACACCAGGATCCCTAAATTTTAAGTTTGTAGCTCATTTATTTCCGAAGTTATACGAAAGCAAAGTTGTACTAATTCGACGCTGACTCACTGATTCACTGACTAACTGACTCATTGATCGTCAAAATAGAACTACTTAATACTTCCCATAAACCTAGAGACCTGAAATTTGGTACAGAGGTCATGAAAGACCATGCGTACCTGATGACCCTGAGGAGAAACCGTAACATACCAGCCAAACTATTATAGTTATTGAAATGAAATCTCTGAGTAAAGCGAAGCCAACTTTAATGTTCCTTAGTGGTATTTCTTTAATACTAAAGTTAGATTTTATGTGGCTTGGCCGTTGATTTGTGTCCGCCATCGCATGATTATGCTAGAATGTTCAACGGCAAAATCATATAAAATCTGACTGTAAAAATTAAAAAATCCCAGTTACCATTAGAGTTGGCTTGGCTATAACGAGAGATTTCATCACTTTTTATAGAGAACTAGCTTACCGCCCGCGGCTTCGCCCGCGTGGACTACACGACGTTATCCCGCGGGAATGTGATGTTTTTCCGGGATAAAAAGTAGCCTATGTTCCTCTCCAGGCTACAAAGTATCTGTCTCCCAAATTTCAGCCAAATCCGTTTAGCCGTTTTGGCGTGATTGAGTAACAAACATCCAAACATCTAAACATCCAAACATCCAAACATCTAAACTTTCACATTTATAATATTAGTAGGATTAAGCGCAGCTCTAGCGAGATTTGGCTAGTTTTTTACAGGATGTTTTTGGTTGGTTTCATCTTCTATCTTTGTTGAATGGATTATTATACTGCCTCCTAAAAGAATTTAGATTTTCCTAGCTTACTCGTATAATTATAAATTAAACTAATTTAAATAAACCCAATCATACCGTTCTGTTCAAATGGTTTTTTTTTCTGATTGTTGTCCAAGAAGATCCCTTTCCATAAAAATCTGTACTTTTTACTGTCCCAATACCTTACGTAATACTTTTATTACTCGGTCGTAAAAGGTTTTCCGAGAAAATTGAATGCCTATTTGTATTTTACTGAATAGTAACTTGAAAACCCTTAATAAAGGAATGGGCACTTAGCCCTCGTTCATTCAAGGATCACAATATTCGTTGGAACTCTTGTAAATTATCAGAGTAGGCTATTCTATTTTTCCTCTTTGTGTAGATTTTTGTTTTATTTTATTTGTTCAAAAGTAGATTGGACTATCACAATTTGAAGCAGTTGTTTCAAACAAACATGTATTAGCATAGGATATCGTAATATAAAAATAGATACTTACTACAATTAGGCCACAGTTCGCCAACCAGTCGGTTACGTTAACGGTTGGTTATGCGGTTGGTTAACGCTAATGACGTTTGTTAACGCACCAGCCCCCCTAGACAAGTGGCTTTCTATTAGCGAATTCGCCAGTCGAATAGAAAGACAATGTATGGGATTGACATTAGCGATCGAAATGTCACGTGACCGCTAATGTCAATCCCATACATTTTCTGTCTATTCGATTGGCGAATTCGATAGTAGAAAGCCACTTGTCTACAGGGAGTGATTTGTGTTCGTATATAATAGGGATGACGACTGATGAATAAAATAACGAAATACAATGCGAAATACTAATAAAAAACGTAAACATATTACTTTTAGAGTCGCTTGTATACCACTTGGTTTTATATATTGTGTATTATTAGTTTTATGACTAGGTACTTATTCAAAATTGGGTGGGCAAGTCCATTTAAAAAGTATAAAATTTATTAAAATTAACAATACCTTAAATAGTCCCTAAAATGTTTAGCAAATTTGTCTAAGAAACCATTTTGATAAACGCAATATATAATACTAGCTTTCCGCCCGCAGCTTCGCCCGCGTGGACTACACGACGTTATCCCGCGGGAGTGTGATATTTTTCCGGGATAAAAGGTAGCCTATGTTCCTCTCCAGGCTTCAAAGTATCTGTGTCCCAAATTTCAGCCAAATCCGTTCAGCCGTTTTAGCGTGATTGAGTAACAAACATCCAAACATCCAAACATCCAAACATCTAAACTTTCACATTTATAATATTAATAGGATACTTAGCTGCCGAGCAAATTTTTTTACGCGTTGCAAAGGTACAAATTACCTAGGCGTTACGTCATAGGTAATTAGGTAGCCGTTAGTATGGAACATTAGTTTTGGGCGAGTCTAATTTGTGTGCATTTCACACTGTGATATCTCGGGCAGTTTTTATGCTAGCGAAATAATTCATTTCCAATGTTTCTTTTTTTGAGAGGAGAGGAGAGGAGAAATAAATAAAAACGTTATCTTAGAATCTCTTAAACGTTTTTCAGACGATATATTTTTTATCCTATTAAAATAAAAATTCACTTTGCACGGGCCTGAGACATTAAAGGCGTAAAAATACACCTGCTAATGAAATACAGTTTGCGTAAACTGCTAAACGGTGGTTTTCATTTCAGTCTGTTCCTGTGTGAGCCGCCACTGCTTTGTGCAAGGGACACATTCAGCTTTCCTTAGGTAGGTCCTGGTTTTCCCTTTATAGTCGAAGGTGGCTTTAAACCGGTCCTTGTGACAGAGACATTAATAACAGCCATTATTTTACAACAGAACCAAACAAAAGAATAATCGAAGGGTACAGGGGCAAAACAAGGAATGTCACAAAACAGATTTTTGTGTAATTTACATTTTAATGTAAGTATATTTGTAAACATTTGTCAAAAGTTTATTTGTATTTACAGCCAATTATTGTAAAGTAAACTTAGGTTCCTATCAGTAAATTAATAAAAAATAATTATGCAAGACAAAAATATAAAAAAATAAAATAAAAAACAAAAAACCTGTTTGGGACATTTCTTGTTTTGCCCCTGTACCCTTGAAATAAATGTATTACTGCTGAAAATATTGAAAATGAAGTATAAGCACAGAATATATAAAAGTACTCGTCTCCCAACTAGCTCCGATAGGACTCGAACAGTCCGGGCAAATGCTCAAACCACAGAGCTACTGATTCGTTGTGAGACAGGTTGTTTTTTTTAAGTTTGTACTTACTTAATAATCAATAATAAAAATTGCATTTTGAATGCAAAAAGGTGAAAATTATTTGAAATACAATTACGACTGATCCAAATTAGTTGATATTGATAACTATGTTTTTGCAATTTATTTCTTTACTAGTAGTAGGTAGGTATATCTATATCTTAGTTTACATTCATACATTTTAGGATTTTAGGTGTACAACTCAGTGTTTTTTGTTTTTAAATGTTAACAAAGTATACAAATCTCTTTCTCAGACGTTTTCAATTTTAATTTTAAATGTTATCAAATTTATACAAATTTCTCTATCAGACGGTAAATAATATAGGTATGATAAATAATGGGAATGGCGAAAGTTTCAGTTTTGATGGAAACGATCTTGTATGCAACGTTTGACGAGCATCGTTTTCTTTCATTTGAGAGACATAATTCCAGTTTCATTTTCTCTGTTAGGTTTTTAAAAATGAACTTTTATTCTTAAACTGTACGAGTGAATTTTCCTTGCATCACTATGATATTTGTCTTGTTTTGTGGCACATTTCTTCGACATACCGTTTTCCGAATCGTATGAACTTAGTCACTCTTTGTTTCATCTTGTTAAAAGAGGGTTTAGCATAGCGCGCCGTTGTTCTAGTGTTCCTTTGAAAACTACCTACTTTATTTGAAAAGTTTGAGGAAAATCGTTCCTTTACTTTGTCTGCAAGTGTTCTTTGTTTTTTGACGTGAACTATTAATACGTACCCATTAGTATTTTTTTACCCTGTGCTATTAGGTAAGATTGACAAAAACTTTGTTTTTTATGCTATTTAAAGTTCAACACCCACAAGCTTCATGCTTAATACTGAGGTAAGCAGTATTCAGTCGAGCTTCATGCCCACAAGTCTCACAACTGACATTATTGGCGTGGGCTTCGAAGTGGTCACGAACTTTGTAGTTTTTATGATTAGTGATATTTGGGTTCTTTAATTTTCGAATTTTGCGCTGTGTAAGCCACCGTTACTGTTCAGATGTGCCGTGTTGCAGGTTGTATAAAATAAATATTTTTTGATATAAACAAGGTGGTATCATGATTTTATAACCATTGTATTTAAAACCCATATTTTTCTCATAACCTTCGTCTTTAATAATATCAACTAAGTAAAAGTATTTCCATGACTCGATACATAAATAACAAATGAGTGCACCGACTTTTTGCAAATTTGTAATAAAACTACAAGATTATGGTAATACTTACCTTTATATAACTTATTCGAATAACCATTCGCCTTTCTATCCACTTCATTAAAGAAACAAACGATAATCTAACAATAAACCATAATTCCTTAATAGCATAATTAAACATTATCTGATCTGGGCCATTAGCCAGTCTGAATCAAAATTTAACTTGAACGATTTGTAACGGAGACACGGAGCAATCTATTTAAGAGGTCCAACTGAATAATTTATTTTAATTAACCACAGGAGACAGTTCCATTTTTGCTCCATCTTATTTCGTGGCTCCTCAATTCTGACTTTCTTAAACGCGACATTCATTCAAAAAGTTTGAAATCGAATTAAATTCGCCCCTTTAACTAAACTCAATTTTCTTTCACGAGTTCATTAGTCGCAGCCATTCCGGTGAGCCTCTGTAATGACCTCAAAGGACGTTAAATCAAGATCGGAGTGAGAGATAAAAAGTAACTGAAATTTAATACTTTTATCAAATCTCCCTTTGTGGACGTCTTTTGAGACTGACGCCTTGGACGTCGAATTATCATAATATGCCTGTTAATGCTGCTCAACCAATCAAGGACTGCTGGATAATGAGTCCTTGATGAACATCCTTTGAACAATAAAATGTGAGATAAAAGAAAAATTAATAGCGCTGAGTCAGTATTTCAGATTCGGTAAAGCCGATTACGAGAAAAGCTATATCGGAATCTTTGGAATTGATGATTTTGGTCTCTTAAAAATTTATAGAAACTGTGGGTCCATTATTTTGAATCGCCAACTGTAGACCTTTTTTTTGCGGGCAAATGTTTAATATTTATGTTCTTCTTTTTATCTTGAAGTACTAAAATCGTTACTGAGAAACAATAACGTAATCACGCAGACTAATAAACTTAAGTATATTGGCTTAAAAAAACATGATTCAACCATCATTTACATAATTGATTCGCCCTACATTTGCCGTATCTTCACTCAATCGAATGTCGAAACTCAGAACTAAATCAACAAAGTTATGAGAAAGAAAAGTTCAGTTTATTACTATGGTACGGGACCGTGAAACCTCCAATTCGGGAATTATCCAGAAACGGGCTCTGAATTATTCAAATGCTGAATTATCGGCGACCATCGCGGCGGCGACAATATCTCCAAGTGAATTATGTATGAAAATGCTGGTGACGTCACTATTTTAGTGTTTTGTACTTCTTTTATCCACCACCGGGAACTAGGTGTTATTGTTGATCGAATACCACGGACTAGAACTTTAGCTTTTATCACTAAGTGCTGATAAGGCTGAAGGTGGAAGCGCACTACTCCCGGAATCAGTCACTGAGGAACTGGCTATCTTATGTTTAACTGTCGGAACACAACCATGCTGAAAACATCGTTGTTATAGCGTTAGACTTAGATAAGATGGTGGTAGCTAGCCAGGTGGACTACGAACAAGTCCTACCACTCATCTTATTTGTCAAACTTGAAATATGTACTATTATTTCTGTTTTTTAAGTTAAGTTAAGTTAAGTAAGAAGACAAACTTGTCTTTCTTTAAAAAAATGTTTTATTTAAATAGAACAATCTTTCTAATGAAATTCATTCAAATCTTTTTATGTAATTTTTATCTTATACTAGCTGAATTACCTACTCTATGCGTTTACGCCCCTATCGTCATAAAATTAGAGCATAAGTCATTATGGAGTAATGAAGCTTTCTACTGTAGCCCTAGCACGAAAAACTGTCGAAGGTTAATCGATAGTAAACTTTACCATCCGTCAAAAGCTGTCAAAGTGCTGCTGTCAAATATGTAGTGAACTTTAGTTCCGCCGCTCGGTTTTACAATCACGTTAACGCTACTTTTTATGCTCCCTAGCATATTAAAAACATATATCCTGTAAGTGCCCCTGTACCCTACACAGGTTAATCGATTCAGTAGTTCCAGAGCATAGGTATGGTAGTATTTTTGGATGTATGAGGTCATACATCCAAAAAACTTCACCTCTTTATATTTTTAGGGTAGATAAAATAAATATATAAAAACAACAAATAAATGCATTACATTATTGCGGGTAAGTATTTTATCATTCTATACAAATATAATTTAATAACTACTGACGTTTTATTAAACTGTATGAAGTCGTTTAATCACCTATGTTTAAAATAAATTTATAAAAAACAACAAATAAATGCATTACATTATTGCGGGTAAGTAAGTATTTTATCGTTCTATACAAATATAATTTAGTAACTACTGACGTTTTATTAAACTGTATGAAGTCGTTTAAATATCAGCTGGTTCAAGAGTTTGAAATTGGCTGGATAGGTGGAAAGTTAGGTATTCAAACACCAGTGGCGTAGCGTGGGTTTTCACCGCTTGGGGCCGACCGGAAATACGCCGCCCCTTGTTTTTCTATTATTATAGTAAAATGTATATCGACGTCTCCGACGAATAAATGGGCAATGTGCACTTGCACGTAAAATTATTTTGCTTTAAACTATTTATTATGTCCTTCTGTACCATGGTAATATTTTTTTGAAATATTGGACAGTAAAATATAAAATTAGAACTAATTTGTTTGTTCTAGGGAGATATCATATTAAATCGATACCCGAATAATGGTAGAACTTATTTTACAACTTTCAAACAAATTATAGTCAAATTTTGTTCGCGCTCTCAATTTAGTAATAATTATGCTCTTACCCGTTTATTCGTGTAAAAATCCAAGTCGCTTTAATATGTAAACGAGCCTTACGTAACTTGGAAACTTTATCTGAATTTGCGTTAGCGTAGGTATCTATTGCACAAAATTTTTATAACAGGTTCACAAATTCATGAATTTGTATTTGCATTACACAAATTCATGAATTTGTATTTGCATTACACAAATTCATGAATTTGTATTTGCAAATCAGTTTAATTATTATATTTTTTTTTCTCTTTATTTTGGCACATACAGTCATTACAAAGAAATTGACTAGAGAAAGAGTCTAGAGCCTGAGAAAGGACATAGGCTACTTTTTATCCAGAAAAAAAAACACATTCCCGCGGGATAACGTCGTATAGTCCAAGCGGGCGAAGCCGCGGGCGGAAAGCTAGTCTATTATAAAGTTGTCTTGAAATAGATAAAAACAGAAGGTTCACTTTAACATTTCAAAAATTTCTGATTTAATACCAGTTATTGAATTACAAAACAAATCTAAATTGGGAAAATGATCATTATACATTTTTAGACAGCGAGGAAAGTAGCTATTTCGGGTATAATTTTTCCGATAGTATGGTGGTACAAAAATTTTCACTGGGCGTGAGGGGCGTGCGGGTAGTCGTGCTTTAGCTATAAGATTTACTTTTGATAGAAGGGCCGGGCAATCTATCTTGTAGTTTATTAACTTAAATAGAAATACTAGACCGAACATCCTTCGGCGATTTTCCAATGACAATAAATTGTGTTTTTATAAAGAATCAGTGTATTCTATGTTTGAAACATTAGCACGGAAGTTAAGGCGATGAATCCCGACCGAAATAGGCACGCTAACACTTGCTCGGCCTCGCGCGATACACTTCACGCGGACGCAGCGGCAGCTGGCAGTGAACTGTGAACTCGCGAGCGCCCCGCGAATCGAAAATCACTTAAAATTCAATAAAAAATTAAATATTAAAAATTTTACACTTATGACGGTCGGAATCCTTCGGCTTATCAAAGACAATTATTTTCGTATATTTTTCATTAACTAAAACCAAGTATACTGCAAGTAATACGATATTTGGATTACGATTAGACGGATGTTTGGGATTTTATTTGACACAGTAAAATATGACCAATCAAAAAAATACGGCCGGAAGCACTAGATAAATAACTGTAAAATAAGATATATTTTTTCCAAGTTTTTAGTACTTGTGATTTGCGAGTAATCCATAATTTAAAATACCCTATTTTGGGGAATTCCCGCCTTAAGAAATTTTATAAATTTTTGCTGCACTCTTTCTAGATTAAGTATATTAATTTTGTTGAAGATCAAGTGCAATGGTGGCTGAAAAATAGATATTTATTTTCAGATTCCTTTACTGGACAAAATCGCAATAGATAACTAGGTATTTGCATTTGCTGTTCTGTTTATTATTTTTATTATTATCTCCTTTAATAAATTTAAAATACATACAAAATTATGTTTTTAAACATTAAATTTTTAGATTGTAAAACACCAAAAAATATAACATTTAAAAACACAATTATTATTAACCCGCTTAGATTCTTCCACTGCAGGGCAAAAGCTCCTTCCTTCCATTTTCTAAGGTCATGGTCTATTGTGAACCAGCATTTCATACCTCCGACCTCCGCAAAGACCTCCGTGGTCGAGTCGAGTGGCATACTCCCGGTTTTCAGATTCAGATGATTATGCTACCTACTATTATGATTACTTATAGAGATTGAAATAATAAATTTTATTTGATTGTGTCCAATATTTATACTTACTGATTTAAGTATTGTTTTAGGAGTCAAGATCGTTCTGCCTGCCAGAATTTTGGAACACAGTGTTTTATTTTGATCATCATTTAATTCAATTATTCGCCATTAAATATCCCTACTGCTGGGGCACACATAGGCCTTCTTTATGAATGGATTATGAATTTACCGCCCAAAATTCTGCGCTCTATCGTTCTGCTTTACGCTCTGAAGGCTGTGCTCGGAATTTTGGTCAAACACCAAGTTTACGTGCCGTATGTGGGGCTGGTAGTATGCAAAATCGCACATTCCCATGAATTTACTTAAAGAAATATGTACGTACGTTGCATTTCATTAGGTGTTTAAAATTAAAAGAAATAACGGGTTATACTTAAGCGGCAGCCAAGAGCCAACTAAAATCGCAGATAAAAAAAAACTTGACTAGTAAATTAACTTTGCATACTTCCCCACAGGGTAAAAAAAAATACGTGTTGCTACTACAGGAGATCCGTGATTCGACTCCACCTCGCTCGCCGCCTCTCTTGCGCACGCACGCTATCTTACCCTTTTATTTAGCACGTACGTCTAACGTAATGCCGATTTCGTTTTTTTAAGGAATTTTTTAAATTAATAAATTGGCGGTTCCTGCCGCCCCCTTTCGTATGCCGCCTGGGGCCATGGCCCCCACCGCCCCCCCCCCCCCCCACGCTACGCCACTGTCAAACACATCTTTACATAAGTCAGACAAAGCAGTAACTAACTTTGACATTACGTAAGTTAGAAAATAAAAGAAATAAATTATAAGTAAAGAACGTTTTATTTCAATACCTTGGCCGAATTCAGTTGCTATTATAAAGATACATGTCATAAATACTTAAATTAAATTATTAATTTAAAATTTCAACAAGATCTAATTTAAAAGAGCAATCTTGGGACTGGTAAGTCAGGACGAATTGTGTATATGCCCTTTTCCATTTTAGGAAGCACACGCTCTACAATAATGTCGTTTTCGCAATCTTTGGTTTTAGAGAATTCGGGGATTGATGAGACCATCAACTGTTGTACCTCAGGTATATGTACCAGTTTTGTTGCGTCCGGGTAGGCCATGCCGACGGGAAGAACGAAACGGTTTTGCTCTATGAAAGCATGGGGATGGATCTCAGCTAACGGTAAAGTTGGCATTTCCAAGGTTGGCATAAGCGGAGCAGATGGGATCATGTGGATGGGCTGCTCGATGTACATTGGCTCTTTGATGACAAGAGGAGCTTTTGGGATTTCCAGAGGAGGTAGCACAGGCGCTGGAGGAACTACAATGTGTTCTTTAGGTACCTCCACATCTACGAAGACAGGAGCCGGAACCGGGACCGGTAGAGCAACAGGGTGCTCACATGGTAATTCTGCAACTATTGGGATGTGTTCTACCATCACGGGCAACTTTGGCAACTCTACTGGAGGTAGCACCGGGCCAGGAGGGACAGCAACTGATACCTCTGGTATATGGTGTACTTCAGGAACAAATGGGATTTCTTCTACTAAAACAGGTAAGTTTGGCATCGTCATTGGAGGCAAGACCGGACCAGGTGGGATCATAACCGGAACTTCAACTACTTTCTCTTCCAACTCCATAACAGGTGCAAATGGAACAATGTGCTCAATGGGCATTTCAGGAACTTCAACCATGACGGGTAATTTCGGCATTTCCATAGGAGGTAGTACAGGGCCAGGTGGTGGGATCTTGATTTCTTTGGGTTCTTGATAGAAGACAGGAGTCATCGGAGCATATGGGAACTCAACAGCTAACGGGAACTCTTCTACCATTACTGGTTTTGGGAGTTCCATTGGCGGCAACACAGGCGATGGAGGAAGAACGACCTGCATCATTGGTTCAGGAATCATGGCTGGTTTAATTTCGGTTATATGTTCAATAGTTGTCATCAAGGGGCCATTGATTTCTTTTTCTACTACACGAAGCGGCTCGTCAACTATGACAGGAGTGACTAAGGGATAAGTCTTTTTGCAGTCATCCGTCTCAATAGCAGCAATCAGAGGTTGCAGTTGTGGCGGCATCTGCTCCGAAGATAAGACGAACTGTGGTTTGAAGAAAACATTGGTCCCTTCTTGAATGTAATTCTCAATGATCGAAGAATGGCCTGTTGACGGTATAACGGTCACCTTGTCTTCTCCATGCGTATGTTTGCTTATAATAAGCTCTTTGGGTAAAGTTGGGAAAAGGGGAGTAGCAGAGATTGATGCTCCCAAAAGGAATAAAAGGGCTCCTGCCACAATCTGAAAATAAAAGGAAAATGTTAACTTACTTTTCATGATATTCAGTGAATTATTTTGCAAAACAGTTCTTATTAAGTATATTTTAATTTACAAATAATTGAAAAATTGAAAATGAAGTATTTAAAATTAACCCGTCTCACAACTAGCTCCGATGGGACTCGAACACACGACCTTTCGCTATCCGGGCGATTGCTCTTACCTCTGAGCTACGGAGTCGTTACGAGAAGCGTCGAATTTATCCAATACTTCTTACGCGCTGTATAGCCAGCGTTAGTTTCATCAATGTGAAGATATTACTACCCTCACACACGAAAGAAATACCGTTCCAGATATTTGACAATAGCTAAAGATGAAATTATTGCTTTTTACTTTTTTGCATTCACAATGCAATTTTTATTATTGAAAAATGGAAAATGAAGTAGGTATTCAGAAAAAATCGACACGTCTCACAACCAGCTTTAATAATAAAATTGCATTGTGAATGCAAATACAAATAATTATTTAAAATATTTTAATACTTTTAAAAAGATAAGTTAAAACTTAATGCTAAAGATAAAGTCTCATATTTTTTGTATCTATTTAGATTTTATTATAAATGTAGGTGGAACTACTTACCATCTTTGCGATTTTGCTGGTTGCAACTGAATGATTTCGATAAAAAATTAGGACAATATATATGGCAAAACGATACAATCAACTTAAAACTGGTTAAGCGGGATGTGCTGATGTTGCTGACTTTTTAATTATAATTAATCATTATTAAGTATGTTCTATTATAGACCTGTTACCTATTTAGTAGATAATTAAGTAGGTCATTTATAGCTCAAACTGGTACATACTACGGTTACAAAATTATGAGTATTTAAAGGGCAGTTGTCGGTCTAAAAATCATCACTTCTGATAAGTACAGAAAATATTCAACAATGAACAAGGTAAGCGAATATTTTGTACCTAGTTGCTTTACTTAATTAAGTATTAGTTAACGACTATAGTATAGTAAAGAAAAAAAATAAAATCTTATTAATTTGCCGAATTATCTATACTAATACAGGGTGTTAGGGGCACCCTTGCAAAAAAACTAACCATGGCTTCAGGCCTTCATGATGAACAACGCACAGCAAGATTTTTTGTCGGAAATGAAGAAAATATTTCGACTCTCCATACAAAATGTCCCGATAATTGCTAAATTTGTATGAAAAGTCCAATGTTCTTTTTTCATTTCCGACAAAAAATTCTTGCTGTACGTGGTTCAGCATGATGGTCTGAAGCCATGGTTAAAGTTTTCAAAGGGGTGCCCCTAACACCCTGTATTATAAAGAGGAAAGATTTGATTGTTTGTTTGTTTGTTTGCATCGAATAGGCTCCGAACTACTAGGCCGATTTAGAAAATTCTTTCACCATTAGAAAGCTACATTCTTCCCGAGTGACATAGGCTATATTTTATCCCGATATTCCCACGGGAAAGGGTATTACGCGGGTGAAACCGCGAGGATCCGCTAGTGACTTGTAAATCTGTAAAATTTCTCAGCTGCCATTGTTCGCGTGAATTTGAACCCGAGCTGAGTAATAAAGATTCATGTTTGTATATGAATAATTCCTTGCAATTTTAATAACTTTACATCAGGGTGTTACCAAGTTCACAAACACCATACTTTTTACAACCCCTAATCTATCTTACAATAACTATTCTTCGAGATCAATGAGACCCCATGGAGTACCCAACCCAGTTCGGTTAATGATGCATCAGGTTCATTCTTCCCGCCCTCTCTAAATCATTGCAAGCAGTTTATAAAGATATTGCACTTCTAATAAACTGAAACTAGTCTTTTACTTCGAAAGCTTTTATTCATCAATGCCAGAAAATTATACGTCACAAAAACATGTCTAAAAAAATATCATAAAAATATTGATTCCAAGATAGAAGGGTTGACAAAGGAGTTCGGTACAATAAACAGTATTTGTGTTTTTCAGTTGGTCGCATTCGTCGTTCTCCTCTTCGTTGCTTGCTCGTTGGCAGCTCCGTCTGAGCTTCGCCGCTTGCCTGCCCTGCACCACGAAGAGATCCATGATGACTTCGGACAATACGCCCTGAGGTACTACACCGCGGAAGGCACCTTTGTCTCCGAACGTGGACACCTTATCCCCAACGGCAGTGGAGGCCACGTGATGGCCGTCGAAGGCGAAGTTTCCTACATCGGAACTGACGGCAAGACCTACCAGACGAAGTACACGGCTGATTTGAACGGTTTCAGAGTTACCGAACCCGCACCCGCCCTTGCTGTAGCTGCCTGAATTTAATGATTGATGATAAATAAACGATATTTATTTAACTTTATTAAAATGACGTGTTTAAATCTTTCCTAAGAACCACTGTAAATTAGCTAAATAAATTAATCAGCTCTAAATACAAACTATCTTTATACTCCACGAAGGTTCGTAGATTATACATTTATAATACTAGGTGCATACGAACTCTCATACAAACTTTGCCGTTTTTCACCCCCTTAGGGGTAGAATTTCAGAAAATCCTTTCTTATCGGATGCTTACGGCATACAAAGAACACATCCTCCAAGTTTCAGGTATCTACGATCAGCGATTTATGATGCACGTGTATCCGTCAGTCATTCAGGACAAAGCATTTTATATGTATGGAACCGCGCTGGTAAAACCACGAGAAGCCACAAGTTATATTTTATTATGGATAGTACTGAAGTTACTGGTTGTAAGTTGTGAGGTCGGATAGTCGAGAAGAAAAGAATGTTTACTAAATATTGTGTTCAAAATAGTAAATAAAAACTACTAGGTACTTACCTACAACAAAAACTCTAAAAAATATCAGTTATAATAGCCTCAGTTAAATTAATTAGCGAATCAACTTGAGGTTAGGTTTAGAAATAGACACTATCAAAGCTTTATTTTTATAATACACCAGCTTTCCGTCTGCGGCTTTGCCCGCGTGGACTACACGACGTTATCCCGCGGGAAATATTTTGGGATAAAAACTAGCCTATGTTCTTCTCCAGGCTACAAAGTATATGTGTCCCAAATTTCACCCAAATCCGTTCAGCCGTTTTGGTGTGATTTTGTAACAAACATCCAAACATCTAGGTTTCAAATTTATAATACCTATTAGTAAGTATACCAATGCATTTCCGTATTTTATTTGTAAGAAAAAGAAAATACAACAATATCACTAAAGCACTACATACAGAAGCAACAATGTTAAACGACTTAACGCACTAGGAAATCGGATAGCAAATTGTATCAAGTAAAACTAATTCCTTCCTAATAGGAAATAATCAGGAACTCGGCGCTAGCGATCGAAGAAATCATGACATGGTTTGGGCGGGCGTCAAGGAAATACGGTGGGCGGGCCCAACTTAGCTTGGGAATTTCCTTTTTTCGATACTTGAGTAATGAGAAACGGGAAAATAAAGAATGGCAGGACGGGAACAAACTGACTGACATATCAGGATAGAAATCCTCTACTGAAGAGAATTATGGAAAGGTACCTGTAATGGGAGCACACATTTTTCTTGAGAGCTTTGACTTTTATATTACCATAATATAAGGTAACACTATTATAATATACTTTTTTTCGGCGTGAGTACTTCTTTGCGAGCAGACGTGCCGCTCTGTGTTTTAAATTATTTTCAAATAAATATATTTTTAAATTGGAGCGCCGGGCTTCGCCCCTGCTGAAGAGAGGACACATCGCTTGCGCTGGACGAAATTCTCAAACATCGAAAAGTTCGTCGGTCGGCTGGGTTTGAACACCGGATCCTTGCGGTGAGTCGTGAGCCTATAACCGTTCGGCTACGGACGTTGGGAGCGGTGCGCGCGAAATTACTCACCACTATCTACAGTTAGCGCAGCTTACCACGTCAACTAAACATCAAAGTGTATATTGTTTGTTGCTGTCTTCTATTGTACTTTCCTATTTTATTTTATTCTAAACAATGTCACCAAAGCAGGTGATTTGCGCTGGATGCTTGAATGCCGTAAAGGGTAAGCTGTTTCTTAAATGCTGTAAGTGTGCCAACACCTATGATCTGCTGTGCGCTGGTGTCAATGAGAAACGCTTTAATAGCTTTTATGGTCCTGGGAGTGAACGCAAGCAGAATTGGACTTGTCCTGAATGCGTTAACAAGAAACCAAAGAGCGACACCACAAACACGCCAGTGCGTGCAATCCCCGTTCAAGACGAAATCTCTCCAGTTCATATAAATGATGATTCTGCTCAGGACAACGTCACTTTAAGAGGCGCCCGCAATAGATTCGAATGCTCAGACAGCGAACTTACCAGCATCATAAGAAAAGAAATTAAAGCCGCGATTCGTGCTGAAATGGCTCCAATGAACGAAAAATTGCAAGAATTGCACAACTCAGTGCAATATATTAGCAACCAATACGATGACCTCATAAAGTCCACGAATATTATTATGAACGATCACAAGAATATGCAGGCAGAATGTGAGATACTTCGCGCTACCGTTTCTGTAATGTCTGAGCGCGTTGAACAGCTCGAACAGCATTTAAGAAACAATAACCTTGAGATTCAAGGAGTCCCTGAACATAAAAATGAAAACATTGTATCCATAGTGAATAAAATTGCCGATGTGGTGTCAGTTAAGTTGAAAGATGTTGATATACTGAATTGCACCAGGGTTGCTCACAAAAACAAAGATAATAAGACTCCTCGTGCAATAATAGTGCAACTTAGAAGCGTTCGCTGTCGCGATGAGCTTTACTCAGCGGTCACACGCTATAACAAGTCTCATCCTCAAAGCAAGCTAGGATCATCTCTTCTGAGCCTCAGCGGGCCTTCTGTACCCATCTACGTCTCGGAGCATCTGTCGCCCTCTAATAAGTTGCTTCACGCAGCTGCTCGTGCTAAAGCCAAGGAGTTAGCATACAAATTCGTGTGGGTGCGTAACGGACGTATTTTTATGCGAAAGAATGAAACTTCGGCGTTTGTTTACATCAAGAATAAGGATATATTAAGCTCACTGAAATAACTAAATTAAACATAAAATAATTGAATAACTATATACCTACTTTGATAATGGCTAGTTCTAAGAGTACTTTAAATATTTTTTACCAAAATGTAAATGGTCTAAATACAAAATGTTTAGAATTATATAATAGTATAATGTGTAATGACTATGATATCATATTACTTACAGAGACATGGCTTCAGGAGAATGTTTTAAACTCTGAGCTATGTGATTCTAGATATGATATTTTTCGATTTGATCGTAACTTAAGCAAGACAAAAAAGACTACAGGGGGTGGAGTGATGGCTTGTATCAAAAACAGGTTCAGTGCGCAATCTACATTCGAATTTCATACAATTAAAAATACTGAATTGATTAATATTACCATACCAGCTCAATGTTTAGGAACAAGATCTAGTTTACATATTGTGTTGATTTATATTCCTCCTGAGGCCATTAGTATTCCTGGCCAGCTAGACGAAATTAAACTATTTTTGACAATGATATGTCAACAAAATCCACATGACACCTTCTTGTTAACGGGCGATTTTAACCTTCCATGTATCGCATGGCGGGATGATGGTTATTATGAAGTACTCAGTAACGTCGGATTGGATATGCAAAGGGCAGCATCAGAGTTTATCGAAGACATGACATGCTTGGGCTTTACTCAATTTAACCTTATTCCAAACAAAAATAACCGCTGTCTTGATTTGGTTTTTTGTAATATTAACACAAACGTTTCTAAGGAATTGCCACTTCTGAAGGAGGACGCGCATCATCCAGCCCTTAACATATGTCTCACCGACTTGCTGATTGTACCTTTTGAAGAAGTGCGAACTGTTCATCGTAGTTTCCACAAATGTGACTATCCAGCTATTATAAAATACTTAGAAACTGTTAATTGGAATGACTTATTAAATGTCGAAACAGTTGATGAGGCCTTAAGTAACTTTTACAATGTGCTTGAAAAATGTTTCGATAAATTTATTCCACTCACTGCTTCAAATAATCTTAAATCTAAATATCCTGTTTGGTATAGTTCGGCCCTGATAAAATTAATCCGTGAGAAAAATAAATTACACAAGAAATGGAAACGCTATGGAAATCCGCGAGATTACGACGAATTTGCGATACTACGTACTCGTGAAAAACACGTCCAGCATCAATGTCATGTTAATTATTTAGAAAAAGTACAAAAGAATATACGTAAGGATCCGAAAGCATTTTGGTCGTATGTCAAGTCCAAAAGAGGAGGTTGTCAATACCCCAACCAGTTCAAATACGAAGGTGTAACAGTTACAGAGGGTCCAGCTATTTGTGGAAAGTTTAGTGAGTTTTTTAATAAGATGTTCTCTTATCACATGCCATCCTATTCAAATACTGGTACTGATGTTGACCAGGATATTAACTCTAACGTCATAACAAGTGCAACAGTTTCAGTAGACAAAGTTGAAAATTTACTTAAACGCCTCGATATTACCAAAAGTGCTGGATGTGACGGCATACCTCCGGTGTTTTTTCGTCGCTGTGCTGCTGTCCTAGCCTATCCAATCTATTTGTTGTTTGGTCTGTCATTGCAAAGTTGTGAATGCCCACTACTGTGGAAAAAGGCACATATCGTTCCTGTTTACAAGAAGGGTTCAAAAATGGAAATAAGTAATTACAGACCTATTTCTATGTTGAACGTACTAAGCAAATTATTAGAAAAGGTTATATACGATGCCATCTACGCTACTTTGTCAAATAATATACCGCAAAACCAGCATGGTTTCATTAAGAAAAAATCGACTTTGACTAATTTGGCTGAATTTTCTTCATATGTACTGTATGGAATGGAATGTGGCGGGCAGGTTGACGTGATCTACACTGATTTTGAAAAAGCGTTCGATCGTGTGGATCACGTCATTCTGTTGAACAAGCTTTTCAGTCTGGGCATTCGTGGTAATTTGCTCCGGTGGATTAAATCTTATCTTGAAAACCGATCTCAGGCAGTGGTCATGGGTGGTTTTAAATCTGATTATACCCCGGTTCCGTCGGGAGTACCACAGGGTTCTCACCTCGGCCCTCTTTTCTATTGTGTGTATATTTATGACATAAACAAGTGCTTCGGCAATGCTAACCATCTGTTATATGCAGATGATAAAAAGATCTTTATGAAAGTTGCGTCATACTCAGAGTGTGAACTGATACAGCGAGATCTTGACTCTTTAACCAAGTATTACAAAGACAACAATATCACAATTAACATCGATAAGTGCCAAATCATTAGTTTTACTCGTAAAAAACAAGTAATATTGTTTCCATACAACTTCGATGGCAAATGCGTATCGAGAACTAGTACGGTTAGAGATCTTGGTATTTATCTGGACTCAAAAATGGATTTTTCTATTCACGTCAATTACATTGTTAATAAGGCATATCGTAATTTAGGATTCATTAAGAGAACTTGCAAACCATTCAATGACATAGAAAGCATTAAGTCCTTATATTATGCATATTGCCGTAGCATTCTTGAATACGTAAGTCCTGTATGGTCACCACAATACAAAAAGTATATACAGAGCCTAGAAGCTATTCAGAAAAAATTCTTGAAGTTTCTTAATTACAAAACAAAAAGAAGCCATAGGGATTACAACGAAAATTGTGGCCATTATAATCTTTTATCTCTTGAAACTCGCCGCGAAGTATTAGACATGTGTCTGCTGTACAATATCCTAAACAACAATTTAAATACACCTGACCTTCTCACTGGAATTGGTTTCCGTACGCCTAAATTTCGAAGTCGACATACCCCACTTTTCCATATACCAAAGTTTCGTACCAACTATACAAAAAATTCCGTCAAGGCTCGTTTACCTGCATCTTATAATAAAAGCTATAGTCAAATCGATTTGTTTAATCTAAGCAATAGCAGGTTTAAAAAGCTATTATTTGAATGTAACATTAATAAGTAACAGGTAATATAATATTAACTCTTCTGATAAATAGTCACTGTAACCATTATTTATAATTTCATTATTTAAGCTGGCACTCAGCATTTTCTCAATCCACCTTTAATTTGTGTGTTTGTTAACTGTAATTTAAGTGTTAATGTTTATTCTTCACTTTTAAATCTGACCGTATAAAATGTTATGAAACTCTGTAATTGGCTTAAGATTCAATACTAATGTAATAAGTTAAGTTAATATTGCTAAAAAAGCTGTTGAGTTTCTATATAAATAAACTAAAAACTAAACTAGCCTTCCGCCCGCGGCTTCGCCCGCGTGTACTACACGACGTTATCCCGCGGGAAGGTGATATTTTTCAGGAATAAAAAGTAGCCTATGTCCTTTCTCAGGCTCTAGACTATCTCTGTACCAAAATTCATTCAAATCGGTTCAGTAGTTTAGGTGTGATTGTGTAACACACAGACAGACAGAGACGCATTTATAATAAAAAAAAAGTAAGGATTTACGAGTAAGGAAATGTTTCATGTTTCAGCATTTTTACAGATCTATTTTTACGTAATGATATAGGCCAATGGTCCCTTTTACTTTATCCCAAGCCTAAGTAACATTTTTATACGATAATATTTTTTATACGATACATCACAATCCCATTGCCATTTCAAGATAAGCACATTCAAACAAATAATACTGCAGCGTTTTTATTGTAGGTACTGTACACAAGATAGCTCGAGATAATCCTAGACTTGAAAATATTTTTAAACACGATTTTTTCAAAACTTTTCTAGTTTTGTGATACCTACTATATTTATAATCTGTGAATTATAAACATATTATAAAGTATATTTTCTTGTTGCTTTGGGTGTTTTAATAAAATACAAACCAAGTATTTGAACTTTAAAAGATGTAAAGTTAATATGGATGTTCGATCGAAATAATCTATGGAACTAGTACTAAATCGATTTTTAAAAGTCTTTCACCACTTGAAAGCTACATTGTTCCTGGGGGCCAAGTCTGCTAACGTTAAGTCACAATCGTGTCTCAATCGTGTTTCAATTGAAGTTCAGTTGTAGTGCTTTTTTACACACTAGTTACAAGAATTGTGTACTTTTTTCACAATACTACTGATGGTCACACCACACACTACATTCACATCACATCATACTGTCATAATTCTTGTAACTAGTGTTTTAAAGAGCACTACAACTGAACTACAATTGAAACACGATTAAACACGATTGTGACTTAACGTTAGCAGACTTGGCCCCCTGACCGATAAACAATAGTCTTTTTTGTCGACAACGAATTTTATTCCAACATTGCTACGGGGACGGGTACCACGCAAGTTAAACTGCGAAGAGCAGCTAGGTTATGATATGATAAAGTGTTTGAATCCATCGCAGACTACGGAAATTAGTTTTTTTTTACGAAGTATTAAATACTCCCCGTCCCTCTATTTTCGGCCTCATAAATGTGTCCCTTAAAGGGAAGTCCCTTACAGCTGACAAAGGTTTGCAAAGGGCCACATAGTGCAAACACGTCGCTTTGTCGCCCAACTATTGGTATAAATGTCAGCGACATTTATTTGTGCTTCAAATGGTTCAATCTTCGATTTTTCAAGGCAAGATGGATAATTAAATCCCCCCTTTTGTTTATTTTATGTTTTTTCTTGTGTTCCTTGCGTATTTAGAAAGTTAGGGTATTAGTTTTAATAACCCCACGTGAATGTTAATTCGGGGAATTCCAACTACATTGGACAGTCTAAATTTCCCGTCAAATTTTATATGAAAGTGAGAAAAGATAGTGTTGTACAAGTTTCGATATTACGTCGATAAATATCTTTGACGATTGCTTTTATAACTTCGACATTTTTTAATAGTTTCTACTATACAATTGACATACCTATATATTTAACTATATTTTTTCAAACTCTTATACCTGCATAACTAAGTGCCACAAATAAAGCACTTTTTAATACTTAAGCCATTTCGACCTACTTTTTAAAGCCCTTAATTGATAATAATATAGGTATTTATATGGTGAAAGGCAACATGTAAGTTATCACAAAAATTTAAGAATTTTGCAATGATGTTTACTTGGTAAAAAACTTGAGAAAAAAGTTGAAAGGCATAAACCTTAGACTTTGCAAACATTGGGACCGGTTTAAAAATAATGAGCTTCTTTTTATTAAAGGTTTATACATTACCTAAGTAGATTTTTTATGAATGTAGAAAATAAAAAAAATAATATATCGACTGTACTCGTACAAAAAATACTCGATATTTTGTGTCCCGTCACTAGTTACTATGGGTCGTAGTTGAAATTACCCCTCTTAATTTTTAAAGTGTGTTTTTACGAAAAAGAAGCGTTCTAATTTATAATAAGGTCCATATTTACGTGCCAGTTCCGTTTATCAACTCTGAATTCAACTTAGAGTTTTCTCAGACGACTAGGTGAGAAATTAAAAGAAATAGTTGGAATTTCCCGAAAAGGGGCTATTTCGACTAATTCCGACATTTTATGTTTAAAAACGTTTTTAAATAAATATAACATGTGTTTTTTTATATATGTTTGCCATAAATAATCACCAAAAGTCAATTTATAACCAGGTTATGTTTGATTTAGAGTACATTATTATTATGTATAAAATTTTGATGCAAGAAAATTGTATGTGCGTCAAACCAGTCGAAATTGCCCCGCCCTACCTTAATATGTATAGGTACTTTGACTAACTTCTGTATACATACGCTGTCCCAGTCTTTATTAGGTTTGAAATGTGATTGAAAAATAGATAAAATAGCTAGACAATAAACCATCTTCGATCTTCAGTAAGTTTGAAAAACATCACAGACTATAACTAGTTATAACAATGAGGGAAATGTATTTTCCAATTTCATAAAGGATTAAACACTCCCTGCATTTCCGCTCCCATAACTGTGTCACTTCCCTTACAGCTGACAAAGGTTTGCAAAGGGCCACATAGTACAAACACGTTGCTTTGTCGCCCAACTATTGGTATAAATGTCAGCGACACGCCGCGCCGCCCGCCCCCCGTCCCCCGCCCCGTCTTGTTTATTATAACAACAAGCGCCTTGCCCGCTATACCTTTACTATGCCGCTACTGCCTTTAAGTTTCTTCCACAACACAACCAAAGTAAGATTAGCAAATCTCTACAAATGCAATTTATAAATCTCACTCTTGAGTTTTTACTTGTAAAAATTCCGTATCTTCGTATTACCTTCTTGTTTTGAAAAATACAATAGCTTGAATAAACCTTTGACCATGATAATGTAAGTATGTAAGTGAAGATTATATACAAAAACTAGGTACTCTCTTTACATGCATTGTAGCGACCTATGATCGAAGGTAGCGACACTACCCTGTAAAAGTTGATGCTCCACCCTGCATAATTATAACATAGGTTCCTATCGTTTCGCCGAAATTTTACATCTCCAATCGACTCTATTTTATTTATATCTACTGGTGTATGCCTAGTTTACACGTATTAAGTAAGCAAGTGATTAACTTAATTTTAAGTTAATTTTAAGTAGTAAAGTGTTTACACGTGTTATAACTTAAATTCAATTTAGTTTGGTCACAATGGACGAAGGTACTTTCCTACTTCGCTAAATTAGTGCGTTCACACGCGAACTAAAAGCAAATTTAGTAAAGACCACGCCTACCGGGGAATACGCGCGATGCGGGAGCGGGGGTTACTTAAGCAAAAATAGACTCGATTCTATTCTACTTACTCACTTATTCACTAAATCGTTTACTTAGCACTTGTGACTAAAGAGCTGTTAAGTGACTGTTTACACGCGTGAATTTAGTTAAAATTAACTTAAAATTTAGTTAATTACTTCGTCACTTAATACATGTAAACAACCCATTACATTTTATTATTTGTTTTTTACAACTGACGTTCGGATGTTAGATAGTAGATACTAAACTTTACCCATATTGTACCACACAAATTGTAGCACTTACTACTGCTTTTATATTATTTAGCTTGGCTTTTTGGTTGTTTGTCATCCCGTCCCGGGTCCCGTGACTTGACGCGAGACGAAACATTAAAGTAAAATAGAAAATCTTAGCTAAATACGATTATATCACCCTCCCACTACTTAAACCTATAATTCTGCTCTACTATCAATAAAATACTTCTATCAACAAAACCGCCTAGATAACGCCTCACGAACTAAAATAAAACGCAAATATGGCACCGACTGACTTCTTTTAAACGGAGATTTTTTTTACGAATGTTACGATCTGACATCATCAATGACAGGAAGCGATAAGAAATAAGAGTGCACCTTTGACGTGCAATCTTATTCAGTCGGCCGTTTTTGACACTCCAAGCCGGTTGATCGAAGCTAAAATATCCCAGGTTATTTAAATATTTACTTTTTTGCATTCACAATGCAAAATACTTCATTTTCCATTTTTCAATTTTTTTAAAATATCCCATTTAAAACTCTAAACAACAAACTAAAATTATATTCCTCTTCTTGGAACATATAAAATACGCTTCTGAAAAGCTTTTAAAGGGCGATATAACGTGTCACGGCGTAACGAGTGGAGAACAAAGGTGAGCTTTTGTCAACCGTCTTTATACTGCAAATCCGGTCCTTTGTCGCTAACTATTGGGATTAATGTCACAAGCACTCCTGCGATAAAGCACTTTCAAGTTACACGTCAAATGAAAGTGGATAGGTACCTAGCTCGTAGGGAATAAAATGCGTTTTAGAGTAAGGTTTTCTGTGGGTGTGTAATATATGATATAACAACATTTCGTATAATACTCATAAAATATAACAACACATTACATAAAATCATTTCATATAACGTTCATTTTGTATAATCAACGAATGATATAAATTCAAAATATATAATTTTAAACCATATAATGAACATTTGATATAAAAACGTTTCATATAATAAACATTTACTATAACACTTACATTGTATAATATTTAAAACACATAATGGTTATATAACATAACATCATTTCATATAACGTTCATTTAGTATAATCAACGAATAACTATTTCTGGCGCTTCGCCGGCCGCTGCCGCGGCACGCTCGCTTCGCTCGCTCGGCTCGCGCTTTGTTTTGTTCACAGTTCTAACCTAACCTAACCTATTATAAATTGTTTTGTCACGGTTGTGGCTTTTTATGGCGGGGGGCTTGGCCCCCCGAGCCCCCCTTTCGTGCGCACTGTACCCCCCGTGCCCTCTGCTCCTTTGCCTACACTATACATTTAATTGACTAAATTGATGATTATATAAAACAAAATTATATCAAATGAAATTATTACATATGATGATTATATGAAATAAAATTATATCAAATGACCGTTATAGCAAATGAGTTTTATACAAAATATTGTTATATAAAATGAGCGTTATGTTAAATGATATTATATAAAATGATGATTATATGAAATGAACATTATGTAAAATGAAATTAGTTGAAGTGTTGTTATGACAAACGTTTATTATGTCATATGAACGTTATTGAAATGAAATTATACCAAATGAAATTATATCATTCATTACGCACCCGTTTTCTGTAGTAGCGTATATCTTTTATGTTAATTATAGGTTAAAAGATTTTATAGAAAGCTTGCTCCCACCCACAACTCATTCGTTTGAATTTGTCAAACTAACCTTTAGGCTGTAGGTAAGGGTTTATTCCTACTTATACTGCTATACTGATGCTAAATGATAAAATATGATAAAATGATACGTAGATGCTAAGCTAATTCACGGACGGGTAATGCTATAAAAATGAAAAACCGACCTCGATGATTGAATGCGTTTATTGCACTGTTACATTTCTAACAATACACACAAGTCCATGATTGCCAGCGGAAATGCTATAGTCACTCACCGATCAACACATGATATAGGGGAAAGGTGTCCAAAATGATCCCCCTAAGGGAAATCGGTTACTGTATATAAAATATTATAGTAAGAGCAAACATTGAAAGAGTTTTGGGTAAGCCATTTAAGTGTTGTTATACTGGCATGCCATTATAGCAGTTTGATTTATATCTTTAGATTTATTAGAGCTTTTCCAATCTTGTTTGGTTAACCCATATATTTTCGGTTCCATATATTTTATGTGCTCAACGAGTTCTCTCTTATGCTTAGGTGTAAACACCGTTTGTCTACTGCCCAAAGTCTTAACTGCACTAACTGCGTTTTTGTTTTTAGCACCATTACAGGTACAGAAAAGTGTCTTCTCGTACAGAAAACTCACTCCCAGTTTTGTAAGTAGGTTTTTCTTTGATATGTACGTGGCATGATCTGTAAAAAGTACAAATAGATAGGAGTACAAGAAAAAACATGAATAATTTTAAATTGTTTTTCAAGTTTGGTGAAATTATTCCTGGGATCGTTTTATACCCACTAAAGGGGATCGTTTTACCCCAAATGTTGAATTTACAAAAGTTGTCGAACTATGACCTCAAAACATTACTTATCTTGGTGAGATCAAAACTAGTTATTATTATTATTATTATTTATAGGGGGGACGCCAGCGAAGCCGGACGGGTGATCAGTCACCTAGGTCGGGACCATTTCACCCAGTTCCCCAAGTCCCCTAAAAGCTGAAAAATCAGGGGGGGAGGCGGGTTATCATTTACCCCACCGGCGTCGGACCCTCGAACCTACCTGTGCGCTTACAGTACCTGTTGAGTTGACTTATCGTTAACTTCTTTAGATCTTCTTCCTTAAGCTTGTCCGTTCCAAAGAGCTCCCAGCGCAGTGATGCGTACATCGGGCACTCTGCCATGAAATGGTAGCTTGTTTCTTCTCTTTCTTTGCATTGCGGACAGATCGGGTCCTCTGTCCGTTTAATCACTGATAGGTGTCTGTTTAGTGGGCAGTGCCCAGTAAGTACACCTACAATCGTTCTTATATTTCTCCTACTCTGTTTCAGAAGTTCTCTAGTTTTCTTCTTGTCAACCGATTTGATGAAAATCTTAGACTGTCTGCAGTCCTTTCTTCTCATCCATCTTTGGTTGGTTTCTTTGATTGTTCTGATCCCGATAATGTTCTTAGTAATTCTATATGCGATTGGTAGTCTTGGTTCAGGGCCAATGAAGGGTTCATCAGCTCCTCCCCTGGCTAATTCATCGGCTTCCTCATTGCCTACGTTACCTTCGTGTCCAGGTACCCAGGCAACTTCTACCTCAACCAAGTTGGCAAGTGCCTGAATGCTTTGTTTGCATTCTTTCACCAGGGCTGAGGTAGTCTCCGCTTTGTCAAGGGCCTTGATGGCAGCTTGACTGTCGCTATATATTATTATTTTTCCTACGTTATAATTGCCTATCTCACTTTTAATCATGTTCGCACACTCCAGTATCGCGAATACTTCCGCCTGGAACACGCTGGCGTACTTGCCCAGATTAAAAGTAGTTCTTACAGTGTTGGGTTTAGCTATGTATACCCCAGCTCCCGATAGTCCAGTTGACTCCTTTCTTGACCCATCTGTGTAGCATACTGCAGTGCTATCCAGATTGTCATGTTCTATTTTCCAGTCTTCTCTGGATCTGATGCTTATTCTGTACTTTTTGTCGAAGATCCTTTCCTTTTTTATTAGGTCATTATTAACCAGTATCATGGAAAGGTTTTCTTCGTACTTTTTTCCTATTTCAGCGTGACCATGATCATTGTGCCTTCCTATCCACAGGTTAGTGCTTTTCAGCTTAAACCATTGTTCTGTAGCTCTCTTTTCGATTTCAAGATCTATTGGACTAAGGCCTAGTATCATTTCTAAGGCGGCCGTGGGAGTTGTTCTCATGGCTCCCGATACCATGACGCTAGCTAGTCTTTGTACCTTAGTGAGTTCTTTTCTGTTGTATTCTAGTTTTGCCTTATGCCACCATGCTAGTGCTCCGTGAAGGATTCTCGGTAGGATGATTGCCCTATAGATCCATTGGACCACTTCGGGTTTCATGCCCCAGTTCCTGCCAACGGCTCTTCTGCACTGCATGAGAGCTGTCATTGCCTTTTTACTGGTTTCTTTTATGTGTGTCCTATAACTTAGGGTACTGTCTAAGACTATCCCTAGGTATTTAAACTCCTTTACTATCTCGAGTTCTACATTCTCAATGTTAATTGGGATCATGCTATCAATCTTTCTTTTGTTAGTGAACAACATCAGTTTGGTTTTACTAGGGTTGAGGTTCAATCCCTTGTCCCTGCACCATCTCAGTGTTGTCATAATTCCACTTCTCATTATATCTCTGACCACGCTTAGAACTTTGCCTCTTACAAGTAACAGGCCATCATCCGAGTACGCTTGGATGTATATATTCATAGCAGTGATTCTAGTTACTAGTTCATCTATTAGGATACACCAAAGCAGTGGAGACAGACAACCTCCCTGGGGAAAGCCTCTCCTGGCTTTGATGGTGTATTTGATATCTGCTAGTTCTGCTTGTATGGATCTGTGTTGTAGCATGTTAGTGATCCAACCTGATATTTGCTTTGTTACGCCTTCTCTGTTTAGTGCCTCCACGATGGATTGCGCAGACGCTTTGTCAAAGGCGCCTTCAACATCGAAGAAGCACGCTAGAGCGTATTCCTTGTTTGTGATTGATCTTTCCACTCTGACTGCCATGTTGTGGAGGGCTGTCTCAATGGATTTCCCTTCCATATAGGCATGTTGATTGTCATGTAGTGGTTTTTTACTTTTGCCTATGGTTTCTCTTATGTGTCTATCTAGTATTTTTTCTAGTGTCTTCAGTAGGAACGAGGAAAGGCTGATGCATCTGAAGGACTTCGCCTCTTGATACGTGGCCTTCCCTGGTTTCGGTATGAAAACGGCCCTAACTTTTCTCCAGCAACTGGGTATATAGTTAGTTGCTAGGCTGCTTCGATATAGAACTAGGAGGTCCTCCTTTATAAACCTTAAGGCAGCTTGTAGCATCTTTGGGAAGATGCCATCTGGCCCTGCTGCTTTATATGGTTGAAAGGAAGAAATGCTCCACACTAGCATGTCCTCTGTAATTACTTTTCTGACCTCTGCCTCGCCGTCTGATAGATTTTCTGCCGACAGAGTGTTCATCTCCTCCTCTGTATGCTCTATACAGTCCGGGAAGTGAGTGGCCATCATTTCCGTAAGTATTTCTTTAGGGTCCACTAAAATAGTGTCATCTTTTTTGAGGCTTCCTAGTTTGCAGGTGTTATCTTTTGCTAGCATCCTCACCAACCTGGCCGATTCAGGTTGTCCAGAGATGCCTTCACAAAAGGCTTCCCATCCATTTCTGCTTTCTTTTCGGCTTGTGTACTTGAAGTTGTTACGTTCTTCTCTGTACTTGTTCCAGCTCTCGTCGTCGTCCTTTTCTAGGGCAATTCTGAGTGCCTTCTTTGTTCTTTTCCTTAATTTCTTAAGTTCTTTGTTCCACCAGGGTTGTCCCTTCCCTGACTTAACTTGTTTCAGCGGACAGGCCGATAGATAGGCTTTCGTAAGGGCCTTTTCCAGCCTGTCTGCTTCTTTTTCGATTTCTATTGTGTTATTAATTAGCCTACCATTGCCGGGTTTCCATTCATTCATTTCTTGATCGAATTTTTCCCAGTTGGTTTTCTTATTGTTTCTATAGCTTACAGTTTCGACTTGACAAGTCAAACTGTAGGTGATTCTGCGATGGTCCGAGAAGGAGTGTGAGGTGTCAACCCTCCAGTCCTTCATCAGATGGCTTTCTTCTCTGGACATAAGTGTTATGTCCAATACTTCCTTCCTTGTTCTTGTGACGAACGTCGGTGTGTTACCTACATTCATTATTTCTAAGTTAGTACTAAGGATATATTCAAGTAATAAGTTACCCTTATTGTTGCAGTCTGTCCTTCCCCACACCGTGTGGTGAGAGTTTGCGTCACAGCCTGCCACAATGGGGATGTCCATACCTCTATATCTCGCTATTGTTTCTTCTAGGCGTGTCCCTGGTGGCTCGTAGTCAGTCTCACTCGGGATGTAGACCGACATGAAGACCATCCTTTTCCTGCGCCCATCTGCACCACATATTGTGACTATAGCTGCCGTAAGATCTCTGTAACATTCAACTTCTATTAAGCCTAATGCCCTTGCCCTTTCGCTGACGTATATGCATGTCCTAGGATTCGACTCACCATCACGACAGTAGATGGTAGTCCCTCCCAGACATCCAATGCCAGCCACACGGCCTACAGTGTTAACATAAGGCTCTTGTAGCAGGGCGATGTCTATGTCATTTGTAACCACGAATCTGCAAAGCTCAGTCATGGCTTCGCGGCAGTGGTGCAAATTTAGCTGAAGTATCTTTATTTTTTTTTGTTTATGTGTTTGTGTTTTGTGTGTGTTGTTGTGCATGTTAAGTGTTACTGTTTGTGTTTAGTGGCTGTGTGAGTCTTCCTGAACCCTAATGATTCGCCCCCGAGGTCGTGCGCCTCTGGGCATCGGGTGATGGGCCAGAAGGTGCCGACCCCAGGATGCTTGTCACAGGGTCCGGGTTTGTGCTTGTAGCATGTGGGTTGGATCCGCCGAAAACCAGGGAACTGGACCGCAGGGGCTGTGCGACGCGTCTTGACGCCACACAGTTGTCCCCGCAGTCTCTGCCCCGATCGCCAGGCGGCCCACATGTTTGAGTATGTGTGCGTGTGTTGGCGCTTGTGGTTGGGTGCTCTGTCCGTGTAGCTGTGTTTGAGGCAGAGCACCCCGTCTGTGGATGGCTACCCCCTTTCCCCGCTCGTAAGACCCTTGCCTGAACTCTAGTGAGCTCGTAATGGAGCCAGGCATGGTCTCTGCTCTCCCCAAAGACCTCGTTTGGGACTCCCACAACCAGCCGAGATCCCGTCGCCAACTTCTCCCCGTAGAGGAGGGTCCACTCTTGGATCCTCAGCTCCTCCTGGTGCTCGTTGGCGAGCTTCAGGAGCATTAGGGCATCGGCGTGGTCCTCTTCACAACCGGGCAGCCACACAGCTACTCGGCATCTGTTTAGGGGCTTAATTACGAGCGTAGTGCCCTCATACAAATCAAAACTAGTTACAAATGTTACTAATTATCAATAAAAACTACCAGGAAAACTTTCATTCACAAATTCACAAAAGAATTTCAACAATTTAACTTTGATTGCAGGCTTATCTTTGATCGAAGACAGCTATTTTCATTTTTTTGCAATAAATCGACGCACTGTACTCACACCGCCATGACACTTTATTGGGCTACTGAGTGGAGTACAGGGAAGATGTTAGCCAACAAATCGCATACATGGCACCAGTATTCGTTAAAACTGTAGGGAATCATTTTACCTCGAGGGATCATTTTGTACACCTTTCCTCTAATAAATTATTTTACATAGTACAAAGTACAACATGTGCGATGTCAAGACTCGTGCATAAGCTTTGGATTGGAAGAGTATCCATTTCAACCGTACTTCGCATATTTTTATGAAAAAGAATCTCTTACCGGAAAAATACTTGAATTTTATTGTAATCTACTATTCAAAATAACATGTTTTACACACACTACTTAACTGCTACAAAGCCAACAGTATGAAACAAAGATTCTGTCAGTACTTATTCGTGAAATTCCGAGAACAGGGGCACTTTGTTTTTGCCAGTACAAAAGGGTGGCTGTTTGGCATTCGGGCCTTTGCCTCATTCGGCGGCCGAAGAGGACAATTTAGGTCTTTTTACGGGGCCGCAACAGCTGCGCGGAGACGTGTGATGACGGCCCAGAGAATCCCTTATTACGGCTACATGCGAACACGCTCATTGCTATCTATTACGAGAATCTACTCGTGTTTTACGCCGCTAGATATGCTACCAACTGAATTAGGTGACTATCGAATCGATATAGACTTACTTTTGTTTTTTGTCATCAGAATAAAAGTCTATCATCAATTTTATTGTTTACTTTAAATATACCTACTTGTTGGTAGAAAAAATTAGGTCTTTTAAGGGGGCCGCAATTGGGCCACAACAGCTGCGCGGAGACGAGTGATTACGGCCCAGAGAATCCCTTATTGTATACAGGCGATCACGCTTATTGCTATCTATTACCAGAATCTACTCGTGTTTTACGCCACTAGATATGCTGCAAACTTAATAAGGTTGCTATCGAATCGATATCTTAGACCTACTCTTGTTTTTCTCTTTAGAAGAAAACTTGCATAGGTATACCTACTTCTTGGAAGTAATAAAACAGATTACTAAATAGTTACTACGTGTGATATTTAGGTGTTTTACGGGGGCCGCAACAGCTGCACGGAGAGGTGTGATGACGGCCCAGAGAATCCCTTATTGCGGCTATAGGCAAACACACTCATTGCTATCTGTTACGAGAATCTACTTACGTGTATTTTACGTTGATATAGACCTACTTTTTTTTTCTCATCAGAAGAAAACTCTATCATCACCTTGCAAATACCTACTCTTTGGAAGTAATATTTAGGTCTTTTAGGGGGCCGCAACAGCTGCACGGAGACGTGTGATGACGGCCCAGAGAATCCCTTATTGCAGCTATTATAGGCAAACACACTCATTGCTATCTGTTACGAGAATCTAAGTACCTAATAAGTTACGTTACTGAATTACGTTGCTATCTAATCGAAAAAACATTTTTTTAGTACATAGACCGGCCGGCATTTGTTAACTCTCAAAATACCATCATGAAATCCTATGCATTCTAATACATATGCTGAGAATGGGTATTACCCGTTATATAAAGAGAAATATTATCTTGTTTGATTGATTTGTCGTAATATGATAAAGAATGTTAGTCCGTTATGGTACCCCATTTGGTATACGGCTTTACCCAACTCACGTCGGTTAAACACGAACACCAAGGGTTTGTTTCTCTTTCTTAATGTTACATTTTATTGAAGTTATATAAATGTTGATTAGTAAATTAGTTAGGTAGATAACTTGATTATAAAGCAATTTAAAAAACTTTTTATCTTTATTCCACTGTTTTATTTAAGATTGCCCTTAGGTGTTCGTGTTTTTCCCCTATCCTTACCACATGAGTAAGTAAAAACTACTTCTACTATATACCTTAGTATCATTTTCTAAATTGCCAACTCTATACATAATACGACAGTGAGTAAAAAGCGGTCTTTGATTGACGAGTTTCTTGCCTCTTCTCTGTTACAACAATAGGTTTCCCGCTGTTGGACTTTGCGAAAGAATGGCTTAGCTTCTTAACATTATACATAAAGCTGCTTGTAAGAGTTTAAACTGAATAAATGATGTTGGATTTAATTTAACGGAATAACGGTCTAAAAACTATCCGTATAACAAACAATCGTTTAAGGCGATTCTCGGAAAAATTATGCTGAAGAGAGATAGCAATGAGAAAACGACGCGCGCGGGAGCGAGACCGATATTGCAGATTAGGCAAAAAATACACAAAATCACTTCGTATTAAAAAACTACAGCGATTTAAAAAAAAATGCTTCTATTCGTTCCTAAATATTATTAGTGTCCACTAATTAAACCAATTTTCAATAGTGTAAGTAACCCCATTTAAGAATAATCTTCACTTTTCGTATTTTTTAGAGGTCTTTTCGAAAATAAAAAGTGTCAAGGCAAAATCATAAAATCGTGTTTTTGAAACTATACGATTCTAGATAAAGGTATAAAGAAATATTATGTCTTATTACCAGATTTTTAACAACTGTGACCGTCATATAGTTTTAAAACAAAAAGCCCATATATTTCCGAGTAGCGCCTTAAGTGCGCAGGGCGGCACGATGACCATGAAGTGAGCATGTTTGTATGAAAATAAAGCATGTACTTACCCGTTTTTCAGCAAATTGGCACTCTTTACTGAGGATTGTGTAGCAAACGGTCTCCATACAAACGCAAAGCGATTACGTTTTCCACACTCTAAGAACTAGGGCTGTACGTTTTGATTTTTTTTTAATATTTATCATAGATTTTGAAATATTTGCACTTTAGTGATTTCATACTAAACAAAAAAGTGCCAATAATTTCCAAAATCTATGATAAGTATATATAAAAAAGTACATACAGCCATAGTTCTTATGCATTTCAACAACATACCAAAAATTCATTGCTGTATGCAAGGTAGGTAAACGTTATCGCCGTTTGTATGGAGTCCGTTTCCTACACACTCCTCTTAAGGTGTATCGATGAGCTCAGTGGCGCCGCCAATGGAAATAAATCAATTGCATTTTATTAAAGGCTTGTATTAAAAGTTTCGGTTATTTCGCGCCGGTGAACGAGTGGAATGCATTTTTTAAATATACTTTTGAGAACTCAAACTTACGCAATAAGTCGTGAATCTCGATAGTGCCAAAAGTGGCCACATTTGGCAATATCGAGATCCATAACTTGGTGCTCATATTTGAGGCCATGAAAAAACAATTAAACAATTACATTTTGCTCTTCTATTTGCGCGAAATAACCGAAACTTTTAATCCAAGCCTTTAATAAAATGCAATTGATTTATTTCCATTCGCGGCGCCACTGAGCTCATCGATACACCTTAAGGTCAATCATGATAAGGACAATCATTAAGATGTGCTCGAATGCGACTAGGTAAGTATGTTGTCTCACACGTAGTGAACAAGCTTATTGCCCACCTGACCTAAGCACACTAAGCCACAGATTACCTAATAGTTAATTTGGCTTAAACCGTAGCCTAGTGCGAACACTTGAACCACCGAAGGATATCAATAGACATGCCAACCGAAGCCCGTTTAGTACCTAGCTATAGCTACCTCTCGAACTACGATTACTTGACTCTAATGCTGGGGCTTCACCTGCGTGACGCCTAACGGCGTTAATAACGGCATGAGCGTCTTAGCGCGCTCTTTGTATCAAATTAGTGCGCTAAAACCCGGCTACACCTGCGTATTATATCAAATAGCGCGCTAATTAATGGCATTAGATGCAGGTGAAGCCCGGGCATTACTAACATACCTACCTTAACAAATGCTAAACGCGTTCAACTCGATCTAATATTAAACAGTGCAAGTGTTTGTCATGCTTAGGCAATTCGAAATGCCAAATTGGCCCTAATTAGGTTTTATGATATAGGTAGGTATTATGTTCTCTGTCTAATTTCCTCGCTAGATCAGTTTGAAGAAATTTCAATGTAGGAAAGTCATTGAGAACAAACGCAAGATCGGCCAGTACTCTTGACAATTTTTCTCTCTATGCTGAAAATCGCTATAGCGGCAGGGGGGTGTCACTCCGCAGTTTAGGTACGTTCGGACGGCGCGCCTGTCGGGCAGGCGTATGGCATAGAAATAAGGTCCGCAAAAGAGCTAGAATATATACGATAGAAAGAGATGCAACGACAACGAGTGGCTGTTCGCAATTTGCTGCGCCCTACAAGCTGAATTCTACTTTATTGCGTTATAGTTAGAGTTGCTATTTATTTAAATGACTTAGCGGAGTGAACTATCTGTTTCATAGTAACTATTTAGTAATCTGTGATAGCGGCTATTATGGCTTCAGGGAACAAGGTCATACCTACTTCAATGACATATTAAACCTGCAACTAACAGGGATATGCGCATGTAATATTGGTAATAATTAATAATGCTGCCGGCCAAACGTAAGTAGGTATGTACCTCAGATCATATAATACTATAAGTACCTACGTGGCAATAAAAACAAATTGACGGCAATCAATGCCCTAAGAACATTTTTTGCAGTGTTTATGTGTTCAAACTGTATGTAAGGATGCACCTGAAATGGCATTTTCTAAACTGGAGAGCGTTTCCTCTCATCTCAAGCCCTGCGGGAGCTTCTTAATCTGTAGGTTTTTGATCTCTTTAACTTTTAATGAAAATGTTTGACGTGTGTTTAACTTTAAATACTAATCCACATATACATTTTCATTAAGTATTTCAGTCATGAGAGTTAGAAGCAGTTCCCCGCATTATGTCTCGGCATAAAAGCGATTAATATTTATCATGCCCTCAAAGGCGCCTAGTTTCATAAAAGAACACAACAAAATGGTATTACATTGTGATTTCAACCGTACGTAACGCTTGCTTTTATAGAAAAAAGGTGTGCACCTAGGGGAAGAATGCGCCTTGCCTGCATTGCGTTTAAAACAAGTATAGATGGGTTTATTTTTAATATCGGCACATAACGTTGTACGCCCTAGTCCAAAGGGCCAGAATAATCTTCTGAAACATCTAGGTATTTGATTTAAATATAAGCACTGTACCAATGATTTTAAATCGTTATGATTACTTATTAGCAAATAAAAAAACTGCACTTAAAACGTATAGGTAAGTATTTTCTACAGTTTCGTGTGAATTGAAATTGTGCTTGTTTTCCGTAGGTACATTCCATACCTATGTAGCACATTTTTATTAGGGTTCCGTAGTCAACAAGGAACCCTTATAGCTTCGCCATGTCCCTCTGTCCGCCTGTCCCCACCCTAGCCTAGCTCATAGACTCTTAGTACTCGAAAGCTGTGATTTGGTATGAATATACATATAAATCACGCCGACAAAGTGGTGAAGTCAAATTTTGAAAATATTTTTTTTTCGGTTACCTCTCCCCTACACGTGAAGTATGTATTTTTTTTTGTTATAGCAAAGTTCGTTCGGTTATTAGGTAAACAATATTCGTTCATGCGTTCTTGTCAAGCAAGTTTAGTAAAAAACTAAAACTTTTGTTTCAAAAAGAAAATGACTATAATTATGTAATTAACTTCTATGAGGTCAGTTCAGTGGCTATAAAACTAATAAAGAAGTTTCGCCGTCCCTTATCACCGCCAATGTATCCGTACAGTAACTTTTACAGCACAAACAGTGTGAAGATTAAAGATTTTATCTACTTAAGTAGAAACAGCACGCAGGCACGCAACCTTGTCTGAACAAACACTTTAACGTCAGCGCTGTACAAAACATGATAGAGTGGCCAACTCGACTCCCTGCAAACACCTTTATGTAGCTTTTCAGTTAGTAGAATACTTACACAGCACCAAATATCGTGACGTGACTTATATTTATAAATGCGAGCAAAAAAAAGACACCCTACATTGATTTCAATGCTCTCTTTAGTCTCATAACATTATTACAAAATTTTCCACATCATTGTAAAGTTTTTATGATAATACTTAGGTACATGAGCAAGGGGTGCGAAGCCAGACAACCTCCCCGTTGGTGCACCCTGGGCAACGTCGCCGCATTTCCCGCGGCGGCGGCAGATAGTCTGCCATACCGTAACCCTGTACGTAGTACAGGAACGGGGGCCGCCGTGCTCTGTCACGGGGGCTGCGGGGAGCGAAACCCCTTCAAAAATGCAAGATCAAACCGTAACCCTGTACGTAGCGCAGGAACGGGGGCCGTCGCTGTATTAACACGCGGGCCACGTGGAGTAAACCACTATAAATAATCCTCAAAGGTCCGGCGTCGGGGACGTGGGCGTCGGACCGCCTGAAGGTGGCAGGCAGAGGTGTCTGCCAAATACCGAACGGACCTGGGGTACCTCCCGCCCCCCCAGGGTATGTAGGGTTACCCGGGTACTGGGATCTCTGCCCGGGTGGACTGACGTTTCTCCCATACTCGTGGGTCTAGTTATGGCTTTATATAATACAAAAAATAAATCTGACGTATCGAAGGAGATGGACATCACCCAGGGTCCAGAGAAAAACTGTGGTCTTCCAGACGGAAGTAAAACTGTTATTGTCGGCGATGAGGAAGCCTTTTCAGAAGGGTTTTTAGAGACCTCCTCGGATGGAGAGTCTAGACCGGGTTCTCCGTCGGTTGTAGAGATCCGTTTGGACGATGTAGACCCCAACAAGGCGCCCAGAAAGCGTGCAATCGCTCAGAGAAAGGCGAAAAAGCGCCCCGGCGAGGGCGTGATGGACGAATCGGACGATTCAGAAGGGGGCGCGTCCCATTATGCTCCCACGGTCAAGGCGGACAGGACTTCCTCTGGAAGAGGGAGAAAGGCCCTGGTACACGGAGGATCTTCTGGCATTAATAAATTGCGACAGAGCAACACGCAGGAAGCCCAGGAAGAAGATGAAATGGAAGAAATAGTAAGACAATGTGACAAAGAAATGGATAGGGAAGTAAAACTGAATGAAGAAGGAAATACAAGCGAAGGAAAGAATAAGAAACGGAAAGGAAAAGGAAAAGGGAAGAACAAGGGCACGGTCTCCGAAGCCCGTCCCCCTACTCCTGGTCCGTTGTTGTACAGGAGAGACTCTTTGCCGACCGATTCTATGCGGCCAGAGAGGCCAAATAAGTCGTCTGCGGAGCTGAGCGGGGAAATTGACCGACATGCCGAAAAACTGATGGGCGTTGTCGCCGGTTCTCACAACCTCAAGCGCGAATACAAGCGCGACATCACCGATGCCAGCAAGGGCATTAGGGAAGCGGTTAAGGAGCTGCTGTCTGTCTCCTACACTGATGAGTACCGTCGCATGGCCGAGGACAACAAGAGGCTTCAATCGAGGGTGTCCCAGCTTGAGGAGCAGATGCGCGCCTTCCAAAAGTGCTACGAAGAGAAGTGCCGTGAGGCCACCCAGCGAGACAAATCGTCCTCAAGGGCTCCTGCGCACCAGCAGTCGGAGGGCTCGTTGACACAAATGGAGCTGCCCCCCAGCTTAGAAGATCAAGAGGTCCCAGCGTGGGTAGAATACCTACACAGACACCTCTCGACCACATTTTCTAATCAGCTCAATGCCCGCATTGAGGGTATCGAACGGAGATTGCCTCCGGCACCAATTTTGCGACCTACTCTGGCGTCGGACAAAAAAGGGAAGAACTCCCAACAATCGGTGGCAACCAACCCTCAACCGTCGACGAGCACGGCGCGGGGGCACGGAGAGGAGCCTGTTCCCTCGTATGCGGCAGTGGCCGCACAGGAGATGCCTTGGACAAACGTAGGCAAAAATGGCCGTCCTGTAAAACCAACTGCTGGACCGTCCACCCCGAACAACGCAGGAAGATCCGCCAAGGGCCCAAAGGTTCCAAAGGTCAAGCCAACAGCCCAAAAAGGGCCCAAATTAGCTACCCCAAAGACGACGGCCGTTATCCTGGCTATAACCCCCGAACAGGCAGAACAGGGGTCAACGTATGCAGAGGCCATCGCGAAAGCTAAAAGGTCTATCAAGCTCCCGGACCTTGGTATAGAGGGGGTCAAAGTTAAGGTTTCAGCAACGGGAGCCCGCGTTTTTGAAATCCCTGGTTCATCCAGTGGGGATATTGCCGATCGTTTTGCGTCCCAGCTGCAGGAGATACTTGGCGACTCCGCTAAAATCACAAGGCCTGTGAAGACTGCTGACATGCGGGTCTCCGGGCTAGACGACTCGGTAAACACGGAGGAGTTGAAGGCGGCGGTTGCGCTGAAAGGGAATTGCAGACCCGAACATGTGCGGGTTGGTCCCATACGGGTAGGAGTGGGTGGCCTTGGGTCGGCACTGGTAAAGTGCCCTATCTCCGCGGCGAAAATGTTGGCCCAATCGGGTCGTCTTACTGTTGGCTGGGTATGCGCGCCGATTAAAGCTCTGGAGCCCCTTCCACTGCGGTGCTTCGGTTGTATGGCTACGGGGCACACCAGGAAGCTGTGCCCCCGTGACGACACGGATTATAGTGACACCTGTTACAGGTGCGGAAAGAAGGGTCACGTCTCCTCGACCTGCAAAGTCGAACCAAACTGCGTTGTTTGCAAGGCAGCCAATTTGGCGGCCAACCATATTATGGGGGGGAGCAAATGCCACCCCCCACCAGTAAGGGCGAAGGCTTCCTCTAACTTTGGGATGGTTAGGCGACAGATGACGGTGAATCCAATGGTTCAAGAAGAGGCTGCGGACGGTCATATTATGTCTTCTTAATGGCCAATAAAACCCTCAGCCTCCTACAAGGAAATTTAAACCACACCGCCCGTGCTCAAGATCTCCTTATGCAGCACATGGCGGAGTGGGGAGTGCATATTGCCGTCATCGCGGACCCATATTGTGTCCCCCAGCGCCCGAACTGGGCGGGAGACGTACGTGGCACCGTTGCCATAGTGGCCCCCTTTTCCGCCGTCTACTCCCCTCCCCTCTCAGTCATAGAGAGGGGACCGGGTTATGTGGCGGCCTCTTGGGGAGAACTGACACTCGTCGGTGTCTACTTCTCCCCCAACCGGGCCCTCTCGGAGCTGGATGACTGGCTCGATCGATTGCACGGCGTAGTGGCACGCCTGGCACCAGCGCAGCTGCTGGTTTTAGGCGACTTTAACGCCCACCACACCGCGTGGGGCGAACGTGTTGACACCCCGAAAGGAGTCAGTGTCCTGGATTGGGCGGCCACCTCGGGCCTAGTCCTCCTCAACCGGGGGCGAGTGTTTACTTTTCGGAGGTCGGATGGAAGTGGGTCCATAGTGGACCTCACCTTTGCCAGCCCCGCCCTGGCAGCAAGGGTTAGGAGCTGGCGGGTGGTCCAAGACGCGGTCAATCTGTCCGACCACGACTACGTCGCATTCACAATTGTGTCCTCCTCGGGTGACAATACTCCGCTGCGTTTAGGCGAGTCTCAGCGTCGTTTTCCCCGGTGGGCCATATCTAAGCTCAACCGGGAGCGGGCGGAGGAAGCTGCGCTTGTAGAAGCATGGAATAAGGCATCATCGTATTCCCCCCTACCTGGCCCGTACCATCCGGCATTACTTGAAGGATAGGGAGGTGGTGTATCTGGGACCCGACGGCCAACTTATGGTTCGACGAATGGAGTGCGGTGTTCCACAGGGGTCGGTTCTAGGACCACTCCTGTGGAACATAGGCTATGATTGGGTGATCCGCGCTGCACTCCTGCCCCGGATGGGCTTAATCTGCTACGCGGATGATACTCTCATCTACGCCCGGGGGAGAGACTTTACGGAGGCAAAGCGCCTTGCCCGAATAGGGGCCGAGCACATGATCGGCCGCATTCAGACGTTGGGCCTTAAAGTGTCGGTGGCCAAGACGCAGTCCATGCTCTTTCACGGGCCGAGGCAGGGCCCCCCTCCAGGGGCGGACATGATGGTAGATGGTGTGGTCGTCCGTTTGAGGCCCACCATGAAATATCTCGGGCTACTGCTCGATGGACGCTGGACCTTCACGGGTCACTTTAAGGAACTGGCTCCGAAGCTAGTGGCGGCGGCAGCAGCCCTAGGCAGACTGCTTCCGAACGTTGGCGGACCGAACAAGAGCTGCAGGCAACTGTACGCGGGGGTTATCCGGAGCATGGCCCTCTACGGAGCCCCCATCTGGGCAGCTGCCCTTAATGAGGCAAACAAGGCAGCCCTCCGGCGGCCTCAGCGGGTCGTTGCTTCCCGCATGATCCGAGGCTACCGCACAGTATCGTGGACGGCATCGTGCGCCCTTGCTGGCACCCCTCCGTGGGAGCTTGAGGCACAGGTCCTCGCGGATGCCTATAGGCGGAGGCGTGAGCTGATTGAGAGGGGAGACAGATTGGCTCCAGAGGAGTGGGTCGCGGCAAAGCGTGCCGCGGATGAAAGGTGTGTAACCGACTGGGAGCGCCAGCTGCAGACACCAAACGCCGGTCACAACACCGTGGAGGCGATCCTCCCCGTTCTTAGGGAGTGGGGGTCGAGAGCCCACGGCACCCTGACCTATCGACTGACGCAGGTACTTTCCGGACATGGATGCTTCGGGAGGTTCCTGTGCCGGATCCAGAGGGAGGAGTCCCAAGCGTGCCACCATTGTGGTGCGCCACAGGACACTGCTCGCCACACCCTAATGGAGTGCTCGGCGTGGGCGGTGCAGCGCCTGGAGTTGGTCGCTGCGGTTGGGCCGGACCTCTCGCTTCCTAATATCACAGTTGCGATGCTGCGAAGCGAGGGGGGATGGCAGGCTGTGCTCTCCTTCTGCGAGGATGTCATCTCACAGAAGGAGGCCGCGGAGAGAGTTCGCGAGGCGGACGTCGCCGCGAGCCAACTCCGACGTGCGCGACCGGGGAGAACGAGACGCCAACGGGCGCGTCTCGATCTCCCCTAGTCGCAAGAGGGGACGCAGTAAGACCCTGTTCCCCCTGAAGGGTTGAGCCCAAATGGGCCACTCTCCCCGGGTCACGTGGAGCGTGCTAACACATACCCACAGGCTCGGGAAAGGCGCAGGTCTTCGAGAGGAGTTTAGTTGGTAGTGGTGCCTTCTCCCGTTCACCCCATCTGGCCTGCCCACCGCGAGTGGGTAGCCTTATGGGGAGCTGGGAAGGAAGCTCCCTCCCTCTGCCCGGCCCCCTCTCGTGCCTTCGGGCTCGTTAGGGGGGGGGGCAGAGGTTAGAACCGCCCAGCCCTGACGCGAAGCCTATTAGGCTTGGCGGGAGGGCTGGGTGCGGCGAGGGACATGCCATGGGTGTGACCGAGTCCAACATAACGTTTAGTATGCCTAAAAATCGCATTCTCCCCTTGTTACAAAAAAAAAAAAAAAAAGGTACATGAGCAAGATGCTTGACTGACGAATATAAAGTAGGAAAACTTCAGAAACCCTTCAATTTTCTTACAAAGAGAGAAAACGAAGATAGTATTCAGGTTTCATACAACTTTATATGGAACTCAACTCAAACCAAACATTGATTTATTGAAAGTTTGTGGGAATCAAGAAACGCTTTCAGTCGTTTCAAATTGATTACTTATGTAGTTGAACATTTGATCTAGACATCAACTTTCTTCTTCTTATCTTTTTAACCGACTTCAAAAAAAGGAGGAGGTTCTCAGTTCGGTTGTTTTTTTTTTTTTTTTTTTTTTTTTTTTTAATGTTTGTTACCTCATAACTTTGTCAATTATAAACCGATTTTAGAAATTCTTTTTTGGTTTGAAAGCATATAGTTACAAATTGGTCCCATTGTTATACGGTCAGGATCTGATGATGGGCATCCTGGAGAAATCAAGGGAACTCTTCAAATATTATAGGCACACCTATAGCGATTTTGGTATTTTCTTAAGGCGCCCATTCCCCAAAATAGGGTATTTTAAATTATGGATTACTCGCAAATCACAAGTACTTAAAACTTGGAAAAAATATATGTTATTTTAGAGTTATTTATCTAGTGCTTCCGGCCGTTTTTTTTCGATTGGTGATATTTACTGTGTCAAATAAAATCCCAAACATCCGTCTAATAATAATGCAAATACCATATTACTTGCAGTATAATTGGTTTTAGTTAATGAAAAACATATGAAAATAATTGTCTTTGAATAGCCGAGGGATTCCGGCCGTCATAAATTAAATTTTCTAATTATTTAATTTTTAATTGAATTTTAAGTGATTTTCGATTCGCGGGGCGCTCGCTAGTTCACAGTTCACTGCCGGCTGCCGCTGGGCCGCGCAAAGTGTATAGAGCGCGGCCGAGCAAGCGTTAGCGTGCCTATTTCGGTCGGGATTCCTCGCCTTAAGTAACTCGTGCATTTGCTTTCGGTAAGCACCATTTGGTGAAGAGTAACTGATGATGAAGACCACATATGGCCATCGAAAACATTAATTAAATACTAAATATGTTACGGGCGCAATACGATTCCTTTAAGGTTCATAAGTAATTTTCAAGTATTTGCGACTGGTAGTCATCATCTCACGATGATTAGCTGGTGATGGAAGGTACAACTCCTCAATAGTTAGGAGTTGGAGGATAATTCTTTAAATATCGTTGATACGTAAATATTTATACTTGTTACCTTTTTTCAGGTTATTTAGTTAAGCTGATGATGGAAAGTAAAACTCTTTAACGCTTAGGAGTTAAAGTATGTTATTAAGTACTACAAGCGCAAATAGAACTTTAGGTTGTATTCTTTCAAGTCATTTAGGTTAGCTGATGGTGGAAGGAAACTGCATAACAGTTAAGAGTTGGAGGGTGGTGCTTGTCTGAGTGTTCTAATTTAGATATGGGCTATAGTCGTTGCACATTGAGCTACCCTTGCTCATTATGCGGTTTCTTATAGTAGATTTCTTACACTAAAAAAGGAAAATAAACAAAAATTTTTCAAAAAAATTAAACCGACTTCAAAACAAAACTGCAAACAAAAACTCATTTCCCAAAAACACGTAAAAGTGAAAAATAAATTGAATCATTCAATTCAAAGTACGAAAGTGCGGGACTTTTTCTAATTAATCTTGAACCTACTGATCTGATTGAAGTTGGTGTCAAGCCGAAAGTAACAAGAACGAATACTTAAAATTCAATTTCAAAATTCATTTTCATTTCATTTCAAAATAGTGAAACAATAATTCACAATATCTCATGCGCAGAGTGGTGTAAATTGTAACCTATCAAATACATATTAATATTAATATCTATTTGGCTTGACACCGACTTCAATCAGATCAGTAAGTTCAAGATTAATTAGAAAAAGTCCCGCACTTTCGTACTTTGAATTGAATGATTCAATTTATTTTTCACTTTTACGTGTTTTTTGGGAAATGAGTTTTTGTTTGCAGTTTTGTTTTGAAGTCGGTTTAATTTTTTGAAAAATTTTTGTTTATTTAGAATAAGTACCTACTAATTTTTTTAGACCCTAAAGTGAGCAAGTTTGTTTGAAAATACTTAGTCCACTATGACAAATTCTTTGCTAGAAAGCATTGATTAGAAAGTGTATTTTATCGACTACAACCTTGACACTAAGTTAGAAATAAGAAACTTCCTTTGAAAAGCAAAACACGGGGATTTCTATAGGATTGGGGTAAATGTATTTTTAGAAAGGTTTATACCAAGTTCATAAAAGGGCATATTCTTCTAGCTTCCAAACTTTGGTGCTACCTACTTGATTTTATTCAAACAACTCCACAAATACGAGAGATTGAAACGTATTTCTTTAAACATATTAGTGGGTGTAACGTTTGAGAGAAACGATAAAGAGAATGAAAAAAAGATAGAGAAAGAAGAAAGAAAAAAAGGTAAAAAGAAAGAATGCCTGTAGCAGTAGCTGTAGCAACTCTGGAGCAGTGCGGGCTGATATGCTGATAATGAGACCTTGGAGAACACATATCTACTTACCTACTTTTCGATACGAAATTTTGAAGTGATATAATCAAATTACACGCGGGCGAATTAGCGGGCGGGCACTAGTGTAGTAAGTAATAGGTATAACTAAGTAAAGAAACAGACATGGATCCCTGTATTGATATCCTTATTGGGAACGAGTATAAGCCACAACCACATATCATAATAATATGGTTTTCATATCCATCATTATCATTAAGCATTTTTGAATTTAAAAAATCTTATCTGGTACACCAAAGGTAATCTGGATCATTAATATTTTCGTGCATATCGGCAGACAGGAAATGGAATCAGGCAATGTAATGAACTAACTTCACCAATTTAATAAAACTTTAGCGGACGCTGTGCAGCTACATACCTACTGGTTACTCCCATTAAAAAGCTTAAAGCTGTATACAGGTGTATGCTTCTTTATGCTGCTTCAGCTGCTTGTTTTTTTATTGTAATGTGTTAGATTTAGTGAAATCAATAATTTTCTACTCTATTCTATCTCTAACGAGACGCCTCGATAAAGCAGTCTCTAGAAACAAACTACTGAGCCAAAAAATTCAAAATTCAAATTCATAAGGGCACCGCCATCCCATGAAAAGAAGAAGAATCACAACAATTATCTAGCCAACAGTAAATTTCATTAAGAAACTGTGTTTTGGAAACTAGGTAGATAACGGATAAACGTGTTTTCTGTAAATACATACTTACTTTTTATACCAAAACGCCCACCAAGACAAATAGACATGTTCATACACACAAATATTTGTCCCGTGTGGGAATCAAACCCCTGGGTTTGCCTGCTTGCCTTCTGCGCCAAACAGGTCGTCGTCGGTATATTATCATAATGTTTTTAATATAAATTTTCTATATCTACAGACAGTTAATAATAACTTTTGTACCTCAAAACTACATCCATATTTAGTCCCCATTAAAAACGCTCAAAGTGCATCCTAAGCGCGTACGTAGATACAAATCGTACAAACGCAAACTTAAGAGCCGTCTCGTCACCACAAGACACACGCGGCATTGTCCCGCCATTACAAAGTATTAAGCCGGGGTTGAGACAAAGCACGAGTCTCGGGGACACAACAAAGTGCTCTACTCCGCGGATTGCACTCCTCAACGATGACATTTTAGTTTTTCACTGAAATCTCTTTGGCGAACGTTTAGTGTCCTTTGAGATTCAGTGCGTAGAGGCAAGGTAGAGGCGGGATTTGCGATTTGTAATTTTAAATGATACAACAGTTACGAAAGTTGTTATTAAGGTTAAATAAATTAAGGAGAATATGTACAAGTCTAAGGTATGATTCAGACCAACCGGCTCGCATTGGCCGGCCGCGGCCGGCCCGAATGGCATCTTAGAAAAGGCTTTCTCGGCAGATACGGTTCCGTACGGCAGCCCAGTCCCGGCCCGGGCTGATACTAGCCTTTATTTCCAGTAGTCCCCTTTAACACTGTCCCCCGGGGTGAAACTGGGAATTTTCTTCCCAGGCGTCACGCACGGGCGTGACAAATTTTCCTAACTGTTCCCTTCCAATTAGTGCCAGAGAACTACTATATATTCTGTGCACGAGGTGACAACTGCCCCCTGATTCACAAACCGTCGGAAACGCGGGAGCGTACATACCGCTGTCGGGAGACAGCGGTAAGTATGCACTCTCTGTCACTCGCTAAGAATAGACAAATACAAAGTACAGAATTCGAATCGGATTCCGTTTCCGAAGGTTTGTGAATCAGGGGGCTGGTATTTTATTTGCTAAATGTTACCCGTGACGCCAGAGGGTCCCAAGATCCCCTAGATGTCCCATGTTAACAGCGTGGAGTAAGTATTTCTTCTTTCTTTCATACATAATACTTTTGTCTGCGAGTTCCTTCGCGTGGAAATTTTTAAGAATAGATATGCGAAACAGCCGCACGGATTTGGATGAACAGAGATAGCATATAGTCTGGATTAGCACATCGGCTACTTTTAATCCAGGAAGAATGTACTGTTCCCGTGGGGTATAGTGTTTTCGCTGAACATAAGGAATCGATGTGTTTTATTCAAAGTGAGAGGCTATTAGGGTTGGAAAATGACAGCATCTACCTTTGTACCGGAAAATGAGCGGATCCTGAGAGTTAATGATATATTATTGTTCTTAGTGAAGCAAGCGATCAAATATTGCATAACGGTAGTTTAGAGATCGGAAAAGGACACAGGCTTCTTTTTATCCCAAAAAAATCGGCCACGTGCGAGTCGTACTCGCTCATGAACGGTTCCGTACCAACTTAACGTAGGTACCGATTGAATACATCTAGCCAAAATACCACTACCATTTTTTGCCAGCAAAAAATAACTTTCTTTTCCAGAGTTTGTATGAATTACAAAGTTACATTTGCGGTTTTTGTAATAACTTTGTTATTTATAGTGTTAGTATGAAAGACAAAGTTATGTTTGCGGTTTTTGAAAATGTGTTATATCTCAATAAGAGGGGGGGGGGGGGGGGACAATTTTACCACTTTGGAAATATGTGTGTCTGTCTATCATTCAAAATATTGACTATGAGAAAAAAATATTAAAGGAACCTTTATATTATTTTTAAAGACCTACTATAGACACCTCACACGAATAGGTTTGTCCGTTTTTTGCCATTCGGCTACGGAACCCTAAAAAACACTTCTTCTATGGGAAGCATTAGGGTCTATTTACATTAAGTGTCTCTTTATACATAAGTAACATAATTAACTTTTATGTCAATAGTGTAAAGTGTAACTTTAATCATACCTACTCCTCTGCTACTTTTAAGTTTTACAGGAAAAAAATGGTAATTATGTAATTAAGTACCTATATCACTTATTAATTTAATATAGCTAGCTGACATCAACAAACTTAAAGGTTTTACGTTACAGCTACTTTACGAGATCTTGTTAAATACAATAGCTGCGTGGACCCATTTAAGATATCACAAAGCGATAAACAGCGTGTATTTTTAAGCGTTTACACAACCCCTATGTAAGTCAGGTACGGTTGTTTATGAAAGCGCGTTGGGAAAACATCGTACAATACGCAGCGTAATACAGAGCGCGTCTTTGAAGTGTCTCCCGTGACGTGGAAAACGCACTTGTGACCGATACGATCTTTAATCTTCGCACCTTTTCGTGTGGTCTTCGCTCGGCGCTAGCCAAGCGGTTTATAAATAGGACGCCCGGATCGCTTTGTGAGCTGAAATGAGACTGATAAGAATCTTGAAAGTGCTCCAAGTGTGCGGTGACCCGGCGGCGGCGAGGCGTCAAGGGCGCCTGATGTATTGCGCTTTTCATTAGATACGTTTTGTATGTGCGTGCGATTCACCCGCGCAAAATGTGATAGCGTCATTCAATAGCTGGATCTCCTGTTCTATTAAAATAACAATGGAACACGACACTGCTATTAAAATGATAACGCTAAAACTCTACTCGCATTATTCGTTTACACCTACGGATCTTTCGCAAGTGTTAAAGTACTGTACCCCTATAGCAGGAAAAACTATCGTTATTGTAATCGTTATCGTATTATTGTGTATGAAAACCAGAGCTGTGCCTCTAAAATTCAATAATTATATGACAGCAGCACTTTGATAGCTTTTAAGGATGGTATAGTTTATTAACACGATTACCTTATCGACACTTTTCATGCTAGGTGTACTGTTATTTACTCTGCGATTATTTATTGTATTCTAATATGAGAAAAGTAGAATGATGATTTTTTATGTGGGAAAGCAATGAAAAAAGAAAATAGTTTTTTATTATTTATTAATTTTAAATAACTAGTTTGAAACTAACAGCAATAAAAGGGCTCAGGTTAATCCTTCCAAACAAGCATTACATTCAAACATTCCGATCATCTAACAATGTCCTGAGCAAAAATCCAAAATTAGGTACAGATTATTTATCAAATTAAATAATAAAACGGGTGCATTTAATACGTATAGTGTTAGAAAGCTTAAATTTAGAAACATTGATCATTTTATATACTAACTTTACAATTTTAGCAAGTAGTTATACGTCAACAAATAATTTACGATAACTGCTTCAATTTAATGCTACGTACAGATTAGGTAAAGAGATAATACGCGTTGGTTTGTACCAAGCATTGGCGTTGGTGTTACTCCTTACAATGGTCGTTTTCAACGACGGTAACTATGAGCGAACTAAACCTAAGCCGTAATTAAGGTATTACATATAAAATTTAAAAAACTTAAAGTTGATCTGGTAATTTTCTCAAGAAACAGGTATTATTACGTAGTTGTTGTTAAATTTCTATGCAATACTTTAATTACAGCCGATGCTGAGGGTACAGCCGGTTGCAAAGCATAAAGACGACATAATATTACAATTTACATATTATGTACTAGAGTGTTGTTTAATCAAATACTAGTGTAGCACTACATTTATAGCTATCTATCTAATAATATCTCATATACAATATCGTTAAACGAGTTACTGTATAATATTGAGGCTGCACAATAAAATACGGTGCGAAAGCCTCCACTAAGTTACTCCGTTCAACAAATATAGGCAATATTATGTATTGTATACGTAATATTGATCACAAGGCATTACTCACGGGAGCCCGCCGCTTGGGATCGTTGGATAACCCTATGAATTACGGACAATTTATATGTGTCGGACTAGTAAAAGGAACGCCTTAACTTTAACCTGTCAACGACAATAATATATTTTGATTTCTAAAAAAATCAATATAAGAAAATAAAATGTTAAGAACATATTTCTGTACATAAAAATAAGAAGCGTTTCAAAACACTATTTTACGATCAACGTGTAATATATCGTTTACTGTATCGATCAATACGGATGTCTCATTAAAATTAAGTGAAACTATGTTATATTGCTTTAACTAATTAAATAAATAACAGCGTATCTAATCAAAGTTTTATGGCTACGCTACAATAAATAAATAAGAATTTATCTAATTACTCTACCTAATCGTGAAGAGGATAACAAAATACTGACAGTATCGACGAAACATCAAAGTTACAAAAACGAATGTACAAAAATAATGATAATTTTCGTAAATTATAGAAAGTCAAAGATAAATTTCGTTTCGAGATAAATTGTGTACGTAACTACGGTAATGGTCGCCACCTTCGAATATTTTTATTTGCGTAATAATTACGCCAATGCTAGCTTACAAATTAGTGTGTATAGGACAAAAATCTTAGCATGTTTTTCTAAACGTATGCGGTGGCAACTAAAAGGTATGAATGAGTGGAGATGTGTTCTCACTTGTGGGCCGTTTATAAAACGCAGAACTCCTCGAGGAGATTCCTCAGCTCCTTGTTGTGGGCAGCCTTGGAGCCGGTGGCGGGTGACGCGGCGGTTGCCCTTCCGTTGTAGCTATAACAAGAAGAACATCAATGTTATAGAATTCCCTACGATATAAATAATATACTTAATCTTGAGCCCATATTATAAAATAGAACAACGGCGCGGCGTAAAGAAATGAGTATTTTTTTTACCCGTAACATTGAATTAGTTAACCAAAAAATCAGTAAGTATGTTTAAAAAGCAATAAGTTTTATGATATCTTTTTACTGAGCAAAGAAGCATCAGGACAGGAAGTAATCTCTAATGAATAATTTGGATATAATTAATTAGAAAAGGGTGACAATTTAGCTTTATTTTTTACCTAATATTAATATTGTCTTTCTTTATGTTTAACTGTTTGGATTAGTTATTCCCCATTTTTACGTTTCTTTCTTTTAACTAATGTGATAGATTGCCCGAGACTGGCAAGTTACAATAGGCCGCCTATAGACCTTTAGTATGTTTTTATTTGCCTTTTTGACTAGCGCCTTTCTTGTAAAGTACATTAAATATAGTCCCATATAATAAAAATGTAGCTCCTAAGAGATTTGGGTCATAAATGATTGGCTATTAAGACTGTACAATCTCTGGTTGACGCCGAATTAAAACGTTACTTAAATTATCATAAACAAATGGCTATAAAATTCTGAAATATCGAATAGCTTGAAACAAATTTAAAACAAACGACCGTTTGAATAATAACCTCAGTCTTGGATAGAACTGATTTATTTATTATGGCAGACAGAAAAATAAGCATTGAGTGAAGGCTTACAACTTTTTCTATTATGGACTTGTTTGAAACTTCTTTATGAAATACAAAGAAACTTGTAACATAAAACAGCTGATGTCAAAATAATATCGCAATAAGCATACTTATTTTTATGATAAATATACAAATTACGCTTATATTTGCGAATATCATATGATATAACATTTTAAACTTACATGGTCGTAAGGAATAAAACGGGATTTTTAACATTAATTGTTTTACGTTACTCCGTGATCACGGCGTGTGCAACTGCGCCGAAATAACGGGAACTCGGAAACAAAGGAGAATGCCCATGGACGGTACTCATTTGTGTCATGCTTCAAGATAAAAAACATACTATAATTAATTTCTTAATATTTGACCATTTTTCATGGCCCAGAGTTTTAATTTTGATCAGGGATTTACTTTTTAGGTATTAAAGTAACAGCGTATTTATCAACCACGGAAGCCAGGACACCGCTGTGTGACTGCCACTGTCAGCAGTGTTGCCGTTGCGGGTATTAATACCTGATTTCGAATAATTTAGGCTTTGAGCGGGTACGTTTACGGGTAGCGACGACTGTCGGATAAATATGGGTATTTTTGTGGCGATCGTGTAGAAAAAGACAAAATGACAACTACAGGCAGGAACCCAACACTATTTAAAATAGTAACTATTGTGTATTATTTTTTTATGAAAGTTCATAATTAATTATTATGTTACTTGAAACACTCATTATTACTATCTTTAGCCTATTAGCCCTAGCCCCGACGAATCCGGGTAATTTCTGATTCGGTTACGGACTTTTTCTAGTTTGATAGGCGGCAACACTGACTGTCAGTCATAGACAATATCGACCAAAGAGTAATAACTCTGCGCGCGATTAGGGCGTTTTGGCGCTAGTTACAATACATTTTTTGCTCTAAGGTTATGGGAAATATTAGTATTCGATTTTGACCGCGCGCAGACTTATCTGGCGCGACATACTCTTTAGTGATTATATACTCTTTGATCGACATCGGACGGAGCTTAGGAACTAGATTTCTGTTATTTTGATTTAAAAATCGATGGTGTAGACTTTTAAACCTTAAATTGTGGTATTTGTGAATCGTGATATTTTCTATAAAAATATCGAATCATTCGCGTGGTGCATTGTTATTTGGAAGAATGTTCGACTGAAACAATCGCTATTTATACTTACTGTTACATTTTAGGAAATAATTTCTAAACCCTTGTTTTTACTTTCAATATAACAACGGAGAGAAGTAATTAGATATTTTACCTACATAATAAAACAGGTACGGCTTTGATGCAACATTAGACGGCCGTTCATTGCAACTTGGGCATTCTCCTTTGAACATGGTAAAACCCGTTTTTTATAATAGTTATAATAATATGATATGTTTATGTTTTAATCCGATTCTTTATTTAATAATCCATATGATTATAAAATGAAATTACGAAAAATGCAAATAAAATAAGTGTTAGTACAAATGTAAATAGAGTGACAAACGAACACAAAGTTTATTTAATAAACAGTGACAACAAAAAAGCAAAGCATAAGAACAAAAGTTGATAGCATACTATTAATCAACCTTTTTAGAAAATTTAGAAATAAAGTTGATTGAAATATGTAATGAAAGTATATAACTGCATAAAGCGACATCTAGATTACAATACTTATTTTACTACGTTCGAACAGCTCACGTTGAGGGTCCGGAAATTGATTCTTAAGTTATAGTTAGATTTAATTCAAAACAGGTAGAAAAAAAGAGTTCGCACTAGCTTCATGGATACAAAACTGCATGTTTGAATTACAATAAAAAACACATCAAATAATTAATGTACATTGATCATGATTTCGTGAAACGAAAATTCATGCAAGTAAGGCCCATCACACACTGCGACTTTTTGCAGCGATACAAACGCGAGTGTGATAGCATCGTGATTGAATCGGTGCATTTAGTAACACGGGTGGACGTTTGCAACTATATCGACGCCGTCGCCGCATCGCGATTGCAATAATCCAGAGGGTCTACTCCGAAACTTAGTTATACCCGTCCCTCTTACTCTCCAGTCATGACAGAATCGTGTGAAAGGAGCTTGGCCACTTACGTAGTAACTATTTAGTAATCTGTGGCTTGGCTAACAAATACACGGCGTTTTTGTTTCGGAGTACGATCCCTGTTTGGCTGCAAAAATGCGCAGTGCGTAAAATATCAACAAGAACAAAAAGTAAACACCTCCACCGTAACCAGTTGATCACCCCACCTCTTTATACATATCAGTCATAAAACGCCAGCTAAATTTTCACCAGCTCTGCGTTTAACATACAAGCTGTGCGGAAGCAGAGGTTATGCAGTGCAATTCGCTAGTCTCACCTAATGGTGCGCGGTACAGGCTCAGAGTCCGAATCGACAGTTTTCGGGGCGGTGTTCTCGGCGCTGCCGAACAGTTGGCTAAACCAACTACCCCCTTGTGATTGGGACTTTGGCCTGCAACCAAGCCGGTTAGGTTAAGCGGGGGTGGGGGGTTATATAATCATGCTTTTTCGAATATGAATACATTAAATAAAAAAATGCTCACTCACACAGCACACATAAAAATACTTAAAATAATCGAATGATGAATAATGAGCAGTGGTTTTTGGCAAGAGAATAAGGATAACATAAACATTGTTTATTTTGCAAACGCTTTACCAAACCCTGTAGTTAAAATACAATAGGGGACCGGATTGATTTTTTTATTATTAATTTAAAATGATTTTAGAAATATCAGCTACACAACAACAACACAGGTATTTATTTTCAAATATGTATTTTACATATTTTCAGAGATATAGAGCTTCATGCTCTATTAATAATACTTTATTATTAGACAAGGACAGCGCTATTCATTTATGACGTCACAAGCGAGGGTAGCGCCATACTCCCGCCATATAAAATTTCGCTTTAGAAAGAGTTCGCTATTTACCTGCTTGTTATTAAACGTTCTTTGTTATTTTTTTTAATGTCACTCACTATTAATTTAACATTTACATATCAATAACAGTCCCGGCCCCCTATTAGTAACACTATAAAGTTTGCGATCCGTAATTAAACATTGAATAAATAATTGCCTAAATGCATGACATGCTCTTTCTTGTGTTCTGCATAGTGCCACAAACCTATCCGACCCGGTGACAGTCGGTGGTGGACGACCCACTCGCAATACAAAATAGGAGCGTTTTACCTACCATTAAAACGCATATTGTGTCCGGAGCCTTATTCGAAGCCTAGGTAAACATATTTTGAGAAAGCCCTTTCCGTTTCCGTTCGACATCAATTTTCCTATTGGTCAATTTTACCCACGTGACGTCACTTCCGTAACGTCATCATAAGTCACGTGATACGAGTTCACCTTTTAGCAACGGCGGAGGATTTGTGTCATTGTAGTCTCAAAATCTGAAACACTTGACAACCATTAAGGATAAAATCTACACCAGGCAGGTCTTAAAGCTAGGCTTCGAATAAGGCTCCGGACACAATATGCGTTTTAATGGTAGGTAAAACGCTCCTATTGTGTCCTTTCGCCGTTATTCGAAGCCTAGGTAAACATATTTTGAGACCTTGTTTGTTATCGCCTGGTGAACGAGGACGCCAATGTGACATGTATCAGCAATTATGACATTAATCTTATACCTTTTGACAAATTCGACAGGTACTAGGGGTACAAGAATTAATTGTTTAACTTTATAACTCAACATCACAAATTAATACTGATATCAGAAACATTATGCTATTACTATCAAACATTCAAGTATGTCATACAATAGTACGTAAGTACCTATATAATGAAAATATGAGCACGGACTGAACACGATTGAAAAGAAAATAAAATGTATACTTATGCTCAATCTATCAAACCTTATTCATAAATATGTAAACTATGTTACATAAATCATTTACATATTCTTGAAATATTCAAAAACTGAAAAGAAACAAACATTACATTAACACAACTTGTGCTATCCCTTATATATTTTTGAAGCAAAAACATCTGAAAATCTTTTGGCTAAGTCTCTTCTGATATAACATCGATACAATATGATCTGAAAACACATAATAAAGCAAAATATAAGTACAATATAATAATTGTAAAAACTTTCGGCACAAGAAACCATAAGCACAAGACTCTTATCTTCCCTAACTGTAAAATCATGTTGCTTTAAATTATTATGTTATACCTACTAGTGACACGCTAAACTCCCGAGCACTAGCATTGTTACGAAGCTGACGACTGTTTCTCAGTATATCCTTTACCGCTATAGGGAAATTATTATTCATAGGAAATATACTAAAATAAATAATTTGGGGAATTTTAATATACCACTGTGTAGCCCCAATCTAAGCAAAGCTTGTCCTATGGCCAAGATGCCCAAGTCGTAATTCTTATGGTTCTGTAGGGTGCGAAGCATTAAGTCCACCTATGTACTGTAATTAGTGCATGAAGAATTAAATAAATAAATAAAAATGTATTTTGTAAATACATGGTTGTGTTACATACAAAACACTTCGATCAATTAAACATAATATTATACTTAAAATATCGAACCCACGACGTTATTTTTGGCAGTTATACTGTTGACTCACTACCTACACCAAATTCAAGAGAAAAGACATTATTTAAAGCTCTGTGCTAGAGAAGAAGTCAACTATTGCTATGTTTGTGCAGTGCAAGATGCATTAAAGTTTGATTGCAAAAATTAACGTTAACATTATTCGAATAAATAGGATCGCAGATCGCAGGATGTTATATGTATAACATCCTAAACTACTTGTGCCGGCTTGTCTTACTGGTCTGGCAAAAAGAGCGATCATGTATAAAGGTCAAGTAAATTTCTGAAAATAATGTAAGCACATGCCTTATTTTACAAGATCAAAACAAAAGTAGTTCGTATATTAACTTTAAAGCATCTGCTATTTTGTAACAAATATCCCTTGCATACAAATCGGATTAATGTAACTCTAAAAGATAAATTGCAAAAGATTTGCAATATTTTGTCATAACTTTATCTACTACTTATATCTATCAATCAATCAAATATTGATTTATTCACATAGACATATAATAAGCATGTAGGTACTTATGAATCGTCAATATTTTCCTACCACCCATTTAAGACTTTTTAACTGTAACTTTACATATAAATATAATAATGACAACGAAAATGACTGGTAATGGTCGATAATGACAGTTTCACTTCATATATTTTACCGACACGGTCCCAAGTTGCATTGCAGGACACAATTTTTTATATAGACTGCCATTCTAAAGACGCGTTTCTCTTATTATTAATTACTATCGAACCAATGAAAAACTCCCGTTAATTACTGTCAATTTAGCTACACGGAACATCTTAAACAGTTATATCCAATCTAGCAAAGAAACATGAATATACAAAATTAAAAAAATTCATTGAGTTATGGCTCATTATACCCATCCATTTAGTAAAAATGGGTTAACCGGGCACATTATATAACTTCGTAATGAATACAAACAATTCTAACATAATGAACTAAATATATATATATATATATATATTAAAACTCACCAAAGACATTGTTTATCAGAAACATAAGAGACTTCTTTTCCTCATCAACGAAAAACCGAGCAACTTCTTTTAGTTGCCCTAATGCTTGCCCTAAGGGCATAATTTTGCTATTGTACAAGACAGTGTTCTTGTGGAGCGACTGTCAATCTGAAAACTCATAAATTATTATCAATGATCTGATCTACTAATTTTACATTTGTATGGGTCCGTGTCCTTGCGAAATCAATCTCAGAAACCCATTTTTACTTATTCTTTCCAAAAAATTCATAATTTATCCAATTTTTATGATAATGATTCATTAAAGGTTCATAAAAAGATGTCTTTGTAGACAATATCATTGTTGTAGACCCTGTCAATCTCCAAACTGCATTCATTCTAGCCTGGAAAGGCGTAATTTTTCTATTTTTTAAGACAGTCAAAATCATTTACGTACAAGTACTTTTGACTGAATACATGAATAGTTTATATCATGATAACAAAAGGTTTACATTTTCAACATCATTACATACACAATTACATGAGTTACATGAGCACAGGAAAAATAATATCGGTAACGTTGACTGCTATTTGCCCGTTGTAGGTTGATCTGTATTACAGGCAACAAAATATGGTATATATACCTACCTAGTTTTGCCATTTTAAAAGACCGTGATCGTCAGAATTCGTCTCACAATATAAATCTACGGTGCCATGGAGCAGCCTGCCATGTTTATACATGACGATGAGTAAGCATAAACAATTCCTGTATCAGATGACTTCACTCTTCTAGACGGCTAAAATAACTATTGCCTATAAATTTTCTAAAACATTCTACTGATGAAATAAAGTAAAGTAATAATTTATTCGGTGTTCTGCATTAACAATAGGTACACATTTACTTAATCTAAACTAAATTTAGGTATGAAACAGTCGAAAGGGCAGACCCGATCGGCTCGTGCTGTTCCTTACAGCTATGTCAGACTGTCAGGCTCTTTCAGATACGCAAAACGCCAGACACGCATTATCAGAAATCGCAGAATGTCAGATTACACTAAAAGTCAGAATCGCAATATCCCAACTGGCTTTATAGCATAATTACTTTGACTGCATAGCTTCTAGTCAGTAGGTACCTATTATTCGTTAAAATACTAATTATTGCTATCACTGGTGCCCATAGGGAGCCACCGCAGTATTTCAATCAATATATGAACTATTAGTGCCAAGCACAGCTTCCAGCGTGCCTAATACTAGCGGGGCTTGTTCGCATATAAACATGAAAGGTATGTGTAGTCGATATACCTATACCCCCCCCACCCCTTTTTACTAATATTTATTTGAATATACAGTTTCTACTTTCAATCATAATTATGGCATTGACGGCACTAATAATATCTCGTAATCCAAAAAAAATAAAAAGATTATAATGCTTATTGTCAAAAACATTGCACCCTGATACTTGCGTAAGCAGGAAATGCCGCCCGTTACTTGCGTAAGCAGGCTAATTTAATTAATTTTAAAAATAAAAAGATTCATAATGCTTATTGTCAAAAACATTGCACCCTGATACTTGCGTAAGCAGGAAATGCCGCCCGTTACTTGCGTAAGCAGGCTATGTTTTTTTTTTTTTTTTTTTTAATATTTTTTTTTTTTTTATTTTTTTTTTATTTTTTTAATTGTAACCACAGCTTAAAATCTGCATTGAATATCATATAAAAAATGTCAGGGATAATGAATCCAATTACGTATCCATTAATAAAACATTATCGAACCAATGGTAGGGGTGTTCGGGGGGGCTGAGCACCCCATTTTTCAATATCAAATCATTTGCTCCATGCTACATTACACGACCCACATAAACACTCCCTAAAAGGGGCAAGGGTCAACTGTAGAAAGTATTTAGAATAGACTTTTGCAACAACAGTATGTACTTTTAAAATCATTAAATTAAATACACTATTCCCTTTAAAATATTATTTGCCTTGCACTTGTTGGTTAGTCAATACATACATAGCGACGCTTGTTCCCATTTTTAATGCAGGTAGCACTCACATACAGACATGGGAGTAATAAAAGTATAACAGTAATCACACACTATGTGCCGGTATAGATACATGATCAAAAACAAAACGTTGAAACAAAAGCAACTTAACAAAATTAGTGCTATACCACTCGACTATACTGACATTATTTTCGAACTGCAATGATACTTTTCCAATGGACATGATAACCATTAAAGAAAATGTAGGTACTTAAAAATGCTTTCGTAACAATAAATCGCCACAAGAAGTCGGTACAAATTGTAAAATAGGATTTATAAACTAAACAAGAGAAAAGTGTGTCAAGGTCAAGCACGGGCGACAACGGGAGCCGAGGCCCACTGTATACTTCCCGATCCTTTCAAAATCCCTAAATCACATTGTATCATTATTAAAAGGAAATCTATTTGACATAAATGATTATGATTATGATATAATCTCTCAGCGCAGATCGCAAAATCTCGCTACTAACTATCACATGAACAGATTTTTCATGGTGAGAAAATCTAAAATTTCTTACTTGCTTGTGGGTAAAAAAAAATAAAAATCAAAACTTTCACTGACCTGGCGAGGTGTTAAATTACCTCAATTCCTATGTGCCAATAAACCTGATACTCCATCTCGTCGTCCTAAATGCGTTGGATTTCCACGATAGGTACTTTGAAATTAACAGGTGGACCTCGAGCCCGACCCGCCATGTTTTCGCGCGCTCACTCACAGGCACGCTCTTTTAAAATTCGAACAATATTCATAAATAATAATATTACTTTATCCGAGAAAGTAAAATAAAAGAACCACTCGTTCAAATTTTTAAATTTTTAAATTTCGAACGCTAACAGCGTTTATGACTAGATGTGAACGGTTGCGAAAAATGGACGCCAATGACACAAATCCTCCGCCGTTGCTAAAAGGTGAACTCGTATCACGTGACTTATGATGACGTTACGGAAGTGACGTCACGTGGGTAAAATTGACCAATAGGAAAATTGATGTCGAACGGAAACGGAAAGGGCTTTCTCAAAATATGTTTACCTAGGCTTCGAATAACGGCGAAAGGACACAATATACTGTCTTTGCTGTCAGCAGTATGATAATTATTGTGAAAAACTAAATATATGTAGCTTACTTCCGCACTACTACTACTACTTTTTTCTTTTTTTTGCGGAAGTAAGCTACATGTATTTCGTTTCTCACAATGGTTAGGGACTTCCGCCAAGTGACGCCTGATTCAATCAAATGAATATTATTATCCCAAAACATGAGATTGTGTGTGATCAGAAGAAATAAAAAAAATATTATAATTATAATACTGACCAGATCTGTTTCTGGTTCTGCAGCAGCGTGCGGAACCGCGGCTCGACGTAGCTCCACGAGCCCATGTTCTTGTGCTCCTCCTGACTCCACACGAGCTGGGCTCCGGGGTACTTGTCCACTTCAGCCTTGATCTGGTCGTACGGGAACGGCGAGATCTGTTCCACCCTGTGGATGATATTAACAAATTTAACAAAATTATAATAAAGTTTTTTTTTCTTTCACAAAACTTGTCTTAGAAGCTAAGGCCCGTATTTATAGATAAGTCTCAATTACTATGAGATCAGTCTTGAAATGTCTTTTGGGATCTAGTTTTGTTTGAAAATAACATCTCAAGAGACTGGAGCCTGAAATAAAGCCTAACTAAAGCTAGGCTTGGGATGTTTTTTGGTCTACAGCCCCCTGATTCACGAACCGTCGTCGGATCACCCCCGACAACGGAATGTACGCTCTGTCTCTGTCACGCACTATAGAATAGACACAGACAAATTCGAATTCGTAGGTCAGTGTTTAGAGCATTCGCCCGGACAGTGAAAGGTCGTGGGTCCGAGTCCAATCGGAGCTAGTAGTAAGACGGGTAAACTTTTTATAATACTTTATTTTCAATATGTTCAAAGAATGATAAGTTTTTTATATTATTTTTATGCATTCACAATGCAATTTAGGTAAGTATAGGAAAAATGTGATAGTAAAAAAAAAACCACGAGCCCTATAAGTAGCTTTCTGGCGGGATTCGAACCCGCGCCTCCGGGAATCCGGCCCGATGCTCTGACCAACTAAGCTACCGAAAGGCTTCGGGAATCCGGCCCGATGCTCTGACCAACTAAGCTACCGAAAGGCTTACACGACTCGTCGAATTTTGCTATCCCTTGTTACGCTGTAGGCCAGCGTTGCTTCATCAATGTGAGGAAACCCTTGCATCCGAAAGAAACATTTTTACAAATGTTTAACAATGGATTAAGATGAAACAGCCATATTGAGATTTTATATTATTTTTATGCATTCACAATGCAATTTTTGTAAGTAAAGGAAAAGTTTAATATTATTTGGTCAGAGCATCGGGCCGGATTCCCGGAGGCGCGGGTTCGAATCCCGCCTGAAAGCTACTTATAGGGCTCGTGGTTTTTTACTATCACATTTTTCCTATAATGATAAGTTAATTTATTTTATGAAAAAATATTATCACGCTTAATATCGTCTGTAATAGCAGGTCACGTCTTACCTGGCGATAGCGTTTTTTCAGTATTTTCAAAGAATGATTAGTTAATTTGTGTTATGAAAAATCTCATCACGCTTCACCCTTATAAACTTCTCTGGCATATTGAAAATGAAATATTAGAAAAAAACGACCCAACCTCCAAGTAGCTCCGCCGGGAATCGAACCCGGCGGAGCTACTTGGAGGTTGGGTCGTTTTTTTTCTAATATTTCATTTTCAATAATAAAAATTGCATTGTGAATGCAAAAAACTAAATATAATTTTCTCTGGCATACTTTCGCTGGCTATGGCTTATTTGCAAAAAAATCAATTTAATAAATTAATAAGTAAGTAATTAATATAATTTATTTATTATTATTTTTATTTTATACTTTTTTTTATAAATTTATTATAGATTAAATTTAAAGTGGGTAGTACTCGTGCGCATGTGCGCACATGTGTGCACACGTCCCGACCGGGAGGAAGTAGAGTTACGCGTGTTTACATGTGCACACGTTACAATACAAGCTTAAGGCTTAAAACCGTCTGTAATAGCGCGTCTTACCTGGCGATAGCGATGTCAGCCTCAAGTTTCCGGTCGCGCCTTTGTTTCAGCAGGTCGTAGTACACGCGTCCCGAGCAGAAAACGAGCTTGCGCACGTTGCCGGGGTTCTGGGATGCCACGCCTTCTTCGGGGATCACTCTACAACAAGCCCGTAGTTAAATAATCTATACATACATACTTAGATACATCAAAAATTTGAGATTTGGTACTTGTTTTTTATTTAAGCCATATAGATGCAAAGGTAGCAAACATCCAGATATACTAAAATGGAGGTTAACAATATTTTTGGTTTCAAAGCTGTACTATACGTTGCTATATATATAGGATATTGCAACGTATAGTACAGCTTTGAACTGCTGTTCTTGCTGCAAACCTATATTTTCAACGGTTATTTTATATGAGACTAGCTGACCCAGCGCGACTTCGTTCCCGTGGCCCGACCCACTACTCCACCCTACCCTACCCGTACTCTACCCCTACCTTACCGTACCCCTACCATATCCCTACCCTACCCCTACCCTACCCCCACCCTACCCCTACCCTACTCCTACTCTACCCTACTCCTACCCTACCCTACCTCTACCCTACCCCTACTCTACCCCTACCCTACCCCACCCTACCCCTACCCTACCCCTACCCTACCCCTACACTACCCTACTCCTACCCCTACCATACCCCTACCCTACCCCTACCCTACCCCTACTACCCTACCCCTACCCAACTTCTAATCTACCCCTACTTACCCCTCCTTAAAACCTTCCTTGGACTTCCACGAACATTTCAAGACCAAAATTAGCCAAATCGGTCCAGCCGTTCACGCGTGATGTCGTGACCAAGGGAAATAGGGATTCATTTTTATATATATAGATATTGCTCTTTTTGCTACAAACTTAGTACCTAAATCAAGCTATCAAGCTGATTTGACATTGACAGACTGCATTCAAAGTTGCTATCATTGAAAAATAGGATATGCTACCTCTGCACACTATAGACAGGTATAGTTTTACTAGCTCCGCGTTGCGATATTATTTTATCAGAGCTTACGAAATATGTTTCGACTTTTGCATAAGTACTCGAAACAAAGAGGAAAAGATTTTTTATTAAAACACGTGTTTTACTTTTTGTACAACATTCTTACCTCCTAAAGCAAGTACCTTTATAGCGTCAAACGATTACTTATCCTCAGGATGACGCAGCAGTGACTTAGGGCGATGAGCTGCTTGCGGTACAGCAAGGCGGTTAGCCTATAATACAAATTCTTACCTCCTGAAGCAAGTGCCTTCATTCATGTCATCAAATAATAATTTAGCCTCGGGGTGACGCAGCAGTGACTTGGGAGTCATGAAGGCTCGAGGAAAGGCAATGCAATCTGTCGCCGCAAGATGTAGAAATAGGAAAGGAGCGTGGAACAGTTAGCCACTATTCCTTCAGTCTGCGTTAACAGGTTTATCATTATATTCTTACCTCCTGAAGCAAGTGCCTTCATTCATGTCATCAAATAATGATTTAGCCTCGGCGTGACGCAGCAGTGACTTGGGAGTCATGAAGGCTCGCGGAAAGGCAATGCAATCTGTCGCCGCAAGATGTAGAAATAAGAAAGGAGCGTGGAACAGTTAGCCACTATTCCTTCAGTCTGCGTTAACAGGTTTATCATAATATTCTTACCTCCTGAAGCAAGTGCCTTCATTCATGTCGTCGAACGATGATTTAGCCTCGGGATGACGCAGCAGTGACTTGGGAGTCATCAGAATGAGCGGCTTGCGGAAAGGCAATGCGATCTGTCGCCGCAAGATGTGGAAGTAGGAAGCGGGCGTCGAACAGTTCGCCACGATCCAGTTGGCGTCGTGCAGTTGGCGGACTAAGGAAGGAAAGATACATAATAATAACCCTCCTTCTGTCGCAGTAGAGTAAAAATAAATCGAAACTTCTAATCGTTACGCAATGAGTCACACCAATGATTTTTGTTATCAGCATATCTAAAAGATATGTAACTCGAAAAAAAGAATCTGTTTTTATTTTTTTCCTATCTTCAAAAATGACTGAGATATTAAACGTTAAAGTACGGCCTCCGAGGAAAATTTGGGTGAACCAATGGCATTAACGTGTGACGTCACGTCGCACTTCAGTATACCTACATAGAATCCTTTGGCTATATAGTTGCGCTCTCACGGTTTCGTAATAAATTTATTTATTTTTCTTATAGTCGATCAACGAAATGTTTAATTTATTTTGTATTGAGCCCATGTGAAAAAACACCTTCAAATAATGTTTTATTTTCGTGAATAATAAATTAAATCAACTTTCGTAATGGCGGGCGGGATTCTGTCAGTACATAATTAGCAACCGTCAAAACAAAATGTACTTGTTTACAACCTTAACTGACTTGGTAGTTAAATATGCATCCTAAAAACTGACAGCCATTTCGATAATTTTATACTGCTAGTGGCGCCTCCACCACTGGGTCAGATAAGTTTGTGGGATAAATGTCTTTCGGTATCGACAGTAGGTGACAGTTTTAGAGTGCGCCTGCGCGCGGTCGAAATTGAATACTAATCATTTACCATAACCTTAGAACGAAGAAAATGTACTGTAACTAGCGTCAAAAACGCACGAGTTGCGCGAAGATTGCGCACAGACAAACTCTATGTAGGTACAGTTAGACGGAAATCACCCGCAACAGCCGCAAACGGAGATGTCACTGCGACATGACGTCATCGCAATAGCGCGCAAGGAAAGCAAATTTTCAAAAGCTGGTGAAACTTTACAACGCTGTATCTTTGGAAATCCTGGCCAGATTTCGATGAAACAAAAACTATTAGTATTTGCACGAGTTCGCGCATTAAATGCAGTAATTTTTATAGTCATATTTTGATGTGTTGGTGTGACTCATTGAACACAAGAAAGAGGTTAAAAGGTGCATGTCATGTTACGCATATTGTACTGAATGAAGCGTAAATCGAAAACAAGCCTTGTCATGACAACTAGAAGATACACGAAATCGTACAAACGTAAAAAGTAATGGAAGCTTTGCTGTTTTATTTTGCGGGTTTGCTTGCCCCGCCCACTTACTACTCTTATCATACAACTCAAGTACGTTTTATAATTCGGTGCAAAAAAAAAGAAAACAGTAAGTATTACCATATTAAAACTCTATATTCACATTCTGTAGATTTCTTTATTTGTGAACGACATTGCTGTTAATTCAAAACATGCTTTGACTGGATAGATATTTGTTTAACATTATTAATAAAAGTAAAAAAATGGAAATTACTCTTACAAAAGATTTTTTTGAAGGGATGTTAGTTGGATATTTTTTTCACGTACTAGCAACACGCAGGCACAAAATATTTGTGACGCAGGGGTGACAAACCTACTTTAACATGTGTGTGATTATTTGATTGATTTTGATTTGTATTTTGTTTACTTAAAACCGGGTCTCCAGCGAAAGTTTTTTGAAAACATTCAACAAAAACACATACACAAAACTTTGTTTCTGAAAAATGTTTCTTGACATGCGCCGTCTATACCTCTCTTGGCTTGTGTACACAAAACAATAGTTTCTCTAGCAAACAAAATGAGTTCGGACGAAGAAGACGTAGTTTCAGATCGTAATCTTTATTCCAATCCATCTTTACTTACATTGCTCTAAACCACTGTAGAATCAAACTTGGCGCGAAAACCAATCTTTTTTTTTGTAATGGCTTCTTCCATTTTACACAGAAATTGGCCATTGTCTAGCGATTTATCAAAATGAAAAAAGTTAAAAGCGCGGGGGAAGTTTTGTGTACGTGTTTTCCACCGGGCATGGAAAGCAAAAACATTGTTGATGAAAACAAAAATGTGTAGTGAAACAATGTTTTGTGTAGACAGTTTTGTTGAATGTTGAGATGTTTTTGTTGATTGTGTAGGGCAAAACACGCGCTGGAGACCCGGCTTTACGTGGGCTCCTATCTGCTTCGCGTACAGTACTCCTCTTACATTATTTCGTAGATTTCTTGTTGTTTCTGTTATTGTTTTTTGTTAAGTTTGAACCGTTGTTATTTGTAACTATTGTGTCTCTACTATTACTATCTAACCCATTTTGCATTATCTTATGCGCTATAACCCAAGATATAGTTCTTATAAATAGATTTTAACAAAATCTGTAAAACCAAAACCTCACAATAAATTTGGTGCTTTATTGTTTTGTTTTGCGAGTTTGCTTGCCCCGCCCTCTTACTACTTCTAACATGACAACTAGAAGAAATTCTAAATCTTATAAAGGTAAAAAGTAATAGAGCTTTGTTGTTTTGTTTTGCAGGTTTGCTTGCCCCGCCTCCTTACTACTTCTAACATGACAGCTAGAAAAAAATCTAATTCGTGCAAAGGTAAAAAGTAATAGAGCTTTATTGTTTTGTTTTGCGGGTTTACTTGCCCCGCCCACTTACTACTTCTAACATGACAACTAGAAGAAATTCTTAATCGTACAAAGGTAAAAATTAAGGAAGCTTTGCTGTTTTGTTTGATGGTTTGCTTGCCCCGCCCCCTTACTACTTCTAACATGTCAACTGGAATAAATTCTTATTCGTACAAAGGCAAAAAGTAATAGAGCTTTGTTGTTTTGTTTTGCGGGTTTGCTTGCCCCGCCCACTTACTACTTCTAACATGACAACTAGAAGAAATTCTAAATCGTACAAAGGTAAAAAATAATAGAGCTTTGTTGTTTTGTTTTGCGGGTTTGCTAGCCTCGCCCACTTTCTACTTCTCACGACTTTCTTGTGTTCTGTGCGGAACACTATCTCTTGCAGGCGTAGTATGAGGAGTTCAACAGATTTTAATCTACCAGTACAACACCGGTTTCACTGTTTGACAAAACTTAATGTCCCTTTGACGTTGGCAATACTTCTTTTGGATTTCATATGCTACATATGCACCGCATATTAATTAGAAGATTCCTTCCACTGTAAGAACTTTGAATTTATACAAATTACAAATACCTACTACCTCTTAAAGTTTCAAATCGTTAAAATTATCCATCACACTTTGAGCGGTACACGTGAACGGTTCGACTCGTTCACTTATTGGTGATTTGTTTGATAAAAAAGTTTCAAATATGTAGGATGTTTTTATATTTATATATGTATTAGGCTCACCTTCAAAGTCGGCGCATTCTGGGGGCATGTAGTCGGGGTCGTCAGAGCTCATTTGCAGGAATCTCTCAAGGCGGGCCGAAGAGTGCTCGGGGCCCTACAACAAATGAAATATCGTTGATCTTGAAAGGTAGATTAGATGTCAATTTAGTAATCTAATTCGATAGTACGAGTTGCTTTAAATTATGTTCAAATCAATATGGTAATACGGCTGATGGTGCCAGCGGCATGCTGAGTGTAGAAACTAAACTAGTCAAAAGGAGAGTAGGCGTGAGGGTTCGAAATGACTTAAAAAAAACACGTTAGTTTCAGTTTTTGGCCACCGGAACAGAAAACGTTGTCGCACTGTAGCCTCTGCCAGCCGGCCTAGCATGAGCGGCTTTTATCGCACGATATGATATGGTACGGCAAGTTGTCTTGCTTACCCCACTAAGGTGTAAGCAAGACGGTATGCCGTAACATATCATACCGCGCGATAAAAGCCGCTCATGCTAGGCCGGCAGATGCTGCTTTTTCGGGTTGAATTGGTCCTAAGGAAAGCCTGAACCCCAGGCCGGATTCAGAATCGGGTACCCAAAATGGCTGATGCTGAAGAGTCACTCACCATTCCCTCCATGCCGTGGGGTTGCAGCAGCACGAGGCCGGACTGCCGCACCCACTTGGCCTGACCGCTGGAGATGAACTGGTCGATGATGCACTGGGCAACGTTGTTGAAGTCTCCGAACTGGGCCTCCCATAGGACGAGCGCGTTGGGGTTCGTCACCGAGTAGCCGACTTCGAAGCCGAGGACACCTGGGAGGAGGACGAAAGGTTAATAAGAATAAGAATAAGAATAAGTTTATTGTCGTTAACAATTTGGTTACATTTTATGTGAAGTGATTGAAGTCACCTGGTAAGCGAATGAATGCCTGTAACAGGTGACTCTCTCTCTCGCTCTTCCATATTTAATATTACAATATATTATCTTAAACTATTAAACTTATATTTAAGTAAATCTTATTCATATTTTTATAATATAAAAGCATAGCTAAACAATTACTATGATTACAATGATTATAATGCTATTTAATAAAAGTTATTTTACTGTTGTGTGTTTTGTGTATTTGTGTAATAAAATGTAGTGTAGTGTGATGTATAGTGTAGTGTGTTGTGATAATGTTGTGTAGTAAGATAAGATAAAGATAAAAATATTCTTTATTCACTTAGACATAATAAATATGTACTTATGAATCGTCAATATTTTCCTACTAGTCCTAATTTAATAATTTTTCGGTTTCTTCGTAATAATATATATATAGGTTAATAAAATAAATCAGTGATGAAATATCGGCGACTATTAATAACGGAAGCCGAATCCAACTTAGGGTCTACTTACAACCACAACACGTAAGCTGGGCGCATTGTGTATTGGAAATAAATAGTACAATTCACACGTACCACATTTTACCATCATCATCGACCGCGTGAGTGATACCAAACCAACCACAACGCAACCACCAGCGACGATGCTGCAAACTAGCGGCCGGCCCCATCGCATACGACGTAACCACATCACAACTACTAGCGACAACGCAATAATATCGACATTTTGTCGCACAACCACAACGCAACTGCTAAAAGCTGCATCGCCTCTATTCACACGTACCACATTTTGTCGCTGCGATGTGGTGTGATTGTGGTGTGACGTGTGGGTCGACACTGAGGCTCGTAGCGCTATCATAGTAAGTACGTAAAACTGCATGCAATAACTGTCACTTGAAGAAGAAAATAGATGATGTTGATACAATCTGAAAGGTATAATTCGGATACAGCATAAACGGTAATATTAAATTTTGCATTACTCACCATATTCTGAGAGCGAGCTGTTGCAGACGGTGTAAGGCGCCTGGTCGGGGTACAGATGGGCGAGCGGGCAGTACGTAGCCTTGTCTACCTTCTGATGGTGGAGTACGTGATGCCTGTGATCAAAAAACGATGGCGTTCAATCAGCGGTAGTCTAGTTTCTGAATAAAACACATAAATTATTAGTTAGTACTACTGAGTCACGTCCTGCGTAAAGCGAATTAATTCCTGCGAGAGCAACATCAAAGTCCCATAACTTTTTAATTTATAGTATTATAGCTTTCCGCCCGCGGCTTCGCCCGCGTGGACTACACGACGTTATCCCGTGGGAATGTGATATATTTCCGGAATAAAAAGTAGCCAATGTTACTCTCAAGGCTACAAAGTATCTGTGTCACAAATTTCAGCCAAATCCGTTCAGCTGTTTTGGCGTGATTGAGTAACAAACATTCAAACATCTAAACTCACATTTATAATATTATTAGTAGGAAGTAGAAAAGTAGGAATTTAAGATTATTTTTTAAAGTTTTGTTTCATTGTGCTTATTCTTTCATATTTAAGAAGAAATAAATATGTAGTTTAAAAAACTAAAACAACACACTTTTATAGGAACAGACTAAAAAGTACAAAATACCCGTCTATTCAGTAACTGAAATTAAAAAGCATGGTGCGCGTTGTCAATATTAAGTACTTGAATGCATGCTTTGCAAAGGGCGCACCACGCTTTTTAATTTCAGTTACTGAATAGACGGGTATTTTGTACTTTTTAGTCTGTTCCTATAAAAGTGTGTTGTTTTAGTTTTTTAAACTACATATTTATTTTTTACTTTTTAGTTTAATAAATGGCAAGCTGTGGATGGATGGTAATCGATTTCACTCATGTTTCCATTCATGTGTCTGCCCACCCCTTAAACATTATAACACAAAGGCGTGATTGTATGTATTTAGTTTTACAAATTCAAGTGGAGTCTATTAGTTACCAGATGCGCGAGCCGAACCCATAAGTACTTCCTCCCTGCTCTATCTTCAGACCCTCACCATCAACTGTAGCGAATAGGTCTCATCAGAACGAAACAAATGAGCCAGAACTCGAGGGGTTTCCTAGTGGTCATTAAGGAGTGCCACTGACTTCCTCCCTGCTCCATCATCAGACCCTCACCGCCAAGTGTAGCGAATATGTCTCATTAGAACGAAACAAATGAGCCCAAACTTGAGGAGTTTCCTAGTGGTCATTAAAAAGTGCCACTGGCTTCCTTTCTGCTCCATCATCAGACCCTCACCACCAAGTGTAGCGAATAGGTCTCATCAGAACGAAACAAATGAGCCAAAACTCGAGGGGTATTCTTGTGGTCATTAAGGAGTTTCACTGGCTTCCTCCCAGCTCCATCATCAGACCCTCACCACTAAAGGCAACGAATAGGTCTTATCAAAACGAAACAAATGAGCCCAAACTCGAGGGGTTTCCTATTGGTCATTAAGGAGTGTCACTGGCTTCCTCTCTGCTCCATCATCAGACCCTCACCACCCAGTGTAGCGAATAGGTCTCATCAGAACGAAACAAATGAGCCAGAACTCGAGGTGATTCCTATTGGTGATAAAGGAGTGCCACTTGCTTTCTCCCTGCCCCATCATCAGACCCTCGTCACCACCAAGTGTAGCGAATAAGTCTCATCAGAACAAAACAAATGAGCCTAAGCTCGAGGGATTTCCTAGCAGCCATTGAAAAGTTCTATTGCCCACCTCTTGACTCCATCATCAGATCAGCTCGATAGTAGCAAATTATTGTATTGTCATCGGATTCATATAGACTTGCAAAGTTTCAAATCAATACGACAATTAGAAGTAGGTTAAAATTGAATTCCAAGATTTTCTTACATTGTGACTTAGTTACAAGTGAAGCTAATAAAAGTGTGGTAAAAAATAGTAAACTTCCTAATTGTCGTGGTAACTCAGGTTGTAATCACTACTTACCTATGCGAGAAAGTTCCTCTTTCGACGTCCTCTCCAGACAGACGGACATGGATGCCTTCCTTCAGCAGCGATCCGAAGGCCATCGCTTCTCCCAGCGCCCAGTCAACAGTCCTGTTCTCCACCATCTCCATGCGAGCCTTGAGGATACGCAGGAGACCTTTGTGGATCTCGAACTCAGCGGCGTTGGGGGGAGGGGAGGAGAACCGTTTGCCGATGTGGACAAGAGTTTCTTCAACCACACCAGTAGTGGACATCTACAAATTCAAATATGAATAATTATAATGGCCTGCGCAGACGAGGGACTTTGCCCGTCAACATAACCTAAATGTGGTAAATTTCGCCGCAAATTACCGCATACGACAATCATGCCATTCCTGAAGGTCTAGCGAGGAATCAGAAGAGTCGCTAGAGAACTTCATGGGCAGAATAACCTTAGTTGGCGTTGGAATTCGCAGCGACTTTTAGGTTATGTCGGCGGACAAAAGTCCCTACTCTGCGCAGGACTTTATAGAGCATTCCATGAAAACAACAACTTTTGTCCCGCACGTAAGACGTATAGCAGCACCAAGGAGGATACTTTGAAAACAGTGGAAAAAGTTACTGATGGAATGTAATCCAAAATTAAATCTGATATCAATAGCAGTCCTTTTAGCTAATCAGAAGTATACTAAAGCATCGCCTGTCGTGCGGGACATTTTGGTGGAATACTCCTAATATGATTGTTTCCTATTGGGAAATGAGACCAGTCGGCTTGGCATAAGCACCACAAAAATAATTGTCGATTCTTATCTAGCTGTGAAAGTGATCTTCTCCCGTTTAATATTAAGATGTTGTAAATTACTGTTTTGTGATTTAAGGATTTAGATTGTGTCAATGTCACACAATCCATACAATCCATATGTAATCAATTACGTTTGCAGCAATCTGATGGATGATTTGAAAACTGCAATACATGTGATTCATTACTATTATGACAAAATCTGATTTATCTTTATCATGTTGACATGGTTCTACTTGGAAACAAGAAATGAATTATTTAAATATATGGCAAAATGTGTTGACAACGTAATTCTCACGTGATGGAACATTGTTAACATTCCAATTCAGCTAGGAGTTAGAAAAATTTTTTGAGTATTTCAAGTGCGAATGCCGTACTATAATCTGTCGATTAGTCCGTTTTACTATTACTCACACATACCTAACTCGCACTAGTAGAATAATTAATACTTAGAAATCCATTGCTTGGGGCTTACGAGACCGCCATAGCGTATTCTTAACAAAGCTTAAATTTCAGGCATCAATACTAAGCCAAAAAATTCGAAAGTTGTTATAATCAGGCCCTAGGTATAACTTTTTAATCCCTATATAATGTGTTTATGTGTGTGTTTATACACCAAAAGCTGCTTGCACCAGACAACAGATAACGTTAGTTATGCACTTCCAATAAAGGAGCCAAGATTGGTCTCTATTTTCTAAATATAAAAAGTTACTCTATGGCGTGCATGTAACGCACACAAGCGTGGCTCATCCGCGCTCGTGATATAAATAAAACATCTGTGTAACACTTACCTTCAGAGGGTCCTTTCCCTCAAAGAATCCGGACCAGGGCGAGTCGAGCCAGTCCTTGTACTTGATGTGCGTCTCCTGCTTGGCCTGGTTGTACGCGTCTTCGCAGATCTTCTCGTATTTGTCTCTAACGTCTTTCACCTCTTCCGCGGTCACTACGCCTTCAGCGATCAGTTGGTCGGCGTATTTCTCCAGTACTGTTAGATAAATTTTTAAGTTGATTTTAATGAAACAATAACTACCTGTTATATTTGTCGCAACAGACGATATTAGCTTTCTAAAGTTTAGCAACATCAATTTTATTTACATTTCTTGAAACTATGATGGCTATGGGACCAGTGGGGTAATTGGGTATTCGACTGAATTTTTTTTATTGACTTAAAATGTTCATTTAACTAGTAGCAACACAACATAGGTATTTATTTTCAAATATCTTGCATATTTTCAGCGATATAGAGCATCAAACTTACTAATTAGACAAGGAGAGCGCTATAGAAACGTGACGTCACGTTTCTATAGCGCCATACTCTCGCCATAGAAAATTTCGTTTTAGAAAGAGATAGCTAGAGTCACAATTAAGTAGCTCATAATTCGCTTGTTAAAATACATATTGAATTTCATATTTGTTATTCAATAATGTTATATTTTCGCATGTCATAATTAAATATCTACATTTCAACAACAGTCAAACACCCAATTGTCTAACTCAATATCTATCGCAATCGCTTTCAGTTCGACTAACATGTGACATCCATCACTTGTTGAAGATGAGATGACATTTGTTAAAAACATTTAAATTACTGCAGCAATGGTCGCACAATATCTATCAAAGTGAAAACGAATGCGATAGACTTTGCCTTCCAGATTCTTTTAACACGTAAAGTAGATGTTCGATTGTTACTTTTAAGCGTTATATTAAATACTAAGGAGAACACATTTTATTGGAATATTTTACTGAAAAATTGCTAAGAACTCTACCTGGCTTAGTCTTCCGGATCTTCTGGTACATAAGTGGCTGGGTGAACATCGGCTCGTCGACCTCGAACACGTAACGTAGTTGTTCGATCGTTCCTTTCAGCGTTATATTAAATACTAAGGACACATTTTATTGGAATACTATAGGGTGGTATTCCACTTATCAAAGATCTTTGTCCAATATGCATTTGATCAAAGAATTTATCAACGAAACCATATATGAATTCGTCCTCGTTCAATTTCTTTGATCACATATTTGATAAGTGGGATACTACCCTTACTAAAACATCCCTAAGAACTCTACCTGGCTTAGTATTCCGGATCTTCTGGTACATAAGTGGCTGGGTGAACATCGGCTCGTCGACCTCGAACACGTAACGTAGTTGTTCGATTGTTACTTTTCAGCTTTATCTATATATATAAAATCGAGGGGACATAACTCACTCATCACGAAATCTCGAAAACTACTGGACCAACGAAGATGTAATTTGGCAGAAAGGTAGATTATGCCTAGGAGACGTCCGCTAAGAACCGATTTTAGGAAACTCCCCCCCTAAAGGAGTAAAATGGGGGGGTTAAGGTTATATGGAACTTCCTCATTTATGGATTTAGAAGCATGAAAATTAGTACGTTGAATACTAATCACGATTGAAAACTATCTGCGTAAGTGAAGTTAAAAAAACTCCCCGATAATGGGGTAAAACGGGCGGATTAAGCTTATATGGAACTTCCTCATTTCTAAACTTAGAAGTATGAAAATTGGTATGTTGGATACTGGTCACGATTAAAAAATGATCTGCGTATGCGAAGTTATAAAAAAACCCTTAATAGGGTAGAAAGGGGGGATTAAGGCTTATATGAAAACTTCCTCATTTCTGGACTTAGGAGTATGGAAATTGGTATGAAGGATACTAGGTCATCATTAAAAATGATCTGCGTAGGCAAAATAAAAAAAACCCTAATAGGGTAGAAAGGGGGGATAATGTTCATATAGGGTGGGTGGGGGTTATTAAAGATAGGTACGGAGTTTTTATGTTTATGGCTTAATCACAAATAAATGGCTAAATCGATCGGGATAATTGAATTCCGGCCGGGAAAATTTCATACGGTTTTTTTAGCTCGGGAAAAAGTACAGTTCCCGTGGGATACAGTTTTTTTTGTTCACTTTAATATAATGAAGCATGGGTCCCGTGACAGCTCCTTTTCGTGCAAATCAAAAAAAATCTTTATGCAATGGAATAAAACTCAAGAAAATCAGTATTACTTACACATTATTGACAAAGTACTGACTTGGTTTTTTGCATTTTGGTAGTTCAAGAGTAGGAGAATGTCCGAATATTATTCATACGATAGTGGCTCCTGTTTGTCTAGGTATCGTTACCTCTTTATGCCTAAACTACGGGTAGCGTGCTCGGCCTACGATCTATGAGGTTATGGGATTTTTGCAATGGTCTATCATGGGATTGCTGTTAAAAATATATCGTGCTTCGGAAGACACGATAAGCCGATATTGCTGGCTGCATTTGGATTGTTAGTACACCATAACTTCAATGGGCCTGTGGAAGGTCATGGCCCATTCTCCGTATCCATCTATATGAAGGCCTGTGCCCCAGCAGCGGGGACATAAAAAAAGATTGATGATGGTACTGATGAGACCTTAGAGAATGCCTATCTACCTACATTCTGACACAAAATTTTGCGATGTAGTACTCGGGGACGTAGCCGCGGCCGGCCATTCATATTTCTATGTCTACTATCCCTACTATTATTATAAATGCAAAACTGTATATGCTCACGTCAAAACGGCTGAACCAATTTTTAATGAAATTTGGAATGGAGATAGTTTGAGACAGTGCTTCCGGGTACTCCTACTAATTACTCCTACTGATAGGAGCACCGCGACACCCATGTCCTGATGCTAGGAAGGTCATAGACCAATTGTAACAGCGGGAATAAGGCTCATTCCCATGGTAAAATAGGTTTTAGCTCGGGCAAAGCTGTAGAATGGAATTGGTATTTAAGGCAATAGTTTGAGTTTAAGGGAAGTATGATATTTAGAATAGAGACACTTTAAGGCCCTAGAAAGGATATATTTTACTTTTTACCGCGGGAAATCTCATTGTATGGAAAAATCACTTTAAGCGCGGGCTAATTTGGGGGCAGAAATTGGTATTTAAGACTTAAATAGCAATTATTTACTTAAATTTTAAGGAAATAATTTGAGACCCAGGCAAGGATAATAATAGGCTACTTTTACTTTTTACCACAGGATAATATCATATTCCCACGGGAAAATCAATAATAATAATAAGTAGGTATTATTATTGTTTGTCCGTCTTTCACGTCCAAACTGAGTAAGGGACCAATGTGATTTTTGGTACGGGGGTAGATAGATTGGGAGCTGGAGAATGACATAGTTTATCCCGGAAAATATTACATTCCATCAGGATAATGTCGAGTAGTACACGCGGGCGAAGCCGCGGGCGGAAAGCTAGTATTAAATACTAAGGAGGACACATTTTATTGTAAAATTTTACTGAAAAAATTCTAAGAACTCTACCTGGCTTAGTATTCCGAATCTTCTGGTAAGTACATAAGTGGCTGTGTGAACATCGGCTCGTGGACCTCGTTGTGTCCGTTGCGACGGTAGCTGACGATGTCGATGACGACGTCCTTGTGGAATGTCGCGCGCCATTCCGCGGCCACGTTGCAGACGTGCATCTCGGCCTCGGGGTTGTCGCCGTTCACGTGGAAGATAAGAACTGTACCTGGCTTAGCATTCCGGATCTTTTGGTACATAAGTGGCTGGGTGAACATCGGCTCGTCGACCTCGGAACACGTAACGTAGTTGTTCGATTGTATATTTTCAGCGTTACATTAAATACTAAGGACACATTTTATTAAAATACTATAGGGTGGTATTCCACTTATCAAAGATCTTTGTCCAATATGCATTTGATCAAAGAATTTATCAATGAAACCATTTATGAATTCGTCCTCGTTCAATTTCTTTGATCAGATATTTGATAAGTAGGATACCACCCTTACTAAAACATCCCTAAGAAATACCTGGCTTAGTATTCCGGATCTTCTGGTACATAACTGGCTGTGTGAACATCGGCTCGTCGACTTCGTTGTGTACATCGACATCTTTGTGGAATGTCGCGCGCCATTCCGCGGCGACGTTGCAAACGTGCATCACGGCCTCGGGGTTGTCGCCGTCCACGTGGAAGATAAGAACTGTACCTGGCTTAGCATTCCGGATCTTCTAGTACATAAGTGGCAGGGTGAACATCGGCTCGTCGACCTCGAACACGTAACGTAGTTGTTCGATTGTATATTTTCAGCGTTACATTAAATACTAAGGACACATTTTATTGGAATACTATAGGGTGGTATACCACTTATCAAAGATCTTTGTCCAATATGTATTTGAATAAAGAATTAATAAATGAAACCATTCATGAATTCGTCCTCGTTCAATTTCTTTGATAAAATATTCGATAAGTGGGATACTACTCTTACTATAACATCCCTAAGAACTCTACCTAGCTTAGTATTCCGGATCTTCTGGTACATAAGTGGCTGGGTGAACATCAGCTCGTCGACCTCGAACACGTAACATAGTTGTTCGATTGTTACTTTTCAGCGTTATATTAAATACTAAGGAGGACACATTTTATTATAAAATTTTACTGAAAAATTTCTAAGAACTCTACCTGGCTTAGTATTCCGGATCTTCTGGTACATAATTGGCTGGGTGAACATCAGCTCGTCGACCTCGAACACGTAACATAGTTGTTCGATTGTTACTTTTCAGCGTTATATTAAATACTAAGGAGGACACATTTTATTGTAAAATTTTACTGAAAAATTTCTAAGAACTCTACCTGGCTTAGTATTCCGGATCTTCTGGTACATAATTGGCTGGGTGAACATCAGCTCGTCGACCTCGAACACGTAACATAGTTGTTCGATTGTTACTTTTCAGCGTTATATTAAATACTAAGGAGGACACATTTTATTGTAAAATTTTACTGAAAAATTTCTAAGAACTCTACCTGGCTTAGTATTCCGGATCTTCTGGTACATAAGTGGCTGTGTGAACATCGGCTCGTCGACCTCGTTGTGTCCGTTGCGGCGGTAGCTGACGATGTCGATGACGACGTCCTTGTGGAATGTCGCGCGCCATTCCGCGGCCACGTTGCAGACGTGCATCACGGCCTCGGGGTTGCCGCCGTTCACGTGGAAGATAAGAACTGTACCTGGCTTAGTATTCCGGATGTTCTGGTACATAAGTGGCTGGGTGAACATCGGCTCGTCGATCTCGAACACGTAACGTAGTTGTTCGATTGTATATTTTCAGCGTTACATTAAATACTAAGGACACATTTTATTGGAATACTATAGGGTGGTATACCACTTATCAAATATCTTTGTCCAATATGTATTTGATCAAAGAATTTATAAATAAAACCATTCATGAATTCGTCCTCGTTCAATTTCTTTGATCAAATACTTGATAAGTGGGATACTACTCTTACTATAACATCCCTAAGAACTCTACCTGGCTTAGTATTCCGGATCTTCTGGTACATAAGTAGCTGGGTGAACATCGGTTCGTCGACCTCGAACACGTAACGTAGTTTTTCGATTGTTAATTTTCAGCTTTATATTAAATACTAAGGAAGACACATTTTATTGGAAATATTTACTGAAAAATTTCTAAGAACTGTACCTGGCTTAGTATTCCGGATCTTCTGGTACATAAGTGGCTGTGTGAACATCGGCTCGTCGACCTCGTTGTGTCCGTTGCGGCGGTAGCTGACGATGTCGATGACGACGTCCTTGTGGAATGTCGCGCGCCATTCCGCGGCCACGTTGCAGACGTGCATCACGGCCTCGGGGTTGTCGCCGTTCACGTGGAAGATGGGGGCGTTCACTACGCGGGCCACGTCTGACAACAAAGATTGGTTATTTAATAATTAAATGAAACGACCCGTTCTCACAACTAGCTCCGATTTTCGAATACATAATTCATTTTAAGTAATAATATTGCATTGTGAATGCAAAAAAGTTAAGTGATTTGAAGTTTAAATGCTGTTTTTCTGCGTGTGATGACGACTGAAAACCAGTGCATTGACATCTGGGACGGTACTTTTAATTTAAGTAAAGAACAAAGAAACGAAGAAACGACCGAAGAAAAAGTAACAAAGAAACGACCCGTTCTCACAACAAGCTCCGATTTTCGAATACTTAATTCATTTTAAGTAATAATATTGCATTGTGAATGCAAAAAAGTTAAAGTGATTTGAAGTTTAAATGCTGTTTTTCTGCGTGTGATGACGACTGAAAACCAGTGCATTGACATCTGGGACGGTAATTTTAATTTAAGTAAAGAACACAAAGATAATTTAAATTTTTTCAAAATTATTTGCTCTTGATAGTTAAATAATCTGCTTTTCTTTATTATTATAAAGGCAAAATAAATGTGTTTGTCACGAATATTTATATTGTGTTTGTAATAGAAATAAACAGAAAGTATATCTAATAATTCACTGATTTAAACTTATTGTAGGTCATAAAGGTAGTCTAACCCCTTAGTCGTGGGCCACAATGGAGCGGCGCGTCTTGCGTCCGCGTCGAGCGGGAAAAACAAATACATTGAGACGGACGGGAGGGGCCACACTGACGCGTCCGGCGGTTGCCGCGACCGGCGGAGGGAATAGTACGTGTTCGCGCGTCCTGCGGATCCGCAGGTCGCCTCCGCGCTTCGCGGTCGCACCAGTGTGACCCACGACTTACCTGTGCAGTAAGCGGACGAGCGGGAGTGCCTAGGATCAGTAGTGAATCCGATCTGGTTGTTGACGACGATGTGGATGGTTCCGTGGGTGGTGTAAGCGGGCAGGTCAGAAAGATGCATCGTCTCGAACACGACACCTTGGCCGGCGAACGCCGCGTCACCGTGGAGAAGGATGGACATGACCTAGAAAAGAAGGAAAGAAGTTGATGAACTGGACACAAGAAATAAATTAGAAGGAGCATGCTACGAATTGTTTACTGAATGAAGCGAGGAATCGAAAACAAGCTTTATATATAAACAAAAATTTAATGGGTCCTATGACAGCTCAGTCGTGCAAAGCAAACAGTTCTGTAAGCTATTGGAAAAAAAACTCAAGAAAAACAGCATTAGACATTTCTGAATGCAGCCTATGCTGGAAAATTAGACCCTATTCCTTGTGCAGAAGTAACATTTTGCTTTGCACAAATAAGCTGTTATAGGACCCATGCCAAATTTTACAAAATACAGTTGCCATGACAAGTTGCAGAAATTCAAAATCGTACAAAGGTATAATAAGTGGGGGTCTTTTGTTTTGAGCAAAGGGTTATTCTACGCGCGCCACGCCCACATACTGCTTCTATGGTCTTTCTCGTGTTCTGTGCATACCACAGTTCCTGATTTAAGTTTCATACCCATAGTTATGAAACTTAAAATGACCTATGTCAATATATTTTAAACTCTCATATACTTCCAGTTGTTTGTATGAAACATATCCAAATGGTTCAAGCGTGCTACGTCATACGATATATTTGGCGTGACAACCAAAATAGTTTTGAAGGCGTGGTGGTGATATAATCATCACGTAAACTAATATTCTAACGGCCAAAACTTGGCATTGAATGCTAGTTTTTTTTTTATTTGTGACGTCAATTTCTATAACGGAATATTACATTTGAATAAACTTTGATAGGTTTTAGAATCAAGTAACTTTTTAAAGCCGTAACAATAAATTAATAGTACATTAAGAATTATTTATCCATCAAGATTTTGGGAGCTACAAATAATCATTATAAGAAAACGATCCAATACTTAAATGAATGAAGAAACGTTTATAGATACTTAAAAAAATCACATGCGGTTTCGTGACATTCAACCTCCTTTTTTGAAACTAGTTACTACTACTACCAGTCTGTAAAAACTTGTTAAAGATCGACAATCTTTTCTGTTCCAGTGACAGGTCGGCACTATGTATTTTTTCTTCTTTTTGTAGCAATTTAACCGGCCCTGATTTCTAAGACCTTCAGCCGGCAGCAGCGCTATGGTTGGATAACAACTTGACAGCAAATTGACTTGAAAAAAAAACACGTTAGTTCGATGACGATGAGACGGGTCGATTTTTTCTAAATACTTCATTTTCCATTTTTCAACCATTAAAATTGCACTGTGAATGCAAAAAAGTAAAAATTTAAAAAAAACGTTAGTTCCAGTTTAGGCACTGGAAGAGAAAAAGTTGTCGCACTATACAATAAAACGTAAAACTCTTTTTATTTACCTTCTTTCCCTCATTGTCACCTCTGTAGAACTGTTCAGCCCTGGTCTTGCCCTGCACAACCGGGTCGACTGCCTCCAAATGGGATGGGTTGGCGCACACAGCCAAGCGAATGTTCTTGTTCGTAACGCGGTTCAAACGCTCAATGTAGGTACCCAAATGGTATTTGACATCACCGGAACCCTGGTGGAAACAAAATTTATGGTCGTTGAATAAATAATTTCTTAAAATCACACCAATTATCTAAGCCCATGTAAATTTTATTGAGTCATGGAAAACGTGATAACGGGTAAATACTTCTTGTATAAATATATACTTACTTAAATACTTTTTGTTTGTAAATTCATACTTACTATACATAGAAAACACCCAGACCAAGACAAATAGACATGCCCATGCACACAAATATTTGTCTTGTTCGGGAATCGAACCCGATACCTTTGGCGTAAAAGGCAGGTATTCGTACCCCTGCCTGCGCAAAATCGGTGGTCGTCATTTTGGGACTTTAAACATCTATGCTATAAGTACTTAAGAAACTCTGTGTGTCTATCGATTACCTTTTCAAATCATGCCTGAATCATGATTAGTAGCATCATATTGACGAGTTTAGACGTGTATGTAAAATTACTGACAAAATGAGATAAATTTCGAAATAAAAATAAATTGGACTACACACAACATTTAATTGTGAAAATAAATCTTGAAGAGCTTGGAATAAGGGATGAAAAGATGTATGAAAGTGAAAACTCCACGATGGCAATCCCGGGTGGCCCCTTTTTCATATAATGACTAGGTATGTACCTATGCACAGCCATCTCTATCGTCTTCTACAAGCCATGCGCATAAAGTTGGCAACGTAGTTTTAAGTGAACCGATTTGACATCGTTTGCACCGTTTGACAGGTAAACAGCGAGTAAACCTCGAGTATTGAATCCTATGGAGATGGCATATCTTCTATACATCTATACAAATAAATAAAATTGGAGTGTCTGTTTGTAACATTAAATAACCCTTTTTACTACGTGCATATGATTAAATATACGGTACATATACCAAAATGACATGTATTACAATTTTTGTCTGTCTGTCTCTGTTTGTTCCGGCTAATCTCTGAAACGGCTGGACCGTTACGTCTGACGGCTAATTGTCGTATTAATATACGACAATTAGAAGAAGTGTAAAATTGAATTCCAAGATTTTCTTACATTGTGACTTAGTTACACCTCACTTTTTCGTAGGTATGCCACCTCCATAGGATTTAGTACTCAGAGGAGTAAACCGGTTCACAGCAATGTTGCCGTTCCGTATCATAGCATGGCTTGAAGAAGACGATAGAGACGGCTGTGACCTATGTAACTCAAATTAACAAGACAATTGTGGTTTTGTAGAAAACCGCTGTTAAAACATAGTTTGATGAAAACGCAAATAAAATAGGAAGTTTAAAAGACAGGAAGTAGTTACTTATCAGTCACATGATTTATGTGATCCTCTTACTACCTTAATCATTGAAAGATCGAAATCGATTGTCAACGCGTAAGTTTCAGTTATATTTGTGTACGAATCACTTCAATACCTGCTTACGTCATTCGGAATAGTGCACTTAAATATAGGCGTGTTATCTCGAAATTTCGAGTTTCATTGTCACAATGATTTACGAGTATGTTTATCTGTGCGATAACAGTGTTTACGTACATCGTCCTCGGCTTCTAGACCCGCGAACTGAGTGAACAGCTGATGCAGGGGCTTGCGGCAAACGTTGGCAAGTACGTTGAGGCGACCTGCCAAAAAGTATAATACAGTTTTCTTGTGTACCTACTATACTAATCCTTCTATGCAATTGTGAATATGGGAGAGTTTCTATGCTTGTTTGTTACTCAATTAAACTTTTGTTTGTCAGCTGGAAGGATTTAGATGAAAAAGGATGATGGGCCTTTTTATATGGCGACTGGGCGACCAACCAACAGAAATGAAATCTATCGTAACGTGTAGTACTCCATAGTAAGATAACGTTTACATGAATTTCATCTTTATTATCACTTGGGTTAAGGAACAGTGAAGTTCAAAATGTGGATAAAACCCGGGGTCAAAATGTCGATTTACACTGAATGTTACCGAATCAAAACAAACGTATATATTCAGAGATTTAAAAATAGCAACATATAATATCTTCGACTACCACGCAAACTATGGGCGATGGTATCCATATCTCTGTTATCCAATAACTTGGGCACTTGTTGCCATACTACGAAATGAAGTTCAAAACATACGTTATCTTATAAAACGTATTTCGATTATGTTGGTTAAACGCCCAATTTGCCAATCACCCTTTGAAGACGCATAGGCTATGACCCGGAATCGGATATAAGTACGATACTTTTAATCCCGATATTCTCATGGAAACGGAGATCACACGAGAAAAAGAGCGGGGCACAGCTACTAAATTAAACTTATAGTTATTATAATAGGTCTTTACCTATGAAATTGCCGTTTTGTATGGAGATTTCTGTAATTATTTTTTTTTCATACTAACGTTTTTGTTATTATTTAACGACTAATATTATGTAAATTTACAAAATTTTACACACGTATTTATGGACATTTTAACTACTAAATGACACATTCGTTAAGAGAAAATTTTTTTTTTTCACTAAGTTACAACTAATAAAGTACGAAATTCTGGAAACAAAAATAGTCGTAACTTTCGGAATAAGTTTTTTCTGTGTAAATAATCAAATATCGTGGTTATTAAATTATCAAAAGTTGCTCGATACGGTCTTAATGTAACGCAATATTAAAGAAATTATATATTTCTAATATTATAAAAGTTATTAAGTTATATGTACAAAAGAAAAAAACGGCAATTTCATATGTAAAGACCTATTAACACTCAAAGAATCAAACGTTATATATCGAAGATATACTAGGTAAGTACGTTGACGGATCTCATAAAATTATGCAAGATTTTTTTTACAGTATTTTTATGCTTTCGTCATGTCTTATTATCTTTACATAAAAAAGACATCCTTATTTTAAACTGACAAATTATTGAAAATAAAAGATTAGTCAAATATCATTTACGAACATGACGAAAAACTTATTTTAATGTTTTTCTTCATTCACAATAAGTTTATTAATTATTGTCTGTTGCCATCATAATTAAATTTAACATAAATGTCATTTTATTCACGACTTTAACCTTGATCCAATCCAATAACTTATTTAACCGCAACGGACGATTAACGAATAGCTTAATTACGACAGTTCGCGGGAAATACTCATTGTCAGTATTCATTATGATTTGACGTGACAATAAATTCTAAGACGGAGTTTTAATGCCTCATTCAATATTGTAATATCAAAATCAAATCAAAAACGTTTATTCAGCACAGCCGAGGGACAAATTATTTAAAAAAAACAGACATATATGACATAGACCATTGTTTACAAGTTATTGCTCGCGACTGAACATGCGTGTTTTACCGACATATCGTAAGTCTAATATTTTGCATTTTATCACGTGAGCGTGAGCTACTATCTTATCCGTGTAAAAACATATTAATAAGGTATACTATCGCAGCAACAGACAATTTATAATTGTATACCATACTTGTGCATATTACCTCTCAAGCACAGGCAATAAAATTGGAAAATTTTAATCTAAACCTTATATCTATCAGCAGTAAGGAAAATTTCGCAAGCAATATTTCACATGTAAACCGACGGGGCTTGACAGGTTAAGTTCTGAATTATTACTGGTTTCGTTAGCGACGATCAAACAAACAGTTTTTAGGTCTACCTGCGTTATGAGGCTACAAGGTTAAATAAACTGAATACTACGTATATGTCATTTATGTCTGCAAGGGTCTACCCACACGTACCACAACCACACCATAACAACAACACGTTGGTGGGGCGCATTTTGTATTGGAAATGAATAGTACAATATACACGTACCACATTTTGCCGTCATTATCGACCGCGATGAGTGATACCAACCACAACGCAACCAAATCGACATTTTGTCGCACAACCACAACGTAACTGCAAAAAGCTGCATAGAAATGATTCACACGTGACCACATTTTGTCGCTGCGATGTGGTGTGGTTGTGGTATGTGTGGATCGACACTTAAAGGAAATAATACTAAGCTAATATCTTCCTATAGAAAAAAATCGCATAGTAAAATAGCACGGACAAGCCTCACCTTTCCTCATCATAAATAGTTATACAACCTCTTATTACGCATCTCCCACGCAAAGATATAATCTGGTTAAACTATATTTATTATTCTCAAACTTCAGCAGAATGTATATAGAAAGTAACACAAGGACGGTCAATAATGCCACAATTAATGATGTCACTGCCTATTAGCTTAACCGATATATATGTGCCAAAAAATATGGCGGGCATAATTACAACGTTATCCTAATAAATATACTAATATTATAAAATTTTAAAGTGTTTGCTTTTTTGTTTGTTTGTCCGTCTTTCACGTCAAAACGGAGCAACGGATCGACGTGATTTTTGGTATTGCGATAGTTTGGGACCTGGAGAGTGGCATAGGCTACTTTTTATCCTGGAAAAATATCCCATTCCCGCAGGATAACGTCGTGTACGCGGGCGAAGCCGCGGTCGGAAGTCTAGTAAAATAATAAATGTTTACCTCTGTGAGGCATGCCCATGATGATGGACTCCACGCCGAGTTTCGTCGACACGTCGATGACCTGCTTCATCGCTGGGATCAGGATCTCGCACCCTTCCAACCCGAAACGTTTCTCGGATGACCATTTCTTAGCCAGGAAGTTCTCGAATCTGTTTTAAAAGAAAATATATAGTAATCAAATGATAATAATTAACAACTGATGTAGGTATTTGACCAAACCGATTTACTTTAAAAAAAATTACTTGTGATAAGTAGCAAAAAAATAGTAGATTGTACAACAAGTGCATAAAACGTACCATTTTACCAGAGACGTATATATCAATATTAGAGATGTGCCGAGTACAAAGTTTACCGAGTAACCAAGTACCGAGTAATACTGCGTTTTGTCTTTATCAAACCGAGTACTCGGTCGAGTAACTCGGTTCAGTTTATAAGTATAGGAGTAAATACACGAAAAACACGTTCAAACATGACCGCGGAGTGCAGCCGGCGAGCGAGCGGTACCTCGCCGCGCCGCCCTCATCCCCTTCCTTCACCCAGTTGCGTCCAGGTACTTTTACTCCTAGTCAGTCATTTCTTTACAAATTGTGTACGGGTGATGCGTTTGGTGGTTTGGTTTGTAAAATTATTTTATGGTGCCAAAGCAATTTGATTGCTAAATTCTTATACTTGTTATATTTTAAATTACATTTTATATCATAAATAATATTTTCCAGTGTCCTTTTCTGAATTTTTTCTTCATGTGATTCAAATTAATAAATTTTAATGTTAAGTACCTAATTACCCTAAATAAATATGCATAATACTACTATTATCCTATTATTAGGCCTATGCTTAGTAGTGGACGTCGTATGGCTGATGATGATGACTACTATTATCGCTCTCAAAATTAAAACCATTTTTTTCTAATGTTTGATTATGTACTCGGCTTTTAAAACGAGTTACTCGGCCGAATACGAGTACTATAAAATTGCCGAGTACGCCGAGTAACGAGTAATAACTGAGTACTCGGCGCTTCTCTAATCAATATGGATAGTCAATTCGAGGGTAAAATGGGTTTTATGTACGAGTTATACACTCTGCTATTCACTTCGAGTGTGAGAAAAATAAATAACAATAAGTATTGCAAAAAAGAAAAAATAAAGACTTCGCTATATTGGCGGGAAGACTTTATTTTTCTTTTTTTTATACGTGGCATTGGCAGCACAGTGACTTTAGCATAGATCGTAGTCCATAATGCTCTTGAAATACTTATTTCTTATAAAACTTAATTTTGCCTAGTTTTATTAATTTAGTAATTTAACATGGATTATGTACAAAATTTAAGAAACAGAATGAAATACGTTAGGTATTAATAAAGTTTATTTAAAGAAGTTTAATTGCGTGTGTCACTGTTTACCTGACGACCTTAGAGTGTGAGACTTAGACGAAGATTTTACTTTATGCACTAGAGCATAAAAAGCGATTTTATGCAGCCTATACCCAACATAAACACGAACTTTACAAGCATGAGAAGTGAAAAAATTATATTTGAATTATAATTTAATGATTTTACTAATTGAGGAGCCCGTGGCGCAGTGGTTAGCGAACTCGGACTGCGATCGTTAAAGTTAAGCAACTTTTGCAATGGAATGTCACGGATTAAGTGACCAAAAATGTATTATCTCGAGCTTCTCCGTGCTTCGGAAGGCACGTTATGCCGTTTGGTCCCGGCTGCGTTTGCAGTCGTTCATCATCATCATCATTTCAGCCGAACGACGTCCACTGCTGGGCATAGGCCTCCCCCAAGGATCTCCACAACAATCGGTCCTGCGCTGCCCGCATCCAGCGGCTTCCCGCGACCTTGACCAGATCGTCGGTCCATCTTGTAGGGGGCCTTCCCACAGAACGTCGTCCGGTTCGCGGTCGCCATTCAAGAACCTTTCCGCCCCAACGGCCATCGGTTCTCCGCGCTATATGTCCCGCCCACTGCCACTTCAATGATCCAATCCTTCGAGCGATGTCAGTCGTTTTAGTTCTCCTGCGGATCTAATCATTTCTGATTCGATCGAGCAGGGAAATACCAAGCATCGCTCTCTCCATTGCTCGCTGGGTGACCTTGAGCCTTCTTATGATACCCATAGTAAAAGACCACGTCTCGCTTCCATAAGTCATAACTGGCAACACACACTGGTCAAAGACTTTCGTCTTGAGACATTGAGGAATTTTGGACGCGAATTTTGCAGTCATTAATACCCACCAATCCGCATTGGCCCCGCGTAGTGGATCATGGCTCATTCTCCTCATCCATCCATAAGAAAGGCCTGTGCCCCAGCAGTGGGGATTTATAATGGCTGATGATGATGATGATCATCATGACTGATGATTTTAGATAGTTTAGGATTGACATCAAACCATTACTCTCGAGTTATTTATCTAAGTAAACGATGGAAATAAAAACATTTATTTTTTCTTTCGTGCATCTGCTATTATAAAAACTCGTTAAAACTTTATAGTAAGTAGTTATAAAAACTAAGATTAATAAGTTTGACCTTTTTGTACTACTCTATCGGCAGGCACAAAAGTCACAACAGACTATGGCCCTTCGATAAGGTACAATTTGATAAGCGTAGTAAATAAACAAACACAGATTGTCTCCTAATCTCGATTGACCTTGTCTTCCTTATATTTTTTCCACCATTGTCAACTGAATCAGCATCGCTTGTAAAAAACGTGTAAACTCGTTTTGGTTGACTGGAAACGCTATATTTGTTTGTGTTTTCATCTTACGGCTTTTTGCGGTGCGACGACGCGTGACATCGCAATGGCAACGCGGTCTTGTTTCGGTTTGTATACCATTATCCTGCTTAGTATTTTTTTGTTATTGCTATGATAGCTACAAAAATATGATTGTTAAATCTAGTATACCCGACATATTATATCATTGATATGTCTAGGTTGTACCTTTTGCTTAAAGCAAAGTAGTGTAGCTATCTCTCAACCCGCTCAAATCATTTACGTATCGTAAAAAAACAGACTTTAACATGTAAGCGAACAAACGAAAACCTATTGAAAACACCGTTAACTCGTGACCTTCGCAGTTGCAAATTACTTCCTCCGGCGAGCGGTCATATGACCAAAACAATGTCAATGTCAACAGGTGTAATACATTTGCATGTGTGTTTTGCTAATCGTCAGAGCCAATGACCTCTTCATCAATTAGCACTATATGTTGTCCATAAAGGGAAAATCTTTACAGGAAACAACTTTGAGATTACCTCACAAAACCTTTTTGAGTGTTAAGCACGCTGTCTGTCGTCCTTAACAAAGAAATCTTAAAAGGAATTTTGTGAACTATCTAAAGTTCTATTCCATATTTCTATTCTATAATACCTTGTTTGAATCTTACTTATTATAATCTACTAGTGGCACACCGCGGTACCTGTTTCCGTTTCCGATTCTTGAATATCAGGAAAAATTTAGCCTATGTTTGCTTCGGGAAGAGTGTAGCTTTCAAATGGTGACAGAGTTTCTAAAATAGGTCCAGTAGTTTTTGAGTTTATCTATTACAAACTACAAACAAACAAAAATCAAATATTTCCTCTATATAATATTAGTACTTATAGATTATCTAACTCAATATCCAATAAGTTATTTTGTAAGCAGTTACCTATATTGTTAGTTATTGTATTTGTGTGAAAATAAATAACTCTGTCGCTTTGGTTAATTAATTAAATTTTATAGTAGAAGGTACTTTACTTTTCAAGAAGTCATAGAAGCTGAACTCATAAGAGCTAAAGCAAAAATCATAAACTATGATAATTAAGTAGATGTTACAATCTTCATCAAAAACGTTCATGTTCATTCAGACGGGTTTATCATGTTTATCACTATTATTGTCTAGAAGAGATTAGAGTTTGCGATAAGCAGATGTTTGTTATGAAGATGAATATAAATGTAATATTTTTAAAGGTAAAGTAAAACTTCTTGCCATCTTTTAAGTAAAAGTGATAAGATTAGCGTTTACATTTACAGATTACATTTTCTTGCACTTTAATAACACAATACAAATACCACGAACAAAACACGATTTAATAACAAGATACAAAATAGATTTTTCGGTTTGTTATTTCTTCACGCACAAATATAACGATATATAAGAGAAAGCCATTAAGCTCCATTAAAAAAAACATTATTGAAGTGTTTAAATACCTTAAACTGTTTATGGGAAGACCATTATTTCTCAAATATTCGAAATTAATTAACTCATTAGAAAAAATAATATAAATAGATACTTAAGTAAATTAATATAACCATTACCCGGGAGATCTGGTGAGATGACAAAGTATCAACATCTTCTGATCGTTGTTCATCTTTATCACGTTGGGTGGTTCCGTACGCTGCCTGATCCAGTTGCATTGCTCCAGGGAGTTAATTAACATGAACTCGATACCGATGTTGTTGCAGTACGCCATTTCGAGGCGGTTCGGAATTTTCCTCAAAGGACATGATAACATTTACCCGGCAGATCTGGTGACACGAGCAAGTATCAATCTCTTCTGGTCGTTGTTCATCTTCGTCACATTGGGCGGTTCCATACGCTGCCTGATCCAGTTGCATTGCTCCAGGGAGTTGATGAACATGAACTCGATACCGATGTTTTTGCAGAACGCCATTTCGAGGCGTTCGGAATTTTCCTTAAAGTATGTACAACATAACACTTACCCGGCAGATCTGGTGACACGAGCAAGTATCAATCTCTTCTGGTCGTTGTTCATCTTCGTCACATTGGGCGGTTCCATACGCTGCCTGATCCAGTTGCATTGCTCCAGGGAGTTGATGAACATGAACTCGATACCGATGTTTTTGCAGAACGCCATTTCGAGGCGTTCGGAATTTTCCTTAAAGTATGTACAACATAACACTTACCCGGCAGATCTGGTGACACGAGCAAGTATCAATCTCTTCTGGTCGTTGTTCATCTTCGTCACATTGGGCGGTTCCATACGCTGCCTGATCTAGTTGCATTGCTCCAGGGAGTTGATGAACATGAACTCGAAACCGATGTTGTTGCAGTACGCCTTTCTGAGGCGGGTCGTTTTTTTTTCAAAGTACAACATAATACTTACTTGGTAGATCTGGTGACACGAGTCAGTATCAATCTCTTCTGTTCGTTGTTCATCTTTGTCACATTGAGCGGTTCCATACGTTGCCTGATCCAGTTGCATGAACTCGATACCGATGTTATTGCAGTACGCCATTTCGAGACGGTTCGGAATTTTCCTCAAAGTACAACATAACACTTACCCGGCAGATCTGGTGACACGAGCAAGTATCAACCTCTTCTGGTCGTTGTTCATCTTCGTCACATTGGGCGGTTCCATACGCTGCCTGATCCAGTTGCATTGCTCCAGGGAGTTGATGAACATGAACTCAATACCGATGTTGTTGCAGTACGCCTGTTCGAGGCGGTTCAGGATTTCCCTACAAGCAATGATGAAATGTGAATGACACTAATTTATTTGTACATTTGTTTATGACACATCGACAGAAGTATTTTGATAAATTTTCATTGCATATATTCATAAAAAGATTTTGTATAAAACGTTTTCGAGATAGAAACACACTTGATTTATAACTACATTTTCCTGTCCATTTTGATCTCTAAATAATACAAATAAGAAACTGATCGAGTTTATCAATAAAAGCAGCAACTAAATGCAACTATAACTATTACAAAACCTTTTAATTATTATTCTAGAATTATATTCTAGTAGTATCGTTAACGACTGTAAAATGTAATCTAGCTCTTAAACTTGTATTAAAGGTCTTGGTGCATCCACACGTCCCGGCGGCACTACCGGGCGGCTTGACCATAATCATGGCCGCCAGCCACTGCCACCGCCAGCCACTGGGCTGTGTGGGTGCACCATAAGGCAATTTATTTTAACATAAAATCATATTATGACGAATAATTTTTAATAAAAAAAATAAAAAAAAATGTTTCTAAATAAAGTAACCTAATCAAATTATAAATGCTTAGCATAGAAAATTCAATAAAAATCATGTGATAACACGTGCCTTGATATAAGTATTTCTGTGTGCAGTAATGCCTGTCAAGAATGACAGATAAAGAGAATTAAATGATCTTGCTTATAATATGTATTACCTTAACGGGAGGGCTTTTTCCTTTTCACCGATAAACGTCGTGGAAGGCAATTTGAATACTCTGTCCATATCAGCTTCATCTAAAAAATATAAAGACTATGAGAGCATGCACGTTCAGGGTGAAAATCAGTGAAGAAGTCAAGTCCACTTTTTGCGTAGCACTTCGTATTTTAGTAAAATTTACCCAGGAATGTTAAAGTCAGAAAAAAAGAAAGGAAATGTAACTCACGATATAAAAAAGGGTAAAGATTATTATTAACAGTGTAAAAGTTTTTTATTAATGAAATGAAATGAATTGAGATTTGAAAAGAACTACATTCTACTTAGAACTAGAAGTGCGTAAGACCCTTCGAATAAGCACATATAAAGCTTTTACAACCAATGTCATATCCCTTTACTAGTCTTTCAGGACTTGATGAAAACAGTTGGTTTGATGACGTATGATCAAGTGTAGACCCATAATGTATGATATACACTCCGTTTTAAAAAAGAAAATTAACAGTCCAAAGTTTACAATGGAAAGCGATTCATTGGACGCGATCCAAGCGAGACGTGAGGTGGATACACGTGACGACCGCCCGTATTTCAATGTCAAATGTACACCTGACCTTGTGTTTAGACTGAACCGTCGTGTTCTAACTCCATGCAAATACAATACTTATATAATAGTACGATAAAGCAAAACCATGCAGAGCCCATGCAGGTGAAATCAAATCTAATAGTGGCAAAAACTGTTTTCGACGCTGGAATAAAGAATTTTATCTAAAATAGTCCTTCATAGAGAAGAAATAGAGTTCACATGCAATACAATGGGAGTAAAAGTAGTGCATTTATTTCAGTGACGTAAACTAAACCCAGATATTCGTGATGTGCGACTTGCCAAGACCCTCGTGCGTTACGAACACAATGTAATAGTATGTTACGTAGTAGTTATGGCGTTCAGTCGCTGCTAGAATTTACGAACAGAAATCAATAAACAAGAGCAAATAATAATGAAATCAATTTGCAACATAACTTTAAATTGTGACTGGCAAACAGATTAATGGATAATCAAATTTTATTCACCATTATTAGACGATGTGAAATCTGTTCATAAAGTTTGTACCCAGCCCAACCATAAAAATACTTCTTGGACGGATTTTAATGACTCAGTTCAGATCGCGGGCAAGTATATACCACCGAAATGTCAAGGAAAGCATTTAAAACCTTATCACGATTTATTTTCCCCGTTCGTGATAACACGGTACAATTGAAAGTGGATGCTATGCTCATAGCTACTCGTGACGAATGCCTAATTGTTTAGTTTTCTTGAATAGAGCAGGCAGAAGGCCAAGAAAAATTGAAGCTATGGCCATTATACAGGCAGCAAGGTACACATATCTACAAACATATTTCACTATTAGACCGATAATATGTCTTTACTGTTTAAGTCTTTTGTATATCTGTATGGGCGGGTACGTAAATTTCGTGTTACATCACTGCACCGCCATAACTACAGGAGGACACCTAGCGAGGGTGGGCATTCAGGTTCTTTCCTTACCAAACCTGTAGCTGTTGTGTATCACCTCCCGGGGGTTTTTACCAGCGTATTTGTAGTTCGCTATTTCCAACGGGTCGAGTTTCGCTATATGGTGTCCTCGGATCTGTTTTTAGTTCACAATTTATTGGTTAAGTTCGCTGAACATTCTGCTGTTATTTTATACTGTTATTTGTTGTAAGTATGTCTTTTAATAAAAAGCATAAATAAAATATAATATAAATTGTCATAATAAAACGAAGGTGCTTGATTAAAGTTTAGCGAGTGATTACGAAAACAATCCTTTATAGAACGTAAAAATATAATCAAAACAAAAACAAGGACAAGACTTTGTGCGAATCTACTAAAAATCGGATAGTGCTATTTTTTCCTTATGGTATTTACTCAATGATTTGATAACTTAAGAATATTAAATAAACGTGCCACCTCTATTTTCCTTATAATAATATCGAAACACAATGTGTCTTTTTACGGAATGCTGAACTCCAACAATGATCTAACTATTTTAATGAAATACTAAAAGCTACAATCTATTCCAAAAATATTATCCCTAGATTCTGCAGGCGTAAAATTATTTATAAGGAGGTACTTAAATATAATTATGCCTGTTGTGTCTTTACTATAATTAACTACATTATTAATACTTATATAGTCATACTTACATTCATCAATTCGAATAGTTTTATTTGACTTTTATTGCGCTTGAAAGTCTTGCTTTATTTAATTATGTTATAATTGCCTGATTGGATTTAGCCGACAGGCAACGCTGAATAGTTCTTACCAAACAATCAGACTACCTACTAATATTACATCTGGTTAGAAATATTTTTATTTCATAATTTTCAATTATGAAGTTGTGTAAGCAAGGATGTCGATACCGTCTCTCTTTAAATTTATAAATTACAAAGTGTAGATGTTCATGGCGCCAAAAATAAATTGGCAAATGTTTAAACATAAGGAATGATTTCTATTCCCATAGTCCATCAAGCTGTTTCAACTCAGTTTGATTCGAGCAAACTTTAAATGTAAAATGACAATACATAGTAACTTAATTACATATTAGAATTATTAAATAGTGATTTTAACTGTACAAAAGTCATTTTGTTGTGTGTAATGCTAATGTGTGTTACTTGTAAAAAGTTTATCAAAATCAAACTATATATACAAGGATAATTATTAACATACATATTCATCATCTACGTAGGTAATGTATCATCTAGTAAAGGAATATGAAGGCGTTAGACATTTCAAGGGCTTAGAATTAAAAACACATTGTCTTAATAATAATGGTTAAAAGGTTATTAAACAAAATGTTAATATTTAATCACACATGAATTAGCAAATTTAACAAACATTACGACCGAGCATATTTTCAAAAAGCTAGTCTCAACTTGGATGCCAATTTTAGTTTCCTAATAACCAGCTACTAATACTTTAAATAACATATTAATAGTCATGAATATAGTACAAAATCACTATCCCAAGCACCAATCTTAAAGGTGTGAAAATTTAAAGTTTCTAACTACATACCAAGCACCAAACTAAAAGCGAGAATTACACCTTCTACTTGTAAACCGACAAAACAAGAGACGAAACGCCCCAACTGTGACTATAGCCTGTGCTGCCTTACTGCCAGTGAGGGAGAAAGCTTGAAACCTATCCCGAATCGACATCCCATATTGCATATTGAAATTTAATAAACATGTAAACTGGATTGCGAAGCAACTATACTGGTTTTTATCGCGATAACTATTGGTTTGCTATAGATTAGCATCTCATAATAAATCGGCATCGATAACACAGAAATACTCTGTCTTATCGAAAACCTTTAAAGTACCTAGCTATACTTAAATGAAATGCAATGCCAGTTGACACCCCACAAGTCTCAATCGCAATATAATATTTGAGAGTGGAATGTATCATATCATACCGAATCGCACGTGCTGCCTAATGACAGCTTCGTTAGCGAAGGCGCGTAAGCCGCCGTGCCAGTCGCCACTCGAAGTAGGATCCCCAGTGGTGATGCCCAGGGGGTCTAGCTGCGCCACGAGGTGACCCCGCGACTACATACGTGAAATAAGTCTTACGTCACAAACGTTATTTCGAAAACAGCCGGTTCTACTGTTAGGCACGACATTTAAAAGAGCAAGGACGCTGCACCATTCGAGTACTGAGGAAAACTATAAGCAATTTCGGAAGAACATCTCTTTATCCGTTATTTCATAATATATAGATAGAGAAGCGGCGACCACCCCGATATTGATTCTAAAATTATTGTGACTGATATAAAAATACAATATGACACAAATATACGCAAGACATGCTAATACCAATTTTTAAAACGCATAAATAAATATCTATAATCTTGAAATTTTCTTTATAGCGAAAATTGTAGCTTGAGACTAGCAGTTATTTGAAATCGGTCCTGAGGGTTAGTAAGTCGAACAAACCATTATGCAAGAGAAAACTTAAAACATTCTGTTAATAGAACGCATGGTCGGAAACTAGATGAAACGAATAATTTTGAGTATACGTTAAAATGATTTCGCTACAAAAACGATTTAAGACAAAATAAGAAATGCTACTGCAAACAAATCAAGTTGTTAACTAGGTAACGATAAACAGCGAAATATACCATACACATGCATATACATACATACACTAGTAAATACTTTCACAGTTATACATACAAATGGAAATGCAATTATAAAGGCACTGCATTTTACTGTAACTGTAAGTACTAGAAATACAAATTGTACCAAGATTAAAAATTTTGTGTTTTGAAAACAATCACCGATATGATTGGTTCAAAAAAATATTTGAATATATCTAATCACCGTGTTAAGAGTCGTTATAATGCATGTAAGTACATATGTATGTTATCACGTCGCTGTAAAAACATCAATTAGTGGCACGCAAAATAATTTGTCCAAGTCAAAATATTACTTTCCAACGGCATGATTTTAGAGTGATTGCTTTCAAATATTATTGACTCGTCTTTGGTTGCAGCGTACCGAAATTGAAATATTTCCTCATGATGAGCTCGGAGCTGGGTGCGCGCATGCCCAGTTCGGGCAGCTTGGCCGTCGTGATGCCAAGCGGGTCCACGTCGGCCGCCAGGTGACCGCGAGCCTGCCAGGCACCCGCCACCAAACCGTCATTTTAGCCCAAAATTTATAATCACGACCCAACCAATCCTCCATCGTACATATGAAATCTTATGGTACCTACTCACAGTAAAAGTAGGGTTATTGCTTTTTATCGTTTTTTTATTTTAGAACTTTTGTCTCGTGTGACATGCCAGCTCCATCGCTAAAAGTTACCAAAATGGCAGTGAAATAGCGAAATACTAAAAATGGCGCCCAACATGGCCCCAAATGGCACCCAAACGTGGTATTGAAAGTAGAATTTGAAAGTGTCAGGTCGTGATTTTGAATTTGGACATGAATGAAAATATCTATCCAATTGATACAGCATCCGATTAAACTAATGAATTATACGTGTAACGCCAATTTAAAATAATCGACCTACCTAATCAATAACCTCATATTTTTTTATTTAAAAATAATAAATGTATTAGAAATTTTCTTTAAAATACTGCTTGTGCTTAGAGATAGAGCGCACTGGTTACTTTTATCACCGTGACTGTTTCATCAGTCTTGTCAAGTTCGTGGATATGTATCGAGAATATAGAAAATGCGCGCATGTTACGACGTGACAAGTGGGTGACAATTCTCCATACATATCCACGAACTTGAGATAAGACTGACGAAACAGTCAAGGTGACAAAAGTAACCAGTGCGCGCTATCTCTTAATCCCATAAAAATACTACTTTACATTTTCCCGTCACAATGTGCACCAATATACTAATGTACATACAACGGTTATCATCCCATGTTAAAGAATAATGTTCTTATATTCAGAGCTATTAGCATGACTGGAATTATTATAAACCGTGGGGGATCTCACAAAAGGATTGAGCTATAGTACAAGGATACTAAACAAAATGTGCAAACAATAATGAACTGTATATCAAGTATTGTGTAGTGTATAATGTGTAGTTGACAGTCGGAACAGTATTCACCTGATAACTTCTGATGATGGCTTGTACTGCGAGATGGTCGTCGATTATCTTTTCGTTGATTGGAGATCCTGTGAAAGGAGAACTTTATGGGATGCGGTTCTCTTTAAAGACGAGCATGTTAAGGAGATGCCCCAGAATAAATGAAGTCTCGTCCAAGTTCTTTCAACCATCCGTTTTACCAAAATGTTCATTTTGTACAGAACATGAAAAACAGTTTGTAGCTTACTGATTTCTTTTTAATTGCCGTTTATTTTAAGTCCAAATCGCTTGTTATTCATACGTATGTCGCACATGTTATGTTACTTAATAAAGTAAGCATATCTTAGATGTATTATGTATAAATTAACGTTATTTTTTCAAAAGTCAGTAACCCTTTCTCCGCTTATTATGATGTTCTTAAACTTGGTCTGACTTGGGACATCTCGTTTCCCAAAGACATTCCTAAGAATCTAACCTGATGCAATAGAAGGCATTCCACCGGAGGCAGGGACTAAAGCTGTGAGAGGAACTTCATGCTTGTTGTACGGCGCGAGGTTCGGTGGGGACGTGTAGGCGGCACCAGGCTGGGCGCCAGCAGTCGCGTTGCGGAAGAATGCGTCCCAGGACTGCAACAAAACGCTACATAAAGCCGGGTCTGCTGCGCCATGGCTGTCTCTTTCTAAACGAAATCTTCTATGGCAAGACTATGAGATGACGCTACTGACTTCGTGACGTCACAAAGATAAGTATTCGTTCTCTCTCTGTCTAATTAGAAAGTTTGATGCCCTATAACTTTGAAAATATTCAAGATATTAAATTATTTTTATGCATTCACAATGCAATTCTGTAAGTATAGGAAAAAATGTGATAGTAAAAAACCACGAGCCCTATAAGTAGCTTTCAGGCGGGATTCGAACCCGCGCCTCCGGGAATCCGGCCCGATGCTCTGCTCAGAGCATCAGAGAGGCGCGGGTTCGAATCCCGCCTGAAAGCTACTTATAGGGCTCGTGGTTTTTTATGAAAGCTACTTATAGGGCTCGTGGTTTTTTACTATCTCATTTTTTCCTAATACTCAAGATAATTCAAAATAAATAGGTATTTGTTCTTTGTTGCTAATATTTCGTAAAAAAAATTAATTAGTTGAAACAATATCAGTAAAATACCTTAATACCCTATTGTCGGTTTTGGATATCCTCGTGTGTTGCATGTGTACCGTCGGGAAATGTTACGAAACGAAATTGTCATTGCGTGCAAGGTCAATTCGCAGCAGTCTCATAACCATAACCAGTTATCACTTGAAATCGTCCACTGAAACTGATTATCCTGACTAAGTAGTATATTTGAATATAATGTTACCGCGAAAGAGATGACAAACTTATTGATCAAATCGAACATGTATTTTGTGCGTGATGTGCTGTACCTATGTTTTTTTATTCTTATAGTCTGCGATCAACAATAGAGAGATATTAACCGGTTAGAGTATAAAAAACGGCCGAGCAAATAAGAGCGCACGTCAAGGATGCGCTCTTATTTCACATCGATTGCTGTCATTTTTGACGTATGATCGGAACCTTTTTCTCCGTGAGTCGTCATTTACTGTTATTGTTGATCAAAGTATAGAGTAGGGTTTCTTAAACACGTATGATCGGAACCTTTTTTAATCGACTTCTAAATCAAAAAGGAGGAGGTTCTCTATTCGTCTGTATGTATGTTTTTTTTTTTTTTTTTTTTGTGTATGTCCACCGATTACTCGAAGACGGCTGAACCGATTGAAATGGTTCAAACGTTATTACATCAGTAGCTCTAGCACAACTTAGCGCGACTCTTTGTCGCGCTTCTTTCAACCAATCAGCACGTCGCCTTAAGTCACGCCCGCTATCTACGAGCGATCTGATTGGTTGAAAGTGCCCGCGACTCTTTCTCACTCGAGTCGCACTCAAGTTGTGCTAGCCCTACTGGTTGGTTTCCAAGTTGGTCCCATTTTTTGAAATTTCGAAATCGGTTCAGTAGTTTTCAGGAAATCTTCAGAATACTGTCGTTTTCGTTACCACTTTATGTGAATTTAATACGTATCTTTAGGCATAACTCCTTTGTTTATAAACCGATTTAGATGATTCTTGTTTTGTTAAAAAGGGGATACCTCAAGGTATTTTAACCGACTTCTTTCTTATCTTTTAGGTTTTGAGTTTGATCACATACCTATTTACCAGAAAACATGTAAATTGCCTGCACGATGCACTAAAAAGAGTGAAATAAAAATTATTTTTATAAAAAAATAAAACCGCCTTCTAAAAAACCACATCAAAAAAGTAAGAAATAATTTCTCACCAAATAAATAACGTAAGTACTTTGAAGTCGGGCGGGTTTTAACAAAAACAACAAAAAATTGTAAGTACATGTTTCACGCCCGACTTCAAAGTACTTACGTTATTTATTTGGTGAGAAATTATATCTTACTTTTTTGATGTGGTTTTTTAGAAGGCGGTTTTATTTTTTCTGCGTGAGTCGTCATCTACTGTTATTGTTGATCAAAGTATAGAGTAGGGTTTCTTAAACTGTTTACAGTCACGTCACGGACCTTTTTAACAATTTAAAGTAAGTATTACTTATTTGAAATAAACTAAACCTTATTTTATGTTTTATAATTCGTTTTTTGGTATTTTGACTCCAATGACATCAAGTTATTTAAATTTTTACTTTTTTGCATTCACAATGCAATTTTTATTACTGAAAAATTTAAAATGCAGTATTTTGTGAGACGAGTCGATTTTTTCTAAAATACTTACTTCGTTTTCAATTTTTCTCCAATGACATCGTTGACGACAAGGACAAGACAAGGCGCATGTCAACTGTGACGTTCAAAGACGCCGCCCCGCCCCAAATTATACACCCACTAACATTCGTCCCGCGGCTTCGGCCGCGTAGTCTACACGATGTTATTCCGCGAGAAAGTGATATTTTTAGGGATAATAAGTTTTCAGTAAAAATTTCATTTTTATGACAAGCTTTTTTGCTGACTGCACCTTAATATTGTATTGTCATCTCAACCAAACTTGCATACAAAATTTCAGCTCAATTGGACACTGGGAAGTGGGTCAAATAAGGCTTGTAAGATTTGACCCGAACGGACATACATGCATGCATACATACATACACTGCAAGTTAAATAAAAGCTTGTAAAAAGTAGCCTATATCACTCTCCAGTTCCCAAACAATCCCAATTCCAAAAATCACGTCGATACATTTCTCCGTTTTAACGTGAAAGGTGGACAAACAGAAACACACTTTCACATTTATAATATTATAGCATGCATTGACGAACTGTCAGCCACACTATCGGTTCCCGATAGGTTCTAAAGTCTAGTCTCAATTCTAGACAAAACAAAGTTCAGTACATCTCACTACGTATTAATAACACATAAATTTGATAAGCAAGACAAGATAATAGAATGCGTATTTCGTAAATAGATAACTAATTAATTGTGATTTTTATGATAGCGGATTTTAGTTATTAAGTTGATTGTAAATATTTACGACAGCAAAAAACACTAAGGAAAATAATCGTCTTAATAAGTACGAATAAAAACTCCCGAGGTGACTCACTTTTTCCTCGAATGTTTTTGAAGATTGACGTCGACAGTATTTCCTTTGATAACAGGGTTTTTCTAAAAATTAATGAATATTCAAAAATTTTGTCGTAAATATTTTATGCACGCCCAAATAACTTGCCTGCGCGAACAACAGTACCTACCTATTAGTAGTAGTAACAAACGATTATAAATTTACGATTATTGTGGTAATATTATTGAAAACTATAGTGGCTTCCCCAGGCTTAACCCGCGTGGTACCCGTTCCCGAGGTAAAATCGTGATAATATAGTATAGTCTATTATGTCACTCGTCGGGAAGAATGTAGCCTTCTTAATGGTGAAAGAATTTTTAAAGTCGATCCAGTACATCTTTCCTCGTTATTATATTAGTACTAGCGGCCGCCCGCGGTTTCACCCGCGTGGTTCCCGTTCCCGTGGGAATATCGGGATAAAAAATATCCTATGTGTTATACCAGCCTATAATTTATCTCTGTTGCAAATTTCATCCACATCCGTTCAGTAATTTTTGCGTGAAAGAGTAACAAATATACATCCATACGTCCATACCATACTCAGAAACTATCGCATTTTATAATATTAGTAGAATATATTATAGTATGGAAGTATCGACTAACCTTATGTTATGACAGTTTTAATTAAACGAGATTAAGAGCAAGAAATAACTGTAACAATAAAAAAGCGAACACAAATAGCAGAATGACCTTAAAATTGTCCGACGTCAGATATTTCTATGTCAAGGCTGCGCGTGGTACATGTCTAAGGAGATTAGACAAGAATGCAATGCAACATAATACGACTTCTTATGATGCAGCGATACTATTACCGTGACTCCCCGCAAACTGCAGACTTTCTATCGGCCGATAGTTTAGTCGGGCTCTTAAGCAGAATGAAGATGTATGCAAGTGCGCTCACTAGAACGATTCCGATTGCCTTCAAACTAACTATCGGCCGACTGGACTGGAAAGTCTGCAGTTTGCGGGGGGACTCTAAAGAGGCCCAGAGACTATAAGTCCGCCGGCAGGCCACCTGCAGCTCTCGATCGAACAGGCCGCCTCACATTTAGTTTTTGAATGTAAAACTGTGAGTGTGTGGCAGATTGCCGCCGACTGACAGGCCGTTGTCTGCAGGCGGACTGATAGTCGGTGGACTCGGACCTCTATAGTGGACTTTTATTTTTAGGTGAAAAAAAAACCAGCTGTTCCATAAATTTTGGTCGAGTCGGTATTGTACTTTTGTATGTAACAGCAATTTTTAAGGCTATTTCGTCCTCCTTTTTTTGAAGTCGGTTAAAAAAGGGGCGCGTCTCGGCATTCATTCTTTTCATTCAACTAATTTTCTATCAGTTTTCTAACTCTTTAAACATGATTCATCGATTCTTATCCTCAATTTGATAGCACAGAACACGTCTTTTTACGTCATGTATTTTTAAAATCTCACGTCATACATGAAAAGTATTACTGCAATAGGTACTTACTTATAGAATTTATAGAAGTACGGTTTTCTATTTCTACTATAACATCAAGTTTTTACCCAGAAGATAGAGAATAAAAGAATATGCCACTGTTAGGTTTTAATAACAATCTTTGCCGTAATATTATAAAATACTCGGCGATATCGAACCGGTTTTAACCGCGTGATATCCGTTCCCCTATGAATATCGGGATACTTCGCTATGTGCTATTCCCGACTATAATCTATCGCTGTTGCCGGCTCCACTACATTAAATCTTTGGAAAGAGTTACAAAATCATCATAACATTATTTGTTACAAAATCAGTAAAGCACAATGTATTTGAGGGTGTTCGAGCCAACATGTGGAGCTGGCATGTGGCAAATTGCAATGTGTGAATGAGTAACAAAATCGTAAAGAAACTTTTAGAAAGTAGGGAGAGTTAGTAGTTTAAAGAAGTACTCACCGCATGTACGGAGTTGGGGTCTGTGAGCCATGAGTTGTACATGGTCTCAACGTATGCTGAACTGGAGCCATTGAGGAAAGGTTCTGCCGCTGTTGAACTCTTCCACCTATTGGCGTTTACTGTCACAGCGGCATTCTGCACAAAATTTGAGTAGTTAGCATAGCATAGACTTCTGCATAATCTGACTCAAAATTAATATAGTCAGCATGACTACTGTAGGTATATTGTGATTCAAAATTTATAAAAAGACTGCAACATTATACATAATTTGACTTAAAATTAATATTGTCAGAATGATTTCTGCTTAATGTGTCTCAAACTTAACATAGTCAGCAGTCAAGACTTCTGACAAGGTGATAAAGTCACTATGATTTGACCTAAGATCGTATTATTAGAGGATACAAAAACACTTTTATCAGTTTCGATGACAGTTAAAATTGTATAGTTTACATCTTCAAATGTTTAAAGACATAAATTAACTGTTTGCATGCATAGTTATCCATCATTTATTATTTATTTCCGGTTGCTCAATCTTAATGTAAAATTTTAGATAAAGATCAATAAACAAGATTGGACATTGAGACAGTTTAGTTAGATAAATATTTGGCAATGACATTGATAACAAATCCTAAAGCTTGGTAAAAGCGAAATAAATCTGATAACACGATGACATAGCTATAAAGTATTTTTTTATGCTTCAGCATCCACTTACCTGTGGTTTGTTGAGGAGCCAAGATGCAAACCTCTCGGAATTCCCGACTTTGGTTGTTGCTTGGAAAACTGCTCTAGCGCGATGCATTTTTATGATAAATGTTGTTTGTGGCCCCTAATGAAGTGTCCGATCTAAGAAAAAAAGAAAATCAATTTAGGAAATAATATTTGCTATGTATCAGTTGTATCACTACTATTCAAAAGAGGTAAAGTTTCTAAACTCTGGAACTAGTGGACTGATTTTTTTATAGTGTATTCTCCTTCATTTTTATTAATATCATCATCTTCATCATGATTTAGCTACATCAAGGGCCTAGAAACAAAGTTAGACAAGTCCAAAAAATAATCAAAAATTCTGTATAATTACAAAACTGAGCTATAATTATGGAATATCATGTTACAGTGCTCTTGCTAGGGAGCCAGTATGAGTTTTATTGCAATAGAGAACAGTCAATATTGATTATGGAATCTATTAACAAAAGCTATTTATTGACAGCACAACCTTGAACTGCATTGTTTATAAATAATAAAGCTATAGCTCTGTTTCACAAAAATAGGTTTCCTTTTTTCAAGTAATTGAATGAATGCCAAGCTCCTCTGATAGGTGATTCTTATAGCAATATTTTTTCTTTAATACCTTAGAGTGAAAGTTTTGTTTTTATGCATTTTATGTACAGCGGAACCAATTGAATCATGACCTAGGATATTTTTTTTGCAGTGGATATTAAAATTCTGTAAGGTCAAAATTCAAACTTTTTGACATTGATACTGACCTTTATATTTTTGAAGCTTTCAAACAGGTTATAAGAAAATGGGTCATTCATGATTCAATTGGTTTGACTGTACATACCTTTATTACACAGAAGTGGAAGTTTATACCTCTAAAGCACTTACAGTCAAATTTTTGCAATTGGCACCGCATATTAGAAACTTATTTCTATAGAAATAAGGCTGCATTCAGTTTGGCTTTGGCGAGATCTCCAGAGATCTCGCCGATGCTTATGAGGAAGTAAGTATTAGGCTAAAACTGGGTCAGTGTAACTGAAAAATCTTCAGGGAAATGCTTACAAATATTAACAGCATAACACAGCTTTTTTAAGAAGTCCTTAACAAATTAATAGAATATTGAAGAACTTTAACCATGGAATGGAACACACTTAAGGTAACTAAATGTATGCCAAAAATGCCAGATAAATGTTGTGAATTAAGACACATGACTTGTAAATATGTAATAAGGTAAGTATACACATTCAACTGTAATTTTAATCAACCATCAGTCTTTATTGATTTAAAGAGCACAGCACATTGTATTTAAAATAATAATCAAAATTACTTAATTTTTGCATAATTTTGGCAAAATGAGCTTTTTCCAAATGCAATAACCATGCAAACATTAGTTAAACAGCGCTACCATAATAATGTTACTAATAATTTTATGTCAACATAAACTACAGATTTGAATTGCTTGCTGCAGGGAGCAAACGTGAATAAAACATCATTAAAATAATGTATAATAGAAATAAGAATTATTACTAATCCTTTACTTTTACACTCAATATTATGTAATAAAAATCTTAAGCAATTCATTAATATTTATTTATAATAAACAATAAGAAATAAATTCTTGAATAAATGTTCCATGCCTCAGCTCCATTTTTTTACATACTTAAATCTGTATTGGGAGTTAGATTAATATAGAAAACGCACAAAATATTTAGTATGAAAAGTAGAGGTATAATTGACATATTATAAGTTTACCTTTCAGGATACAAGAATGTAACTTTTTAATTATGCAGATGTACCGAAAGATCTTCAGTGAAATATTCACAATTGTAACGTAAATTAAAGCATAGAAATTAGTGATTTAGTTAACAGATGTGGACTTATTCTTTATTGGCTAGGTACCTATCTAAAATTAAAATTTAGAAAGGTGGTTTATTTGAGAAACTGTGTCATGGTGATATGTAATGTTCCGACCATACTTTCTATCATTTTAATTTTTTATTTGTTATCAGAACTTCATTAACTACAAACAAATGAGTGGTTTTAATTTAACACGAATAATTTGTAGTCGTAATGACGAGCTAATTACACAATCTATTTATGACTCATGATGAATAATAGGAATACTACTAACTTATCAGCATCAGCAGCAAATTAAATCTTACACAGAGGCGTACATACCTGATCTAAATCACACTGCACTAGATTTTTACATAAAAATTTAACTGATCAATACTAAAGTCCCGTGATTCAAGGTTATATAACTCGATCTTCTTGGTGGACTTTTAGCCACAAACTGCTTACACTACACTTATGTATGTTACTTTACTATTTTGGATTATACAGCCCTCGACACCGTGAAGATTTCCAGTAATTCTTTTTATCTCAAACGATATTTACCTTTGACACTTTTCGAATGTAATCTCGCTCGCTAGCGCTAGCCGTCAATTTTGATGGATGTTCCGTTCCGTATGTGTCCGTACGTTCCGTACGTAGAATAGAAGACCACCATGCATGGCATGCTTTGCTTTCACTTTCATGCGTTTTTTACTCTGTAAAATGCTCTCTCTCTCTAGTCTGGCAAAGGTCCCAAGTTTGATCCGTTAATTTTGTCCATGGTAAAAAAATAAAAATATTTGTCTATGTTTTACTGTCAATGTGACAGTTAAACATACTGTCAAATTGATTGTCATGTCATTGTCATGTCAGTGTCAAAGAAAATTCTTGAAAAATAATATTTCTCACATATTTCTCTTCGAATATTAAAGAAAGAAACTCCTGTTTCTGTTCTATTTCCTTAAATAGGAACGATGTATTGTTCCTCTCAACATGTTCTTAAAATACCGAGAGTTGTGACTGCAGTTCAAAAACTAGCAACTTTAACACAGTACACAAAACATGGTTCTGCATTATTCAATAGTACGCAGGTTCTACAAAGGAACTTTAGCAATGAAAACTATCAAAATAGTGAACAGTTTCGTCGATATTCATATAAACATCTATGCTATTCGTTACTATTCGCTACCGTTGCTTATTCCTCCTACAAGATGTGGTAAGTTTTTGTCTAAAGCCCTTTTTTTATACAAAACAACAGTACCTATGCTTGCACGACATGATATCTTGATCTCACTCCTTTCTACTATACTTTTCAGCTTTAACTATCACACTATACTATCTACTATCATTTACATGTTCTTACCCTCTATAAAGAAATATAAATAAACTTAATTTCAGGTTAAGATACCAAGTATTCCCTTCAATAACAGCTGCTGAAGAAATAACTGACTCTGACTCTGATAGTGAGCTTGATACAAAGAAAAAGAGATACAGAAAAGAGAAGATTGGGTTTAGGGACAGAAAGGTAAGTTCTATTATAAGTATCTTCTAAGTTTATTCAAATCAAATAATTCCTTCACTTCCTAGATTGTATCATCCTCTATTTTTTTAAGTTACAATAATTATTGTGACCTTCAAGTATGATTCAAAATACAAATCACGTCTTTTAATAAATTATGTTTATAGGTAAGTAATTAATTATTGTTTACATAATATTGAGGATTTTCTTTTTATTTATCACAGATTATTGAATATGAGAATCGTATGAGAGCCTACTCAACCCCAGATAAAATATTCAGATATTTTGCAACAGTTAAACTCACATTTGGTGATAACACCGAGGTGTATATGACACCTGATGACTTTTTAAGAGCAATCACTCCTGGCATGAAACAGCCTGATGGTATTTATTTCAAAATTATTTGAATGGTTTGAACTTTTGTACTTGGTTTAAAGCATAATATGCCTGGATTTAACATGGTGTCATGCAAACAATAAGATATATAAGGGCCTCTTAATTTAATATAATTTTTGAACCTAATTTTATTTTCTCCTTTTATAACAATACATACTTAACAGAAATTTCTTATAACTCCACAAAGTTGTCCACCAAAAAAAAATGTGCAATGTACAGCATGGTCATGCCTAACTAACAAGGACTAATCCCAAAAATGATGTATTTGCAAGTGCATAATATGGTGGTGGCTTATCATAGTCTTTTGCTTTGGATGCTGCGTAATAGATCATCGAGTATGAAAACCGCATGCGTCACTTCTCGACTCCGGACAAGGTATTTCGGTACTTTGCAACTCTGCAAGCACAGCATCATGACCAGCATGAAGTATTTATGACACCAGATGATTTCCTCCGTTCCATGACGCCTGGAGTCAAACAGCCAGATGGTAATTTTATTGTGATGTGTGTTAACTGTTAGTCCTGTATGTGTTCTTTAGTTTTTCGTCAGTATCAGGGGGGCTGCCGTGTAACTTTAGGGATATGAACTTCATATGTTTTTTGAAACTTTAGGCAAGTCAATTTTATAAAAAAATATGTTAGTTTTCTGTTTAGTGACGTCAGGTATAAAAATAACTAGCTTGCAATGTTCAACAAAACATAGCAGCAAAAAATTAACAAAATAAGGAAAATCAAATGAAAAAAAAAATTATAAAGTTCATAAATACAGTACCAGGCGATACATATCGTACATTGACCTTTGAAAAGAGACATTGTCACATAGGTAGTATGCAACAGAGATAAAGCTCTATGAAGCCGAAATTCACCGATTCTCTTTCCAAAGGTCAATGTGCTATATTTATCGCCGGGGCCTGTACGTAAAGTTACGCCCCTGCATCTATACCTTTGAGGTTCCTCATTGTAAGATTTCTCCTTTTTGCAAAACAAGAAATGAAGACAAGTTTCACAAAAACAATCATTCTTGTTGTTTTTTTGCAAAGATTCCTAACTTTTTAGTAAGAGAAGTGCAGCTAAGGTGCCTAGAGTGTTTTCTCTGTTAACATTTTTAACAACATAAACTAATACTACCTATTCTTTTTTGACAGGTTTGGGACTTGATCAGTATAGAAGATATGATCCAAAGGTAATTTTTTTTTTATTTATCAAATGTAGCTTCAAAGCTATGATTCTGTGCTTTGGTAGACTAGAAGAGACTGTCAGTGATATAGTCAAGATGACTTATTATACGCTGTACAATGTAGCATGGGTCCTATGACAGCTCATTCATTCAAAGCAAAAAGTTATTTATGTTATTGGAATAAAACTCAAGAAAATTTTCAATCCAGCTTATGCTAGAAAATTAGACACTATCCTTTGTGTAGAAGCAACATTTTGCTTTGCACAAATTAGTTGTCATTGGACCCATAACTACATTGTACGAAGTATCATTCAATTTGCTTTGTCACTGTATATATTTTTCGGAGTTTGGATGCGTGGATGCCTATAAGATGTTTGAATTTAAAATAAGTGTGTTGTAGAACAGGAGCCGTTCTCTGAGACGCAAAACCCGAAACTTCGTTATATACGTCCCTCTCGCTCTCCAGTCATGAGGTGGGCCCTTTCTCTCGCTTCTGTCATGACTGCAGAGCAAGAGGGATGTATAACAAAGTTTCGGATTTTGCGTTTCCAAGTAGGCCCTCAGGCTATAGCTTTACTAAATATAGTCTCAGCTTATAGGAATAAAAAAACAGTAACTTAAAAACATGACTCCCTCCCTAGCACAGAATCATATGTTTATAATTACCTTTTTATTGGTTCGGTCTGTATTTTGCAGCTTTTGATTGTCTATTATACCAATCAATTAAATGAGTTAATTTATTTGTAAGTTAACCGCATCTCAACTTACGCCTTTGCGTAAGTTGAGCTGCGGCTCTTTTATTTTACGAGTGTTATTCCAATTGATTTTCAATTTCAACATGTTAAGTTCAAAATATTTTGAGAAAATTGGACAATGTTATGTTACCTAAGGTGCTGCTGACCAAACAATTTCTTTGTTTTTATAATCCGTCTATATTATTGGTGAACAATATGATGAGTTATTAGGTTAAGATATGGGATTTTTCCCAAAGTATAAATAAAAATATGTTATTTGGACCTTTGGGCTATTATATTATTGTCCATTTTTGTAGTGCATTTAATTGTAGTATTGTATTTAATAGGTTTGATAATTACCACATCTTTATTGATTCCTTGTTAATACAAATATGTTTATTGATTTAGTATGTTTATGACAGAACTCGTTTTATCTATAACTTCGCTATAAATAATACATATTTAAACTGTTTTTGGTATGACCTTAAGTGCTTTTTCTTAAATAAATTTCTATGAAGTTCCTATGCCTACTTGTTATCAAAATGAATTTCACCGAACACTGCACTGGCACCTTCCTTCCGGCCACTCACGTCACTTTCTTATCTTTTCAGAACATCGATGAGGTACTGTCTCTCTTCTAATCCTTCAACTCTCAATTATATTTTTTCCCCTTTTTTTATCTGCACAGATTTTGCGTTACTCACTTGTTTTATATTATTACCATCGCGGCATCGGTCACAAAATGCATAGAGTAGTTGACACCACATACCTATTAAAGCCATAGGTGGAATCTATTCCATAGTTCAGTGTGCCATGCGTTTTCTTTTGCTTGAAGTTGCTTGAAGTACCTACAAAACACTGTATTGCTTACCCTTTTTTTGTTTTACTGTAAATTGAAACCCTAGCATGGTCAGAATTATATATTGATTTGCTAGCAAAAAATTTGATAATATTCAAAGACTTTGCAACCTAGCGTTTTTAAATTTTATCATCCGTTTTTTTCAAAATCTATGTAGTGGCATTTACCACATTCTTCAAACTATTAGCATCGAATCCTTCTTTTCTATCGATATATTTAGGAAAAAAAATCTGAAGGTCACCATTTCACTAGATTTTTTACACGATTCATGGACAGTCATTAATTTAGTTTAACTTAGATTTAGATTTGAGTGCATAGTACCTCGGCTTGTCATTGACATTAGTTGTAAATAAAATAATAACTTATTTTGTTTTTATACAGAGTATCAGCCAGCGTCTTAATCTAGATTTGGATGAAGATTCAATTTTTTACAAACTTGGTTCATCTGGGCTTATCACATTCAGTGACTACATTTTTCTGCTGACAGTCTTATCAAGTAAGTATTATGCATTTACTTTCTTTTTAAGACTTTCAAAGCTTTTACTTCAAAATTTCAAAACACATAATTATATAAGTACTTACAGTCAACAACATACATACCTACCATTCAGACATATTATTTTTTGGGATTTTAAAAAGTATACTTACCATTTGATAATGACTTTGATTTCGTAGTTTTAACTGTTCAAGTGTTAGACTGCCGTATTATAATATCGTTGTGACTCACACAAAATACTCAATAGGGTAAACAATATTAACACATGAAAGCTTGAAATAGACTCTTTATTTTCTAACATACTGACTATAAACTTTTGGATTATATCCGAACATTTCAAAATCTATACCATATATTTTCAACAAGTCATTAAGCATATTTTCATCGAGCTGGTTAAAGTAGTATTTTAGCAGAGCTGTGGTGTTCCTTCCATCCTTGGATTTATTCATGACGGTGCGGAGTCGGATCCTTTTATCAGTGACTTTCGAAGCTAGCACATGCCCTAAGCCTAGCTGTTGTATTACATACCCCGAATCCCTTGGCAACGTTTCCACCTTCGCTATAACAGTAAAGTTGACGGCACACGGTGTACAGAATTGGAAATAAGGAGCCCAATGCTCATCAAACGTGATATTCTTGCCCTCCGTTTTATGCTTCCCTATCAAATAAGCAACAAATTCGTAAAATGTCGGTCCAAAACTTTTGATTGGTCCAAATATTTTCGTAGCTTTCTCTCTGTGTTCTGCTACTATGGCCCTCGCTAGTTTTCTGTAGTATGGTGGTGTTATATGTTCAAGCTTGTCCCGATATGCTGATAATAATCTAACGAATGGTTCTCGCACAACCATCAGAGAAATAACACCGGGAGTATTCACAGCGTCTCGTAACTCGTCTTCCATTGGACGTGGAAATTTCTTTCTTGCTAGCATCAGAGGTGTCTGTCTTGTGCGGGTCAAAAATTTTCTATCATATCCTCCTGAAACAAAAAATACAGTTATTATTATTTTTAGTTAAAACAGTCTTAAAACTCTCCGCACTTATCTCTGACATTGATTGCTACGTAAAACTAGTTTGTTGACCAACAACATGAAGTCACGATAATGATAGAAATATTATAATAAAAGAGATCTTACCTAAAATATTAAACTTGTACAACCAAAACGAGCTTGCCGCTTTAAAGACATTGCACCAAACTAAGCTGTGCACATGATCCACGAAGAACTCTTTGCTGTTTATTGGGCTGGTCGGCAGCCCACGGATACGGCAAACGCTATGTATCCTGTTGGCTCTTTGTTCTAATTCTGCTATAGTGAAGTTGTCTGGTTCCGACCAGTCGGTACCGATTGAGTCGATCTCCGGTACATCATCTCCTAAAACTGGGCCTTGCAGCTATAACAAAAATTACCCTTTTAGATATAAAATCATTCGAAGTCGTTCAATTCAAATTGGCATGTGAAAATAGGTTGAGACAAATAGGCCGACTATTCTGTCGCCAAAAAAATGCAATGCGTAGGAAGCAGAAGAATATTTTTCAGAAAGAGATTAATGAAGAATTTATGTTTGGCCACACTCTTTAAGTTCGCATCAGCATTCGCATTATTATGTTATGCTTAAAATAGCTTAAATCGTTCACTATCCATACCAACTACGGTAGGTCTAATAATAACATACACATATCGCTAATACGTTGCTTTCTAGTTTCTATTTACAGAAACTCTAAATACAAAATGCAACACAATATTTCCAACTTAGCTTATACTTTAATGGAAACTTATTGGATTGAATAGCACTGTAACAAAAAAAAACAGTTGCACTCTGAATTGAAAGTATACTTTTTATGAAAAATACGAATAAGAGTAAGACATTACCAGCCATTTCGTGTAATTGTCAGGTATTGCCCAGTCCCTCACCACCGGTGTGTTCGTGTTGCTCTTGAATATGGTCACTCTCATCACCACCATGTACAGGGTCGCCCAGAACAGGAATGTCAGTGTCTTCGCACCACATCTCAAATAGTAAAATCCTTTCGCTTTTATCTTCATCGTCATTCGTTTCAGTGAGATTACCATCTTGTCGCGTCATGTGTATTTTGGACGATAGTAACTTGTTTAATGTTTTCCGCGACTTTGTTTTGTTTCTTGACTTTACATGCACATGTTTTACTTTGTGTTTGAGCTGTCTCGTCGGGATGTGCGCGCAGCATCCGGGGTAAGCTCACGGAGCATGAGCGGATATAACGATTTTCTCTCGCGAGAGATTTGGGTATCTCCCCGTACTATGAGACTGCACCTCGGCGTATAATACCGTGTTATGAATTACAGCCTTCAAAAACTAATATTTTACACTGTAACAAAATAATAAAAAGGACTTTGAAAAAATATGCGATACTTATTTATCATCACGAAGACGATAAGTATTGAACATAAAATAAACACTTGAAAACATGCACGCGGTGGGCAAATTACTTAGTTAGGAATATTTTTCATTTGACTATAAAATAAGTATAAATATTAGGTAGGTACCTACCAATATTTACTTTCTGGCAATAATAGCCTGGCAACTGTATTCGATCAATCTGGAGCAATTAAGTGGACCGATGTTGCTCCATATTTCGTGGTATTGTGTGGCTGTATCTCAGCAACAGGCTGCTACATTTTGACGTTTTCCTTCGCCCTTTAGACAGAAATTGCGCAATTTTAGTTGCCCATATAGGTAAGCGCGCCTTTATAACGCAGCACCAGTTTTGTTAGCAACTCTTATTAGGGTAGAATTAGACTAGGCCCCAGCCATATAATTAAAAGAGGTTAGAAGGAGTATGTCCCGCATTTTATACTGAATGAAGCGTAGAATCGAAAGCAAGCTAGTTGCCATGACAACTTAAAGAAAATTCAAAATAGTGCAAAGGTTAAATTTATGGAGAGTTTGCTGTTTTAAGCAAATGGTTTTTACTCGCGCTCCGCTCACTGAACGTCTTTCTTGTATTTTTTTGCCCAATACGATTTTTCTTTTATCCACAACGGGGTAACACTTAGCCTTCATCACACCTGATGTTAAGTGGTGATAAGGCTAAAGGTGGAAGCGTACTACTCCCGAAATCCTCAATCACTGAGGAACTGGCTATCTTATCTCTATCTTGTCTTAGATAAGATGGTGGTAGCTAGCCAGGCGGACTAAGAACAAGTCCTACCACCAACCAAACCGAATACAATATGTACCCCCACTGGGAATCGAACCCGGGATCTCTTGGTCTGAAATCGGTGGTGTGAACCACTAGACCACAGAGGCGGTTAGAGCCGATTGCGCCAATTAAGAGCATTTAACCAACAGCGTTCATAAATAATAAAAAAATATATTCTACCATGAATTTTTTTATTTTCCATGTTTATTTACAGCTTCGCGTCGTCACTTCGAGATAGCGTTCCGTATGTTCGATCTGAACGGCGATGGCGACGTAGACTGCGAAGAGTTCGAGAAGGTGGCCGCTCTTATCAGGCAGCAAAGCAGCATCGGGTCACGGCATCGCGACCACGCTAACACTGGCAACACATTTAAGGTGAGTTTAGCAAGAAAATGTCGATGTGGTAAGTCGTGCACTAGCAGGAGTTCAAGAAGATGCTCTCATCAGGCAGCAGAGCAGCATCTAGTCACGGCACCGCGGCCACGCTAACACTGGCAACACATTTAAGGTGAGATTAGCAAGAAAATGTCGTTATTTGTGATTTACCTTAAAGGTCAGACGTGGTAAGACGTGCACTAGGAGATGTTCGAGAAGATGCTCTCATCAGGTAGCAGACGGCACCGCGACCACGCTTATACTGGCAACACATTTAAGGTGAGTTTAGCAAGAACATGTCGTTATTAGTGATATATCTCAAAGGTCAGACGTGGTAAGACGTGCACTAGGAGTTCGAGAAGATGCTTTCATCAGGCAGCAGAGCAGCATCTGGTCACGGCACCGCGGCCACGCTAACACTGGCAACACATTAAGGTGAGATTAGCAAAAAAATGACGATATTTGTGATATACCTTAAAGGTCAGACGTGGTAAGACGTGCACTAGGAGGAGTTCGAGAAGATGCTTTCATCAGGCATCAGAGCAGAATCTGGTCACGGCACTGCGACCACGCTAACACTGGCAACACATTTAAGGTGAGTTTAGCAAGAAAGGTCGTATTAAATGATATTATCTCAAAGGTCAGACCAGACGTGGTAAGACGTGCACTCGAACGAGTTTGAGAAAATGCTCTCACCAACTAGCAGAGCAGCATAAGGTCACGGAAACGTGACCACGCCACAGATTACTAAATAGTTACTATGTAACAGATAGTTCACTCCGCTAAGTCATTTAAATAAATAGCATCTCTAACTATAACGCAATAAAGTAGAATTCAGCTTGTACTGCGCAAATTACGAACGGCCACTCGTTGCATCTCTTTATATCGCATATATTGTAGCTCTTTTGCGGACCTAATTTCTATGGATTTATACCGCCGCGTTTTCGACCCGACACGGGGAGTGAAATAGGCCTGACCACGCTAACACTGGGAACACATTTAAGGTTGGTCTTCACTAAAAGATTGATCATCATCAGCAAATTTAATGTCCCCACTTTAGGGATTGGTGGACACTATCATCCCTTCAAATCTTTGTTAGTTAAAATTTAGAGATGTATAAAAACATTGCTTTTGATATCAAGGTTTCGCTTTTAATATATTTTAACATGTAACATTTACAGGGGATCAACTCTGCTCTCACAACTTACTTTTTTGGACCGAAGCTGAACGAGAAATTGACAATCGAAAAGTTTTTGGACTTCCAACAGCAACTGCAAAAGGAAATTCTTTCTCTTGAATTTCAAAGAAAACAACCGGGTTAGTAAGCCTATATTTTATTATAACGTGCTAAATACTACATTTGCTGTATGTATACTTACTTAACTTCTGTTTATATTTTTTTTTTCAGGCGAGAATGGACGAATTACAGAAGCTGATTTCGCCGAACTTTTATTGGCATATGCAGGTTATCCCGCTAAGAAGAAGGCTCGAATGTTAAAACGCGTCAAAAAAGCGTAAGTTGCTTGATACTTCGTTGGGTTCAATTATTAAAATTAATTATTATTGTTACAAATAAATACAAATGCGCAATAGTGAGTTAAATCACCAACAGCCGTTTTTATTTAAAATTGAAAAGAATAGAAAGTAATAAATAATACTAGCACTTGTGAACGTCAAAGAAGTTACGCCATATCGGTTCGAGAACCTACCGCGGGAGGCCTTGTAAATGTAACTAGAAGAACCGGCAAGAAATTCGCCAAGGACTGTTTTTTCTCCCTGTCTTTTTTCATACAGAGTCGTTAAATTGAAAAGTGTTAAAATAAAAACAAAAAATATAGAGTCCGGTTATCAAAGCAGTAAATAATTTTCAACTTTGGAACTTAGACATTTAAAATTACTTTCTGTGGTAAGTAAAGGTAGTTTCTGTGTAAGACATACCAACTACATAAGTATTTAAAAGTAGGGTACAACTCAAGGATCTAGTATCAAAAAGAAAATACTAAACAAAAATAATCAAATTTGAAGTCAATAATAAGCAGTGCCATACAAGCCATGATAAAATAAAACTAAAACTAATAACATTGAAATCGACTCGAGCGGTTATTTTACTCGCTCAATAGATATACCAAATTGGTATACTTGTATTGCACGGTCTAACTGCTGCGCCCTTGTTCGATTTCGATGTAGAACTCCGCTTCGTGTGAGAACGAAACGCGCATAGAGTAGGCCGTGAAGGTGCAATACAAGGTGTTGTCGCTCTTTTGCAGATAGGTAAATTGAAAGCGAGCGGTAATAAGCAAAATTATGTAATAGTACTTTATTATTGTCATTACTTAATCCTTTCTTATTCCACTAGATTCCGCGACCACGGCGTGGGCATTACTAAGGACGACTACCTAAACTTCTTCCACTTGTTGAACAACATAAACGACGTGGATACAGCGCTCACATTCTACCACATAGCCGGTGCCTCAATTGACCAGCCCACTCTAAGACACGTGGCCAGAACTGTAGCCCATATTGATCTGGACCCACACGTCATTAATGTCGTATTTACCATATTCGATGAGAACAGTGAGTTAGATTCTGTACTACTTAGTAGTAGCAACGCTAGTGCATAGCACTCACATTCGACTAGGTACATAGCGGGCGCCTACATTGACTTGCCTACTCTATGACACGTGGCCAGAACTGTAGCCCATGTTGATCTGGACCCGCACGTCATCAATGTAGTCTTCACCATATTCGTCGAGACCAGTAAGTTGCTGGATTCTGTACTTCTGCTGTCATAGCGCTCTCATTCTGCAATTTCTACATCATAGTGGGCGCCTCCATTGACCAGTCTACGCTAAGTCACGTCAGAAACGTAGCCAGAACTGTAGCCCATGTTGATCAGGACCAGCACGTCATTAAAGTCGTCGTCACCATATTCGTCGAGAACAGTAAGTTGTTGGATTCTGTACTTCTGCTGATATAGCGTTCTCATTCTACATCATAGTGGGCGCCTCCATTGACAAGTCTACGCTAAGTCACGTCAGAAACGTAGTCAGAACTGTAGCCCATGTTGATCTGGACCAGCACGTCATTAATGACGTCGTCACCATATTCGTCGAGAACAGTAAGTTGTTGGATTCTGTACTTCTGCTGATTTAGCGTTCTCATTCTACATGATAGTGGGCGCCTCCATTGACCAGCCTACGCTAAGTCACGTCAGACACGTGGCTAGAACTGTAGCCCATGTTGATCTGGACCCGTACGTCATTAACGTCGTCTTCACCATATTCGACGAGAACAGTGAGTTTTTGTAAGTTTTTTAAATTTTTACTTTTTTGTATTCATCATCATCATCATCATGTCAGCTGAACGACGCCCACTGCTGGGCATACAATGCATTTTTTATTATTGTAAAATTTAAAATTAAGTATTTAGCAAAAAAATTAAAATGAGCCACTATGCATATTAATTTGGTTTCGGTTTCTCTCTTTAAAGTTTCTGCAATACCTTATGTTCCCTAATGGTGGATCCACACTAGGGATGTAACGAATATTTGCATTCGCTTATGTGAATGATTCGCATCATTTGAAATATTCGTATCCACATTCGCATTCGCATAAAGCGATGCGAATGTTCTTGTCTTAGTGTTCGGGGACATCCCGGGCAGCACGTGCCGCGTTCGACCAATAAAATGCGTTTTTCACTCGCCGCTGTGCTGTTATGAGCAAAGGGGGTATGCCACGCGCGCCCCGCCCACTTACTACTACAGGTGGTAGGTAAAAAAATGTTGGACGATTCATAAGCATTAATTTTATTTAATCTATATGAATAAAAAATTTATGACTATGACTATGACTACTTCTTACCTCTTTCTTATTTTCTGTATATCTTTTAGTACATGTCTGCCCAAAAAGAGCGTATTGTTTTACTAATTCTCTCTCTCTCTCTAAATGAATTTATCTTCTCTACAGTGGACGGACAACTAAGTAACCGTGAGTTCGTAGCTGTGATGAAGAACCGCCTCCTGCGAGGTCTGGAGAAGCCCAAAGACACAGGTTTCGTAAAACTGATGCATGCGCTCGTAAAATGCGCGCGCGACACCAAACCCGCGATACTAGACTTCTAAGTCGACCGCTGTGAGGGAAAATGTGCCGTACGTATTAATGTTTAGAATACATTTGTGCATATCTTGGTACTATGCCACATTATTGTAATTACTCAGCTTTTAAACCAAATTTAACCATTACAACCTGATGTTATTAGTTTGGGAAATAAAAATCGTATAGTTAATTTTATGTACGTAATATTTTATGTTTATAGCAATTTTATGAAAATAAATAATCAATGATAGTATGATTATTCTATATCCAATTTATGCCAACTATTGCAATTTATTGTAAATAGGTCAAATATTTATTCGTCATTTTGAATTATACACATAAATTAACGCGTTATCAATTCGTCACTTCTCATTTTATTACAAGAAAATGAATGCTCAAAACTTCTATTAATTTATTATTATTAGTTAAAAAAAACTGGTATTTTGGTAAAATATCTTATGCGGGTCATACTTCATCTCACGTCATCATGATTGACTGAAATAGCAGAAAAAACATTTATCACCGAGTTTGTCCATAACACACTATGTGCAACTTTTCAGAAACGTACACTCAGGGACAAATACGGTGAACCACCTCTTGCTTCTTTTTGTCTGGCTGGTGCCTCGCCATTAACGCGCAGACCATTTTACTATTTGGTTATGTATTAAACTAGGGTAGTACAATACATAAGTAATTAAGGTTAGGGATTGCAAGTGAACGGTGAGACGCCAGCCACACGAAAAGAAGTAAGAGGTGGTTCACCGAATTTGTCCCCGACTGTACAATCACGAGCAATAATTGTAAACAACATAGAACTTTGTCACATTGAAGCGATCCGAAACACTATCTGTGCCACAGAAGTCATTCAATATTGTAATGAATATGACATAGTCCTATGTTTACTTATTAATATTCGTGACTGTACGTGATTTGTTACAACAATTCGATCGCTTAAAACGCACCACCAATTAGACCAATTAATATACACAGACCTGTGTTTGATTTTAAATTATTTTAGAATCAATAAATATAAAAATGTATTGGCGAAAATAATGTCAAACGAAATCTATTGCGAATTTAAAGATTGTGTTTTTGTTTGACCGTTACCGCTGTACCGCTCATAACGTAGGCGCATGATTATCTCTTTATAAAATGTCCTCATAAATGTCAAAAAAATTTTACCACCACTAAAATGAGCGTGTGTATTATATTTATTTTGTTAACTACTATAGTCTGCCCATTCTTAAAATTACGATTTGACGTTTCATAGGTTGCGAGTAGTTAAAAAAAAAAGTTTACTTTACTTTGAACTAAAGTAAACTACTAGAGAGATTATAATTGAATGAGGTTTGGATTGAAAACGTTACAGTACAAAAGCTAACAGTAAGTACAGCCAAATTGTAATAATGAACGATTTTTCGTATATTTTTACCGATAATTCGTATACAAGTGAATCTGAAAGTCGCAACACTACGGTAATGGAAGTAAAGAAGTGACTTTGAAACGTGGTCTTGTAGAAGCCTAGAGTACACTCCAGATAAGTCACCGCGGTCGAAATCGAATACTAATAATTTTCATTAATCTTAGACCAAAAAATGTACTGTAACTAGCGCCAAAAAGGTTATTGAAGTTGTTACTCCTATGCAAGGTTATTTCTACTCGTAACCTATGAAACGTCAAATTGTACTTTTAAGAAGGGACGGACTGTAAATTTGTGCTTCTCATAATAGTTAATGGCTTATTTGCATAGCGTTTCAATCAGCTCTCTACAGTTCAAGTACAGGAAATTAGTAAAAAAGACAAAGTTTATTGACATGGTTCTTCCAAGACTTTTTTAACATATTAGTATCTAACTTTGAGCTGAAACGCAGTCACAAAAGTGTTTGATAATAATAGCAATGAACCCTTATTATATATTTTGTTTAATACCGTTTCCATCCTGGATTTAATTTTAAATAATTTTAAGGCATCTATTTATTTACAATGTTTAAGTTAATTTAAGCTTTCTTTTTACCGTCTCATAGTTGTTATTTTTTTATTGTTTTAATATTACATATTTTTAATAATAATGAATTGTATGGACTGCCTATTTTATAATCACTTATTTAACTACAAATAACAAGATCTACAACAATAATCAGGATTTTATTTTTAGTACAGTTATGACATTTTCTTGTCTTGCCTTATTCTCTTACACTAACGTTTAACTCATTTGTACACGAATTATTGTAAATATTAATATAGAGATAAGGAAATGTTAAGATTTTTTGTTTGTATAGTTTGATTTTGTTTTTATTTAATACAACTGACGTTTCTAGTTTTTCTCGGTAGGTATATGAAATTTAGAGAAATGAATAAATGGATCTGTTTTATTTGTGATCAAATTAGCATAATTAAAGTATGTTTAAGTAATTTTTTGCTAGAAACTTAATATGAATAGCACGAACAGCGATTATTGTCATTTATGAAAACATAAAGTGGTGTTTTTTTATAATTTAAAGTACTCTCTAGTACGTCTGAAACATTGTAGGGATATCAAAGAAAATAATTGTCTTCCTGTAAGGCTAACATGACGGCAATGAGATAGCACGAGATAGTTTGTCGCGCGTCTTCCAACCAATCAGCAGTCACGCGCGCTATCTACGAGCGATCTGATTGGTCGAAAGTAATGCGACAAACTATCTCGTACTATCTCGTTGCTGCATGTTAGCCCTACAGATTTCTGCAAACATTACTTAAACATACTCTTCGCTTATTTTTAACCTTTATTTTATTTTACAGATTTTTTTAATAATTAATAATGTTATTTGTCAAGCTTCATCTAACTATTTACGATGTGTTAATGTCTTTTGGAAGATAATAAATTTCGGGTTTTGATAACGAAATTGTTGGCATTTATTATTGCATCCTAGATTAAAGCAATCGCCAAAAATCCTTAACCCGTTTACGTCAAATTTTATGTCTCATTTTGATATAGAAAGCTCAAAGCGCGAGTGCGTTAAGCTTTCGTCAATGAAAAATATCATAATAATACATGCTCATGATGAGTCGGAACGTGTAAGGTTCACTGACCCGGCCGTTAAACAGGCCGGATTGTTGCGAATTTCGGATTGCCCCAGAAACAGCGCAGCGGCTACGCCTTGTAAATCACTCGAAGCCGAGTATCGGACGCGCGCCGCGGTGCCAGCGAAAAATAGACATAGTTTGATGTGCCCCGGAATAATTCGGATATTACACGCCGTTGGCTGCGCGACTCCGCGGGGATACGACATATACACCGAGCTGCCTCTGCTGCCCTCTGGTGAGTAGCTGCGAGCTTGTTTACACCTTGTCCCCACTACCTGAGCTCCCATAGCCCCCCTCTCCTGGATCTCCATGCCCCTTCTCCATCGCTTTAATTAATGGACCGCATGGCGTTGCCAACCACCTACGTTACCTCATGTTTTATTTATTAGCCATCGATGTAGTTTATAATAAATTTGAAACGGCTACTGGAATTTATTGGTTAAATAACAGACATTGATTATCGGTTTTTAGAGCTATAAACATTTGTTTTTATTGTGAAGTACTTTGATAATTAATTATGAACAAGCTTTAACGTATTTTATTTTTTATGTGGAACTTACATTATAGTTTGGAATTCATGTAATCCAATTTTCTTTGAGTTTATTTATTTCCGTTTTTACCGGAAGTATGCCTTAACGCATTCTCTTGATACTGTTTGCTAAAGTAGTAGCTCGAGACCTAAACTTCGATGACTATAAATGATAGTTTCAGTCTAATTTTAATCTGCATCTGATAGTCCATCAACATCCTTCGAGTTTCATACTCATTTTGTTTCGTTTTCATACATAATTTGAATCAGAATGAGATTATCATAATTTCATCATTATAATAATTATGCAATTAGTCTGCTAATCAGCATATAGGTTTGGCAGTGGCAGTGGTTCTATGCTTATTGTACTGTAGCTATTTCTTGTAGAGTATGAGTGAGAGTGACCTGTATGAATAACTACGATGCACGTATGCATTTCAAAACTAAACTCATGTCTTCAAATGGTTTTTTAAATAGTTTTCCTGTTTTCATCTGTAGAAACGTTTCTGCAGCTCTTAATAATTGTTATGAAGTTTATTAGAACATAATAATATACTATAGTTATTGTTTGTTTGTTTTAACATGAGATCTTTTCAACAAATAAAAGAATGTTTTATACAACCATTTGCTTTGTTTAATTAACGTCATTCAAACTTCAATTTAGCTTTACAATTTGTTATTTGGATTCAGTGAAAACTAAACAACGAAGAAATATTAATATGAACTGTACCTAGATACAAAATAGTTTTATGACGACGCCCTACGCCCACTTGAGTTGCACATTCAAGACTTGTTTGAAGATAATTAGACTCTAACGTCCGAATTCTCGAACGCAAATCATCTTTGGGAGCGTCTCAAATATCATGGCATCTCTTTCATACGTTTAATTGACATTTAAAGTGGCAGGGCGATGTTTGAGACGCTCCCAAAAATAAGTAGCGTACGAGTATTCGGGCATCGGGCCCATATTCTAAAACGTCACTTAAGTGGAGATCTCTTCTCAAGTACAGTTTGAAAGGGATGCAAATACATCCAACGAATACATTCATTCCTTGCTAACTATACCTGAGAAGCGATCTGTCGTTCTAGAATACGGGCCTAAGGATCACTAGAAATTCAGACTGAGCCACACATCCACAGAACTCTTTAATTACTTTGCGCACTATATTTAATAAATAATAAATATTTTTTTAGTGAAAATCTAAACCAAGTTGCCGTTGAAAGTTGAAAATCAAAATGCCGATGTACCAGAGGCCGCCTTTCTGGCGCGTGCCGCACCAGCGCCCAGACCCCGACGACAGTAGAGACTTCGGCCAGAGGAGGAGGAGGGTGAGTCACGATCTTATGTTGTACCCATCAGGCAACATTTGACGCACAACTTGTTGCGCAACATGATGTGTACCTAAAGGCTCTTTTACGGCGGAGCAACATTGCGGCATGCCACAAGGCCGCATGCTACTAAATAAAAAATGTCGCACATTGTGGCAAGAGTCGTGCAGCTGGCAACACCTTGCGTCATGTGGTAGACTGTCGCATCTTGTATCCAAACACGATAGATTCCATGCGATATTTTTGACACTAGGCTGCCGCATGCCGCAAATGTTGGATATGTAGCCTACCACAAGATGACGGCAATGTCGTCCACTGTTGCTCTGGCGTAATATGTCGCATAGCATATTGCTTATTATGTTGAGTGACTTCTTATGCTCGTAATGTTGCTTACCAGCAGCAATGTCGCGCTATGTTGTGCAATGTAGCCAAAAATGTTAAATAACACGTGTTGCGCGTTAAATGTTGCCTAAAGGCTCTACTTCATTAGGACGCCATGGCAGCGTCGCCAGTTACAATAGTGTCACAACATGTCAAATTATACTACAGTCCATGCGCCTTATGGCAAGTTTTGCATTAGAGTGCACTTACACAGATAGGTAGTGTAAAAGAAACAATAGGGCTAAGGCACAGTATTAAAAAGCTGTGGCTAAGGTGCGGCGCGTCCCTTCACACAGATTATTCGGTCTGATGCGCGGCCTTTCCCCACGCGCGGCGCAACCCAATCCTGCCGCTTTTGCAGACGCGTACCGCCAGCAGCAATAAACGTAGTTTTTGTCATTAAACTTTGAATATATTATTGTCTTAGTATTTTTTTATATTTATTTGAGTTGCTTGTTGTTCGATTGTTGTTGATTTGATAAAAGTTTTGTTTTTTTTTTATTTTAAAGTTTTGTGTTCAATATTGCCTATTCTTTATTAGTACTTACATTCAAATTTTTATATTTTTTCTTTAGTTCCTTTCTATATTGTCATTTAATTGTTGTAATTTGAACACTTCCTAGTAATTGAATTTTGTTCACCGAATCCATTGTTACGTTATGAAGATGCAGCAACCGTAATAGCAGAGTTGTTATACCTTTATTATTTAAGTTTGGGTTTAGTTTTCATAAATTAAAAATAAGACTTATATTTTTTGTCTGACTCTACGTTTCGCGGTCACTAACACAAATGCTAAAATCATCTTGAGCCGCACGGAGTGTATTGTATGTAACCTTAACTTACGCTTACGTGGCATCGGCTTGGTTGCAGCGCAAGCCGTCCACACAATTATGACAGCTGGCGTCCCAATGGAAAATAGCCCTAATGGATCTGAGACTTTTCTTATGTCATCAACGTCCAAAATCTCTGTTAGCGCTCATTCAAAGTGAAGTGGCAGGCGGGCGTGGCGTGCGGTGTGTGCAATTTGTGCATCAGTTTGTGCGTCACATTGACTTATTTGATTAGGCGTCTGATGGGAGCGCGTAATGATAGCACAATTTGCCTGCGCCGCTTAAAGCTCCGCCTTTCCTTGAACGAATGAGCCCTAACACTACAAGGTGACTACAAGCAACCGCGATTTGCGGTCGACTTTATTTCGGCGAAATGTACCTATGTGGGAATATGTATGTCTTCTTGGTTTAAAGTGGTTTAAGTTGGTCTTTTGGAAAATGATTCATTGAACTAAATATCCCAGTATTGAATGGGTTATGGATTCGCTGACAAGGTTACTAATATCCTTTTAAACATTAGTCCAGAACTTTCATTAAACCGTTAATGAAGAAAATATCGTAGAGAGCGAGTACCTAATACAGAAAGTGTCAAGTATGAAAACTTAGATTCATGTGGGTAGGTATAGGTAGGTATATTCTTCACAAAAATAAGCACCTTATAATATAAATACGAGATAAAACTGCACATGTGAAGATAATAAATAACGCATCCTTCAATCATAAATCATGATACTAAAAATATTCCAAAACCAAATCAAATGATGGGAATAAAATATGACGCGCTCGTCAAACCAATAAGTACTTTGAAAGTAAACAAACCTTCTCAATGGACGCGCCGCCCGTCGGCTGTTCGAATCCATTACCCTGGGTTTCGGTAAACTGAACTAGGTCGATTGCGACGACAGGGTTACGCGTAATGCAAGTGCAGAGCTTGAGGAGAGCCGGGAGGGGTAGGTCGAGTAGGAGCTAAATTTGCGCGCATAACGTCGCGTGTTGCCGTTGTGTTCAGTCCGCGCATAGAGCGCGCGCCCGCGCAGTGCATACACTCGTCATGGGGCGGCTGCATACCTTCGTGGTGACTCTCCGCCGCGAGAGCCGGGAGACCAATTGGGGCCTCCGCCTTGTGGGCGGCGCCGACCTCGCCACCCCCCTCATCGTCACCAGGGTACCACAACCCATATTCTTAATTACCAGGATACTTCCATTCGATAGTGAAAGTGATTAGAATCATAACCAAACCGCAAAACCGCAACTTGCTCGAAGCCGCCCGCGCATTCACGGACGCCGGTGTAAACAAAACGCATGACGCGCGCTGGATAATGTGCGTTACGTTTTCCAGACTACTTTTTAAGCTTATTTCTTTCAACAGCAAAGCAGATTTCTTAGAACTCTCCGTTCCGTCGTACAGATCTTTAAATATCAGAATAACGGGGCAATTAAAAGAATTCTTTCGAGATTATGTAGAACAAGTGTCTAGGATGATTGTCGTCGTCTCTTTATATCCGATGTATTCTGGGATTGAGTCGTTTGCCGGCCGATCGACAGCCGCGCGGCGACTCGACCTAATTATCTTAAACAAAACATAGTTAATCATTATTTGTACCGGTCATTAGACCCACGGTTTGTCAATGCAACCTAGCCCTCAAATCTGAGCTGTTTTGGCAGGCGTCGTCGTTTAACTTCGCTAGTTGTACATGCACCATTTTCATAAATAAAACGAGGTAAATCGTGGCTTATTGACTTGACTGGTTGTTGACATGAGTCAATCACGTGACTACACATTTCAGCACCTCGTCTCATTTCCACTCTTCGGTTTTAACTTATTTTTTTCGGAATTGATTTATGTTTATAGTATTTTTTTTATCAAAGTAGAAAATTTATATTCATGGAATATTTAGTCCTAAACATAAACTTGGTTGCAAAAAGATCGTCTCAATAGGAAATTTTCATAAAAATATGCTTTTTTACAGTCTCATTATTACAAAAGTTTCAACAAGCACTGTAAAGACTTTTATGTCAATATATGAAACAGAGTCAGAGCTGGTTTGACTGTCTGAATTCAGAGACCCCCAATTTTGTGATAAATAAAAAAAACGAAGTCACTCTTCGTGTTTCATACAACTTATATGAAAGACAAATCAACCATTGATCTATCAAAAGTTTAAGGAAATCAGAAACGCTTTCAGTGGTTTCAAAGGCTGATTTCAATCAGTTCAACATTAAACCGTTTCTCGCAGAAGTTTAATAAATTAAGACATCAACTTATAAAATTCGGCGAGAAACACAAATTTTCTATTTATTAGACCATAAACGTAAAGTTATTTGTTTGAAAATAAATAACCCAGCAGGCAGGTAAATATTTTTGCACCGTTTTAAAGATCAGCCCTAAAGATCATGTTGTCTTATCTCTCTTCCCACTAACTACTACTAAAAACTATAAAAAAAAATATATTTGAAATCCCAACAATCAGACCTTTCTTTTGATAAGCCACATGACATGATAAAGTAATAAAAACTTTTTTATATTTCTTTTGTTTCATCCCCTAAATGTTCTCTCTCTGTTATTTTTTTTTTTACTTTATTGCATTCACAATGCAATTTTTATTATTGAAAAATTGAAAATGAAGTATTTAAAAAAAATCGACCCGTCTCACAACCAGCTCCGATGGGACTCGAACCCACGCCGAACCCACGACCACGTCCCATCGGAGCTGGTTGTGAGACGAGTAGATAAGTTTTTGTTATCTCCCTATTCAAACTTCAGTTGTTTACGTTATACCTTCGTCTTTGGGTCCCAACAAGCATACGAGTACCTAATTCTAGTAGTTTTGGAGCAAATTGGCTTTAACACCAGGACGGACACATGCACGACTGATCGTATAAGGATTACGTCTTTAGTTTTTGTCGAAACCCTAAAAAATTAAGTAAATTACTCCTTGTGGCTCCGTCGGTCATGCACTATTATGACAAGCTCATCATTTGTCCCTGGCCTGGCAGTAAAAAGGGATTTCTCTAAAACTACTATGATTCGGTTTGACGACCTCCATGGCCGAGTGGTGCTCGCAGCAGTTTTCAAGGTGCCGCTATCTCTAGAGGTCCCGGGTTGGATCCCCGGTCGGGTAAATATTGAAAATGAACTTTTCAATATTCCTCGGGTCTGGGTGTACGTGGTAATTGGTGCTTAAGCTTAAATATATACTTTGGTATTGGAACAATGTATGTGATGGTGTCTAATATTTATATTTATTTGTTTATATTATGTCCTATTTTTATTAATGTAAAATAAGTAATAATATTTTCCTAATTTTCTTTTGCATTACTTTAAAAATGTTTAAATAAAGTTAATAACATCGAATGTAGCCAAGCCAACACCACCGTAGAGTGGTAGAGATCTCGTTTATTTATAAATAAAGTATGCCTATTCTAATTTCGTGTACCGATTGTCTGATAAGAATACATTCCTTTGACTAGATGTGTCACTTCGTTACTTTATTTTTGGTTGGAAAGCTTTCAATATTTTGCAGCTGGTATTTATAGAAGAATAAGCAAAAAATTAAATTAAGCAGCGCAGGACTGCTCGTTGTGGAGATCCTTGGGGGAGGCCTTTGCCCAGAAGTGGGCGTCGTTCGGTTGACATGATGATGATGATGTTGAAGCAAAAAATTTGAGAAGCCCGTGGTTACCGCGCTCGGCCTGCGATCGTTGAGGTTAAGCAAATTTCGCAATGGTCGGTCACGGAATGGATGATGACCTAAACCTTTTCATCTCGAGCTCCTCCGTGCTTCGGAAGGCACATTAAGCCGTTAGTCCCGGCTGCATTTGCAGTCGTTAATACCCTACCCACCAACCCGCATTGGGCTCGCGTGGTGGGTCATGACATGGTTCCCCTCAGCCATCCATAAAAAAAGACCAGTGCCCCAGCAGTGGGGACATTAAATGGCTGATGATGATGAAGGAAAAAAAGTTACTTAAAATGTAATACCAAAAAAAATTAAGCAATATAAATCTTAGCCTAAATCACGCCGCTTAAAACCAAAATTTTCCAAACATTTTGGTAAGTAGAAGTAGCTGTAAAAAATATCTATATCTCTCGAGACTTCGAGATACAAACACACTCGTAAATAAGACATCAAACAAATTCGTGTTAGTAAAGCAGGTTTTCCTAGAATCCGAATTTAACTGCGAAGTCTAGCGTGCGTCATTTTTCTTTTAGCTTCTGGCGTTAGTTCTGGGAGCTATCTCCTGACGTTCAGTGTTTTAAATTATGCGATCGACAGATAGAAGCCTTGAACCATTTTCCATTACACCGCTGCTGTATAAATAGTTTAATTACTTCCTGTGCATTTTGCCCCACTGAATCAATATTTCTATTCCGGCTTTATTAGTCATCATAAATCATAATCATAAGTAGTTAGCGCATAATTATGTAATTAAATTAAACGTACGCTTTGGCAAATCGGTTGCATTTTCAAATTCATGGGATTTTAATATGTTAATAAATTGTGGAAAGAAATGGTTCCTTCTATGTATGTTTGGTCCTACTTCTTTTTTTTAATTTCGTGTCAGTGTTCAGCTACTACATCCCAAACAGTATATTAGGGCGGGTCACATTGCAGGGGGTGCATATCACCACGGCCTCCCCACAGTCGGTGTGCTTAAAACTAACGGCGGAGAGCAAGTAGTGAGGAGTTTAGTTGGTAGTGGTGCCTGCTCTCAACCACCCCATCTGGTCAGCCCATCCGGAGTGGGTAACCTTATGGGGAGATTGAGAGGAAGCTCTCTCCTGCCCCGCCTCCTGTTGAGCTTTCGAGCTCGTCAGGGGGCGGGGCAGGGTTAGAACCACCCAGCCCTGACGCGAAGCCTATTAGGCTTGGCGGGAGGGCTGGGCGCGGCGAGAGACAGGCCTTGTCTGACTGAGTCCAACATGCCGTTAGCGGTATACGAAAATACTGTATTTGCCCTTACTATAAAAAAAAAACAAAAAGGGCGGGTCACATTAATCGTTATAGAAAGTCAGTACTTCTCGTGGCGATATAACCACTTAACTCCTCAGTATTTGCTCACAGCAATCGACTACGGAAGTTAAAATATTACGGTGTCTTTGAAATATCAGTAGATAAGCCTTATGCATTCATATCTGCGTGAAAGAACTCAGAAAGTAGTTGTTAACCTATTAATAAAACTGAGTCTAGCGGAGCTCCTATTTAATGGGTTTACCCCAAAGAAGGATCAATATTGGGCCCGCAACCTTCCTTACTACGCGAAGAATTTATGTGAGACAGTGCTATTTGCCGACTAGAGATGTATCAACATCTCTAGTCTTTAAAGTAGACAGAAGTGATGATTGCCCTGACGAAGTAAATAGTACTCTTTCAAAAGTGCCACATTGATTTAATAGTAATAATATATAATAAATATCGCGTTGAGTCCCGTTACTCTTGTTTATATTCAAAGAAAACTGTTTAAAATTTTCGTTACCTAACATAAAACTAATGTAAGACAAGTTGATTTTCATATTAGACTAGACGGCGGCGATATAGTCGGATTCATTACCTATATAATAGTACAAAATTTCTAGGACTTACATTAGACTCGCGACTACAATGAGATCCCCATATCGAAGCCTTGGCGAGTAGACTTAGTTCGGCCGCATTCGCAGTCAAGAAGATAAGGCTTTTAATTTTAACCGATATTAAAACGGCAAGGTTTATCTATTTTATTTATTTTTACAGCGTTATGTCCTACGGTCTTTTGTTGTGGGGCTGAGCCGCTAACATCCAATGTCCCAAAAAAGGACTATTCGCGCGATGTACCTACAACTTTCAACCGATCGAGAGATTCTTTAAGAGATCTATTTAAAGAAATAATTTTTTTTACTGTTGCAGGACAATATACTCGTATCTCTGAAAATATAATTGCATAAGTTTAAATGTTACATTAAAGAGTCGCTCATTGTCATGAGCATGAGAAATGAATGACCGCACTGCATTGCATGGTCCTGATGTAACACATAAGTTCACATAACATAATCACTTGAAATGTTTTAAATATGTTATTAAAATGTTGTAGGTATACTGGGTGTTTTTCTATAAGTTCAACAAAAAAAATCAGCTGTTCCATACATTCTGGTCAAGCAGGTATTGACAATTTATATACAACTAAATATGTTATTAAAATGTTGTAGGTATACTGGGTGTTTTTCTATAAGTTCAACAAAAAAAATCAGCTGTTCCATACATTCTGGTCAAGCAGGTATTGACAATTTATATGAAACAGCAGATTTTTTTGTTGAGTAGCAGAGTTGGCCCCATAGTAAAAGTTGTTCATATTCATGAGCACAATCTCCACCTAAGAGATTTTGCGCTTATAGAAAAACACCCTGTATTTGGGTAAGGCCGCCAAATAATGCTGATTTGCTAGACGACGTGGCGTCCAGCAACTTTTTGGTAAAAATATTTAAAACTATCAAATTTTATAGCTTTCCTCTTAAAAAAGGATCATTTATATAAGTGTCTAAATACGCAGACGACTGTAAAACTACTTCTTTCCATTTAATAAAAATATTTTTTAAACGGGAATACACAATTGCTAGAACAAATAAAAGTGTCCCAAATGATCCCCCATACACAATCGGTATTAATATTAAATTTCTGTTCATTCCACTGGCAATTAAAATATTTTCTTTGAAGAACCACCTATTTTAGACATTGTTTATTTACTTTACTACAGTTTAGCAATTAAAATAATAATCATTTTTATATTAATAATATTGTCCTTGTATTTTATGCTTTTATGTTACCGATTTTAAGTTACCATTATCTTGTATAACACGAAGTAATTGAGCAGTAGAATCCGTTTTTAATAATTGGCAACACCAGTACCTTACTTGTTTATGGTATGACAATTACCTGTCGGCCATTATTGAGGTGCTACTTGAGTTTGTTTGCCCCAGATCGTGCTTACGTTCGCCGCAAAAAAAGTGGTATGTGATTTTAAGGTAATATTTGTATCGTTTTGCTTTAATCGGCAGATTATTCGATAAATATAATCTATAAATTAGAGTTTTAAGTTACAAAAATTGATAAATTATTCATTATAGTGTCATAGATTGAGCGTCTTTTGAAAAGAGAAAGGTTTTATGTTACTTTTAAGTTACTTTTATGTTACTATTGTTGTTTATATTTAAGTTACGTAACATAAAAGTGATGTTAAGCCTAATGCACATTTGGGACTGTAAAATTGCAGTGAATTAACGCACCGCAGATTTATATTGATTGTTTCTTAAATTAAATCTTATTAAAGTGATTACTGATTTTAAAAGTTGATTTTTTATTCCCCATAGCACAAGTAACTTTTTGTAAAATTATGTACCTATTAAGAATTATTGATAGTGATATTATAGTTTTTCATATGACAGATGCATCTCACTCCCGCTCAAAAACAAAAAAGTTAGGGAGGAAATACAAAGAGGGAATCCTGAAAAATATACAAAACAGGATAAAGAAGAGAAAAAGCAAAAATGGCGAGATTTAACTCAATAACAGTAAAAATATTTTATTGATTTTTAATTTAATTAGAGAAGAATTATAATTTTTAGGGCGTTATTATTTTGTTTTTTACAAAAAAAATAAAGGTTAAAAAAATAAAACGAGTTTTACTGAAGTTAGTAACATAATTATTAATTTTTCGAAAAAAAAAATGAATATGTCCTATTGTAGACATCCCCTTTGAAACTTTTGTGTTACTTTTAAGTTACCCGGTAACTTATATTTTTAAGTTACTTTTATGTTATATCAGGCCAATTTGTCGGCCTTACCCATTTATACTGCAAGTAGCAATTGTTGTGATTAGTAACGATATGTTTTTCTTTTGTAAAAGTCGTTACCTACCTAAGAAACACTGGCCTGTTCTTCTTATCAGTTAAAAAAGTCTTGAATGGGCGGTAGGAAAATGTTGAAGATTCATAGGTACTTACATATTTATTTTGTCTTTAGTGAATAAATATATTTTTTATTTTATAGCGGCAACTCTGGTCTTGGTTACCAACGAGGGCAATCTGGCTTGCCACTAATTCATAGTTTTTGAACTGATAGGTGTAATACCACATTATTTAACTTATCGATTTGATTTTTTTTATTTGAAGAAGCAAGAATAATTAAAGATTATTTACGACTTAAAATTCTAGCAAATGCGTAGAAGTCATCTGCGTGATCGGGTAATTAGTAGTCAGCAAGTCTTGACAGGTTTTGGCAACGATTTGCTTCGCGTGAATTTGTAGGTCGTCAGTTCGATTACATATTTTTAATTATTTTAATAATCAGGCGTGTCTAAAAATCTCTTTCTTTTCAAATTTATGTTAGCCAGCGATTACAAGACAATCAAACATACTTACTAACAAAAAATCAAGTCTTTCCTCTCTATAAGTAATAGGTATTAGTAGAAGTACCTAAATGTAAAAATATAATAGGGATATTTAACAATAAAAATACAAAATAGCTTTTCTGTGGTAATCAGTACCTAAATCAGTAGGTACTTACTCTACTCTACATATATCGAAGGAACTTACTTTAAAGTCTATTTGAATAAAAACTTATTACTTTACTGTTACTTGCTTTCACACAAACTCAAAAAATTAAGTTTAATATATAACTTTTGCAGGTCTGTTCAATATTTTTGTAAGTTACCTACTAAAATAAACAAATGCAAGAATTGAACTCACAAAAAAGTGAAAATATTGAAAATGAAGTACTTTCCTACTTACTTACATTAGAAAAAATCTACCCGTTTCAACCAGCTCTGATGGGATGGTTGTGAGATGGGTCGATTTTTTCTAATACTTCATCTATAATTATATTCTATACTAATATTATAAAGAGGAAAGATTTGTACCTACGTATGTAATGGATAAACTTAAAAACTATTAGACCGATTTCAAAAATTCTTTCACCTTTAGAATGCTACATTATCCCTGATTAACATAGGCTATATTTTATCCCGATATTCCCACGGGAACGGGTATACTACGCGGGTAAAACCGCGAGGATCCGCTAGTTTTCAATATTTTCAATAATATAAATTGCATTGTGAAGGCAAAAAAGTAAAGTTAATTTCACACAAAGGTGTCTTAACTAGCCAATTTTATAAAACACATAGGTAGTGTAATGATACATAATCCGACGTAACAACGCAACGTTAGTCATCCCATGATCACTGCATAAGCAACTTGGCTGTGATGTCGTTTCATACATACGTACCTACTCGTATATCTTGATACACATTATACTGATTTGTCGCCTTTAAAATGTTAAATGTGACGCCATAACAGTGATGTTTTCAGCATTATTGTGTTCCGGCAGTGAGAGATAAGATAGCCAGTTCCTCAGTGATTGAGGATTCCGGGAGTAGTGTGCTTCCACCTTCAGCCTTATCACCACTTATCATCAGGTGTGATGAAGGCTAAGTGCTACCCCGTTGCGGATTAAAAAAAAAGACCATTCTGAAAAAAATAACTGCTAATGTAACTTTGTTTGCCTAGCAACACCTTCCCTCCCACGCATAATCAACTGAAACAGTTGAAAGATATGCTATACAAAGCTAAACTGGTCCATAAGGCTTTAAAATCTTGAAGAGGGCGTGAAATAGGGAATAAATATTTGTACAAAGATCTAAAAAAGGTTCGGGACAAATAATGTTTTATTTCAAAAAAACAGTACGCGCAGAAATCTAATACATAAGTGCTTTGAAATAGTTGTAAGTAATTAGATCAATAAACTACATTGATCCTTGGGGGAGGCCTATGCCCAGCAGTGGGCATCGTACTGCTGAAATGATGATGATGAAGATTAAGAACTAGAAAAATGGCAAGCGCACTAATTCGCGGGCGGCAGCAAGTATAAAACATAATAATATAGATCATAGAATGAGCGCATCGGTTGACGTAGTCGCATATTTCCGACGCCGCCACGCGCATTTCGTTGATGGACAAGTGATAAATATAGTCGCATGTCCTCGCCATTGACTTGAGGAAGTGATGGATTTGCGGCTGCGCAGGTCGCGTCGATCGCGGCCTCAGCCCGAACGGGCGGTTGTTTTCAATAAAAATGTCAGGTTGGCGCGGCGACGCCGGTCACGACGACGCCGACGCATTTAGCCTGGCGACGCGCCAGCGCGGTGCATGCGCCCCTCCCTCCACCTTAGGCGAACAAGGTCGTCCTAGCCATATAGTACTAGATGCCTACCCTTCGTCCTACCCTTTCATTATTTTCTAAACTCTCTTATTCCATTATTTACCTGTTAATCCCCGTCGGTTCACGTGTGAACTCTGATATTGCTTGGGAAATTTTCTTTAATAATTCTTATAGAATGGAAGAATATTTATAGAATTTTAGTGCCCGTGCTTGATAGGTTAAATAGGCTCTTGCTTTTGCTCTTGGCTTCACACTGAACACTAGGACACTTATAGAAGTTATAGAGAATATAATTATGGACCAAACCATCAATTTAGGATTGCATAGTGTTTTCAATAACTATCGCTGAGCTTTTCTATATATGTACCTACATCCACAAATACAGGATGTTGAAAAGTTAAACGATTTCCGTCAACATAAAATAATATATCGTAATTCGTACATTAACCGAGATCAGAACGATCTGATTATGTTTATTCTCGGGGATACTAACTGCATTCTAAATAAATATCAAGAGGATTGTAGGTCACCTAAAAAGCCGTGATTTCTAATTATAGTCACGTCACTCAGAAAGCCAATAAATGGCTTTGAAGTGAAGCTGGCCGTCACAGATTCCGACGCCTTCAATGATTTGGAGCAAAGATTTATCAACGAATCTGGAAGAGCATTAAACCGCTCAATTCATTGCCATGAACCAAAAGGATTTCGATCGACCATCAAAAAGTGCAAATTTATAGGTATTTTAGATTTAGATCTATTTTCAATAAGTATTGCATCTTTCCTTGCCTTTTCTCTCAAATCTTACTCCTGTTTTTCCTCCCCATTCCACAGATTTCCTCTCCTATTCTTTCTCTATGCATGCTGTTCGACTATGGAATGCTCTTCCAGAAGGTATCAGGAAGGCTCCATCTCTTAAATCTTTTAGTGATCAAGTCCGAACGCATTTCCTATCTTATTCTTAATACCTATCTTATTTCCTCTCTTACTCATATTATCATTAAATTTTCTTTACTTTATTCCTATTTCTTTTTAATTATAACTTTAAAATATATTATAATGTTCTTCAAATTGCACCCACTCCCCCTTCCCCTTTATGTCCTCAGACGATTATTATTTTTCCACTCAAGGTTGCCCGGAAGAAATTGCTACGTAGCAATAAGGCCGCCTTTTGTGTACTTCTTTTGTAGTGTCTTCTTTTTGTTATGTGTTTTCTTTTTGCAATAAAGTGTTTTATTATTATTTTGTTTCTTTAAAAAAAAAACTCAGTTGAAAGCTGGTTATCGAAAATCTACACGGGCGCACCAAGTGTAGATCTTTACTTATATCTAAGAGTTTATGCTGACATCTTCTTGTAAAAAATGCCTGACGATCCTGCAAAAAATGCCTGACGATCCTGCAGCTATTTAATATGGCTGCCTTTTGCATTGTGTAATATATGTGTGGAGGTAGGTCTAATAATCTAATGCTGTTGTGTAGTTGCTTTGGGATGACACCGGTACTGGAGAGCACCAAAGGCACGATGTAAACTTTTTGTAGATTCCAGATTCTTAAGATTTCTTCTTTGAGCTCGGTATACTTGTGTATTTTTAACCGACTTCAAAAAAAGGAGGAGGTTATCAATTCGACTGTATATTTTTTTTTTTTTTTTTTTTTTTTTTTTTTATGTGTGTTACCTCAGAACTTTTTAGTTAATGAACCGATTTGGATAATTCTTTTTTTATTTAAAAGGTGACGCTTCTCGTGTGGTCCCATTCAAATTTTATCAAGAACTGGCCAGAAGTTCAGGAGTTATCCTGAATAATGTGTATTCAGACTTTATTTGGGTACATGGACGATTTCATAGTTTCATCAAATTGGGGATCATTTTCAAAATATTTTTTTTTTCGAAAGTTGGTACTTCTGACCTGATCTTACTTTTACCAAGTCAGGACCAGGGGATCAAATTCCAGGAAAATTGAGAGAAATTCTCAAATATAGGCAAGCCTTATGCGTTCCATTTATTTTAAAAGTTAGTCAAGTATTTGCATCTGGTAGTCATCATCTCATAGTGATGAGCTGGTGATGGTAGCTACAACTCCTTAACGGTTAGGAGCTGGAGAATATTTCTTTAAGTATTAATCGTACGAATGGGCCAATAGTAATATTCTTTCAGGTTATTAGGGTGAGCTGCTGATGAGAGGTGAAACTCCTCAACAGTTAGGAGTTATATTATGATGTTTTATAAATACCATATGCACGAATGGACCTTCAGTTGTATTCCTTCAAGTTATCTAAGTAGCTAAAGATGGAAAGCTAAATTCCGTAACGGATAGGATATTTACAACAATTTATCATAATCACCATGTAGTTTCTTAAGCTACTTCACTAAAAATCGAAAAATAAAACGTTTTTGAAAAAAAAATGTAACCGCCTTCAAAACGGATCTTCAAACAAAAATTAACAAACACTAAAAAACGAAAAAAATAATAAGATTTTTTAATTTAAAGGACGATGATACGTGACTTTTTCTAATTTATCTTGGTACTTACTGGACTGTTTGAAGTCGGTGCCAAGCCAAAAAGAATTAGAACGAAATATACTGAGTGAAATAACTAACATATAAAAAAAACCCGGTCCCAAGCGTGAGGTGTAGGACGTAATTACCTCAATACGTATAAGATGGCACCGACTTCAAACAGTCCAGTAAGTACCAAGATAAATTAGAAAAAGTCACGTATCATCGTCCTTTAAATTAAAAAATCTTATTATTTTTTTCGTTTTTTAGTGTTTGTTAATTTTTGTTTGAAGATCCGTTTTGAAGGCGGTTAAATTTTTTTTTCAAAAACGTTTTTTTCTGAAATAGACTTACTAATGTTATGGGTGGAGGGTATTGCAACGTCTATTAAATATGCTATCTTGTTTACTTTATCTACGTATGTAATATCTGGTCGGTTAAAATGTATAGTTTTGTCTGTAAGAATGGCTCGGTCAAAGTAAATCCTGCCATTGGGACTCTCCAACACTGGTTTGGGTGAGTAATTGTAATAAGGGGTCATTACTTCTGGAATGAGTTTATGTTTTATTGCCAATTTTTGGTGGATATAGTGGGCTACTTGGTTGTGACCGTGTGTGTAATCGTTTTGTGATAACATGCAACAGGCATTTAAGATATGCTGAATTGTTTCCGGTTGTCTGTGACATTTGCGGCATCGGTCATCTGTAATATTCGGTTCCTTGATAATGTACTTAAGATAATTTTTTGTTTTTATGACTTGGTCCTGAATTGCTATCAAGAAACCTTCTGTCTCAGGAAAAAGGTATCCCAGTTTAAGCCACTTATTACTAGCTTCGCGGTCAACATGTACCTGTTCTAAATCTTGAATGTGTCGACCGTGAAGTGGTTTGCTTCGCCAATTCTCAAGCTTTTCGTTATTCAAATCTTGTGCTGATCTAAAACTTCTATCGTTCATACGTAGGTTGAGAGGTGTAAAGTTGTCATCAGTTTCTATAACTGCTGCATGGGTTGGACTATTGCTTGCTTTTTCGTAGAAGAAGTTTCTCAGGTTTTGATTTGCGATTCCCATAATATTTTCAAGTCTATCAGTCCCCTACCCCCAAAGTCCCTCTTAATATTTATTCTTTCTATAGCAGATTTAGGGTGCAGTTTATTATGTTTGTTTAAAATTGACCTTGTTTTTATATTGAGATTGTTAATATCTGTTTGACTCCATCTAATAACTCCAAATGAAAAAGTAAGCACGGGTATGGCATATGTGTTGATAGCTTTGAACAAGTTCCTAGAATTAAGATGCTTCCTACAAATAAGTTCTATTCTTCTACTGTATTCTGCGGTTAACTCTTTTTTTATTTGTGTATGGTTTATGTTTTTGTTCTGAACGAACCCTAAATATTTATAAGTGTTAGTACTATCCATAGATTCTGTACTCATATTATCATCAATTGTGTAGTTCCCTTCAACTGTCTTGCCTTTACAGATGTGTAATGTTTTGCATTTTTCAATCCCGAATGTCATATGTATGTCTTTGCTGAATTGTGTTGTTTTGTTGATAAGGTACTCCATATCTTTATTTGTGCCAGCGAACAATTTTATATCATCCATGTACATTAAATGTGTTACTTCCCTATTCATGGATAGTTTGTATCCTTTACTAGTCTGATTTAGTATTCTAGATAGCGGGTTTAGTGCCAGACAAAACCACAAAGGACTGAGAGAATCCCCTTGGAATATACCATTGTGAATGTTTATGTCATTAGTTATAACTTTATTTGTTCCCGAATAAAGATGTAGCGAAGTTTTCCATTCACTCGTGGCATTCTCCAAGAAGGTAACTATGGTTGGATTAATTTTATATATTTGTAAGATTCGGACTAACCAAGAGTGAGGTACGCTGTCAAAGGCTTTCTTGTAGTCAATGTAGGTTAAGTGTATATTTCTTTTATGTTTACATGCATGTTTTAATACAGTTGAATCAATTATTAGTTGTTCTTTGCATCCTTTGTGATTCTGGCGGCATCCTTTTTGTTCTTCAGCTAGTATTTTATTTGTTTCTAAATGTTTATTTATTCGTATTGTTAAGCATGATGTTATAATTTTATAGATTGTTGGGAGACAAGTTATGGGTCTGTATTGTGAGGGGTCTGAGGAATTAGAGTTCTTTGGTAACATAAACGTTATGCCGTTCGTTACGAAGGAAGGCAGTACTTGATCACCTTTTATTAATTCTGAGCAATTTTTTGCGAGGATATCATGAAGTGCCGTTAATTTCTTGTACCAAAAGTTTTGTATTCTGTCGATGCCGGGTGCTTTCCAACTTTTTAATTTTTTCGTAACCGTCTCTAAATCTTCACGCGTAATGTCTTCGAATTCCATTTCTTCTACATGGTCCCATTTAAGTTCTTCTTCCTTTATCCATTTTGCGCCTTCAGCATAACAATTATCTTTTTCCCATAAATCCGCCCAGTAGTTTCTGAGATCTTCTTCCTTTGGTATGTCATTATTGCCATTTTGTTCCTTTTTCTCAGATAGTGTCCTATAAAAACCTTTTTCATTTGTTACAAACAGCTTATTGTCTTCTTTTCTCTTTACTGATTTCAAATATCTCCTTAACCGGTGACTTTTCAGAGCAAGTTTTTGTTTTAATGTGTCTAGGACTTCTATAGGATTAGAGTTGAAATTTTCATGAGAGGAATGTTTTTTATTTCTATCTATAATAACCTGAACTTTATTTACGATGTTCTGCGACCTATTATTATTGATATATTGGGTAAGCCTCCCAATGTCACATCTGAGATTACTTATATCTTGTTCTATACGGTACTGCCATAACGGCTTGTTTGATGTTTTTTTGGGATGTTGATCTGATGATTTAAATATCTTATAGCCCAAGTTCTTACTAATCACTATCGCACTACAGTAAATAAGCGTATGAATATGCTTTAAATCAGCATCAGTCTCAAAATATTGATGAAGTATATCGTTATAAAATATATTTATTAAATGTTGTAATTTTTTTGTTTCTCTTAGCTTTGGAATCTTTGGTCTAACGTCTGGTTCTATTTCTCCGTACTGTGCAATAGCTTCTTCTAACTCATTCTGTAACTTAATTTTTGTATTGTTTCCGCTTGCTGTATTAGTAAGTCCTGAAGTTTGTGGTGTTTGGTTAATGTCATATTGGTCAGCTCGTGTTGTTTCAGTTTCGTAAGTGCTGATTAAAGACACATCATGATTGTTATGTATACTAGTGTTGTTGGTTGTGTTAGTATTGTTTAAGGAATTGTCGTTTTCATGACAAGATTGTAAAGGATCTGACGTACATACTTGATTTGTATCACGTAGCTCGCGGGCGATTTCTTTTTTAATTGCCAAAAGCCTATTTTTATTTATGTACTTATTAGTTATTATAAGCCTTCTTTGGTCGGCGACCCTTTGCTCCGAAATGTGTGTCAGATCTGGAAATGCCTGGTGTAATGATTGTCTGTATGCTGTAGTATTTGTTTCTAATTCAGTGATTCTGTAGTATGCTCTCATAATAGTTTCATTATGATCCTCAGACCATTTCATTCGCATTCCCGCTGTTGTTGTTTGTGACACAAAATTATTATCGAGGACCTGGGTTGCGTTACTTTCCAGCTCCATTTTAACCTCATTATATATTTGATCCATTGTTTCCTGCGATATGAGTTTATTATTAACAATAGCTCTTCTTTGATCCCCTACTCTTTGTCTCGTAACATTTACCATTTCTGGAAAATTTACTATGAATTTATTATGTAAGAGAGGTAGGTAAGATTTTGTGTTTGTTCCTAATAGTGTGATTTTCAAATAGGTGCGGATGATAAATTCATTCATTTCTTTATTCCATCTTTTACGCAATCTTGGTCTACTGGTGGTGGGCACAATACTAGTGAGTTCAGATAACCCTTGTGCAACATCCTCCAGAGGCATACTACTAGTCGTGGACAGTGTAGGTGATGATCGGAACGATGAGGTAGTGGACGGTATTGAACTATGTATTGGGGATGAAGATGGTGTTATTTGGACTATTGCTGGTATCTGTGTGTTTTCGGCTGTAGTCGATTTCTCGGGGGGAACCCGCCTGTTCAGTCCCCCACCGCCAATGGTTCGCATGCTGCCTGACCCAGCACTGGCTCCAGGTTGGCCCCGGCGGCCCCCGGGTAGCGACCGCAAACAATATCTCTCATTACACTTATCCATTAAAACTGAAAAGGAAGGGGTTGGGACACTTGGTTTGGGAGTCATCATGGTCTTAGTTAGTGATGAAAGGACTTGAGGTTTTTAAGCTCTTTAAAGGGAACTCGACTCAACTCATACGGTTAACAACTCAATGAGTCTTTAAACCCTAAACCCTAAGCCTTATTTGAGTCTCAAGTCTGGGACTCGAGGCGTATTTTAAGACTGAGTCTTTTTGAGATGACTCCAAATTTTAAACGACTCAGTTTCAACGAAAAGGTTCGAACCGTTTTAAAACGACTCGGTTCGCGGGAGTCTTAAGTCGTGAGGCGAACTCATCATAGGCTAGAATCTCGATCGCATCTTTATCGTTTTACTTTCTTATTCAATTAGACATGTACTGTGAGTGTGTGCAAATATTCATCTTACATAGGTAGGTAAATAAAGAACTAAAATTTCATCAACTCCTGTATTTTTATTTGTGGGCCGATTTTTATGAAACTCTGTTTGGGGAACTATTTTGACAAGAAATCAGCAACGCAATGTTAAAAATATAAAAAAAAACCAAGATGGCGGCCAACTTTTTTGTTTGTGGGCCGATTTCGATGAAACTCGATTTCTAGTTCTATTTTGACAAGAAAACAGCAACGCAATGTCAAAAATGTAAAAAAATCCAAGATGGCGCCCAAAATTTTGTTTGTTGACCGATTTCGATGAAACTCAATTTCTAGTACTATTTTGACAAGAAAACATCAACGCAATGTTAAAAATATAAAAAAATCCAAGATGGCGGCCAACTTTTTTTGTTTGTGGGCCGATTTCGATGAAACTCAATTTCTAGTACTATTTTGACAAGAAAACATCAACGCAATGTTAAAAATATAAAAGAATCCAAAATGGCGGCCAACTTTTTGTTTGTGGGCCGATTTCGATGAAACTCGATTTCTAGTACTATTTTGACAAGAAAACAACAACGCAATGTTAAAATATAAAAAATCAAAGATGGCGGCCACTTTTTGTTTGTGAGCCGATTTCGATGAAACTCGATTTCTAGTTCTATTTTGACAAGAAAACAGCAACGCAATGTCAAAAATGTAAAAAAATCCAAGATGGATTTCGCGCGGACTCAGCGGCAGCCGGCAGTGAACTGTGAACTCGCGAGCGCCCCGTGAATTTTTAAATCACTTAAAATTCAATTAAAAATGAAATAATAAAAAAAAATATGACGGCCGGAATCCCAAATTTTTTTTTTTTTTTTTAATATTAAAAAGGGGCAAACGAGCAGACGAGCCACGTGATGGGAAGTAGTCATCGTCGCCCATGGACATCTACAACACCAGAAGGGTTGCATATGCGTTGCCAGCCTTTGTGTTTCAGGGTCCTATTTACACGCTTTTTGAAGAACTCCATGTCATAGCACAAAGGAAACACCTCTGGAGGAAGCTCATTCCACATCTTACAAGTTCGAGGTAGGAACGAACGTGATGCCCGAACAGTTGTTGATTTCCAGGTGTCAAGAATGTGGGGGTGTTTAGGATGAGTTCTACTCACTTGGCGTGCGGTGCGGTGGCGGAAGTGTGACGGTGGCACCAGTTCAAAAAGCTCCTCAGAACATTCCCCATTTTATAGACGGTAGAACACACACAGGGAGCTTATATCTCTGCGGTGACTTAGTGGTTCTAAACCGTCCGTGAGTCTCGGATCGTCGACAATACGAACCGCACGACGCTGAATGGAGTCAAGTGGAAGGAGCTGGTATTCAGGAGCTCCCGCCCATAAGTGCGAGCAGTACTCAAGGTGGGGTCGAACCTGAGCTTTATATAATAAAAGCAGGTGACGCGGAGTAAAGAATTTCTTCGCCCTATTGAGCACTCCTAGCTTTTTCGAAGCCAACTTTGCTTTGTTTTCCAAATGACCCCGAAATTGGACTTCGTTCGTGATGTCAACGCCAAGTATTCCGATACTTTTAGAAGTGGTAAGAGGAATGTCCTGGAATGTAGGCGCTAAGACGAATGGAGTTTTCTTTGCGGAGAAAGCGCATACTTGCGTCTTTGTGGGGTTAAAGTGGACAAGATTTTGTCTACCCCATTCCGAGACTCGCTCCAAAGAAGCCTCTATTTCCGACACTAATTGTTCCCTGCACAGTTTAACCTGTTCGGAAGGTATATTTGCGCGACCTGAGTAACGTGCATCACATGTGCTGTCATCTGCATAACAATGCATGTTACTAGTAAGTAACATATCATTGATATGCAGAATGAACAGGGTAGGCGATAACACGGACCCTTGAGGGACGCCAGCATTGATGGGCATGGTGTCTGAGCATTTTCCATCCACAACGACTTTTATGCTCCGCCCAGTCAGAAAGTTGGCGACCCACGTGCATAACCCTTCCGGAAGCCCGTATGTTGGTAACTTCGCCAAAAGTGCCTTATGCCAGACCCGGTCAAAGGCCTTTGTGATGTCTAGGCTCACGGCAAGTGCTTCACCCTTACTCTCGATGGCGGCTGCCCATTGGTGAGTGAGATACACAAGAAGATCACCAGCATCGCGGGCACGGCGAAAACCATACTGGCGGTCACTAATGAGCTGGTTATCCTCAAGGTAATTAAGGAGCTGGGTGTTTACTACTCGCTCCATCAACTTGGAGAGCAGGAAGGTTATTGCAATTGGCCGATAGTTCGATGGGTCTGTGCGGTCACCCTTTTTGGGGACTGGGTGAACAAAGGCGACCTTCCACGAAGACGGGACTTTGCCTGAGCTATAGGAGAGTGCAAATAAGTGCGTGAGAACCGAAGTCAACAAACCAATATCGAAGACAATTATTTTTATACTAGCTTTCCGCCTGCGGCTTCGCCCGCGTGAACTACATGACGTTATCCCGCGGGAATGTGAGTTTTTCCGGGATAAAAAGTAGCCTATGTTCCTCTCCAGGCTACAAAGTATCTATGTCCCAAATTTCAGCCAAATCCGTTCAGCCGTTATGGCGTGATTGAGTGACAAACATCCAAACATCCAAACATCTAAACATCCAAACATCCAAACTTTCGCATTTATAATATTAGTAGGATGTTTTTCATTAACTAAAACCAAGTATACTGCAGGTAATAGGATATTTGGATTATAATTAGAAGGGTGTTTGGGATTTTATTTGATTCAGTAAAATATCACTAATCGAAAAAATACGGCCGGAAGCACTAGATAAATAACTGTTAAATAACATATATTTTTTCCAAATTTTGAGTACTTGTGGTTTGCGAGTAATCCATAATTTAAAACACCCTATTTTCGGGAATCAGCGCCTTAACGCGCTATTTACGAGAATAGGTATTGGCACGCTACGCGCCGCGCTTAAATTATTCATTTAAATTACGTAAAAGAACATATTGATCTATATTAACTGCACAATGTATTTAAGGTACTTAATTGGATAAAAATTAATGCTGTATTGCTTAAAATTGCTTCGTAAATAAGCCATTATTTTTCGTAAAAAGTGAAGGATAAAAATGCTTATTGTGGGTTATCTCTAAGAGATAGACATATACCATCGCGGACTTTTTTGTGGACCTTTTTGAGTTGTACAATACTGTAGTACATTATTTTCATCAATCTCGTAGGATTCAGCCAGCGTATGCAATGTAAGCATAAAAAATGAGTTTATTTACGACATGACATTAGAAAACTCTTAAGTTATCAGTGTTTCTCCACTAAATTATGAATGTTTAATACACATAATCTTTCCTCTTAAATCACTCTATCTTTCAAAAAAATCCGCATCAAAATCCGTTGCGTAGTTTTAAAGATCTAAGCCTAAGATTAAAATCTCATGTTAAACAGCTCATCTTATGTTAAACGACTCGAGTTCTTTACTAAAAGGTTCGCGGCTGAGTCGTTAGAACTCTTATTAAAAGACTCGAGTCGTTTTATTTCAGACTTGAACTCTAATGACTGAAGTCATTTTACATTAGTAAAAAGACTCGAGTCGTATTTTTTGAGTCGAGTCCTAAAAATTGAGGCGAGTTTTGAATAAAAGGGTTTAAAAACCTCGAGTCCTTTCATCACTAGTCTTAGTGATGTTATTCCAGTACCTCTATCAAAGGGTGTCCATTGTTCGGACTGTAACATATAAGCACTATGCCTGTAAGCCCCCCCACCACGACAAGGTGGTCCCATTGGGGGGGTTATTATTATTATTCTCTAGGTATCCAATACGCATGCAAAAAAAATATAAATTATATCCTTCACAATTTTTTTGGCTACATCTATGACTCTGACTATGAAGACCTTTATAGTCTAGCTAGATGATGTCCTATATCAAGTTTTCACAACTCTCTTAATGACGGTAATCCAATGGCATTATTGAAGAAACGTAGACTTATTACAAGTGTGTGTTTGAACATCAAAGAAACTTAGTTAGAGTGTGTGTCAGATAACTTTTGCGCGTGACTGGCGCGTTTTTGACGCTAATTATAGTGTGTTTTTTTGTTCTAATGTTATAGAAAAGATTAGTATTCGATTTTTAACGCGCGCAGACTTATCTGACGGCACTCTACTACTTATCACATAATGAGTTGTGAAGTAAAATTACCTGTATTCACTGCAGTTAAAGTGATTAAATAGATATTCTCTTCTGACTTTAATGGACGTGGATACGAGGGGTGCATTTGCGCCCTTGATAAATCATATGAATGCCGTCATAAATCATACCTGCTACTTTCTTCCACATAAGTAGTGTGCTACAAATCATAAATTATTCTTATCGGAAATATATTTTTCCAATTTACTTGAATTTAGTTAATTTATTTGAACATATTTGATTTTATTAAAATGTATTGTATTTTATTCGAAATAATTCTTTTCATATTTATAGCGTCATTTTATCATAATCATAGAAATCACAATTCATGTTTCAGAGTAGCAATCATTTAAAATCATCACCTGTTTAAACCCGCATTTATTTTCCAGTAGCAATAGTAGCAAGTGCGACGATATGACACGATGATTAAAAATCACTGCCTGTGTATAATCAACATCATATTCAGTAGCAATATTAGCAAGTGCGACGATATAATACGATTATGATCACATGAAAATGATTTAAAAGTAGCAATTATTTCCATGCTTAGTGTATGTTTACGAATTCTTCATGTTGTACAATAGTGTGTGATCATGACCTTTGGTAACGTCGTCTGATACATGTATCCACGTTTACAGGTGACACCTGGCACGCCCGCCGGCCGCGAGCTGGTACGAGGCGATATTATCGCCAAGATCGACGACTACGACGCCCGCGACCTACGGCACGAAGATGCGCAGACCCTCTTCAAGAATGCCCCGAACCAGATCAGAATAGTCATTCAAAGGTACAGCTTTTACATTGACGCGATTATATCAGGTGCTATTACCCTCAGGCCAAATAAGAACTTACTTGTTTGTAAGTAGATTTATCTGCACAAACATTCGATGTAAAGAAACTGATGTTTTTTTTATTATATCGAAACATTAGACTTCAAAAAACAAGCGCACAATAATCATATCTCATGATATATACCTATAAATGGGATGGTATGTTATTACGGTCAAGTCCAGCCATAAGTGATTATTTAATGTGAATTCATTTGTGTATGCGCTATGTACATTATCATACTCTTTGCAGTAGAAGATACGCTTAAGCATCTAAAGTTGGTTTGCTTTGAAATTTACAATAAAGGCCGTAAAAGACCGCGTGCTTAAACGTATACGGATACGTACGTTGTATATGCACTTGGCCATCCAATCAGCGTATCTGCTCTAGTAAAATTCCTTACCTACCAAACAAAATATCATAATGCAACCTGACTCAGTTTATTTCACGTTTAAACAGCAGGAAATAGGAAGAGTTACAAAGTAACTGGTCCATTGTAGATGCATCTCTTACGAGGGTGATTTATGTGCAGCTGTTAAGTCATCAAAAGTTCACCGTTCTAACAAATTAGTGTAACCACAGGGGAGGCTCGAGCTCACATCTTTACTCAGTTCCACGAGCTTCGGGCAGTTACGTAGGGCGAGTGCTAACGCCCACTTTCTATCATGAATTCGCTGAGTAAGATACTGCACCCTAAATGTCCTGGACTGTTCTTTCCTTATAGGTGTTAATTTCTTACTTATTGATTGCTGTACGTACCCCAAGCACGAAAAACTCTTGTTCTCTGGTTATTATTAGTGATGAAACGGATACCCGCTAACTATCCGGTATGCGGCCTATCCGGCCTTGTTTTCACTATCCGGCCGGATACCTGATAGTAGTTCAGTATCCAGTCGGATTCCGGATAGTAAAATTTAAAAAAATCCCATTATTTTACACAAGCAAAATCATACCACAATAAGTAATGGACACCGTTTATTTTTATAATCGCACGTCGAGAATATTTGTTTTATTTTAACAATTAGTTTAGTACTCGAAATTAACAAGTGGCAAATTGTGGTGAATGAAATTTTCCACATTTGTTGGTAAGAGGCGAGTCCGCTTGGCTTTGTATATCAGACCAGGGACCGTACTCTGAAACGTTAATCCGAAACTTCGGTTAGCCCCGCCCCTTTCACTCGATTCTGTCCCGACTAGAGAGTGAGAGGGACGGGTATACCGAAGTTTCGGGTTTTGCGTTTCAGAGTAGGCCCTCAGGTTCTGAAAATAGCCTTTCACTGTAAACGCTACTGCCAGGTGCTAAAAGATATATTCTAGTAAACCTTGACAACTGCGGGTACTGATTCAAATAAACTGACCACCAAATGTATGGGTCGTGATTGCAATCGATTCATCACGTACGATAACACCTGATCGCGTCCAAATATTACCGTTCTTGTTCACCGCGCCTTCATTCAAATCAAACTGATCGCGTCATGTAACGCGATAAACGGCCTAATATCCGGTAGCTGGATATCCGGCCCTCCGGCCTCGTAGCTTGCCGAATATCCGGTATCCGGCCAAACCACTATCCGTTTATTTTGTATGAAAACAAAACCTTTTGATCGTTTAAGGAACTGAAATTCAAAAGATATTTGACAGCAGCACTTTGACAGCTTTGGTAGCTGCATTTGGCGGAAACGAGAATTTTTCGTGCTTGGGGAACTGATTTCTGTCCAAAAACTTGTCGATTTAGAAACTTGCAATTGACTTGAATATTGTAATCTGTGTTTGCAACAGCCCAGTTTTTAGACATGTGATTTATACAGGGTGTCTCGGGAAATGGGGATCAAATCGAATAGGCTATATTAGAGGTCATTTCCGAACTTTTTATCCCTATCAATATACTTCCCATTTCTAATAGTTCAAAAGGTATGACAAATTTTAGTATTCTTTCATATTACTACATGTAACTCCATAGAAAATTCATTCAAAATAATTATCAAGGTTGCGGGCATATTTTAATTGTTACTACGAAGAAGAATGACTCGGCTATCCTAGCATAGTACTTTCATTCAGCTAGGAAACATGTATCAATAATAAAGCAAGAAATAAACCAAATTTTCAGTTTTTTAAGAAACAAGTTGATGATGATGATTTTCAAATGAATGCCACGAAAAAAACATACCTACTACAGAAAGTAGAACGTGTATTAAAAAAAATACCTTTTAATACATATTCTTATGAGGTATCAATTATTGAGTTACCCTTACAAATTTAGAAGTTATGAATCTTTAAAACATAAAGGTCGACTTTTTAGAATTTCAAGGGCTTAGTTTCGACGGTATTCGGTTTCGAAACAAAAAGACCTTTTTTTATCCTTCATCACACCTGTGCCGAAATGTATCAATATCGTTTGACTTTCTTATCTGGAGCAGAATACCAAAAATGTCATTTTTAGATATTGCCATGCTGAAGACTTGCAATTGAACTATATGTCATTTAGCAGAATTGAGGCCCTGATGGTAAGTGGTGATAAGGCTGAAGATGGAAGTGCACTACTCCCGGAATCCTCAATCACTGAGGAACTGGCTATCTTATCGTTAACTGCCGGAACACAAAAATGCTGAAAACATCATTGTAATGGCGTCACACTTAGATAAGATGGTGGTAGCTTAGCTAGCCAGGCAGACTAAGAACAAGGCCTACCACCATCCAAACCGAATACAATATGTAGGTACACCCATTGGGAATCGAACCCGGGACCTCTGGGTCTGAAATCGGTGGTGTGAATCACTAGACCACAGAGGCGGTTATGTTGTCTCTATTTTTTAGTGGAGTTACATAATTTGTCATAATTTTGGACTATTAGAAATGGGAACTATATTGAAAGGGATAAAGAGTTCGGAAATTACCTCTACGATATGATTTCCCGGGACATCATGTATATGATAGAATATTATCATCACTGCCGGATGATAACATACATTGAAAGAAACTATCGCATCGCATGTACTTTTCTGTATCCGCCTTAGGTATAATCGACCTCAGAGATGGTTAAATAGTTGAACACTTTGTCATTTGTGCGACGTGGTAGTAAAGAATTCAGCCATTTACTGTGTAGAAACGTAGTCACGAAAAACTTATATGTTCAGTGTTATTAGTTATCTTACCTGTTAATGCATGCATAATATACATTCTGTTTGAAAATGATCTAAACAAGTTGCAAAAGACTTTTTAATGTAACGATGTTTTTTAAAGTGACTGTATATTGTTTAATGTTTTTAATTTGTATACTTAGTTCCAATTCCAATATACCTTTTATGTACTATTTGTATTCACCAACATTATTTTCTTCCTAAGAAAAACCAAAGTCATTTATACACATGTAACGGTATATATTAAGAGGATTATGAACCAACCTCATCCTTTTTACAAGCTTTTATTTAACTTGCAGTGTATGTATGTATGCATGCATGTATGTCCGTTCGGGTCAAATCTTGCAAGCTTAATTTGATCCACTTCCCAGTGTCCGATTGAGCTGAAATTTGGTATGCAAGTTTGGTTTAGATGACAATACAACATTAAAGTACAGTCAGCAAAAAGCTTGTAATAAAAATGAAATTTTTACTTAAAACTTTTATCCAACTATCATTACCATTTTATGGCCCTTTTACATTGCGACTTTTTGCAGCGATACAGCCATCGATACAGAGAAAAAATGACAAACATGCCCTTCTAAGCTTTTAAACGCGCGCTTATGCCGATGCAAAAAGTTGAAATATAAAAAGACCCTTCAAATGTCCCCACTTCCCCACTGTCAGGTGGCTTTCTTTGATTTAAACAATGGTTTTCATGAACTTGACTCATTGCTGCCCAAACGATAAACCGTTACATGTGTACAATGGGCGATTTTCTGAAAGCTCGTTGTGATTAGCTCACTAGATGGCGCTGTCCCACCTATGCAGTAAGAAGGAAAGGAACGTTATAAGTTTAACTTTGACGCGACTTTTGTTACATAAAACGGAACGTCAGACAGATGTTATTTAATTGCCATAACCTTTAAATTTACCTACTTATTTCGTTTCTGTTCCTCACAGTAGTACCTATCAGTACTTATTTAATTTATTATTAGTTTCCTTTGGTTTCTTAAAAGTAATTAATTTAAATACGATTCATACCAAAATATACCATAGACATGTACATACTTCGTTCAACGCCATCTAGTGAAGCTTATGGAAGCTTTTTTTTTAAATGGCCTCTCAGAAAATCGCTCATTATGATTCTAAATTCTATGTTAGTTTGTGGATTGTTCCAAGATCTGCATTCGTGCTCCTATTGTTGTTTTTAATACATTTCTGAAGTTCCTTGTTGTATGAAGCTTTGTCTCAGTACCGATATGTTAAGATTATCGTGAACATGATATAGTAGCTAATTCTTCTCGTAACAAACTTGAAAAAGTAGTCAAGTCGGAATGATTAACGCCCGAATTCTCAAACGCTGCTCAATTTAAGAGCTTCAACAGTATCCTGGGTTATTCAATGTCAAAGGTATAAACAATAAAAACGGCATGATGTTTAAGAGGGCTGTGTAGCAAACGGTCTCCATACAAACGGCGATAACGTTTTCCACCCTCTAACTAAACCTTATCATTCAGCAATAAATTTTCGGTAGGTATATTGTTGAAATGCATGAAAACTATATGTGGCTGTACGTTTTGGTATTTTTTTTAATATCCATTGTAGATTTGATAATATTGGCACTTTTTTGTTTTGTATGAAATCACTGAAATGCAAATATTTCAAAATCTATGATAAATATTTATAAAACAACGTACAGCCCTAGTTCTTATGCATTTCAACACATACCGAAAGTTCATTGCTGTATGTTAAGGTTTAGGGGTGGAAAACGTTATCGCCGTTTTTATGGAGACCTACACCGAGGATAGTGTAGCAAACGCTACATTATCCTCTTAAGAGCCTTTTCAAGCCCGCACCCTTTAAGGGAAAATAGCAATAAAATAAAACTGAGTAAATAGAATATAAAACTATGAGTGCTAGAACCTAGCGCTTGGTTTGATTAATATTTTTCCCTTGAAGGGGTGGGCTTGAACAGAACCCCTCAAGTAATGGAAACGTTGAGTATTCGTGGGCGGGCGTGAGATCAAAAGTAACGCACGCGGTAGTTTGATAATTTCTCTGCATAAAACTTGGCTAAATCTAAAAGACATTACACTATCTTTTTTCGCTCTAAAATCGTATCATGTTCACGTCATAGACATTTTGTGTATTCATACTCATTGGCATGTTGTGTATAGGGACGTGGACCGCGAGATCCCGGCAGGGACGCCCCAAGCGCCGAGATCACCCATCCCCAATTATGTTCCACCACCATACAGGTACATGTTCATTGTCATATTCAATCCATAGATATTTTAGAACACAATGCAGCTCACTAGGTTATGACTATAATTTTAATTCAAGTCTGACTCTAACAATAATATGCCATACTGCGCTGTAACGTGTATCTACGATACAAGTTCGTTAACAGGAAATTAAATTCTTTGGAATGTATACCACTGACAGTAGAAGTGATCTAGGTCAGGGGTTTCCAAAATTTTTTTTTTACTGTGACGCCTTTCGTAATTCGCCATTTGAGTGCGACGCCCCGCCGAAGCCCCAGGGCGTTGTGACGCACAGTTTGGGAAGCCCTGTTCTAAGTTGATAATCTGTAGACTTAACTTGCCTGTATAAATGCGCTTTTTGTCAGCAGTTGATCTCTATCAGCGACATCTCTCAAAACAGCTATATCAAACAACTAACAACGAAATGCCTATTGATTGATCGATCACTGATTTTACGTTACCACTTCGATTAGTTTCCCTTCAGTGTTCTTTCTATGTAACACATGATCTTAACAATACTTTCTTCCACCCAGGACTCCCAGTCCCATGCCTGCGCAGGGCTGGCGCGGACCAGAATCCCTGCCGAGAAGCACTCCCCTACCGGGCCAGTCGCCGTACCCAGCGCAATATGAAGGAGAGTACCGGACGATGTTGCTGTCGCCCTGCTCCATCCGCACCGACGAAACTCTTGACGAATCTATTCAGAGCCAGGTCAGTGGAGAATCCGTCATCTGTATGAAGTGGCCCACAGTCCAAGCCAGTCGCCATTATAACATTCCTAACCCTACCTCACATGGCGACTGCTTAGGGCCTGTTTCACAGTGTCCGATAAGAAGATACTTTCCAGTTTACTTGACAGTTTTGTATGGCCTATCTGTCAAGTAACAGCTAATCGGAACTTACTAAGACATTGTGAAACAGGCCCTTAGCGTCAAACAGACGCGACTGCCTAATCCTCTGTATGAAATGCCCCCAGTCTCTGCTGATCAGTTGTCATACCCAGCGCAATATGAAGGAGAATACCGGGCGATATTACTGTCTCCCTCATCCACTCGCACTGACGAAGCTATTGGAAAAAACTCAATAAAAAAAGTATTAGACATTTTTAGTAAAGCTTATGCTTGAAAATTAGACCTTCTCTATTAGATCTATCATCTATACTTTCTGATATTTTTATCTCGTTGAGTGTTCCGAAATTATTGAATTTAATTCTGCTCCGAAATATTTGAGTACCTCGACCACTTAGATATATCTGATGGCGACTGCACAAACGTTAATATAGCGATATTACTGTCTCCCTCATCCACTCGCACTGACGAAGCTATTGGAAAAAAACTCAATAAAAAAGTATTAGACATTTTTAGTAAAGCTTATGCTTGAAAATTAGACCTTCTCTATTAGATCTATCATCTATACTTTCTGATATTTTTATCTCGTTGAGTGTTCCGAAATTAATGAATTTAATTCTGCTCCGAAATATTTGAGTACCTCGACCACTTAGATATATCTGATGGCAACTGCACAAACGTTAATATAGCAACTCCAATCGTTATTTATTATTGGGCATAGAGCTCTAAGGCGTATCTTCTTCTGGCCCCCGTCGTTCGACACGTTGACAAATTCACGTGACATCATTCAGCCACGTCAGTCTCTTTGGTGTCGCTGACAATCTAAACTGTGTCCGACCAAAACTCAGCTACGCAAATCGCAGGACTAGTAGCCTTCATTAAGTCCTCCTGCGTGCAGCTTCAAGGACACGCAGGGCACGATATCAAATGTCCCATACACCGCACATACATTCCAAGTTGGAATCATCCAAAAATCCTCACCTGAACAGGTTGTCTTTGCTACGCTACGTACGGCCGACCATAGTCCGGACAATGGTCGGCCGTAGCCACGTCAATTGCGAAGCATTACTGGACGGTAGTTTAAACAAGTGAGCAGTGTCAGTGCCGGTCAAGAATATCAATACTGGTTCTGTGGATGTCTACTAAGGTAATGGAAGACGACATAGCCTCAAGAATGCGATCATTAGCTTCTTTCGTTTAATCGGTGACTTGAAATATCCCCACCGACCTCCTCCTCCTCCTACCAAATATGCATATTCATGATGTGATGCCTGGTAGGAAAGTTCTCGATAGGGTGATTTCTTCCTTACTCATTTATGTTTAATGCAGAGTTGTTTACACGGGCTTAGTAGCTAATGCTTAGTACTTGTCACTTACACCAATACCCACTGTGTAAACAGGCTGAAAAAGTGCTTAGTATTAGTGACACTGCCAATGCGAGTGAATAGAAGGCCATCCATCCTATTTACTAAGTGGCAAGAAGGCTAACCCACCACAGTTCGCTAAGCTCTTGTAACTTGTGGTGTTGCGTAAACAAACAGCCACGACAAGTGCTTAGTGACAAATTACGCAAAATATAGCGACGGCGATCCAATTCGAACAGATGTCAGGTAACTAATACCATCTGCTAACACCACCGTGTAAACAGTTATCTTGTCATTTTGTCACTAATCAAAACAAGCTACTAAATGTCAACTACTAAGCCCGTGTAAACTTTGCAGTCAGTTTTGCAGTACTAATACAGGGTGGAATTTTTCCATGCCATCTGCAGAGAGAGTACCTACTCGAAATAATGAAGATAGTCACTCAAAGATGGTTCCTTGATGGTTCCTTCCCTCACTTTTGAAAAGAAACAAAACTCCATTCAAAGTTTTTTTTAAATCTGTTGTTCCATAGAAAAGTAACATCGACTCGCCTCGACATAGAGTCCATGTACCTACCTTTCATTGTTTTTCTTTCATTTTATTTATCAATTTTGCTAGATATATTTGTTCCATATAATTTACTTCATCGATTGATGCGATAAAACTTACAGGTGTTGTTTTTTCGATATTTGGCTGGTTCGATTCCTGGGTGTAGGAAGTGTATTTTGTAAAATCTTTAAATGAAGTTTTGATTTATGTAATTATTTTTGAATGAAGGTTTAGTTTTAGTGAAAGGAGATCAGTCATGCTTCACACATTTATGGACCAAGTAAGTAAAAGTGTCGGCCAACGAAAATAAATTGCAGTGGCCGTATTAGACCAAAAATAATGACATTTTCAAACTTGAATAACTGCTTGGCCACTAATTTTACACTGCTCGGCTGACGTCATAACAAAAAATGGACGTAACACTGTTTACAATAATAATATGCAATTTAATTTCTTCGGCCGACACTTTTACTTTTTTGGTGCAATTTGACTGATCTCCTTTGATATCTCCATTATTTCGTACTTTCCCTCCAGGTATCATGAAATTATTACACGCTGTATAACGTAAAACTCTGTACATTTTAAGTAGGAATTAGAAGGACCCTACTCCTGCTGAAGCATGATGATGCTGATGAGGAGGGGAAGGTATGGCCGGCCTGTATGCTACGAAATTAAAAAACGAAGTCCTACAGATATTCTTATGTTTTTGTTAGCCAAAATATTTAAATTTGTGACATTATACAGGGTGTTAGGGGCACCTTTGCCAAAACTTTAAACATGGCTTCAGACCATCATGCTGAACAACGTACAGCAAGAATTTTTTGTCGGAAATGAAAAACAATTAGACTTTTCATACAAATTTAGCAACTAATCGGGACATTTTGTATGGAGAATCGAAATATTTTTTTCATTTCCGACAAAAAATCTTGCTGTGCGTTGTTCAGCATGATCGCCTGAAGCCATGGTTAAAGTTTTTGCAACGGTGCGTAACACCCTGTATTTATGCGAAAACACTTTGAAGACAACATCCAGAAATATTACGGACATAATATTATGACTTTATTTTTATTTTGCTTAGGTACCCAAGTGCTGTGCTGTGGTAAGTGTCATTTTCTCCAAGGTCATATTTTGACATTCCTCCGTGTTTACTTTAGTCATTCCCTATTTACGTTAAAATCTTTGTACAAACTAGCTCACAATATTGCACCAAAATTCTTACCATTCCAATTACCACGTTTAATTCGCTCCACTTTTCAAAACGGATATTATGCTAGCCAACGTCCTTGATGTTTAAACAAAATGGGTTAACCGAATAACGTACATCCGTTAGATGACGTTTATTGGCAATGGCAACTAGCCAATTTGTTCTTAGGTCTAATGATGCTTCTTTATTAATTAGATGGTTTTGGGCTGAAGACATTGCAGAAACAAGACGTTTCATATGGCACAGTATCTGAAGCGGCGCGTCACTCGCCTCTAGGTATTTAATTCGGCTCCAGAATGTTCTGGAGACGGCTAAATCGGTTTTCTGATTCACGATCGCAATAATAGATGCAGTCAACGATTTCTCGCCGTTTGATATTGTAATTGAGGAAATTGTTCAGGATCCAGTAACGATCCCTGAGGAAGTCGTTGGCAAATTCTGATTTAGGATAAAAAGAACAATTCGTTCATGTTGTAAGTAAGTATAGGGATTTCGGAAGTATCGAAATGATCATGAATTCTTCCTGTACCTACTCCAAAATATGGAGGTCATTAGATAATTAAACTGAGAATCTAAACTAAACACATTTTATTTAATGCCCTCGTCCTCAAATAAATCGAAACGCTAAGTAGGTACCTACAGCTGCAGCAACAGGAACGTGATATCCTGTTTATTGAAAGAAAATCTCTGCCAGAGCAGTTTCTTGAAAACAGCGAGCGTGACTTTCAAATTTACGTCATTAGTTCCCTTAATTTTAGCCTGCTTGTTAACTATTTGAGTTTTTGACAAAAGGACAACAATAATTTAAAACATTGTATGTATTTATTTTAACTAAGTTCCGTACCTTCCTTTGATCAGGTGTTCCGTGTTATTGTTGATCGAAGTACCTGTCTTACTTTTTCTAAATAACTTCATTTGCAATTTGAAAAATTAATTATTATTAAGTAGGTATTTAGAAAAAATCGACCCGTCTCACAACCATTTCTAAATCAATTTTTCAATAATAAAAATTGCATTGTGAATGCAAAAAAGTAAATATTTAAATTAGGTAACCTGTCTTAATTTGTTTGAGTTTGAGGAAGTCTTTTGTCAGTGGAATCGCAAGCTAATTAGTAGGTACTTTACGTTGTTTTCAGCTACTTTGACGTCTTGTTTACGCGAACACTGGCATTATGCCCTAATTAACGACAACATATTACAGAAAGAATATAAAAAAAATATACCAGATTTATATTTATTTATGTCAACAAACAAGATCACCGTCATCCGGTCATCTATAAGTCTTATTGCCTGTGCATAATTTTCTTTATATTTAAATCCCAAACTTAGTAAAACTAAGTAAGAAGTGTAAGCACTTATAATACTTACCTTTATAAAATAAGTTTGTATACGTTTGATTCACTTCCAAAGTGTATTTGGTTTTAGACAAACAAGGTAATGAGGACGAATATCGATGTAAATAATCTTTATACGTAGTGAGTGACTGAAACTGGCCTCACTATTTTCAGATCGTTAGTTAACAAAATACCCAACGCTTTAATAGTTTTTTTTTAATATAAATAAATAAAGCTAACTCTGACATGTCTGTCCAAGTAAATTATTAAATAAAATATATGGTATTTTATGTGCCCGCGTTGCAAGGCTGCGGCGATAGGTTTCGCCCACGACGACGCCTATTTTCCCGCCTAAATTCCAAAATAGAATGCATTGAAATCGCGTTGTTTACCGCGAAGAGGGCCTGGAGCGGCAGTCTGTGATCGTGCGCTGAACGACACACGTCCACACTCGCGCTAGTGCTACAATGGCGGTCAACCCAAATTTCTTCCCCAACGGTTACCAGGATCCCATGCATCCTGAGGAGGAAGCCGTCACCAACTGGGTGCGTGTGCTGTCTTACCTTCCGCTATCTCATGTGCTTCGTGTGCATCTTGTGCTCTAGTTAGCAGTGCTTCCAAGGTCACAATTAATGTGGTCCAGATGTTCCCCGTCTCAGCGTACAGCGGTATCAGAACAGCCAGATCGCTCAAACGCCTTCTAATTTTGGAGCACTTGAAGCCGCGCGTTGTGTTACAAAATATGTGATGTAATAACCGCGAGCTTTACGATGTTATTTTCTGTGATGATGTACGAGCACGGGCGTTATTGCCACCGAGAAAAATTGTATGGAAAATACCGTCAGATTTTATGATCATAATTACCACATTAACTCTATAATGCTTATTGGTCTAATCTCACACTTTTCGTTGAAGTGCCTTATAATGTCGTTTTAATTCTTATCTCTGATGAAACTAATTCATTTCGCCATAAACTTTCTTAAATAACCGACTCAAATTGTTGTTTTGAACCCACCTTGAAGTCTAAAAAATAATTTTCAAAATAAGTTCATGCTTCTGTTACTAATAATAGTAAAAAAGTTTAGTAACATTCTTCGAAGCTACTCAAGGAACTGAGAACTAGCTGAAAATGTCAATACTTGAGTAATTTAAAATATACTATCCAAGTCATATCCAAGTTAATATAGACCTTCAATAATAATATCACTGTCATCAATATTTATGTAACAGTAAGCTCTCAATGAATTGCCTGCCCAACTTTGCATATTTTTTATATGTAAGCATGTTAAAAAAGTTGAGTTTTGAATTAATTTAATCACATTCGTAACGTCAGACAGCGGCAGAATTATCTCGCCGTTACCCCCTTTCTCCCAAGAAATTAATAACGCCTCTGATATGAATTCGCAGCTGTAGATCTATTTTCGCGCCAATGTCACGTAACAAAAATGTAACACCCACTTGAACTTTCGGTAACACTAGGCGTTACATGTAACGTGCGCCGTATCACGACGTACGAACGTGCCGACATCAGTTTCACGCTTCTATTACTGTGCAGAATTGACGTACTTGCCTAATTGTTTAGTAAAATGGAAGATATTAAGTCAAGTCAAATTATGTATTACTTATGTACTACTAACTCGACGTTGTCATAAAGTTTTTAGCTGATGCTGATTTAGGTCCATTACTCACACCAGTCTTCAAAGACTCGGTGAGTTCAAGATGGCAAATAGTAGCGAGGGGTACCTATAGACCTTAACAGGCATACCTCATTTACTCAGGACACACCCCGGTGTCTGATCAGCTGATCACCATACTCTCTAACTTCGTACTCCGAAGTTCAAGTGCAAATTCCGTAATATTCTTTTATTTTGGCCGATTATAACCCTCATTCGTCTTAGGACAGATTCTGTTTTGGACAGATTCTGGTTACGACAGATTCTTGTTACGGCAGATTCTTGTAAAGCTAGAGTTGACAAAAAAGTGTTGTGGATCTCTCACTTCGAAACTGCTGTCTATAGGTATCTATGCAACAAATCGTAATACTTAGCTGCTATGCCGGCCGTAGCGCCCACAAACTTGCTTAGATTCAATGCAGTAAAAGGAATAATTAAATACCCAAGAAGTAATTAATGTTCCTAAAATTATGAAAACAAGGTAATTCTACCACATCCTGCCCCAAGTTTTAATTACCCTACTACCTAGGTGGATATTGGCTTCTATCCGTGGAACTGGAAACAGGAATATGGCTACTCAACCTGTAAATTACAATAAATATTCCTTACTCCCTTACAATAAATATAAAAACTTAAGTACTTATTTTATACCTATCCTGAAAAATTCCACAATAAAATTATTTTATCAAGATTATTCCAACACTTGGCTCAATAATTTTTATCTTACAATTCCAGTGGTTAATAAATAATCCCAGGCAGCAAAAATAGAATAACTAATTTCATTTTATAAAAAGTTATTTATCTACAAGGAGGTATGACTAAGATAGAGCTTGCGTCAACAGCGTGAGCTTAAGACTCGTAAACACAGACGCAAATATCACTAAAGCTACGTTCCCATTGGCACAGCCGAGTGTTGGTACACTAATTTCTTTTTCCACGCTTTGCATTTTCCTAGCACATGATTCACAGTACCGGGTAACAATAATTGTCGATTTTACAAGCCATTTTATTGTGCTTTTGGTGACGTAGGAGTACGCTTTGATGCGACCTTCTGCTAGTCTTCTTAGTCACCATAAAAGTGACTCACGAGCATGCTGTAATGCATGAGAGTAAGAAAAGGATATGGCTCATTTGTGTTATCAAAACAGACTACATAATTATGTTAAATAACGTTATTAGCCTTGAATAAATAATGAAGGAACTGAAAAATTAAGAGTTTGCTATTTTTTAAAAGATTCTCTCTTTGCTTTGATAGTGTTTCTGTTTTCATATTCGCCAGCAGATAAGTGACAAAAGCGTTTCTGGGTTTGTTTTATATACCTACCACAAATCAAAGTCATTCACATTAATCAACGCCTAGTAGTTAGTTGGTTGGAAAAGATCTCTACATAATAACATGCGGTAAACAAATAAAGAACACCACTATCGCCCCCCTTTTTGGTTTGAAAATCAATGATTTGAAATGGAATTACCTTTTTTGTGGAACTGGCATCCTAGACTTCCAAGGCCTTCGTTTCAAATCTTAAGCCAAAGTCAATGTTTTCTGTAAACATAAACGAAACGGCAACATTTTAGTTTTGATTTGCTGTTCGAAATAAACTCAACGGGTTTCACTATACCTAAGTACTCGCCGTTTATACAGACAGTTTCAATATTCAGTGACATTGTTTCAGCATTGAGCTTTATATCTTTCAAAGTTGACCACGACCCACATTTAAATGATACGATCGTATAAATAAACTAAATAGTGTTAGAAATCATAACCCACATGGAACAACCTCGCGATATAATTAGATTGGACTCGTTGGGCTGAAGCGCGTGCGCACTGCGTTTCTTTCATGAAAATATAGCTGAAATTCCAGTTGATATCATACGAAAAATTGTCATCTGTTCACCTTGAGCATATTCTGTGTCTGTAACACCTTGGGGTCGTTGTACGACTTCTATTAATGTCACTGGTCATGACGTGAACCTTGAATTCCGACGTGTAATATTTCAAAGCCAAAGACACTAATTTTAAAATGTTCCAGAAATACTTAGTTGCATCTGTTCAACGTTCATGAATGTGGGACACTGCAACTAACCAATATAGATGCATCGCTTTTATTTTACAAGGCTAGAATGATGCCAAGTCCCACTGGAACGATTGTTTATCATCAATGTTTGATTATTAACAGCATTATTCCATAAATTTGTTATTTATAGTGAAAACTAACTGGATCTGTATTTAGCAAAAACTACTACAATTCAAAAGAAAACTGCCGTGATATAGTTACTCATCACACTTGTTTTAAATGTTTACAAATCAAATAATAATTCTCACATTTCACTCTATAGCATTTATTAATTATATCCGCAGCCCTACCGCACAACGCCCCTGGTGCTCCCTGGCGCAAAGGTGCGCCGAGAGCCTGGACCCACGGAGAGCTACCTGCGCCACCATCCCAACCCGTCCATGAGAGCGCCACCACACCACGACTACCGTGACACACTCATGAAGCAGAGGGTAAGTCCAAAACAACAACTCAAAAACTACCCACACTCTAAAACCAGTTCCAATATCGTCCGGTTCGAAGGACCAAAAGCTTTTTTACAAATTCTATCTATAAGAGACGTCATTTACTTTTTTACTCAGAGTTGTGTTATGGTAAGTTCTTACCTGATACTTTTTAATACTTACACTGCACGCCATCACACTATTACATGCTTTTAAGAACTTCTTGCACTCTACATTAACTCTTTACAACATATTAGAAATTCCGCGATTGCCGAGAAAACTTGTTTTATTAAAGTAGTTTCACAAATTTAATTGGTGTGTAATCAATAAGTATTCAATATTGATAGCTTAAATTTTAAGCTATCTAAACTCGGCTTACTTAGATGATTGGCGTGAAAGAATCATTAGCTGTTTGATTTCATAAGAAATAGTTCTTTAGGCGAGTTCACTTCATTAACTTAAACTGATGCACTATTGCACGTTGCACTATGTAATAGAATTTTGATAATAACTCAGGTGGCCGAGTCGGTGTTGCAGCGAGTGGTTGGCGAAGAGGGAAACAAGGTTGTTCTTGCAAAGATTGTGTGACTGCTTCAAGCATGCGTTCATGCGCACTTCTGTTGCAGAGTTTATGCGCTTGTGATCCACTGCAAAAGTTTCCAAAAGTATATCTGTAAAACCTGTCACACAATGGCGAATATAACGTAAAAGATCTCGGGATTAAAATAGTATTTTCTTTCATAAAACAATTGTGCATGAAGGTGCCATAAATAAATATAAATATGCAAATAGATTCAATATTCGGCATTTCGTAAACTAGAAAAATATTAGATTATAGTGCGTATCTTTATATTCGCCACGTGTGGTAACCTATTGTTTTCTTCATGATATGATTGTAGAAGAATCATGGATCGCCGTCAAGATAACGGTCGATTATGAGGAAGAAAACGAAAGTTTATTAAATTTCTCATCGATGTTCTTATTAAATTTATACAAATAATTGGCACTAATAATTGTAATGCTTCGTTGTATTGGATCGTGAGTGCACTTTTTCTTCATCTGTCTATACGCCATTTCTTCTTAGCTTTAAACATCGATGTATCTATTTTTCATTTTTGAGTTTTCAACTTGGCTACTTTTGAATCCCATTCTCATCTGAATAAGTACCTAGAACATCAATACAAAAAATCCTTATATGAGAAGTAAGGAGTCTGTCATATTCCTTTATTAGTTCTAACGTTTAATTCATTGTTACATCATCTTGTTATGTTTATTAGCACTCACTGTTTACCTTATCGCTTCAGATGGTGCACAAGCAGTTCAACTCTCCCATCAATCTATATTCGGACCAAAACATCGCCAACTCGATTAGGCAACAATCTTCGCCCTTGCCGTAAGTATTGTAGTATAAAAAAACAGAATAGTTACCTAACACTATTTCACAGTACTTATACAGGGTGAAAAAGTTCATGGGCCGTGGATGGAAACTGCCAGCTTTTGTCTGTTTAGTCTCTGATCTGGGACAACATGTTACAAGTTTTGTTTACGCCAAAATACATTTTATTCATAGGAATTCAAAAGTTCAGTCTTTCCACTAAAAGATTCCAAAGATTCCAAAGATTGATTCACCAATAAAAAATAATTTTAAAACGATAAACAAGTACATTTTCAAACTAGAAATATAAAATTATAGATTGAAAAATTCATTGAGTGAATGTTGTCTGTGGAAAGGAAATGAATAGGGAATGCTATTTAAACAAAAAAACCTCAATTTGGACTACTCCAAATTGAGGCATTTTTCAATCGATAATTTTATATTTCTAGTTTGAAAATGTACTTGTTTATCGTTTTAAAATTATTTTTTATTGGTGAATCAATCTTTGAAGTAATGATTGTGATATATCAAATGATAGTGGAAAGACTGAACTTTTGGATATAATAAAAAAAACATGAGAAAGTGTAATAAATATTTAAACCATTGATCTTCCGAAAAAGGGGGATATTGAGGAGATTCTCAACAATCAACGACCTATAAAAAAAATTGAGGTATGATGAAACAATTAATTCAGATAAGAAGTTTTTTTAGCTATGTAGCTACAAAAAGTAATTGTTGCTTTATTCTGTGTCAAAGAATTTTGTAGAGATTTTCAAGGATTTCTATGACACGACGCTTTCGCTTTCCGCCCGCCTTAGGGCGATTAGTGGTTTTAGAACCACAGCAGATGATGGGTACGAGCCCGCGGGATGTTTCCGCGGATGAGAGGTTAAATCCTTTATTTAGCTAATTTTACTGACAAAAAAAATATTTATTTTTTTAAAGAAACGAAGTAACTTTAAAAAAAGTCAGCATTACCATTATAAAAGTCTGTACAACATGGACATTTAATCATCTTTTATTGTTTTCCTTTTATTTAATTTATCATGTTTGTCAGAGAGATTTGATCCTTATGATCGACTTAATAGATTGATGCGATAAAACTACAGGTGTTGTTTTTTCGGTTCGGTTCCTGCATGGGCAAATCAAGCGAATTTTAGAAAATCTTTGAATCCTGTTTTGTTTTTTTAGGTAATAAAAATGTTTCCTTTCAGTAAAATGAGCCAACTAAAGGATTTCAGGCAGTATTCCTCGAGGTCCCATATTTTTTCCACCCTGTATATTGCCATTAAAAACTTGAGATACTTACATTTAATTTTTTTACGAAATTAAAGCTTAACCAACATTTTTTTCAATTTTGAAGTTTACGTGCATTTAGCGATGAATGTTTTTGGCACTGTAATACAATAACATGGCTCGATGCCAAACTGAAAATGTTACATAAGAAAATGGCCGACAGATTTCGCGCCTGGAAACGACTTCGATTGTTAATTTTTAAAGCAGTTTTGTATATAATTTTGTTTTTAAATGTACAATAAATCCTTTTATTACTTGACCAAGACTGATTAAGTATATTTAAAAAGTAACTGTAATTGTTGACCATCCGAAGTATAGCTAATGAGCTACTTATGGAGCTCCCTAAGATTGCTTTCAGTGTCGTACAAACTTAGGCTGTTTTCGAGTTTAAAACAGCAATATTTTGTCTCATTGCAAAAGGATAATGTAACTATTGGGTATCTATAAAACATATCGAGAATTCATATCAATTTTGTAGTAAACTCATGTAGCCGAGTTTGTGAGGACAAAATTTTGGAGTCATATCCGAAACTATTCGATTAAAACAAATTTTAATAGCCAATTATTGGCTTAATGTCAAACATTTAATCCGAGAACTTTATCGCTTTGCAATAAAGTCCTTACTTTTGTCACTTAACTCTTAACTTAACTCACTTAATCCAATTCATACAAGAGTAGGTAAGGGTTTGGTCAAAGATAAATTATAAGGCTGAATTACAGCTTTATACCTACAATATAAGAAAGTCTTGGTCAAGTAGTAAATGTATGACAGAATGTTCCCTTGCTTGTTGTGCCCCAAACAAAATTTTGTAAATATGATACTGTAAATTTTTTGAATAGGTGATGTCCCTGGACCTCCAGTCTGTGTTATATAATAATGGGTTGTTTGTCTGCTCACATAGCGCTAACGGCCATTACGGACGGCCGCACGTTGTCAAGAGGCAAGTGTTTTACTAGAAACGCCGCCAAAACGACAGTCGACGCCCATCTCATGACGCATTAATGCTTATTTATTTTCAATTTCGCTATCTTTCGTCTCACGATCTCCGACTTCTTTCGTAAATTCGTAAAGCATGCAGACGACGTCGACCCGTCGGCGAAGTTAAACACTCACGCGCACTTCACGCGCCCCACGAAACAATCACTAGCTCTAAGTACACTTTCGTATTAATTAATGTTAAGTATTTAGAACTTTATCTACACGACTAATGTCAGTATCTTTATCGACCTGTCCTTCCTGAAAAATAAACACTAAACTCGCGTTCCCGATTAACCCGCCCCCGTCCGCGCCCCCGCTAACGTTTCCGGCCGCTAACCGACTAATGGCGACTAATCCCGAGTACTCCCGACGCCGCGAGCAGACACCGGCCGACGGTGCTGTACGACCCCGCCAAGTCGGAGACGTTCCGCGCGCTGCAGGAGGACGGGCTGGACGCCGCGCCCGCGCCCGTGCAGGAGCTCGTCGCGCCAGTCACGCCCAAGGTCTTCACCGCGCCACCCGCTAAGGTCAGTACCGACGCAGTACGTAGTCAAGCCCCCCCGAGACAAACGTCAATCCCATACATTTTCTTTCTATTCGACTGGCGAATTCGATAATAGAATGCCACTTGTCTAGAGGGGAAGGTCACGTCACGACCAATATAGTCCCACACTCCTGTCTGTTCCGGTGACAACTGTGACAGAGGAGCCACTTACAATACGAAATTACCTGTCAAAATGGACTATCGTATGAAAACTGTTTTAGTTCCGAAGATTATCACCGGAACAGAAAAGAATGTCGCACTATACATATTATTGGAAACAACATAGAACTTTGTCACATTAAAGCATTCCGAAACAAAACTATCAGTGCCACAAAAGTCATTCAATATCGTAATATGACATAGCCCTATGTTGTTTACATATTATTACTCGTGACAGTACACTCAATTGTCAAAAATTTGCATGCAGACTTAAAATCTTAATAGTCTAGTAAAATCTAGTTATAGGGGCTTCAACTGCTCGATTTGATAATTTCTAGTCTATTTCTCGTTTCGTAGTCGACTATTGTGACAGCTGGAAGAGCTCCTTAAAAATATACGCATAATCAATGGCCAAGTCTAGCCTGGTATTCGCTATATAAACAATCTCCTATTTTTGAGTCACAAATTTTCAGTCTTACTACTATCAGTATGGTCCTCATCGGACCAGGCTAATTTTTCAGAACCCATCAATAAAGTAATTAAGGCTTCTATCAGGGGCGTAACTACAGGGTGGCAAGCCGGAAAAATGCCAAGGACCAACAAAACGCGATATGATATCGCGTTTAACTGACGCGCTAACTGTCGCGTTTATCGCGTTTAACTGTCAAAAGACAATGGGTTTTGACGTTTGAGTGTCGATAAAACGCTACATCATGCGTATACTTATATCACGTTTTGAGCGGTCATGCTCGGCTTACTGGGTGGGGGGATTGTAATGTATAACGTAGTGAATTTGCTACAGGCCCCAAACGGTATAGTTACGCCACTTTCTTTCCCTCTTATTGCTATTTCGTATATTATTCTTACCTTGAATGATCTTACAGAGGCCGGCTCCGACCCCGAAACCTACGAAGCAGCCTGATGCGCAACCGAGGGGAAAACAAACGACCTTCGTAAGTACTGTAAGAAACTGTATAATTCACTTATGATTAGATAAATTGAAATTTATAACTTGAAAAGGTTTTAATGCAGACTTTAGCGTTATGTAGTATGTTTCACAATAGAGCTGTAAAAATAATAAGTGGGCATGGCCAAGCCGTTTGCTCAAAACAACAAACCTTCTGTAGTGTCAGCTTGTCACACTTTGTATCAAGCTGACGCAAATATAATAATTTACTGTATAAGATGTTACGATTAATTAATAAATATTCTTACCTTCTACACCATGACGCTGTTTGATTGCATCTCCCGGCTAAGAGCCAAAATTCAGTACAAAAGGCGTGGCATTCTCTTTCTGACCTCTTTCTAGTGGTCTTTGTGCTATACATACTTACAGATATCAAAATAAACTACACTCATTTGCAAAAAAGGGTACTTGGTTTATATTTTTATAAAAACATGCTCACTTCACGTCTTTATTGCAGATAATCTACTTATTTCTCTACAAAATGACTCTTCCTTCGAATAAAAGCATCAAATAAAAACAAACATTTCCACATTTCCCCACAGCGGAATAAGATTGAAAGTTTGATCACGTCACGTTCCATACATTCTATGAAAGTATGTTTTACATTTTTGAAAGTTTGGGAATGTGAAGTGGTTTCAAATGATAATCGGAAAATCAAACATTTGCCAACACATTTGGACACAGAAATTATTGTAGAAATATACTGAGTTTTATCTAAATGACCATGAAGTGAGCATGTTTGTATAAAAGCAGAAAATAATTGCAAAGGGGTTTATAATGTAAAACGTTTTGCAGGTGAACTCCCTCAGCGAAGAACACATCCAGCAATCGAACTCGTTCAAACGCCTCATGTACAACGTACTCGGCGACACAGAGTTCTAGCGGGACTTGTCGCAGCCATCATCGATGTTCCTACCTTCGTGGCAAACCACTGGTACTACCTCCAATCCAACGAATATTCCTATACCCAGTATCAGGTCCCGTCGCTGAACGCATGCCATGCGCTTACGCAGACGAGACGTTTGCCACCAAGTTAATGTTGACTGATTTTTGTTATCGCGGTTAGTCGATGGCGCAGAACTAAATACTCTATTTATATTGACATGTTGATTTAGCAACGACATAAGACTAACAAAAATATTTTTAGGAAGCTATATTTTAATGCTCCCGGCAGTGTGTTATATTTTTCGGTGAATTTAATTTATCTAATACTCGAGTATTAGGGATATATAATTTATATTTACATTAAGTAGCAGTGTAACGTTTATTATTACTAAGTGTTGATTTTCTGTTTTTACAGAAATGTATTGTTTACGTATACATTATGAAAAAATGTTGAGTGTACAGTCTAGTCACTTGGACCCGAGCTCTGGTCGCGTTCGCGAATATTAATTAATTCGATCGATTTTAAATAAAATATTTATTTTTAACTACACTTTTGTTTCATTGGTATTCTTATAGATAGGGCATAGTAATAGAAATAAAGTGATATCTTTCTCAAAATAACTATATTTATAACTTGAAGTTAACTAACAATGTTACACAACAAAATAAAATACAGTCTTACAAATTTCATGAATGATAAGTACAGATCAAGGGATAAAATAATTTTGAGCAAAATAAAAATAAAACACTTATTAACTTATATCACATTATACGAGGGGCCCCGTCGCGCGCGCAGAAAACTTCCTATCTACAGTTGTGTAAGTATTTCCTTGGTTGGTACTTATATTTTATTTTATTTCTTTTTATTATAATATATCCACACAGAAAATTTGATTGAGTTCCCAGTGTCCAAATTGGTAAGTAATTAAAATATCGACTTCTAAATAAGGCACTACATCATCCAATACTCAATAAACAATAGCACTTAATTGAAGTTTTCTCAGCGCACGAGACTCTTGGAGAAATATCGAAGTAACATTCGCTCAAAAACACTTAATCAATATGAAGCATTATTTACACTTAATAACAATGATTACAATTGAAATTTGACGTATGTGATATGTAAATAAAGTACGTAAAAATAAGTGTGTTATATGCGATTGACGTATATCGAGAAATCTCCAAGCACCCACATAACATAGCCCACATAGGTAATCTTACTTCAAATATACAAATAATTATCGACATTAGTATACGCATGTATAATACAGTGAAATTTACAAAAAATCATCGATGAAAGGAGCAAACAAAATTGATATAATGTGTAGGTCAAATATGTCCATGATTTTATTGCGACTAGTTGTAGTATCACTACTCGGGTACTTACTACTGTTCATCAAAAGCTGAATAACAACGAATACATACTTAACGCAGCATTTCCACGATGCGGTTTTCTCCCGTGCGGGCGCGGTACGTCAACTCGCGTAGGATGTAAAGTTTCTATGTAAAAGGTATTTTCAATTTCTAAGACGCGAGAACCATACCACGTGGGCGGGGCATTTTGTATTGGAAATGAATAGTCAATTCACACGTACCACATTATGCAGTCATTATCGACCGCGTGGGTGATACCGGCCACAACGCAACCACCAGCGACGACGCTGCGAACTAGCGCCACTAGCGGCCGGCCACATCTACATCACAACTACTAGCGACAACATTTTGTCGCTGCGATGTGGTGTGGTTGTGGTACGTGTGGGTCGACACTTTGGAAAATATGGGACATTGTCATAGAAGTCAATATTAAAACTTCATATTAAAGGTATTTTTTTTAAGTTCCCCACTTTTGATTACAAGTTAAAGTTTCAACGCCAACTCGCAGCTCATTTCTGTGTTAGGGTGCTTACAGATGAGCAACAGTTGGTCTGCGACTGCTCGCGACACTAGTCGCCGACGACGGTCGGCGATAGCTTGCGAGTACGAGCGCGCGACCTTGCGCGATAATCGCCGACTGTTGTTGACTGTCGACGACTATCGCCGACATCATGCAAAACGTCAGTCCTTATTTTATAGTCGGAGGGAACGCACGTATTTTTTTAAATCGGCGACGGCTTCGCCGCACTGTCGCTGGCGCCGACCGTCTCGGCGACCAGTGTTGCGAGCGGTCGCAGACCGAATGTCGCTCGTCTCTAAGGGCTCTTAAATACGATAATAATTTTTACTCTATACAAAAAAAAAATATTAAACTCATTACTTACCTAATATTTTTTCTCAAAAATTATAAGTCCTTACTTTCAATCACCAAAATTGATTTGCAATAAAAAGGAGTAAGTACGTAAAAAAATAAGAAAATAAATATTGACTTTGATAGTAATGTCCCATATTTACCGATTTGCCGTAGTGAACTAATGAGCTGGGTACGCGGCCGTCCGCAGCCTCGACGGGCTCGTGGAAATTGAAATAAAACAAAATCTAGAAGCCACATCGTAGAAATGCTGCGTAATAAAGTGGTGAAAAAACAATTTCATATTGGAAGATAAAAAAATATTGAGAAAATATCTTCAAACAATTTGCAATTATATTTAACTCGGTACTAAGCTTACTTTACACAAAAAAAAACATTAAACAAACAATTGGATACAAATAATTACATCAAATTAAATAATTAGTCACCTGGAATAAGCGATTCTTAAAAACAATGAGATACCATACCTGTAGGCACAGTTTAAGAGCTAGAGAGACAGTTTCTGTTTTACATTGAAAAAAACTTATATTTGATAAACAGATAGAGTAAAGTAATGCATAGTTTTAAAAGGATATCAAAATAATAGGTACTTCATTCCATTTATTCATTGTCTGGTATCTCATTACTACAATACTTTGTAACATAGTGAAACATTATTTTACACAAAACATACTATACATACATACACAATACTTTATTAACACAAAGTTTGCCAAACATAGATAAAATAATAATTGTCATGTACTTGCTACAAAAACTTGATACAACCAACACAAGTGCAGAAACACTAAAAACATAGCTAGCATAAAGTGGAGTCATAATAAAAAATTTTTCATGGATCAAATAAAACAAAACCTCACAACACACCTAATTTTGGACTGATATTCATCAATTTGTTAGCACCAAATTCCTTTCTATAATAATAAGTAACTAGTTACGAATTTAACGTTATTTTCTGCTACTTGTGAATTGCAAACATAACGTGTTAATTTCTTTATAAATAACTATTTACAAGATTTCGCACATAAGGGATTGTGCAGTCTTAAATAAGAAGTTGTATTGAATAAATAGGAAAAAATGCTTAATTTCTAGAATATGATAATCGTCAAACAAGTAATTGTGATTTATGTGATGTGCCAAAATTACCCTTTTCGTTAGAAGTTGAATATTTTATTGGGTCGGTACGGTAGTGGATATATAGACTACTGCCTATCTTGTCACTAACGATGTAAACCGGACTTTAAGGGCCCCACAGACTATCAGTCCGCCTGCAGACAATGGCCTGTCAGTCGGCCGCAATCTGCCACACACTCGAAGTTTTATTTACAAGAACCGAATGTCAGGCGGCCTGTTCGATCGAGGACAGCAGGTGGCCTGCCGGCGGACATATTAGTCTGTGGGCTCCTTTAGGCCCCTTGCACATTGTGAAAATATTTTGCAAAAGAAGTATAAAGATAATTTTACATATAATGTTCTTAGTAACGATATTGTTCTTATAGTTTGTGCAGTGTAGCAAGGTGCCTATGACAGCTCATTCGTGCAAAGCAAAAAGTTCCTTGTTGCTATTGGAATAAAACTCAAGAAAAGCAGCATTAAACATTTTTAGTGCAGCTTATGCTAGAAATTTAGACCCTATTCCTTGTGCAGGAGCAACATTTTGCTTTGCACGAATGAGGTGTCATAGGCATGCTACACCACACAAACTTTAGTGTGGCTTAAGAGAGCTTTAACAGAAGAATTTGTACTAAAATAAATATTATGAGTGGTTAAAGATGAAAAGGGTGTTTATATTTAATATGGAAAATAAACTTCATGCGCATGTTTTTGAGTTTATACTTTCACATCAATGGTGTTCATGTGACGCCATATTCTGCTCTTACGCGCACTCCGCCTCTTGGTGGAAGGGTAACCCATAATATATGAGAAGAGAATTTAAAAAACTCAATTTGTCTCTCTAACCTTCTACTTGATCTAAAATTAATAAAGTAAGTATGTAAACATATTATATCTAGAATCGATTAATTTAAGTATTTGTGCATAAAAAATTATAACTTTGGAAACAGCTTTAAAATACGGGCTTCAAAACATAGAACCTTAATTGTAAACTAAAACTTACGCATACCGATTTTAACAAGCACAGTATTAAAATGCCGAATAAATAAATGCATCTCATTGGTACTTTCAAGTTTGATTGAGCATATTTCATCAATCATGATTTTATGTAAATAATTTAAGCTTTTAAAACAATATCTTAGCTTTTTTATTGAATAAAGCGATGCAAAAACCTTTACAACCTCGGACAGATTCCATGATAGTCAACATAATAACATAATTCATACACTTCCTTACCAGAAGAGAGCCCATTGAAGAAGATCTAATAGATTTAAAGAGATTCAAAGCATGCTAAAGCCAATGATAGCTAGAATGATCACTGCAACACGTAAAAGGCATAAACATTTATGCAGTGGCGGACTAAGCCTGTCGGAGGCCCGGAGCGGCAATCTAGATGGGGGCTCAGCACCCCACATTTTGGGGGCCCAGCACCCCACATTTTGGGGGCCCAGAACCCCACTTTTTTGGGGCCCCGGAGCGCTTTCGCTTCGAACGTGGAAGCGGTTGAGCCCCCCCCTAACGGGAGGCCCGGAGCACTTGTTTGTGGGATTTGATCAAGAAACGTGGGCCCCCTTGGATCGGGGGATGGACCGCCCATTCCGCCCGCTCCCTCCCGTTAGTCTGCCACTGCATTTAAGATTACATACGAATCTGCCATTGTACTGCCAATAAATCGCGGTATCACATGCTGTGGTGGTCGTACAAGAGAGGCAGACTCAGTTCAGACTTCGTTCAACAATATGTACTTACCACTAGATAACAACGTATTGTTACCAGAAAGGCCGTTTGAATAAGAGCGCACTTTTTTCTTTTTATCGCTTCCTGTCATCTATGACGTAAGACCGTAAAATTCGTTACTTTTATCTCCGTTAGAAGGAAAGTCAGTCGGTGCCGTATTAGAGTTTTGTTTTAGTACGTAAGGCGTTATCTAGTGGTATTTTTGATTGAAGCCGTCCATTATTATTTCAGTATCATCGATCGATAGCAGATTAGCTTATTAGCACACTTAGGAAAAAGTGACGTCAGTAACTAAAGAGTACCTTCATGACAAAAGCATAATAAAGGTCTAAAATAATAAGAGAGAAAGTTTAAAACTAAAGAGAGGCGCGGGTATTATTGATTATAGAGATTATCGACATTTATGAAGTAGCTAGTCAAAACAGTTTAAGTCCATTTGTTGTAATTTTAAGAAAATAAAATACTTACATATACAGCGTGTTTTTCTATAAGTGCAATACCTCTTAGGTGGTGATTATGCTCATGAATATGAACAACTTTTACTATGGGGCCAACTCTGCAACTCAACAAAAAATCAGCTGTTTCATACAATTTGTTAATACCTACCTGACCAGAATGTATGGAACAGCTGTTTTTTTTTTGTGAAGTTGCAGAGTTGGCCTCATAGTAAAAGTTGTTCATATTCATGAGTACAATCACCACCTAAGAGGTATTGCACTTATAGAAAAACACCCTGTATATCGTGGTGATAACATGTTCTAACTAGTTCAGTGTCATATTGAATTGGAATTAACCTTGTCCCCATTGATAATGATGAAATAACCGAACGACAGGTAACTTCTTCAACAATGAAGGTATTTTTGGTGTAAAAAGTTAATGAATATGAGATATGATTCCATATAGAAATTAACGAAATGATTCAAGAAAATAATAGATAAGCATTAATAATATTACTAAAATTCATTATAAATACGCGGGCGTGTTGTTTCGCAAAAAAAATATTTATTAGAATCTCTTATATTGAGTATATCTTTAGTAGGTACGGGTTAACACAAATATAAATACGTTGTGGACCTATTTTGTGCTACAATATGGCTATAGAAGAGCAGAAGCTAAAGTTGAGAAAAACGAGTGTAATATTTACACTAAGGACGTTAATATGAGCTCAATTCTGGAGTGCCCATTTTATGACAGTTACCTATAAAAAACATATGCTATCCTTTTCATGCGTATAAAGAAAACGGCAGCATGAACCTGTCAATTAAGTTCTGAATTTCTTAATACTTCTATTTATACGCCGGAATCGAGTTCATTTTTAAGACAAAACGTATCTATAATTCTATTTACATTTCACACTATATACAGTATTGATCGCGTTATGCACAGCATATTTTTTTATTATTATTTAACAATCTAAGTATATTTAGTTGAGAATGAGCTCATTAAAATATTGGGGGTGAACATTAATGGTTTTATATTAAAATATTAATGATTAATTATATTAAAACCAGTTAAATCGAACTTGCTCAGCTCGCATCGCTCAATCTATGAAACTGCATTTAGTAAATTGATTTTTGATTATTGGGAAGCTCATTTTTATGCAACTCGAATGCATATTCAATCAAATCACGACATGACTATTTTCTAATCCCATTTAAAATTGATGATATATTACCGTAACGTAATTTACGTTTAATGAAATCTAGCAATCTCTAGTTTCAGGATGGTGAGTGATGTATGTTCCTAATTATTATTCACATCGATTTTACGTACATAATTATAAAGCTACAATTTTAATGACGATTTTTATCAAAAAGCTCTGTCATGAGTGAAAAGCTCTCACTTACTCATACACCTCTACACCAAATATTTACCACTAAGAGACATTAATACAAATATACCACTTCAAAGTCACCACTCAATTGCAACACACGCAGAAGCTATCTTAATGAAGTTATCGAATTTGTAGATAAATAATTGATTTTAAAGCGTGAAACTAAAGGTCTCTGCAGACAGCGGGCAGGATGGGACGGCGACGCGACACTCAGCAGTTGTAAGTATTAGATATTACGGACGGCGGCGACGCCACACAGAGCGTCACGTCGAGCGGGACGAGTTTAATAATAGGTCTTTACCTATGAAATTGCCGTTTTGTATGGAGATTTCTGTAATTATTTTTTTTTCCATACTAACGTTTTTGTTATTATTTAACGACTAATATTATGTAAATTTACAAAATTTTACACACGTATTTATGGACATTTTAACTACTAAATGACACATTCGTTAAGAGAATTTTTTTTTTTTTCACTAAGTTACAACTAATAAAGTACGAAATTCTGGAAACAAAAATAGTCGTAACTTTCGGAATAAGTTTTTTCTATGTAAATAATCAAATATCGTGGTTATTAAATTATCAAAAGTTGCTCGATACGGTCTTAATGTAACGCAATATTAAAGAAATTATATATTTCTAATATTATAAAAGTTGTTAAGTTATATGTACAAAAGAAAAAAACGGCAATTTCATATGTAAAGACCTATTATTATCTAGTCAGGGAATATGCTGCTAGCTCGAAAAAAAGGAAGAGAAAACTACAATCTCTAGTTAGTTATCAATAAAGAGTGATTTTTGAAACACGTTGACATATCTGATTATGTTACATACGTAATGTCTTTGCACTATATTACGTCTGTTTTTTTTTTAAGTTACTATACGCAGGGAACGAGCCAATTCATCATAAAATCTGCGTGCGGTAATTGAGCAGCAACTTAGATGAGCAGGAAAATCCACAAGTATGTAGCCTGTATGGTACGAAACTTTAAACTGTTAATCACCCTGAATGAAGGTGTATGTATACGTAGACGTGTATAGTCACGAGCAATAATACTTAAATAACATAGGACTATGTCATATTCCAAAACTGAATGACTTCAATACGAATCTGTGGCGCAGATAGTTTTGTTTCGTAGGAGATGTAGTCACTGCGACCTAAAAGATCTATTGTGACTCGCCACCTGGGACCGTACTCTGAAACGCAAATCCGAAACTTCGGTTAGCCCCGCCCCTATCACTCGATTCCGTCATGACTCGAGAGTGAGCGGGACGGGGCTAACCGAAGTTTCGGATTTGCGTTTCAGAGTAGGCCCTCTGGTTATAGTAACTCTTATAGCGTAGAGGCTTCCAAGTTTGTTTCGGTATGCTTTTATGTGACAAAGTTCTATGTTGTATACATATTATTGCTCGTGACTGTACGTACGTACAAGTTTACGTAGACTTCTACGCGTATGGGTCCGGAGTATTTCACCCTTTATATTTCAATTATGTGGATCGAATTGGTATCACGTATTCTAATGAGTGAGAACGAACAGTCCCCTTTGACAAATGATCGAATTAATGTTAGCACGGACATCGGTACATTCGAATAGACACTTTAAAATGTTTACGCAGTTATAAATTGTAAGGCAAACTAGTTTTGGTGTTTGGAAGTTACGGAACCTAGAAAGTAAATGTGCGATTTACGGAATCACGGAGTTGCAACTAGTAGTATTCTTAATTGTCACAAACTATTATATGTTACTGGTACCATCACATGGCAACTTATTTGTCAGTCACTTTAAATAAAAAGCGCAAGGAAGACAGTCATATTTCAAAATCTCAGAGAGCATCCAATATTCGGAACTTGTCTGCTTTAAGGATTTACGCAAATTTGCCGGTTACTAAGTACTTCATAATAACTGATTAATCGTTTACGCGGGAGAACTCTATTCATAAGTTTACAGTAAGACACTTGTTAAATGAGCTTTGTAAAAGATTTCTTTCTTTTATTACAATGGAAATCGGTGGAATTGGGAAAATTTGAGACAAACAGTCGCTCGTAACCAGACATCAGTCTTCAGGTGCTCTTCGCCGCCCCAATACGAAACGTCTTCACGGTATTTAACCCATATACTTGAAAGCGCGATTCATCGATGACATTGTAAGGAGACATCGAATTTTGACGCCGTTTCAACGCGATGAATACAGCGAACGGAGGCGAGCTGAGATCACGACGTCACCACACTTCACAATCCTCGCTTCGGATGCACACACGTCACAGGCGGCACGTTAAAACTCACTCACCGGATAGTCCCGTCTCGTCACCGCTCGCACGATCCGTCCACTAGAACGACCACGACTCGTCCGGGGCGCGTCGCTACGACGGTGTCGCGCGGGCCGCGCGGTCCGCCGGCGCGCGCTCAGTAGACGGTGTCGTCGCGGTAGAGCAGCAGCGGCGGCGGCGCGGTCGGGCCTCAGGAGGGGGGCGCGGGCGCGGGGGCGGGGGCGGGGGCTGGCGCGACAACTGGCGCGGCTACTGCCACTACTGGCCCAGCCGGTGGCAGTAAACTCTCCCTACTCGCCCGCAAGTTGGGTAAAGACCGCGCCGCCCGCGCTGCTCTCCTCGCTTCCAGTGCGAGCAGGGATCTGATGTCGGCTTCTAGCGGATCCACGCTTATGTGGTAGACACCTCCCTGTTCGTGAGAAACGGGCGCTACTGGAGCCGTACTGTGAAACGCAAATCCGAAACTTCGGTAAGCGCCGTCCTTTTCACTCGATAATATTCACGGTATAACGAAGTTCGGGTTTTGCGTTTCACAGTAGGTCTTCTGAGTTGGGCCGTTGCAATGGCTGAACGAGTTCGTAAAGAGTTACGAAGATTTGCAAAGATATTTCCTTTTCATGCATTTATCATGCATTGTCCTTCACGAGATAGATACTTATCAATTACAGAAGAGTCTACTGAATGGAAGATTGCAAATTGTTGCAATAATTTAAGATCATTTGTAAATTTTCTTATCCATTTGCTAACCATTAAAGCTCTTAAATATTTCAATGTCAAGTTACTGCAATTTGAAAGGTTCTTCTCGAGATACTTAGTTAGTATCATGTTTCATCTTAGGTCCACTTGCAGCAAATTTGCCAAATCTCGATTTAACCAAAACTAGATTTAACCCATAAAATGTCAAAATGTTAAATCTAGATTTAAAAAAATTACATTCTTGTGGGGGTTAAAATCTAGTTTTAGTAAAACCGAGATTCAGGTAATTTGCTGCAAATACTCGTAGACCTATTTGGTCAGTCCTGGTCGTATTTTAGAAGTCTTCAGGTGCATCCGTTCCGTTTGTCGATAGTCATCTGTCTGTCTCCCTGTCATCATGTCATATATGTCTGTCAGCCTGTCAGTCATTAGGAGGCTGGACGCCGCGACAGGACCTAAAAATCCTTCTAATATTATAAATGTGAAAGTTTAGATGTTTGTATGTTTGGTACTAAATCACGCCAAAACGGCTAAACGGATTTGGCTGAAATTTGGGACACATATACTTTGTTGCCTGGAGAGGAACATAGGCTACTTTTTATCCCGGAAAAATATCACATTCCCGCGGGATAACGTCGTGTAGTCCACGCGGGCGAAGCCGCGGGCGGAAAGCTAGTAAGAAATATGTACAGCTACATCACCTCAGTGGGGCACGCGGGCGGCTCGTCGGGCGGGGGCTGCACGAGCCGCGTGTCCGAGTAGCGCCGCGTCTCTTCGTGCTCCACTCGAAGCTGCCCTCCATCTGGGAATATGATAACTACTATAAGGGCCTAATTACATTTATTCAGCTCTATTCAGCTTCTGACCATAGAAAACAACGATTTTGTATGGTGATACGTACGCATCCGTTCAGCTTTCCGCGTCTATTCAGCTTTCGCGGCAAATGGGCATAAAATGAGGACAAATGTGTTTTATCATTCGAATGCAATAGATAGCGTTCACCGCTGTTCCGCCGCGTTCAGCTGTATAAGTGGGACCAAAATCGTTCAGCAAAACGCGAATAGAGCTGAATAAATGTAATTAGGCCCTAAAGAGGTAGCTAAACCACTTACAATTTCCTTGCTATAGTTCAAGTTCAAGTTATAGTTCGCCAGCTCAGTAGTCTTGTAGTTCTAGCGCGTATGGCGATCAATACAAGTTTGACTTACAGTATACAGTCAACTGCCTCCAAGGTTTCGTGGGTTAAATAGCAGACAGCGCGCGGAAAGCGAGTTTGCCGCAAGCTAAAGTGCATCTACAGAGCACGAGATTAAGTCCATATTTGGCTGCTCATACATTGGTTGGGTGGGAGCGGTGCGGTATAAGCGGGATAAGACCTTAAAACAACAGTAAAATTAGAAAAAAAAATATCGGAGTAAGTTTTGTAAATCTTTATAGGAGGATAGAAGACGCGGGGCGTTCAGCGCGCATCGTTGCGCGATTTGACGCGTAAAGACAATTTTATGGTAACTAGTGGTTACGTTTATGAAGATTCAGCATACCCACGGAAGAGCGGTTTACGGCGCTGTAGCATGCCGCGAAGTACGTGCGGCCAGGAAATGGAGGGAACAACAATACTGGCAAGAAAACTACGGTAGCCGCAGCGACCGCCGCAGAAAGCGGGGAATCCATGGACAACTTACAGCTATCTGCGTTAGATAGCTACATGTATAGAGTACCGTTGATAAGCGAAAAGAGACGGCGGTGCGGGTTGAGGCGGTAGATGTCGGGCGGCGGCGCGGGTTCCACGCTTGCCATTACTGCTCACTACAACCTGCTACCTGGGTTACATCGCTATATGTGTACTGTACCGTTGGCGAGCGCGGAGAGGCGGCGGTGCGGGTTGGGGCGGTAGGTGTCGAAGCCACTTCGTCTTCTTCGTGGAAGGCGGCGGGCAGCGGCGCGGGCTCCACGCTGACCATGACTACCCGCTACAACCTGCTACCTGCGTTACATCGCTGTGTACTGTACCGTTGGAGAGCGTGGAGGCAGCGGTGCGGGTTGGGGCGGTAGGTGACGAAGCCACCACTCTCGTCTTCTTCGTGGAAAGCGGCGCGGCGGTCGGCGGCGGCACGGATTCCACGCTGACTATTACTGCTTGCTACAACCTGCTACCTGCGTTACATTTCTATATGTGTACTGTACCGTTGGCGAGCGCGTAGACGGCAGTGCGCGTTGGGGCGGTAGGTGTCGAAGCCACCGCTCTCGTCTTCTTTGTGGAAGGCGGCGGGCGGCGGTGCGGGCTCTACGCTAACTGTTCGCTACAACCCGCTACCTGCGTTACATCGCTATACAGTGGTGGTCACAAAATTAAAGACACCAGTCGATTTTCATACTAACGAGGTAACTTTGAAGCCTTGGTTCTCCGCTAGGGATTGACCTAGCTGTCATCACAGGTTAATCTCTGGCGGAGAACCAAGGCTTCAAAGTTACCTCGTTTGTATGAAAATCGACTGGTGTCTTTAATACGGTATTTTACTGATTGTTTTTTATTTCTTCAAAATGTTTTTCGAAATATTAGCTACACAAAACAAGTTTTCATTTTGAATTATCTTGAATATTTTCAAAGATATAGGACTTCAAACTTTATAATTAGACAAGGACAGGACGCTATCTTAGTGACGTCAGTGGGTTAGTAGCGTCATAGTCACGCCATAGAAGATTTCGTTTTAGAAAGAGACAGCTATAGTCAAAATCAAACAGTCTGTAATTCTTTTATTATAAAACAGATTCAAATTATTTTTTCACATTTGGTATTCTTAATTGCAATATTTTTTAACGTGTACATTAAATATCTACATTTCAACAACAGTAAAATACCCTATTATGTGACCGCCACTGTATGTGTACTGTACCGTTGGAGAGCGCGGAGGCAGCGGTGCGGGTTGGGGCGGTAGGTGTCGAAGCCACCACTCTCGTCTTCTTCGTGGAAAGCGGCGCGGCGGTCGGCGGCGGCACGGATTCCACGCTGACTATTACTGCTTGCTACAATCTGCTACCTGCGTTACATTGCTATATGTGTACTGTACCGTTGGCGAGCGCGTAGACGGCAGTGTGGGTTGGGGCGGTAGGTGTCGAAGCCACCACTCTCGTCTTCTTCGTGGAAGGCGGCGGGCGGCGGCGCGGGCTCTACGCTGGCCATGACTCCTCGCTACAACCTGCTACCTGCGTTACATCGCTGTGTACTGTACCGTTGGCGAGCGCGGAGAGGCGGCGGTGCGGGTTGGGGCGGTAAGTGTCGAAGCCACCACTCTCGTCTTCTTCGTGGAAGGCGGCAGGCGGCGGCGCGGGCTCTACGCTGGCCATGACTCCTCGCTACAACCTGCTACCTGCGTTACATCGCTATGTACTGTACCGTTGGCGAGCGCGGAGAGGCGGCGGTGCGGGTTGGGGCGGTAGGTGTCGAAGCCACCGCTCTCATCTTCTTCGTGGAAAGCGGCGGGCGGCGGCGCGGGCTCCACGCTGGCCACGACTTGCCCGCGCGCGGAACGCTCGCGTCGTCGCCGCGTTGGCGGAGACCCGATGGGCAACTTCTCAGGCGCGTTCTGAATTAATAGTATCCTGAAAGGGATTTTTTATTGTAGGCATTTACGATCATAAGAGTTAATACTATTGAAAGAGATGAGAAACTAATAAGCGAATACAAACAACCAATTTAATCCAAACCAGTGCTAAAATATAAAAACACAACCGATATAACTTGCTCATTTGTAACTCTTTCACGCATGGCATGGGCCAATTTGGATGATTTTTCTACAAATATAGATGAGACTTCCCTAAACAATGGCCTAGACTTCCTTATATTATGAAATGTTTACAAATCGATATCGAGTAGCAAAACAACGACTACCCTAAAATACAAGAAACTACCTCTACCAAACAAGAAAAGGGTTATCTTACTAAAGTAAATAAAATAAATAAATATTGGCTACTATCACATACATTGTTCAAATAGCAAATTATAGTAGCCTGAGCACTGTGGTTGGTATTATGGAAATTGGAAACAACGACGAGTATTACCACATACACCCAGACCTGAGGAAATATTGAAAATTCGTTTGCCTTGAAAACCGGTGCGTACACTACTCGGCCACGGAGGCCGTCAATCAAAGTATCAAAGTACCTGTTATGTGCCCGCCAGCGGTTACATAGATGCATGTACTGTCGACACTGTATGTACATGAACACCGCGCCGCCCGTGAAGCCCACCGCCACCACCACCAGCTTCGTCCAGAACGGCCATGCTGAAAGAACATACACACATTTATATACTACCGCCTTCTCCCTTAAAGCTGCATGTCTAATCGTGCACACCACGAGATACTTATGTCGTCTACAGCGCGTGTTGCTTAGTCTTGCTTATATTAAGAGCGTGCAGTCTGCACACTAGCGCCGGCCGCCATTGGAAAAAAAATCATATTGCTTAAATAAAGATAATATTGCGAATTATCTCTCTGTAGTGCACTCCGAAGAAGCTTTGTGGTACTTTGTATTGCTTTATCTATATTTTCTAGCTTGTCGTTTAATTTAATTGAGTTTGTTATTGCTAAAAGTGGCCACTTTTCGCAAAAAACTGAATTAAACTAAACGACAGGCTAACAGATATCCTTTATGCGATAAAAAGTACCACACACAAGGCTTCTTCGGAGAGCACTACAGAGAGATAATTTACAATTTCGTCTTTATTTAAGCACTTTGATTGTTTTTCAATGGCGGCGCTAGTGTGCAGTCTGCACAGGCTTACTGATAAGTGAACGGGCCAAATCACTTTGACAGCCAGATAAAAGTCGACAAATTTTCTTGTGGCGCGCATGCCAGGCCTTTATTTTCACTAACTAGCATTTGCATCGCTCTTGCTTCCCTCGCTCATCACATTCTTCAGACATGGTTTCCGCGAGCGTAAAATAATGTATCTAAGTTACGTTCCATTTTCCCCTCTTATAATAAGGGTGCGCGTAATTGGAGGCCGATCACCTCCCGCGGCCAAAACAACTAGGAAATGGTAGTTTTCATCTCTTTTCATACGTTTCGTCATCGGTAGAGATATTTAATTTCTTTAATGTTTCAAAATGTTGGAGGAAGGCAGAAAAATACATTCAAGTGCCATAGCACGGGTATGTATCATAATAACTACGGTCATTACTATGGTCGAAATAACTACGATCGATTCACAAATTTTCATAATGACTATTGAACGACTCAACTACTGTTCATTTCACCTACGGTTGATTGAACTACGGTTGATTCAACTAACGGACGATTGGCCTAATGTTCATTTCATCTACTGGTTGTTTCGACTATGAACGACTCGCCTACAACAAGCTTATTAATTGGAAAGTTTATTAAATGGATTTGGGTGCGTTGGATTGTTTTTTTGGTTAGGGTGTCGCAAACATAAAATTTTTGACTGTTTTGGAGCGGGGACTTGTAAAATTTTCAAGAATGAATTTTATAAAAATGAAAATATCTCGAAAACGGTGCGTCACAGCTGAAATCTAACAAAATTTTCGATCCCCTGTGGTACCCCGGAGATAACTAGGAGGCATCCGATGGACAAATAAAAAAAATAAAAAATTGGACAAAGCCCCCCGCCACCCAACAAAATGTAACAGACGACATTCTGGCGCTTCGCCGGCCGCTGCCGCGGCACGCTCGCTTCGCTCGCTCGGCTCGCGCGGTATGTTCATATAAACCTAACATGCTCGTCGCTTCGCTCCTCGCACCTATCAGCAGTACAGTCACGAGCAATAATATGTATACATCATAGGACTATGTCATATTACAATATTGAATGACTTCTGTGACACTGATCGTTTTCTTTTGAAACGCTACAGTGTGACAAAGTTCTATGTTGTATATTCTATACATAATATTATTGCTCGTGTCTGTACATGAGTCACTATTTTTAAACTTAATAAACCGTGTAGGTGAAATGACCAGTAGTTCAATCAACCGTAGGTGAAATAACCGTAGGTGAGTTGTTCGTAGGTGAGATGACCAGTAGTGATTTCGTACATTAGTTATTTTAAAAATAGGTGTAACGACCAATAGTTATTTTGAACAGTAGGTCTTTTGACCGTAGTTATTTCGACCATAGTCGAAACGACCGTAGTTATTATGATACATACCCCATAGCACAATCCGCGCCTCCCTGATCATGATCCATTCACTAATAATACAAGAAATGAATTTAAGCGTTAAAGAATCCACATATAATTTCCACGCCATGTTTTGTTAACGCTCTTGCATAAACGGCAAATTCGATACACATCAGACGTGATTGTAATAGCAGTTGATATTGCAAACACTTTTATGCTATTTTTATTCAAAAAAGACCAGAGCACAGTTGCTTGGCATTATTTACAACTTAAACTTTTAGAATTGAGGTCTTTATATATTTTAGGGGTCGACCCTCCTGTTAAGAATTTTCATTGACGAAATGTTCGATAAAGTGAGTAAATATCCTTCTTAGCATTGTCACTTTATAAAGACGTGCTGACATCGGTGATCTTTGCTGTGATAGGACAACTTTGTCATATTTATCAAAAGGAATTGAGAGTGTAGATATCATAACATAATATAGTTAAGTATGGTGTTATAGTTTGACCAAAAGCGCTTTACCGCTCCCCGGATACTCGCGTCTACGTAATGAACGGAACAGTGGTAACGGTCAAACTATAGTAACTTATGAAGTCACATAAACGCATATTTTAAGTGTTAGGAAAAAAGTTTCTACAGATCTATTTAAGCGTAGAACTTTCCGAAAGCCCCAGGACACAGTCTACCTTGGAAAACGTGGCATTCTTTAAACAGACTTTGAACTGGAGCCACCGCCACCAACGACGCGTGCGCCTGTGGAGCGATCCAAACCATGGAGCACATGATCTGCTGCCTGAACCTCCCCCACGTTGCACCCAACAAGATCTTTGTGAGGCCAGCCCGAGAGGGATCGACGTCGCGCACGATACTGGGAAAACATCATCTGAATACTACTGTTGACACGAAAAGAAATAGTGTTATCGTGTTATCTCGTAAAACGCTCCGCATTAGAGTTAAGGATAAATAATTGACATAATTACAGAAAAACACTTTACTTTAGTAAGACCGAGTAACCTTTAATAGCTATCTGGGATTTTTTTTAAGCTAGAATTAAAAACACCTGCCTAGTGCAAGTCAAGTAGTAGTACCAATAAAAGTACACTTTTGCAGGTGATTAGGTCAAGCTTGCGTTGCGATATCATTTATCTATAAAATTTTGACTAGACGATTATACTATTGGTACCATTTACCTTAGCTCAAGATTTTTAAGGAAAATCTTATGGGACCAGACCAGACTCATACCAAAAAAAATAAAAAATGCTACTTTAATAAAGTACTTACCTACTTACCTATTTTTTTATTTATTTTTTAAGATTTATACATCACAAAATTTTAATCAGTACCTAGAAAGATTTTAGGGGATGATAGTGTCAAAAAAAAACAGCTGTACCATAGAAATGTACAACATCGACTTGACTAAAATCATGGAAGAGCTTTTTTCGCAATTTCGTGGCTGACCTCAATGTAAAAAATTATAGTATTGATTGACACTGTTATCCCCTAAAATCTTTGTACTTTATGTAATACAATTTTTGTGGTGTATAAAAAGCAATAGGTACCTAAGTAATTCACCGTTACAGTAACTTGCTAAAATGTGACTCCTTTATGTAAGTAACAACTGGAAAATTGCATACTTACCATAAAGAATCCCATTACTTGCAATTGCATTGTTTAGCAACATCTGTTGCGTAAGCACTCCGTGTGCTCATCATTATTGTAAACACAGCTTCGTGACTTACGCGGCAAAATCACACGTTCGAATCTCGCGACGATAAGACGAACATGCTGATTAATATGTATGTAGATATTTAAATAAGCGCCAACTTCTAACTCTAAACCTACTGTTTCAAGTAATTGAAGTACATTCGAGCCCATTGAATCAGTACCCATTTTGCTAATAATTTACTTGAAAACGTCAAAACAATAATATTGGTCAACGTCCATAAGTTTGGATGTCGACTTTATTAGATTTTAATAGGTATCTGTTAGAAAATGAACTTATGGTGAGTCACGAATCAATTGGTTCGACTGTACTGTACATTGTTGGAGAAACTTGATCACCCGAATCAAATTACTTTCGTATTTATCAAAACATCGATATTCCTTCATGCGTATCAATGGAATTTTCTGTCTCCTAATTGAATTTAAACGAAGTGTGCTAATGAAAAAACATTGCATATTAAAGTATGTAAGTAAGTACTTAGTTATGAAATTTATGTGACTGTCGCATAAGGAGGGGTATTAAAACACGAGTGGGAGTTTAAAAAACGAGCCTTGGCGAGTTTTTTAATAGTATTCCACGAGTGTTTTAATACCGAGTTATGTGCAGTCTCATACACTACTTTATCTACACTCATTACATTTATTATATATTTCAAAAATAAAGCAAATCAATATTAATTATAAACTGTGAATTGGTGCGAAACCCCACTCATAGGAGTCTATACGGTCTATTCCTTCTAAATTCAAAATTCTAATTTTAAAAACGTTTCTGATTGTTGCCGACAAGGAATTTATAAGTACTACGTACAACAGGAAGGTGCACTCCGTATTTTTGTGTATTTAAAAATACACTTTAATTTTAAGAGATAAGGTTTATATTTCAATACAAAATGTCAACGGTCCAGCTGAGACCGCAAGAACGAGGTGAGGGTGTCCCTTTCTCTGAAATTGCCAGCACTCTTAAATAACAGGTTTAGTAGATTTATCACAGATTTATGGTTCACAACTTTCGTTATAAAAATTTAATTTCGTAAAATTTCCGCTTCGTATTACTTTTAGTCAATAGAAAACATCGCATATTAATTTAGGTATTACCGTATTAAGCATAAAAATGTATTAGGTCGTATAAATTTTTTATGGCTTATCCTAGAAAAGAATTTGAATGATAGATTTCAGAATGTTAAAGTGGCAACAGTACAAGCCGAATGACGTTTTCTGTCTTCGTTGTGTCAAGTTCGCAACTCGCTCGTCGTCGCCCGCCGCCCGTCGCGCATGTTCGTGGCCGCCGTAATGGAATGGAGTGAGATAAACTGACCTCGTTCTTGCTATCTCATTAGGACCGTTTTTTAGCAGCAGTGCACCTTCCTGTTGTATTATAAATTCCTTGGTTGCCGACTAAAGAAGAGCTTGAAAAAGTTGGAAGTCAGGGCCGGTAAATCCTACGGTTGCCATGGAGACTGTAAATTTAAGAAATATAAGTGTTTTATAATGAGTGACAGCTGTATCCGGGTGTTGCATAATGGTCATTATGAAACAGCCGGATACAGCAGCTTTATTTTTTAAAGTTGACTATGGCATAAAGTGTATCAGTATACGTTCAGGCATGAGTTCATAATTCGAAAATTATAACATGAGTGTAGATAAATAATTTTTATTCATTTCTGCTTTGATAATATGCAAATAGTACCTACATACAATTCTATACAAATTTTTTTTATCCACAACAGGGTAGCACTTAGCCTTCATCATGGCTGAAGGTGGAATCGCACTACTCCCGGAACCCTCAATTACTGAGGAACTGGCTACCTTATCTCTAACCGGCCGGCCGGAACACAATAATGCTGAAAATATCGTTGTTATGGCGTCAGACTTAGTTAAGACTAGCTTTCCGCCCGCGGCTTCGCCCGCGTGGACAACACGACGTTATCCCGCAGGAATTTGATATATTTTCGGGTTAAAAAGTATCCTATGTTTCTCTCCAGGCTACAAATACAACTCTGTGTCCTCTCTCTCTCTCTCTCTCTCTCTCTCTCTCTCTCTCTCTCTCTGTCTCGACAAATCTGTGTCCCGAATTTCAGCCAAATCCGTTCAGCCTGATTGAGCAACAAACATCCAAACTTTCACATTTATAATATTAGTAGGATGGTGGAAGCTAGCCATGCGGATTGTGGACAAGCCCCACCACTAACCAAACCTAATACAATATGTACCCCCACTGGGAATCGATCCCGGGACCTCTGGGTCTGATACCGGTGGTATGTACCTCTAGAGCACGGAAGCGGTTAAAACAGATGATAATAAAACACTGTTGTTAATGTTTAGTAGGTATTTACACATAGCCAACTAATTAGAAATGGATACTGGTAATGCTGATAAGACGTGACATACACCGATCATCTGTATCGATACAAAGGAAGTACCTAAAGACGCAAAATCGGCAAATTTTCTATTTCATTATGTTTATTGTAGACACGATGTAGACTATTGTAGACTAAAACATCAAATTATTTTTACTTCTTTGCATTCACAATGCAATTTTTATTATTGTAATTGAAGAAAGTAGGTATTAGAAAAAAAAAGTTGTGAAAAATGCATTCGGTGCATTTTTTCTAATATCAACTTCATTTTGTAGTCTGAAGATTCGTGTGTTTGTTTGCTTTTATGCAAAAACTGCTGAAAGGGGTTAAAAAAATTAAGTTTTAACATTATGAATACTTTTTGCTGTGGTACCTAATATAATATCTCACATTACCGCGGGAAAACATAGTACGGCGTTCGTGTACAGGATACGACTTCCGATGTCCGAAAAGTAGGGTATTTTAAATTATGGATTACTCGCAAACCTTGTGGTTTTTTCCAAATTTTGAGTAAGTAAGTACTTGTGTACTTACTCAAAATTTGGAAAAAATATATGTTATTTTACAGTTATTTATCTAGTGCTTCCGGCCGTTTTTTTTCGATTGGTGATATTTTACTGTGTCAAATAAAATCCCAAAAATCCGTCTAATCGTCATCCAAATATCTTATTACTTGCAGTATACTTGGTTTTAGTTAATGAAAAATATACGAAAATAATTGTCTTTGAATAGCCGAGGGATTCCGGCCGACAAAGGTTTAATTTTTTTTTTTTATTGAATTTTAAGTGATTTTCGATTTGCGGGGCGCTCGCGAGGTCACAGTTCACTGCCGGCTGCCGCTGCGTCCGCGTGAAGTGTATCGCGCACGGCCGAGCAAGCGTTAGCGTGCCTATTTCGGTCGGGAATCATCGCCTTAAGTCATAGAACAAATTTGATTGTAGAAAAGCCCTTTGATCAAAACAACAATCCCTCCACACATTTTTATCATTTTCATCATTATCTGCCATTATAAGTCCCCACTGCTGAGGCACAGGCCTTTAGAAGTGGATAAAGAGAATGGGCTGGGCCATGACCCACCACGCGATCCCAATGCGGATTGGTGGGTACCATACATTTCACCTGTTGACAATTTTGAATTTCATCTTGCCATTGCAAATAGCTTGTTTTCGGTACACACATCATTCAGTTCAAAATGCTTGACATGCTCCTTCTAACGTGTTTCACGTGTTCCGTGGACTAGGTCATTATAGAAGACATTTATTACCTATCATTCCAATGTTGACCCCTTCGACGGCCCGCTCGATGAAGACGAACAACGACCACATGACGCACAGCGCCGCTACACAGTGGAATAGCACGGCGAAGCACAGCCCCGCTCGCCGCTCCACTCCGGACATTTCCAGCAATCGCCACTGGAACTAAGTCAATATAGAAGGAATTCATTACCTATCATTCCACGGTTGACCTCCTCGACGGCCCGCTCGATGAGGACAAACAACGACTACATGACGCACAGCGCCGCTACACAGTGCAATAGCACGGCGAAGCACAGCCGCGCCCGCCGCTCCACTCCGGACATTTCCAGCAATCGCCACTGGAACTAAGTCAATATAGAAGGAATTCATTACCTATCATTCCACGGTTGACCTCCTCGACGGCCCGCTCGATGAGGACAAACAACGACTACATGACGCACAGCGCCGCTACACAGTGCAATAGCACGGCGAAGCACAGCCGCGCCCGCCGCTCCACTCCGGACATTTCCAGCAATCGCCACTGGAACTAAGTCAATATAGAAGGAATTCATTACCTATCATTCCACGGTTGACCTCCTCGACGGCCCGCTCGATGAGGACAAACAACGACTACATGACGCACAGCGCCGCTACACAGTGCAATAGCACGGCGAAGCACAGCCGCGCCCGCCGCTCCACTCCGGACATTTCCAGCAATCGCCACTGGAACTAAGTCAATATAGAAGGAATTCATTACCTATCATTCCACGGTTGACCTCCTCGACGGCCCGCTCGATGAGGACAAACAACGACTACATGACGCACAGCGCCGCTACACAGTGCAATAGCACGGCGAAGCACAGCCGCGCCCGCCGCTCCACTCCGGACATTTCCAGCAATCGCCACTGGAACTAAGTCAATATAGAAGGAATTCATTACCTATCATTCCACGGTTGACCTCCTCGACGGCCCGCTCGATGAGGACAAACAACGACTACATGACGCACAGCGCCGCTATACAGTGTGATCACGCACAATTGTGATGACCACATCTACTGTGTTCCACAGTTTATTGAAACGAAGGTTTCTCATGCAAAATTAAGTAAATTAAGCTAATCCTACCTTACTAGAAAATAGTGTCCGTAATCCAGGGGGGCTGAACGTTGTCTCGCCGGCGCGCCTGGCTAAACGATCTCCACACAACCCCCGATGGGAAACTCTTACAGCTAACACTCTTATAACTACACAATGCCCTAATAGACAGCTAAAACTTTCCCGGCGCTTTTCAAAGCGAACACACACGGGTCACAAGTGGCGAACTGAGCGCGTTGTTGCGCGGACGGTGGTTGGCGGCGCACTAACGAATGCACGTGAATGAATGAATCACGCGCGGCGTGAACATCCCCCCGCCCCGGACAGTAGCAAACTGTCCGCCAACTCAATCTAAGGGCAGGCGAGAGAGGGTAGCGATCGCTCGCTTCAAAACAGAGTCCCCCACCAGGACCTCGGCAAACCTGGGCACACCATCCGACCCCGGATGAAGCTGAACAATGCGTCCTAAACGCCAGCGGAGGGGCGGCAGGTTTGGATCCTTTACCAACACGAGGTCTCCAGTCTTGGGTGGGGTCGTCCTATCCGACCACTTAACGCGTTGCTGCAAAATGTGCAAATACTCCAGATGCCAACGGCGCCAAAAACTCTGCGTAAGCTGCTGGAGCAATTCAAATCGCGAGAGCCGTCCGGAGGGCACTTCGGAATAAGGATATTCCGGCAAGGCGTTAAGCGGTCTGCCAATCAAAAAATGGCCCGGCGTAAGGGCCTCTAAATCATTCGCGTCCGAAGACAACGGACACAACGGACGCGAGTTGAGGACCGCCTCAACCTTACAAAATACGGTCGCGAGTTCCTCAAACGTGAGGACCGTCTCCCCAATAACGCGACGAAGGTGAGTTTTAGCGGCCTTTACAGTTGCTTCAAAAATCCCTCCCCAGTGGGGGCAGGATGGCGGGGAGTACTGCCATCGTACCCCTCTGCGAGAGAGTGTGGATCCGATCTCAAAATTATTCCTATCCAAAAATTCACAAACTTCCTTTAAATACCTATCGGTGCCCTTGAAATTGGTTCCACAATCGGACCTGATTAACGACGGCATTCCGCGGCGAGACACAAAACGATTCAACGTGGCTACAAAGGCTTCTGTGGTGAGGGCACTAACCACCTCCAGGTGGACCGCTTTAGAGGCCAAACAAACAAATACACACAAGTAAGCCTTTTCCGTTCTAGCATTACGAAGCCGCGATGTCTTAACGGTAAATGGCCCCGCAAAATCCGTTCCAACTCCTGAGAAGGGCATCGATTCGTTCACTCGATCGGCAGGCAAATCACCCATCTGGGGCTGCATCGTATCGGCGCGCAAACGATAACACGGGAGACAACGAAAAATAACGGATCGGATTATTCTCCGCGCTGACAAAATCCAGAACTCTCGTTGGAGGAGCGCGGTCAAAGCATTACAACCGGCATGAGCATTCTTTACATGTCGGTCTGTAATCAACAGTCTAACTAACGGTCCATCCTTGGGGAGCAACAAAGGGTGGCGTGATCCGTACGGCAGGTTGGCATGTCTGAGCCTACCTCCGACACGCAGCAATCCGGTACTGTCCAAGAAGGGATTCAACCGCACCAAGGGTCCCTTCAACTTGGACTTACTTGAGCGCAGGGCTTTCAGCTCCGGTTCAAACTCTCGCTGTTGCGTCACTCGCAACCAATGCAACAGAGCGTCTTGCCGCTCTTGTGGGGCGAGGACCGGAGACAACGATTTCTCCTGAGGCTGGCGACAATTTCGCACAAAGCGCCTCATCCAAGCAGTCACGCCGAGCAACTTATCAAGAGAACTGTAGCGGTCTAACAAAAACTCCATCTGCGGAGCCGCCACCGTCTCCACGGCGTGAACACGCATGCCTAGGTCTGGGACTCTGGCCACAGCCGGGGTGGCAGGCCATGAGCGCTCAGGCCGTAACAACCATGATGGACTCCACCATAGGTGGTGGTCCACTAACTCAGGCGCCTCGCAGCCGCGGGAGGCACAGTCTGCGGGGTTCAATTCGCCCGGTACGTGGCGCCAAATCAACGGGGCCTTTGAAGTCTGAATTTGTGAGACCCGGTTGGCCAAAAAAACCTCAAGGGTGTGGACTGAACTCTTCAGCCAACAAAGGACGACCTGGCTGTCAGACCACGCAAATATCGACTCCAAGTCGACACCGTTTCCCAAGGTGTCGGCAACATGATTGAGTAGCCGTACTAAGAGAGTGGCGCCGGACAACTCCAACTTCGGAATGGTTAGCCTAGTCCGAAGGGGGGCGACCTTACTCTTGGCCGTAACTAAGTGTACGGCGACAACGCCTGCTGCATCCACCGTTCGGATGTAAACGGCTGCCGCGTATCCGCTTTCGGACGCGTCACAAAAGCCGTGCAGGGAGGCTTTAAACTTTCCCGAAGGCAGCATTTGCCTCGGTATACAAACCCGATTGACGTCGGGTAGGGATGACACGAACCTCACCCACTCTCGTAGGAGGCTACCAGAGAGGGGCTCATCCCATGACAATTCCGCAGCCCAGAGCTCCTGTAGGAAGCACTTCATCGAAAACACTACAGGGCTGAGCCAACCGTTCGGATCAAAGGTACGGGCTACAGTAGACAGCACCGTGCGTTTAGTCCAGACCTTTGGGTCTGGCAGTTCCAATCTATAGGTGAACAAATCCGGGACTGGTCGATACTGGACTCCCAAAACAGACAGCATGTCTGGAGTCTCCGGATTTTCAAAGAGGAGCGGCTCTTGCTGGTGGTCCTTAGGCAAATCCGCCAATAGGTCCGGTGAGTTAGACAGCCACTTCCGCAACTCATAGCCACCAGCCCTCAAGAGCGCAATCAGCTCATCACGCAAGACGAGAGCCTCATCTAAGCTCGAGGCCCCCGTGCAGATATCGTCGACAAATAAGGCCCCCCCCTCAATAAGAGCAGATGCCCGGGGATAGCGTAGCCGTTCGCGCTCTGCGAGCTCCAAAAGCGAACGGATCGCCACAAAGGGGCTCGACCGCAAACCATAAGTGTTGGTGTTCAGCTCGTAAGCCAACATCGGATCCTGGGGATCCTCACGCCAAAGGATGAGCTGGTATCGTCTATCCTCCGGGTGAATCACGGTCTGTCTGAACATCATGCGGATATCGGCCACAAAGACGACAGCGTGCCGGCGGAAGTTGGTCAAAACATCACAGACATCGTGATGCAACTTCGGCCCCGCATGCAGACACTGATTCAACGACACTCCGGTTGACGTGGGCGCTGAACCATCAAAGACCACGCGGATCTTCCCATTGGAAGTCTTCAAAACAGCGTGGTGTGGCAGGAAGTAATGTTCCACATTACGCCAGTCCAACTGCGAGATGGACATGTGCCCAAGGTCCAAATACTCCCGCATGAAGTCAATATACTTCTCCTTGAATGCGGGATCCCTGGCCATCCTACGCTCCATGGACAACAATCTCTTCTCGGCCATCGGTCGGGAGCTCCCTAAAGGAGGGCGAGCCGCCAAGAAGGGCAAGCGGGTAATCAAGCGACCCGAGAGGAGGCGCCCAGTGTTGTTCTGGTAGAACAATTCGCACTCCTCGACTAACGGATCCAACCGCTTGGCAGTGGGGGGTTCCTCCACCTCCCAAAACTTTTGGAGAACGTCGGACAAAGTAGAACCGACAATGGTCTGGCGGTCTACCGACGGGGTCTCTGGTGTCTGTGGTACCTTTCCCATCACCACATGACCCAGCGACGAGGACAAGGCGACAAGATCGGCTGTCTGCAAAACTCGCTTGCTTCCACACAGTACACGACCGAGGACATCCGCACCAATCAACAAGTGTATTGGGCCCGGTCGGTGGAAGGAAGGATCAGCCAAAGCCAGTCCAGACGTCAGCTCAATCGTGGATGGCGGCACTCGCACTTGCGGGAGTGGTCCAACCACCTTATCAAAAACTATCGCCGAAGCACCGATCTTCGGCCTTGGCGTGAAGTGGGGGGAGAAGGAGAACTCAACTCGACCAATCGGATCAGGGATCCGCGAGTCTCCCACCCCCCGTACCGCTTCGTGATGCGGCACAAGCAAAAGACCCAGCTGTCGGACAAGCCACCTGGACATTATGCACCCCTGGGCACCTGAGTCCAAAAGGGCACGCACCGTGACAACATTGCCCTTAGGTCCCCAAACATTCACGGAGGCTGTTGGCAACAGCACAAGCTCCGGAGGGGTGGTTGGGTCCGACAGGGGCGCAATTAAAAATTTTGGGGGGGTACTTGTCCCCCTCGCGCCTGAGTCGGCGCGCCAAATGTGGGACGCTCGTACCGGGCGAGCGGGTCCCAATCGGGTACATACTGGCCCCGACCAACAGCACTCCTAGGTGCAGGGTAATACCCGTGTGGGGCGTGCCTCGGTACATAGTACCCCAATCGAGGCCTCTCCATTAGGGGGGGGGAGTAGCAAATAGGGCCCGTGCCCATCGCCACCGTGGCGTACTCTTGTGGTACCCCCCTACCCCCGCCCGTGGCGGGGGCGTCTCTCCTATAGTTCCCCCTCTCCGGGGGGGACTGAACGGGGGGGCTAAGCCCCGCCGAATCTCTAGGGGACCGGTTCCGGGCTGCCGGGCCCCCGCCCGTGCGCGAGGAATTCGAACCCCGGTCGCTCCCGGCGTCCTTGCGGTCCAAACAAAGGAGGGGGTGATGCCTCCCTCCGCAAAGACGACAATCCTCTGTCTGGGGACACGCCGACTGCATGTGTCCCCCCAAACACCTATAGCACCATTGGCGCTGTCTTGCGACGGCCCTCCGTCCCTCTGGGCGGAGGCCTCTAAATTTGGCACATTCGTGCACCACGTGCCTATCTCCCCTGCAATACCTGCACCGCTCACTCGGTGCGGGGGGAGGGGACTGCTGGAAGGCAGCATAGCGATTGGTCGGGCGACGGGGCTGTTCCCTCGCCGCCACCATACGACCAACACCTGGAACCGGGGCGGGCTCCAGGTGGTCCGTCACCCTACATTCGTCCTCCAAAAGACGAAGGAGGTCCGCGAAGGGCGGGAGATACGAGGCGCTGTCGCCTCCGTACCTCTGCTCGAAACGCCCCTTCATTTCAGCGGGCAATTTGGCGAGGACTATGTGCAGCAGTACAAAGGACCACTGATCCACCGGCAGGTCCAATCGCCTTAGGGAGTTGACCGCTGACAGTAGCGGGTTCAGCAACTCCCTCCGTAACAGGTGTACCCGCGTGATTCGCGGGAGGGCCAAAATCGTGGCCACGTGGGTGTCCGCCAGTAACCGGACATTCTGGTACCTGCTAACCAGAAGCTGGCGAGCCACCTGGTAGTTGTCGTCGCTGATGAGCAGGTGCTGGATTACCGCGCTGGCCTCTCCTCGCAGGGAGCAGCGCAAATAGGCCAACTTCTCGCTAGGGGATAAGTCCCGTCGTGAATCCACCAAACTGTCAAACAAATTAATGTAGCCCATCCAGGCTGACAGATCCCCATTAAAAGTGGGAATCTCCAGCGTAGGTAATCGGCCTAGCAACGCCGTCGGGGTAGGTTTGACCTCCCCGCTCAAAACCGGCTCCCCCTTCCGAACAGCCAGGGCCCTCTCAGCCGCCTCCGTGAGCTGGTCAGCCAGCTCATAGGCCTGGGCTACATCCTGCTCCAGCTGTTCCGACACGGCATCATCAGCTGGGGGGTTCTCCATATAATACGCGCGACACTCCATGGCGTGGCGCTCCAGGTCCTGCAGCCGAGCTGCCAGCCCGCCATACCGAGCTAGCAACGCGCCTACCCGGTCGGCTCGGTCTATTAATGTGACCGCACAAGCAAGCCAACGCAAAACTCCTTGGATGCCAGCCCTGGATACGGCGGTCGGATTCGTAGGAGCCATTTATAATCCGTTTAATAAACAAAGCAAACAAAGAAATATAAAAGTGGTAAACATCAACAAAAAAAACAATAGAAATAGGTCGCGTCACGATAATATAAAACACAATTAAAATTCGGACGACATACACGGACCCTACTATTTTCATAAATTATTAGCAACTTACCAATTTCAAGGGCTAACAATATAACGGTATAAACAAAACGTATAGGATTAACGGTATGGCATACCTCGCAAATCAACTACTAAGCCGTTGTCAACAAACAAAAAACAAAACTATTTTTAATAATAATACTCGTAATTTAATACTACTAATAATTAAAACTAGTTCCACTTTTTTAACTAGGCAAGCGGACTCGGAACAAACACTAGTATGTGGTACTAATAAACAACACTTTCGAACGAAACTATTCGTCAAATAAATCCGGACACACAAAAAAAATATACACATCTAGGCGAGTAAACTCGTAAGTATCTATTATCGGATCCACCAAGTGAGAAACATTCGCTTCGAGAATTTACTAGAACAATTTCTTAGTACTTCAATCGTCTCGGAATACCCTCGAGATTTCAACAAAAAAAAAATAATTTTTAGGTACGCTTTTTAGGTACGCTTTTTATTTTTACTATGAAATTTTATGTAGTTAATTTTAATATGAAAATTAATTATATCAACTACGCTCTGCTACCAAAAGTTATGATCACGCACAATTGTGATGACCACATCTACTGTGTTCCACAGTTTATTGAAACGAAGGTTTCTCATGCAAAATTAAGTAAATTAAGCTAATCCTACCTTACTAGAAAATAGTGTCCGTAATCCAGGGGGGCTGAACGTTGTCTCGCCGGCGCGCCTGGCTAAACGATCTCCACACAACCCCCGATGGGAAACTCTTACAGCTAACACTCTTATAACTACACAATGCCCTAATAGACAGCTAAAACTTTCCCGGCGCTTTTCAAAGCGAACACACACGGGTCACAAGTGGCGAACTGAGCGCGTTGTTGCGCGGACGGTGGTTGGCGGCGCACTAACGAATGCACGTGAATGAATGAATCACGCGCGGCGTGAACACAGTGCAATAGCACGGCGAAGCACAGCCGCGCCCGCCGCTCCACTCCGGACATTTCCAGCAATCGCCACTGGAACTAAGTCAGTATAGAAGGAATTCATTACCTATCATACCACGGTTGACCTCCTCGACGGCCCGCTCGATGAGGACGAACAACGACCACATGACGCACAGCGCCGCTACACAGTGGAACAGCACGGCGCAGCACAACCGCCGCCGCTCAACTCCAGACATTTCCAGCAATCGCCACTGGAACAAGACATCGTGAGCTATTGTTGAAAGGCTTACGAGTAATAGATAGACAAGTTTATGTACAGACGGGGCACGCCTTATCATTTCCTACTTCTTTTCATGTGGCTGGCACCTCACCATTTACTTCCCGTAATAGGCTAGCGCGCTAGTCACAAGAAAAAAGTTGATTAAATGTACTGTACGTATATAGTAAGTACGTATATAGTGTATATAGTAAGTGTATGTCGGGGACTCTCACACAAGTAGTTGTGTGAGAGTCCCCGACTGTACATTAATCGGTTTCGAGATAAGTAGCTTAAGCTCTTGTGCTACAGATATCGGGCCAAACGAACGCACGAAAAATATATCTATGGATAAAAATAAAAATATATGCAAAAAAAAAATACACACAGAAAAGCCATAAATGTTCGTAACATAATTTGAAAGTTTAGCCTAAGAATGATCAAAGTAAATACTAAAAAGGTTACCAATGTTTATATGGTTTCCTGGAAAAATGGACACTTGAGGAATGTCGCGGCCTGTCAATAGTACTTATAGCGGTAGCCCAATGGTCAATTTACAAGATTTAAAGTTAAGCAAATAGAAAAGTACGGAGAGGAAGTACCTACAGTGGTCTAACTAAACAGATCTCTTACTCGCCACTGTACTTGACTAATGTAAATCGGCCAAAAGATAAAAACAGTTTAAAGGACTGCCTGATATGTGTAGGCAGTCCTATATTACTTACTCTTAAATATAACAAAATAATCTAGACAAAACATTAAACTAAATAAGTAACACTCTTTGTCACATTCGCGTCTCAAACTTTAGAACATAAGTAAGTACCTACAGATTTTATGTTGAAACTGGTTAAACCGCAAAAATATAAGTGTTTCTAAATATACATCGCCTCGTTTACTAACCTAAATAAGCACCATTTTTAGTAGTATACGGTAGTCTATCACTCATATTATCAGGTTAATTACTAGTGGCTCGCCGCGGTTTTACCCGTGTAGTACCCGGGGTGGGAATATCAGGAAATATAGCCGAAAGAATGTAGCTTTCTAACGGTGAAAGGGTTTTTAAGATCGGTCCAGTACTGTAGGTTTGAGTTTTTTCGTTACAAACAAAAAAACAAGAATAATAATATTATAATTATTATATTAAACTATGGATATGGATGAAGAAGGTTCTCATATTGCCTACAGAGACGTGAGACGTTGTAACAGCAATTTTCGCATAGCGACGACACATTAACATTACCGACGTACATTGAATGACACAGATTATATAACCCATACCTATTTTAAAAATAATAACAGCATACACACAAATTGTTTGATATTATGATTCTGCGTTATTATACACATCCCTTTTTCAATCTCAATTTGGTCATAACAATCAAATAATGTTAGTGAACGATATGAATATAGATGTATTTGATAACTGCAGATATGATAAGCTTCATTATTACATTTAAGTACATTTTAATATGCAAAAGTAAGTTGTCTGTAGTAAGTTCCGTGATATATGAGTTGTATTTCTAAGTTTGAGATTTGATATGTAGTTGTGTGTGTTTTACATTCAAGGTTAACCCAGCAATCTTGCACTCTAGGTACCCGAAAACATAGAACGGTGGCACTGGCCGTCGCGCGTCGTCGCCTAGGTAGGCCTAGTTCGCATATTGGGCCTATATAAGGTCCTTCTTAAATAGTGCACATAATTTTAAGGGGTCAATGTACTCATGTATACAAACAACTTTTACTATGGTTTACATTGAAATCGCGAAAAAAAAATCAGCTGTTCCATACATTTTGATCTAAGTATTCGATTTTAAATTTTCTATGGAACAGCTGATTTTTTTTGGCGATTTCAATGTTGGTACCATAGTAAAAGTTGTTTGTATGCATGAGTACATTGACCCCTTAAAATTATGTGCACTATTTAAGAAGGACCTTATATGTTAGTACTATTATATATTCTGTGCCTATATGCAAGTCCCACCATATTTACAATTAGATTACTAATTTCTTCTAATTACTGAGACAGTCTCTGCAAGACTAGGCGCCGCGAATACGACATATCTTATCTATATAAAACTCTTGCGTTACTGACTGACTGACAGACAACGCACAGCCGAAACTACTTCTTACTAAAAAGGGGGTCCACGCTAGTGTTGTAAAAGAACTGAGTCTTTTAGTCTTAATATTGAGACTCGAGTCTTTTTTTGAAGACTCAAGTCGAAAAAGAGTAAGTAAAAGCTCAAGCCTCTCTGAGTTTTAAGTCTTCTTAAAATAGACTCCAGTCTTGCCAAAGCGAACTCGAGACTGAGTCTTTTAAAAGAGCTCACTCTTTACAAAAATAACTCAAGACTAACACCCGTTTGCACTAAACTTAAGAATCGCCCTAAGTCTTTTCCTAGCTAACTTAAGACATTCTTAACAAAAAATTGCCAACCTTATGACATTCTTAAATGCACTTTAGGCTATTCTTAACTTACGGGCACAATATCGAGCACCTAAGGCTTAAGAAATACCTATATCAGTGGTTATTGTCTGTGGCATTGTGAGCAAAGAGTAGTGCGACAAGCTTTTCTGTTCCGGTGATTATCATTGGAACTAAAACAGTTTTCATACGACAGTCCATTTTGACAGCTAATTTCGAATTGCAAGTGACTCCTGTGTCACGGCTGTCACCGGAAAAGAAAAGCTTGTGGCTTTTGTATTCTTGTTTGCTAGATAGAGACAGAACACATGTGACATACGTCATTCATCATTATTTTAAAAAAACATTACAGATCGACAATCTTTTCTGTTCCCATGACAGCGGCGCTTATGTTTAGCAGCAGAACATGAAAGTATTAGCAAAATGACATTAAAAACAAAACTCGTTAGTTCTAGTTTTGGCCACCGGAACAGAAAAGGTTGCGCACTGTATTTATGTTTTTCCTGACAGTTGAGCTCAGTTGACTTTTTCTTTTCTCGGTGAATTACTCCTACCAAATAAAATAGACAACGCCTTAGCTTTTGTCTCCTTTTAACTTACGAAGGAATCAATGAGAAGTTTCAACCAAAAAAAAATTCCCGGGAACTTCTTTACCTCGCCAGGTTTAAAATCCATAAACAATTAATATTTCAATTCATTCATTCATTCTTTTAGCAAGGTGATGACTAATTTACGACGTACTCTGTCAGTGCAAACAAAAATTTTAGCTCGGCTGTTTTAGGCTGTTTCTAAGCTAAGATGTATCTTATCTATGACAAGCTCAACCCGAGTTTAGTGCAAACGGGCATCAGTCCTTTAAATAAAAACTTAGCTTTCCTAAAAAGAATTAGCAACTGAGTCCTTTTAAAAAAGAGCTCAGTCTTACGAAAAGAACTTGCGACTGAGTCATTTCTTTCAAAGAGCTCTGAACTGGATTCTCAAACGTACTCGTACAATGTATAAGATCAATGAACGTCTACCTATTCGCATTAGCGCTTGTAAATGGAGCACAAAATCCTGTGCTTCATGCTCAATTTTGCTTTTGGTCACGCGATTGTCAAGTACCTACGTTTTCATAAACATAAACTTTAAATTCATGGTCATAAATTACTGTTTTAATTATCAAGATGTCTTTTTGATTGGGCTGCAGTCCTGCTGTATAATCATCGACTCATAAGATTTGAAAGAACTTAAAGGACTCAAAGAGCTCAAAGTACTGAAAAAAAAACGAAAGGACTTCGAATTAATCTAACGACTCAAGAAATTTTAGGACTGACAGAACTGAAAAGACTCAAAGGAACTCAACTCAGGACTCGGAAGACTAATTAGTCGTGAGGTCTGCAAAAAGAACTCATAGCCGCAAAATGAGGACTAAAAGACTCAGTTCTTTTACAACACTAGTCCACACAGACAAAGTCGCGAGCGGAGCGCTAGTCTATTATAATATTATAAAGAGGAAAGATTTGATTCTTTGTTGGTTTGTTTGTTTGTAATGGATTAACTCAAAGACTACTAAACCGAAATTTGAATCATTTCACCAAATTGAAAGCTACATTATTTCAGAGTCAAAGGACAAAGGCTATATCTTATCTCTATACTAGCTTTCCGCCCGCGGCTTCGCCCGCGTGTACTACACGACATTATCCTGATGGAATGTAATATTTTCCGGGATAAACTATGTCATTCTCCAGCTCCCAATCTACTCCCGTACCAAAAATCACATTGATCCGTTACTCAGTTTTGGACGTGAAAGACGGACAAACAAATAATACCTACTTATTGATTTTCCCGTGGGAATATGATACTATCCTGTGGTAAAAAGTATAAGTAGCTTATTATAATCCTTGCTAGGGTCTCAAATTATTTACTTAAATACCAATTTGTGCCCCCAAATTAGCCTGCGCTTAAAGTGATTTTTCCATACAATGAGATTTCCCGCGGTAAAAAGTAAAATATATCCTTTCCAGGGCCTTAAACTGTCTCTATTCTAAATATCATCCTTCCCATGAACTCAAACTATCGCCTTAAATACCAATTCCATTCTACAGCTTTGCCCGAGCTAAACCTTATTTTACCATGGGAATGAGCCTTATTCCCGCGGTTACAATTTGCCTATGTCCTTCCTAGCATCAGGACATGGGTGTCCCAGTGCTCCTATAAGTAGGAGTAATTAGTACGAGCACCCGGAAGCACTGTCTCAAACTATCTCCATTCCAAATTTCATCAAAATTGGTTCAGCCGTTTTGACGTGAGCATATACAATTTCGCATTTATAATAATAGTGGGGATAGTAGAAATAGGAATATGAATGGCCGGCCGCGACTACGTCCGCGAGTGCATCGCAAAATTTTGGGTCAAAAATTAGGTAAATAGATAGGCATTCTCTAAAGTCTCATCAGTACCATCATCAATCTATTTTAATGTCCCCGCTGCTGGGGCACAGGTCTTCATATAGATGGATAAGGAGAATGGGCCATGACCTTCCACACGGGCCCATTGAAGTTATGGTGTACTAACCAATCCAAATGCAGCCAGAAGCATCGGCTTATCGTGTCTTCCGAAGCACGATATATTTTTTAACAGCAATCCCATGATAGACCATTGCAAAAGTCACATAACCTCATCGATCGTAGGCCGAGCACGCTACCCGTGTTTTAGGCATAAGAAGGTAACGATACCTAGACAAACAGGAGCTACTATCGTATGAATAATATTCGGACATTCTCCTACTCTTGAACTACCAAAATGCAAAAAATCAAGTCAATACTTTGCTAAAAAATGTGTAATACTGATTTTCTTGAGTTTTATTCCAATGCCAAAAAAAAATTTTTTGCTTTGCACGAAAATGAGCTGTGACCCATGACAGCTGGGTCCCAACCCATGCTTCATTATATAAAGTGAACAAAAAAAAAACTGTATCCCACGGGAACTGTAATTTTCCCGAGTTAAAAAACTGTATGAAATTTTCCCGGCCAGAGTTCAATTATCCCGACCGATTTAGCCGTTTAGTTGTGATTGAGCCATAAACATCCAAACTCCGTATCTTTAATACCTCCCCAGTACTCCCCACCCACCCTATATAAACATAAGTTCAAAGTTCAAAGTTCTTTACATTACCCCCCCTTTCTACCCTATTAGGGGTTTTTTTATTTTGCCTTCGCAGATCATTTTTAATCATAACCTAGTATCCTTCATACCAATTTCCATACTCCTAAGTCCAAAAATGAGGAAGTTTTCATATAAGCCTTAATCCCCCTTTCTACCCTATTAAGGGTTTTTTTTATAACTTCGCATACGCAGATCATTTTCAATCGTCACCAGTATCCAACATACCAATTTTTATACTTCTAAGTTTAGAAATGAGGAAGTTCCATATAAGCTTAATCCGCCCGTTTTACCCCATTATCGGGGAGTTTTTTTTAACTTCGCTTACGCAGATAATTTTCAATCGTGATCAGTATTCAACATACCAATTTTCATACTTCTAGGTTCAGAAATGAAGAAGTTCCATATAAACTTTATCTCCCCATTTTACCCTATTAAGGGGGAGTTTTTTTTACTTTGCTTACTCAGATCATTTTCGGTCGTAACCAATATCCAACGTACCAATTTTCATGCTTCTAAATCCATAAATGAGGAAGTTCCATATAACCTTAACCCCCCCATTTTACCCCTTTAGGGGGGGAGTTTCCTAAAATCCGTTCTTAGCGGACGTCTCCTAGGCATAATCTACCTTCCTGCCAAATTACATCTTCGTTGGTCCAGTAGTTTTTGAGATTTCGTGATGAGTGAGTTATGTCCCCTCGATTTTATATATATAGATTCCCACGGGAACGAGAACCGTGCGGGTAAAACCGCGAGGAGCTACTAGTAGTAACATATAAGGCTAACCTGTATCTTTCACACGAAGACCTAATGAATCGTTATACCAAAGTTCACAAAACTGGTACAATAGGGAATCGGACTGTTTTAACGCACGTGATTGGTCTTCGTGTGTGTTAACCAATGGTTTACCGACTGTTGGTGAACTCGGGCCTAAGTGAAGTCTAACAAAAAATACACTCAAGTATATTTCATATATTTTATTAGATTTTTATAATTGTTGGTCTTACGTTTAAGGCGCCGATTCCCCAAAATAGGGTATTTTAAATTATGGATTACTCGCAAATCACAAGTACTTATAATTTGGAAAAAATATATGTTATTTTACAGTTATTTATCTAGAGCTTCCGGCCGTTTTTTTTCGATTGGTGATATTTTACTGTGTCAAATAAAATCCCAAACATCCGTCTAATAATAATTCAAATACTTATCATATTACATGCAGTATAATTGGTTTTGGTTAATGAAAAACATATGAAAATAATTGTCTTTGAATAGCCGTGGGATTCCGGCCGTCATAAATTAAATTTTCTTATTATTTAATTTTTAATTGAATTTTAAGTGATTTTCGATTCGCTGGGCGCTCGCGAGTTCACAGTTCGCTGCCGGCTGCCGCTGGGTCCGCGCGAAGTGTATAGAGCGCGGCCGAGCAAGCGTTAGCGTGCCTATTTCGGTCGGGATTCCTCGCCTTAAACATTAAAGAGACTACACGGACATAAAATTGTTGACCGGCTCATTGTATTAGAGTTTTATATGTGATATGCAAACACGATATCCACAGATATAGCTAGACGAATCAAAGTTGCATTGTAGACGATTATCTACTGACGTCATTAGTTTGTTTATTATGCCTAGTGACTCCGATTGAATCTTCTATGTAAACAATTTTTAGTAGCCAATTATATTAGTACTTATATAAATCTTCAGTTGTCACAGTCACAGCTGTTAAATACATCTCATAATTACAAGCTTTTATTTAACTTGCAGTGTATGTATGCATGTATGCATGCATAGATTAATAACTCTTCGCTTCGCTTATGCATGTATGTCCGTTCGTCAAATCTTGCGAGCTAAATTTGACCCACTTTCCAATGTCCGATTGAGCTGAAATTTGGAATTTACCTTTAGTTCCGATGACAATGCAATTAAATATATAATCAGTATAGTTATCAATTCAGAATTCTTGCAAATTTTCAAGTACTAATTCTTGTTTTGTTGTGATGGTTACTTGACACGTGCTTGACACTTTGTCAATGTACCATAAAGTTATAATCAGCGAGCATTCAGCGAGCGCAATCTTCATAGAGTGCGTGTCAGATAACTCTGCGACTGGGGCGTTTATGGCGCTAGTTACAGTACATTATTTTGTTCTAAGCTTATGGAAAATATTAGTATTCGATTTTAACCCCTCGTAGACTTATCTGGCGCACTCTCTAAATTCAACTAGTAATAGAACACACGTCCCAACCCGACAGCCGATTTGAATTGGTTATTTGAGAAAGAACATGAGTCCATGTCACATAATTGCTCAGGAGACAAGAAAACTGTCTGTTAAAAAAACATACCAAACAGTAAAAATGTTTGATGCAATTTTGAAAAGTATGCTATAATATACTATTTACATTGAGATTATCAATAGTATATTATAAAACGACTAGGGACTAAACAAAATTCTAAAATTTTCGCGGTCAGTAGTAGTAAAAATATTTGCCCTTTTGTAGGACAGGCCAAGACATTTAGCCATACTGCCAATTCTTGAGTATTATTAAATTATCATAGTTTCTTATGGTTTCATAAGAATGTAGGTGTGTTACATTCCAATGCTCCTTGGAGTATTTGGCGTCAAGTGTGTCAAGCTAGCCTTCTCGATAATTCTTGCTGAGGTAGTCACCACTACAATAAAACACTCGGCATCACTTTACCGAGATAGCACCTATTTTAATCATTCCTCATATCGTCCAGTTGCGTAGACACTTGGGGCACAAAACCACACCTATCTTGAGTCACAAAGTCCACTATGAAACAAATTGCGATTAATTAAAATATCCACTCAACCTTACCCGCCAAAATGGCGCCAAAAACTCGCAGTCAGTTTTTTCCGCTAAACCAGTCACAAATTAACAATTTAAAACACATGGCGCCACCTTCCTTGCGGAAAAACCATGAAACAAAAAAACATCTTAACATTTTCGCAATGAAGATGGTCCACACTTCACAATTAATAGTATATTCACTGGCTGTTTGAGTTTATCTAATGTCACATGAAGGAAATTAAAAAAGTAATTACATTTTACTCCCTAAGGACTAAAGTGGTTATTTAGTCCCGCTTCGTAGGGCTATATTTGCGTACTTTTAGAGCATGAGAATTGAAAATTATTATTATTTCTATTAAAACATTAATTTAAATTCCCTGGACTTAGGCTTTTTCTCAATTACTTACTTTAAAATTGACATTTAATTAAAAATGAAATTTCCCTGTCAGTTACAGCCCACTCGAAATGGTTTTGAAGAATTTTTCGTCATTCTTTTGTGACAAGTACCTACCGTTAAATTTTTTCAAATCCAAGACCTTTTTTTTTGTTAATAGGTATTTTTCTTTACAAGCCCGTTGCATTGGCAAATCCAGGTGGTTTCTGTGGGTATTTGATAAGAAAAAGTGATGTGATACAAGGCCTTGTCTAGTTATGTGATACAAAGCCTTGGCCAAGGCCAGATTTGGTGTAGCTTTTATGATTTTTTTATTTGATTTGATTTTGATTTGGTACGAACGTGTGTAGCACGGATTACCTATATTTGCTTTACAGCAAAGCTCGTCCGCACCAAATCGGCGGTTAGGTCTGGTCTGGACGTGTGTAGCGGCTATAAGAACTAACGAACGAACTATATAAAGAAGCAAAAAACGCGAAGTTGCTTTAATCAGACCCTACTAAGTGTCACTTTGCACATAAATAGTTCACTAAAGTCAACGAAAGATGGCTCCAAGTTAATACAACCATAGTCTACCTACAGAAAAGAAATATCCTTTTTTTCTTTATGTAGGTACTATGTTTACTTTGATAGAAACTTAAATGTGTCTTGTTCTTTAGTATTTATTTTTGAAATACTTACTAAAATTTACAACTGAAAATCAGCGTTTGCTTGCGTTGCAAGACAAGTAGGTAATATGACGCTGAGCTGCGACCATTGAGTACTGCTGCGGCACGGCACACACACATTTTTATTTGGAACTTTTTGTCTTATTGAGTCTAATTTGTGTTTTCTATTCTTGTTCGTAATACAGTGCTACCTTGTCTTATACCTAAGGGAATATGCCTTGTATTTAATGAATACTTATGTGTGTGTCTATAGTAAGAATCTACAATCTCTATTTGGTGGTAAAATATATAAAATATATTTGTGTGTTTGCAGACTTGATGCAGTTGAAGAGCTAGACTGTAATAAATTAACTGGCAAACGACCATGCAATAATGATGCATTAATAGTAGATTGTACAACAAGTGCATAAAACGTACCATTTTACCCGAGACGTATATATCCATCCGAGCCGTAGGCGAGGGTGGATAATAGTCAATTCGAGGGTAAAATGGGTTTTATCTACGAGTTTTACACTCTGCTTTTCACTTCGAGTGTAAGGAAAATAAATAACAATATTACAAAAAAGAAAAAATAAAGACGTCGCCATATTGGCGGGAAGACTTTCTTTTTTTTTATACGTAGCAGTGGCAGCACAGTGACTTTAGCATAGATCGTAGTCCATAATGCTCTTGAAATACTTATTTCTTACAAAACTCATTAATTTTGCCTAGTTTTATTAATTTAGTAAGTATAGTTTAACATGGATTGTGTACAAAACTAAAGAAACAGAATGAAATTACAAGTTTATTAAACGAAGTTTTATTGCGTGTGTGACTGTTTACCTGACGACCTTTGTCTGAGAGACTGAGACTTAGACGAAGATTTTACTTTATGCACTAGAGCATAAAAAGCGATTTTATGCAGCCTATACCCAACATAAACACGAACTTTACGAGCATGAGAAGTGAAAATGAAATTAAGCGACTGAGAAACACGTCCAATAATAACTAAAAATACAAAAATAAATTATATTTAAAAAAACCTTTTATTTAAAATCAAGCTTTTATTCAAATGTCCTAAAAAGAATAAAATAAACTTTGTATCAAGTCAAATCTAACAAACTTATTACATTAAACAATTTATATGTTTTAAAAGCTTGTCGCGAGATTTTATTGTTACTGGGCTTGCACTAAACACAAATGCTTTTAATTATATTTGACATATTATGAAATTAAAGCGACAAGCTTTTAAAACATATAAATTGTTTAATGTAATAAGTTTGTTCGATTTGACTTGATACAAAGTTTATTTTATTCGTTTTAGGACATTTGAATAAAAGCTTGATTTTAAATAAAAGGTTTTTTAAATATAATTTATTTTTTATTAACATACTAGCTGACCCGGCAAACGTTGTTTTGCCATATTAATTATAGTGGACCCGGTAAACTTCGTATCACCAACATCTATTATAGATAGACAGATGAAAATAAATGATAGCGAAGAAGTTTTATACACTGCCTGCAACAAATGTCACTTATTAAAAAGTAGGTAATCCAAAGCGGCTAAAACGTCAGTGATTACAATACTCTTTGACATACCTCTTTGGAAGCGGCTATGGAAGAAATGATAGTTTTGTATAGTACGACAGTTTATCGATTTTCTATACAAAATAATCATTTTTATTTTATATATTTTCCGGAATAAAAAGTAGCCTATATTACTCTCCAGCTCCCAAACTATCCCCATACCAAAAATCGAGTCGATCCGTTGCTCCGTTTCGACGTGAAAGACGGACAAACAAACAAACAAACAAACAAACAAACACACTTTCACATTTATAATATTAGTATGGATGGATCTTACTAATATTTATAATGCTAGTTTCGATGTTTGTTACTCAATCAAGCCGAAATGGCTGAACGGATCTTGATGAAATTTGGCATAGAGATAGTTAATAGCCTTTTTCTTTCTCCCGGGGGAAATGCCTTCGCATACCCCCCGCCTGGGGAGACGAGGGGGTCATGTGGGGCTTGGACCCACTAAAACCCCCGGGGTGCCTCCTCAGCACATGGGGCGGAGATTACAGGTTCTGGGTGATAGTCACCGCGTCTCCAACCCGTGTGCCTGCGTCCTCTCGACGCTCTCTCCTCGTCTCCTCAGATAGTTAATAGCCTGGAAATGCGTATAGGCTACTTTTGACCTAGAGAAAACGTAGTCTAGCTCACGCGAGTGGAAGCCACTTATACATATGCCGGAGCGTGAGCGCAGTGCTGCCCTCTTGGACAGCACGATCGATTATTTTAATTTAAATTATAACGACATCTATCGAGTTATTTTGTAACTATCGACTAAAATTATTAGCGTCATCTATTTTGCTGCTTTGTAACTATTAGTTGAGTCAGTTTAAACGTTGCGGAAAGCACTTGGGTGAATTGGATACAGAGAGAGATGGCAGGACCTGACCAAAATGAGTTGAATTTGTCGATACATTTGGTGCAGGGGCAAGATAAAACAGTCTTATAGGGACCCACAAAGGGGTTGGACGTGTGGCGGAAGTGGGGCCCGCAAGGGCCGCTTTTCTGTATCGAATTTGCCACGTTTAATGATTCACCCGCCTACATCACTTGAATCGTTGTTTTATTTGTGCCATTTCGATTGTGATTGAAGAATAAGACGTTTGTTATTGAAGAAGAGACTATTATTTTGAGGATCCCTCGTCACAACCATCCTGACAACGAGACCAGACCAGGCAACTGACCCAGCGACGTCATCAGAAGTGCGATGCAGCCCGTGCCACAGATGAAAAGTGGACTGAAAACGAAATACCCGTATTTCTGTTATTCGACATTCTGTTACTGAACGGGTGATGAAAAAAAGACGTCCTGCCCTGCCGTTTCACTAGCGGCATTTCATTTGCAAGAAGAGAATTGTGAAATTCATCTTTTCCTGGTGATGAGCGGTACCTACGCTGAAAGGAAGTTCATCGGCAAGACTGGACAAGTCTGGACCTGGACCAGATTTCATGTGCTGGCGTAACCTGGCTGGAGAATAAGGATTTGTTCATCGATAGGTTTTGAAATGCAAGCGCTGCATGGTGGTGCTATGCGGGTGCTGCATATGGTGAGCCGTTCGTCGGCGCGACATCGGCGTCGATCGGCGCAGTGGTGCAATGGTGCGACTCTGCGGCGATGGCAGTGCGGCGGCGGCGCTGTGGCGTCGTGGCGCAACGCAACAGACAAGTAGCCGGTGCTGGTGGCGATAGTGTAGAGAGAGAGATCTACTGGCATCGCATATCATATGATCGCAATTTGGTGAGCAGTTTTCATTTTGTCATTATTTGTGCAAACAGCACTGAAATGCACTTTTCCGTTCAATGAACATTCTTTTGTACAGTTTTTGGCACTTTACTAGTACAAACAAACCTAGTATTGCAATTATTGTTAATGTGAGATTTGATTTAAATTGGATTAGTAACGATAAGAGTTCGTATTAGATTGACAGATGGGAACATGATTGTGATTTGGTTCAGAGGACTAAATGTTTAGTTGGTGTTTTACCACATTATTAGTAAAGAAGTGCTGAAGATGTTGATTGTTTTATTGCGTGGCTGAATGAGTCAGCACGTTGTTGTGGTACCATGAGGTAAAAAGGGTACAGCGGAAGCACTTGTAGTATGTACAAAGATTATGTTTTGTTCAATCATTGGTTTTGTTGTTGTTCCATGCTGTCAGTCTAAAACGCGTTGTGAGGTGACTCAGTTCAGTAATTTAGACGTAACTAGTTGAGAGTTTTTATTTTCAAATAAAGATTTAAGTAATAACATTATTTACAAGCAGTTATCAGCTGCAGTGCAGATGATTTGTCATTAAGTCAAACCAAACTCCGCCAAGATAAAGTGGAAATGGGTTTTCATGAGTAAACTTATGAGGAGAGTTAATTTGTGTAAAATGATATTTTTAACGTTTGCCCTAAAATAGTTTTGAAGTTGTTAAAACTAAGTTTTTAAAGATTAACGAATAGCTCAGAAAGGTGCCTCAAAGTGATGTATCCTCAGAATTAAATGTTTGTGATGTTGAATCGGGTGTGGACAGTGCCGGTGAAGGCCTGTCTTACTATGTGCAAACACTTACTGACATGGCTACTTATTTGGTAATCCGCACGCTTCAGTCGTAGTCGTAACTGCGATTCAATAGGGTTGTACAGGGCGCGGTGCGGCTGAGGCTGTGGCAATCTAGCGTCTCATGGGAGACTATGTCATTATGAGATGACCATGTATGTTGAGCATACCGATTCCAATGTGGGGATCCGTCTCATGGGAGACTATGTCATTACGATGACCACGTACATTGAGTGTACCGATTCCAATGTGGGAATCCGTCTCATGGGAGACTATGTCATTAAGAGATGACCATGTATGTTGAGCATACCGATTCCAATGTGGGAATCCGTCTCATGGGAGACTATGTCATTACGATGACCATGTACATTGAGTGTACCGATTCCAATGTGGGGATCCGTCTCATGGGAGACTATGTCATTATGAGATGACCATGTATGTTGAGCATACCGATTCCAATGTGGGAATCCGTCTCATGGGAGACTATGTCATTACGATGACCATGTACATTGAGTGTACCGATTCCATGTGGGAATCCTTGCCACCTAATGTGTAGCTACTGTTAGTGATGTGTGTTGCTTATATGACTTTGATTATAATATTGTGATTACTGTAACTTACTATGAGGCATACTTTCTTCCTTATCTATAGTGTACCTACTAAAACCTTTTAGTCAGGTTAAGCCGAGCGGAATTAGCTCCATTGAAGTAATTTTGTTCCAGATACACATGAGGACATGTGACACGTCAGAATGGCCGTGTCGGAGCGTGAGCGCAGTGCTGCCCTCTTGGACAGCACGATCGATTACTTTAATTTAAATTATAACGACATCTATCGAGTTATTTTGTAACTATCGACTAAAATTATTAGCGTCATCTATTCTGCTGCTTTGTAACTATTATAGCCGCTACACACGCTCCTATCCGACCACCGATTTGGTGCGGGCGAACTTCACTGCAGATCTGATCCGCGCCTACACACGTTCAAACCAAATCTGCCAGACCAAATCGGTCGGCGCTACACACGTTCCGATTTGGTCTGGCCGACCTCTAGCCGTTGTTGCAGTCTTGCCAGCCACTGCTAATCTCCCAATATTATTATTATTTATAAATACTGAAAACATCAATTTGCTTGCAATAAATAAATTAAAAATAAAAATATTATCGGTTTTTAATGTTTTATTACTACAAAAAAAATCAATTTCATTATTTATTAATTTTCTGTTATTTTCATTAAAATACGAAACATGCTAAATATTTACTAAAAGCAGCACTTATTGATGAGGTGTTATGCCCTTTTTAAATATATTTAGTTTTACGACAAATTGCTAGTTTTTAAACAAAATATTCTAAAAAAACAATTAGATAAATAGAATCTTTTCATAAATGGCCATATTTAAACCTTTCGTTCGTTCAGTCCTACGTAAAACTCATGAACGAGCATTAAATTGAATCCTCTGAAAATCCCTTAAACGTAATTTACCTGCTTTAAATATTTCCGCTTTTACATATTTTCTCCCTAAATCTAGGGGAAAACCTCCAAAATTGTCAACACTGCCAAGTTGGTCCGGTCGGAAGCCTACACACGTTCCGATTTGGTAGGAAGTGAAGTTCGTGCGAACCAAATCCGGCCGACCGCGTCAAACACGAATATGGTCGGACGACTACGCTACACACGTCCAGATTTGGTCTGGAGCAGACCAAATCGGCGGTCGGATCGGAACGTGTGTAGCGGCTATAACAAAGATCAAAAATGCCTTTTGACAGTCCTATTCTTATAATAATCGCATAGTATATAGTGTAGGCACACCTACGACACTCCATACTACGACCCCCGCATATTAACCTTCTACTACTACGTAACTGACATAACGTGTGTACACGCGTCAAATGTGCAAATGTGTGCGTCAACGATGCAGGGATGACATCCGCCGTCCGCCGTAGCACACGCCGGAGCTAGTGGTACAAAATATATCGACTAGATAGCCCGAGAGCCAAACTAATTCGCTCTATGGAGACTCAACAATAATTCTATATCAGTAATTTCTTAACATTGAAAATTAGATTATCTAGTTTAATAAATAAATCATTAGTAATCCACCAATATTTATGACAGCGACATTAAAAAACAACAAATACAAAGCTTTAAAAAAATCTATAAAAAATAGGCAAAAATGGTATAAGTGTTATTCACTTTACATTTGAATACATTTATTATTATCTTTCGTAAAAGTATATAATCCACCTATATTTGTAAATGAAAAACAAATAAACTTAAAAAAAAACTCTCTACGTAAACTGAAATTGGCATTACACCTATGTTAAAAATGCTATCAGAAACAACCGACTTCTTCCTAAAGTATTAGTTTCCCGTTTTATATCTTTATGGATTTCGACTTTGGTGCTTAGATATGGTGAACATAAACACATGTTAACGATAAAATTGGTGATAGCATATTTGCTGAAAGAATTGCACCATTTTCGGGGTATAACTTTTTTTTATACCTTCCAATGCGATATTATGTTGGATTCCAAAATATAGTCTCTTACAATAATATTTAAGGGCCGTTTACAAAAATTTGGCCTGTTATTGAATTTTTTACAAAAATATCGGATAGCTCTTGGGGTAAGATGGCGCGTGCCGCGTGCGTCACGAAATAACTTTGCAAGAGCGTCCCAATTTATTATTTACGTATGTTTATATTATGTCGGGTAAGTTCGGAAGCAATCATTTTACAAGCTTTTTTCAGTACAAAAGCGATTGTCAAAAGGCCGTGTGAATGGCACAATGTACTTTGTATTGAAATCTTCAGAAACGCACCTGTCGTACGGTACTAACTAATTTAATAAAAAATGAAATGAATCCAACAAATAAAATTGTCTTTAATTATCACTACATAGTGTTAAAAGTAGCGCTTAGAAAACCCCGACGATTTTCAACTGATGTTCTTTATCAGGAGGCAGGGGTACTGAGTGTTCGGAAATTATATTTTGTTAGAGTTGTTTCCGCTGTTCATAAAGTAGCATTAAACTCTAAGGAACACAATGAAATGTTAAAAAAACGCGTCTTTAAAATACCAAGTATCCGCAATGCTACCACATTTGCTCACCGTTTTGGAACGTTCTTTTTCCCTCTTATCTATAATAAACTTGTAAGCATCTGTCACTCTAAGAACTCTTCTGTACGAGAAACTAAAGAACATGTCACTAAAATTATATTAAGGTGGACATACATAGAAGCAGAAAACCTGATAAAAATCCTTGAATAAGGCTGCACTCGTTCAAAATTGACACTCTCGGTTACACAGCACAAACAATATACACAACACAATACAAACATTCGCCATTTGAGCTTCATAATTATTATTATTTTTTTCTTTTTTAAGAACCATAGATTGAATTATTGTACTTGTAGTGTAAGTTACCCAATTTTGTATTTTTTTTTGTTACTGTTTTTCGGTATTTTAATTTGTAAAACGTATATTTTCCCCACAGGTCAGGCTAAGCCTAGTGTGGGGGCCAGTAAATGTTTTATGTATGTATGTATGAAAAGGAAATAAATATAGTATAAAACAAAGTCGCTCTTCGCTTCTGTCTGTCTGTTTCTAAGCTTTTTATTATTTGACACAAAACAAAAATGATAAATAGTTTCTTCGTAGTGTAAACTTCCAAACATATAGTTTTATTGCTTAAAAAATGTGCATGTTAAGCCAAACGGCCTATACATCGTGCACAAAGTCCTTTGTCAGCCAACACACCACGTAAAAGGAAATTGTTAAGTGACTTATAAACAGAGTGAAAAAGACGAAAAAATTTGGATACTCAGCAAGAATGTGCATCTCAAAAAGATACCAATATGTCCTCTTAATTACAAAAAAATATCAATTTTCAAACCCGTCTAAAACAAAACATTCATGGCAATAGAAACACTAAAGATTTACAGTTATTTGCTTTAAATTTATATTTTAAAGGCCGTGTGAGTGGCACAATGTACTTTGTATTGAAATCTTCAGAAACGAGAACTTAACCGATGTCACCTGTCGTACGGTACTAACTAATTTGATAAAAAATTAAATCAATCCAACAAATAAAATTGTCTTTAATCATCATCATGCTATCACTACATAGTATAAAACAAAGTCACTCTCCGCTTCTGTCTGTCTGTTTGTAAGCTTTCTTTAAACCACGCAACGCATATTTTTAATTGAAAATACCGAATCCTGTACTCAACCTTCAAAAAAGGGCAGTGTCATAAAACAAGGTACTCAGCAAAAAAACAATTTAACTATAATAGTCTTATTTATTTTTAGACGAATTTCTGTGACCTAACCTAATAGTTGTATAAAGTTTATCAAATTTCCTTATCATAAAACAAAGTCTTAAGGGTAATAATATGTCTCATTAATACCGTCAATGGTTTCTATTTCAATTCCGGTGCTGTCATTGTATTACAGTTGCATCAGATTAAAAAATTAAAATTAAAATTAAATTAAATTATAAATCGGTAAGCAACCGGGCTGGTAAAATATATATTTTCACACTTATGCTCTGAAATGTTAATATTATATTTGAGAAAAGAATGCAGTACGTGGCACTTTTCCGAGGTAAACATTCTAAATTTGAAAATCACTGCAGTAATGAATTTCAGTACTTACTTACTGCACTAAAATCAGTGCAGTAAGTAAGTACTGAAATTCATTACTGCAGTGATTTTCAAATTTAGAATGTTTACTTCGGAAAAGGTACTACCCAAAGATATTATTACCAAATTTTTTCTTTATTTTTTCTTTCGTTATTCCTGTGTATAAAAACAGAAAAAGCAAAGGGACATTTGCACCATACAGCCACATTATAATTATTATAATATAGGTAATTATTATATCATAATTAGGTTAACTTTTTTTTTAATACGGTGCGCACAGAGTATATTACTTCGTATTGTACCACAAGCGCTATGTACCCTTAGCACGAACATCAATCGAAAAAACAAAATGAGATTTATCATAGACAAAATATCCGTTACTAGTAATTTTGTATGGGAAATATGTACAGCGCCATCTACCACCCAGAAGCGGGTATTGAAGTTGCGCATTTTAGTAGCAAGTAGTAAGTATCAATAGGCTGTATGACCGTTCCACTTGGCCTCACAAACCAATAATAAAAAAAATGGCGGGAATGATTTTCAGCGGTTGATTTGATATCAGTACAGTTTATTTATATTGTGTAATAAATTATCAAAATGAGTTCTGCCAATGAAACATATACAGACATTGTATGTACCTACTCCACCAAATTTGAGAGCAGAAGCAAAATGAATAACAGAAAACTTACTGCCAGCAAAATCAAAAGAAAGATATATGAAAACCTATGATCTGATTTGGAAAAGTGAAAAAAAGGAGCATACGTTTTCGGAATCTGTGTTGTTGGCGTATTTTAATGATACATCATTAAAATAATATTATTATGGGCGATTTATACATAAGTGTGCCAGGGAAAACAATAACATTTACATTTAATAATTGCCCGAACATGTGTGATATAAATTTTAATAAATATTATTTAGTTAAACAGTTTTTTTTATTTCCTCGCATTTCTTGAGAAAAGCACTATACAAGCCTTGTACGGTAAGCAAATTACCTGTCCTCGGCTGTAATGTACTATTAATGCAAACATTATATACTCTTGGTCATATCTGTTTCCCTGAGACTTTCGTTTTAAATACTTTTTGAGCATCAATTTTTTTTTTTAGCAGAGGTGACATATCAGCCTACTTGGGTGGGGTTTCCTATTACCGACGATTCCAATAATCTTCGTTTCTTAGCCTCTGATTTAAAGACAAGCCGCAACTTCCTTTTCCGGGGTGAATTTTCACTTAAAATCTGTGTTTTCTGCACTGAGTGTGACACCTGTGAAGTACTTGTACTTGGAATTTCTGTTGATGTTTGAGATTTGCAAATTTTGATGTAAATACGAGTACCAGATGAGTCTTCTGGCTGCAGTAATAATAGGGTAGGGGCTGCATTTTTCTTAGAATCTCTTTTTGCGCGGTCAGAATTAGGGAAATGAAGTTCGCAAACAAAATAACTAGTATGAAGTGTCTCCACGCTTTTTTGGTTTAAGGCGATACTCGGAAAAATTGTGCTGAAGCGAGATAGCAATGAGAAAACGACGCGCGCGGGATCGAGACCGATTTTGCAGATTAGGCAAAAAAAACAAATAAATAAATAAATATTTTCTTACAATCACACCAATTATCTAAGCCCGTAGTTAATTCTTAAGAAACTGTGTCTACGTGAACTTGATAACGGATAAATATATCCTTATATACTTTTTGTTTGTAAATACATACTTAATATACATAGAAAACACCCAGACCAAGACAAATAGACATGTTCATGCACACAAATATTTTTCTTGTTCGGGAATCGAACCCGAGACCTCTGGCGCAGAAGGCAGGTAGTTTACCCCTGCGCCAAATCGGTCGTCACTTCGTGTTAAAAAACTACAGCGATTTAAAAAAATGCTTCTATACGATCCTAAATATTATAGGTGTTCACTAATTAAACCAATTTCCAATAGCGTAAGTAACCCTATTTAAGAATAATCTACAATTTTCGTATTTTAAGAGGTCTTTTCGAAAAGAAAAAGTGTCGAGACAAAATCATAAAATCGTGTTTTTGAAACTATACGAATCTAGATAAAGGTATGAAGAAATATATATCTTATTACCAGATTTGTAACAACTGTAACCGTCCTATAGTTTTAAATCAAAAAGTCCATACTTTTTCCGACTAGCGCCTTAAGTCCATTTGACCAATTTCTTTAATCCAATACTTGCACCTAATGAAAGTTAAATCAAATCAATAAAAGATCCTCTAATTTCATAGAATTTAATCGTATCATAACATTTATTATTTGGTCAAACAATTCGTATTGGAATATTTGTTTTCTGTTAATATTAAATTTGATATCAATCATCTACGATTCAACTGCATATACGAACGCCACTGCAAGGTTATATCGCACAATCCTCAAATCGAAGTTTGCTTACGAAATATAATGACATCGTTGACTTGGTTACATTCTTGTTGACTGAGTGACTGACAAGACAAACGACAAACGTGTGACGTTTACTCCTCGGTTTACTTTCTCAATGCGGGGGAAATGAATTGGCGGGGGGAGGTGAGTGTCGCTTCTTTACGTTAGTAATATTATAGTATTCTTTGGTGTAGGGCAACGTAGTACTTATAAATTCCTTGAGTGTAGGTCAACAAATTATATAGGCCGTGCTGGCCGTGTTCCGTTTTGAGTCAATAGTACTCAGTATGGTTGGCGCCAAAGATGTTTATTTGTAGTACATCTTTGGTCTGGCCGACCCATGAACACAAATTATATAGACTAGTAGGTACCCATGAAGCTCGACTCAAGGTAGAAACACATTTCGCTGGCGCAGCGCAGCGCAGCGCGATCGGTTTCATACATTTAGTATGGCTAGAAACACATTTCCCTAGCGCAGCGCAGCGCAGCGTTTCCGCTCGGCTCCGATAACCGATTGCGCCAGGCCCCCCACCACTTTCTAGCATTGTATCGTCAGATGGCTCGGTACTCGGTAGCGGACTGCGCAGCGGAGCTCTGCATTTTGCTTTATACTACTTATGTTCTCCGATATTTCTTTTGTTTAGAAGAGTCACCAATTCATTATCATGTAGGGTTGTTAATTATACTGTCATGATTTTAGAAGGTTTTTCATATTTTTTAATAGCAACACTGGTAATGCCGTCTCTTGTCGCCATTTTGTTAAATTTAATAGGCTAATCTGTGGTAAAATTGGTGGGGGGTAGCTAGACTTGAGCCCGATTAACGAGCAAAGAGAGGTCATTCTTCAAACTAGCCTCGAGGAGATAAGTTCACTAAGACGTCGACTGTATCTATATTGTTATACCTGTACTATGCCTGTACCTGTAAGTTGGATCAATAATTATATGAGTGTTATCTGGAGTCTGCGTTTTCTTCATATTTCAGAAGCGGTAAAGTACCCACGTAAGTTTATTTCTAAACCTGATAATAAGAATAATTTGCTTATTCTGTGCTATAGTAATGCCAAACGAGTTATTTTATTATCTTCACGCAGAGAAAGGATAAATATTCCAGATTCCATGTTAATGCGTATTTTTTTTTATCTAAATGACATTTTAAATACCTTTGCGGTGGATTGTGTTTTGTACATGGTCGGGGCTACTCTCCGACGGAACGGACATAAACTAAATCGCATTTGTGTTTTAATTGATTGTGTTCGTATACGGTCGGGGCTACCCTCCGACTATACTAACATAATTTAAAAAGTCTATATGCGTAGCTTAGTACTAAGATTTTACTAATTCGTGTTCGGGGCTACTCTCCGATCGTGTTAGTTAAATCTAAAGCGTTAAAATTGGAATATTTGTGTGGCGGATTGTGTTCCGTACATGGTCGGGGCTACTCTCCGACGGAACGGACATAAACTAGATCACACTTTTATTTGAATTGATTAATTGTGTTCGTGTACGGTCGGGGCTACCCTCCGATTATACTTACATAATTTTAAACGCGGGTATGTAGTAGATATTTTCGTATGGCACGATCATAGCGTACCATGAATCTGGCATAATATCTTGATTGTTGTTGTTTAATTTACATGATGTATTAAATGTGGATTGTACAGAATTAATGGAGATGATTGGCATTATTATATTATTAGAGTACTTGCTGTTTATGTTGTTTATAATCTTACACATGGAGCTAGGACTGGCAGTTTTGGCTGTGTACCTACATGTAATGTTTTAAGTAATTAGTGCTAGCACTAATTGAAGCTAGTTTTGATAGCCTTTACTGTTGCACAGAGAGAAATCACTTATGGCTACTAAATCTTGCATACAATCCATGTTTTAACGTGGTATCTAATACCAACAGTAAATAAAAGAAAACTATAAGTTATGAAGCTAGTAAGAAGTAGTAAAGAGTAAGAATAATTTATGATTGGTTGCTCACATTTCATTTATCTTAATATTATTAAAATTAATTATTACTAATTTTCCTTTGTTTTTAATGTATTGAGCGAACGTGTTGTTCTCTGGGTTGAGTGAGTCATGTATGCTTACTGGTTACCTACGTTACCTGGTAAGATTGGTTTAATAGGTACGTATTACTTACTTACAATTTAATTCTGGCTTTCTATTTATTGATATATTAATTAATAGGTACAAATTTTGTGGATTCAATTAATATGAACACCGTGAATAGCAATATAAATTGCTTGAACTATGAATATGAGTTTAAATACAAATATTTTAATATGGTATCTTTAAATATTTAAATATGAAAGTCTTTATGTGAATTTGGATATCTCTAATGTGAATATTTTTAATTTTTAATGATGAGCGAACAAATATAAGGTGTTCACTGCATTGAGTGAGCAAGCTATGCATGCTCACTGGTTATAAGAGATACATTGAATTTGTTTGTTGAAATGCATTAAATTGAATTTGATATTAGGGGGCGATGTATGTATGTTGCATACACTCGTCGGATTTTAGAGGGCGATGTATGTATGTTGCATACACTCGTCGGATATTAGGGGACGATGTATGTTTGTGGCATACACTCGTCGGAATTAAGGGGGCGGTATATGTTTGTGGCATACACTCGCCGGATTTTAGAGTACGAACGATGTATGTTGGTGGCATACATTCGTCTGAATATGTTTAAATGTTAAGTGAGTACGTTTCTCACAGGCTGGTTAAATGAGTACCTACTTATATTTCATACTGGTTTACTACCCGTATGGCCACTTTTAAGATTATTAGATTTAAATGAAACTACAACAGAACAAAGATAATTTCAAACGTTTTATTCTTGTTTTTACAATACTCATTTTACATTTTTGCACTAGATAAGTAGCTCTTAATAAAAGAAATGGTTTTTGTAAATAATAAAGGATGTAGGTAGCTACTGTAGCTAGTGAACAGTATAAATCATGAATTTTCCTGAAAGGCATATTGTGTTGATAACCTAATGATTTTATTATAGAATGACACGGAACGATCTTTTGCCCAGGGACCGGAAAACCCCTGTTTTTGATTAAGCTTATTATTAGGGAAACCTTGTTAAAGGGTAACCGTATTATAGGGTTACCCTATCGATAGTGTAAGACTCAAGAAAGGGTAACCCTTTCGAATTAACTTAACTTCTTTCCAATGGGCTTACCGTATCGAAAGGGTTTTGAATTAAGCACTTACCACATAATTGGGTTACCCTATTGTCTCCTGCATCGCATCAATGGTCTCCTGTCTCTTTTCCGCGCATTCTGCATACCGTATCTCGGGGTGGTGGGCGTCCGTCTCGGTTATAATTATGTTGTGTTGTGTGTTGTGGATACTAATAATTTTTAAAGCGCATTTGGTTTTTTTTGTGGTATATCTATCTATACTAATATTATTAGGAGGAAAGATTTGTATTTTTGTATGTAACGAATGAACTCAAAAAGTACTAGACCGATTTAGAAAATTCTTTCACCGTTAGAAAGCTACAGTCTTCCCGAGTGACATAGGCTATATTTTATCCCGATATTCCCACGGGAACGAGTACTACGCGGGTGAAACCGCGGGCGGCCGCTAGTTATGTATAAAGTAAAGTCCCGTGGACTAAAATAGGTAAGTACTATATTAGAAAAGCTCAAATTAGGGATGTGATTTTTTTTTCTTGTGATAAATCAAAAGATCATTATATAAGTTTTCTAATAAACTATTTTTATTTTTATTGCAATAATTCAAAAGTTATATCAAAATAAAAATTAGTATTTGAATCGAACCGAAGACACGCCAAAACAGCTCCCGAACACACGAGCACGTGTGACGTCATAATGTTAACTTTCACTTATTGCAGTACCTGTGAAGCATCGGCGGGGGCCTCGAAGCACCCGACATGCCAACTAAATGCTGCCTTATTTCTATAGAAATAAGGTCTCTATTTTCCACTGCCAATCGGCAACCGCTATATTTCAGAGGCTCGGACAACTGACAGACACACAGACAAAAACTTCAAGTTTTAGCTTACTTCGCCATCACCACGTGGAGCTAGCTTTCATGATTTTTTATTTTGGGGGCCGATTTTGATGAAACACGGTTTTTAGTATTATTTTGACAAGAAAACAACAACGCACTTTTAAAAATAAAAAAAATCCAAGATGGCGGCCAACTTTTTGTTTGTGGGCTGATTTCGATGAAACTCGGTTTTTGGTACTATTTCGTCAAGAAAAGAGTAACGCAATGTAAAAAAAATAAAAATTCAAGATGGCGGCCAACTTCTTTGTTTGTGGGCCGATTTTGATGAAACTCGATTTCTAGTACAATTTTGACAAGAAAACAACAACGCACTGTTAAAAATATTAAAAATCCAAAAGGGCGGCCAACTTTTTTGTTTGTGGGCCGATTTTGATGAAACTCGAAGTCTAGTACTATTTTGACAAGAAAACAGCAACGCGATGTTAAAAATATTAAAAAATCCAAAATGGCGGCCACCTTTTTTTTTTGGGCCGATTTCAATGAAACTCGATTTCTAGTACTATTTTGACAAGAAAACAGCAACGCAATGTTAAAAATAAAATAGTCCAAGATGGCGGCCAAGTTCTTTGTTTGTGGGCCGATTTTGATGAAACTCGATTTCTAGTACAATTTTGACAAAAAAACAACAACGCACTTTTAAAAATAAAAAAGTCCAAGATAGCGGCCAACTTTTTTGTTTGTGGGTCGTTTTTTATGAAACTTGGTTTTTATGAAGAAAACAGCAACGCAATGTTAAAAATAAATTTATATTTTTAACAGTGCGTTGTTGTTTTCTTGTCAAAATAGTACCAAAAACCAAGTTTCATAAAAATCGATCCACAAACAAAAAAGTTGGCCGCCATCTTGGACTTTTTTATTTTTTAAAGTGCGTTGTTGTTTTCTTGTCAAAATAGTACTAGAAATCAAGTTTCCTCAAAATCGACCCACAAACAAAAAAGTTGGCCGCCATCTTGGATTTTTTTTATATTTTTAACATTGCGTTGCTGTTTTCTTGTCAAAATAGTACTAAACTTCGAGTTTCATCAAAATTGGCCCACAAACAAAAAAGTTGGCCGCCATCTTGGATTTTTTATTTTTTAACATTGCGTTACTCTTTTCTTGACGAAATAGTACCAAAAACCGAATTTCACGGAAATCAGCCCACAAACAAAAAAGTTGGCCGCCATCTTGGATATTTTATATTTTTAACAGTGCGTTGTTGTTTTCTTGTCAAAATAGTACTATAAATCAAGTTTCATCAAAATCGGCCCACAAACAAAAAAGTTGGCCGCCATCTTGGATTTTTTTTTTACTTTGACGACATTTGACGACTTCCGTGGCCGAGTGGTGTACGCAACGGTTTTCAAGGTGCCGCTATCTCTAGAGGTCCCGGGTTCGATCCTCGGTCGGCTAAATATTGAAAACGAACTTTTCAAATAATCAAATTTCTAGCGCGTACCTTTTAAATAACAAATAGTTTCGATTTACCGGTGTTAAAAATGCCCATTTTCAAAATTTTATTACTCGGTAACCAAGTGGAATTGAACCCCGGATGTCTACTCTTGCATTTGTAAAGCATAACTCTTTCCAATTATTGAAAAAAAGGGGATGTCCGATTTTAAGGGTTTTGGAAACACCGTGCATGGCCACTAAAGTCCACCAACATCGCTGTATCGAACTGTTTTTTTTTCATGACAGATAATGAATTTCCTAACAATTTTTATATGAAAAAACTGACAAATGCGCAGTTATTGAGAAAAAAACTAGTTTTTTGTATGAAAAAATATTAGTTTGCGTCGAGATTGCATCACATGTTAAAGAAGGCTAAATACTATTAGTACCTACGTAGATTAACAAAAATAGGCGAATCCAAAAAATTAAGTGATTTTTTATTTCTTTTTGATAATTTTTGTTTCAAATGACTAATAACGTTGCAGGCCTCAGAAGCCATAGCCAGTTAAATTTATATGAAAAACGTTTCTACAAAGTAGCATTATATCAAATATTACTTTTTTTATAAAGCCATTTTATAAAGCTTACTATTTCTCACGCTAGAGTTTTTGTACAATATTTAAATTTATAAGTTTTTATAGGTACCTACTTCGAGTCTTGTATTGTAACTATACATTATTAACTTAAAATGTACCCATATTGTTAAGTTTACAATAACTTATTATAATTTGAAAAATGGAAAATGAAGTATTTAGAAAAAATCGACCCGTCTCACAACTAGCTCCGATGGGACTCGAACCCACGACCTTTCGCTTTCCGGGCGACTGCTCTAACCACTGAGCTACGGAGTCGTTACGAGAAGCGTCGAATTTATCCAATACTTCTTACGCACTGTACAGTCAGTGTTAATTTCATCAATGTGGAGATATTACTACCCTCACATTATAATTTGTTAAAATTTTGTAATTTACTAGACCTAAGCAAATTGTAAACTTGTTCATGGTTCTGTAATAAATTAAAAATAAAAAAAAAGCTACTAGCTGCTCGATCGGCGAAATTTGTACCGCCTTATCGACAGCACGCCACCTACCGGGTCCAATTGTAAATCTAAATCATTCTGGAATCCGCCTGAAGACACAAAAAAATTCATTGAAATCGAAACTGTTTAGGAGGACTTCAGTTACATACACACGCACAGAAGAGTTATATATATATAAAGAATTCACTGCTTACAAATAATTAAAAACGATCGTCAGTAACAAAAACAAACAAACACGTGTAATGTAGCGGTCATATTAAACCAGTTGGTTCCATCCTTCCGTTTTTAAATGCCGGCGCCGCGGCCACTCGGATAAACAATAGCGAGCGGCGGCGACCGACGGATCACGCGAAAATGAACTTTAGCGTGAACGACGCATGATTCGTTATTATCTGACGTAGCGAAGATTTTGTCGATGCCGCGATCACACTTGAAATTGTTATACAATAATAAGTCTAATGTAGTGCGCGCAGAAGTTTAAATTGCTTTGACGCTTCAAAACCCTGTCACAGGGTAAGACTTAAAAGGGTTTTTCGTTTATGGTAAGCGCTTACCCGAATTAACTTGAATCATTTGGTTACCCTGTCAATACGGTAAGTCGATGATATGCTTATCAATTTGAAAGGGTTTGTAGAAACAAGTCTTTAAAATACCCTATAAAAACCCGGGTTAGGGTAAGCGGTTCCGGTCCCTGCTTTTGCCGATGAATAATGTATACATTCCAAGGTAAATAGCATCTGAGGACGAATACGGCCCGCGCCACCTGGTGCGCCGCTTGGTAGGCCTCCAGGGTGACGTGGCCGACCCAGGGGAGTCTTGAGCGAAGGAGGAATACCCTTTCTTCGTAGCTGAATCTGGTCAAAGAGGATTTGAGATGATGCAGAGCATTTTGTTTATGGGAAAGTATTGAAGTTGTTTTGATTAAAATGTTTCAGGTTTATTTATTTGCATATCGAATAAAGCTATTTAAGATTTAATTTTCATCTCGCATAACCGACTAAATTGATTGTAACACCTCCTTAAATAAAGTTTGTAAAGGTCTACCTAAAACAACAAAACTATAAAAACTTATCTTTTCATAGAATCATTTAGATGTTATCAAAATACTCTTAGGGAAGAATGAAAAGCCTTTTAAATCTACAGTTGCCTACGTGCTTGACATTGAGTATCTAGTAGGTACCACAGCTGTAGTAGTAGATACCTTTAAAGTATTATTGTCAATATGCGCTCTAATTATCGCAACATAGTACCTACTTACTTATAAAGATATTTATATACTAAATTATGTTTGCATCATTTCTTTTTCCTTGCATAATAAGTATCCACATGCTCCACAATTTGAGTAGGGGTTATTGTCTTATCTATTTAAGATTTTTATAATTACCTTAGTTTCCATTTATACGAAATCCATACCATATCTTGATTCTCATGAGTGGTCAATATCCATGAGCTAGGTTTGTTTTTCTATGCCTAGGTCTATGCCCAGGTGACCTATACGCAGAACTGGATGTATTTCTGATCTTGATAAGATTGGACATGATGACGATTCACTTTTGAATAAGAGCACACTATTAAAGTCGCGAATTTAGTATTCCAAGATTGCGATTGGGTAATACTTTTATAAACTGTGATCTGTGTCACTTAGATTGTTATAGACCTTTTAACTATGGAAACAATATTAGTTTCTGGTATAAGCTTAACAATCTCCATAGCAGTGTTGTAGATACGGTGTACGTACGCATAGTTTTCGGGGTGCCGCTGTCTCTGAGGTACCTACCGGGTTCGATTCCCTGTCGGGTGAATGTTTAAAGCGGACTTTTCAACATTCTGCCCGATTGTATGTGGTAATCCCCGTCGTTGTTCCCAAATGCCATAACACAAGTGCTTGAGTTACTTAGTTCGGGATGGAAGCAATGTAGGTAGGTATGCAAAGATATCCAAAATTTACTATTTCCTATTACTTATTTTATTTTTTTGTAGCTTTGTTCAAGTGGACATTTCGTCTATTATTTTTGTTTTATGTAGCTTAATTTAAAAGAATTCACTATGCTTGACTTTTTAAATTTGAGTTTAGTGGCAGACTTAAATCTCAGATTTAATTTAAATTCAAACTAAATTGTGGATGAGTGCTAGAGAAAGTTTATCAGGAACATACTTTTCCGAGTCTTCTACATAATTAGACAATAAAGCCATAAGACTGATTAGAAATCATCATTCTTTACATTTTTCCGGGAACGTCGAAGATTCTTTATCTAAGTACCTAGTTTGATAGATACATAGATTAATTCTTTATTTGTACACAATATTACGAACGGAACAATCACACACGAAATAATAATAATAATACAAAGATAACAAACTGTTAACCAAATGGTGGCCTTATCGTCTTACTGCGGTTTCTTCCGGGCAACTCAGTTTTGGTTTAGACGGATGGAAAATTTTACAGCCAAAATCACTAGAAGCTATTTTGCTATTTGTGCGTACTGCGTAGTGTTCTAGATCTCTCTTAATGATTTAGATGCAAATCAAAAGCAGAAATACTTAGTTGCTTAGACAGCACTGCAAGAAGCATTCACTGATATCTATTCTAGTTGTTTTCATTAACATAGTGATGAAATTATGTTTTTAATGCAAAAACATGTAAACAGTCCATAGTGCATTTAAGTAGATCGTGTTTATTACACTGTCAAGTTGTAACTGATGTTTTCCTAATTAAGCAAAATAAAGTAAAACGATTATTGCTCAATCACACCTCTCAATTTATTAAAATGTTCTATACAGCTTCATGCAAACATTTTAATTCATGTTTTAAACTTGTTCTAACAAATAAAGCCACAAGTAACCACTGCTGTAGCATACCAAGTTAGTTTTGCCGTGTTTTTGTTGTTATTGGCGGTATGATTTATAATTAGTTTTTGAGGATTTTAATACTACCGTCCTAGTGTACGTATTGACAAAATATGATTTCAAATTATGTGAATCTAATTTATTGTTATTTTAATGAGAATTAATATCTTTATTAAACCAAAAATCAAGTAGATCTGTCAAATTTACCGTCTCATTTGGTAGGCTCGTGATACTAAAATTCTTAGCAGTTTACCATTCTCACGGACCTTTGAAGTTCCTTCACATATTCTGTAGTAATCATTTCCATATTTTTTTAGATCTGGTCAGTTGAACATTTGTTTCTACTATGGTTGAAGTTACTAAGTACCTTACATACTAATGTTTATAAAATAATATGAGAATTCATATACTTACATTTATTTCTATTGATTCATTATCAGATACATCTATTTCTTTTGAATGATTAATAAAATTGATTTGGTTAATATGTGTGTTGTGAGTTTACTGCTTTCAGATGCCAATTGTAGCATCCAGTAGGTACTTATCATGAGCTAGCATCGAGTTAATATAATAATGAGGATCCCGCTAATCTTGAACGTACGAACCAACACAGCATACAAACTGGAGACAGCAGAGTGTACGTGCTGTGGTAATGAGAGGAGATAATATGATACTGAAGGTGCAGATCACAGAGTGATCGTTGTTGTGATGATGATCATCGTGGGCTGTGATTGTAAGTCGGATATTGAGACGAGTGGATCGCTGATACTGAAGTTGACTTATATTGAAGTATATATTATCATGTCATGTATCTTATCTCATTTTACTATTATGATTGCAAAAGCTTGTATGTTTGTTCCCCAATCACGGCTATCGGCTGGACGGATCTTTGAAATCTTTTGTCTGTGGAATAGCATATCGGCTTCTTTTGACCCCGGGAGGATATTTTATTCCCACGGGAAATCATCGTGTAGTTAATTCATTTGGGCGAAAAGCTGTTCATGATTTTACTTGTTCTATTTTTATCCATGGTAATATACTTCTTCATATCCCAATTATAATTATTAAATCTATTTACACTGATATTATTCATAGTAATATGAATATTTGTTGATAAGGATGCGGGTCATGCTCGTATGAGGATACCTTGTAGACATTTTTAAGTTTTGATATTAAATTGCGAACTTGTTTAAAATCATTAACTTATTCATTAGAAATGATAATAATATGATCTTTTGATTTTCATGTACGGAGTGGAACCATGTATTATACTATTCTAACAGAGGCAGAGAATAGATGCATTTAAGATTTGGTGCTGGAAAAGAATGCTCTGGAAACCTTGGACAACTGGTTGACAAGTTGAAAAAGCAAATTGTTGCTGTGACGGTTCAAATTGTACCTGCGGCATCTTCATTATCAGTGTAACTTCCTTATAAGAATATTTAAATTAATCGGTAATAATGCCTATTACGAACATGCCTTTAAATAATTCCTTTAGTTGTCCTAATTCATATTTTGATTTAATACAAATTGTGCACTATGGTAAATACGTATCTATAACTTGGTTTGTTACTCATATCTGGGTAAAAATTGGTAACTGTGCAGAGGCCTACAGTTGTTTTTGTAAGGACTAAACTAGGTCAAACTTAGCGATAGTTAAATTCATCTAATATTAGGTCTTTAATCCTTTCATGACTCGTAGTTGCTTTTTCCACTATTTGAGTGAAGTGATAAGGGTGTCTAGTTATCAGGTTAAAGTTAAATTCTGTACCTACCTATTCCTAATGTAACATTCTTAGGGATTTTGCTTCTGACACCATCTAATATTCTTGAATGTAGCTCCTGACAATGCATTGATGTAAACTAGTACCAAGCTAATTCATTTTTCTTTTATGACCCATAACTAATGCTTATAGATTATAACCAGACTTTACTTTAATCATTCCATATACTTACTTACACATGATTATATAACAAGTATAGTTTCAAAATAAGTTTTCTAAGTAATAATAGTCGCTTGTTAACGAATGTCATGATTATGTTAATTTATACACTGATTCAAATAGTTTTAGATTAGTTTGTTATTGATAATTTATTTTATTTGATTATGTATTACTTAACGATTTACTAAAACAATATTTTCACGATAATATCTATATTCTAAACAAGTCATCGGCTTCCTTAAAAGATTATTGTTGAGCATTGTGTAATATAATGTATTTGTTTCAATTATGTTTTAAGTTTTAACTTAAGGTTTTTATCACTATAAGATTAACCTAAATAGGTAGGTACATAGTTGTAAGACTTTACTATTGAGAATAGTTGTGTATCAGTATATTAGCTGTATACTTACCTAATTAATTGATTCTAAATAATTTTTATATGTGCGTCGGGAGACAGCACGTTATCAGATGGCCGAATGTCATGATTTTAGAAGGTTTTTCATATTTTTTAATAGCAACACTGGTAATGCCGTCTCTTGTCGCCATTTTGTTAAATTTAATAGGCTAATCTGTGGTAAAATTGGTGGGGGGTAGCTAGACTTGAGCCCGATTAACGAGCAAAGAGAGGTCATTCTTCAAACTAGCCTCGAGGAGATAAGTTCACTAAGACGTCGACTGTATCTATATTGTTATACCTGTACTATGCCTGTACCTGTAAGTTGGATCAATAATTATATGAGTGTTATCTGGAGTCTGCGTTTTCTTCATAATACTGTTAAAACAGTATTAAAGTGTTTTTAGTACAATATACTTTTTAATTTTATAACAAAAATAATGTATAATTCTGATTTGAAAATAAATTACCGTCAAATCTGGCAACTTTGCCATGGGTTACTAACTTTGCCACCAGCAGAGTGCAGCGATAATCCTTTCAAACCACAGACTTCGCATATTTTTTTAGGGTTGCGACTACTTTTAGGGAAAAATACGGTTATCAATTGGCAACACCATTTTGAATAAGGCATCACCACGGCAGCCATTTTTTACCATTTCTCATTCAAAATTCGTCACCCACATAACCTTAAAACTCAATGCTCAAGAACTTTTCATATTTTCGAATGTAAACATCAGACCCAGCCGGCCTAGCATGAGCGGCGTATAGCACGCGATATGATATGGTACGGCATTCCGTCTTGCTTACACCTTAGTGGGGTGAGCAAGACAACTTGCCGTACCATATCATATCGCGCGTTATAAGCCGCTCATGCTAGGCCGGCAGCTCAGGAATGGATTGATTACCTTGTAAATGCCGTAGTGTTTGAATTGTGTCTGATAATTTTGTTGGCAAAGTCACCAGACCATGCCGGCCAATTGATAGCCGCTACACACGCTCCTATCCGACCACCGATTTGGTGCGGGCGAACTTCACTGCAGATCTGATCCGCGCCTACACACGTTCAAACCAAATCTGCCAGACCAAATCGGTCGGCGCTACACACGTTCCGATTTGGTCTGGCCGACCTCTAGCCGTTGTTGCAGTGTTGCCAGCCACTGCTAATCTCCCAATATTATTATTATTTATAAATACTGAAAACATCAATTTGCTTGCAATAAATAAATTAAAAAGAAAAATATTATCGGTTTTTAATGTTTTATTACTACAAAAAAAACAATTTTATTATTTTTTAATTTTCCGTTATTTTCATTAAAATACTAAACATGCTAAATATTTAATAAAAGCAGCACTTATTGATGAGGTGTTATGCCCTTTTTATATATATTTAGTTTTACGACAAATTGCTAGTTTTTAAACAAAATATTCTAAAAAAACAATTAGATAAATAGAATCTTTTCATAAATGGCCATATTTAAACCTTTCGTTCATTCAGTCCTACGTAAAAGTTTTACGTAATGACTGAGTAGTTATCTAATTGTTTTTTTAGAATATTTTGTTTAAAAACTAGCAATTTGTCGTAAAACTAAATATATTAAAACTCATGAACGAGCATTAAATTGAATCCTCTGAAAATCCCTTAAACGTAATTTACCTGCTTTAAATATTTCCGCTTTTACATATTTTCTCCCTAAATCTAGGGGAAAACCTCCAAAATTGTCAACACTGCCAAGTTGGTCCGGTCGGAAGCCTACACACGTTCCGATTTGGTAGGAAGTGAAGTTCGTGCGAACCAAATCCGACCGACCGCGTCAAACACGAATATGGTCGGACGACTACGCTACACACGTTCAGATTTGGTCTGGAGCAGACCAAATCGGCGGTCGGATCGGAACGTGTGTAGCGGCTATGAGAGGGCAACTTTGCCATGTTTTGTAGCGGCCTAGGGTTGACACAAATACAAATATGTTTTTGCTAAGACAATTTTATTTTGAAACCTTTACGTGTTATGTTCATATAGTCCATTAAAGAGCTTTGTATTTGTATGTTTCTTCTTATTACTTAACTATGTACCTGATTACTATTACCTATGTAACAAAATAAATAAATACTTAAATAAATAATCTTTTCAATTGTATCAACCCTGGCCACATTCACTGACTTTCTATGAAATTTTCATAAATGGGTGATCAACTTTGCAACTTTTTCTGCAGTTTTTTTCTTAATAAATATATCATAAAGATAAAATTCCTAAACTATTGTATCATAAAATATAAATTTCATTTTTTGAAAGTAAAAATCTAATTGGCAATGTCGCCACATGATATAGGTATCTTTGCCAGTTTTGGTTTTAGGCGTTGGTAAACTTATTATCCATCATTTTATCTTTAAACCATTTTATTTATGCACTCTGATAAATAAACTGCCTGTAGCGTCATAATTATTTTAATGGTTTCATAAGCATTCTGGCTAAAAATTTAATGTAACTTGTCAACGCAAGTGTAAAGTGGCAAAGTTGCCAGATTTGACGGTACACTAAATATTTCTAAAATCGGTTCAGTATTTTTTGAGTTTATCTATTACAAACAAACAAAGTGTATTTATAGTATTAGTATAGATATAAATTGCATCTCGTCTTCATTCATCATCAGATTATCATCGTAATCATCATCATATTTTTTTTGGATTTAATATGTTCAAGTAAGAACAGAAATTGTTTTCAAAATTAGAAGAAAACATAATGCAGATGTTAGCTCGGCAACGACTCGATTGAAACTGATCAAAAATTTCGTCAGGAAACGCTGCGCCACGCTAGTAAAGTGTGCACACCCGGGTCGACGCTGCGCTGCGCTGCGCTGCGCTGCGCCAGCGAAATGTGTTTCTAGCTTCAATCAGAACTTAAACTTCATGGGCCGACCTCTAGCCGTTGTTGCAGTGTTGCCAGCCACTGCTAATCTCCCAATATTATTATTATTTATAAATACTGAAAACATCAATTCACCAGATTTGGTCTGGAGCAGACCAAATCGGCGGTCGGATCGGAACGTGTGTAGATGTTATTATAGCCGCTACACACGTTGCGATCCGACCGCCGATTTGGTCTGCTCCAGACCAAATCAGTAGGTCTAGCACAACTTGCGCGCGACTCGAGTGAGAAAGAGTCGCGGACACTTACGACTAATCAGATCGCTCGTAGATAGTGCGCGTGACTTAAAGCGACGTTCTGATTGGTTGGAAGGAGCGTGACAAAGAGTCGCGCTAAGTTGTACTAGCACTACTGGACGTGTGTAGCGTCGTCGTCTGACCATAATCACAGTCTACTTACTACATACAGTCAGTCATCGCGTTTGACATTGGCGAAAATGCCGCCGATGTCCAGACAGTTGTAAAACTGTAAGGGTTGTCACGCGTATAGTTGTAAGACTCCGCCGAAAAAAGGAGTTACATTTTATATATCTTGACTAACTTACTAAAAAGGTATATAGATATGGCGAAGTTCACAGGTTTATATTGTGACTAGCCTACCGCCCGCGGTTTCGACCGCGTGGACTGCACGAGAACGAGACGTTATCCTATGGGAATAATATGATGGCGGCCAACTTTTTTGTTTGTGGGCCGATTTTGATGAAACTTGGTTTTTAGTACTATTTTGACAAGAAAACAGCAAAACAGCAACGCAATGTTTAAATAATTAAAAATCCAAGATAGCGGCCAACTTTTTTGTTTCTTGGCCAATTTCGATGAAACTCGGTTTCTGGTACTATTTTGACAAGAAAACAGCAACGCAATGATAAAAATATTAGAAATCCAAGATGGCGGCCAACTTTTTTGTTAGTTGGCCGATTTTGATGAAACTCAGTTTTTGGTACTATTTTGACAAGAAAACTGCAACGCAAAGATAAAATTTTTGAAAAATCCAAGATGGCGGCCAACTTTTTTGTTTGCGGGCTGATTCTGATGAAACTCGGTTTCTGGTACTATTTTGTCAAGAGAACAGCAACGCAATGTTAAAAATATTAAAAATCCAAGATGGCGGCCAACTTTTAAGTTTTTGGGCCAATTTTGATGAAACTCAGTTTCTGGTACTATTTTGACAAGAAAACAGCAACGCAATGTATAACATATTGAAAATCCAAGATGGCGGCCAACTTTTTTGTTTGTGGGCCGATTTTGATGAAACTCGGTTTTTGGTACTATTTTGACAAGAAAATAGCAACGCAATGTCAAAAATTTAAAAAATTAAAAATTGCGCCCAAATTTTTGTTTTTTGACCGATTTTGATGAAACTCGGTTTCTGGTTCTATTTTGACAAGAAAACAGCAAAACAGCAACGCAATGTTTAAATAATTAAAAATCCAAGATGGCGGCCAACTTTTTTGTTTCTTGGCCAATTGCGATGAAACTCGGTTTCTGGTACTATTTTGACAAGAGAACAGCAACGCAATGTTAAAAATATTAAAAATCCAAGATGGCGGCCAACTTTTAAGTTTGTGGGCCGATTTTGATGAAACTCGGTTTTTGGTACTATTTTGACAAGAAAATAGCAACGCAATGTCAAAAATGTAAGAAATCCAAGATGGCGGCCAACTTCTTTGTTTGTGGGCTGATTCTGATGAAACTTGGTTTTTGGTACTATTTGGACAAGAAAACAGCAACGCAATGTTAAAAATATACTAAATCCAAGATGGCAGCCAAATTTTTTAGTTTTTGGGCCGATATTGAACGAACTTGGTTTTTTGGTACAATTTTGACCAGAAAACGGCAACGCAATGTTAAAAATATAAAAAATCCAAGATGGCGGCCAACTTTTTTGTTTGTGGACCGATTTTGATGAAACTCGGTTTTTGGTACTATTTTGACAAGAAATAAGTAACGCAATGTTAAAATTGACGAATTAAAACTAAATAAAAGCATGTAAAATAATAAATTCTAACTTCCAGCGCCTATAAAAATTTTTGGTTTCACAATACCTTCGGGGTCCTAAAACATCCACCTTCACATTTTAAGACAACCCTTCCGTACTTACGTTAATACCTATACAGGTGTCGGTATCGCTCTTCTTCAAGGGCCTACTGTATGGAAAAGTTGCTGTTTTCTTGTCAAAATACTACCAAATACCGAGTTTCATCAAAATCGTCCATATTTATTTATTTAATCTTTATTGCAAAATATACAGGGCGTCCCAAAATTAACTCACATGGAGGGAAAGTACCTTAAATACTGAAGATATAACTTACTTTACTTTTTTATCTAGGTATCTATGGGCGATTTTCTGAAAGCTCTGTCACTAGATGGCGCTGTCCCACCTATGCAGTTAGAAGGAACGGAACGTTATAAATTTTACTTTGACGCGACTTTTTTACGTAAAACGGAACGTCAGACAGATGTTATTTATTTACCTTAATCTTTAAATTTACCTATTTCGTTTCTGTTCCTCACAGTAGTACTTATTTAATATATTATTAGTTTCCTTTGGGTTTTTAAAAATTAATTAATTTAAATATGTTTCATACCAAAATATACCATAGACATGTACATACTTCGTTCAACGCCATCTAGTGAAGCAATTGGAAACTTTTTTTTTTAATTGCCTCTCAGAAAATCGCTTATTGCAAGCAAATCGAAGTTTTCAATATTTATAAATAATAATATTGGGAGATTAGTAGTGGCTGGCAGCACTGCAACCACAGCTAGGTGCGGCCAGACCAAATCGGAACGTGTGTAGCGCCGCCGACCGATTTGGTGCGGCAGATTTGGTTTGAACGTGTGTAGGCGCCTAGGCGCGGATCAGGGTGGCCTACCACAAGCTCTTATAGCCGCTACACACGCTCCTATCCGACCGCCGATTTGGTGCGGGCGAACTTCACTACAGATCTGATCCGCGCCTACACACGTTCAAACCAAATCTGCCAGACCAAATCGGTCGGCGCTACACACGTTCCGATTTGGTCTGGCCGACCTCAAGCCGTTGTTGCAGTGTTGCCAGCCACTGCTAATCTCCCAATATTATAACTATTTATAAATACTGAAAAAATCAATTTGCTTGCAATAAATAAATTAAAAAGAAAAATATTTTCGGTTTTTAATGTTTTATTACTATAAAAAAACAATTTCATTATTTTTTAATTTTCTGTTATTTTCAAAAAAATACTAAAACATGCTAAATATTTACTAAAAGCAGCACTTATTGATGAGGTGTTATGCCCTTTTTATATATATTTAGTTTTACGACAAATTGCGAGTTTTAAATAAAATATTCTAAAAAAAACTAAAAGATAAAAATAACCTTTTCATAAATGGCCGTATTTAAACCTTTCGTTCGTTCAGTCCTACGTAAAACTCATGAACGAGCATTAAATTGAATCCTCTGAAAATCCCTTAAAGTAATTCTATCTGCTTTAAATATTTCCGCTTTTACATATTTTCTCCCTAAATCTAGGGGAAAACCTCCAAAATTGTCAACACTGCCAAGTTGGTCCGGTCGGAAGCCTACACACGTTCCGATTTGGTAGGAAGTGAAGTTCGTGCGAACCAAATCCGGCCGACCGCGTCAAACACGAATATGGTCGGACGACTACGCTACACACGTCCAGATTTGGTCTGGAGCAGACCAAATCGGCGGTCGGATCGGAACGTGTGTAGCGGCTATTAGTTGAGTCAGTTTAAACGTTGCGGAAAGCACTTGGGTGAATTGGATACAGAGAGAGATGGCAGGACCTGACCAAAATGAGTTGAATTTGTCGATACATTTGGTGCAGGGGCAAGATAAAACAGTCTTATAGGGACCCACAAAGGGGTTGGACGTGTGGCGGAAGTGGGGCCCGCAAGGGCCGCTTTTCTGTATCGAATTTGCCACGTTTAATGATTCACCCGCCTACATCACTTGAATCGTTGTTTTATTTGTGCCATTTCGATTGTGATTGAAGAATAAGACGTTTGTTATTGAAGAAGAGACTATTATTTTGAGGATCCCTCGTCACAACCATCCTGACAACGAGACCAGACCAGGCACCCGGACCCCAGCGACGTCACATATATTATACTACTAGCTGACCCGGCAAACGTTGTTTTGCCATATACATTATAGTTTTATACACCAAAAGTTGCCTAGACCAGACAACAGATAGCGCTAGTTACACACTACCAATAAAGGGGCCCAAGATTGGTCTCTATTTCCTACATATAAAAACATACTCTGTGAAGTAGAGAAGTGTCAGATAACCCTGCGCGCATGTGCGACTGGGGCATTTTTGGTGCTAGTTACAGTTCATTTTTTATTCTAAGCTTATGGAAAAGATTAGTATTCGATTTTGACCGCGCAGACGTCAGTGATTACATACTCTTTGGAAACGGTAATGGAAGAAATGACAGTTTTGTATCGAAGGTACGACATTTAAACGATTTTTCATAGAAAATTATAATTTTTACTCAATTTTCCGGAATAATAAGTAGCCTATGTTATTCTCCAGCTCCCAAACTACCCCCTTACCAAATATCACGTCGATCCATTGCTCTGTTTTGACGTGAAAGAAGGACAAACAAACAAACAAACAAACAAATAAACAAACAAACAAACACACTTTCACATTTATAATATTAGTATGGATAGGTGCACTTACACGGGAAATGTTAATAGAAATAATTTCTTGGCAACTATAATGAATCAATCTGGAGCAATTAAGTGGAGTAATCACAATAAATTGCGACATTATTTCGGGAATATTCCACATTTCTCAATGTTGGAAAATCTTTAGACAACTATTTTATATCTCGTTTATACGTATAACTACGGCTCGTTTTCGCGAGAGAAACAGGCCGGCAGCGGGAGCGGTGGAGTTTACTTGTATTGCCTAGTTTTTAAAATTGCTCCATATTTCGTGGTATTGTGTAGCTGTATCTCAGCATGGTCGCTACATTTTGCCATAGCCCTAAATTGCTTGATGAGGTCGTGACGTCATAGCTGACGTGTATTGACACGAATTGCCTGTATAAGTGCACCTTTATAAAAGAGTTGAAAATAGACATTTTATGCAACAATGTTTACACATTTGTGACCTACGAGGCACGTATCTTATCTCGTCACATGAGTCACGTCACGTTCACGTAAACTTTGTGCCTTCTCAATAAAATTAATCCAAGAAACTTCACAAGTGAGTTTTAAGATTTCCGCGTGTGGTAACGAATTCAATAAAATAGTTTTCAAGGAAAGTGATCCCCAAGCTAGTGTTAATAGAGCTAAAGTTCCGGCGTAATGAAGCCAATAATTATTATCCATCCTCCACTTTGAAATCATTGGTTCTTCTTCCAGCTGATGAGGAAGAGGTGAAAGCTCTAATCTTGGGACTCAAATCTAATAATACAGTTGGAGTAGATCAAATCTCTGGTCATTTTATAAAGCGGTATATGGATTTCCTGACTGCTCCAGTTAAATTTATTTGTAACCTTTGTATGGAAACTGGGATTTTTCCAGATATTTTCAAGAAATCCCTTATCATACCTATATACAAGGGTGGGGACAGGGGCTGTGTAAACAATTATAGACCAATTTCTTTACTTCCTGTCCTGTCTAAGATCTTAGAACGCATCATGAACAAGCGCCTTACAAGTTTCCTTGAGTCCCATAATTTGTTATCCTCTGCACAATTTGGATTCCGTACAGGACGATCGACGGACGATGCTGTTCATGAGTTGACCGACTTCATTTCCTTAAATATGGACAGAAGTAATAAAGTATTAGCCATTTTTCTCGACCTCGCTGAGACTGTGTCAAACGCCTTTTGACACAGTCTCTGTTCTAGTCCTTCTTGGAAAGCTTGAGAATGCTGGGGTAAGAGGATTAGCTCTTAAGCTGTTTACCAATTATCTAACCGACAGATACCAACGTGTCAAAATTGAGGATTGCATAAGTGATGAGCTACCTGTTACCTTTGGCGTCCCGCAGGGCAGTGTACTCGGTCCTACATTATTTTTGATTTATATCAATGACCTTTGCCAAATGAATCTTACAAACGGCAAAATACTGACATTCGCGGCAAACACCAACCTGTATGCAAACTTCAAATCCAAAAATCTACTTGCAGGGATGGTAGTTTTTTCTATTACAATTTTTCCTAAAGTTGTGATTGTTAAAAATAGTGGAAATCATAAATAATACCCACTGATTTCAAGATTATGCAACAATATATTATACAGGGTGTTAGGGACGCCGTTGCAATAACTTTAACCATGACTTCAGACCATCATGCTGAACAACGTACAGCAAGAATTTTTTGTCGGAAATGAAAAAAAAAACGAAAAAAATAGCCAATCCAGCCATTAATTAATGTTAGTACTTAAGTGTTAGAGATTAAATAAAAATTATATTTTTTTTTTGTCAGAACTTGTTCAAATTATAATGCATTTCTTATACAACAATATAAAAAATAAAATTCTTACACTTGTGATAACTATAATCAGATAATTATCTCAAAGTGTTATTATCTTGATAATTTCTAACCCTGATTGTTACGCAATGTGCATAAATATTCATAATAAAATACCAGGACATTATAAGAATTACCATTTACTATGTTTATGTTGACATAACGAAATTGGTTAATACTAAATAGCATTCATACAATCAACGAATTTATTATTAACAAATGTAATGTATGACATAAAATGTACTGATATATTTGTATTATATATTTAGTTAATTTATTAATTTTTGTTTTCATTTGTTTATTCGAAAAACCATGTTGATCCATTGCTCTGTTGCTCCAACTAAAAAACACACTTTTACATTTCTCCATAATTATATTCTCCACATAATAATATAACTAGTATTGCATTGTCAGCTTCTTCAGATTGTCTAGTATATGAGATTTACAAGTTAATCGTTTCCTAGACCACTTTTGCTATTCACCATGAATGAGTTGTACCTTTGACCCAGTCATTTAAAACATACTTGCTATTTAAATGCACAAAAAACACTTAATAGCTTCTGTAAGCCACTTTGTCCCTATGTGTTTTATTTGTACCATAAAGTTAATATACCTTAGCGGAATAGAGAAACAAAGGGCTGAGCGAGCGGGATGTCACTAGCAACAACACTGTGAGATAAAAGGAGATGCGTGATGCAACGTAATAGAACCGTTTTTGGCTACTGTTTGACAGTTCGTCAGCACTTATCAGCACGCTGAGAATTTAGGTATTTTATTTTTTTCGGATTTTACGTGCAATCTTAGATATTTTTAGACAATATTGATATGTAAACATGGTGACTTGCTCAGTTATTGATTGTTGTACAACACAATGAAATAATCACGCGAAATGTTCAGTTCACAGGTAAATTATTCCAAACCGACACCTCCCTTCCTAAGGTTTATTTTTGCCAATGCGCTTCGAATTTAAAGCAAGAAGTGTGATAATGCTCTTCAACAAACATTTATTTATGTAACAAGCAAATATTGATTACACATAATGCAGTATTTACGAATATTTTGTGTAAAGAAATAATTTTTGTTTTACACTAGGGCTGCATCAAGTTATCGATATTTCGTGTCCACTGTCTATCACGCGGTAAAAAATGAATATGTATTAGGTACTGTAATTAAAGTACCTGTAAGACGTTTAGATATGAATTACCTGGGAATGTAATTCCATTTAAGATACTTAACTGATCCATAGGTATCAGTTTTTGACTGTTAAAATAGGTACCTACATATACTATCATTAGTAATATAATTATCTTTCAGATTACATACTAACTTGGGTACCAGAAACTAACTGGACTAAATTGATTATTATGCAGTAAGCATTTTGATGAAAAATATTTTCAAACGCGAGAGGTGAAACGTACTATCACTGTGGAAGCACCAACAAATTGTTCAAAGGATTGTGCGAAGCATGGCCGGGTCGCTAGTGTATAATAAATGATTTAAAATATCTGGGAGTTTTTCTTAAATATGCATACTTCACCGCAGAATCGAAGTTCTAGCCATGCAAAATCCCTTCCCAAGATGGGAATTTTAGTTATATTAATAACTAGCGGCCGCCCGCGGTTTCACCCGCGTGGTTCCCGTTCCCGTGGGAATATCGGGATAAAAAGTACATATAAACCTTCCTCTTGAATCACTCTATCTATTAAAAAAAACGCATCAAAATCCGTTGCGTAGTTTCAAAGATTTAAGCATACAAAGGGACATAGGGACAGAGAAAGCGACTTTGTTTTATACTATGTAGTGATATTACTATATTATTATTAGACGACCTCCGTGGCCGAGTGGTGTACGCACCGGTTTCAAGGTGTCGTTATCTCTAGAGGTCCCGGGTTCGATCCCTGGCGGGTACCGCGTAGCTTTATGGATATGAACTTCATACGTTTTTTGAAATTTTAAGTCAATTTTATAAAGAAAATAGCTACTATCAGTTCCTTGTTTTGTGACGTCGCTCGGGTATAACGATAGCTAGCTAGCAACGTTCAACAGAACAAAGCCGCAAAAATCTATCAAAATAAGAAATTCAAATGACAGTTGAAACCCATGTCCATATCCATATTTTTTAGCCGGTAACCCCACAGGGGGGCTACCGCATAACTTTATGGATATGAACTTCATACGTTGAACTTTAAGTCAATTTTGTAAAAAAAATAGCTACTATAAGTTATTTGTTTTGTGACTTCGGGTATAATGATAGCTAGCTAGCAACGTTCAACAGAACAAAGTAGCAAAATCTATCAAAATAAGGAATTCAAGTGACAGTTGAAGCCGATACCCATATCCATATTTTTAAGCCGGTAGCCCCCCTGGTCGGGTAAATGTTGAAAACTAATTTTTCTATATTTCCTCGGGTCTGGGTGTATGTGGTAATTACCCGTCGTTGTTTCTAATTTCCATAATAATAGTGCTTAAGCTACTATACTTTGGTATTGGAACAATGAGTGTGATCGTGTCCAATATATATTTATTTATTACTGTAATTATTTAATATTATCGATATCGATATTAATCTGAAAAGCGACATGACGCACATCACTGACACGCATACATAAACAATTTTACACACACAAATGCGATTCAATTTCGGTTTCGTTTGACAGCTCCGGTTGTTCCTCTATTCCGATAGGTATATTAACTTTATGATTTGTACTCAAGATTTGACAGGCATCATCACCTGCCAGGTCCTTCTGTCATATTTAATTATTTAAAAAATTCTTGAATAACTAACTGCTATTTATATTAAACTAGCTGTTCCGCGCGGATTCACCCATGTGGTACCAGATCCCGTGGTAATATAAGGATAATAAGTAGCAATATGTGTGTTATTGGGTTTTCTGATGTATAAGCTATATGTATAATATGTATAAGTTTTATCTTAATTATTTCAGTAGTTTATGCATGAAAGAGTAATAATAAATTTACATACATTCTCACATTTTTCTATTTCTATCAATCAAATCAAAGTAATATAATAAAAAGAAAAAGCGTGATGTTTCTGGAGCCATTAAAAAGAAATGGTTTTTTTTAAGATACACCTACAAATGTATTTTAACATGAAGAAAACTAAATTTTACTCAAAGTCTATTTGTCATGTGTATTAATTAACTATGACTTTGTAACTTTGTTTTTTTTTTAATTTATAAATACTGTTTGAAATTTTATAAAAAAAAGCTTACTAATACTAAAAGTAATCATCATCATTCTCTTGCCTTGCCTTTTTCTTCCATTCTTCTCTTTTTGCTGCACTCAGAGACGCCAATTAACTTTAATTAATCATTATTATTTCCAGGTTTGAATAGAGTAGGAATGATAATTTAATGCCAATTAAAGGAAGATGGGACAAAACGTCCCCCAAAACCAACAGATTTCAAATGTATCTCAGGTGAAAGATATTAATATAGTGACAACTTTTTACTATGGCGACATCCCTCAAATATGTGGGAATTGACAACATTTCAAAATTTTAAGGTACTTGTTTTTATGGATATAATGAAAGGTTATCGTTTTTTAGGAAACACGTATTTTTTCTTTTCTTTTTATTTTCATAAATTATTGAGATAATAATTAAATGAAAATGGTATATTCTAAAAGGACGTAAGTACAATATCAGGAATAATATAGTAAGCGATTCCTTAGCCTCAACCTTCCTTTCCCTAACTTTCAAATAAAAAAAAACTGTCCATGACATGAAGTTTTACGTAGAGATGTTCTTAGCACGCTACTATATTGTGTCGATAATAATAACATTTTTGTTTAAAGGGATCATTTATTTTTATTTAGTCAGATGCAATAAAACAACACTACACTTGATTATTTCGTCTCACATGTGATATACAACTGTAGTTTTAAAAATGCTATACTTTTCATGACTTGTAACCTTATTTAACCAACTTGCTCAATACTTTAAAACAAGGTGTAACTGTGTAAGTACTTACTTTTAAAAATCTTTGTTTGTGTAATAATAAAACAAAAACATTTCAGTGTCTTACCCATTTTTAATTGAAAATAATCGATAATAATTCGATAACTGAGTCGAGCAGGCATCACTATTAAAATGACAGTAACTTTGACATTTGTTTGTTTACTTCGTTTTTTTTTCTTCTTGGGGATTAGTTCTAGGCAAATGCATACACGCTAGAACTTCCTGACATTGATCATTTTACACATTTTTTAAACTATCTTTAAAAATAGGCGAACAAAAAATTTAAAAAATTGTTTTTCATGTTTAATTAGTTCTAATCTCGAAATGGTTTTCGAATTTTACTGCCTTGCAAAAAATGAAATGTTGTCAATTCTGGGAAAATATTATTTTAATATTGTTATTTACTACAAAAGTAACACCTACGTTAGTAAAAAAATCTTTGATTTTTACCATTTCTAAGCGACTTCAAAAAAAAAGAAGCTTCTCAGTTTGATCTGTATGTATGTATAATATGTGTTTCGGACAGGTCCGAAATCCATGCAGACTGTATAACTTTTACTTTCTTGAACCGTACCGGGGATTACCATGGGCAATAAATAAGAAGACTGTTTTTCGCTTTTCTACGATGCAAGGCGGAGCGGGAGCGAGGCGGGCGGCGTGGACGGGACGATGTTCTGGAGTGCAGTTTACAAGGCACCAAGTGCTGTTTATATGCGCGCTTGGTGGCTTGCAACCAGAGGGGTAGGGGCAGGAATAGATTTGGATAGAGGGAGATGGCGATACAAGGCGTTTCACCTTTGGTAATGGAGTGGGGTTAGAGGGAGACGGGGATATGCATCTTCCTTTATTTACTTAATAATTACACAGTACAAAGAAATGGCAAAAGGTATTGATTTACTTATATCTATGAGTTTAAACAGAATAAAATAGAACTTACATGCTAACACAAAATAGTTTTATTGAAATATAATGATCGACACAGTAACAATAATTCGCACAAAAGACTTACGTACTACCTAGCTATATACAACAATCTCCCCCTCGTGCGCGAGCACAATCAGCTAATTGCTGTCTAACACTATAAGGCGAGAGGCTGGACGACGCATTAGACCCGAGGCTGTTCTAATCTCTGTTACTCTGACCCGCCCATCTGGGCCGGGAAAAACTGACGTTACCTGGCCTCTTGGCCATGTGCCTCTGGGCATAGTCTGGTCTACTATCAACACGATGTCGCCGACTTGGATGTTATGCTCGTTCAGTCTTTGTCCTCTACGTACTTGAAGCTGTGGCTTGTACTCTCGGATCCATCTGTTCCAAAATTCGTCGGCCATCGCTTGTGCTGCCCTCCAGCTGTTCATGGTCATCTTTGTGTCTTTGAAACTCCCGAATGGTGACATGCCGCAGGACCGCCCAATGAGGAAGTGGTTGGGGGTCAGGGCTTCTTGGTCTAGATCAGGGTTGACTGGTGTCAATGGTCGGGAGTTCACCAAATGTTCAGCTTCTAGCAATAGGGTGTGAAGCACTTCTTCTGGCGGGTGCTTTTCTTTCAGGGCGACGCGCAGGGCTGTCTTTACTGACCGGACCATTCGTTCCCATGCTCCTCCCATGCTGGGCGCGCCGGGAGGGATCTTTTTCCATGTTATGGTTCTGCTGTTGGCGAATGCGGTCATCTCGTCGTTGTTTGCCTGCAGCGCCTCTTCAATTTCTCTTTCTGCGCCCCGGAAGTTGGTACCGTTGTCGCTGTAGATCACAGTAGGTGCTCCGCGCCTTGCCATCATTCTTCTTAGTGTGAGTATCATGGAGGAGGCCGAGAGGGAAGTGGCCACCTCCAGATGAACGGCGCGTGTGGTGAGGCACGTGTAGAGTGCGCCCCACCTCTTCTCGTTTCGTCGACCTACTGTGATTGTCATTGGGCCGAAATAGTCTACTGCTATGGCGGTAAACGCCGGTTGTCGTTCAAGTAGCCTTTCAGGTGGTAGATCGCCCAAAGGGATTTTGTGAGGTGACCCCTTGTAAGTGCGACACCACTGGCATCTGTTGTGTATGTATCGAAGACAACTGCGCAGTCCGACTATGTAGTAACGCTGCTGTAGCTCGTTGAGTACGGTTTCTGTGTTCGCGTGGCCGAGAGTACTGTGCGTGTGTTGCACGATGAGCCTCGTCAGCTGTTCCTTGGCGTGGAGTACCGGGAGGTTCCGCATTCGATCCTGGGTTAACCTGGTGTCTAAGTAGAGTATGCCCCGCCGTACGCCCACTGATATCTTTCTCAATGGTGAGCTTCTCGGAGGTGGCCGTCCAGCCTCTATGTTTTCGATATCTTCTCGAAATGATACTAGCTGGCTTCTTCTTATCAACAGTAACTTGGCGGTCTCTATATGGTCGGTTCTCATCGATATGTGCGTCGCGTTATGGAGCAGTTTGGCTTTGAACTTCTCGGCGGCGAGCAGCACGTCAGCGGTAGAGCGTAAAAGTTTATTATAGTTCGAAAATCTGTCTAACGGCGGTAAGTAATCGTTGCCTGTTCGCGTTCTCGCGTGCAAAACGGGTTTAACGGTACGTTCTTCCCCGGTAGGTACTGACGGCTCCGGTACTGGCTTCTCTTTGGGCCATGTCTCGGGGTCGTCTCGAATAAATTGCGGTCCGAAAAACCATCTATGCTTCGCGTCAAAGTTCGCGGGCATTCCTTTTGTCGCATCGTCAGCAACGTTTAAAGCGGACGGTACCCACCGCCAATCTACCGGTGCGGTTAGGCTCTCTATCTCGGCTAGTCTATGCGCTACGAACGCCTTAAACGAGCGGGGATCCGATTTTATCCAAGCTAATACCGTTTTGCTATCTGACCAAAAATGGCATTTTTTAATTTCGTAATCGGATTCGCGCTTGATCGTGTCGGCTAACCTACTGCCTAATACCGCAGCCTGGAGTTCCAAGCGGGGAATGGATACCGGTTTCAATGGTGCGACCTTAGCCTTACCGGCGACTAACCGCGACGTTCTGCTACCGTTCGAATCTGTGTTCACATAATATATCGCCGTTGCGTATATTTTTTCGCTCGCGTCGCAAAATACGTGCATTTCTGTGTCGCCCGACGGCGCAGGTACGTACCGGGCTATTTCCATACTTCTCATCATCTCTATGTTCCTAATGAACGCTAACCACGTCTGCCTGTGCTCTTGTGTTATGGGGTCGTCCCATTGCACGCCGCTCCGCCAGACATCCTGAATAAGGGCTTTACCTATCGCGGTTACCGGCGAAATTAACCCTAACGGATCGTAAGCGGACATGACCGCGCTCGTGACCTGCCTCTTTGTGGGGGTGACGGCGCCGTCGCCGGCCTTCAGTTCTATCGGTGTGTTTCTAAGGTTGACGTTAAAACCTAGGGTATCGCGCTCATGATTCCATATTAAACCCAAAGTTCGTTCCGAATCGCTTTTCCCTAAAGTCGTTTGCTCTCTATTTTGCTTATCCGCGACGTCACTGATAACTTCCGGTACGTTTGATGCCCATCCGCGCAACTCGAAGGAGGCTGCTAAATGCACTTTGTGCATCGCGTTTACCACGCCTTTTGCCACCTTTTCGTCGTCGAATGTGCCCAGATAGTCATCCATATAAAAATTTCTGACTGTCGCCCGTGCGACTTCGGGATATTCGCGTGCGTGATCGCCTGCGTTTTTATTCTTTACGTAAATAGCCGTAGTCGGAGATGAACTCGCGCCAAACACTAGCGAGTTACTACGGTACTCGATTGGGGGCTTCGTACGGTCGTCCCGCCATAAAAATCGCAGGCTATCACGGTCGGCGTCGATTATCTTAATCTGGAGGAACATCTCCTTAATGTCGGCGACTACCGCGATTCTACCTTCTCGAAATCGAACTAACACGCCGAACAACGACTGTAGCAGGTCCGGTCCCGCCAATAGCGCGTCGTTTAAACATCTGTTTTCGAACTTGGCCGCCGCGTCAAACACTAATCGAATTTTTCCTTTCTGTGGATGCACGACCGCGAAATGAGGTAAATACCAGGTCCTCTCCGATGTGGGAGGAGAGTCGGCTCTCTCAACATAACCCGACTCTATCAAGTTATTTACCTGCCTTGTATATTCTTCGCGTTGCTCTATGTTTTTATCTAACTTTTTTTCTAAGTTAATCAATCGGCTGAGCGCCTGCGCTCTATTGTTAGGCAATGTTTCGTTTTCAGTTCGCCACAATAGGCCGGCTTCGAATCTGTTACAACCGTCAATACGATGACACGTGTCATCGAGTAATTTTACCGCGCGCTTTTCCGGATCGGCTTTAGGCGTTTTCGGTTCAATACCTAAACTTTCGATACTAAAAAAATCTCTCATCATTTTAACCGTTTCGTCTTCAAATTGCCTCGACACAGGCCGTATATGATTTACGTATGCAATGTTACCGCGTTTTATCGAATCTCTGCCGTGTAAAACCCATGCACCTAGCCCAACATAACTAGCAACGGGTTCATTCTTTCCGCCTATCTTTAACTGACGCGACGTTATCAAGTGCCAGTTATCTTGCCCTATTAAGATAGACGGCTTAACCTTATCATAACACAGCTCATCTCGTATGTCTGTAAGGTGTTCGCACCGTTTAACTAACTCTATATCAACTTGCTGTGGGGCGAGGTCGAGATGTTTTATCGTATGCGCGGTCATTGTATGTGAGTCGCGGCTACATAATCCGCGTATTTTCAATCTAACTGTTCGCGAATCATGATCATCTAACCGGTTACCTCCCACTCCCTCAATAGTGAGGAGGCCTCCCGGCTGATCCCGGGGAATTATCTCGTCAGCAGCGGCCTCATCTATTAAAGTTATCGACGACCCTTCGTCGAGAAGAGCCGCTAACTCGATCGTTCCCAGGGGGCCGGTCACTTCTACGGGCACTATCTTTAGGTAAGTACTCGGTTGATGAACGTGGTTTACGGACACAGAACTAACTTTCCCGTATGTCGGCTTAGGGCCTTCGTTTTTTGGTTCGAACTCTCGCTTTTCATTATGTAACAATCGGTGGTGAGACGCCTCGCACTCGCCCACGCCGCACGGTACATATTTGCATCTAAAAAACCGCCTATGATCACCCGATAAGCACCTGAAACACAACCTGTATTCTTTTGCCCGAGCCCACCTTTCGTCAACGTTTAGCTTTTTAAAATCTGCGCACTCCGGCGCAGAGTGATTTCCCTCACAAATAGCGCATTTCCTGTCCTTAGGCCCTGGGGCCGTGGGTGAAGCAGCGCGTCGCTGGGGTGGTGGGTTCGGTCGCGAGGCTACTGGTTGGTTTCTTTGCTTTTTGTCGCTTTTTATCGTCGCGTTTTTTGACGTTTTTTTTAAACTTGCTACGGTATGAGTTTGTTCGTACTCCGAATCCGAATCTGATAGCGAGGACTCCGACATAGTCCTATGCCGCGTCGCGTGTAATACTCGTGATTTCTGTTGTTTAAAGCGGCGCTCTTCCTTTAGATTTTCGTAACTAACCATTGAGCCGCACTGATCTCCGATTGAATTTAAAAATCTCGACAGCAAAACAAGATCAGGCGCTCCGCTATGCGCTGCTTTATACTCAAACCACTTGTATTTCAAAATCATAGTGAGCTTATCGACTATCCTATTTACCAGCTCCGGCGCGTATAAATACTGATGCTGGTCTAACGACTTAATCGTGGCTACGGTGTTCGCGACTTTATTTGCGAAAGAAATAATATTCCGCCCGTCGTCGGTTAAACGCGGCATTTTCTTTATGTTTTCTACTTCCGACAAAATAATAAATTCGGGTTTGCCGTATCGACGTTCTAACGTATCTATAATTTCGAATGGGTCCGTCGACGTGTACAACAAAGTTCTAACTGACTCGCGCGCCGCTCCGCGTACGGCCTTGCGCAACCTAGCTACATTTTGTACGTCCGAAAATAATCTATGCGTGTCGCTAAACACCGCTCTGAAAGCCATCCACTCGGTTAACGAGCCATCGAAATACGGGAGGTCGTGGATGAATTTCGGAGGATTTTCTCTATTATTATTATTCGAATTGACCGCCTGCATTATTGCGTTCGCTAATAACTGAACGTCCGTGCCCTGACTCAAATTACCCTGTGGTGGACACGGATTCGATTCGCGATTTGGTGCACTGTAGTTTCGATTCGCGCCTGCGGCACCCGGCCTAGCTAGATGTTGCTGCGATAGCCACTTTTCTACGTGCAAGGACCCCTCAATTCGGGGCGGTCCCGCCGCGACGCTAGAATTTGCCTGGTCACTTATCCTGGCAATTTCTAATCGACTCTGCGCCGCAGCGGCGGCCGCTTGAGCCCTAGCAAGCTCCGCCTTTTGTGCTTCTAACTCTGCCATTAACAATGCTATTTTCGATTGTGCCGAGTTTACTACAGTACCCGCATTACTATTTCGTTCGTTATCGTTCGCGCCTAAATTAACATTTTCGACGCCCGTTTCTAACTGCTCTCCGCCGCCTAACATGCTGCCGCCGTGCTCAGACTGAACGGATTCTCCGCCCGTGCCTCTGTCCCATGTGTGCGTCTCGCCCGACGTCGTGGCGCCAGACTCTGGCGTATTCGATTTTGCCGCTGTTGCTGACCGAGTTACTGGACGATCTGCCATCTCTATTCGCGCACGAGGGTCCCTACGCTAATCAAATTAAAATTAACACTCCCTAGCCTAAAAAACACTTCCTAATCCTAACAAGACGTATATACCTGCTTACACACTCGTACTACGTAATTCGACCGTTTAACACCGCAAGGTGGTCAGTACGAATGCATTTAACGAGCCAGTGGTCGGGGCAAAGCTAGACCCGTGCAATGACCACGACTCGCGCGTACTTGTTTCTTTCTTGATTACCCAGGTATGAATCGGCAGTGAAAACTGCCGAAACAGTGTCCCGCGCGTACTTTTTTCTTTATTCTTTCTTCTTTGCTTGAAGGTATGAAACAGCAGTTAAAACCACTGTAACAGAGACCCGCGCGTACTTTTTTCTTTATTCTTTCTTCTTTGCTTGAAGGTATGAAACAGCAGTTAAAACCACTGTAACAGAGACCCGCGCGTACAAATTTCTTTCTTCTTTGCTTGAAGTTCTTCTTTATCCGGCTCTCGAAGGATCACTGTTTCGGACAGGTCCGAAATCCATGCAGACTGTATAACTTTTACTTTCTTGAACCGTACCGGGGATTACCATGGGCAATAAATAAGAAGACTGTTTTTCGCTTTTCTACGATGCAAGGCGGAGCGGGAGCGAGGCGGGCGGCGTGGACGGGACGATGTTCTGGAGTGCAGTTTACAAGGCACCAAGTGCTGTTTATATGCGCGCTTGGTGGCTTGCAACCAGAGGGGTAGGGGCAGGAATAGATTTGGATAGAGGGAGATGGCGATACAAGGCGTTTCACCTTTGGTAATGGAGTGGGGTTAGAGGGAGACGGGGATATGCATCTTCCTTTATTTACTTAATAATTACACAGTACAAAGAAATGGCAAAAGGTATTGATTTACTTATATCTATGAGTTTAAACAGAATAAAATAGAACTTACATGCTAACACAAAATAGTTTTATTGAAATATAATGATCGACACAGTAACAATAATTCGCACAAAAGACTTACGTACTACCTAGCTATATACAACAATATGTATGTACGTATGTATGTTTGTCCGCGATTATCTTGCGTTTGGCTGTACAGATTTTGATGCAGTTTTCAGGAAAGTATTTTGTTACATTTAGAAGAAGGTTTTGGTATTTTAACCGACTTCAAAAAAGGAGGTTCTCGGTTAGACTAAACCCCATGGATTTTGACATTGAATATGGCTATTAATTAGTGATGGGCCGAATGTGGTTTGAACCGAATACGAACTTCGGCCGAACATTCGGTAAAAATATACAATTCGAAGTTCGGTTCATTTTCACCGCCCTGCATCGGGAGTAACAAGTTGTGTCTTGTTTATGCATTACTATGTAAAGTCCGTTTTTCTATCAAACAACACTCAATCACAAATCATCACATCCCAAAGGAATCTCACAATATAGGCAGCCTCAACCACTTGTAGAAACTAGTTGAAACGGAATGCATTTAGCATTCATTTTCACTGAAAATGGATTGAAAACGTCTTTTAAAATCTTTAGATTTCATTAAATCTTTTTATCATCATCATCATGTCAGCCGAACGACGCCCACTGCTGGGCCTCCCCCAAGGATCTCCACAACGATCGGTCCTGCGCTGCCCGCATCCAGCGGCTTCCCGCGACCTTGACCAGATCGTCGGTCCACCTTGTAGGGGCCCTGCCCACGGAACGTCGTCCGGTACGCGGTCGCCATTCGAGAACCTTTCCGCCCCAACGGCCATCAGTTCTCCGCGCTATGTGTCCCGCCCACTGCCACTTCAATGATGCAATCCTTCGAGCGATGTCGGTCGTTTTAGTTCTCCTGCGGATCTCATCATTTCTGATTCGATCGAGCAGGGAAATACCAAGCATCGCTCTCTCCATTGCTCGCTGGGTGGCTTTGAGCCTTCTTATGAGACCCATAGTAAAAGACCACGTCTCACTTCCATAGGTCATTACTGGCAACACACACTGGTCAAAGACTTTCGTCTTGAGACATTGAGGTATTTCGGACGCGAATATATGCCGGAGCTTCCCAAACGCTGCCCATCCGAGCTGGATTCGACGAGAGATCTCTTTCTCAAAGTTTGACTTACCTAACTGGACCGTCTGTCCTAGGTAAACATAGTGGTCAACAACTTCGAGTGTAATGTTCCCAACATTAACTGGAGCGGGTGCAACATGGGCATTGAACAGATTTTCGTCTTGTCCATGTTCATCTTAAGACCCACTCTTTGCGAAGCATTACCGAGATCTTCGAGCATTGTGTTCAGATTTTCCAGGGTCTCAGCCATAAGAACTACATCATCGGCAAACCGTAGGTGTGTTAGGTACTCGCCATTGATGTTGATGCCGCATCCTTTCCAGTCCAGCAGCTTAAAAATATCCTCCAACGCAGCTGTGAACAGTTTGGGAGAGATGACATCTCCCTGTCTCACACCTCGCTGTAGTTGGATAGGATTAGAGCTCTGGTTCTGTAATCGGACCGACACATGGTGGCGTTTTGGTATAAGTACCTCAGCACCTCGATGTACCTGTAGTCTATTTGGCAGCTCTGGAGAGACTGCAGCACCGCCCAAGTCTCAATCAAATCAAAGGCTTTCTCATAGTCCACGAACGCCAAGCAAAGTGGCAAATTATACTCTTCGGTCTTCTGTATAACTTGCCGCAGCGTATGAATGTGGTCTATGGTACTGTAGCCTTTCCGGAACCCAGCTTGTTCGGGAGGTTGGAAATTAGAAAACCGTCATCATCAGTTAGAAAACTGGTTTTGTTGATTATTATTAAATTATGTTTCTGATTGGAATGGTACAATGGGTCTTTGCAACAACAAAACTTTAGCATCAGTCATTTCTTATTGATGGATAACGATCATGGGCCATCATATATAACCCACACCAAGTGGGCCCAATGCGGATTGGTGGATTTTTTTTTTGTTTTAAGTAACTTCAAAGCCTATACTAAAGGTATCTCTTGAAACTTGATACATAAGACTCATTATTTAAGAAGAACTTATCTATTTAATTTGACTTTTACTTACAAATAAAGATTTAAATTGCAAAGTAGCAAAATGATTATGATAGTTTGTAACCTGTAATTAACAAATAAATGACCATGATAATAAAGAATGTAAAATAAAATAAAAAAAAAAAATAAAAAAAATGTTTATTCATTAACTTAATTTGTGGTTACATATCGTGGCTGGGGTCTCCTTTTAGGAGAACCTGTGTTAGGAGGCCCCGCTCCTTCTTAATGTTACTATACAAAAAGTTAATCTATAGTTACAATAGTGCTTCATTAGAAAAGAAAAAAAAAAAAAAAAGAAAACATAGGCATATTCAATAATGTATATACATATATATTTCTTTTCCTTTTTAATATTAAGAGAAAAAAAAAAAACAAGCGAAATAAATTAAATCTAGGTACATCATTAACACAAGTACGTCAAGCAAGTAGTTAGTACATAATATTGTAAAGTGCGTGTAATTTTGTGTGGATGTGTGTATGTGTTTGTGTGTGTAGGTGTGTGTGAGTGGGTGTGCATGAATACTTTTATTTTATATTACTTTTATTTTTTTTATTAAGTACTATTTTTATTTAGTCATTTATACATTGCCATTTTAGTAATAACTTTTGTCGATAATATTTTCGATTTCCGTGTAATTTTTAGTATGTAACCAGTTCCGTAGGTCATGTTTACATTTGTATGAAGTCATATTGTATAAGGGTATGGTTTTATTTATTTTATTATAAATTTTAGTTGAAATAGCGTTGAATTGTCTCTGAGCGTAGGTAGTTTTTGTGCTAGGTACAGGTGCTACACACAGACCTTTTCTTTTATTTTTATTTCTATTTTGGAGTGGAAGTGTTTTATGGCGTTTTAAGAACGTATTATGAATAAATAGTTTGCGAACAGATAAAAGGCCACATTGAGAGTATAGGAAGTCCGTTGGAAATCTGTAGGGCTTAAAATACATTACTTTAAGTAGGGATCTTTGGGCCCGTTCCAATTCTATAAATTTTGTTTTTGTGGCTCCACCCCAGACTGGGATGCAGTAGGTTAGAACCGATTGAGCCAGAGATAGGTATATTTGTTTCAGTAGCTGTGTGTCTGCAACGTGTCTCAAGGTCTTAAATACCCATATAAGCTTGCGGATTCTACCCATCAATACATCAATGTGGGCGTGCCACGTCAGGCGTTGATCTAGCATTACTCCGAGGTACTTGATTTTTTCTGCTTTATCAATGTCTGCACACGAGCAGTTTTGGTTGGTGTAGTCGTCACATACGTGAATTTTAATTTGTAAGTCAAAATTGGGTTGAGTCCTGTTGTAGTTTGTAAAATTTATATATTTTGTTTTTGAAACGTTTAGTGTCAGCAGGTTGTTGTACAACCAGCAAGCAACTTGGGCTAGACCCTTTTGAGTAGCTATGTGTACCTCGTTCCATGTTTTGCCTGTGAAAACTATGGCGGTGTCGTCAGCGTATGAGAATATTTTAGCATTAGGTATATTTATGTTGCAGAGGTTGTTAATGTAAATCGTGAATAAAGTTGGGCCCAACACGCTACCTTGGGGTAAGCCAAAAGTAGTGTCTGCTAGCTCACTCATGCTGTCGCCAACTCTAACGCACTGTTTACGATCACGCAAGTAGTCAGATAGGAGCATCAGCGGTGGACCCCTGATACCTATCGCCTCCAGTCTGTGCAAAAGTGTTGGTATAGAAATCGTATCAAAAGCTTTTTGGAGGTCCAGAAAGACTGAAGTGCACCTCCTATTTTTGTCGACATTTTCCGATATATGTGACGTAAGTGCTAGTATAGCATCTTCTGTTGAGATGCCCTTCCTAAAGCCGTACTGGGAGTCGGATACTAGATGATATTTGTTAAGGAAATTAAGTAATCTAGTATTAACAATCTTTTCCAAAACTTTTGACAGCGCTGGGTGAACAGAGATGGGTCTATAGTTAGCAGCCGAACCTTTGTCTCCACTCTTGTGTACGGGGGTGATTACAGCTCGTTTAAAAGGGGTAGGAAAAATGCCCTGTCTTATACAAAGATTGCATAGATGGGAGATAACTGGAGAAATGTCCCTGGCAATAAGCTTTAAGAATTTTACCGTTATGCCGTCCCACCCCGCTGCACTATCTGTTTTTAACCCCATTAGTATTCCGTATACCTCGTCTTCATCTTTATCCAATAAAACGAAGGAAGAAGATTGTTGAGGACACGCAGAGTTATCAGCTTTTCTGTTCTGGGTCGGGTGATTCTTAAGGATGCTTTCAGCTAAAAGTTTCCCAATGTCAGCAAAGTAACTGTTGACACAGTCTAAAGATTCTTTCGGTGTTGACTTACAGTTTAATAGTTCTAAGTTACTGGATTTGTTTACTTTACGGTGTGTGATGTTATCTAGAGTTTTCCAAAGATTTTTAGGGTTATTTTTATTTTTATTTAACATGTCCCTTTCGTAGTTTCTTTTTAAAGTTTTAACCAGATTGTTACAATAGTTTCTATAGCGCCTAAATGTTATTTTTAAGATTTCGTTATTAGGGTCTAATTTAAGTTTCCTTTGCATTTCATTTCTATTTCTTATACAACGTAGAATGCCTAAAGTTATCCAGGGTTTAATTATTCGATTTTTACATGGAATGTTTTTAGTACTTGTATGTAGTAAAGTACATTGCCTCAATTTTTCGACCAGAAGGTCTGCAACAACATTAGGGTCATTATATGAAAGTAGGTCAAGACAATTAATACTTTTGAAAGACTCAACTGCCTTGACAAAGTCAACAGAAGACTTTACTTTGTAGGGACTGCTGTTTTGCTTAACATTAGATAATTTTAAAAAAATCATATTGTGATCAGTGATGGTTGTGGTTAAAACGTGTATAAATCCAGAGTTTTTACTTTTGTCTAATTTTAGCATGAAATGGTCCAAGCAGTTTTTGCCTCTCGTTGGTATCGTATGCCCCGGTAAAAGGCCATGCGTTGCCAACATATTTAAATAGTTTTGCTTATTTTTCCGATCAGTTGCTTGCATACTGTCGCAATTTATTATATTTATATTTATATCCCCAGTAATAATTATTGTTTTACATTTATTAATAGAATTTAAGTGATTGTCTAAGGAGTAAATAAAATTATCCCCGTTGTTATTTGATGGTGAACGATAAATTCCAAGTACAGTTAAGTTATTTATAGTTAACTGTAGGCATGAGGCATCCGAAAGCATAATTTCGCTAACTTTTACCATGTGTTTCTCTTTTACATAGATTACAACACCGTCGCACTGATTCAAATGATGTGTGGTTGAAAATTGTGTGTAGTTTAGTAGCTGTGGAATGGGTTTATTTAAATCAATCCAGCACTCAGTCAGCACTATCACATCTACCGAAAAAATTAATTGTGATATATTTGCACAAAAGTCATCAAAATTGCTGTAAATACTTCTTATATTTTGAGAGATGATTGTGAGATCTGTGTTGAGTATTTTACCAACCAGTAAAGGAAATGCCCCCATATCACATAAGTTAGAAGATGCAATTTCTGAATTATCAATTTGTGATAATAAGTTTTTGTCAGCCATTGGAAATGTGAGGGACTGATGTCAGTAGCAGTTCTAACGTGTTGTAATCATTGTAATAGCGAATTGAATCAAAAGTGCGTGACGTAATAACCCATAAGTAACATTTGTATGATAAATATTTCAGTAGTAAAGATTTATATTGTATGTACCTATTTATAATGTAAAATAGTTTATGAGAATAGTTAAATGTTATGTAGTTTGTGTATAAATTTGTTTGTGGTGTAAAATAGCAGTTTAAAAAAGTTGCTAAACTATTTCTACTCTCGAAATAGGAAAAGCTAGCAAATATCAATTTTAGTTTAATTTTAGTATTTATTACAACATCTGTGACAAACAGACTAAAAAAAGTACCTACTACGGCTATTAAGATACAAAGTATAATGCATAAAGTATAATAAAGGGTTAAAATCGTTAAGTTCATTAGGTAGAATAGTAACTTTATTTTTAATTGATAGCACTGGTTTAAGGTTGATTTTACAGCTAATAATACGTGCAACAGATTTTTACATTTGCTAAGACATGCACTTATTGTTAAAAATTTAGTTATATTGGCTAAGGTAGAAATAATTTTATAATGGAAAAGGATAACAATATATTGCAGAGCCAACAATGTAAGTATATTAATTACAAGGATTAGTCAGTCGGCCAGCTGCATCAGGTGCTGAACCTGGGCTTCTGATTTAATCGGAATAATTTTAGAAGTGTCCGATTTACGAACGTATACTCTGCCATAAGCAGTCCAGCAATATTTATATGTTCTAGACTTAGCTAAATCTCTTGCTAAAAAGTGCAAACGCGCGCCTTTAGCCGTGAGTTGCTCAGACACAAAAATAGGCGTATCTTCCTGGACACGGAAGCCCAGGTGCTTTGCGCATAATTTTGAATTGTTTTTAATGTTAAAATCTTTACATAATTTTAATAAATTTGTTTTTACTAAAGTTGAGGTAGTTTCTATAACTATTGGCGAGTTTTTGTCCGTATTCTTTCCGTAACTCCGGTATATATCTTTTATATCAGATATGGTCAAATTTCCACCAATAGAAGTAGACAGAGACATTACCACTTCTATTAAATCTTCCTTCGTTTCTTTATTCTTTTTTGGTGCGTTTTTTATTTCGAGGTTCGTTTTACGGTAACTCATCTGTAGACTCTCAATTTTATCTTCAAGTAGGGTTATGTAATCTCGATTTTCCTTAGATTTTATGTCTAAATCCATCATCTTATTTGATAACTCAATGTTTTGTGCAGTGAGCAGAGCAATCGAATTTTCTATATTCGTGTTTGTTTGTTCAATTCTTTGGAGGGTTGGCGAAATATTTTTTAACTCTTGTCGTTGAACAGTACAGAGAGAATTTATCATGTCCTTTATTTCGGCTTTAAACGCTTCGAAGTCATTCGTTGTTACGCTTCTGCCGCTTCTATCACGACTAAACACGTAGTTCGGCGGGGTAATATCGTTACTAGTCTGATCGTGTGTTACATCTACGTCACAAACAGACATATCGGCTGCTGGATTCATTGTACCAGGACACTATGTTTACTAGAAGTTGTAATCGTAACTTGTTTGTATAAAAAAGTACTCTATTCTTAACGGTACAATGAGTAGAATTGCTTGCCCCGTCAATTGAGTGACAATCGCGCCAAACAAATACAGTAATGTATCTGTATTATCTTTAACATGTAGGACTCAAAGCTCAAAGTCGGGCGATGCAGTTCACAATGGCAGCGTGGCAAGATTATCAGTGCATACGCTCTATGTTACGCGAGACAGTTATAGCAGATCAAAGAAGTTCTCGTTCACTCTCGCAGCAATGGACGGGGTCGAGAATCGTAGCACAGCGTAGACGCATAAGTAAGACACTGTATGTCTTTGTTACTCTCACTTGTGGGCAGCAGGCGGTATCGGACTCCAGCGCCGGCGCAGCGAGCGAGACACAACAACTGCACGATCCTCTAACTTGTTCACTCACGTTAGCTAGCACTGACACCACCGCAGATGAGTAGGATACTTCGCACACACTTACAGTTTTTTTTTTTTCCGTGTTCCTTATCGCGTCGACTGATAGTTTTGTTTGACGGTTGTGTTGTTTTACTACTTCACCTGTTATGCACTCCTATTTTATGTAGTGACTTTTTGATTATAAATTTTTGGGATTTTATTTTTTAAAAAGACTAGCACAGACCGGAAAGACGTTCGCATTTGTTGCGGTCCGAGGGGAAAGAGGAAATGAATGTAATGGACTTATTTTATTTAACACATATAAAAGATTTCATGTTCTGTTAATTTAAATCAAAATAAACAGGTGTTTCATTTGCTTTTTTCTTGTACCGAATATTTGGCATTTAAGCCGAACTTCGGCCGAATGCCGAAGTTCGGTTCAAGCCGCCGAACTTCGGTTAAACCGAATGTAAAACAAAGTTCAGCCCATCCCTACTATTAATCTCTTTATAGATATGAGACATATGAAATTGTCAACACACATAAAAAGTATGTTGGAGGGGGGGATGGGTCCCATACAAATTTGCCCATCATCCTTTAATTGACAAGTCTGAGTGCGGCAGTTATATAAATAATAAAAGATCTTTATTTCATATACATCATCCTTGATGCAATGACTAGTAATATGACCAAAATACATACCTCATTGAAAGGTTTAATCTTTGTATGCATGATGAAGTTGAATTTGCAAAGTTCACATGATCTGGTTTCCGATGCCGTCAACCACTGCTGCAGGCAACTTTGATGTACATATTTGAGGCTCCCTGAAAACCAGAATAATGTAATAGACAGGAAAAACTAATACAGACTAACTTTAACAAACCAGCTACATCTGTCTTCAAAACATTTAATGACACCAGGGGGCCGATTCTCAGGCAATCGAGAAAAGTTCACATTTATAGCTCGAAATTCAAAAAAACCACAGTTTTTGTATTGTCAGAAATTCACAATCGAAAAAGTTCGATCGAAAACCAGTTGAACGCTACGAATGGTATTATTATTATTATTATTATTTATAGGGGGGACGCCAGCGAAGCCGGACGGGTGATCAGTCACCTAGGTCGGGACCATTTCACCCAGTTCCCCAAGTCCCCTAAAAACTGAAAAATCAGGGGGGGAGGCGGGTTATCATTTACCCCACCGGCGTCGGACCCTCGAACCTACCTGTGCGCTACGAATGGTAAAAACCAATAGATGTTCATATACGAACTTAGCTGTCAAAATGAATTCGTTGACATGTGAGACAGCTTAGTTTGTTTCAAACGTTCTAACTTTTCAATAGAAACCACAAACAAAATGTTTGACATACAAATTACCACACTGAAAAAGTTCGAATGCCTGAGAATCGGGCCCCTGTAAGTGACATTTCATGAATTAATTATTATAATATACCTTTGTAGCAACAATTTAATGTAGTTATACTTAACATACATATAAAAATGAAGTTATTTGAATAAATCAGTCATTTCAACAAAGTTTGGTTATTATTATCGAAAAATATAGTTTGAAATCATTTTTATTATGCACCTACATATCTGTGGTACTACATAGATATGTTATCATATCCAGGAAATTATATGACTGATATAATGGCAATCAATCTAATCTCTGTACAGACATATCATTAATATTTAAAATTATAATTTATATGTCACCAACATCAGTATTTTCCTTATTCAATATAATTAAAGACACACAGGAACAATAACACAGGAAAAGATATAGTTGTACCTACTTGTAACAAAACAATAAGTAAGCTACCAATACAAAGAATAAGGGTAAGAACCACTAAGTATTGTTAAATGGTAAATTTAGGATTATTTATTTATTTATTTATTTATGTTTTATTTTAGTTATTACCTGAACAATAGCAGGGGGCAAGTAACGGATTCTGTGTTTCGCTCTCGCAGTGACAAATACGGCAGATATCTCCACTCGAATTGCTGCATGAGGTGCGGCTACTGCCAGACCCTGCGCGCACCGCCTCCCGGCCACAACCACCACCCCATTCCCAACTCTCAATATCAGAAGAGTTTTTCACATTTATCTGCTGCACGGGCATTGTGATACACTCTTGTTCAGATGCTCAAAAGAGCGCACGTAGTGAACTAAATATGATCGTGATCGCATAACATTTCGACAGATCAAACACCTAAGCTAAACATTTCTGTCACGTCCACATATTAACACCATGTTATCGTTGTAAATATTTTAAATGGAAAAAGAAGATCCATCTGTTTACTAAGCGACAGTGATAAAAACTTGAATTTTCACCCAACCCAAACAACACGAAAAGAAGAGAAAAATATCAATAGTTTTCTTTCGGATGCTATCTAAATGTCAAACCACAGACTAGAAAGATAGACCTGAGACCACACCACTCCACCTCCACTCCACCCACAGACCATCCACAGACCTCTTCTGAGTACTGAATCCTCAGAGCCACATGACATGCCATTTTCCCCTAAAAAAAGTATATATTATGGATCATTTTGTCTTTATATGGACATAATATGGGCTTCAAATGTCAAATGAAGCCTATTTCCATATCCATATTTTTTAACTTTATGAGTATAAACTTCATACGTTTTTTACAAACGGTAGCTAAATTTTGCCTTCGTATTCTAATGACATTGTAAGTTTTTCGATCAGGGGGACTACCGGCTAAAAAATATGGGTCATAGTCATAGTCATAGTCATTTATTCACAAGGAATAAAAAATGGGTATAGGTATTGTATAGCAGGCGACTTTCTGCGGTTCGATTCGGCTCCGCTCGGCGCACCTAGTGGACGCGGGGTAGCGGATGCGCGCCGAGGCGAATCTCTTCGATTCGGCGCGCCGCGCTTCTACTGTAATGGACGCACCTTCATAGAAAATGTATAGCAGGCGACTTTCTGCGATTCGGCTCGGCTCTGCTCGGCGTGCCTAGTCGACTAACTAGCTAGCAACGTTCAACAAAACAAAGCAGCAAAAATCTATCAAAATAAGGAATTCAAATGACAGTTGAAACCCATACCCATATCCATATTTTTTAGCCGGTAGCCCCCCTGTACTGGGGGCTGTACCCAGATCAAAGGAGTTGGCCAACTCGCACAAACAGACCCTCCACACATCAGTGTCGTCACTTCACTTGATTAATGAATTACTTACCTACAATAATTTATTTTAAGCATTAACAAAATACCTACTTACCTTGTTCTATTCCGATGTATACTTAACATCCACCATTTTCGTTTCCGTCATGGTTTTTTAATTTTACGTCGGTAAAGCTAGAAACACATTTCGCTGGCGCAGCGCAGCGCAGCGTCGACCCGGGTGTGCACACTTTACTAGTATGGCGCAGCGTTTCCTGACGATATTTTTGATCAGTGTCAATCGAGTCGTTGCCGAGCTAACATCTGCATTATGTTTTCTTCTAATTTTGGAAACATTTTCTTTTCTTACTTGATATAAATCATAGATTAAAAATAACATATTAAATAAAAAAAAATATGTTGATGATTACGATGATTGATGATGAATGAATACGAGATGCAATTTATATCTATACTAATACTATAAATACACTTTGTTTGTTTGTAATAGATAAACTCAAAAAATACTGAACCGATTTTAGAAATATTTAGTGTAATTTATTTTCAAATCAGAATTATATATTATTTATGTTATAAAATTAAAAAGAATAGTGAACTAAAAACACTTTAATACTGTTTTAACAGTATAATTAACAACCCTACATGATAATGAATTGGTGACTCTTCTAAACAAAAAAAATATTTTTTAAATTGGCCCATTATTGACGGAGAAATCGGAGAACATAAGTAGTAAAAAGCAAAATGCAGAGCTCCGCTGCGCAGTCCGCTACCGAGCCATCTGACGATACAATGCTAGAAAGTGGTGGGGGCCTGGCGCAATCGGAGCCGGGCGGATACGCTGCGCTGCGCCAGGGAAATGTGTTTCTAGCCATACTAAATGTATGAAACCGATCGCGCTGCGCTGCGCTGCGCCAGCGAAATGTGTTTCTAGCTTTATGAATTTGCAAAAAAATATTTTATGCACACAAAGGGTACAGCGCAGAAGCACCTATCACTTCAACGTCCTAATAGTGAATGAGGTTGGCCGAAGATTGGCCGATGTGTGGAGAGTCTGTTTTGATCGATGGGACAAGTTTGAAGGATGTTGGAGTGTTGGAATGTTAGTAACAGTGTTCACACGATCGCCGGTTTCGTTGGACTGGCCGTGAGGATGGATGTGTATGCAATGACGGCTTATGCAATTTACATTTACAGCGCTTTTAATTTAATACGAGAATTATTCTATATTAATAGAGTCTGGATCTTGTATAATATGTCTAGATAAATGTAATTATGCATTAAAGTAATAATAGTCATATTTATCATCATAACACCCAGACACAGAAAAAACAAATACTTACATCATATCAATATTTCTTGGGCGGGGATTGAACCCAGTATAATAATAATAATGTATTGTGAAAAACGAAATATACCAGAGATAGAACCAACACCAAATTTGGTGTTGGTTCTTCGCATGAACTAGCACGAACTATCTCCTGAGGATGCCCCGGGTTGGGGCGAAACACGTGTAGAGCAGTCTAATCGGTGACGGTGCAAGGTGTATTGCTGTCTTGCTAGATGCAGGTATTGTGCACTGGTGTTTTCGTGGTGTGCATGTGCAATTTTTTGCGGGCGGGCGGGCGGTGCATCTTGCATATTGTGTTTTTTGCGGAAGTAAGCTACATATATTTCGTTTTTCACAATGGTAAGGGACTTCCGCCAAGTGACGCCTGATTCAATCAAATTTCAAATAATAATGTATTTATAACGTTTTATTCATTTTATTATTATTTACTTAATTTTAGATAACAAAACAGAATACTCCTATACATCTTGTGAATTTAAGTGTATTTTATTATCATTTGAATAAAAAATATATTTTATCAAAGATATACCTACAACATCAAGGATATTTTTGACAATGTAATATGCTCCACAAAATGGCCTGATTGCGAAAAAAAAACAATAAATCTAAAATATCCTACACGTCAGTCAACGCAGAAATATTCAGATGAACTGAATGATCGGCCAACGTGTGAACGCTCTTTGTGGCCTGCGACAAACTCCCTTTGAATCGTGCACGAAAAACCGACTCGGGACGGATCGCCGGCGATCCTTGCTCACAGTCAGCAATCACACGCAAACCGGCCCTGGGGGCAGTGTTGCCAGATGCACTGTAATTACAGGAGATCTACTGTATTTTTACGTCATACACTGTATAAAATAAATTACAGTGGCGAAAGCACTGTAATTTCTACTGAGCCAATAGTTCACGAAATTTTGATAAATATGAGCACAACATAACAATGGATTTAAAAATTTATGATATCATACACGTGTAGTCCACACTCCACTCCACGCGACCAATCGTTTATTTTTAGCAAGCGACCACTGTAGGGTTATGAGATTCTTTCCTTGCGTTGGTTTGGGATTCCCCGTGCATTAAAAGTTGTTGGTTTTTAGCGCTTCCAAATTCTAACGCTAAGTGTGAAAGAAAGTTCAGCCAAATAAATGACACAAAAACATAAAAAACGCAATAAACTGATTACTAACACAATCAGGGAGAAATATGTTGGCAAAGCAAGCAATTTCACGCCAAAGCGTCAACTGCGTAAATTTTGAACCCGCTGAAGCCATGTTTAAATTTTTTTATTCTAGCATTTATGACAAAGAGAGAGCGCCGGCCCGTTGTACTAATTTCTAGTGATTGCGATTAGCTTTAAGTGTAAAAATGTTATAAGGTTATTATAAATAAAAGTACTTTTAAAGATATAAATGTCCTTTTAATGCACCGTAAAAAACACTGTATTTTTATATACAATTCGCTGTATTTTTTGTTGTAAACACTGTATTTTAACGTCCAAAACACTGTATTCTCATTTTCCTTATCTGGCAACACTGCCTGGGGGGCTACCGCGTAACTTTAAGGGTATGAACTTCATACGTTTTTCGGAACTTTAAGTCAGTTTTATTAAAAAAATAGCCGCTGTCAGTTCCTCGTTTTGTGACGTCGGGTATAACGATAACTAGAGTGTGTGTCAGATAACTCTGCGCGTGACTGGCGCGTTTTTGGCGCTAGTTACAGTGCATTTTTTTTGTTCTAATGATAAAGAAAAGATTAGCATTCGATTTTTACCGCGCGCAGACTTATCTGACGAGCACTCTAGCTAGCAGCGTTCAACAGAACAAAGCAGCAAAAACCTATCAAAATAAGGAATTAATATGACAGTTGAAGCCCATACCCATATCCATATTTCTTAGCTGGTAGCCCCCCTGTACACGATGGCCCAACATGGTCGCTGCTGGGGGCTTGAAGCCCCCAGTACAAGTTGGCCGACCATGGTCGGCGACCATGACCAATACATCGTACATTGACACTTTTGAAAGAACGTTTTTAAACTTGTTCGTTCAAAAGTGTCAATGTACGATGTATTGGTCGCCATTGGACCATGGACCATGATCGGCCATCGTGTACTGGGGGCTTAAGACGATAGTTTGGAGCCGGCTTTAAGCCCCCAGTACAGGTTGGCCGACCATGGTCGGCGACCATGACCGGCCATCATTTAGTGTCAAGTGTTCACACGATCGCCGCTTTCATTCTGAGTTGGACTGGCCGTGAGGATGGATGTGTATGCAATGACGGCCTGCAATTTACATTGACAGCGCTTTTAATTTATTATGAGAATGATTCTATTTTAATAGCGTCTGGATCTTGTATAATATGTCTAGATAAATGTAATTATGCATTAAAGTAGTAATAGACATATTTATAAAAATTGTACATACATTGACTTGAAGGATTTGTTCAATTATAAACTAAAAGATATGACATTTAAGAACTTAATCAGTTTTAAGCTGAATATAGAAATAGATCAGTTAAAATATGATAATGAATGTATTAAAAATATTACTAAGTATATGAAACAATATTATATAGACATTAACTCAAGAATTTCTGGATCTGACATGAAACAAACACTACAACTTTAGAAAGGCACAATACCGTATTATTTTCCAGCTGTCAATAAACCGATGACTGCACCTGATCAGTGTCTAAATGAGGCAACGTTTTTTCGATCGTAATACTCGTAATCAACATAGAAAATTTTGTATATTACATCAAAATATTCAAGGTTTGTTATCAAAGAAAGAGTTAGTTGAAGTTACACTGTCAGAACTTAAATCGAATGTGTGCCCAGATGTCATTTGTTTCACAGAAACATTTGTGAAAAAAGGTGAGGAGAAAAATATAATCATCAATAATTATGAACTGGCAGCTCATTTCGCAAGAACAAAAAGAAGAGGGGGGTCTTGTATTTTGATAAAAAAAGGAATGTCCTTCGTTAAAATTTGTGACTTTGACGAAATTTCACAATCTTTTCATTTTGAATGCTGTGCAATTAGTATACCGGTGCAAAACATCATTATAGTATGCATATATAGGTCCTCGACTGCTACAAAACGAAGACACTATGAAATATTTTTTGATAAACTACAGAGATTACTGTACGCTTATTTACAAAAATTCAAAAAGAAACGAATAATAATAGTAGGCCATATTAACATCAATACTTTAATTGAAAATAAGCAATCTAGACAGTTATCAGATGTTCTAAAAAAATTTTATCTAAACCAACACATTACTGAACCTACAAGAGGAAAATCGTGCATAGATCACGTTTTTAGTAATGTTCCAAATGCCTCGGGTTCTTTACTTCCACTCTGTATTTCTGACCACGATACGGCCCAGATTTTAGTCTTCGATAGCAAAGCTAAGCCAGTTATACCAAGAGTTATTTTTGCATTTAAACGTTGTTACTCCCAAGAATACATAGAAATATTCAAACGTTACTTAAAGAGTTCAACTTTCTCGGATGTTTTTAACGAAAAAAGCCCTGACAAAGCGTTTAATAATTTTTATGACTGGTTTTGCTTATTATACAAGCTTTGTTTCCCGACTAACAAGGTAAAAATAAACACAAAACAAAATCTTTCTTGGATTACAAAGGGTATCAGGAAGAGTTGTCTTACAAATCGAAATTTAAGGTTAAAATACTATAAGAAAACAAACAAACAAAATAAATCACAGTATAAAAAATACTCTAAATTATTGAAAAAGTGCTTATTTATGGCTAAGAAACAGACAAATAATAAATATGTATTAAAAAGTAAAAACATCTGTAGAGCAAGTTGGAAGGTAATAAAAAGTGAAACGGCTCCTGAATTACAATGTAACAATTATATAAATGAAATAGAACACAAAAACATAATTGTAAATAAACCAAATGAAATAGCTACTATTTTTAATGACTTTTTTATAACAATGACAAATAAAGACAATAATAAAAATAATAATGACCATAATATTTTTAATAATAATGACTTGAATGGACATAAAATCATAAATGACAATTTGAATAATTCTATATATCTTTCACCTATTGATGAATATGACATTAAAAAATATATAATGGCATTAAACAATACGAACTCAGAAGGGTTCGATGAAATAAATACAAAAGTGATTAAATTGTGTAAGGATCAGATAGCTTCAGTGCTAGCTTATTTGATCAATCTATCCTTTGAAACTGGGACTTTCCCTGAGAGACTAAAATTATCAATTGTGAAGCCTCTATTTAAAAAAGGTCTAAGTTACTACTAAATAATTTTCGGCCAATAACAATGATATCGATTCTAGCAAAGATATATGAGAAAATAATGTATAATAAACTTATATCATTCTTTATAAAATACAATGTTTTGAACGACAACCAATTTGGTTTCCAGAAAAATAAATCGACTACACACGCAGCTTTTACTCTGATAAATGACATTTTACGTAGCATACATGATAAAAATTTAACCACAGTTCTTTTATTCGATATGTCGAAAGCTTTCGACTTTGTATCCCACAGTCAACTGTTAATAAAGTTAGAACGTTGTGGAATTAGAGGTGAAGCGCTAAATTGGATTAAATCATACTTGCAAAATAGGATGCAATCGGTAGAAATCACCCAACTGGATGATAATCAAGTAACAAAAAAATACCGCTCTGATTTCAGGGAAAATAAATTCGGTGTTCCTCAAGGCAGTATACTTGGTCCTCTTTTGTTTTTAATTTACGTGAATGATCTGCCTAAAGTTACGAAACATAAATGCATCTTATTTGCGGATGATATATCAGTTGTAGTTACTACCAAAGATAATAAAAAGAATAATATAATTGACCATAATAATGACATTAATGAAACAATTAAATCTATAATAAATTGGCTAAATAATAATAATTTAATCATAAACATTGACAAAACAAATTATATTAATTTTAATAATAATCTGACATTAAATGTAAATTATTTAAATAATCCTTTAAAAAACGTAAGTAATGCCACTTTTCTCGGCATTGAACTCGATCAAAAAATTGATTGGAAACCACACGTGAATAAGGTGTGCAATAAAATTAATAGATTTGTTTTTGCTATTTTTAAATTGACGAAAGTAGCTACAAAAAGTACTGCCCTTACAGCTTACTTTGCATACGTGGAGTCTGTGCTACGATACGGCCTCATTATCTGGGGCAACAGTACAGACATACAAAGGGTATTTGTGGCACAGAAAAAATGCATTAGGGCTATATGTGGTATTGCACCGGATATGTCATGCAAGCCTTTTTATAACCAGTTAAATATTTTACCACTGCCTTGCCTATATATTTTTGAGATTGCGAAGTTTGTGAAATTGAATTTAAGCAATTTTAAAACTGCCAAGGAAACGTTTCCCAGAAATACTAGGAACTGTAATAGGCTAGTCATTGACATAATTCCAAAAAGCACACGGATTACAAAGAATTGCTACTGCATGGGGATCGCAATATACAACAAGATTCCGCAGTCCATTTGTGTATACATAGTAGGTATCATATGTGACCTTACATTCATTACTTAATTACATCTGTAATCTGTATGACAGCCTACACAAATCAAACTATCATACAGGTTGTTGCCAGAGTTCTTTCATAAAGTACCTATGTACTTATCAAAAGTTAATGGATTTTATTAATTATAAATTATCTGCTTCGCTTTATCTTAATATATTATTATATAGAAATCTGATACAGGAGGCCAAGAGTATTCATGCAGTTAAGGTAGGTAATGATGCAAAGTAGGTCTGTCAGTTGTCTCACCTGGATGATGATGATTTGTCCCTCAGCCAGACTCTAGCCCCCTCGCCATCTTGGTCAGGTTGACACACCTGCGGTTAGACAATTCTTATGATCATACAGTCATGTACAATCATTAAGCACTCAGCACATATATTCTCATTAAAGTAACACATGTAATCAACATGAAATTTAGCATATCAACTTGAGTTTGTTATGTCATTAGGAGTGCAATCTCACATACTTTGTGAAGGACCTCAGTCCTCTTTATAGCTTGTTTACCTTCCGAAAGCATCGGCAGGTCTTATCGTGTCTCAATAGGTGTACTAGTGCAGACCCTACGGTCGGCACACGCCCTAGTCTCAACTACGGTCTTTTCAGACCAACCTTTATACCTCGTGATAAGATTGCGCAAACTTAACATGCAGGCCGCCATCCTATCAGGCAGGCGGCCGTGCGGGCGAGCTCTTCAAGGGCTCATTCTTTTATGGATACTCATCCAATCTTAGTTCCCTGACAAGGGACAGAATTGCACACGCCTTATGACATAAAACAACAGTGATTCGTAAGGACATTACCTCTCTGTACGATGAAACTGTACCACATCCCATCAGCTCAGCGAGTTTCGTGGGCGTACCATTCCATCGTCCTTTATCAACGCGATCCTTAACAGGAACATTATGCATTCAATTCTAAATAAGGTTTGTATAATGCTGAGTACTTAACTTCGGTGGTATTTGAGGCTGGCGGCGAGCAGCAGGCGAAGATCACACATGCCACGATTTACACTTTGAAAACTTGAAAGCGAGTCGACGTTGGAGCGAAAAATGTTGACACTTACCGATCGGAAATTAGCTCTATGGTTTGTATTGAGTGTTGCTATATACAATTATTGTTGGGTTAATTTTGATACTCGCGAACCCTTCGCGACACACCCGCCTCGCGAGTTTTACACTATAGTAGTCATCAAGTCGCGAGTCCATTTATGGATCTTCTCCATTGCTTGGACTGCAGCGGCTCGACGCGATCTCTCATCGCTTGTTTGGTTATTACATTCATGGTTATCTATTGTTTCGTTTTCTAGATCACGTTCATTATAGTCTTGTGCAAGCTCAGTGTCATTTAACGTACTAACGTTCTCTATTTCTTTTCTCGTGTCTTGTGTTGAGTCGTGTCTTACGTTTGTATTCGTGCTCTCATCATCGTTTGATTTATCACTTATCTCTGTGGTTGGATTAGTGTCGACACCTTCAATCTCGATAGACGGCGTTTGTATCGAGTCTCTATCATCGACGCTTATGTTCTCGAGATCCACTTGATTTAGTGCTTTGTCAATGGAAATTTGTGGTGTCTCTTCCTCTTCCACTTCAAGAGGATATAAATGAGCAATTGATCGTGTGAAAACATTGTTATCGACTTTTATTCTAGCAACACGGCATAAACCGTCCTTTCCTTTTAATATTTCTACTATTTTTCCTATTTTCCAACTTTCGCGGTTTCTCGTTTCACCTTTAATTTGTACCACATCTCCGATTTGAGGAATTTCACGAGTCCTCACTCTTGCTTGTTTGGGAGAATTTCCGTACCTTTCTCTGAGGCTCAGAAGGTATCGGCTGATGAACATTTCTTTGTACTCATTCATTATCGTGTTTCCACGTTTCCATCCTTCGATGAGTTGTTGTTTAATGGTTGAACCAGAGAGTGGCAAACAATCCATGAGTAATTGAATGTTCAAACATTTTCCTGGTGTTAGGAAATCAGCTGGTTTCAGAATGTGGTCCATATCGGCTCCCACGTACGTAAGTGGTCTGGTATTGACTACGGCTTCAACTTCTTTGATGATCGTCGAGAGTTGATTTTCTCCGAGCATATGTTTTTGAAGAGTTCGTTTTAGGCAATGCTTTACCACTGCTACCAGTCTTTCGTACGCGCCCCCATGCCAGGGTGCTAGTTGAGGAATGAATTTCCATTTTATCTTTTCTGTCGATTCTCTTTCTGATATTACCTCAGCTAGCAGTCTGAACTGAGGTGCGTTATCAGTTAATATAAGTGAAGGAGTTCCTCTAGTAGCAATGAAGCGTCTGAATGCCATAAGACATTCGTCTGTGGTTAGATCTTTGACAACCTCTAAATGTATTGCTCGTATCACAAGGCATGTGAAAAGACAAATCCATCTCTTTTTTATACCATTTTCTGACCTTATGACCATCGGCCCAAAGTAGTCTACACCGACGTATGTAAATGGTGTATTAAACGTTACTCTTTCAGCCGGTAACGCTGGAGTTTTAGGTAGTTCATATGGACCTCCTCCATGCTTTACGCACCTTGTACATTTGCTTAGCGTTTTTTGAATTTTTGCTCTTCCTTGAGGTATCCAAAATTTTTGTCTTATAAGGCTTAATGTATGTGGTACTCCAACATGAAGGTTTTTCTCATGAGTTTCCTTAATTATTCTTTCGGTAAGTTCACTGTTCTTTGGTAGTAGTATGGGATGTTTTGCATCGTAGGATAAATCTGAATGTGTGAGTCTTCCATCACATCTTAGAATTCCATTAGTATCAATAAATAATCCTAAGTTCTTAGATAGGTTTGTTTTCTTTCCTCCATACTCTTCTGGAAATGTACTTTTCTGTAGTTCTTTTATCTCTTGCAGTTGTGAATCTAAAATTTCGTTTGATATTGCTTCTCTCTCTGACGGTGTTATTTTTGGTTGTTTTTCTGTGTTCAACAGACCCTCCCCCATCAGAAGAGAAGTATCCCTCATCGGACCACTAGGCCAGTGTCTAGGGTTTTGTCTTAAAAATTCGGGTCCAGATAACCACTTGTTCCTTTCCTCTTCTGAGGCGGTTGGACGTGTCGCTACGTCCGCCGGGTTAAGTCCAGACGGTACGTATCTTACTATCAGATTTTTGTTGCGCTTTATTTCTTCTAGTCTTTTAGATACAAAAGGTTCAAGTAACTTTTCAGAGTGATACCAATCAATCACTATTTGACTATCTGTCCACAGTGTTAACTGGGTTATGTTCAATGGTAAGAATTTGAGTACGAATTTTATAAGTCTACTTCCAATTAGAACGCCTAATAACTCTAAGCGTGGAATCTTTAAGTTCTCTTGGTCTTTAATAGGAACTAAGCGTGATTTACCTATTATGAAGTTGACTATGCCTTTCTGTACTATGTATATTACTGCTGCGTAAGCTACTGTAGATGAGTCAGTAAAACAGTGTATTTGTGCCTCTCTTTCGTTGGGTACAGTAATATTTCTCTGTAGGCATATGTTTTCTACTTGTTTCATTTCTTTCAAGATGTTCGTCCACTTGTGAAGTAGATCCTTTGGTAATGGTGTGTCCCATTTAATCTGTTTCTTCCATAATTGTTGAAGTAGTAACTTAGCTGGTAACATGACTGGTACAGAGAATCCACAGGGGTCATAAATAGCTGCAATAGTTCTTAAGACTCCTCTTTTTGTGGTTTCATTGTTCTCGTTGACTCTAGCTCTAAGATAAAGTACGTCCTCTTTCAAGTCCCAGTTTAGACCCAGTAATTTTACAGTTGTTTGTGTGGCAGCATCAGGTATTTGTTCGATAAAATCTTTGGAGTTGGAGCTCCATTCGCGAAGATTCATTGAGATTTCTAAAAACATGTTCTTGCTTTCTTTATAAAGGTTTAAAGCATCTGTTGCTGTTTCTACCCCAGTGACTATGTTGTCAACATATATGTCTTTAGCTAACTGTTTTGCGTAGTCTCCATTCGACCTTTGAAGATGGTGTCTAACCGTACCGTTTAAAAGGAATGGACTGGATATGATCCCAAAGGGAACACGGGTAAATCTGTAGTGTAGTAGATTGTCTTCAGTAGCGGGTTTATTGATGTCTTTCAACCATAAGAACCTAGTGACGTCTCTGTCCTCTTCTTTTAGACCAATCTGTAAAAATGCTTTTTCTACGTCTGCCGTCATGCCTACGGCGTGACTTCGGAATTTCAACAGTAGTCCAGTCAAATCCTCCAACATCATCGGACCGCAGTATAGACATTCATTCAGACTCTTTGTATCCTTTGTTTTAGCTGAAGCATCATAGACTATTCTCAGAGCCTTACCTGGTGCTAATATTCCATGGTGAGGAAGGTAGTGGATGGGATGATCACTTGTATCTTCTCTAGGTACTAGTTCAATGATACCCATTTGCAGTTGATCACTTAGTGTTTGGTCGTAGGCTGACAAAGTTTCTGTGTCTAGGCGTTTCATTAGTCCTATCAGGCGTCCGTATGCCAGACCGTAGTTAGTTGGTAATTCAGGTGGGTATTCCTTCCAAGGCCAGCTAACGTGATATCTTCCTTCTATGAATTCGGTGTTTTCATTGAAATGCTTAATAGCTTCTTCTTCACGGTTAGCATTTGGAGAATCAGTAATTCCAAGAGATTCTAAGTCCCACAAAGTTTTCATTGATGTGTTATCTAATGGCAGATCAGGGTCGTTTAATCTAGTTTCATAGGGTGCTTGGAAGTATGTGAGCATTGATAACTCATCCTCATGTTTATGCGTTATTTTGCCTGACAATATCCATCCTAAGTCGGAATTCACCAAGTACAAGTTCTCTTGTAATTTCACCTTTTCGGTTGACATAAGTGAATGATAATAATCATTTCCAATCAGAATATCTACCTTATCTGACAGAGATCCATCATCCGCCAATAAGTAATCCTTTTGATGGTTCCATTTGGTCAATTCTTTGCCATAAGATGAGATACTGCGTGTAATAGATGGTACGACATTCGCATATACTGTCCTTCGCATATGAGTTCTTGATTGAATATGAAGTTTTACCAACGGGCTATCTAGTTCTTGAGGTTTGTTCGAACCAAAGGTGAATACTGTGAGGTGGTTGTCTTCTTCGGTTTCTAAATTCAGGTCCTGCGCGACATCTTGCGTAACATAGCTTCTCATACTGCCTGAATCTAACAGTACACGACACTTCTTTGAAGTATTCTCAGGTCCTTTGACATTAACAATAGCAGTTTGTAGTATTGTGGCTCCCTTTTCATAGATGTGCATTGTACTGGTAGATTCCTTCCTTGGTACCTCATTCTTTGTTGTCACCTTCCTTGGGAACTCTCTGTTCGGACAAAGTGCTCTATTATGGAGGCCTTTCTTACCGCAGTGTCTGCAGGTTATGTGCTTAGACTTACAGGAGCCTGTTTGATGGCCTTCACGGAAACAAATAAAGCAACGGTTTCTTAATTTTAATCTTCTTTGTTGTAGAGTTTTACTTTCTGTACACTCATCATTAAAATGATCTCCTTTACAAAATATGCAGTAGAGCTTCCTTCTTTTCTGATTAGATCCATGCCCATACTTCTCTTCATTGAATTGAAATTTCCTCTTAGTGTTAAAGGTTTTGTTGAAAGCAGTTACACTACGTTTAATTCCTTTATCGGTCTTCCTTATATTATTTGGTTTTCGGACTTTTGATCCCTTCTCATTTCTAGGTTCTAGTATATGAAGCGTTTCTGTTGTATAACTGGTATCTTCTAAATTGAATTTTTCAGATGTTCTTTTAGCATCCTCTCTCGCTGAGAGTACAATATGGAGTTGTTTTCTCATTTCTTCGATAGTGTCGTTACTTAGTTTCAATTTCAACTCGTATACTATATCCTCAGGAAACTTTTCCAGGATTAAGAATCTCAGATGGTTGTGTTCTGTATTTTCGCCCAGTGAGCTCAATACACGAAGGTGTCTTTCAATCTCATCTAATATTCTTCTACAGTCTTCTTGTTTGTCTGCTCTCTTAAGTTTGTAAAGTGTTGAATAATGAGCATCGATTATTTGGGTTTTCTTTCCATATCTGTCTGTTAAAGTTGCTACAGCAATTTTATAGTTTTCGTTTGTAGTCTCAAGACCATCCGAAATTGTCTTAGCCTCACCCTTCACAGAAGCCTTTAGGTACAATAACTTATCGACGTCTCTTAATGCTCTTTGATCAATATTGGAAGAGAATTGATCCCAAAATTGTGTCCATTGTAGAACATCTCCGGAGAATGTGGGCAAGTTCAATTCAGGTAGCTTTCCTCTGCTGATGGACTGACTAGAACTGGAAGAAGAATCAGCCTTGTCCTTTTTGACTTGTATTTTTACATTTAGTTCAGCTAATGCTTCCTCTCCTCTTAATTGTTCTGTCGTCATACTGGATATCTCATCCGCATCCGGATTTGTTGAAGTGTTAAAATATTGATACAATTCGCTATTAAATCGGTGAATTACTGCTTGTAATTTTGATGACACGATCCTTGCTTGTTCTAAATCATCGTCTGACCACGACTTCAAAGCACAAAGAGCGCGAGAATTACTCGTTAGATTTTTTATACTTGACACAAATGTAGTTAGTCTATCCAAATATATTTCCTCCATGGTATTAAATTATATTGACTGGTATGAATCTGAAATCATCATAAATACTGTATACCATTTATAACTCATTCATGCATGACACCGTATTAATTGAGTTTAGTCAGACTCATTATAGTTAGCCTTGTTTATTTTTAACTTTGTTATGCGTTTACTGTGTATGAAAAGTGTGTTTGTAGATTAGCACTCTTATTACCTTACAGTAACAATCATAATATTCATCTATAATAGTGCTTTCATAACTTGTTTTGAAATAATTAATCAAGTATTAAGTTTTAATTATTTAGTGACTTCTTGATCCCATAGTCAATTTTGTGAAACATCTCTAGTAAGTTATACTGCTCAACCTAGTCTATAATCATAGCACTAGTTGAGCCAGTTGTTGTTACCTTTAAAACATTTGATCTTATCTAGACTTGGCTCTGGCACTACAGTGCCCCCTTGACCTAGTTACTTGACCATGACACTACAGTGCCCCTTTGACTTAGTTACTTGGCTATGACACTACAGTGCCCCTTTGACTTAGTTACTTGGCTATGACACTACAGTGACCGTTTGCCTTAGTTACTTGGCTATGACACTACAGTGCCTCTTTGACTCAGTTATATGGGAACACAAGAAAGTTCACTAGGCCACACTTCTTATTGGTCACACAGTGTTTAGATTGTATTTTAGCACTAACTTTATCAAACGCATGAAATCACAATCATTTTATTGCTTTTTGTACACTCAATATACCATATTGACCACCAATAATTTTTCACTTTTGACTATAGGTTATCAAACTATAGCACAGTGTGTAAACACTGAACATGAACACTGATTGTCACTTCACTATGTATCCATAAGCACAGATACTACATTCTCACAGTGTATGTAACATCTGAACATCAAATATGTATGCATGTAGTTTGTAATAGATAGGTAAGTAGGTCATTATTTATGTATTTGTTTGTGTATCATTTTTTCACAGCATTAACCAACTATTTACCGTTAGGCTATTGAGTTTGATCAGAATTTGTCTAGTTTGATGCTACTCTGTTCTTATAATTTTAAGAATCTTAGTGAGCTAACTTAAGTAGTATTTTGTTGTGATAATTATAACACCTGTCAGCACTCAAATAATAAAAGTTAGTATGAGACGCTCATATTATCTTTGTTGTCAATGTTTTGAGTTGTATTTAATTGAAGCAATGACAATATTCAACTTGGTAGGTATGTGACACTATGTGAAAACTTAAGTGCGCTTGGTGAAAATGTCATGTAAACCATAAGTATGTAAACATTGGGTTATGATTAGTTTTGATTTGGTATAAGAATTACAACGACAATGTTCTATGATAATTTGACATGCTATCTGAAACAATCTTTGCTAGTCAGCTTCTACTTTAATGTTGGAAGTTTTATCAAGTGACTAGTCCTGTATGTGCTTGAAATAATATGGTGTGTGATCACAGTTTTACATACCTGAACCTTGACTTCAATTTATTACTCAATGTCTTCTTGTAATAGTACACTTTTATATGTATTGTTTGTAGGTACTGAGTATCGGTGTCCCTATTAGAATGATAAAAAGGTTAGGTTTAAATAAAGATTCACACAGCTAGAGTCCTCATGGAAACACCTTTTACTGATATTTTATTTCATCATTAAGCACATTTTCTTGGTCTATAAAAACTTTGAAGATTGTTTTCAACATAATTATATGACTTATAGGTTGCCGCAAAATTTTTCCTGACAATTGGTTGTTCTGACTTAAAGATATGGTTTAAACTTGAAATTATAGTTTCAAACAATGCTTGTGATGCTTTGTTGTCTTACCTGTTGAAATCTAATTCGTACTTTCTTTGTTTCACTTTAAACTATTGAAAATGTTTCGAATGACATTCAATTTGTTTGTTGACAATTACAATGACCCTTTCGTGTAAGTATAGTAGCGACCTGCGGAGAAAAATTGCAACATCTTAACACACTAGCGCTGCGTGTATTCACTGACACTTCCGTGGCGCTGATCCTAAACTTAACACTTGGCGGGAATTTTGATTGTTTTGATGTTAAGTTGCTAACACTGACTCAACAGTAGTAACTTGTTAGATCAATGTTCACAACCTTAGTAAAACTGAATTTCACTCATACCATCAGAGATAATAACTTATAGTAAGTAAGTGTGTAGGTGTGACCGCATGACTTTTACTAATAAAGTAAATTGTTGCACTTTGTTCATTGTTTTTCATGAGTATTTATCTGTTTATCTTTTTATAGGTATTGTTATCATTCGATGAGACAGCTGACAAATGCATCCTATTGCATCAAATGAATTCTCATTAAACTCTCTTCGGCCATATATCAGATAAGCTTTGTTTGAGATCTGTACTAAACATTGTTTTGTTTGGATTTATACTACTTAAATTATTTTTCAGTAAGTAGGTATAACTATATCCAATTCTTTATCCCCTTATTTTCCCCAGATAAATTCCAACTTATCTATATCAAATTTCAATCCCAGCACATCTGCACCAAATTTGTGTATACATAGTAGGTATCATATGTGACCTTACATTCATTACTTAATTACATCTGTAATCTGTATGACAGCCTACACAAATCAAACTATCATACAGGTTGTTGCCAGAGTTCTTTCATAAAGTACCTATGTACTTATCAAAAGTTAATGGATTTTATTAATTATAAATTATCTGCTTCGCTTTATCTTAATATATTATTATATAGAAATCTGATACAGGAGGCCAAGAGTATTCATGCAGTTAAGGTAGGTAATGATGCAAAGTAGGTCTGTCAGTTGTCTCACCTGGATGATGATGATTTGTCCCTCAGCCAGACTCTAGCCCCCTCGCCATCTTGGTCAGGTTGACACACCTGCGGTTAGACAATTCTTATGATCATACAGTCATGTACAATCATTAAGCACTCAGCACATATATTCTCATTAAAGTAACACATGTAATCAACATGAAATTTAGCATATCAACTTGAGTTTGTTATGTCATTAGGAGTGCAATCTCACATACTTTGTGAAGGACCTCAGTCCTCTTTATAGCTTGTTTACCTTCCGAAAGCATCGGCAGGTCTTATCGTGTCTCAATAGGTGTACTAGTGCAGACCCTACGGTCGGCACACGCCCTAGTCTCAACTACGGTCTTTTCAGACCAACCTTTATACCTCGTGATAAGATTGCGCAAACTTAACATGCAGGCCGCCATCCTATCAGGCAGGCGGCCGTGCGGGCGAGCTCTTCAAGGGCTCATTCTTTTATGGATACTCATCCAATCTTAGTTCCCTGACAAGGGACAGAATTGCACACGCCTTATGACATAAAACAACAGTGATTCGTAAGGACATTACCTCTCTGTACGATGAAACTGTACCACATCCCATCAGCTCAGCGAGTTTCGTGGGCGTACCATTCCATCGTCCTTTATCAACGCGATCCTTAACAGGAACATTATGCATTCAATTCTAAATAAGGTTTGTATAATGCTGAGTACTTAACTTCGGTGGTATTTGAGGCTGGCGGCGAGCAGCAGGCGAAGATCACACATGCCACGATTTACACTTTGAAAACTTGAAAGCGAGTCGACGTTGGAGCGAAAAATGTTGACACTTACCGATCGGAAATTAGCTCTATGGTTTGTATTGAGTGTTGCTATATACAATTATTGTTGGGTTAATTTTGATACTCGCGAACCCTTCGCGACACCATTACAGAATTGCCTTTTAATAAATTTAAGACTGCTCTGCATATATGGCTTATGGATAAGTTGTTCTACTCGGTCCAAGAATTCTTGAATTATACCAATTAAATTTAATGACATTTTTTATTTATTTTTTACTTTTGACATTTTTTTTTATCTCGTATTATTTAATTTGACATGTTTCATAATTTATCTACGACCTGTCGTTCGTTTAATTTTGACATGTTTAATACGTTTACCTTGACATGTTGTTTCGTGTAATTTTGACATTTTTGTATTTTGATGATTTTTATTTAACAGACATTGTATTAACTTCAATTAATAATTCACTTTTTGCATGCTATTGACTATAGCTGAGTGGGCGATCACACTATAATTGTTTTTCTTAAAACTGTTGTCATCTTTTATATGTACCCTGTTCAAAGCAAATAAAATTTCATTTCATTTCATATCATAACACCCAGACACAGAAAAAATAAATACTTACATCATATCAATATTTCTTGGGCGGGGATTGAACCCAGTATAATAATAATAATGTATTAATAACGTTTTATTCATTTTATTTTTATTTACTTAATTTTAGATAACAAAACAGAATACTCTTACATCTTGTGAATTTAAGTGTATTTTACTATCATTTGAATAAAAAATATATTGATATCAAAGATATACAACATCAAGGATATTTTTGACAATTTAATATGCTCCACAAAATTGCCTGATTGCGAAAAAAAACAATAAATCTAAAATATCCTACACGTCAGTCAACGCAGAAATGTTCAGATGAACTGAATGATCGGCCAACGTGTGAACGCTCTTTGTGGCCTAATGCCCCCAGTACACGATGGCCGATCATGGTCGGCGACCATGACCAATACATCGTACGTTGACACTTTTGAAAGAACCTTTTTAAACTTGTTCGTTCAAAAGTGTCAATGTACGATGTATTGGTCGCCATTGGACCATGGACCATGATCGGCCATCGTGTACTGGGGGCATATGAAGCCCCCAGTACACGATGGCTGATCATGGTCGGCGACCATGACCAATACATCGTACATTGACACTTTTGAAAGAACCTTTTTAAACTTGTTCGTTCAAAAGTGTCAATGTACGATGTATTGGTCATGGTCGCCGACCATGGTCGGCCAACCAGGGGGGCTACCGGCTAAGAAATCTGGATATGGGTATGGGCTTCAACTGTCATTTGAATTCCTTATTCTGATAGATTTTTGCTGCTTTGTTCTGTTGAACGTTGCTAGCTAGTTATCGTTATACCAGACGTCACAAAACAAGGAACTGATAGCGGCTATTTTCTTTATAAAATTGACTTAAAGTTCCCAAAAACGTATGAAGTTCATATCCATAAAGTTACGCGGTAGCCCCCCTGGGGGGCTACCGGCTAAAAAATCTGGATATGGGTATGGGCTTCAACTGTCATTTGAGTTCCTTATTCTGATAGATTTTTGCTGCTTTGTTCTGTTGAACGTTGCTAGCTAGTTATCGTTATACCCGACGTCACAAAAGAAGAAACTGATATCGGCTATTTTCTATAAAAAATCGACTTAAAGTTCCCAAAAACGTATGAAGTTCATATCCATAAAGTTACGCGGTAGCCCCCCTGTACAGGGGGCTTGACAAACTCCCTTTGAATCGTGCACGAAAAACCGACACGGGACGGATCGCCGGAAATCATTGCTCACAGTCAGCAATCTTACGCAAACCGGCCCTGTACTGTACACGATGGCCCAACATGGTCGCCGACCATGATCGGCCATCGTGTACTGGGGGCTTTACATGTCATGTCATGACTTATGTCTGTGCTTGTGTCCTTGTGTCATTTGAATTTTTGGTGGGTTCCTTCTTCGTGGTCGTGGTTGTGTAGCGTCATTTTATTTTAATACTTGCAGTGTTTCATGAAAAAACTGTAAAAAAATGGGGATACCTGCTGATATTGAAGCAGAAGCTATTACAATAGTGCAAGAGTTCCTACAAACCATTGATAAATCAGTCGCTCAGAGCTTTTTGGAGAAGTCCAAAGCGGTATGTATTTCGGCTATCAACGACCACGTGTGGTTTTCGGCCACACGTGTTTTTACTTTCGGACTTGCGATTGAATTTAGTTTTTGCCACTACTAACCAACAACATGAGTAGTTTGTTTTGTTAACTATTGTTTTATGCGTAAGGCCGAAGTAAATATAAAAACTAGATTAGAATGATGATTCTCAGTTTCATGATCCATCGTGATTTTATTTTATTCGTCACTACCACTGATTTTTTTCGTTCAAATACCTAGCAGATATTCTTCTGCATCACATCAAATTATATTAAAATTATTTTTCAGAAACGTGGGAAATTTCAACCATCACGTCTTACCAAAATTCTTACACAATATAAGCTACAAGGCAAAGCACTTAAAGCTGCTTCAAGGTAAGTTTTATCAGTTTTCTATTACGATATTAGCATTTTATAGTATTTATTAATATACAATTTAATAACCTGAGTCAGTCTTTTAAGGGACAGTAAAATAAACAGAATTTTGAGGTTAGAAATTCCCACCAGTAAATTTCATCTAAAGTAATAACTAAAATAATTTTCTTTGGGTTTGTTCATACTTTCTGTCTGTCATTTTTGTTGGGTTATACAATGTAGCATGGATTCTATGACAGCTTATTAATGCTAATTTTGATAGCCCAAGAAAAACAGCATTGAACCTTTTTTTTGTAAGTTATAGCCTTCGATCAACAATAACACCTAGTGTTATAGCAGAAAATTTATTCATTCCTTGTGCAGAGAAGCAACATTTTGCTTTACACGAAAATGAGCTGTCATAGGACATGGGTCCTACATTGTAAAGTCAACCAAGAAAGTGATTTAGCAGTTTTGTTGACAATTGCCATACATTTCAATAATATCATGCAATATGTGACAAAGACATCAGTAGATAGGTATTATTACTTTGAACTTTCAAAGGAAATCGGATCTTATCGATCTACAGCATACTTACAAATAATTTTAAAACTAAAGATATTAAAGCAATTTCTTGGTCAATTTTGCAAAGTATTACCAGTGTGCACACCACCGGCAAACTTTGAGCGCACGGGTCATACAGTAATGCAATGAAAAAATAGAAAATTAAATATAAATGTGAGTGCTATTAAAAACTTGAAAAATCTTTCTTCCTTTTTCTTTTACATAAAAAACCAAAAACCACAGACATTTGTCTGGTGTGTACAAATGTGCGTTTAAAAGCAGCGTAACTGGATCACTGCTTTTACAGTGTGTGGCCAACTTCATGAACCATCGTGGTGGGGAGACGACCAATCACAACTTGCTAAAACCTGTTTCACGAGTTGTGATTGGTTGCTTGCTTGCCATGATGGTTCAAGAAGTTTGCCTCCAGTTATAGTAAGGGTTAACATTTGATGACTGCATCGAATATGTATTCCTGTAAAAAACTACTTTGCATTTTAAAAAGGCACTTACAGTATGCAATGAAACCAAAATCAATTGTAAAAAAGTCTTTTTTTTTTATAGTATAGCATAATACAGTTTTAAACATAGATGTTCTTTTTATAGTTCTGATGATTCCACTGATGAGGATACAAAGCCTAAAAAGGCTCCGCCACAAGTGAATGGAAAAGCTCCTGTAGCTAAGAAAAAAGAAGAATCATCAGACGACAGCTCTGAAGATGAGAAACCAGCCCAAGTAAGGATTTTATATAAATTGTAAATTATTTTATTTGAATTAAATATATGATGTAAAATTTGTATTGATAATCTGTGATATTATTACCTGTATTCGTCACTACCTCTGAGCTAAGATATATTTGCTAAAGTTATAATATATACCAATGTACATTTTGTTAACATAACATTTACATTTTAGGTGAAACAGAAACCTACACAAAAGCCAGTTGCAAAAAAAGATGACTCTTCAGATGACAGTGACAGTGAGGATGCTACATCACAACCCAAAAAGCAACCAGTGAAACCACAGCAGAATAAACTGCCAGCAAAAGTAAATAAGAAAGAAGAATCCTCCGATGATAGTAGTGAAGACGAAACACCCAAAAAGCCTCAACAAAAACCAGTTGTGAAACCTCAGGCTACCAAACCAGCTGCTAAGCCTACCCTTGTTAAAAAGCAAGATTCATCTGATGACAGTGACAGCAGTGAGGATGAGAATCCTAAAACCCCTGCTAAGGCTCCTCCTAAAGTGGCAGCTCCTGCTAGTCAAAAGAAAAAGCAAGAATCATCAGATGATAGTAGTGACAGCAGTGACAGTGAAAATAAAAAACCTAAACCAGCTCAAAAACCAGCAGCTAAACAACAACCCACTCCTGCTAAGACTCCAGTAAAGACACCAGCAAAGAAACAAGATTCATCTTCTGACAGTGATAGTGAAGAGGAGTCTAAGCCACAACAAAAAACACCTGCTAAACCAGCTGTAAAAGCTACACCTGTCAAGAAGCAAGAGTCATCGTCAGACAGTGATGACAGTGACGATGACAAGCCTGCCCCTAAACAGGCTGCTAAACCCACACCAGCTAAGGGCCCAGTTAAAGCTGCTCCAGCTAAAAAACCAGCATCATCTGACGATAGTGATGACAGCAGCGATGACGAAAAACCTACGCAAAAACAAGCTGCCAAGCCCACCCCTGCTAAAGCTCCAGTCAAAGTTACCCCAGCCAAGAAAAAAGATTCTTCATCTGACAGCGATGACAGCAGTGAAGATGAGAAACCTAAAAAAGCGATTCAAAAGCCACAACCAACTCCAGTGAAACCGGCGAACAAACCTGCTGCCAAAGCCGATTCATCAGACGATAGTGATGACAGTAGTGAGGATGAGAAGCCAGCACAAAAAACTCCTGCCAAACCTACACCAGCTAAAGCACAGGCGAAACCCGCTGCTAAAAAAGCTGATACATCAGATAGTGAAGAAGATAGCAGTGAGGACGAAAAGCCCAAAACTCCAGCTAAGGCTACTCCTGCTAAAAAAGGCGGATCATCTGATGATGATAGTGATGACAGTGATGCTCCACCTGCTAAAAAAGGAAAAAATACTGAAAATGAGGTAAGATATTGCAAAATGGGATTTAAAAAAATTTGTTTGGTAGATATGTACAGTCGAACCAATTGATTTAAGACCCATTTTGCAAATAATTTGATGAAATCGTCAAAACTATAAAGGTATGTGTCAACTCAACAAGTTTAAATTTCAACCTTATTGAATTTTAATATCTGTTAGAAAATAAACTTATGGTGGGTCACAATTCAATCAGTTCAACAGTACATATAAATTACTAAAACATTATAAATAATAAATAAATAAATAAATAACTTCTCACAATCACACCAATTATCTAAGCCCATGTTAATTTCATTAAGAAACTGTATCATGGAAAACTTGATAACAGATAAATATATACTTAAATACTTTTTGTTTGTAAATACATACTTAATATACATAGTAAACACCCAGACCAAGACAAATAGACATGTTCAAGCACACAAATATTTGTCTTGTTCGGGAATCGATCCCGAGACCTCTGGCGCAGAAGGTGGGTAGCCTCCCCTGCGCCAAATCGGTTGTTGGTCATTATGAATGGCTTTACTTGAATTATTTTCATTTTGTAGTCTTGAAGTGACTGTCTAACCTTAATTACTTATAGGTCAATGGTTTCCAATCTGGAAAGAAAAGGAAAGCTTCTGAAGAAGATTCCGGTGCCGGACCTGCTAAAAAACCTTACAGCAATTTCAGAAAGGTTAGTAATTTTATTTATGCAAATTAAAACATAGTTAATTTTGTAAAGAACAAGTTATCTTTGAAAAAAGGTCAAGTTTAACATCTAATATTCTGTTTTACTATAGGGAACAAATGTGGTTTCTACTCCGAATGAGAAAGATAATGGACTAACAGATAATAAGCCTACCCCGTTCCGACGCGTAGTTACAGAAAAAGTTGAAGTGGATCCTAGACTTAAGGATAATTCCTTTGAAGCTAAGGTAAATGCCCTATAATTTGAGAAAAGCCAAGGCAACTCTATGTAAACTTAAATCTAATAATCTTTGCAACATCTCAATCTCAATGGCTTTGTGATTTCGGGCATTTACTTTGAAAAAGGATACTTGTCTTGCATCGGGTTGTCTTGGTTTTAACATTTATATCTCTCCAATAGGAGGGAGAGGATGGCGACGACGGCGAAGATGAGACTGACGGCCATCAAGGTGGCTGGCAGAACCGCGGTCGGGGGGGCTTCAACCGCGGGCGTGGGTTCAACGATAGGGGCAGGGGGGGATTCAGGGGCAGAGGCGGTTTCAACGATAGGGGTGGACGTGGGGGTAGAGGTGGTCGCGGCGGGTTTGACAGAGGTGGACGCGGCGGGTTCGACCGAGGTGGGCGCGGCGGGTTCGACCGAGGTGGACGCGGCGGGTTCGACCGAGGTGGGCGCGGCGGCGGGGGCCGGGGGGGTGACCGTGGGGGCTTCAGGGGCCGTGGAGGCGACAGGGGAGGACGTGGCGACAGACACTCCTGGGGAGGCGACCGAGGGGGATTCAATAAAGGAGGGTTCAACGATCGTAAAAGCTTCGACAGCGGCGACAATCAAAACAAGAAAATAGTTTTTGACTAAATGGTAAGGCTTATTGAAAGTAGTTTTAATCTACCTATCTATATTTTCAATATGATGAGGAAGATGTATTCAATTCCATTAACTAAAATTTTTCAATTTTTATAATTATGAAATATGTTAGGTACTTGATACCTAAAATAACTTATTATGGTTTAAAAATGCAAAGCTGTGGTTAATAGATCTAAGATTGAGTATGAAGAGCTAATGAAAATCTTTTTGTACAGAGTGGAGCTCGAGGTTCATGGGGTGAGCGCGCAAATACAGATTTAAAGCACACACGAGGAAAGTCGTTCAAACATGAAAAAACTAAGAAAAAGCGTGGCGCTTATCGCGGCGGCGCCATCGACACGGGCGTCTATTCTATTAAATTCGAAGATTGATCCCGAAGAACAACTATCATAAAAGTCAACCACTGACCATTTCTTGAATAAGATAAAGATAATAAGCATTGACATAACTTCACATTATAAATATTATTTTATATTGCCTCTTTTTATTGCATTTACTGTGACTTGGATCTTTTGAGATCAACTTTTTGTTTTATACATTTTTCTTTATTTAGTATTCACTATTATAATAGTTACAATTGCATTGTCCGTCAGTTGCGAGGTTGAGTTAAAGCTTAATAATAAACAAAAAAATATAAGAAAATGATAATTTTGTCTTCTAAAGGTTCGCGCACATTATGTCGGGGCGCAGCGGGTCGGGTCGCAGCGCAAAAATCGGCTCAAATCGCTCGTATGTATTTTATATGTGCTATCGCACACTGCCGGGCGCAGCGGGCCGCATAATCCTCCGCGGATTTTGGTTGCGTGCGATGCGGCCCGCCACAGCCCGGCCCGACACAGTGTGCTATGCTATAGCATGGACGAATGCTATAGCAAGCGGATTTTTCTCTTAGAAGAAATTGGATGTTTCGCGACGTCTGACAGGACCCTATACTCAAAATCTGTCAATACGCTGCAGCCCGGCTCGTCATTGATCGAAGTAAGTATTTTGCGCTGGCCCACTTCTCCCCGCTGCCTGCTGCGCCCTGGCATAATGTGCGCGAACCATAATAGTTAATTTTGTGCTACACATTTGTGTAAATATCTTTAAGTATAAGTTAAGTGTTAATTTTATTTTGTACATATTAAGTATGTATTAAGTATACTATTTTAAAATATTCTATGAGTTAAGCCCGCCTTTAATATAATAAAATTCGGACTGGATGTAAAATCGTTTCATTTATAAACTAGTTACTACTAGAATATATCTTTTTTATGCATGTCCGGTATTTATTTCACTCATATATTCATCAAATGAAGCATATTTGCGATAATACAGCACAAAATAATGACTAGTTATTTCTAGATTTTTTACCGTTATTGTCTGTTATCGGAAAAAAAATCCATAGGTCACGGGTTCGATTCTCGGTTAGGGCGGCGTTTGTACACTACACTGAATTTTACCGATCCGGAAAAAAACGGATGCTTGTATTTTAATAATTTTATCATTTATAATAGTAAGAATTTATTTATAGCAGTTATCTATCTCATAGATCCGCGAGGTAGGTATATAGGTTTTTTTTGGTAATCTTTTTTCAGAAATATTCCGATCTGTCCCCCTGCTCTGTCCCCATGGGGTGACAGACAGAACGGACAAAAAAGTTTGATCTGTCCCCCTGTTACCGATGAGGGGACAGTTCGAACTTTATTTACCTCCTTAATGTTTTATCTGTCCCCCTATCGGTATTAGGGATTGTCCCCCTGGACAGATCAAACCTTTTTATTCCTATTTGTCCCCCATAGAATTAAATATATAAAATAATTATATTTTATTCTTTTTTTATGTTCTTAAAATTAATGCAACCTTTTATTAAATAAAAGACAAAATGGTTTTGGTTTATTTTCATGAGTTATTATAACTTACAATAATAACACCTAGAAACCTATTGCAAGCACGAAAAACGCGCAACTAAAACTAAGCCATATCTGGCTCAGTTCGTTCCGCGCGCTGTCAGTGCTCAAGGTCACGTTATGTCGAACACAGCTCGCGAAAAATAATTCAAAATGACTGTTTGCACTATAAATAAGTGTTCTAGCAACTCAGAAAAACAAAAAAATTGTGATCAAATTTCATTTCACAGGTATGTGCTCAAATTTTCTACATTTTCTGTACTTACGTAAATCTACAAAAAATAAATAATTTGAAACATCTAACATATCACTATACAGTGTTGCTAGTTGTTGGAACAAAATTGCACACAGTGATGTTTTAAGTTGGTTGGTTTTATTTGCTACCAAATGTTTGTGTTATAAGTTCTATGAAAGTAATTTAGCATTTATTTTATTCGTCATTTATCTGGTGTTTTTTTTCATTTATTTAGAAAACCAACAGCGTAAATTGTTATAAATATGCAGCTTAATATAAACATATGGTAAGGCTAATTTCCCTTAATATATATTCTGGCCATTCAATACTCTATTAGGGATACTTTACTGCATCAAATAAAATTTCAAACGTCCGTCTAATCGTAATTCAAATATCCTATTACTTGCATTGCATCATACTTGGTTTTAGTTGAAACATAATAGGTATACGAAAATTACTGTCTTTGAATAGGCAAGGGATGCCGGCTGTCATAACTTTACAATAAAAAAGGGCATAAGTACATTTTCATAATTAACTATTTTCCTAAATCTCACCATTATTACTATTTTGTCTATGATTTTTATGGTTTGTTAACGTTTTGTGTACTATGCGATTATTATAAGAATAGGACTGTCAAAACGGCCATATTTGTTTGCGTTTCGCTTCCGCTTCAGGGTGTAGGATGTGCAAGAAAAGGAACAAAGATCAAAAATGCCGTTTGACAGTCCTATTCTTATAATAATCGCGTATTAAATGTTTCGCGAAAATGTATCTCACAAAAGATGCATCTTAATGTGAATTTATCATACAGGCATTTAAATTTAAACGCATTGAACGGCGGCATTCATCATAAGACTAATGGTTGATTTGCTGTTATTTTAAAAACACGTAGGTAATATTCTTAATAATATATTCATCTTTATGTATCATCATCACTACATAGTATAAAACAAAGTTGCTTTCTCTGTCCCTATGTCCCTTTGTATGCTTAAATCTTTGAAACTACGCAACGGATTTTGATGCGTTTTTTTTAATAGATAGAGTGATTCAAGAGGAAGGTTTATATGTACTTTTTATCCCGATATTCCCACGGGAACGGGAACCACGCGGGTGAAACCGCGGGCGGCCGCTAGTACCAAATAAATAAATAAATAAATATTTTCTTACAATCACACCAATTATCTAAGCCCGTAGTTAATTTCTTAAGAAACTGTGTCTACGTGAACTTGATAACGGATAAATATATACTTAAATACTTTTTTTGTTTGTAAATACATACTTAATATAGGGCAGGCGTACCGGTTTTGGTCACTTTTCACTTTAAAGTTATAGAAATAGGAATTAAAAAACTATTGCTTATATTTATTAATGGCGAATAAAAGATTGGACTTTTAGTTAATAATTACAGCACTTAGCTTTTTTATGTAGTACGATATTTTAGAAATAAACACCATGTTATGTTTCAAAGTTAACATTTTGTAAAATTCTTAAGCAAAATGTTAAGGGTAAAGGTTTTGAAAAATCATTTTTTTCTACAATAAAATTATTTTATGGTTATTTAATATTTTATATCACATTAGAATATGTTTCTTCCAGATGGATAAAGTGTTGTTTTCTCACTGTTGTCACAAAAAGTTGGAAAACAATAAGTGGCCAAAAGTGGGGCTGGAAATTTTAGCATTGTGCCACCTTTGGCCACTTTGACATAAGTATGAAGTTCCCAACTTTTCATAAAGTTATTTTATTTTAAAAGACTCACAACTCACTTTTAAATTACTTATGTTTAGGTTGTCCGCTGTCGCGGTCGGCTACCTCACTCCTTTTAACACCGTAAGGCTGCCTGCCCGCTGAAGTAGAGGGAATCGGAGTGGAGTTGCGATTCCATACTTTTGAAAGTAGAACCTAACTCCACCTTGAAGTCAAATGTATGAAAACACAGCTCCGCTCCGTTTTATTATATGAAATGTTACAATTTTTTTTATGTATGAGTACCTACTATGTACACACGGCGGCATATCAGAACCTTGAGAACGCCTTTATGCCCTACGTAATAAAAGCTGTTATCGCATTTCAACTTGATGTGCTGTCGAGTGTACTTCGGAATGAGTGTATAAGAATAAGGTTTAAGTTCGTAGCGGACTCCTTGGAACTTAAAGTGTCTCTTAAAGTTAAGCAACACTCACTTGAACTTGACGTCGACCGAATCGACGTATTTCTGATATCAAAGATAGAAAAAACCTCGTGGTTGAGTGCCCCTTAAAGCTGAGTATCCCTTGAAATTAAGTAACACTCAACTGAACGTGACATCGACGTGTTTCTGATATCAAAGATAGAAGACCCTATCATGTTTAAGTGTCACTTAAATTTAAGTGCCCCATAAAGTTAAGTGATGTGACACTCATATTAACGTGAAATCGGCGTGTTTTGATGTCAAAGATAGAAACCACCATAGTAGTTAAGTGGCCCTTAAAGTTAAGTGACACTCATATTAACGTGTAATCAGCGTGTTTTGATGCCAAAGATAGAAACCACCATAGTAGTTAGGTGTCCTTTAAAGCTAAGTGCCCCTTAAAGTTAAGTGACACTCATATTAAGGTAATATCAGCGTGTTTTGATGTCAAAGATAGAGACCACCATAGTAGTTACGTGGCCCTTAAAGTTAAATGACATATTAACGTGAAATTGGCGCGTTTTGAAGCCGAAGATAGAAACCACCATAGTAGTTAAGTGTCCTTTAAAGTTAAGTGCCCCTTAAAGTGAGATACTCTTATCTTAACTGAACGTGACGTTGAATGACGTGTTTCTGATGTCAAAAAAGATAGAAGACGCCGTCATGGATAAGTGTCCCTCAACTGATCCCTCATTGACTGATAAATAAATAAATAAATATTTTTCTAACAATCACACTAATAACGCACATAGTAAATTTCTTAAGAAACTGTGTCTACGTGAACTTGATAACGGATAAATATATATTTATTTACTTTTCGTTTGTAAATACATACTTAATATACAAAGAAAACACCCAGACCAAGACAAATATACATGTTCATGCACACAAATATTTGTCTTGTTCGGGAATCGAACCCGAGACCTCTGGCGCAGAAGGCAGGTAGTTTACCCCTGCGCCAAATCGGTCGTCGTAGATTGATTTGATAGGTTGATTTTAGAGGTGAAGACTACATAATGTTTAAATGTCCCTTAAAGTTATGTGTCCCTTAACTCTTGTAAAGCCAGGGTCTTTTCTAATGACCCCCATTTTTTTTTTAAACAAAGCACTTTGAGCGCGCGGCTATCGCTATCCCGAACATCTTGGTTATACCACAGATAATATAATACTATACGTTATACTTAGGCCGTCTTTGGTTACATTTATAATCTCATCAAAAACATAAAATATGTGAAGTGAGAGCCAACTTCAATATTAGGAAATATGCCTTGGTTGCTGACTTCAACGACAAAAGATGTGAGATCTAAATGGGTGCCAAGTTTAACGGTCAGTCCTGAAAATTTAGTACATAAAATGTTTTATAACAACTTAAAATATAATTTCTTCTTATAACTTTGGATAATATATTGAAGCCTAAGGTCTGACTTGGCTAGTTCTCGTATACGAATTATTATTAGGTACTTACTGAAACAGTCATGGAAGAGCCCTATGTTCATCTCTAGTTTCTAGTCTACCAGCAAGCCAAATTTTCGGAAAAATACAATAAGAACTTCGCCTTTAGAGCTTGCGAAGGCTATAATATATATATATAATTCGTATATGAAAACTAGCCAAGTCAGACCTTAGGCTTCAATATATTATCCAAAGTTATAAGAAGAAATTATATTTTAAGTTGTTATAAAACATTTTATGTACTAAATTTTCAAGACTGACCGTTAAACTTGGCACCCATTTAGATCTCACATCTTTTGTCGTTGAAGTCAGCAACCAAGGCATATTTCCTAATATTGAAGTTGGCTCTCACTTCACATATTTTATGTTTTTGATGAGATATCATTACCTTTTGTAGAGAAATTATTAGTAGGTACTTATTCATAATAAAATTAATACCAAATGTTTCAGTATATTTTATTTGGTCAGTTATATTACTTTGCCCTTGCGTATCAGCTACTGACAATGAAACTAATTTTATGCTCGTGTTTGGTGTGGACGTAGAAATATATTTTTTAACAGATTTTCCTATTTCCAACAGTTTCTTTTTCCTAGTCGTAATAGTGTATGGTGTTTTTCTTGACGAAGTTGCAGTAGGTATTTAATGTTCCTGAGCAGATATTGCATTTCCATTTGCGTTTTGATTCTGGTTTCATTAAGAGATAAAGCTTTCCAAAACAAACTCTTATCTTTTGCCTCACAATTGCACTAATATAGAATCCTTGGCAGTAGCAAAGAATACTATATAATTATTACTACGTAGCCACTGACCTCTATTATTTATACACTGGACAGGCTGTCTCAATACAAATTACAGCTAATTTTGTGTGGCAATTTAAAGCGCCGCCACTACGAGTGTCCCGAGAACTAATTTTGACACAATAATTACCGCAGTCGACAATATTTTATGTCAGCCAGTACAGTATGTAAATAATAGAGATCAGTGTATATAGCAGTAGTTTGTCTTTTACATTTATCATTTAGCGCTATCTCTTGACAATTTATGGATGTAGCCGTTTTTGTTGACATCTAATCTTGCTTATTGATTCTTTATTTGCTAACTAGCTTAAGCTGACCCGGCAAACGTTGTTTTGTCATATAAATTATAGTGGACTAAAGTAGAATAAATAATACTCGTAAGAAGACTATGTCTTATGTGTGTGTTTATACACCAAAAGTTGCCTACACCAGACGATAGATAGCGCTAGTTAGGTATACACTACCAATAAAAGGGCCAAGATTGGTCTCTACTTCCTACATATATAAATTACTCTGTAGAGTGCGCGTCAGATAACTCTGCGCGCACGCGCGACTGGTGCATTTTTGGCGCTAGTTACAGTACATTATTTATGCTAAGCTTATGGAAAAGATTAGTATTCGATTTTGACCGCGCGCAGACGTCGGTGATTACATACTCTTTGGAAGCGGCCATGGAAGAGATGACAGTTTTGCAGTTTTGTATCGAAGTTATAGTCTCACACTCCATTTGGTGTATAAACACACACATATGCAAATTACAAAGGCATATAAACACAGACACACACATAGGCATAGTATACATATTATTTACTAGCCTTCCGCCCGCGGCTTCGCCCGCGTGTACTACCCGACGTTATCCCGCGGGAAGGTGATATTTTTCAGGAATAAAAAGTAGCCTATGTCCTTTCTCAGGCTCTAGACTATCTCTGTACCAAAATTCATTCAAATCGGTTCAGTAGTTTAGGTGTGATTGTGTAACACACAGACAGACAGAGACGCATTTATAATATAAGTAAGGATAAATAATAAATAATAAATAAATAAATAGCGGCCGCCCGCGGTTTCACCCGCGTGGTTCCCGTTCCCGTGGGAATATCGGGATAAAAAGTACATATAAACCTTCCTCTTGAATCACTCTATCTATTAAAAAAAACGCATCAAAATCCGTTGCGTAGTTTCAAAGATTTAAGCATACAAATGGACATAGGGACAGAGAAAGCGACTTTGTTTTATACTATGTAGTGATTTATAAGGAAACTTAGTGTAAATAAATAATAATAAATATTTTCTTACATTCACACCAATTATCTAAGCCCGTAGTTAATTTCTGAAGAAACTGTGTCTACGTGAACTTGATAACGGATAAATATATACTTATATACTTTTTGTTTGTAAATACATACTTAATATACATAGAAAACACCCAGACCAAGACAAATAGACATGTTCATGCACACTATGATGAATAATAATAAGGCAGGTTGGGCTTAATATTTATATTATTTATAAAGAACACCAAACAATTAAAGAATTACGTACAAAAAACATATCAAACCGTTGCTAAGTAACGTTCACGGTATAAGACCACAGCGAAGAGAACAAAGCACAGCATAAATAACCCATCACATAGATCCGGGCCACAAGGACCGGAAGGTCATAAATTATTATTATTGTTACTACCTAACTTTAGTTTAAAATATTTAAATATTTAGCCTCACTGGACATCTTACAAGTCGGCCTGAACGTGTCTTCGTACAAGTCGGGTTGGTGTCAGTCAGGCTCCCTTCTGACACTTCCAATGGGAACAGTCGCTGAAGAGGGCGTACTTTGAAGCCCGTTGCCGTCCGCAACTTGGCTACCCTACTCACCTTGTCTGGCCCTTCAAACAACTCGACCACCAAACCTAATGGCCAATTCACCCTTTTGTCGTCGGAACCGATAAGGATAATATCCCCTACACGTAGAGCAGAGTGACCATTTGCTCGACCAGATCGCTGCACTAGTTGGCTCAAATATTCGGCACGAAAACGTTCTTTAAAGTCGTCTCTCAACTTTTGCATGTACCGGATCCGAACATTCAACGAATCACTATTTATTTTGTCCAGCTCCGGCACTGAAGCCTCAGCCAGAGGCTGGATGAACGAGGCCGGAGTTAATGGTCTCAGTTCGTCCGCGTCTGTAGACACGTATGTCAAGGGCCTACTATTGATTACAGATTCGCAATCACAAAGGACAGTCTGTAACTCAATGAGAGTCACAGATGCCTTACCCAACATTCTTCTCAAAATTTGCTTGAGAAACCCGATCAGTCTCTCGTAGAACCCTCCCCACCACGGAGAACCGGGAGGTATGAAATTCCACGAATGTTTTGTCAGTGACGAAAAACACAGAATTTCGCTCCAGTTAAGCTCCTTAAGCTGGTTGCTTAATCCTCTAAAGTTTGTGCCGTTATCGCTGTAGATCATTTTAATTCTGCCTCTGCGAGCGATGAAACGACGTAAAGCCATTATGAAATCATCAGTTGAACGTGAACGGCGCGATACGTCGCACAAGTAAAAAGAACAATCCAACATTTCTTTTCCGCCTCAGCGAAATCATTATTCTTTTTGCCAAATCACGGTCGCCACAATATGATGAATAATAATAAGGCGCGATACGTCGCACAAGTAAAAAGAACAATCCAACATTTCTTTTCCGCCTCAGCGAAATCATTATTCTTTTTGCCAAATCACGGTCGCCACAATATGATGAATAATAATAAGGCAGGTTGGGCTTAATATTTATATTATTTATAAAGAACACCAAACAATTAAAGAATTACGTACAAAAAACATATCAAACCGTTGCTAAGTAACGTTCACGGTATAAGACCACAGCGAAGAGAACAAAGCACAGCATAAATAACCCATCACATAGACAAATATTTGTCTTGTTCGGGAATCGAACCCGAGACCTATGGCGTAGAAGGCAGGTAGTTTACCCCTGCGCCAAATCGGTCGTCGAAATGAAACATAGGTTAACACTGCACCCTTTATTTAACAATAAAACAACAAATATGTATCACTAAAGGCATTAACAATGTTCAAAGTCTTTTTTCAAACACAGAACATCACCAAAGAATTCTATATACACACTCTACACCAACAAGTCTTTTTCTCAAAAAGCGATACTCCGAGCAACGAAACTATGTAATAGGGTATTTTACTGTTGTTGAAATGTAGATATTTAACGATGACGTTAAAAAATATTGCAATTAAGAATACCAAATGTGAAAAAATAATTTGAATCTGTTTTATAATAAAAGAATTAGAGTCTGTTTGATTTTGACTATAGCTGTCTCTTTCTAAAACGAAATCTTCTATGGCGTGACTATGACGCTACTAACCCACTGACGTCACTAAGATAGCGTCCTGTCCTTGTCTAATTATAAAGTTTGAAGTCCTATATCTTTGAAAATATTCAAGATAATTCAAAATGAAAACTTGTTTTGTGTAACTAATATTTTGAAAAACATTTTAAAGAATTAAAAAAAAATCAGTAAAATACCGTATTGCTAACGGAATTACGGATCTTTACGAAACAGAACATAGCAAATAACAAATTTAACAAAGAAAAGTATAATTTAGATTATTTGACATTATTAACCGACTTCTAAATCAAAAAGGAGGAGGTTCTCTATTCGTCTGTATGTATGTTTTTTTTTTTTTTTTTTTTTTGTATGTCCACCGATTACTCGAAGACGGCTGAACCGATTGAAATGGTTCAAACGTTATTACGTCAGGTTGGTTTCCAAGTTGGTCCCATTTTTTGAAATTTTGAAATCGGTTCAGTAGTTTTCAGGAAATCTTGAAAATACTGTCGTTTTCGTTACCACTATATGTGAATTTAATACGTATCTTTAGGCATAACTCCTTTGTTTATAAACCGATTTAGATGACTCTTGTTTTGTTGGAAAGGGGATACCTCAAGGTATTTTAACCGACTTCGAAAAAGGAGGTTTTGAGTTTGATCACATACCTATTTACCAGAAAACACGTAAATTGCCTGCACGATGCACTAAAAAGAGTGAAATAAAAATTATTTTTATAAAAAAATAAAACCGCCTTCTAAAAAACCACATCAAAAAAGTAAGAAATAATTCCTCACCAAATAAATAACGTAAGTACTTTGAAGTCGGATCGGATTAGGATGCCAAAAATAATAAAAAAAATAGATCTGTCAATAAAAAAAAAGTTACATAGGTTTAAAAGTTAGTATGAAAGTGACGAAATTCCAAAACTTATAAAATACAAAATAAAAAAACTTTGGACCTATGTAAAATCTTTGAGGCTGGTTAGGTAGCAGACCACCGCACCTACCCCTATTTTCGTATGTTTAACGTTCTGCCGAACACCCTGTACTTATAGAATATTAATAAAATCTAACAAATCAATTAATAGTAATGCTAGTCATGTTTTTTAGCGGAATTACAGCTAAAAGTAATTTCAAAATAATAAAAAACTTGAAAACCTTGTGTGCATGCACTATTATTCAATAGCGTAAAATAAGTGGCGCAATTTCTACGCAACCGGTATCGCAAAGTGACATAAAGACAGTTTTGCGGAACCGAGGCGCAAATGAAATCGATTATAACTCTTAAAATATACTATTTAACAAGGCTAGTTTAACATATACAGATCACACACATCTAATTAAACCATGCGCAACAACAATTATAAGTTTTAATCAAAAACTTACCTTGAAATCTCAAAAAATGCACTCTGCAAAGTAGGCGACACTTTTCACTTTGATCGGAGTTGACACCGAAATGTCAAAAAATATGGTCGTCAACGCTGCATTGACCATAGAATACGATACTTTGGTGATGCCAGCACTCAAACAAAATCTTAATAAATGTTTTAAAACCATAAAATGGGTGAAAATGGTTGCGCAATATAAGTAGCGCAAAGAAATGGTTTTTCAAAAAAAAAATCTTATTGCCGAAAATTTATCTTTTTTCTTAGGAAAGACGCAAAGATATTAAAGGAATGGCAACCTTATTATTATTTTATAACGTCAAATCAAACAGCTCATCAATAAGTTAAAAAATGATAATTTTATCGATGTTTAAGCTGTACACCTACCACTGCGGATTCGCGGTTTTTATAAAAAATCCGTCACTTTTGGGAGGGAAATGTCAAATAGTTTTCCAAATATATAAACTTATCCAAATATCTATATCTGCCTTGGTTTGCTATTTCTTAGGAAACACGATGATAAGATCTAGATGGGTCAGGCCGTAGATTTTGCCACATTCGAGGGTACAAAAGTCTCCGCCTCATATAATTTTAAATATAGTACTCTTAGAAATGTCTCAATCTTATCATCGTGTTTCCTAAGAAATAGCAAACCAAGGCAGATATAGATATTTGGATAAGTTTATATATTTGGAAAACTATTTGACATTTCCTTCCCAAAAGTGACGGATTTTTTATAAAAACCGCGAATCCGCAGTGGTAGGTGTACAGCTTAAACATCGATAAAATTATCATTTTTTAACTTATTGATGAGCTGTTTGATTTGACGTTATAAAATAATAATAAGGTTGCCATTCCTTTAATATCTTTGCGTCTTTCCTAAGAAAAAAGATAAATTTTCGGCAATAAGATTTTTTTTTTGAAAAACCATTTCTTTGCGCTACTTATATTGCGCAACCATTTTCACCCATTTTATGGTTTTAAAACATTTATTAAGATTTTGTTTGAGTGCTGGCATCACCAAAGTATCGTATTCTATGGTCAATGCAGCGTTGACGACCATATTTTTTGACATTTCGGTGTCAACTCCGATCAAAGTGAAAAGTGTCGCCTACTTTGCAGAGTGCATTTTTTGAGATTTCAAGGTAAGTTTTTGATTAAAACTTATAATTGTTGTTGCGCATGGTTTAATTAGATGTGTGTGATCTGTATATGTTAAACTAGCCTTGTTAAATAGTATATTTTAAGAGTTATAATCGATTTCATTTGCGCCTCGGTTCCGCAAAACTGTCTTTATGTCACTTTGCGATACCGGTTGCGTAGAAATTGCGCCACTTATTTTACGCTATTGAATAATAGTGCATGCACACAAGGTTTTCAAGTTTTTTATTATTTTGAAATTACTTTTAGCTGTAATTCCGCTAAAAAACATGACTAGCATTACTATTAATTGATTTGTTAGATTTTATTAATATTCTATAAGTACAGGGTGTTCGGCAGAACGTTAAACATACGAAAATAGGGGTAGGTGCGGTGGTCTGCTACCTAACCAGCCTCAAAGATTTTACCTAGGTCCAAAGTTTTTTTATTTTGTATTTTATAAGTTTTGGAATTTCGTCACTTTCATACTAACTTTTAAACCCATGTAACTTTTTTTTTATTGACAGATCTATTTTTTTTTCTATTTTTGGCATCCTAATGGTTGGCAGGTCCTTTTAAAAGTGATACTTCAAGCAGGTTGTTGCTAGAGTCAAAGTAATGGACTCTCAAACATTGAAAAGAGTTGAAATAAATTTTAAAGTTGTATTATATTTATATAATTAATAATGAATAATACCAAATACCTCCATCTAACAAATTAAATGTATTTTTTTTGTAAATTGAACAAATCATACATAGGTACTTACTAGTTTTGTCATCCTGTTTAACTTTTCATTGTGCGCAATATAAAAAAAAGAATTACTCATAGGTACATTATTGTTAATTATTAATTAAACATACTTACATACCAACATCGTGTTTCTTTTTCTAGTTTGATGCAATACCTCTTGTTAGTACATGTTTGTTAAATAAAATCACATTAATGTACGTGCTCCTTAATAATTTTGCGCTACCATTTTGCACCACTTTGTGCGACCGACTCGTAGAAAATTTTGCGTCACCATTGCGCTATTTGTGGCAAAATCTACGGCCTGACCCAGATACGCGGAAGCGTATCAAAGCCAAGTTCAAAAGCAAACAGAACTGGCGAGCAGCACCGTGTGTATCTTAACACGAACCATTTGGAGCCACTTTTGACCCCCTCATAACTCAAAAACTATTACACAGAAACATGTCAAATTTGGCTTATGTATTGAGACTAGCGAGATAAATATGTGCTCCAAATTTTATATACACACCTCAAACGGTTATTTAGATATTTACGTCCAAAAATCGTTATTTTTATCACTGACTCACCTATAATCAAAACTATAACCCACTTCCAGATGACCTAGAAAGCTGAAATTTGGCATGCAGACAGGTAATCTGGTGAATACAAAGGAAAAAATCCGAAACTAGTATTTTTTTTTAAATAAAACGTTGACAAACTTATATTTGCGTTCCCTGTGCACTTATCCTGTATAAGATCTTGTATAAGATGAAGTACAAATATAAGTTTGTAATAACTTTTATTCTGTTATATACCAATAATTCGTCATACCTCTTGAAGTTCGGCTAGCGCTGACGGCGTAGTGGCCATTCAATATTGAGGACTCTAGGGATCCAAGTTCGAACCCCAGATTACCCAAACACTTTTTTGTCCTCGCGGTAAATTAATTTACAAACTTGCACCATTTCTAGCACGATATCCATATTATTATTTATTAATTATTAATATAAATTATAAAGTTATTGAAATTTTTACTTTTTGCATTCACAATCCAATTTTTATTATTGAAAAATGGAAAAGGAAGTATTTAGACAAAATCGACCATCATCTCACAACCAGCTCCGATGGGACTCGAACCCACGACCTTTCGCTTTCCGGGCGACTGCTCTAACCACTGAGCTACGGAGTCGTAATGATAAATGTGAAAGTGTGTTTGTTTGTTTGTTTGTCCTTCTTTCACGTCAAAACGGAGCATAGTACTTATAACCCGACCACCAGGGGGCGCAATCTTCATACATTCAAATGGGAACTAGAAGCCAAAAAATGCGAAAGTTGCTATGTTCTCCCTGTAGGTGCACACTTTGCACATAAATAGTTCACTAAAGTAAAGTTCAAAAAACGATAGATGGCTCCAAGTTAATACACCTACCCACAGTTTAGAAAAGAAGAGAAAAATCCTTTATTTCTATACTATAGTAAAAGTTGTTGAAAGTTGATGGAAGAGTATAAAATTTAATGAGAGTAAAGTGTACTTATGGAAAATAATGTCAAATAATCTAAATTATACTTTTGTTTGTTAAATTTGTTATTTGCTATGTTCTGTTTCGTAAAGATCCGTGATTCCGTTAGTAATTACATAGTTTCGTTGCTCGGAGTACCGCTTTTTGAGAAAAAGACTCGTTGGTGTTGAGTGTGTATATAGAATTCTTTGGTGATGTGCTGTGTTTGAAAAAAGACTTCTTTGAACATTGTTAATGCCTTTAGTGATGCATATTTGTTGTTTTATTGTTAATAAAGGGTGCAGTGTTAACCTATGTTTCATTTACACTAAGTTTCCTTAAAAATAAATAATATGTATACTATGCCTATGTGTGTGTCTGTGTTTATACGCCTTTGTAATTTGCATATGTGTGTGTTTATACACCAAATGAAGTGTGAGACTATAACTTCGATACAAAACTGCAAAACTGTCATCTCTTCCATGGCCGCTTCCAAAGAGTATGTAATCACTGACGTCTGCGCGCGGTCAAAATCGAATACTAATCTTTTCCATAAGCTTAGCATAAATAATGTACTGTAACTAGCGCCAAAACTGCACCAGTCGCGCATGCGCGCAGAGTTATCTGACGCGCACTCTACAGAGTAATTTATATATGTAGGAAGTAGAGACCAATCTTTGCCCTTTTATTGGTAGTGTCAATGGGTAGTGTATACCTAACTAGCGCTATCTATCGTCTGGTGTAGGCAACTTTTGGTGTATAAACACACACATAAGACATAGTCTTCTTACGAGTATTATTTATTCTACTTTAGTCCACTATAATTTATATGACAAAACAACGTTTGCCGGGTCAGCTTAAGCTAGTTAGCAAATAAAGAATCAATAAGCAAGATTAGATGTCAACAAAAACGGCTACATCCATAAATTGTCAAGAGATAGCGCTAAATGATAAATGTAAAAGACAAACTACTGCTATATACACTGATCTCTATTATTTACACACTGGACTGGCTGACATAAATATTGTCGACTGCGGTAATTATTGTGTCAAAATTAGTTCTCGGGACACTCGTAGTGGCGGCGCTTTAAATTGCCACACAAAATTAGCTGTAATTTGTATGGAGACAGCCTGTCCAGTGTATAAATAATAGAGGTCAGTGGCTACGTAGTAATAATTATATAGTTTTCTTTGCTACTGCCAAGGATTCTATATTAGTGCATTGTGCGACAAAAGATAAGAGTTTGTCCGGAAAGCTTTATTGCTTAATGAAAACAGAATCAAAACGCAAATGGAAATGCAATATCTGCTCAGGAACATTAAATACCTACTGCAACTTCGTCAAGAAAAACACCATACACTATTACGACTAGGAAAAAGAAACTGTTGGAAATAGGAAAATCTGTTTAAAATTATATTTCTACGTCCACACTAAACACGAGCATAAAATTAGTTTCATTGTCAGTAGCTGATACGCAAGGGCAAAGTAATATAACTGACCAAATAAAATATACTGAAACATTTGGTATTAATTTTATTATGAATAAGTACCTACTAATAATTCCTCTACAAAAAGTAATGATATCTCATCAAAAACATAAAATATGTGAAGTGAGAGCCAACTTCAATATTCGGAAATATGCCTTGGTTGCTGACTTCAACGACAAAAGATGTTAGATCTAAATGGGTGCCAAGTTTAACGGTCAGTCCTGAAAATTTAGTACATAAAATGTTTTATAACAACTTAAAATATAATTTCTTCTTATAACTATGGATAATATATTGAAGCCTAAGGTCTGACTTGGCTAGTTCTCGTATACGAATTATTATTAGGTACTTACAGAAACAGTCATGGAAGAGCCCTATGTTCATCTCTAGTTATTGACTTTGATAAAAAATTATAAAAGAAACCTAAATATCATTTTTAAATACTTACCTATCTAAAGACACCTCACACTAATATGTATTATGAAAATATTTTTTATCAGTTTCAGTTCCATGTATGAGGAGCCCCCTTCATTTTTTATTTTTTTAATTTTCTATAAAAATTCTAAAGCGGTTCACAGAATATACCTACCTACCAAGTTTCAAGTCTGTAGTCGTAATAGTTTTGGAATAAAGTGGCTGTGACATACAGACGGACGGACGGATGGACGGACAGACAGACAGACAGACATGACGAATCTATAAGGGTTCCCTTTTTTTGCCATTTGGCTACGACCCGAAACAATTTTCCGCGTCAAACCGTTCTCGAAAAACCAAATTGAGTTAGGTACCCTACACAAATAACATAGGTACATTATGGATGAACATGAGCGGAAAGTAAAAACCTATGTGTACTTTCGATGTACAAGTATTTATCTTAATTTTAATATTTCAATGAAACCTACTGGTAAAATAAATAGCTTTTAACTTTTTTTCATACATCACCACTTCACCACATTGCGCGATACTCCAGCAGGAAATTAGCTTCTACAAGAAAACGAGTTGATAAACCGAACAAAGCGGAATGACAACAAAATATTTGTATTTCGTAAAAAAAACATACAGTCGCGTTCGTTTCTTTTCATGCGTCTTTTTATTGGTCAGTATGGGTAAATAGTGCATTAACATTGAAATAGATAGTCTGATTCATTATTCTTAGAAATTCTTACCTCTTAATTTAGTCGGCATACAATACCTCAAAAATGGTATTGGGATGTAAGTAGGGCATAGAAAAGTATGCCTCTTGGGGTAAATTATAAGTTTATACACGATAATTTTTTAATCAGTGCACAAATTTTTAAGATTGAATCGGTAAGTGAACAACTTTCTCCTAGAAACATAGGTCAAATCGAAATATGACAAAAAAAATGACTCTTCATACAAATCGGACTGATCAAGTGATTGATTTACTATGGGAAGTCCAAAAATTTTTGTCGTATTTTGACCCATGTTTCTAGGAGAAAGTTGTTCACTTACCGATTCTGAGTCGAATTTAAAAATGTATGCACTGATTAAAAATTTAGCCCGTTGGAAAAAGATATTAAAAAGAGATTATAAATAAAAGCAAGCATCAGAAGTGTTGAAATGAAAACAAGTTATTTCAATTTACTTTTTTTATACTTTATTACATACATACAAAAAATATAAAATTAAGATATTTTTTAACAATTTGTAAATTCAAACGAAGTTAAACTTGAATTAAGAAACTGAATATTATGTAGACTTTAACTTTTCTGAAATATTTTACTAACAAACAAAACAAAAAAAAACATAGGCTAATAATAAGTTTCTTACAGAAATATTTTAGTTCAGTAGTAATTAAACTAAAACTGAGCAACTTTTGTAGCTATTAACAAGGATATAATAGGGTTTATTCTTTTCTAGGTTGAATGTGTAAAACACATTCAACCAAGAAAAGAAATATTAAGTATTTTTAATCCACAACGGGGTAGCACTTAGTCTTCATCACACCTGATGTTAAGTGATGATAAGGCTGAAGGTGGAACGGCACTACTCCCGGAATCCTCCTTTACTGAGGAACTGGCTATCTTATTTCTAACTGCCGGAATCTCTCTATCTGATCCCTTACTTTTTTCAAAATATTCTGTAGCCTATGTTAATTAGGGATAATGTAGCATTCTAAAAGTGAAAGAATTGTTGAAATCGGTCCAGTAGTTTTTGAGTTTATTCGTTACATACATGAATACATACAAATCTTTTCTCTTATTATTATTACTAGCTGTGCCCGCGACTTCGTCCGCGTGGAATAGTGACTTTCGGCAGCCTTTTTATTTTTTTAGGCTTATAAGCTTTTTGTTTTTTTTTTATTTATTTATTTAATATATATAAGTACAGCGCTATGAATGCTATGATACTTATTAAAACATTAAAAATTTACATTACATAGCCTTCCGACCGCGGTTTCGCCTGCGTGTACTACACGACGTTATCCCGAGGTAGAGTGATATTTTTCCGGGATAAAAAATAGCCTATGTCACTTTCTAGCTCCTAAATTACCCACATACTAAAAATCACGTCGATCCGTTGCTCCGTTTTGACGTGAAAGATGGGCACACAAACAAACACACTTTCATATTATAATATTCGAGATAGTATGTCAAAAGAAAATACCTACTTATTACGCTGAACAACTTCTCTTATGATGCTATATTTATATCTCTCATAGTTCGGCTGGACTGCTATGGTTCCACATCAGATATTACGATCTTCAAAATAAATTATAGCCTATATGTTGGCGAGGACCAATAGCTGTATAACACAAAAAGTTTCATCAAAATCCGTTCAGTAGTTTTTGTGTGAAACGCTGACAACAGACAGACAGACAGACAAAAAATTCAAAAACTATATTTTTGGTATATGTTTCGTTTAAGAAGACCACTGGTGGTATTTTTTTATATTTCTTTACAATGTACAGAATTGGATCGTTTACAGTTTTATTATAAGTATATGTTGGCGAGGACCAATAGCTGTATAACACAAAAAGTTTCATCAAAATCCGTTCAGTAGTTTTTGTGTGAAACGCTGACAACAGACAGACAGACAGACAAAAAATTCAAAAACTATATTTTTGGTATATGTTTCGTTTAAGAAGACCACTGGTGGTATTTTTTTATATTTCTTTACAATGTACAGAATTGGATCGTTTACAGTTTTATTATAAGTATATAGATTATATATAGGGGAAAGGTGTACATAATGATCCCTCGAGGTAAAATGATTCCCTACAGTTTCAACGAAAATACTAGTGCCATCTTTGCGATTTATTGGCTAACGTCTTCCCTGTACTTCACTCAGTAGCCCAATAAAGTGTCATGGCAATGCGAGTACAGTGCGTTGATTTATTGCAATAAATTGAAAATTCCTGTATTCGATCTAAGATAAGCCTGCAATCAAAGTTAAATTGTTGAAATTCTTTAGTGGATATGTGAATAAAAGTTTTCCTGGTAGTTTTAATTGATATTCAGTAACATTTGAAACTCGTTTTGATCTCACCAAGATAATGTTTTGAGGTCATACTTCGACAATTCTTGTAAATTCAACATTCGGGGTAAAACGATCCCCTTTAGTAGTAATAAAACGATCCCAGGAATAATTTCACCAAACTTGAAAAACAATTTAAAATTAGTCATGTTTTTTATTGTATTCCTAGCTATTTGTACTTTTTACAGATCATGCCACGTACATTCAAAGAAAAACCTACCGACAAAACTGGGAGTGAGGTTTCTGTACGACAAAACAGTTTTCTGTACCTGTAATGGTGCTAAAAACAAATAAGCAGTATGTGCAGTTTGGACAGTAAACAAACGGTGCTTACAACTAAGCATGAGAGAGAACTCGTTGAGCACATAAAATATATTGAACCAAAAATGTATGGATTAACCAAACAAGATAGTATGGGATCGTTTTAGACACCCAGGTGTACAAAATGATCCTTTAGTAGAGGTTTGGAAAATATCTAATAAATCTAAAGATATAAAACCAAACTGCAATAATGACATGCCAGTATAACAAACAATACTTAAATGACTTACCCAAAACTTTTTCAATGTTTGCTTTTACTATAATATTTTGGATACAGTAACCGATTTCCCTTAGGGGGATCATTTTGGACACCTTTCCCCTAATATAAAAGTAATAAGTATAGTATAAGTGTAGATGCACTAAATTTAAGCACGAACTGTTCAGTTAACTCGTTTCCCTTTAGAAGCTTCTTTCGTGCTGGAGTAACGCACACTCTGTGGTAGAAAAGCTTAGTGATTTATTAGCCCGTAGGCTTCATTAATTTATTAAAACAAAGATAAATTCTTGGGGTACATCGAAGGTACACATTCTTCTGCCGTTCTTGTGCCAGATAGCTATAGCTATAGAAAGAAATTTTCACAGATGATTTATATCTGTTGCCGCTACAACAACAAATACTAAAAACATAATAAAATAAATATTTATTAAAATAATTAATATTTTATTTTATAAATTAATTATTTTAATTTAAGTACAACAAACGTGATTTTTTTGCCGTTTTTTGCTCGATATTAATAACGGCAATAGGTAGACGCTTGAATTATTTACAGAATATGTGATTGTATTTTCACTTTAAAAATAAATAAGTACTTAAATCAAAATAAAATAAATAATTAATGGGGGCTCCCATACAACAAACAGGATTTATTTGCCGTTTTCTGCTCGACATTAATAACTGCAGCAGGTAGAAGCTTGATATATTCATAGAATATTTAGTTACTTATACACTTATTCACTTCAAAAGTAATATAATAATTAAAATAAAATAAATAAAGGGGAACTCCCATACAACAAACGTAATTTTTTTGATGGTACGGAACCCTTCGTGCGCGAGTCCGACTCGCACTTGGCCGGTTTTTTCCTAATCGAAGATTCGCTCTTTACCCGCCAAATATAAATGTACATTTCGTTTGATTATGTTCAAAAATACATACATAACAAGCTCGTCAATACGTCAGTAGGTACGCATTTTTAACTAACATATCAAAGCTCGCTAGTACGCACTGGTACCACTGTTTTATAGTTCTTAAATTGGAGTACGTAAAGTCTTGGCCGGTTCCTACATAACGTGGAACACTTCTAAACCTAAAGAACAGTCTAAAGGGATTTAAAAAAAAACAAAATCAGCCACTTACGATTTATTAAATTTGAATATACCTACTTAAAGCCTGACTAGAAAAAATAAAAACCTTTCACCTTCTCACTGTTACAAAATGGCAAAATAGAAAAACATTTTTCGCTACATTTCCTTTTTCATTTTCTGGTCATGCTTTACATACATACATACATACTAAATGGGTAAGTTAAATAAAAGCTTGTATGTAAGTAATATGAATTTCGGCCGACGAATTGTCTTGGCGTCCACAATATACCGAAGGAAGACACGCATGACTCGGTGATGCGCATATAAAATAGGCAGTATTCCAGAACATAATACTTATTCCCTCTGCACTTAATTAACTAGTCATTGAACTGATCTTAGCAGTACCGAACATTTCCGCTAGATGGCGGCGACGTCGGCAAAAGAATATGCGAGCTCCGAATCGTCAAGGTCACTCACTCCCACAAATTATATAGACTAGTAGTCCAGTCAAAATAAAGTTTGGGGTCACATTAATGGCACCTTTAACAAATTTATTTTTAAATAATAATATTGCCTTTATTTTGAGCACTCATCGTGATTTTGTAGGTATACTGGTGTCCGTTCGAGAGAAATACCTAAAGTTGTGTTTTGGCCGTTTATAATTAGACAAAAAAGGCACTTTAGGTGAATATTATAATATAATCTATGGATACCCTTTAAATTATGTTAGGCAAGTAATCCCTGACGTGAGCACAATATTCTGCACATTACGTTTTTTCAGTCACGACGTAAAAAATGAGACTTACAAAATCGCACTTTCAGAGATTTTACTACTAATACACTATAAATAAAAACCTCGAACCTATTTTAAGTTTTCACCTAGGTGACTTTCTTGGAACCTGGTTAAAAGTGGTTTTTTTGCGTTAAGTCGGTTATACATTAAAGTCACTTCAGTTTTTATGTAAGATTTCCATTAACATATTTATTTTATATATAAAAAAATCATAATCCCCTGATAACATGAGAAAGATTCCTCAAAATATAAATAAATGCACAATCACCGCAAAATAATAAAATAACTCATTCAAAATCCAAATTACGCGTGACCTTGACGGAGCGTCCGCATGGCCAGTCGGTGTGCGAGAGAGATGGAGTTATCGGGCGTGAAAAGGATGGATAGACGCGGCGCGTTGCCGCGCGACGGCAATTCATCCTACTTCCTAATTAAATTGATTATGTGAAAGTTTAGATGTTTGGATGTTGTTTGTTACTCGATCACGCCAAAACAGCTGAACGGATTTGGCTGAAATTTGAAATCTAGATACTTTGTAGCCTGGAGAGGAACATAGGCTTGTTATTTTATTTATTACACAAATTCGCATCTTATTATCTAAATTTCAAAAAAGTTTGCTGCGTATTGTGCGCAGACTAGCCGGAGTAAAATTATTGATACTTTAATTGCGGATGTGATTTTTTACAAGCTTTTATTTAACTTGCAGTGTATGTATGTAGGTATGTATGTCCGTTCGGGTCAAATCTTACGAGCTAAATTTGACCCACTTGCCAGTGTCCGATTGAGCTGAAATTTTGCATATAGGTTTGGTATGGATGACAGTACAATATTAAAGTAAGGCCAGCAAAAAAGCTTGTCACAAAAATGTTTTTTTTACAAAAAACTTATTTTTGTGATAATTAGAAAGATCATAGAATTATTTAAGTTTTATAACAAACTATTTTTATTTTATTTTTTTATTGCAATTCGGGTTTTGGTACTATTTTGACAGGAAAATAGCAACGCAATGTTAAAATATTAAAAAATCCAAGATGGCGGCCAACTTTTTTGTTTGTGGGCCGATTTTGATAAAACTCGATTTCTAGTACTATTTTGAAAAGAAAACAACAACGCATTGCTAAAAATAAAATAAAAATCCAAGATGGCGGCCAACGTTTTTGTTTGTGGGCTGTTTTTGATGAAACTCGGTTTTTGGTACTATTTTGACAGAAAAATAGCAACGCAATGTAAAAAATAATAAAAAATCCAAGATGGCGGCCAAATTTTTTGTTTGTTGGCCGATTTCGATAAAACTCGATTTCTAGTACTACTTTGACAAGAAAACAGCAACGCAATGTTAAAAATAATTAAAAATCCAAGATGGCGGCCAACTTTTTTGTTTGTGGGCCGATTTTGATAAAGCTCGATTTCTAGTACTATTATGAAAAGAAAACAACAACGCACTGCTAAAAATATAAAAAAATCCAAGATGGCGGCCAACTTTTTTGTTTGTGGGCTGATTTTTATCAAACTCGGGTTTTGGTACTATTTCGACAGGAAAATAGCAACGCAATGTCAAAAACGATAAAAATCCAAGATGGCGGCCAAATTTTTGTTTGTTGGCCGATTCTGATGAAACTCGATTTCTAGTACTATTTTGACGAAAAAACAACAACGCACTCCTAAAAATATAAAAAAATCCAAGATGGCGGCCAACTTTATTGTTTGTGGGCCGATTTTGATAAAACTCGATTTCTAGTACTATTTTAAAAAGAAAACAACAACGCACTGCTAAAAATATAAAAAAATCCAAGATGGCGGCCAACTTTTTTGTTTGTGGGCTGATTTTTATCAAACTCGGGTTTTGGTACTATTTTGACAGGAAAATAGCAACGCAATGTCAAAAATGATAAAAATCCAAGATGGCGACCAAATTTTTTGTTTGTTGGCCGATTCTGATGAAACTCTATTTCTAGTACTATTTTGACAAGAAAACAACAACGCACTACTAAAAATATAAAAAAATTCAAGATGGCGGCCAACTTTTTTGTTTGTGGGCTTATTTTGATGAAATTCGGGTTTTGGTACTATTTTGACAGGAAAACAGCAACGCAATGTTAAAAATATTAAAAAATCCAAGATGGCGGCCAATTTTTTTTGTTTGTGGGTCAATTTTTATGAAACTTGATTTCTAGTACTATTTTGACAAGAAAACAGCAACGCAAGGTTAAAAAAATAAAAATCAAGATGGCTGCCAACTTTTTTGTTTGTGGGCCGATTTTAATGAAACTCGGTTTTTAGTATTATTTTGTCAAGAAAACAATAACGCAATCTTAAAAATACAAAAAAATATTCAAGATGGCGCGTTTTTTTTGTGGGCCGATTTTGATGGAACTCTGTTTTAAGTATTATTTTGATAAGAAAAGAGTAACGCAATGTTTTTGTCTGTCTGTCAGTCAGTTTCATCAAAATCGGCCCACAAAAAAGTTGGCCGCCATCTTGGTTTTTTAATATTTTTAACATTGCGTTACTGTTTTCTTTTCAAAATAGTAGTAAAACCGAGTTACATCAAAACTGGCCCACAAAAAAAAGTTGGCTGCCAGTTTTCGTACTGCTGTATGGAAAAAATGGATAAACTGTGTCTTGGCCTTTGATGCTGTTATTCAAGAATATTAACATTAAGAAAGGTTGACACTGCGAGTAGTACCTATTGGGAACACTAAAATAGCGTTTGAGTATTAATAGAAAATAGCCTAAAAGACTTAATATAAACCTATTACTAGAAAAAATCGGCCAAGTGCGAGTTGGACTCGCTCATGAAGGGTTCCGTACCCACTTACTGTACCGATTGGTTATACCTAGCCAAAATTCCACTATAATTTTTCGTCAGCAAAATATAACTTTGTTTTTCATAGTGTTTTGCGGTTTTTGAGTATGTAGTATATTATATCTCAAAAATTGCTTACTATATCTCGTTCAAACCAATTTTTGTTAAAAGTTTTTATTTAGATCTACAGCATTTATTTTTTCTAGATTTTTTACTTTTTTACTTTAAAAGTTAGAGGAGGGGGGAACCCCCTTTTTACCATTTTAGAAGGTTCTCTCTTTCAAAAGGTAGACTTTGAGAAAAAATGGTTTGAGAAACTTGCATGTCATTTTTAAAGACATATCTATAGATACCCCACACGAATAATAATATGTTTGATTAAAAAAATATATTTCGGTTTTAGTTCCATGTATGGGGAGTCTCCCTTAATTTTTTTATATTTTTATTTTTGTATAAAAATCGTAAAGCGGTTAACAGAATACATTTAACTACCAAGTTTCAACTGTGTAGTTTTTATAGTTTTGGAATAAAGTGGCTGTGACATACGTACGGACGGACAAACGGACAGACAGACAGACAAACATGACGAATCTATAAGGGTTCCGTTTTTTGCCATTCGGCTACGGAACCCCCCAGATCCTTGGGGGAGGCCTATGCCCAGCAGTGGGCGTCATCGTTCAATCTATACAGATACCTGATAATGTTTACTACTATGAAAGTTTCTTTTTGTATTTTCAGTTTGGAAACAGTTATAAATGGTTAAAGAATTTATTCATATAAAAGATCTTTCTTTTCTACATTCTCTAAATATTCCTGCGGTGGTGTCGTGTGAGTCGGGTCGTTACGTTCCCTAAAATATGGTTGAACGAAGCGATTTGGCTGGCTCATGCGTCATGCTCGTGAACGGGTGCTGCCAGTGAGGTGGGTCTGCTCGTGTCAACTTGTGTTAAAGGTGTTCAGGATATGGTTTATAATAGTATTATACTCGTAATATAGTTTTGTTAGCGAGCTGGTGTATCTCATAGTAATTTTGGTAAGTACTCGTGTCTTACAGTAACAGCAATTTTTTCTAATTATTGTTGTAAGTACTTAATATTTATTTTAATATTTAGTCTTTTGCATTAACAATGCAATTTTTATTACTGAAAAATGGAAAATGAAGTTTTTAGAAAAAATCGACCCGTCTCACAATCAGCTCCGATGGGACTCGAACCCATTCAGTAGCGAAAGGTCGTACTTAATATTTATTCAAAAATTCCTTTTATTTGTTAATACTTATAGATTTGAATATACGGCGCAGCTTGCAAATTCCTTTTTATTAATCCTATAATATAATGTAAATAAGATTAAGATTAGTGCGTCCATTAAACTATTTGATTCCTCGTTTAGTTGAAAATTTTTTACTGTTTTAGGTAATAAGCAAAATTGTACTTACTTTAAGCGGTATTCTGTATTGTGATGTAAAGTAACTTTACTATTATATTATGTAAAGGTCACTTTTTAAATTTGACGACTCTGTATAAATTAAAACAGGGAGTAAAAAATAGCCCATGGCGAGTTTCTTGCCGGTTCTTCTCGTTACAAGGTCTCCTGCCGTAGGATATGTGAACCGATGGCGTAGCTTCATTGAAGTTCATAAGTGTTGAAACGAACCTAAATTGAATAAACGAAATTAAATTTAGCTTTTTTTTCTATGTATTTCAGAAACTATGGATACAGTACTTTGTGCCCATACAAACTTTTTTAAGAGAATAGAAAAATCTAAGAAATGAGACTATTTTTTGAAGTGGCCGCGTAGGCTACCAATTTGCCCATTGCCCTTTATACAATAAAATATTATGGTCAAAATAATACAATATGGTTATACTAAAATAAACAAATACTTGTAATTTTATAGTGCGACCTAAAAATCTTGAGCATGAAATATTAATTCGTAGGTATAGTTGTTTAATATTTTCGCTATTATCCCTGATTTAATTTTAGTTTTTTTTTGTTTGTTTCAGGTTTATCACAAAGTACAGTTTGCAGAATTGTAAAGTTTGATAATCAAAGTGGTGGAAAATTCATGACTCCAGCTTAACATTTTACTGCAAAAACGTCGAATATAGGAATTCTGCAAAGATTTCAGAACAGTGTGCTCAAAATACACGTCGTGAATGCCCCATGGTTCACAAAAATGGAAGAAGTCCATGAGTATCTGAATATACCAACCGTCAAACAGCACATAGCCAATGGCATTAGTTCGTATAAAGATCGAATTGGTATTCATAAGAACAAACTGGCCCAGTGTCTTATTGAACCATTGCAAACAAGACGCCTGAAAAGACTGCATCCTTGGGACAGCATACAATAACTATACCAGTTAGCAAAACACAAAGGCAGCCTGACACTGGAAAGGCATGCCTACACGTCTGCATTAAAACCCAAACCATTTGCTTATGGTCTCAAGACCGATCGCATGTTTGCAAACGTATTATATCGAAGTCATCTAAATTTTTAGAAGTGTTTAGCTGGAGTCGAGAATTTTCCACCACTTTGATTACCAAACTTTACAATTCTGCGAACTGTACTTTGTGATAGAAACAAACAATAACAGTCTAAAATTAAATCAGGGATAATAGTTTTCAATACCTACAATGTTTTCTACGAATTAACATTTCATGCTCAAGATATTTTGGTCGCACTATAAAACGAAGAGTATTTGTTTATTTTAGTATAACTGGTATAACCTCTTAAGTTAGGATAAAAGTATTAAAAATGTACCTATGTGGGGTAATTCATAAAGGACTAACATCCAGGATCAATATAATACTTTGTGAATACGCGTCGTGCAACTTACTTACTTACCCGTGAAATCCGCGGTGCGTTGGTAAACATCGTCGAGACTACTGAGCAACTTTCCTGCTTGGAACTCCGCCAAACATCGTAAAAACACCTAGAAAACTATATCACGGGCACCGCCACGGATTACCTTATTCATAGTTATGAAATTTTCACTTCTCTTCTACGAAATACAATAAACAAATAATACTTATAAATAGTCATAACTTTAAACTTTTTAAAAGGCATTAGGCTTATGGCCGTTTTCACCAAACGTTAAGACGTTCCTAAGGCAATGCTTATCGTTAAGCGATTCTTAAATGGAACTTTTACGTTTCACCACAACTTAAGAATGCCCTAAGTAGTTAAGAAGCTCCTAAAGTTAGGACACAGAAAACGGCCGCCTAATTGTTAAGGATCAACTTAATGTCAAATGAAACGTCAAACTTGACTTGAGTTATCTTCGTAAATCTTGAATAAAGTTTAAAATAATCATGAATTTGTATAATAAAAAATGAATGTGTAAGATTTGTTTGAATTTCTGAATTTCTTTGAAATTTTTGACGACGATGAAGGTGATATTTGTACGCATAAAGACAACGACGGATAACGCCAATACACACGAAGCGCTCTCATGCTGTGGAAATATACGAGAACTTGTATCTACATTACGGAAAATGTTGGTTTCCTAGAACTTTCAAGACTTTCAAAGGAACTTTATGGTACCTACCTAATCTATGCTAGAATTCATTTTTCAGAAGTGACATTCTATAGAGAAATTGAAGGGTACAGGGGCAAAACAAGAAATGTCACAAACAGGTTTTTTGTTTTTTATTTTTTTAATTTCTTTTTTTATTATTTTCGTCTTGCATAATTATTTTTTATTAATTTACTGATAGGAACCTAAGTTTACTTTACAAAGATCGGCTGTAAATACAAATAATCTTTTGACAAATGTTCACAAATATACTTACATTAAAATGTAAATTACACAAAAATCTGTTTTGTGACATTCCTTGTTTTGCCCCTGTACCCTTCAATTAAACTTAACTAAGACGTTCCTATCTAGGAATCTTTTTAGTAGTTTTGGTTGGTGAAACGTAACAGTATCATAAGGTACTGTTTAATTTAAGATATTCTTAGCTAAGAAATACCTTACGAGTGTTTGGTGAAAACAGCCATAAATTTTCAAAATTACTTATTTTGCTAAGTATACCTACCGAGACGCACGTGGGTCCCCCTCCCCACTGATAATGCGATGTTCTTCAAATTGTATCTGCGGTTGGGAATTCTCGCCTTAATGACGCGCGCGCCTCACTTCATTTGCGTTTTTGATAATAATTATAAATAAATAACTATAACATATTGGTACGGGATTTTTATTGTTTTGAGTTTATATAAATTATTTCTACATGAATTACTAAAAAAATTCGAGGTGACTTTAATGTGCGAATTTTAAAATCAAATAAAACTGCATTAAAAAAAAGTACCAGAGTCACCTTGGTGATAATTGGTATACTTATTAGTATTATTTATATACATGCTTTGGTTAAATATCACTCGATGTGCCATTATTGTTATAAAGTTAGAAATAATTTGACATAGTATATTCGAAATACACTCAATAAATCGACCTAGACGAGAGATTATTTATTCCTTAATTAAAGCATTCTAAAAGACTCTAAAATGAACAAAATCACCAGTTTTCCATTTTTTGTTCACACCCAAATTATTTTTTCTTACTTTATTGATTACTAGCGGCCGCCCGCGGTTTCACCCGCGTGGTTCCCGTTCCCGTGGGAATATCGGGATAAAAAGTACATATAAACCTTCCTCTTGAATCACTCTATCTATTAAAAAAAAACGCATCAAAATCCGTTGCGTAGTTTCAAAGATTTAAGCATACAAAGGGACATAGGGAAAGAAAAAGCGACTTTGTTTTATACTATGTAGTGACGATTATGATTATGATTTACAAGTACGAAGTTAATATCAGAGATTATTCTGATTTCCGGTTTTTCAAGTATTCATTTATGTTATTCCAAATTATCACCCAAAGTGCTAATATTGCAACCTACTCCATACAAACACATTTATTTTGACTGGACTATAGTACAGATAGGAATCAAGCCTTATAGCGGCTGTTTGTTAGTGAATGACAGCTTTCCCCGTTGATTTTGACAACATAGTGCTGTCAATACTATCGACGCCCTTGATACGTTATCGATAAATGTGTAAATCATCGACATTTAGTAACAACCCTAGTGATGTTGAAAAAAACTCATTTTTTGATGAAAAAAGGCGTTTATTACTCTACATAGTTTATTTTTTTAAATACAAAGTACATATTAAGTGTATGTTAAGATTTACTTATACAAGGCAAAGAATGAGAGTAATGAAATTATTACTCTTACTTACATTGAATTTATACGTAAACTAAGAAAGCTCTCATCAAATCTATTGCTGCCACTTATTTTCTTGACAACGAAAAAGTGACAGCAATAGATTTAGTGAAGCATTAACTTCAATGGAGCTTTCTGCAACTGGGTGCTAAACACTTTAATAGCCAATAAAAGAAAACTTAAACTGCTTGCAAATATTTTCTATGCACAAACGCTATTGCTTTCAATGCAATACACAATAACTTAAAATAGTTAAACAATATAATACAGTATGTAATAATATAGCAACTAACAGTAGTAACTTGCACCATAATTATTCTGTTTTGATAATTTATTACCGCAGAAATAGGCAGACACGGGTATCTTCGCAGCACTCCATGAACCTTGTTGACACTCAAGTTATCTGAAAAGATTAGATTTTGTTACTAAGTATAGATTTTAGATATTGTTCTTACTGCCATAACATTTCATAAACAAATAAGTGAAAGCTGAATAGTTTGTAAATCAAGAAAGAGTAGTGTGGCTAAAGCACATTGTTTGTTGTGCCGGTATGCACATATTAAGTTATGGATAATCAACATTTCTAGATAATAGTAAATAAGTAGGTAATCTTTGTGCATAGACTTATAAGATGTGTATAGTGTGTATAAGTAAGATCTAAGATTGTAGCAGTAACAGTTATAATAACACAGTCATAAGACAATCACAATAAACCATCATTCATACCGACACCACAATAATTTCTTATCCTGCCGGAACATTTGTTATAGTTCTGTTCCGTTTGTCAGAAATATGAATTTGCTGATAAGTCAGTTTTAAATGCTTCGACAAATTTATTGAATTACATTGTTATTTTCTCTCGATTTAGTATTAACAACTTTACTAACTCCACACAATTGAAACTAGTTAAATGTGTCCCAAGGTAATCTACTGTAAAGCAGTACCTAATAGTATATCTCAATATGATATCACTGCTAAATGGATACCTATTGAAATTATTATGAAGATTTTTCAACAAACTAATCAATAGTTAATTTTATACCTAACCTATAGGTACATTCTTATATAAAAATTAAACAAACATTACCTTTCATTCATAACTTTCTGAAAATCTTCTTTGCTCCGGATTGTAAACTGTATTTTGTATTTTTTAAAGGTGCTTCCTCTCCTCTTCCACAAAGTTGCGTACCCGACCGGCAGGATCCATATTGATCTTTAGATTATAAGCTTTTACCACCTTATGTACACTATAGTTAGCAATAAATGATTGAGTATTGAGTATTTTCTTATGGTTTGTTCTATGAAATACAAAGTTGCCTCTTGGAATTTGCCTGAAACAACTAACTCAAATTTAGGTATAAGTTCCTACAGAATTATTGATACATAAAACTACGTAAATAGTATTTACTCACGTACCGTAGGCACCTTCGAATACCGTATATCACAAATTATATAGACTAGTACAGATAGGAATCAAGCCTTATAGCGGCCGTTTGTTAGTGAATGACGGACCCCGATACATAATAATTGATACATAATACTACGTAAATAGATTTACTTACGTGTACCGAAGGCATCTTCGAATAATGTATCCATATTTCTGTAAAGAAATATCTGAGAAAAAGTGGAAAAACATCTAAAGAATACTAGAAAACCGAAATGAGTAAAAAACACAAACTAAATAAACGACATCTTGAAATTCTTGAAAAAAGTGACAGCCTTAATTTTAGCCAATGGGGGCACCCCAACAAAATGGCGGTCTTAATTATAGCCAATGAATGGGTATCGGGGCTACAGGCCACTAAGTTTTGACCTATTCTATGGGTGATTCCAACGCCTGCCGTATATTTCTAAAACAATACAAAATGAAATGTTAATGAACGCAATAATAATAAAGAAATAGTAGTAGTAGTAGTAGTAAAAATTCGTCCTTTTTTTTTTGTGGACAGGCGAAGACATCATGCCATACTGCCAGGTCTTTAGTATTATTTTTTTTTAATTTATATTGTTCGTCAAATCTCGGTCTAAACTTATCTTGGTAAGATAAAAGGCTAGGAGCCAAATCTTGAGTTCTTGTCTTTTCTTTGTAATATAACATAATAGGCATAAAGCCAAATCTTGTATTCTTGTCTTGTCTTGGTAAAATAAGTCAAAAGGCTAAAAGCCAAATCTTGAATGAGAGTTTCATCTTGATAATATCGTCATTTCCTATTTAAGTCTTTTCCGAGGGATGGTCTTTTCCAAGGTATGGTCTTTTCCGAGAGATAGTCATTTCCGTGAGTTTGTCAAGTTAAATTTCTCCAACTGTGGAGCTAATATAATCATAAATAGCAATAAAATTTTCTGGGCATGCTAGAATGTCCAGGGGGTCTACCGCCTAAAAAATCTGGATATGGATATGGGCTTTATTTGACATTTGAAGCCCATAATCTGAACTTGGCGGTACCGCCTAATTCCATGGACTTCATATTTCTTCCCATACCCATATGTCAGAAAAAGAGTGAATGACGAAGAAAATTCTCTATACATTTTTGACAGTTGAAGCCCAGAATCGGTATTTTGTAAAAATTAAAAAGTAAAAACTCGAAACCCAGATTCATATCGTTATGTCAAATGAAGCAGGCGAGTATTTTGGTATCGGAAGATTCATGGAAAAGTTTAATTTCTCAATTTGTGTGAAATAACTTGCTACTTTTGAGTGTAATCAACTTCATTTATAGTAAATATACTCCTAGCACTTGTAAAACGTTGAACTTTAGCAGAAGAGAGTTTAAAAGCAGAGCGAAAAGATGGAGCGAAAGAGACAAACACAAATTGCTATTTCGCTGTTCCTTTCTCTCGAAGTCATGTAATGGAATTTTACCCGCGAAATTCAAATTTTCGTTTCTTGTTTCGTTATCGGAATTTACATAACTTTAAAGATAAATTGTTGACGTACTTTTGATAAAAATTAGGCATTTAATTAAAGTAATGAAGATACTATGTAAATCAAAAATAGGAAAGTTTTATTTTATGTAGGTACGGTTATATATTTTGTTTTTACTGCTTTGAGGATTTTTATCCGAAACACAAAAATTAAACCAAATCACTAGCCTAGCCTAGCCAACATTCTGGCTGAAGTGTGCTGAAGTGCTAGACAATACTTATTATCCTCCTTGGAGTAATTGTGTTGTGTGATATTATCAATAGCGACTTTTTTGTGGATATTGTCTACGGAAAGTGCATTTGATTGACATATTATTTTACAAGTGATATTGAGCCGTGTTAAAGTTCTCTGTTATTTATTATGTTATAAAGCTAACTCCTTCCTATAAATGCATGTTTTAAGACCTCAGCAAAGCATTTGATCTTGTGTGTTATGAAGTTATGATAAGCTTTGGACCTTTGGACAAAACTTAAAGATGTTTCTCGTTGGCTGAGGTTATAAATGTACCTACTGGCACATTGGTATGGTAATCAGAAAAATGTGGTAAAGTGGGGAAATACATGCTCTGAAGAGTTTATGTGGTGTTAGACAGGATGGGCTGACTTCGCTCTTATATATGTATATATGGACAAGCTCATCGCTGGGCTGAGCAGCACACATGGTTGTTATATAGATAATGTCTGTGTGAATAATATCAGTTATGCTGATGACATGGTGCTGTGCTGCTCTGCCTATCGCTGGGTGGCCCAAAAAGCTCCTGCGAGGACTATATATGGAAGCACGGCCTAAGGTACAACGAGAAATAGAGTGAATTCATGATCTTCAGGGGTAACATTAAGAGACTTGAAAATGTGCTGTTACTTTTGAACAGGATTCCTTTGGGCCGTGTAAGTCAGTTTAAATACCTTGGGCATATAGTAACTGAAACTCTGTATGACAATTTATTCTGATATAGATGGATAGGGATGCAGGGCTTTGTTGGTCAGTGGTAACATGGTGAGACACAGGTTTGCTTGGTGTACAGTAGAAGTAAATTTTACTTTATTTAAAGCCTATTGTCAAAATTTTTATACCAGTAGTCTGTGGTCAAACTTTATCCAGCTTTCCTACAATGCCCTGCGTGTGTTATACACTACATGGCGCTTCCACGTTTCTGCAGTGCATCTGGCTTCTTATTTCAAAGGCATTCTGAGGAGAGTGGAGAGAAGTTAGTCTCTCCATATTTTGCTAGGTGAAACTTTATGTTAACATAAGTAGGTAGCCTATTTTAATTTTAATATTGTGATTTTGTACTAAAATAGTCAGTAAGCAAAGAAATGGTCTGAAATAAGGGAATTTTATTTTATTTGAACAGTTTAATAATTTTTTATTTTTAACCTAATCGATAGAAGTTTAAGTTATAAATTTCAATAAAAGCTCCCATCTGTTATCATTTGTTAGCTGATACTCTATACTTAACAGACTAACTCTAGTTTGTCTGTTTTTCGTTTCGGGACGATGCAATTATTTCAGAATTACTGAATAAATAATCCATATTATTAACCTATTTATTTAGCAATTTCTATTCAAAGTACCTAATCCACGTTTTGTGCTATTTTGTAAAAGTATTTTGTAGTAAGTAGTACAACTACATAATATGCTATGCTATGTTGTACTTACTAAGTACAATATAGCATAGCTACAATGCACATCTATACCTGTCTTTTGTGTGCAACTCTAGGAGACAGCGCTTAAAGCTCATATTCTCCAAATAAAATAATGAGTTGATAGACAATTTGTTAATTTTCTTAATTGCTGTTAAATTGTAATGTCAAAAACCCACTTATTTATATTTAAGTTAGCAACTGAAAACATAAAATGTGCAAAACTGAAAAATCATAGAAAATAAAATAACATTTGGCCGCTGAAGAAATAAATAACTTATGTATTTACAGGTCTAACTATTTAATCATCCTCATAAATGATAGTAATTTTATTTCTCTTTCATAGCAAATTTATATAAAATAAAGATAATGATAAAAATAAGTACCTACCTATGTTACATAAATAAGTGTTAAAAATATGAATTAAAGAAACTAAACATTGCTTATTTTCAATTCTGGAAGGGTTGTGTTGTGGCACTTCTTAATTGAGAATATTGGCTTTGTTTAGTCTGAATTTGTCACAATATACTAATAATTTATGTAAACACAAAGGTATAAGTAGGTAAGTACAAGAAATTAACAACCAGAAATAAAGAACTATCAAAATGGTATCATCATGCATTTATTAACCAAGTTGTTATTGTCACAAGTTCACAACACATATTTTAAGACATTATTACGGTATACTTTGTACTGTTTATCTTTTAAAGGTTCTGTTGAATGATTTTCTCTGTAATTATCATCTTATTAACAATGTTCTTGTCTTGGAGTAGCCGTCCATTCCATCATGTCAATATTAAACTTATAAGGAACATTCGGTCTGCTTTTCTTTAAATCTTGATAAATATCTGCAACCTTGCTCTGATAATCATTTAGAAGACTGAATTTAGAAAAGTGTAATTCTAAGAATAATAAATCTTCAAGATTATGAACAATTAAGAATGAATAATTTAATAGGTTATTTACCAGGTAAACAAAGTCTTGGTACTGCTACTCGACTTAGTTTGTTATAACGACAGCAGTGGGTCACTTCAAATTATCATCCAGAGCCACAATATCACCTCCGACAGCATGAACCCATAACCTGAACCGCGGTCTATGTCTTTCTTTGGATTGGGAAATACGTGTAGCACAGGGTGTGATTCTGTAAATTTAAAATATACTTTTATTATGTCTAGTTTATTATTTATGTCTTATTTATGACAATCAGGAAAGTACCACGACGGAAGGGTGTTCTATTTACTTACCTCCACTGCTAGCGCATCCAGGAACACAACAAAAGTTTTTCGATGTCATGGTAAAGAAAGAGTCCTGTCCTGTCTCACAAAAACTTCAGCTCAACTCAACGTACTTGGCGAGGAATGTAGAAATAGTCCACGAAACGCAAAGAAACACTCAACAAGAACACTACAAATTATATAGATTAAGCGAAGAGTTATTATTAAAACTTCAGTACGAGAAGAAAACGCACAAACCCAAACAACCAGGTAAACGTAAGTGATTACATGCTCTTTGCAACCAGGAACAACAAAGAACAGCTGACAGTCAGCTGACAGACGTGTGACAGACAACCTGACAAGCTTTTGGTATAATGTTGCCAGGCGAAAATTAAAGAATCGCCATCCATTCGACTTGACGTAAACTGTTATTTTATTAAGCTACTTATTTTATGATCATTCAAAAAAAATACACTTTCCATAATGTTGTGTGACACAAAATTCTACCTAACTGCCCGTGAAATTGTACTTAGTGAAGATATTCATATCCTTTAAATACACAAATTCATGTTCATGCGTTCCTTCTTGAAGGATCTCAGTCATGATGTGGAATGTAGTTTTGATCATCTTCTCTGTTTAAGTTACTATATTATTATATGTATGTATGTATGTAGGTATATTATATATTTATGTCTATACTTATGTTCTATGTATGTATAAATTATTTTTATTTGTACCGCTTTTGAGCTGTCTCTGTTTTCCCGAAGGTTGGCTGGTAGAGAATGCTTTTAGCGTTAAGCCCGCCTTTTGTACCTTACTTTGTATTCTGTACAATAAAGCAATAAATAATAAATAATAATAAATAATTGTCGAAACTATGGCAATAATTTGCTTGATGACTATACTATAAATTTCAGAAGTAATCATATTACATAAATAACTTAGTACTGTGTGGGATTTTTCATTTTGTCGGCTTATGTTGCACAGTTTCGCCACCTGGCCGCATGCCAGGAAACTCATATATTATAATACTGTTAAATAAAAAATCTGTAGGTTCATTAGACGTTTAGTTATATCGGACACCTCTTTATTTCTGTTGGGTATCATCGGTAATTGTGACACTTATTTTGTACTAAGATTGAACCCCCTGGCTGGAGTCCAAACAAATTTAACGGTCTTGCAATCTTTTAATAATTGTAAAATTTCCTTTATTTCATATATTAAATAGTGGACTATGAGAAAACCTGGTTTTTCTAGTGCTTGCAGCACTGACATGCTGTCAGAGGCTATTAGAAAGTGTCTTTCAAAGAGCATGTAATCACTTACGTTTAAGAGACGGGTCTTTCATAGAAAAAAAGTAAATTATCGTTTTGTATGGAAGTTATACTAAAACGGAATACCAACCACATAGCTGAAATTATGACGTACATGACGTACAGGGTTCCCAACATAATAACCGAAATAGTGATGTACCAGTCATGGGATTTTTTATCGATGGCGATATTAAAAAATATCAGGATTCCATTTCTATCATTTTGCAAACTTTAGGGTCTAATTGATGCCTTACTTACGCTAACGTTAATTCTCGGTTTAAATTAAACAAGAGTTATGTGACAATAAAAATTTCATTCAAAAAGATAAACCAAGTTTAACAAGAATTTCACGTTGGCGCAAATGGGGCTAAAAGTAAACTCCATTATTAAAGTCAAAGTCTAATTTAATCGAACTTATAATATATATACATGCATTTGGCAATAAAGATACTATAAAAAAACCTGTTTTCTTTTCCGAGGGGCTGCAGGTGCTATTTTTGCAGTTGTAGTTGAAGGTTCTGGAATATTCACAAGAAACATGTTAATATAGCATAGCATGTAAATGAATAAATAATGTAAATCATACAAAGAGCCTTAAAAAATTCACGTAGGTACGTAATTAATACGTATTTAAGTATACATACTTAAGTACTTTGAAGTCAGGCGTGAAACATGTATTTAAATTTTTTTGTGTTTTTGTTTAGACCCGCCCGACTGCATGCACGAATGCACTAAAAAAGAGCCACAATGCCGTGCGGGTGTACCGACACTATCTAACCGAACGGACTTTACTTCATTATGCAATAGGCATTTCAAAATTGGACCAACTTGGGAAAAAACCTGATGTTATAACGTTTGAATCATTTAAATCGGTTCAGCCGACTTCGAGTAATTAGTGTACATACTTAAAAAAAACGCGACGAATAGATAACCTCCTCCTTTTCAATTCTTGAAGTCGGTTAAAAAATTATCGATTGTCGATAAAAAAATGTCAAGCACTATTTATCAGGTTATCTTCTCAATTTTTTAAATTTTAATAGAAATTGTTTAAATCACGTAATCCTTAATGTAATGGCTATAACAAAATGTGAATGTATGCTTACCTTTCTTCATTAAATGGAAATTTGGCCATGAATATTCGCTTTTGGCCTTCTGACCGGCCCGCTCGTAAACCACATAATATATTTCACAAGTTTTGTAATACATCTCTCAACAGATCACACGGGACCACGAAAACGTACAATTAAGGCGAAATTTTGCGAGTAATTCACAAAATGCACAAATTCACACAATAATACTAAAATCAAGCTTCGTTTACAAACAGTCATCAAGACAAGAATGTCAAATTTGGCGGCTGGCGGCTGACTGTCAGTCAGAGTGAGTGAGAGTCAAATAGGTGAAAGTAAGACAGCGATATTTTTGGTACAAACTTCATACAACACTTTTTTGTATGGAAGTTGCGCCAGACTGGTGTCTTTTGTCAAAACACATGGAATCTGATTGTATATATTTTAAGGCTAATAAAATTGCAATTGCTTCTGCCGAGAATATACTGAACTTTAATGGTAAGCGATAACCTTTGCCGTACTTAATATCTTTATGGTAAAACGCCGCTGAGACTCCAGTTTCACTTTTCGAGCCATCTGTGTATATCACATGGTATTCAGGCCAAGTTGCTAATTTTTCATACACTGCCTCTTTATTTCGCAAGTCATGATCAATGTTTATTTCTAAGAGAGGAAATTTACTTTCGTAAGAATCACAATAGCAAGCCCAGTGATCTCTACAATTTATATTACTGTCTTTAACATATGCTGATATTTCTATAAAATCATGAAGGATATATGGGCATTTACAGTTTGATGCTGATGTATGTACAATATGAACACTATTGTTGTTTAGTTCATTTAAAAGATTATTATCATTTAAGCTATGTAACTTAAGAATAAATTTAAATTTTAAATATTTGAATCTCAGCATTAATGGAGGTATATTGCATTCTACTTGCATTGATACAATAGGGGTAGAGTTCATTGCTCCTGTGATAAGCCTAAGGTTTTTATTTTGTATTTTTTCTAGTTTATTTACAAGTGCCGCATTGGAAGAATAACAAAGAAAACTATATTCAAAATGAGAACGAACAATGGATTTATACAGCATAAGCAAAATTTTCGGGTCAGCTCCCCAATATGTTCGAGCTAATGATTTCAAGATATTATAAGCTCGTAATGCTTTGTCTGTCAAGCCAGAAACATGTTTAGCCCATGAAAGGTTACGTGTAAAAGTGACACCTAGAAATTTGGCTTCATCGTCCACCGGCAGTAAATTGTTATCATAGAATATATTAGTAAGTAGCCTCTTTCTTTTACTAAAAATTACAACTTTAGTTTTATTTAAATTTACATCTAATTTTAAATAATCAAAATAACTTTTAAGATTAGTCAAAGCACTATTAAGTTTTTGCTCAACTTGATGCATGTTATTGCCAGAGCAATATAGTGTGAGATCATCAGCATATTGTAGATTTTTTGTGCTATTTCCTAGTATGTTATTTAACCTATGTATGTATAATATGAACAATAAGGGACTTAATATCCCACCTTGACAGACACCTTTATTGGATGACTGTGGACCAAATAAATTATTTTTAAGTTTAACATAAACATCTCTATTATTTAAGAAGTTAAAGATCCATTTTATAAATTTTTCAGGTAATCCCAGTGAAAACAGCTCATCAGCTAGAACATTATGATTAACATTATTGAAGGCACCTGTTATATCAAAGAAGATGCAAACCAAGAAACTGCCACTTGACAAAGCCTCATGAATATCTAAATACAAATGATTCAAGCTTTCTACTGCTGAACGACCTCTTCTAAAGCCAAATTGATTATAAGGCAATAAATGGTTATGTTCTAAAAAGTACTCCAGTCTTTGTTTCACTAATTGTTCAAATAATTTTGCTGCACAAGATGTTAATGCTATGGGTCTATATGAGTCGTGATGATTTTTGTCTTTACCAGGTTTAAGTAAAGGGATAAGACAATCAACTTTCCATGACTTTGGAATTATTTGCTGGTGCCATAATGAGTTAAATATTTGAAGCACTATATTGCAGCCAGATTTACTAAGATTTTTGAACATTTTATAGGATATGTGATCTAAACCAAAAGCAGTGTCTCTACGTGAATTTATGGCAGCTAATAATTCAGTGATAGTAAAAGGTTTCATAAAAAACTGTTCTGTATTAGGACTGTGATCAGAATAATCGCTTAATGGTTGGGATTGAGCATTTAAAGTATACTTATCTAAGAACGGTTGAATCCAATTATTGGAATGGTGACTATTACTAGGACTGGAGTATGACTTATTGAATTTTCTAATATTAGTCCATATGATAGATAAAGGTGTCTGGCGGTTGAATGAATTGCATAGTTCTACCCAGGCATTCTGCCTTTCCCTTTTGATTATTAACTTCTTTTGTGCTTGTTTCTTTTTAAATAATAAGTATTTTTCTTCAACAGGGTTTTGCTTAAATTCTATATAAGCTGTTTTGCAATTTACTACAGCTTGTGTGCATTTATCATTCCACCAAGGAAGTTTTAATTTATTTTTTCTTTGACCATGTCTTTGCTGATGTGCTAAAGATTTTTTAACAGTATTTGCTTCAGATACACATTCTAGTAAGATTTTGGAAAGTAAGTTATAGCACATTTCGGAGTTGGTTAGATCAAAATTAGAATGGCACAACGTTATATCTGTCAGTTCTTTATATTTTTTCCAGTCAACAGTTTTATAATTTGGTTTTGAATAATTTGCAGCCACATTACTGTTATCATCAATGTTTGAAGGATTGCATAATAAATTTGTAAGAACAGGAAAATGATAACTGCATAGTGAGTCATCATGTACTTGCCAGTTACATCTTAAGGCCAAACTGGGAGAGACTATAGTGAGGTCAAGGGCATTAGACCGCCAGTTATGTGAACCGACGGTTGTTACAGAGCCATCATTTAACAGACATAAATTATTATTATTTATAACATTTAAAAGTGTTGACCCACGGATGTCAGTGGTTGCACAACCCCACATGGTGTGGTGTGCATTGAAATCACCAGCTAGAATTAAAGGTTTGGGTAATTAGTGTAGTCAATGAAGCTAGTTGACCCCCACAGTAATTCCTCAGTCACAAAAAACTTTACAGCATGATAAAGTATCAATAAATTAAAAGTATGGTATAAATTTTCAAAAAATAATAATAATAGAAGGTTAGGTATTTTTTAATGAAAATCTTATTTCATTGATATCTTTTTTAGGAAAAATACTCCGTCTAAACTTTCTTCACCGGACACATTCATGTAACGTATAAAAACAAAAATATGAAATATCCAAAAAAATATCCCAGCAGAAACACCAAATTTTAATAAGCGATATTTGCATATTGAAATGCTGTTTGATTTAAATGTTATAAAATCTAAAAAATCTATTAGTAATAATAATATGTAGGGAAAATGGGGGGATAGAAATTTAAAACAAATAGATTATTATACTTTTTTATGTAACTCTAAGCTTAAGCAAATTGATTTTCCTATTGAACTACAAAGCTGTTGCTGTGATTCTTTCTGTAACGATATGGAGCATAGGAAAATCTTAGACAAAATGTATAAGAGTATAGTTAGTTCTTTGTGTGAGGCTGCGATAGCTAGTCATGAAAATAAAACACCTCGAAAACATAATGTTGTGAGGGGATGGAACAAACATGTTAAGGCGGCTCACACAAAAGCCAAAATGAGTTATCAAAACTGGCATTCGTATGGCAAACCCACCAGTGGTGGTATTTATGATGAAATGGTAACTGCAAAGAGAATCTTTAAATCAAAACTAAAATGGTGTCAGGACAATCAGGAACAGATAAGAATGGATCAGTTAGCCGCACATCGTTCCAATAATGATTTTAAGAAATTCTGGCAGTGTACTAATAATTTAAATATAAGACCGGGTCTTCCAGCATCTGTGGGTGAGTGCAGAGATCCTAAAAACATCGCAGAGCTTTTTAAAAGCCACTTTATGATAAAACCGTTGACGACGTCAGCTGTTGGGGTCCGCGCTGCTGAACAGAGTACTGACCAGTCCCCGTTTTTCACGTCTTCTGCGCGAGCCCCTCCAGTTTGTTTCACATATAAAGAGATTTTACATGTTTTAAAGAATATGACAAGAGGAAAATCTCCTGGTCATGACTCGCTAAGTATCGAGCACCTTCAACATGCTGGCGTACACTTACCCCGGGTGCTGGCTATGTTCTATTCGTTGTGTCTCATACATGCCTACCTGCCGCAGGACATGGTGCGGGCGATCGTGGTGCCCATAGTGAAGAACAGAACGGGTGATATTACAGATATAGGTAATTATAGACCTATATCGTTGGCCACAGTACTTGCGAAGGTGCTTGACGGCTTGCTTGATGGATACCTCGGGGAACATCTGCACTTGCATGATGCTCAGTTCGGCTTCAGGCAGGGGGTGTCAACCGAGAGTGCTATTCTGTGTCTCAAGCATGCCGTCAAGTACTACACTGATAGAAAAACACCGGTCTACGCCTGCTTTCTGGATCTCTCTAGGGCATTCGGTCTTGTCTCGTACGGTGTACTGTGGGAGAAGTTATCCCGTACATCCATGCCGGTCCAACTAGTGGCCTTATTTAAATATTGGTATCGCAACCAAACGAACTGTGTGCGATGGGAGAACACACTATCGGAGCCATATGGATTGGAATGCGGAGTGAGGCAGGGAGGGCTGTCCTCGCCAAAGCTCTTCAATCTTTATATTAATGATTTGATTGAGGAACTTAGCAGCATGCACGCGGGTTGTTATATTGATGGCGTGAGCGTTAATAATATAAGTTATGCAGACGATATGGTGCTGCTGAGCCCCTCAATCAACGGACTCAGAAAGCTTCTAGCAGTCTGTGAAAGGTATGCGATGCAGCATGGACTACGGTATAATACCAGGAAGAGTGAGTTCATGATCTTCCGCTGCGGTAATAAGATACCCGATAACGTCCCTCCCGTAAGACTTAACGATAATACTCTAAACAGAGTATCACATTTTAAATATCTAGGGCATATTTTAGCGGAGGATCTAAAGGATGATCTCGACCTGGACATAGCGCAGGGCATTGGCGGTGAGATGTAATATGCTGGCTCGTAGGTTTGCTCGTTGTTCTAATGAAGTTAAAATAACACTATTTAAGTCGTACTGTCAATCTTTTTACACGAGCAGCCTATGGCTTGACTATACTCAAAAAGCGTACAATGCCCTGCGAATCCAATATAATAACGCATTCAGGATACTGTTGCGGCTGCCCAGGTTTTGTAGTACATCAGGTATGTTTGCAGAGGCGCACACCGATGATTTTTATGCAATCATACGGAAGAGAGTTGCTTCCCTGATGGGCCGCGTGAATAACAACGCCAACAGTATCTTGGAGGCAATCTCCCAAAAGTTTGACTGCCCCATCCTGAAGCACTGGGCGGGTCTGGTAAAGGGGGTCCGGTCCTATTCAGTGTTTTAGGTGCGTCGGTCTCTTTCTTTTTTCATTGACATTTTAATTACGTGTTTGATTTGTTACTTTTACTAACATAGTTTATAAGTACATTTGTTACTAACAATAAATGGATCATGTAATCTGATTAATAATAAATGAATTGAATTGAATTAATAAAACAATTGGGGTGACTTGAACTGAAAAATGTCTCTGTCGAACTTTTTAACGGAATTATACCATTTTGCCAAGCATACTCATGCTTGAAAAAAGTTTTGGATTTTTATCAAGTATCACATACTAGTATAAATAACTCATTTGGTAAAATAAATTTGGACTGAGAAATTACTCAGTTCAATATATAAACAGATTTGTTTATTTAGGTATAAATACCTAACTTCCGTGTGAGTTTTTTTTGGATAATCATTTAAAAGTTTATGGCTCATGCTATTTTATAACCCAGCAAAGTTTCATCGACTGAGGAATTAGTGTATGGGTCTCCATACAAAGAATCTGTTCATTGCCTACACTAAATGATTTTATTAAATTATCTAGGTATATGAATTCAAAGTTGCTAGGTATAGCTGAAGTGGGGCTATAAAAGCTAACTAAGGATAGAGTTTCATTGTTAATATTTAATGTTATAGCTATGTTTTGCAGAGAATCATCATAATAGGTTTGAAATTTTTGGTAATGTAAATAATCTCTAATAAGAATAGCAACACCATTGTGTTTGGAACCTGTATCTAATCTTTCTATCTTATAACCTTTGATATTTATAGTTTTTGTGCATTGGAGCCAAGTTTCCGAAATGAGACCAATATGAATGTCATTCTGATATAGATATTGTGTGAAGACATGTTTGTGACTTAATAAACTCTGAGCATTCCATTGAACTATGTTAAGCTGATCCATTATTTTTTTCTAACAGCTGTATTTGGTTTACTGGAATTGAATGTTTCTAATAAAACCGATTTAATAGTCTCCGATGTTATAGGAGATGACTGGTCTAGTGATGATTTTTGTGAATATAATTTTAGGATTGTAGATATAATTAGATTAAGGACAACATCTGATTTAAGTAAATTTTGTAATTGGTTTTCAGGTTTAACAGATAACTCTGGAAATTTTTTATTATTAAAAACATCAGCATAAGATCTTTTTTTGTATTTTAAATTATGTTTTTCAATTTCCTCCCTTTTCTTTGGACATTCTGAAGAAATGGAAATATGGTTTCCTTTGCAGTGAATACAAACAGCGTCTTTTAAAGCTTTGTCGCATTGTTTATAATGGTGATTCTCACCACAAATCGAACACTTCTGAGCATTTTTACAGTATTTGCCAATATGTCCAAATCGAAGGCAGCGCAGACATTGGCTCACAGGAGGAACGTACGGGCTTACCTCGAAAAACCAGCAGTTTATATCAACGCTATCAGGAAGGGTAGGGCAGGAGAATGTAATGGCTACGGTCTGGGTGGGAATCAGGATGAGGTTCTGGTCTTCATCTCGTCCACGGCGCATCAATCGGCGTACAGACACGACGTCCTTTGAACTGGAAATTCCGTTATAAATGTTATAGTTGGACATGTAAGAGGGAACGCCTCGAATTACGCCTGTGATTTCGGTTAGGTTTGCTGGTATGGTGCATTTTACTTGAAGTTCTACCAAAGACTTAGTATTATTTAGAGCCATATTGGCTAACCCTGGCCGCTCAAAAATTGCTCCTATTTTGTAACGATTTATCCTCTTGAACCTTTTGATTCCTTTATTATGCCGTTTAAGTACAGCGCCTAAGGACATTAGGTCCCTGTCTCCTATGGGTTTCCCCTCAATAAGACTTTCGTAAATTACTAAATATTCAAAATTTCCCCCGTCCTCAGGGTACTGTCTGGTGTAATTTTCAATTTTGTATGGTTTATACTTATTTTCGTCCCCGTTATCATCCGAGGAACAGTCGGATTCGGCTGGAACTGGGTCCCCATCTAATTTATGTTTTTTCCGTTTCCCCATGACTAAAAGAGCTTCTAGGCTACTTTTAGCCTAATACTTATTATTCAATAACTATTTAAACACTTTTCTATAAAGAAAATAGCAAAAATATTTCAAAAGTTTCAAAAACGCGCCTTTCACTTTCGAAGGTTTTCCCGCCAACCAATAATAAAGAAAACCGAAATGAATTTTGTAAAAAACATAAACTCAGTGTTGCCTGTGTTGCATTCTCCGAAATCCCGAAAATCCGAAATCCCCAAAACACTGATTTTTAAGAAAAAGCCCCACAACAACCCGAAACACTTGAAAAGGCGTTCTTCTATCTCACTGATTACTCGATAAGCTTTTTTTAGAGTGTGGCAGAGTAGATCACTTGCACCAAGAACACTGATTGCTATATATAATCAGTTCCAAGCGCTAAAACACACTTAAAATAACATTTTTGCCATCAAAAATCCCCCACATCCCCCCATAGTCAAAACTCTTAATCCCGAAAATGCCCTCCACTGCCTAAAATAACCCCGAATTTGGAGGGTATTCACCCCAATCCGGCAACACTGCTTAAACTATACGTCAAAAGTGACCGTATTAATTTCAGCCAATGGGATTCACTTGCGGCACAGAAACAAAATGGCGGTCTTAATTATAGCCAATGAATGGACCGGGGAAATTGCAGTCACTAAGTTTTGACCCAATCTATGGGTGATTCCATGAAGTTCGACTTAATACTGAGGTAACTGGAGAGTGCAGTACGAACAATTTTTTGAATACCACAAATAACACAGTGGCTGTCTTCCGTCTCACCTACACTTTAAAAAAATACGTATGGTCATATGAGACAGCTGACAGCCACTACATACATACATGTCAAATTTGCTGGCGACACTTTTTTATTCAGGGTGAGAGCTCCAGTTACCTCAGAGTATTAAGTCAAACTTCATGGGTGATTCCAACGCCTGCTCACTCCTCTTAAGCAGGCGTTGGAATCACCCATAGAATAGGTCAATAGTTAGTGGCCGGTAGCCCCGATACCCATTCATTGGCTATAATTAAGACCGCCATTTTGTTGGGGTGCCCCCATTGGCTAAAATTAAGGCTGTCACTTTTTTCAAGAAAACGTTCATTTAGTTTGTGTTTTTTTTACTCATTTCGGTTTTCTAGTATTCTTTAGATGTTTTTCCACTTTTTCTCAGATATTTCTTTACAGAAATATACATTATTCGAAGATGCCTTCGGTACACGTAAGTAAATCTATTTACGTAGTTTTATGTAAAAATTATTTATTACATTAACCTAAATTTGGGTTTTGTTGTTTTAGGTAATGAGCGATTTTCTGAGAGGCCATTTAAAAAAAAAAAAGCTTCCAATTGCTTCACTAGATGGCGTTGAATAAGTATGTACATGTCTATGGTATATTTTGGTATCAAATATATTTAAATTAATTACTTTTTAAAAACCCAAAGGAAACTAATAATATATTAAATAAGTACTACTGTGAGGAACAGAAACGAAATAGGAAAATTTAAAGATTTAGGTAAATAAATAACATCTGTCTGACGTTCCGTTTTACGTAAAAAAGTCGCGTCAAAGTAAAATTTATAACGTTCCGTTCCTTCTAACTGCATAGGTGGGACAGCGCCATCTAGTGGCTGAGCTTTCAGAAAATCGCCCATTCCAAGAGGCAACTTTATATTTCTTAAAACTAACCAACACAAAAGAAAATACAGTTCACAACTTAACCGGAGTAAAGAAGATTCGGTTTCTCAGAAAGTTATGAAATTTATCAAAGGCTAAAAAATCGCAATAGTTTTTACAAGTGCGTCATGCCTGGCACCACGGAGGCCTCTTCAACCAAAGTTAAACTGTGGGAAAACTCTGCTACCCTTCCACACCCATATGTGCTCATCCAGGAAAAGCTCTCTCCTGGCCTTGAACTTCCCAGATCATTATGGAGATCTTTAAATAGACTCCGTACCCAAGTTGGTCGAAGTAAAGACACCTGTCCAGGTGGGGCTTCACCAGTAACACGGATCTCGCGTGCAGGTGTGGTTACACTCCACAGACCATGGCCCACCTCATTGATTGCTCTGCATGCATGCCCGGACACCTGCACGCGTGAGGACCTCATGTTGGCTGCAGATAACGCGGTGAGAGTGGCACAGTTTTGGGCCAACAACATATGATTTTGTACTTGTCATTGACATGTTGGAGAAGAAGTTATGAATGAAAGATAGGTAATATTTGTTTATTCTTTTTATATAAATGTAAGTAGGTAAGTATGTGTAATTAATTATTGATTAGTTTTCTTAAAAAAAACCTTTCTAATACCTTATTTCAACATATATTTAGAACTGATATCATATGGTGATAATGGTAAAGCACAGTAGATTACTTGGGATTAAATTTAAATAATCAGTTGTCACATTTAACAAGTTTCAATTTAGTGAAGTTGTTAATACCAAGTCAAGAGAAAATAACAGTGTAAGTAATTCAATAACTTTGTCAAAACATTTAAAATGCCTTATCATCAAATTCATATTTCTGATTCTGACAAACAGAACAGAATTATAACAAATGTACCGGTAGGATAATATATGATTGTTGTCGGTACGAATGATGGTTTATTGTGATTGTCTTATGACTATGTTATAACTGTTACTGCTACCTACTATCTTAGATTTTACTTAATTATATATACTACCTCTCATCAGTCTATGTACAAAGCTTATCTACTTAATAATAGTTATTAACTATAAACATTGATTATCTATAACTTGTGCATAGCGGCACAACAAACAAAATGTGCTTTATACTCACTACTCTTTCTTGATTTACAAACTTTTCAGTTCAACTATCACTTATTTGTTTATAAAATGTTATGGCAGATTATAGTAACAATATGTAGAATCTATACTAACCAAATCTAATCTTTTCAGATAACTTGAGTCTCAACGAGGTTCGTGGAGTGCTGCGAAGATGCCCGTGTCTGCCTATTCTTGCGGTAATAAGTTATCAAATCAGAAATATGGTGCAAATTACTGCTGTTAGTTGCTATATTGATTACTTACTGCATTAAATGTTTAACTATTAGAATTAGGTTATTGCGTCTTGCATTGAAAGTGATATTAACAGTAAATAATGAAATGGCAGATACTAAATAAAACTACTTACTAGAAAAAATTGCATTAGCATTTGTGCGTAATAAATATTTGCAAGCAGTTTAATTTTTCTTGTGGCTGATAGAGTATTTATATTTCTTTGTTAATTTAGTAAGTAATTTCATTACTCTCATTCTTTGTCTTGTATAAATCTCAACTTATACTTATGTACTTTGTATTTAATAAAATTATAATTTCAAGTAATAAATGCCTTCTTTCATCAAATGTGTTTTTTATTTGAGCAGAATTTAATTAAAATAATATATTACTAGGGTTGTACCAAACGTCGATAATTTGCACAACTATCGATAACGAATCATGGGTGTCGATAGTTCTGGCAGCACTATGTTGTCAAACTCTAATCGGGGTCCGTCATTCACTAACAAACGGCCGCTATAAGGCTTGATTCCTATCTGTACTAGTCTATATAATTTGTGCTCTTAAGGCCTTAAGATACACACGGTGCTGCTCGCCAGTTCTGTTTGCTTTTGAACTTGGCTTTGATACGCTTCCGCGTATCTAGATAAGCTGAACAACAAGGCTATAAACTAAGACTATTTCGACAGTTTTACGATATGTTTTGTTTTTATAATGGTCGTTCGAACTTGACCTTTTGAGTAAACAAAGAACAATAGTGCGGTCCATGCGATATATTTATTTTTCACATAGTTATCGATAAAATAACATATAAGAAGTATATATATTTAGAATCTACATGAAAAAATCTATCTGATAAGAATATAATATAAAAAAAAATATTTTTTGAAATTTTCAAAAAACTAATTACATCCGGTTTCAAAAAAAATCGAAATTAAATGTTTTTTATTTATTTTTTCTTCTGGATCACATATTATAGTGTATTTTTATAGTATGACGAATTTATCTCTCTTTTGAACATCGAAAACCGCATACAAAACATATAAAAATTGCTATACTAACAAAAAAAAACAATTGGGGGTAGTTGCAAGTGCGTGTATACACGCACCTGGTCGTTGAGAGGTAGTTATGTGTCCCTTAAAGTTAAGTGACACTTAACTTATCCAAACATGACATCGACGTGTTTCTGATGTCAAATGTGGAGGCACTATTGTTTTATAGCCCCATCTACCTAAATTAGCGGATTAAGGCTAGTGCCTACACTAGCCTCAATCCGCTAATTTTCTTCTAATCAAGTGATAAAGGTATACTTATAAAGTTGTGGTAAGAAGCTAGCTGGGATTGAAATACTATTTCATGTAGTGTTTTAGTCCAGAACTCGGATAAGATAGCAATTAGGCTTAAACTCAAGTCATAAATATGGTAATTTTATCAAAGTGGCCAAAACCAATGCAAACTGGGTGACCAAAACCAATGCAAAATGGCCAAAACCGGTGTATTTGGCCCCCTCCGAACATTTTGTTTTATGGAAAAAAAAACTATAAACTTTTTTAAACTTTGAAAGTTGTAACCTTAAAGTTCGATAAATTCTCTATAATTTTAGATATAAATTTTCTCTTAAATACTTAAGATCAATAAGCACTAAGCGTTTAAAAGTGAAAAAATCCTTAAAGTGGCCAAAACCGGTACGCCTGCCCTACATAGAAAACACTCAGACCAAGACAAATAGACATGTTCATGCACACAAATATTTGTCTTGTTCGGGAATCGAACCCGAGACCTCTGGCGCAGAAGGCGGGTAGTATACCCCTGCGCCAAATCGGTCGTCAAAAATACATGACAAATCATCGCATAACGAAGCAGCACGTTTTCCCATTTTTCGTGGGTAAGCGCCAGTTACACTGAAGCTATATTTTGTGTGCGTTAGAAGAGCGTAGAAACATACAGCTTACGCAAACAAGGATAATGAAGATGGCACGCGTTTACGCTTGTGTTTTGGTTCAGACGCGGCTTCTAGGTGTTATTATTCTAAGAGTTATAAATATTTCTTTTATTTCTCTAATAATTATCAGTCTCAAATCACGAAAGGTACATATTACAGATACAAATTTCCATATTTAAACTTACTATTATAACATCACGAATATTTATCCATCAATAAACATAAAACCTTGCTATAAATATAAATCACAGTAGATATTGTATTAAAATCAGTCTTCTGATTTGACTTCTTACCTAGTTACTACAAATGAAACCTGGACTAATAAACTAAAAGTAAATATTGAACCGAAACCATTTTGTCTTTTATTTAATAAAAGGTTGCATTAATTTCAAGAACATAAGAAAAGAATAAAATAGAATTATTTTATATATTTAATTCTATGAGGGACAAACAGGAATAAAAAGGTTTGATCTGTCCCCCTAATACCGATAGGGGGACAGATCAAACATTAAGGAGGTGAATAAAGTTCGAACTGTCCCCTCATCGGTAACAGGGGGACAGATCAAACTTTTTTGTCCGTTCTGTCACCCCATGGGGACAGAGCAGGGGGACAGATCGTAATATTTCTTTTTTCATACCTTGAGTTACATTATCGAAGTTTTCATACGAATCTCTAACTTTTTCAAAATATTCTATAGCCTATGTTAATCAGGGATAATGTAGCAGAATGAATTTTTGAAATCAGTCCAGTAGTTTTTGAGTTTATTCGTTACATACTTGATACACATACATACCTACATACATACCTGAATACATACAAAACGGGAATACAGGAAATCTTTCCTATAAAATATTAGTATAGATAAGGAAAAATCGGCCAAGTGCGAGTTGGACTCGCCCATGACGGGTTCCGTACAAACTTAACGTACCGATTGCCTATACCAAGCCAAAATTCTATTAGGTACTTATCATTTTTCGTCAGCAAAATATAACATTGTTTTTCATTTACATTAGCGGTTTTCGAAAATGTGTTATATCTCAAAAAGTGCTTACTACATCTCATTCAAACTAATTTTCGTTGAAAGTTATTATAAAGATGTACAGTATATATTTTTTCTAGATTTTTAACTAATTTATTTCAAAAGTTTGAGTGATGGGGGTGGGGGGACACATTTTATCGCTTTGGAAGGCTATCTTTCAAAAGATTGACTTTGAGAAAAAATGGTTCGAGAAACCTTTATGCCATTTTTAAAGACCTATCTATAGACACCCCACACGAATATGGTAGATAATAAAAGTATTTTTCGGTTTCAGTTTCAGGTATCGGAAGCCCCCCGGATTTTTGTATTAAAATCGTAAAGCGGTTTATAAAATAAATCTACTTACCAAATTTCAACTGGGTAGTTTTTATAGTTTTGGATAAAAGTGGCTGTGACATGCGGACGGACGGACGGACAGACGGACAGACAGACAGACATGACGAATCTATAGGGGTTCCGTTTTTTGCCATTCGGCTACGGAACCATAAAAATGGTTAAAGAAACTTTTATATTATTTTTGAAGACCTATCTATAGGCACCCCACACGAATATATAAAAAATTTTTAGTTTCAGTTTTATGTATGGGGTTATTATTTTTATTTTCGTATAAAAATTGTAAAGCGGTTTACAGGATACATCTACCTACCAAGTTTCAAATGTGTAGTCTTAATAGTTTTGGATCAAAGTGGCTGTAACATACGGACAGACAGACATGACGAATCTATAGGGGTTCCGGTTTTGGCCATTCGGCTAAGGAACACTAAAAATGGTGTTCCAAGCATTATTTTCCCTGTATACGTTTTTTGATGCATTAGTTGATAGACTACTTGTGTAATTTAAAAAATAATGCAATTGCATTTGTTGCAATTTATACATCTAAATTAATATTTTAATGATTTTTTTTAAACAATAATAATAAATATAAAAAAAATTTGCTTCCTGAGGTTTGAACCTTAAATCTCTGATGCCTGAGTCAAGCATATAGACCGCTGGGCCACATTGTCGTTTTTAGCAGGACCGAAATGTTTTGTTACTAGAAACTCGGATTTATGGTATGCATGTGTGAGTGATTAGTAAAGTTGGATGACAGAAAAACTCCTTTAACATATTTGGATGATTTTTGTACTACAAATAGTTAAGTGTTGGTTTCGAAAATTCAATATTTATTTATAAAAGGCGCAAAAAGTATTTTGAGTTACAAAGATACAAAGAATAATTAACAAAAAAATAAAAACTACTAAATAGCGAAAGTAGCGCCATCTAACGAGCCTTCAGCTTTTTGTGACTTAATCGTTTGACCTTAAAGCGCATAAGATAATGCAAAATAGGTTAGATAGTAATAGTACAGACACAATAGTGACAAGTAACAACGGTTCAAACTTAACAATAAACAAAAACAATAACAGAAACAACAAGAAATCTACGAAATAATGTAAAAGAAGCACTGTACGCGAAGCAGATAGGAGCCCACGTAAAGTAAACAAAATACAAATCAAAATCAATCAAATAATCACACACATGTTATAGTAGGTTTGTCTCCCCTGCGTCACAAATATTTTGTGCCTGCGTGTTGTCAGTACATGAAAAAAATATCCATCTAACATCCCTTCAAATAATTATTTTGTTGTTTACGTAAGAGTAATTTCCATTTTTTTACTTTTATTAATAATGTTAAACAAATATCTATCCAGTCATAGCATGTTTTGAATTAACGGCAATGTCGTTCACAAATAAAGAATTCTACAGAATGTGAATAATGGGCGATTTTCTGAAAGCTCAGTCACTAGATGGCGCTGTCCCACCTATGCAGTTAGAAGGAACGGAACGTTATAAATTTTACTTTGACGCGACTTTTTTACGTAAAACGGAACGTCAGACAGATGTTATTTATTTACCTAAATCTTTAAATTTACCTATTTCGTTTCTGTTCCTCACAGTAGTACTTATTTAATATATTATTAGTTTCCTTTGGGTTGTTAAAAAGTAATTAATTTAAATATGTTTTATACCAAAATATACCATAGACATGTACATACTTATTCAACGCCATCTAGTGAAGCAATTGGAAGCTTTTTTTTTTTAAATGGCCTCTCAGAAAATCGCTCATTATAGAGTTTTAATATGGTAATACTGTTTTCTTTTTTTTGCACCGAATGAGAGATTTTCTGCCAGCAAATTAAAAAAAAGTTTATTTATTAGCTCGATAGATGGCGCTGACCTGACATGAATCCACTCACCTCTATTGTTTATTACCACACAGAGATGGGCCTATTTCTCGAAAGATACAAGTTTACAAGTTCACAAGCTTCGAAATGTAACATGGACTTGTAAATTCTCTTTCACGAAGTAAATAACAAGTGTTTTTTTACGGTAATAAAAAAGAGTGTCATTGAAATACCTAATGACATATAAATGCATTGGCTGATAAATATTTTTCATCTCTCATATTCAAAAAGTGATGTATATTTAAGGCCTAATCAGACGAAGGACTATTGTCCCCGTGGGACAAAAAGTCCCTGTACGTCCAAAATATTTCCTCCGGGTACTTGTCGCGGACTCAACGCATATAGTGTGCGGTCATTTGTTGCCCGAAGACGTACTTCACTATCGGGCGCTCAATGCAGAGTAAAGTTCGTTGTGTGTGCGTTGTTACGGCTATTTACGTTTGTTCTATTTTATTCGGGGACTACCGCGAACTTTTGTCCAGTCCAGTCTCTCGGTGTCCGCCGTTCTTTCGGGGACTTTTTGTCCGCGGTACTTTTAGTTCCTTCTGTGCGTTATTCGATACAATTTATAAGAGATCTATATCGATGGACAAAAAAGTACTCGGCGGACAGTCCCTCGTCTGATCAGGCTTTAAACTGAGCAGCGGGTTCAAAACTCTGCGTTGCACCCTAGGGTGTAAAAGTATTTTTAAAAATAGAACTGAATTTGGTTACAGTCAACCATAGAGTTATCTCATCGGCAATGAAAAAGTTTTCTACTGATGTTGTATGGGGTGGGGGGGCCGGAACTATTTCAAAAATGAATTTTGTAAAAATTAGAATATCTCAAAAACGGTGCGTCGAAGCTACAATCTAACAAAATTTTCAACCCAAAAAATATACAGGATAATTTTTTGACCAGTGCACAAATTTTTAGGATTGACTCAGAATTGGCAAGTGAACAACTTTCTCCTAGAAACATGGGTCGAAATATGACAAAAATTTTTGGACTTCCCATACTAAATCGATCACGTGATCAGTCCGATTTGTATGAAGAGTCAAAAAAATTTTGTCATATTTCGGCATATGTTTCTAGGAGAAAGTTGTTCACTTACCGATTCTGAGTAGATCTTAAAAATTTGTGCACTGATTAAAAATTTACCCTGTATGTACATAGGAGGCATCCGATTGACATATTTTTTTTTATTTTTTGTTTAATTGAACTTCAAATTTTTTAAATATAATAGAAAAAATAGTGAAGGCGATGCCCCCCGCCACCATTCTTTTATTTTTCTAGGTAGTTTTTGTTGCTTTTCTTATATAGGGAGATGAAAAGCAAAGTGTATTTACTTTCCATAAATTCGAAATGAAAGTAGAGTGTATTACTTGGCCGCAAAATTATTTTCACCTCGGGCGACGTATATTGAATCCCTTGCTGCGCTCAGGATTCTACTTTAGAATCCCTCACTACGCTCGGGATTCTACTATAGAATCCTTCACTGCGCTCTGGTTTAAAAATAGCGCCCTCGCCGTAAATATGCTATTTTGCTCCCTTGTAATACAATCTACTATTATCTTAATGTCAATGTCACTGACATTACACTCGTAATTATAGTGAATGATTTCTTCTAAAATGGCCGCCAACTTGTGATTCTGATGTTCTACTAGAGTAAAAATACAAGTACTTCACTAGCTTTCTTACATAGTTGTAGACTTGTAAAAATGGTTAAACAGGGCCCTTGCCAGCAAATTTAAAAAAAGCAAACCCATGTCTGATGAACGCCATCTGTTGAGTTTTTTTGGAACTAACTTTTTTCTTTTTTAATCATCTGTCAGAAAATCCCTGATCCTCAATAATAAACGTACTTTAACTAGCAAAATTCAACAGAACAAAGCAGCAAAATCTATCAAATTTGGGCGATTTTCTGAAAGCTCAGTCACTAGATGGCGCTGTCCCACCTATGCAGTTAGAAGGAACGGAACGTTATAAATTTTACTTTGACGCGACTTTTTACGTAAAACGGAACGTCAGACAGATGTTATTTATTTACCTAAATCTTTAAATTTACCTATTTCGTTTCTGTTCCTCACAGTAGTACTTATTTAATATATTATTAGTTTCCTTTGGGTTGTTAAAAAGTAATTAATTTAAATATGTTTCATACCAAAATATACCATAGACATGTACATACTTATTCAACGCCATCTAGTGAAGCAATTGGAAGCTTTTTTTTTTTAAGTGGCCTCTCAGAAAATCGCTCATAATACATCTATGATTCAAACCCAATCAAACTACAAAAAAATATATGTGACAGATTAACTGTCAACTGACATCGACGTTTGTTTATCTGTCATTATCAACAGCTGATTCGAACAACGCTGCCCCTAAGTCACAAATCCCTAAGTGTTTTTGTTGATTTGATTCGAATCTAATCTATTTTCAAGAAATGCTACTCACAAGATATTTTAGCAGGAACGTAGTTCGACCTATGAACTCTTTAAATATAACAAAATCGAGGACCTTTAAGAACTTTGGGCACAAACGTGAACCAATCCCGTTGGTGACAACTTTGTGGCATGGGTTTCTTACTTTTACTTTTATTGGTTTGGCTGTGAAATGGGATGTGTAAGTATTGAATTTTTATGAACCTCACAATTTCACAATTTCTCTCATGTGCCTACAAATTCATGCTATATTAGGTATAATAGTATAGTATCGAATTTGTGAGTGTGACATGATAGGTTGGTTGGTAGTCTTATTTTGCAATTTCTGCTGTAAATTGCAAAATTACAGCAGTGATAAATAATAATAATAATAATAAGGGTAGGGTCTTATTTATTTATTTATAGGGGGGACGCCAGCGAAGCCGGACGGGTGATCAGTCACCTAGGTCGGGACCATTTCACCCAGTTCCCCAAGTCTCCTAAAAGCTGAAAAATCAGGGGGGGAGGCGGGTTATCATTTACCCCACCGGCGTCGGACCCTAGAACCTACCTGTGCGCTTACAGTACCTGTTGAGTTGACTTATCGTTAACTTCTTTAGATCCTCTTCCTTAAGCTTGTCCGTTCCAAAGAGCTCCCAGCGCAGTGATGCGTACATCGGGCACACTGCCATGAAGTGGCAGCTTGTTTCTTCTCTTTCTTTGCATTGCGGACAGATAGGGTTTTCTGTCCGTTTGATCTCTGATAGGTGTCTGTTTAGTGGGCAGTGCCCAGTAAGTACACCTACAATCGTTCTTATATTTCTCCTACTCTGTTTCAGAAGTTCTTTAGTCTTCTTTTTGTCAACCGATTTGATGAAGATCTTAGACTGTCTGCAGTCCTTTCTTCTCATCCATCTTTGGTTGGTTTCTTTGATTGTTCTAATCTCGATAATGTTCTTAGTAATTCTATATGCGATTGGTAGTCTCGGTTCAGGGCCAATGAAGGGTTCATCAGTTCCTCCCCTGGCTTATTCATCGGCTTCCTCATTACCTTTGTTACCCTTGTGTCCGGGCACCCAGGCAACTTCTACCTCAACCAAGTTAGCAAGTTCCTGAATGCTTTGTTTGCATTCTTTCACCAAGGCTGAGGTAGTCTCCGCTTTAATAATAATAATAATCATTTATTTCAGGCATCATAAAAATATTACAATTTAAGGCCCATATAATAAATACCTTACAAACTAACATACATACATTTAAAGTCAAGCTTTGTCAAGGGCCTTGATGGCAGCTTGACTATCGCTATATATTATTATCTATCCCACATCATAATTGCCTATCTCACTTTTAATCGTGTTCGCACACTCCAGTATCGCGAATACTTCCGCCTGGAACACGCTGGCGTACTTGCCCAGATTAAAAGTAGTTCTTATAGTGTTGGGTTTAGCTATATATACCCCAGCTCCCGATAGTCCAGTTGACTCCTTTCTTGACCCATCTGTGTACCATACTACAGTGCTATCCAGATTGTCATGCTCTAGTTTCCAGTCTTCTCTGGGTCTGATGCTTATTCTGTACTTTTTGTCGAAGATCCTTTCCTTTTTTATTAGGTCATTGTTGACCAGTATCATGGAAAGGTTTTCTTCGTACTTTTTCCCTATTTCAGCGTGACCTTGATCATTGTGCCTTCCTATCCATAGGTTAGTGCTTTTCAGCTTAAACCATTGTTCTATAGCTTTCTTTTCGATTTCAAGATCTATTGGACTAAGGCCTAGTATCATTTCTAAGGCGGCCGTGGGAGTTGTTCTCATGGCTCCCGATACCATGATGCTAGCTAGCCTTTGTACCTTAGTGAGTTCTTTTCTATTGTATTCTAGTTTTGCCTTATGCCACCATGCTAGTGCTCCGTGAAGGATTCTCGGTAGGATGATTGCCCTATAGATCCATTGGACCACTTCGGGTTTCATGCCCCAGTTCCTGCCAACGGCTCTTCTGCACTGCATGAGAGCTGTCATTGCCTTTTTACTGGTTTCTTTTATGTGTGTCCTATAACTTAGGGTAGTAGTCTAAGACTATCCCTAGGTATTTAAACTCCTTTACTGTCTCGAGTTCTACATTCTCAATGTTAATTGGGATCATGCTATCAATCTTTCTTTTGTTAGTGAACAACATCAGTTTGGTTTTGCTAGGGTTGAGGTTCAATCCCTTGTCCCTGCACCATCTCAATGTTGTCATAATTCCACTTCTCACTATATCTCTGACCACGCTTAGAACTTTGCCTCTTACAAGTAACAGGCCATCATCCGAGTATGCTTGGATGTATATATTCATAGCAGTGATTCCAGTCACTAGTTCGTCTATTAAGATACACCAAAGCAGTGGAGACAGACAACCTCCCTGGCGAAAGCCTCTCCTGGCTTTGATGGTGTATTTGATATCTGCTAGTTCTGCTTGTATGGATCTGTGTTGTAGCATGTTAGTGATCCAACCTGATATTTGCTTTGTTACGCCTTCTCTGTTTAGTGCCTCCACGATGGATTGCGCAGACGCTTTGTCAAAGGCGCCTTCAACATCGAAGAAGCACGTTAGAGCGTATTCCTTGTTTGTGATTGATCTTTCCACTCTGACTGCCATGTTGTGGAGGGCTGTCTCAATGGATTTCCCTTCCATATAGGCATGTTGATTGTCATGTAGTGGTCTTTTACTTTTGCCTATGGTTTCTCTTATGTGTCTATCTAGTATTTTTTCTAGTGTCTTCAGTAGGAACGAGGAAAGGCTGATGCATCTGAAGGACTTCGCCTCTTGATACGTGGCCTTCCCTGGTTTCGGTATGAAGACGGCCCTAACTTTTCTCCAGCAACTAGGTATATGGTTAGTTGGTAGGCTGCTTCGATATAGAACTAGGAGGTCCTCCTTTATAAACCTTAAAGCAGCTTGTAGCATCTTTGGGAAGATGCCATCTGGCCCTGCTGCTTTATATGGTTGAAAGGAAGAAATGCTCCACACTAGCATGTCCTCTGTAATTACTTTTCTGACCTCTACCTCGCCGTCTGATAGACTTTCTGCCGACAGAGTGTTCATCTCCTCCTCTGTATGCTCTATACAGTCCGGGAAGTGAGTGGCCATCATTTCCGTAAGTATTTCTTTAGGGTCCACTAAAATAGTGTCATCTTTTTTGAGGCTTCCTAGTTTACAGGTGTTATCTTTTGCTAGCATCCTCACCAACCTGGCCGATTCAGGTTGTCCAGAGATGCCTTCACAAAAGTCTTCCCATCCATTTCTGCTTTCTTTTCGGCTTGTGTACTTGAAGTTATTACGTTCTTCTCTGTACTTGTTCCAGCTCTCGTCGTCGTCCTTTTCTAGGGCAATTCTGAGTGCCTTCTTGGTTCTTTTCCTTAATTTCTTAAGTTCTTTGTTCCACCAGGGTTGTCCCTTCCCTGACTTAATTTGTTTCAGCGGACAGGCCGATAGATAGGCTTTCGTAAGGGCCTTTTCCAGCCTGTCTGCTTCTTTTTCGATTTCTATTGTGTTATTAATTAGCCTACCATTGCCGGGTTTCCATTCATTCATTTCTTGATCGAATTTTTCCCAGTTGGTTTTCTTATTGTTTCTATAGCTTACAGTTTCGACTTGACAAGTCACACTGTAGGTGATTCTGCGATGGTCCGAGAAGGAGTGTGAGGTGTCAACCCTCCAGTCCTTCATCAGCTATGGCTTTCTTCTCTGGACATAAGTGTTATGTCCAGTACTTCTTTCCTTGTTCTTGTGACGAACGTCGGTGTGTTACCTACATTAATTATTTCTAAGTTAGTACTAAGGATATATTCAAGTAATAAGTTACCCTTATTGTTGCAGTCTGTGCTGCCCCACACCGTGGGGTGAGAGTAAATAAATAAATAAAATAAATAAATAAATAAGGGTAGGGTCGGGGTAGGGTAGGGATAGAGTAGTGATAGGGTAAGGGTAGCGTGGAGTAGGGGGTAGGGCCACGCGAACGAAGTCACCCTGGGTCAGTTAGGTAGTTGACATATAAAATTAACAAAATATGTTGTCGTCAAAAATCTGCCGCTATAGGCTGGCCTACTCAGTCTACTTGTAAATCCGCCACTGATTATTTGAGATGCCCTTGTCCCCCAAATCCCAATTCAAATAATAAAATCACAGCTCAGCTCAATAGATTCAACTTAACAATGTACAGAAATATCAATTATTTTCAGGATAGCAAAATTCATTTTTGGAGATGAAAATTTAGATCAAGAATTAGAAGACAGTTTAAGAGGCAAAGATCGAAATAAAAGTTGAAGGCTTCATCTTTATCTATACCTACTTACATTGTTATCATGTAAGTATACTAAGTACTATTATTATTGTACTAGAAAATTGTTAATACATACTTATACAGTAATTGTACATTTGTTTAATATAAAATAGTATGATTTTTGTGAGAATTTGATTTAGCATTCTTCTATTATACATTCCTATACTTACCTCTTTTTCCTGTTTTGTGGAAAAACTTGTAAGGATGAAAAATTCCATTAACAAAATAGTCCGGTCAAGTTAGACCAAAAAATAAGAGTGAAGGTACATTCGTTCCCAAGAAGCTGAAAGGAGACTGGGCACCTCTGGACCAAAGGTTAAAAAAATAAAAGTGTGCGGCCACTTAAGAATCTAATTCTAAATGAAAGTTATGAATATGTTCTTCATTTTTTCTTATGGGCATAACTCTCAGATGTGGATAGTTAAGAAGATAATGTTCATTTTTTTATTAAAAATATTTTTATTTTGTTCATGATACAAAATCCTGAGGGAGATTGAGAGATTCTATGGACAGTTTTACTCCACGCAAACACCTGTTGAAAGTAAGGCTACAGAACCTAGAGCCAAGCTTACCCGACACTACACCGAAGATAACCCGGACGTCAGCCTGTACGAGATTAGAATGGCTCTCAAGCAGCTCAAAACAATAAGGCGGCGGGTGATGACGGAATCACAACAGAACTTCTGAGAGCGGGCGGTAAGCTGATACTTAAGGTCCTCCAGAAGCTCTTCAACCCTGTCATCCTCGAGGGCAAAATGCCAAAGGCATGGGGCAGAAGCGATGTGATGCTGTTCTTCAAGAAGGGTGATAAGACTCTTGAAGAACTACCGACCCATCTCGTTTCTGAGCCATATCTACAAGCTGTTTTCGAGAGTCATTACGAATCGTCTCGCTCGCAGGTTTGACAACTTCCAACCTCCCGAATAAGCCGGGTTCTGAAAAGGCTATATTATAGACACCACATTCATACGCTGCTACAAGTTTTACAGAAGACCGAAGAATATGACTTGCCACTTTGTTTGGCATTCGTGGACTATGAGAAAGCCTTTGATTCGAACGAGTCCTGGAACGTGCTGCAGTCTCTCCAGAGGTGCCAAATAGACTACAGGTACATCGAGGTGCTGAGGTACTTATACCAAAACCCCACCGTGTCAGTCCGATTACAGAACCAGAGCTCTAATCCTATCCCACTACAGCGAGGTGTGAAACATGGAGACGTCATTTCTCCGAAACTTTTCACAGCTGCGTTGGAGGATATTTTTAAACTACTGGACTGGAAAGGATTCGGCATCAACATCAATGGCGAGTACCTAACACACCTGCGGTTTTCCGATGATTTAGTTCTCATGGCTGAGACCTTGGAAGACCTGAACGCATTGCTCGAAGATCTCAGCAATGCTTCCCAAAGAGTGGGTCTGAAGATGAACATGGATAAGACGAAAATCATGTCCAATGCCCATGTTGCATCCGCTCTAGTTAGTTTTGAGAACATTACACTCGAAGTTGTTGACTACTATGTCAACCTGGGACAGACAATCCAATTAGGTAAGTCCAACTTTGAGAAAGAGATCTCTCGTCGAATCAAGCTCGGATGGGCAGCGTTTGGGAAGCTCCGGCATATATTCGCGTCCAAAATACCTCAATGTCTCAAGTCTAAGGTCTTTGACCAGTGTGTGTTGCCAGTTATGACTTTGGAAGCGAGACGTGGTCTTTTACTATGGGTCTCATAAGAAGGCTCAAGGTCACCCAGCGAGCAATGGAGAGAGCGATGCTTGGTATTTCCCTGCTCGATCGAATCTGGAATGATGAGATCCGCAGGAGAACTAAAACGACCGACATCGCTCGAAGGATTGCTCAGTTGAAGTGGCAGTGGGCGGGACACATAGCGCGGAGAACCGATGGCCGTTGGGGTGGAAAGGTTGGCGAATGGCGACCGCGAACTGGACGACGTTCCGTGGGCAGGCCCCCTACAAGGTGGACCGACGATCTCGTCAAGGTCGCGGGAAGCCGCTGGATGCGGGTAGCGCAGGGCCGATCGTTGTGGAAATCCTCCGCCCACTGCTGGGCATTGTACGGGTAAAATGATGATGATGATGATAAAATTGATAAGGTGAATGTGTACAAACGCTCAAAAACAGGAAAACCGTGATCTAATACAAAGAACCAAAAAATGGCAGAAGCCTGTATTATGTGAACTTGGATGAGTGAACTTATAAGAAATCTTAAGGGTGCGGTCACATCTCTCTAATGCCACGTGATAACGTCCATATATTATATGGACGTGTTATAAGATAAGTGTGCTTCTGGTGCATACATTTACTATGAAAACCGAACACGTGACGTCAGACGAATGTGATTGCACCTTAGGAGCTACATAAGTCCACATAAAAACACAAAAAATTGTTAAAACAATGTATTTCTATCATTTTTAACGTATTTTTAGTGAAACTTAAGATATTAAAAAAGTCGTAACTCTGAAACTATCCATGGCAGCGAAGTAAGGTTTTTAAAAAATGTAAGCACATATCACTACCATTAAATAGAGGCTACTTCTAGAAGTGGCCGCCAGTTTTTTTTCTTGGTCCAAGCTCCATAGTTTTTTGCCCACTCTCCTTTGGTGAATTCAAAACATGTTGTAAATGAAATTTAAAAAGTCCTCATCTATCCGGTACCTGGAAAAAGAAATACTTGAGGTCAAAGGTAAAAAATGGGTATTCCGCGATTTTTAGCAAAACAATAAGTTTTATCATAAAATTAGCTCAGACAAAAATTGTAGACCATGTAATTATCTACAAAAAATGCACCAATACTTTTTCCCTAAGAGCCACCATTTCTGAAATATAACGATTCAAAAAGTTGGAAAAGTTGTAATCAATCTTACAACTTTTCCACAAATCAAAACACGCCACCTATGAGGTAGCGCGTTTTTTTAACGTGGTTTCGCCGGAAGGCCTATTCCACGGGTATGTTGTGTTGTGATTCTAAACGATTGCATTATAGAAGACTAGCGGTCCGCCCGCGGCTTCGCCCGCGTGGACTACACGTTGTTATCCCACGGGAATGTGATATTTTTCCGGGATGAAAAGTAACTTATGTTCCTCTCCAGACTACAAAGTATCAGTGTCCCTCAGCCAAATCCGATTAGCCGTTTTGCCGTGATTGAGTAATTATTATTATTAACTCATTTATTTCAGATTGTAATTAGATACTATTCATTACAACAGTAATACACATCCAAACATCTAAACTTTCACATTTACGTTATCCCGTGGTAATGTGACATTTTTCCGGGATAAATAATAGCCTATGTTCCTCTCCAGGCTACAAAGTTTCTGTGCCCCAAATTTCAGCCAAATCCGTTCAGCCGTTTTGGCGTGATTGAGTACAAACGTCCAAACATCTAAGCTTTGCATATGATGACGATTACACTTTTCCAAATTTTTTTATCGATATATCTCAGAAACGGTGGCTCTTAGGAAAACAAGTATCGAGTCATTTTTTATAGATTATTACATGATTTACAATTTTGCCTTAAATAATTTTATGATAAAATTTACCGTTTTGCTGAAAAAACGCGAATTTGACATTTGACCTCGAATATTTTTTTTCTATGTAAGTACATGACTTTTTAAATTTCATTTAAGTACAATTATGTTTTGAACAATTTCACCAACTTTCAGCTTCTTGCGAATTAATGTATCTTCAGATGTTTAAATTGACCGGACTAAAACTATTAATAAAGAAATAAAGCAATTCTTAGTTCACCAGATGCGGTCATTCATTCATTACTCAAGTCAATCTCGAGTTGATTCACGACCTACTGTCTGATCAATGATCAGACCATTCATTCTGTAGTAAAAAATAAGTGCTTCTTGTATTGCGTCCTACTATATAATATTATAAATGTGAAAGTTTAGATGTTTGGATGTTTGTATGTTTGTTACTCAATCACGCCTAAACGGCTGAACGGATTTGGCTGAAATTTGGGACACAGATACTTGGTGGCCTGGAGAGGAAAATAAGCTACTTTTTATCCCGGAAAAATATCACATTCCCGCGGGATAACGTCGTGAAGTTCACGCGGGCGAAGCCGCGGGCGGAAAGCTAGTCTTAAATAACTGGACTGACTGACAGACTCTTAGTGAGGGCGGCGGGATGTTGTTCCAACACTTCGTGGCAGTGGCAGCGTATTAAAAGCTGCCAAGCAACTTGTGCCTAGGTAAAATTAACCTTGATGCAAATCTAGCATCACGCCCAGAAAAATCATATCCTACTTATCCTACTAATATTATAAATGTGAAAATTTAGATGTTTGGATGTTAAGATGTTTGGATGTTTGTATGTTTGTTACTCAATCACGCCAAAACGGCTGAACGAATTTGGCTGAAAGTTGGGACACCGATACTTTGTAGCCTGGAGAGGAACATAGGCTACTTATTATCCCGGAAAAATGTAACATTCTCGCGGGATAACGTCGTGTAGCCCACGCGGGCGAATCCGCGGGCGAATCCGCGGGCGGAAAGCTAGTTTTTCATAAAGATATCTAAGTTTACGACTGTGTAGCAAAATGTATTGAGCGACTTGCATCCATTTCCATAAGATTAGCTTCATTCAAGGACGGTGTAACATGGTATCTTGCGCAAGCGTTCTGAACTCGCTGGATCAGATTCTTTGTTCTGGAAAGGCGACAGCCGCCAATAGTATCTGTATAATTCAGATTCTATAGAATCAAACTTTCACACACTTTTCTTTTTCTTAAAATATTTACCTACTTATAAGTACCTAAGTACACTATGTTCACGAATTTGGTAAATACCTACTCATCTATACTTATCTACTTATACTTATATTAAAAAGAGGAAAGATTTGTATGTATGTATGTATGTATGTAATGAATAAACTCAAACTACTGGACTGATTTCAAAGATTCTTTCACAGAATGCTACATTATCCCTAATTCAGATAAGCTATTGAGAATACTTTGAAAAAAGTTAGGGATCCGTATGAAAACTCGAGGTGTGAAAAAGATACCAAAAAATCCTTATACCGCGTACGCTGCTGAAACTATTGACAATAGAGCAAAATAATGTACAACAGTTTTACAGTGTCCGTACATCAATCTCTACAAAAAATACAATATGTTTAACAGTTACAGTTACGTCACAATAACTACTTTTATGCAATATTAACGTCGTCGCGCCGGGCGCGCCCCCGGTTCAAACTAGCCCAATTATACATACCTTGGTATTAGTCCTTATCCAAATAAATCATTTCGTTTTCAAGACTGTTTTAATCCCTGTAGATTATTCTTTAAATTAATGAAATCCGACTCCATTCCAAAAATATTGCGAATTTTGTTCTGTGTTTCAATCCCTTGCTTGCGACACCACCGCCGCCGGCGAAATACGAGGAGAGGCGTGCGTGCACATCTAGAGATAGGTACCCGCGCGCGCGGCTCATTCACGCAGCGGACGCTACCCACATTGAATGTTTTGACTTTTTCATATTTATCCCAAATGTTTATTCTTTATAAATGTCTACTCGTGCGAATCCGGGGCGGGCCGCTAGTAACCTATAAAAACAATTCTTAACCACAGCTCTAACGTCTGAGTTCATAAGAAGGTGTAGAATTGTGTAGGTAGGTACGCGTTCGTTCCATAATCTGGGCTAATTTAATGATTTGATTGGTTTTCTTTATAATTTTGATAGTTAATTTTTAAGATACGTGTAAACAGCAGCATCTTTCACTTCTTTCTGCGCCTTTTATTACTATAATAAAGAAGTTTATTTCGTGTAGTTTAGGGTTTGAAACATTGAAACTACACGAAATAAATAAATTCTTACTATTATAAATGATTTTTTATTGAAATACAATCCTCCGTTTTTTTCCGGGACGGTAAAATTCAGTGTAGTGCACAAGCGCTCTAACGCTGTAGTAGAGACGATCTCTTTAATACCGGCTGTACACGTTGGCCCAACCTTTGGCCAAAACATCGTACATTGACACTCTTGAAGGAACCTTTTAAAACTTGTTCGTTCAAAAGTGTCAATGTACGATGTATTGGCCAATGGTTGGGCCAACACGTACAGCCGGCATAAGACTTTCCCTATTATACGAAATATGCGCTAATGTAATAACGTAAGCTTAAGGGCGCGTTTCCACTGAGCCAAAACTGAGCTGAGCTGACTTTCATACATTTGACAGGCTTACATTGTTCGACACCGTCTGTTGTGTCAAATGTAAGAAAACAAAACTCAGCTCCGCGCATCTCTGCTTCTATGAAAATTGGAAAGGCATCTTAACCCACTGAAATAGTAACACTGCTATCCCAAACGAGTTCTTAACCAAGAGTTTTGAATATAGTATTATATATGATCTGAGGTTTTGAACACAAATAAAACACTACGTAAAATAAAATACTTTATTTAAGCTCACATATTATTATGTGTTGTATGCTAATTGCAATAATTCTAAATAAATAGTTCTTAAAAATAACATTATCATCAACAGTAAATAAAAAAGTTTACAAATATTTTATTGTAATATCGTCTTAATATTAAATAATACATTAGTTGAATTGATAAAAAAATACGAACAATTATTACCAATAGGTATTCAGGATTAGATATTCGTCCTATATTTAACATTTATGGAAGGTAAATATTCTAATAGGTAAATCGAAACGATATTAAATAATATTCAAACAGTTGGTGCACCAATATGATACTGTAATACACAGCAGTATGTATTAATCTCCCAGTACAGGATCAACGGTCCCGTTGGCCGAGCATGATCGACAATCGTTTCACGTTTCAGGCCAGTTTGTGTGCATTTGCAACGGCAAATCTTCACAAATTGGCCCTGTACACGAGCGATCGGCGCGAGGCGTACGTACAGGGTCTGTACTGGGGGCTTTCCTTGGACCATTTATGTAATTTAATTTAAGTTATTAACTAAGTACTGTTAATGTTAGTGACAGTTCACTGCAACATTCCGGAAGCTGTATACAAAAGCCTTATATTTAAATTAGACAAAACTGTATACTGCGAGCGTTTTTGTGGTAGTGTGAAGCACCAAAATGTTAATAATTATTATTGATGTTACACTAAAGAAGAGAGGAATATAACATACGTTCTGATTGATTATTTACACCTTCCTATTTCATTCCTAAATAGACTTAATGAAGCAGTAATTTAAAATCAACAGTATTTGTTGCTACTCAATGACTAGTATGTATGCATACACTTTCAATAATATTATATGTATTATTGAATTGAATTTTACTTTTGACCATGACAGTTTTTCTTAATGTACTGAAATACGAGATTATATACAATCAATATAAAACACAGAATTGCTGCATGATAATGTATTGGCATATTATATATAGCTTTAAGGACTCCTTGATTCTCCGTTCTGATACTGTTTACTTTGCTGTCTCTTTTTGAAACCATTTCATTTTTAGTTAAATAACTTATTGGTTCAGAAATTTTCCTTTTTTGCGACTGTAAATAATCAGATTCGTGTGATTTTATGTTTTCTTCTGCGTGGTAAGTACTAACAGATTCTTTTTTATATGTTTCTTTAATAGTTTCATTCTTTAATTTTTCCTTACTTTCGAACTGACTGTCTCCTTCTGACATTATTTGAATAATAGGTGTCTTTCTGTTGTTTTCCCCTGAACACGCATCCAAGCTTTCTTGTAAGTAAGTGTCAATTTTAGTTAGTTGTTCAGATACCAGGAAGTTGGCCAGTGGGCTGTGAGGCCGTTGCATCGGCTCCGTAGCAGCCAGATCATCAAAACTTTTCTCCTTCGTCTTCGTTGTATCAGTATCGAATAATTTACCTTTACACAAAGAACTGACAATTTTGTAACTGTGTAAATCTTCGTAGTTATCTTTTATGTACTCCACTGGAGTTTTGGCGTTGTTCACCCGAAACTGTGACGGAGTGAGCAGCCTTGGAGTGTCTATTTCAGGCGGCACGGGAGTAAACTTGACTTTTATAACGTCTTCATTTGTTATAGTTTCAGTTTTAACGATATCGTTTACATAGTCTTTGCTACCGTGTATACCGACACTTTCGAAGACGCTAGGAGAATCGGTGATATCGTGGCGTGTCGAGCTGTGTAGTCGGTCGACAGTTACTTTACTGAGCAACTTTCCTTCCGTACTTCTTATGTCGGAAAACAGCCCTCCATCGAAGTGGAGGGGTGTTTCCAACTTCCTCGTCCGTTGGGGTGACGGTGACTCGGGGGCTGGTGGGGTGATAGGAGAAGGAGACACGGGGCGGAAAGTAGTTGTCGAATAAACAGTGTCAGAGTTATACATTATTTGCGGTAGACTAGCGGGCGTGCGTCTTACAGAAAGGCCGACCTCCCTTGGCGAAGAAACTCTGTCCTTCGAGGTTCTTTTTGCACACCTGTAATCAATAATCGTATCTTGTGAGAAACCAAATTATTCTTAATTTCTACAAATACAAGTCATTTCATAAATAACAATTAATCAATAATAACATATAGAAAGGGATTTCTTTTTTACTCTATTTAGGGCATAGGTTAACGTTACGTATTGAACGTAAGTGTAGGAAGATTTCACTCACAAATTATTTTCACTATCACTTATTAATAAAACGTCATGTTTTGTCATCTGGTTAGTTAGACGGTTAGGTTATAAAAGAAATCGATGAAATGACGAAAGAACAGGACAGTTATTCAATTATCCACCCTGATACTTATGCACACATATTTTAATACAAAACTCTTTCCTTATGGATGCCACAAACACTAGTAAGTTGTTATCTAAAAGACACTTGTATTTTATTCCGAAGTAATTGATTTTCCTCTTGTATTTACATACTCATCTACCCAAAAGTACGTTCAATAATAAGTTTTCCATCGTTAACCAATACCTTTGTAAAATAATAAAGATTACAATTATAATCGAGATGTTCCGAGTTGAATTTAATAGAATCATGTTTTTTTAACGTTTACGTATTGCCAATCGGAACAACTCTTAATACAATAAAATTAAACAAGTCAAACTAGCTGAAAATACCACTATTGCAAACCAGTAACTCTTCTAACTATTGTCTAAGTACATAAAATAGCCAAAACAGTTCTACTTGAGTATATAGGACTTAAATTGTAAGGTTAAGCATTCGGTTAAGCGTTTATGACTGTAGATATAATATTTACAACAATATAATGTAATATGTCATTCTAACTACGACTTCCTGCTCTGATGGGAGTTTCATGGTGGTGGGAATGATATAAATAATACATACTTAAATAATAAAATGTAACATACAATTATAATATTATTATATTTACTAGGAACACTCGGAGAACACACCACTCGTTTGTTAATTCGGGGATATTAACACAGTTGTGGGGCGTATGACGAGCTTCGTACTAATAATGTAAATTTTGTTTATTAATTGTGTGGTTTTCATCAAATAAGTACCAAAAAATGTACACTGCTGATTGAAAAATGAGAAAAAGGGAATTCCTGTTGCTTTTTTGAAATTACTTATCCATGTTGGGATTATGCATCGCGTCTAACGTAATTTACAAGGTGAACTTAAGTTTTGACTATTTCATGTTCGCTTTTTTAGTTGGAAATTGGAATTTATAAAAAAGTAAGTAGATGATAAACGGAAGTGACTGTGATTTGGAATGAGTAGTATTGAAAGTGTTTGTTTTATTTAGTAGGCTCGCATCATACGCACCGTGCAGTTGAAGCACTGACTGTGGTAGTTATTGTTGAGCGCCTCGACCCACCTGTCGCCCGCCTCCACAGGGAAACCGCAGGCGAAACATTTCGTCGTGAACAGCTCATTCCAGTCTGTTAAAACGATCAAATCATTTTAAAATTTACACTCGGTTACAGAAGAATTACTACCACAACTACATCTTCATATAAATGTCGGTACGCTAGTCATGATTCTGTTTCGATCTTGGAAGGATCGTATGAAGCGCATACCGAGGTCCTTCCAGGATTCTTCCGCGTTCCGACCTTGTGTATAAAGATGGACTACTGGTAGTATTTATTCTGTGCCTCAGTATTCCTTTACAATATTCCAACGACATGATATATTAGAATATGTAGTTACCTGATTCACAGTATGGCAAACCATCTTCTAGGAAGAATGGATTGTTACCGAATAACTTCCCGCAGTAGACGCAGTTGAAACATTCTGGGTGGAAATGCTTTCCGATGGCGTTTAAGCAATCCTAAAACATTAAACAGTATTTAACCAGGGTCCTTAAAATATTAATACAAAAGCCTTATTAAAACTGCCTGAATTGACTTACGCCTTTAATCTTGGCATGACATTTGTCACATGCTGGCGCAATGTATTGTTCGAAGCAATATTCGCAGTAAAGTTGGCCGTTCTCTTCAACGAAACCAATGTCCTGTAAGGGACGTCTACAAGTTGCGTTCACGCAGATGAAGTGCTCTGGGCACCAAATGCGTCCCAAGGCCGTAATGAATGGCCCCCTGTGAGAAAAAGACTTGATTTAGACGAGTATGACAAAATCACACACAAAGCTATTGTTCTTCTAAGTGTTTTGATTAGATATTAAATCAAATACGTTATTGTGTTAATTATTATTGAAAATAAAAACAACATTCATGCAATACTAGTTCTATACACACACACATATTCATTTAAACTTACTTGAATTTTGTTTGAATGGAATTCATTAAGTACCTAATTCATAAACGCAGTTGTTACCTGGTTATAGCTTTGTCGCATATGTGACATACTGGAATCAATCCCTCCGAAGCGTCTGCCGACGTCATGGTACTCAAAGGCCGAGCTATGATATGCGAATCTCTTCTACCATCGTCATTCTTTATATTCTTTTTCGGTCTACGCTTGACTATGAAACCGGAATCAGTATCGTCCTCATGTTTAGTATCATCAACTTCTGTCTTTTCATTTATAATTTCTGTTTTGCCGTTGTAATGATTATTTATGTCGTTATTAGAGGCTTTGTAAGTATAAAGTGTATTGTCGTACAAATTATTTGGAAGATTTGATTTTAACTGCTCATCTTCTTGAAACGTGCTCTTGGCATTACTAAGGTCTGCTACTTTATCAGTTCCAAATTTAGTGAACGAATTAAAGTTGTTCACGTTATTCTTGTCATTAAATTTATTGGGCATGGTATCTATAGAGTTATTAGAGCCATTCATAGTTTCACTATTTTCGAATATTTTCTTTTTGTTTAAAGTGTTGTTATCTAATTTAATTTCTTGTTTAGTGTAAATGTCATTATTGTGTTTCTGGATGTCGTTACTGGCGGCATTCATTCCATTCAGAAAGGCAGTTTTCTCTAAACCAGCCTTTTTCCTTAGTGTGTTCGAAATGAAATTGCTCTCAGAATTGTCCTTATTGAAGTCTTCTTTATGGAAATGTCCATTTCCGTTAACTGGTTTTTCAAAACTGTCTGCAGCTATATGGGAGTTGAAAGTTTTTGGAATAAAGTCTGAAGGCCTTTTATTGTTTAATGGTGATGCGACTGGCGTACTATGGACATTAAATGTTGGAATCGGAGATTTCGGAATTGGCGGTGGTGGTGGAACAGATGTATTACCATTAACAGAGTTAATTGTCATGGGGTGGTTACTTATTACTGTGTCTTTGATTTTGTCGCCTAGACTTAAAATAATATCTTGGGGTTTAATAATCTTGTCAAACGATGTATTTAAAGGCCTTTTCAATGTGCTATCACAACTGCTATCTCCAGATGAGACACCATCTGCATTTAAGGGATGCTTAGTAACGACAGTGTCTTGTATTTTATCGGCCATTGATTGAATATGATCCGCAGGTTTGATTTTTCTTTGAATTCCGATTTCATAGCCGTTGAGTGCCATTTTCGCCATCTTCCGTATGAGACGTTCTTCGGCTGGACTTTTGAAGTCCGTTTTAGCAGGACTGCTAACAGACTGCGATTCTACTGTTAGAAAGAAAACAAAACACACTTAAACAAACACATCAAAGCAAAGCTTCATTGAGTTAAGGTAACACTTCACTCTTTTAAAATTAGGATTTAAAATTTTAGTTCTATCACACAAAAAATCATTCAGTTCACGTGCATGCTTTACACAAAAACAACAGTAAAAATCCTTATATGCTCGAATCACCTAATGTTCCCATTGCAGGAAGCGCAAAGGGGCACTCTAGAACCGGGCAGCGCAGCTTTATTCAATACACCTCTGCCTCGTTTGGGGGCCGAAGAGACACCAAAAGTTTTGCCACGAGCGGCAGCTCCTACACTGGAACCTGTCGATGGGGTAGGATCACACACTGGACCTTGGTTAGCACCAGAAATCGAAGGCTTTGTTTGACAATTTTCTATTGGTCTACTAGCATTGACAAAACTGTCGTTAGTAAGGTTAAGAGATGAACTTTGTTGAGATGTTGGCATTGGCATACTCATAATGGGAGGTGGAAATATTTGCTTAGGATTAATACTGGATGGTCTAATATTGGAATCAATTTGTGAATATCCCGTGGATGATGACGAGCCACCTTTCCTGATTTCTATAACTTGAGCCGATTGCGTCCTCTCAAACTCCTCAAAAGTTTTTCTCGTTGTCTGCACAGTTGTGTTACCATACTCGGTTACGTTTTGTGATTGCATCTTCCTCTGTCCATAATTTTGATTGATCATCGAATCTTCTTTGATGTTCATGTCTTGTTTTTTATATGTTTCACTTTTGTAACCAATATTAGAGTGTAATTGCTCTTGGATCATTGGTTGATTAGGCGCCCAATCACTAATAGTATTTGATGTTTCCGTGCCTTGCGCTGTTCTAACATCCTTTTGAGCTATTTCGTGTTCCTTTCTTAAATTGGAAGTAGCTTGCGTAAGGAGTGTGTGGGTTGCATGACGTTGTGGCGTCGGTTCTTTAAGGCGAGGTGCTTGCGCTTTCAGAGGGTTTGGTGGTGGACCCTGTGCTGGAGACTTGGATCTTAGTTTTGGTGTAGGTGAGCGACTACCTTCCCTACTTGATGGGTCGTGTAAATGACATTCCGGTGCCAAATGTTCAACTGTTACTAAGTTCATTTGATAATGCGGTATTATAGGTGCCGGTTTATTTATTAAACTAGGTGTTGTAGGACGACTACGTGCTGGAGAAGCTCTTAAAAAGTTTTCATCGGTTACAGGCTGGAAGGTCATGGAAATAGGAGTGTTTCTTTGAAATTGTGTATGTACAGGTGGTGGTGCCCTTGCTGATGGTTTTGGGGCGATCGTTTCGGGAGGAAGACTAGACGTGAATGATTTCGGTTCAACTGATTTCTCTCTTGGCTTTGTCGGAGGTTCTGTAGTGGGTGTTATAGGTCGCTGGAGAATAGCTGGTGCATTGCAGATTTCAGGTGTAATGCCGCGCTGTGATGGGAGTTGTTCGAAATGTCTTTGATAGGAAGGAATTTTATCAGGCTTTTGAAGACCTGATTTGGATCTTACAGCAGTCGACGATAGGGTTTCTCTTTGGTCTAATGTTTCGAAAAATTGTTGAGCACTTTTGACAGACGAAAATCCTTGTGAACTTGTACTCATGCTGCTGGTGGTAACGACTTGTGATTGTTGAGCAATTTTAGATTCAGATATAAACATGTCTTGTTTAGATCGTATTGATTTTTCAAAACTAGTTTTTAATTCGTCACTTATGGGAGGGAAAGTTGCAAGTTTACAGAACTCTTCAGGTTGTGGTGGTGGAAATACTTGTTTTGCCACTGGTCTAAAAGCGGACATGTCGGATGATGATTGTAATTTGTAAGTATTCTGCATTGACGAAAATTCAGAGTGAACTTGATCAGTATGTTGCGTTGTAGTTTGTGTTGCAATAGGTCGAATGATTTCAGCGGCAGTAGACTGAACCTGTATTGATGATGTTGAAATGTAGTGACTATGACTGGATTGCGTCGTGGCGCTCAAAGGTAATGGGCTGTACGGTCGATCTGGAGCAATAGTTAAAGCTTCCCTTAGAGAGCCTCTTTCTATGTTTGGAACTTGAACTGGAGTGAATGGTCGATTTGGAGCTGTCGTCAATGCGTCTACCAATGGAGATGCAGTATCTTCTCTTGGTACTCGTGGTTCAATATTTATTTTAAAATCTGGAGGAATATAAGGTTTTGTTTCAGGAGGCATAGGTATAGAAGTATCTTTATTTGGCGGAGGATTATAAGCCTTTATAGGTTGAATCGGAGTGATACCTCTCTTTGGCTGTTGAGAAAACATTGGAGATGGCGCTGGAGGTAATTGTACTTCTCGTTTTTCAGCTGTAGTATTTGGCATTGGTATTTCAGGTTCGCTTGTACTAGGTTCAGGTTGGAAATAACGTTCTGGTTCAGGTTCAGTTGGATTGGGTAAATTGGAAGGGAAAGGTGAATAAGGACGATCAGGCGCTATGGTTAAAGCCTCCACCATTGGCATTTGTGGTCCAACATTGATATAAGAGGATTTTTGGGTTGTATCTGTAGAATCAAACTTCGTTAGTTGCTCATCAAATACTGTCTTCATAGTATTTTTCTCTGTCGTATAATTTTCTTTCAATGATTCTTGAACAGCTTTGGCGCTATCTACAACAGTATTTTGTTCAGTTTCTTTACAAACTTCTTTGTCGGAGAATTTAACATGCTCTTTTGGTTTCGCTTCATTAGCTGAAATGTCTGTAGTGGACGTTTGGTTTTCTTTTTTTGATTCGAGTTTACAAACTTCAGCATCAGTAAATGTAGCCGTTGAAACTGTTTCTGCTGCAGACACGTGTCGTTCATCTTGAGTTTCTTTTTTTGTGTTTATTGCAACCTGCTTGACGCTGGTATCTACAAAACTTTCGCTAGTAACAAATGTAGTAATAGATTTCGATTCCTCTGCCATTGTGAATTCCGAGGAACTGACTGTAGTTTGAGATTCTATTTTATCTTTAACTTTATCCAAAGGATTCTCATAAGATTTTTGAACTGGAGGACTTGTCTGTGACTGATAAATCATTACACTTTGGCTTTCAGCTGCAGATTTTTGTGTGGATGAGGATGACTGAACAATATGGCTACTCTCACTTTCTTGCGTTTGTTGAGAATGAACTACGTATTCAGATTTTGATGACGTTGCAGTAGCAGTTGACATTGTAGCAGAGGCATAAGAAACATTCGACGAATATTCTGTTTGTTCATTTGAGGACATGTTCTGTTTGATAAATTGTTGTGTGTTGTCTGCTATTTGAGACATAGTCATGTCTCCAGCTGTCAACATCATTTGATCGGAACATATTTTGCTACATTGTAGGATCGGCTCATGTTTCGGCAGTTCGTCATCCGGGGGATTCGGTGGGGGCCACACGATGCTTTTAACACTTTGAGCTATTAGTTCCATAATGAGTCGGTTAAAGAGGGTTTAGGGAAAGAAAATGAAAGTAAATATCAGTTAATTTGAAAAAGTTACGTGATTACATAATTCTAATTAAAAAAGCGAGAATGTTAAATTGCTGAAGAAACGTCTATGACACAATAGCTTTGTATCGATTCAACATTCGGCAGATGCTTGATGCCTACATTAGATAGCAGTTATAATAATGCTGTGATTGACTTTGCTGCCTGCATAGAGCAAACTTGTTATTCCGCTTTTATAATCACTCATTATTTATATTAATATACATATTAAATATATTTATACATATAAATGATAAATAGCGACTGTAAGCTGAGCCTAGCTTATTTATACTTCATATTTATAAATTACCTTTAAAAAGGGACACTGGGACCTCTGTTGAAAATAAATTATGATTTTATAAAATTCTAACATCCAATTCGGTTTTCAGACCCATTTGAAATTTTCAAATTATCGTCAATATTATTCTATTCTAGGTATGTATTTAATTTTGTATTTTTACTTACACTTATATATAAGTATGTTTAAACATATATAATTTGGAATAATACTGGTTATTTTATACAAATATCAAAATTAAAATTTTGCTTAAAATTAAATTTAAAATACTCTTCTTTCTCTCTCACAACCTCACAATCTCACTAAAAATGTAAAAAAACCTTTGTTGTACACTTTAGATAGAGCCATTTCAGTAGCTTTTCAGATATTATAAATGTTACCTTTAGTTTCGCCAGATAGAAAGTATGGCTGGACGAATTCCCGACTTCTGACAAAAACGGAAATATCTAAATTACTTTCTGCCTGACGAAGGCTTTAATATATTATTAAATATCCGTTGCTCTATCTAAAGAATATGGAGGTGATTAGTAAAAAATATTCTCTGTATACTTAATTGAAATTGTAGTAACCCGCTAACGATTGACTTACTGTAGTAGTAGCACCGAAGGTAAGTTGACTAACGCGTTCACAGTCCAATATAAATTATAGATAGTTTATAATAAAATGAGTTTATTTCCTTTTAATTTATGATAAAAAGCAATAAAAAAAAATACTGATACTAGCGGAAGATCTTTTAAAATCGAAGACGTTTGCAACGTCTTAAGTTTTTCTCTTTTGAAATACTGCTGTATCTTTGAAATCTTCTTCTTTGATTATACTAAATTTCTCTAATAAGAAAAACAAGTGGAATTAACTACTGAACCCTGTTCTTAAATTTCGCTTGTTAGTTAGATATTATGTTTTGTTTTTTGTCAGTCATCCATTAGATAAGTTAAATCCCTAGAGGTTGAGGATTGCTGTAGTAGCACGATTCCACTGTTAGCCTAAGGTAATATCAGGTGTAATGAGGCTAAGCGTTACCCAGTTTTGGGTAAAAGAAATTGATTCGTTCCCATTTGGACGGATTGCATTTGTGGACTGTGAAAGGGTTAAATTTGAAAATGTATCAGCTGGCGAATTTTAAGGCTATATAGCAAAGGTGACTCTCTTACTCGGTGCGAACGGCGCAGTAGCAGGTGCAAGTGTTGGAGCGGGCGCGAGTGTATGAGCGGGTGCGGGGGCGGTGACGGGTCGGGCGGGCGACATCGGTGCCGACCGCGGAGAAAGAGACGGCGAATACGCTGATCCGATTGAGGATCCGAACGGCTTCGGGCCCGATAGGTTGCTTGACGGCTGTTGGAAATATTATGTAGTTACTAATAAGTATTTCAATGTACAATCACGAGCAATAATCACAACACAACATAGAACCAATAGAACTATGTTACATTACAATATTGAATGATTTTTGTGGCACTGATAGTTCTGTTTCGTAACGCTTCAATGTGACTTTCTAGGTTGTTTACATATTGCTCGTGACTGTACACAAATCGTAAATTATCATGTTACTAAAAATAGCTGGTTTTCCACCTGACTGTCATTTTAATAGGATAAGATTTCTGATTATGATGTTTTGCTTATGGTCAAGTAAGTTACCTAAAATTCATTCATTTTCACTAGGTCTCCGTTTCGAAGCTCGAAGGACCAAAAAGTCGGTTTGTCTAAATTGTAGGCAGTAGCATAAGAAATTCTTATTCTTATCGCAGTAGTTATAAATAGAAAGAACTGACATATTTTATGTATTGTATGCTTTAAATATCGAATACTTACGCTAAAGAGCGACGATGACCCGTTTGTATAGTTGTTGGTAGAAAGAGGTGGCAGTGGTGTCGAATATGTGTTTGTTGGCAGTCTGCTACCACTATAAACAGAAACAAAAAGTAAAGCATTAGTCAATTCATAGGAATCAATATCGGAAATATTGCCACAACCCAGTTTATACTTGGGTCGGAATCTATCCTTGACCAATATTATATTACTCTGCTGCGTTCCGATACTTTTCAGTAGTAATAAAATATTATTCTGAACTTGTTTAAAAGTTTGTTAGACTGTCATTAGGTTACTTCATCAAATCCTATAAAATGCGCTAAAGCATCTGTCCTCAACGTATGTGTCTAAGTAGGTGATTGAATTTGCGAAATATGTATTACCAAATCAAGGAACGTGTCTCACACAATATAAAGGCATTAGAAGTTATCTGTTTGTTTAAATACTTTCCTTTTCGGATGCTGGGTATTGAGTAAAGAACCTTTGTCGCCTACAAATATTATCATCTAATTGAATGCAAGGAACGGGCAAATATATGATAGATCTCTTTAATATTGTAAACGGATTGGGTATACTATTCCAAAGACGATTACAACCGCATCCGACCTATCTGCTTTATAATCCCTTTTCAAGTGAGAAGAAGACCAAACGTAGTGGACTAGTGGGATTAAAATGTTATGTTAATGGACGCCATACACGATCAAGCCTGCTGTCAAGCTTGCTTGAAGCGGCATTCGGCAATCTTGATGGTTTGTGGCTATCGGTGTGCATTACCAGCCTATGAAGCATACATTGAAGTTTTGCTTCAAGCATGCATGCTTAACTATTAGGCTTTATCGTGTATGGCTGCCTTAAGAGTACATAGTAGGTACTCACGGAGGCACCGTGACGGGCTCGAGATTCGGCGCGGGCGGGTTGTTGCGTGCCACGAGCTTGGCGTGGATGTCGCAGTACAGCTTGCCGTTCAAGTTGTAGTAGCCCTGGTTCTTCAGCGAACTGCCGCAGGTCGAGCACTTGAAGCACTCCACGTGCAAGTTCTTGTCCTTGATGCGGACGAACACGCCACTACAAAAAAATGATGAGAGTCAGAACTTACGTTAATATTATACTCTTTCTTTAATATAAATTGGGGGAATGGACTTTGATAGTGATATGTATGAACGAGATATTCACTTAATAATAGATAAATCATGCTCACCAATCGCTCGTGCGATTTTATAAATTCTGCCAAGCAAAATATCAAGTGCTTCTAAACAGTGCAGCAAAACGACGACATGCTCAGCTCAGTGAATATACATTTTGTCCTTTTATTACGTGTTATCTAGTAGTACCATTCCACCTAACTACTGCAGATGGAGAGATGAAGATGATTAAATTGAAGTGAAAGATGATAATAGCTCTTGCACAAACATCGCGCTACAATTTTACTTTTTGGTGATGGTGACTCTTGGCGATGGTTGTACAAAGAGTACAGCGGTCTCCACGTGTGCTTTTATATTTACAAAATTTTGACAAAACATATTTACAGGTGGGTATTAACGACTGCAAGTGCAGCCGGGTGGTCCCGGCTGCACTTGCAGTCGGGACCTTGCAGTCGGGACGGCTTAACGTGCCTTCCGAAGCACTGAATGAATTCCAACACAATCCGCACTGAGCCCGCGTGGTGGGTCATGGCTCATTCTCCTTATTCATCCATAAGGAAGGCCAGTGCCCCAGCAGTGGGGACATTAAATGGCTGATGATGATGATGATGATATTTACAGGACAAATGAGACCGCTGCACCGTACACATCGAACATAAATAATCTACGACACACTTATCCAACTAGGCACAGGTCGACACGGTCGCAAACACGTCTAGGCATGCCTCGGGGCGCCTCTTACATAATGTAGCGGTTACAGTCGGAGCAATAGGGCGTGTCGTTGACGACGGGGAGCGAGCCGTGCTCCGGCTGTGGCAGTCCGGGTGCGCCGAGCGCGATGCGGCCGTCCGGCAGCACCTGGTGGCAGCCGACCGGGATGCTGGGTCGGTGCGGTGGTTCCGGTGTCAGTTTCTCCGGCGCTGGCGTCGGCGTCTGCGTGCCAGCGCACACATGGGCCGGGGGGGCCGGAGACGGCTGCGGCGTGAACGCCACACGCGGCGTGCGCGACCGCGAGCGGTGCGTGCGGTGCAGGCTGCATGGCGTGCCAGCTCGCGCCACACTCGCTCGCGAGTAAAAGTGACACGCCTCTGCAGGCCCGCAACATTAATTAATTACACTTAATGGTTATTTCGGGGGGTCGGAAAGGGGTCACGATTCATGCCGATGATGAGGGCCTTAACCTGAGCGTAAATTTAGACTGACGGTTTGCCATCGTGTCGGCCGCGCGTGTAACGCGACTTACGTGATGAGACGTTCGCACTCTTCGCAAATATTCTGGCCGGGGGGCAAGCCACCGGTATTGTTGATGGGAGCGTCGGGGCGCGTCACCGGCGCCTGAACGTGACGCAGGCCGCTCACGGGGGGCACGGCGGCGCCCGGAGCAACTTCTACTATGTGCCAATTTATACAAGTTAATTTTGATCGAGATATCAAAACTTATGGATGAAAAAAACTAAGCTGTCTTTATCGCTGTTGATTGAGAAGCAATGAATACAAAGTAAAAGAGAAGCTACAGTCTGAAAATTCTATTTTATAGAATTTAGGCTAGCTCAAATTTTGTAAGTAGCTGAATGATAATGAGAGACCGGGACTGGATTGGAGACATCGATGAAATTATATACAGATGCAATTAAATTACAAAGTATGTTCTGAAATTAAATAAAAAAACAATCAATTTCTTCAATCAATGTCTAGATTAAGTAACCCACAAGATACCTGGTTCAGGGTCGTTCTCAGCCTCTTGCAGTACTTTGAAAACGGCGCTTTTCTCTGAATCATATGTTTTCTCATTTTTCTTGAAATTCACTCTGTTGACGAAAAACGTTTATTGAAAAATACTAATGATAAAGTTTGTATTGACTCCTTTAAAAAAGGGAAACGTATGAAAAGTTCTTTCAATGTTCCGACACAATGATTTACACAGCATTACCAGTCAGTAATGTTAATTTAGTTTCATGGGACTTCAGAACTGTAATGAACTATCTACTCGAATATCGAATTTAATCCTAAAGGAAAACATAGAAGACGTGCACGTGTTTAGTTGATTTTGCAAGTACGGCTTCTTTGTTTTATGACTGTACATTGTTTTTCTTAACTTTATGGTGCAAATATTCACTCACCCAAGGACACCTCCTGCTAGGACTTCGGTTTGAGCTGAGAGGGTCTCAGCGATCGTTTTGTCGCTGTACATGTTCACTGGAGTGTTGTACTGCTTGTTTACAATGCTCTTCACCGAGTCGCCTCCATTCATCTAGAAAAAATAGCTATTCGTCAATCTTTGTCCGAGCTGTCTTCATTTTTAATGCTTTACAGAAGGTCTTAATTCTTAAATCCTATTAGGATAACAGAATAAGTACTTCGAACCTTGTCAACATTAATGACACATTTCGAAAAACACTGGTGACCGTTAGTGATTATAAATCATTATGAAATAGACAGTTTCAAGGGCAAGGTTACTCTCATGAAGCTGAAGGCTACCCGCCTTGTCTTGTAATATTTTTTCTTGTAGGTAATCGTTATTTTTCCATCGTTTTGCTTTGAATTTTTTTTTAATGTTTTGCCATTAATTTTATTGCTGAATTGGATGCATTAAATTAACCAATAGTGTAGTCTAGAGAGTTCGACTCTCTACGTAATGTTATTTGGAAGTTTGCCAGTTATTCTATTGATGGTGCTATTCTTTTCTCACAACATGTTTGTTGATAGAACCTATTTTAGTTAACAGATGAATCGTTACATAATATTTTCTTCGAAACCGAAATTGTTGAATCTATGAATATAGTTTAATTTGGCAAATGGGAAACTTCAAGGTGAGCTACATCTATCACTACGAAAAAGCATTTTCCATGCTCAATTTTTTCTGCCGTTCATAACTGTCATATTTTAGAGTGAAAAAGAGAGCGGCATCTTCCTTGATGCTGGGTGCGATAGCGTTCACTTACGAGATGGTAGTTCTACCCTCACTCGGTTATGAAATATCTTTGTAGCGAAAGCCGAATATTTAAATAATTATATAGGTACTCAAGTAAACTCACGTATCCGAACGGCTTGGCGACGTTGTTGTGGCCGGAGCCGAAGTTGCGGGAAGGTTGGGGGGTTGCCTTCAGCGAGGTGTTAGTGACTGGCGTAGGGGTGGAACCCAGCGGCCGGGAGCCGGGCCTGGGTAGGCTACCCGTGGGGGTCACGGCGGGCCTCCAGGTGCCGCCGCCGCTGTTGAAAAACACGCAAAATTTAGACACATGGAGACTTCGATCAACAATAACACCACAAATGAGGAACACGTGAAATCATTGAAGGCCAATGCTTTAGGCAGTGGTCCCCCCGCCGGCGGGGAAGCGACTATCAGCTATTTTCTCACTCAGGAAATAGGTATACATTCCGTGTAAACAAAGAGATCGCTGACTGTTCTCACTGCCAGCGAGGACTCGCTCCACTAGTTTTGTTTCTGAGCGACAAGAGCTATCAAAGATATATACTCGCACAGCGATACTTCCTCAGCTCGCTTCTCGTTCATCGCCGGCGGTGGGACACCTTCCAAGGTTAGACAAGCCTTGCAGACAAAGAAGAAAGAAAAGTTTAAACAAGTAAATTCGTCGTGCAGATTTCAGTCTGCCGAAATACTTGTATTCCTCACAAGTGTAAGAGCTTTAATGGTTTTTCTAATGTCATATCATGACAATCATTTATGTGATCGTGTTTGCAATTTTTAGATTATATTTCGCTGACTGCGTTAATTCAGGTTTTCCAACAATGATCGCCCTACCATGACTGTTGCACTTGCACAGTGAGTTCTAGGGCGGTGCCAGCGTGCGTGCGGCGGGTATGGGTGTTACTGGATGACGTCTTGCGCCTCCTGATGGCGTAGTATGTACACGCCAGTGCTTTGACGCGGGATGAATGCTGCTCTACTTTATAGTGACCGTTGCACAGCGAGTTCTAGGTGGTTCTAGGGCGGTGCAAGCCACGCGGATGAATGCTGTTCTACTACATGTGGAAACTTGTAAAATAGCTTTTGATTATTTATTTATAAATATTATGTAAAATGTAAGCAGTAAGTTTTCCTTAACAAATAAAAATAAAATAAAATAAAATAAAAATACATATAGGTACTGACTGACCGTTGCACAGTGAGTTATAGGGCGATGCCAGCCGCGATGGCGTCTTGCGACTACCGGTGGCGTAGTGTTAGTTTGTACACGTAAATGGTGTTGACGCGGACGAATGCTGCTCTACTACATATTGACCGTTGCACAGTGGGTTCTAGGGCAATGCCAGCCGTGCGGATGGCGTCTTGCGCCTCCTGATGGCGTAGTATGTACACGCCAGTGTCGCCAGAGCGGGATGAGTGACGTTGCACATGTGAGTTTTAGGGCGGTGTGCCACGCGGACGGCGTCTTGGGCGTCATTGTGGCGTAGTGTGTACACGTTGCACAGTGAGTTCTAGGGCGGTGCAAGCCACGCGGATGGCGTCTTGCGACTCCTGGTGGCGTAGTGTTAGTGTGTACACGTCAGTGGTGTTGACGCGGATGAATGCTGCTCTACTACATACTGACCGTTGCACAGTGAGTTCTAGGGCGATGCCAGCCGCGCGGATGGCGTCTTGCGCCTCCTGATGGCGTAGTGTGTACACGTCAGTGGTGTTGACGCGGATGAATGCTGCTCTACTACATACTGACCGTTGCACAGTGAGTTCTAGGGCGATGCCAGCCGCGCGAATGGCGTCTTGCGCCTCCTGATGGCGTAGTGTGTACACGTCAGTGGTATTGACGCGGATGAGCGCGTCGCCCGCCTGCAAACCCGCTCGCTCAGCTGCGCTGCCGCCGTTCACCTGTAACAAGGAAATAGTCATTTCAGGATACCTAAGGTTTTAACTAGCTGCTCCCCGCCTTGGTTCCTCTTCCCGTCAAAACATCAACAAAATATAATATAGCTTTTTTACTGGTGAAGGAGCTTTCGAAATCGGTTCTGCAGTACCAGAGATTACCTCCAAACTTAGGTATCCTACCTAATTATTATTGGAGTTAGGAAGATAAGCAGCAACACTAATTTTCCATATTAAGTATATTCACGAAAATCACATTCATTTGCATCTAATTTTTTGGCTAAAAGTAAGTAATGTGTGGTCTGAATGCATATCTTGCGTTAACGTTACGTCTAGCTAGAAGCTGGTACCTACATTACAATAGATACGGCTTGCATTGACAATAAAGTACTCTTTTTTTTAGTTTTATTGCTATGACTAATTCTCTATGACTATGACCGCTCCCGATTGTGCGACCTAATTAAACTATCTAGAGGAGAGGAAGGAAGTTTCATTGACATCAGCTTCGGGAACTGGCGCCCGCGCATTGCAAGGATTAGGTATGTGCTAATATAACAGATGACTACCGAGATCGGTCGCATGCAAGCACGTCAAAGGCAATAACTAGAGTTGACCGCAAAGTTTCCGAAATTATTCTTATGGGTTTAAAAGGGGTTTAACCACAGAATACAGAAAGACTTTAGAAATAGTAAGTGGGCGAGACGAGACGTGAAAGATGCTTTGCTTAAAATTGCAAACTTATCATATTACATTTACCTATCAAATTTTGAATTTCTTCAAATTGTCATGACACTAACTTGTTTTTGATTCCACGCTTCATACATGTATGACAAAAGCGTGACTTGCTCATTCTATTCTTAGTGACTGAGGATTCCGGGAGTACCTAGGTAGTGCGCTTCCACCTTCAGCCTTTTATGATAAAGGCTTAGTGCTACCCCGATGTGGATAAAAAAACTCTTTCTTGTGTTTTGTAGTTTACTATGTTGATTAACATTACTAACGCTAACACTTAATTTTTCGCAACTTTAGGTACCTAACCTAGTACCTACATAGGTATTAGGTAGGTAGTTGTCTAGATTACTTAGGAGATGTAAGTATCTTAATATAACTAATTATCAGCTTGTAGTAGATTCAAATTTAAAATTTTCCGTTGCTATAATTTCTAGTTTATAAAAATCTCGTGTCACAGTGTTTGTTATCAAACTCCTCCAAAACAGCTTGACCTAATTTTTTTATTTGGTAGGTCTGAGAATAAGTTGTAGGCTATTTTTTATCCCGAATTTCTGCGGGTGCAAAGCCCGTGGCGCAAGAATTTTAAGTGCTTTGAAAGTTTTCAGAAAAATGCATTAGAGTAATAAATGGAAACTTTCCTGGAATTTTACATCTTGAGCCAGTCACAGCTCAGACAGACAAGCAAAATAGCTATATTTACTAGAACTGAAGTCATACTTCAGTAAACGTCTAACTTATTTAGGAAGGATGACGCACTCGTACTAATGGGTAGTTCAACATGTATTGTTATTTCTACTGTCTTCATAGCTGTATTACATTGAATTATATTACAGTAAACCCTAATGTCGTAATAATAATCATGCATTAGATTGTTATCAAACTAACTGTCTGTCTATAACGAACCATTCATAAATTCCGTTAATAACCGTAACTTGTTTTACATTCGACTATATTGTTGACTAGGTGCACTACACGACGTTATCCCGCGGGATAGTGACATTTATCCGGGATAAAAAGTAGCCTATGTCACCCTCCAGCTCCCAAACTACCCACAATATCCACATATCAAAATTCACGTCAATCCATTGCTCGGAAAGACGGATAAACAAACACCCTTTCGCATTTAATATTAGTATGGATAATACACCGTAATTTTTTTTATCACCCCGGATAATTTTAGGGACTATTTCTACTCATGAAAACAAGCAACTTTCATTATGGGACCAAAACTGAAATCACGAAAAAAAATCTGCTGTTCCATACAAAACTGCAAGAATAGTTAATCAAAATGTATGAAACAGCGGATTTCTTTTTTCGCTTACCCTTTCGCATTTAATATTAGTATGGATAATACACCGTAATTTTTTTTATCACCCCGGATAATTTTAGGGACTATTTCTACTCATGAAAACAAGCAACTTTCATTATGGGACCAAAACTGAAATCTCGAAAAAAAATCTGCTGTTCCATACAAAACTGCAAGAATAGTTAATCAAAATGTATGAAACAGCGGATTTCTTTTTTCGCTTTTTCAGATTTGGTCCCATTATAAATGTTGTTAGTTTTCATGAGTAAAATAATTCCTAAAATTATCTGGGGTGAAAAAAAAATTCCGTAATCCGTATTACTTCCTTCTTGGATACCATAATTTAAACACAACACTTTTATATCATTGAGTTAAGGTTAAGATTAAGACTCAATCATACAAAAACGTTGCCAATAAAAACTATGAAAAATCAAGAGTTGGTGAGGTATTCAGAAAAAAACGCATCGATCAACACTCTTTAATCGTACAAACTTGAACGAACGAACACCAAATCGAATGTGCTGTCACTGTCACTGTCACTCAAAAATGTGCTGTCACGTACCTACACACTTCACTTTTATTTTTAACACACTTTATTTACAAAACGTTAATTGCGTCCATACATTTTACATTATAATTGTGTTCAAATATAGCTGGACATGTTGCGGTTTATTATCGCACACGGATCGCGGTATTTTAAGCTCGCGCTTGCGCACATGTCAGGTTTATATGTCTTCCCCCCTCATTAGTCAGCTGTCTGCGAAGTACAGCCTTCTTCCGGTCGCCGGCCGAGTGGTTGGCAATGACCTCGGCGTCTGGCAACCCTACCTATACTTTAACATAGAGTCGGTAACGTGAAGTCTGCGTTGTTTAATGCCTAATTCCTGGAAAGTCACAAACACAACAACAACATAGTACCTACACTACCTACTAATCATGGAGCTATGACAATAAATTATTGTGATGTCTGTCGTTATAGGTTTAATAATAGCACTGCATCAGAATTATGATTATGACTTTAATATTTGTAAAATTTGGTCCTTCGAGCTACCTACTTGTCCTATAGCATTATCGGAACTAAAACTAGTTTCAAAGATGCCAAGACCGTCTTAGAATATGAAAACATTGCTTTAATTTGTATGACACGGTTACATTAAACTAGTACGTATTACCATACAGGTAATAATGTATTTTGCTAATAGTCTGCATGAATGAAACAACCGACTATTTATCTTGTATCTGACTCGCTGAAGCTTTTAAGCTACATTAATCCCATATACAAGCGATAAACCGGAATGAACAAAGCTATTGTTATTGATATCATTGTATGTAAATGTGTAGACTAGATAGCACCTATCTATTGTCTAATGAGCATTATTATTAATCAATCACTTAATATATACATAAATAACACGATAGTAGATACAAATCATAAACAAAGTGTGGTACAAAATCCAACTGCTTGAGATTCCGATCTAAATGTGCGTTGATCTGTCAACACTTCGGCGTGGATGCTTTGATTTGGCGCTAGTCGGATCTAGGGCATATTACACACATGACGTTTCTGCGCGTGTGTTGTAAATATTCTATGTCAGTGACCGAATGCGAGGCATGCGCCAGAGCATGCCTTATAGGGCAGCGGAGCAACAAGAACAACCGAGAAGTTAAATGCAGTCCGCGGCGCCACGAGGCCACTAGTTTTCTTTTTACCAACTATAAAAGGAGGAGGTTTTATAGGTGGTAAGCATGTTCCTGCATTACTCTCACGAATATTATTTTTAATTTCGAGAATTCATTTGCGGATGTCCGCGATTCAAACAAAATAATCTTGTGTTGGGAATTCAAAATTGTTGTGCAAACCGTTTCCGTAAAAAAGAACATCAAAAAGGAGGTTTACTAAAAATACACCTAAATTAGCACGACAAGGTGACCTTCATTGTTTCTTCGCCAAAAAATTATCTATTACAGTTTTATTTTGAATCTTCTGTTTTCCAACACAATAGCACAAAAATGATATAGACAATAGTTCAAAAGTACCGTTTGATCGGAGTTTAGCTTTGCTACGAGGAGTTTTCTATACTAGCTACGGAAGCTGTTTTTTGCAAAACACTACAAAGCATTCCCTCGGAACCATAGACCATCTTTACAGTGTCAACATATATCATGACGCCTTTTTTTTACACACACAACTGACTGGGTATCACTTAGCCTTCATCACACCTGAACTTCAGTGGCGATAAGGCTGAAGGTGGAAGCGCACTAATCCCGGAATCCTCAATCACTGAGGAACTGGCTATCTTTTCTCTAACTGCCGGAACACAATAATGCTGAAAATATCATTGTTATAGCGTCAGATTTATATAATATGGTGGTAGCTAGCCAGGCGGACTAAGAACAAGTCCAACCAACCAAACCGAATACAATATAGGTATGTAAGCCCACTGGGAATCGAACCCAGGACCTCTTGGTCTGTAACTGGTGGTGTGAAGCACTAGACCACAGAGCCGGTTCAATCTACCTAGGTAGGTACTTAATTGTAGGTAATTTACTACCTTTTTTCAAAGGAAATAAGCCTATACTTTAGTAAACATGGAATATACGACACTTTATTGCACACACACATGTGTTCCTAGAACAACTAATTTAATAGTAACACATTTTTGGATTATTTTTAACTTATCTAACCGAAGAAAACGACTTTTCGTAGAAAATCTGAGCAACTTCCTATGGCGAGAGCACGTAGCGAACAACATACATAGTAACCTTTGTATTCTAATTTTGGTTTGCCATTATATACAAAGTGGTTAATAGTGCTTTAGACTCGAAAAAAAAACAAATTAAATAAGTCTACTATACTACTAATTAATTTATGACATGGATTTTGATTTGAATTGACTACTGCAATTATGTCAATACAGGAATAATTATAATAGAAAAGAAAAGCCACTAGCCTCACAAAGATCTACTTGTGTGGTTTGTGTTTTTTTTTCGAGAAATAATTAATTGAGCCGCAAAAAAATAATAAGTAAGCATCTAAAATAGGTACTGAAATGGGCGCAAAGTAGTGGTTTAGGTGCTAAGTTAGTATTTTTGTGGGTTAGGTCAGGTTGTTTGGTGATCAATTAATAACAACACTTTTTTCTATTACTTAAAATTTTTTCCCATATTCATAGTGTGTCAAAATGTTGGGAAATCAGTACCAATTATTAAAACGAACAAATTGCTTAAGTACCTATGTAATTTTTACATCATGAAGATCAACGAGAGGTTACTCTAACCGCGTTGTGTTATCCTTTATGAGCTTAGATACAAATCAATAATCAACTGACATAAAAGGTGCTTGACTAATATGGTGTTAAAAATTTTAACGAGTTACACCGGCGGCGGACACTCATACCACAATAAAGCAATTAATTTTTATTGATTTATAGCAACTTCAATGAGACAAATTGGTCGTATTGTTTAAATAAAGCAATTTAATGCAAGGTAAACAACTGATCGTGTGTTGATACGTACATTATTTTAAATCGTTTTTTCTAGTGACTTGTCAATATTATCATCAGATTCGTTGCTCCGTTAGTGATTTTCATAAATACATACCTACATACTTAGTTGACCTTTACTTATCACTAAGGAAATATAAGGGGTGGCCCATTTAGATCGGTCGGTATACCCATACCCGAATCTGTAATTATAAGACACTAGCGGCCGCCCGCGGTTTTACCCACGTGGTTCCCCATTCCCGTGGGAATATCGGGATAAAAAGTATCCTATGTGTTATTCCAGCCTATAATTTATCTCTGTTGCAAATTTTATCCCGATCTGTTCATTATTTTTTGCGTGAAAGAGTAACAAACATCCATACATCCATACTCACAAACTTTCGCATTTATAATAGGTATTAGTAGGATACAAACATTTGTGACATTTCATTGATTTTGGTGAGAAGAAACAAAAAAACTGCACTCAAATCTATGAATGCAGTTTTTCTTTCATAGGTAGGTACTGACCGATCTAAACGGACCACCCGGTAGGTACCTATTGCATTGTCAAATATTAAAGACTTCAACATCATCAGCCGAACGACGACCACTGCTGCTGGGCATAGGTCTAAGAATCCTAGGATATCCACGGGCGGATCGGTCCTGCTCCCTGATTCACACACTGTCGGAAACGGAATTGGATTCTGTACTTCTTTGACAACATACAAATTTCTTGCTTCTTTGTCATCGGTTCTTTGTCTATTCTATAGTGATAGACAGAGACATTGCAAATGCGGGGCTACGCTGCCCGCTATCCAACGGACTGTTTGTAAGAACCCGAAAATTTGTAGAACTAACTAGGTACCAGTATCCGCTCATAAATATTTTTTTCATTTGATAGTCAAATTCTAAGGGTATGTTTTAGGTTCTATTTCACATCATTCAATAACATGAACCAAGCTGCGAGCGATCGTTTTAATTTGATCTAAAAATGCAATGCACAATTGCATTATTGGCACATGTTTGAGATTGTTCACTTGGAAAGACATTCTACTACAACTTCTATTGTAATATCTAGTTCAATTTAGCATAAACAAAAATAAAAAGATTATATTCGTAGTCTTTAATGCGTATAGTAGTGTTATGGTATTTCAACAAACTTACGGCAAACAAGTATCGATACATATTAACAATGGCTATAATCCACAAAAGGCGTAGTTGTCGCCGGTTTGTGTTCTAATTTCAAAACAAATCCCAGTCAGTACGTGACTCAGATTGTGTTCGGAACGACACAAACCCGACCAGTTGCGTAATTCTGCCAACCCGGTTCGGCCAGTAAGAGTGAATCTGGTATAAACATAAAATCCATATCGTTTACTAAGCAATAGGCACTGCAAAGGAATACTAGTTCAGAAATAGCATCTAATATGCAATGCACCTAGTTTTTACATTTTCTGCTTTTAAGCGCGATACTTTTATGGAAGCTATAAGATAACAAATGACACACGACACGCTTCTAAATTAAGGAATCTGTTGGCGCATTCAATAGTCCATAACTGGAGAGCGAATGTCTTCTTAAATCACATGCCTTAGGAGCCTTGGCTTCCAAGCAAATACTCGATAAAGATTTTTTGGATGAATGGCGATCGCTTGAAAAACTGGAAGAGGGAGTGAAAGTGTTGAAAGTGCTGCGAGATGCCCTCAGGAATGCTGCTGCATTAGAACCTGTATCGTTTTATGGCCGTCCTATGTTCCATTTATTAAAGGTGCTTGATCGTATCAAACGGTCGGTTATAATATTTATTTTTAATATATTACGTTACGACACAGTTCTAAAGATATACCTATGTAGGTACTGCAGTGGAAATTCAAGTAGGTTTATTATGTTAGGGTTCACTCGTTCGCCTTTTTTATATAGTTTTTAATAAACAATTACTAGTGTCACAAGTAGATTTCGGAGAGCATTAGACCGAATTTCCATAGTTTCGAATCCCGAACGAAATCTATTTGGGGGCTGTAGTGCTTAACTGTTAAAACTTTGGTATTTTTGTAATGTCTTTCATTTGGTGTCATGGTTATCGAGTAGATATAAGCAGAGTATATGGCATACAAAGGTACCGAAATGTACAAAAATGATTTAACAAACTTCTAGTAAAGGATAACACCGCTGATTTCGACAGTAAGAAGACTACTTTAGCTAAACAAACACCCACGCGAGACCACAAAAATGTCTAAAAATGATTCTTTCTCTAGTTTTTTTCTTATGATTGATCGAGTACGACACCAGTTCCAATATTCGATGGTTCAGTGACCTGTTAGGAACTGTGTTGTCAGTACTATCGAGTTCAATTACTTATCTCAAGCAACAAGCAGTCATAAGTAATCCAACGATAAGTCATGCAAATGTACCGTTAGTGTTCTGTTAAGTTCGTCATTAGTGCTCGTTATAATGTTAATAGTCATGCTGGTTCGTGTCTCTGCTTCGTGCCTTTTAAATTTAAGGTCATAATGTTATTGGTATTAATTTGCTGAGAAAAAACTAACAATAACATTTAAGCCTGAATTTACCTCGTTAGCTGGTGATCCCAATTTCTTAAGTAGGTGATCGGTTTAACTTAGTATTTAAGTGTTAATAAACTACTTAACTGTTTTTCTTTCTTTTGGTATGGAAGTTTTTTTATCCACAACGGGGAAGCACTTAGCCATCATCATACCTGATGTTAAGTGATGATAAGGCTGAAGGTGGAAGCGCGCTACTCCCGGAATCCTTGTTTACTGAGGAACTGGCTATCTTATCTCTTACTGCCGAAACACAACAATGCTGAAAATATCGTTGTTATGGCGTCAGACTTAGATAAAAGATGGTGGTAGCTAGCCAGGCGGACTTTGAACAAGCCTATTACCACCAAACCAAACCGATTTATATGGGTCTGATACCTGGTGGTGTGTACCACTAGACCACAGAGGCGGTTAAGTTCTCAATATGTCATGTCCATGATAAATGATAATATTTTATGTTCACAATGCCCAGATATGGCTTTAGTTAGATCTAAGTAAGTAGTTGCTAAAGCTCAAATTTTTGGACATTATCCTTTTATGAGCGGTGCTAGACCCATGTGTTGTTAATGTGTGTTAACTCTATTGTCTTGTTTTTTTTTATATGGCGTTGATTGTATTAATGATATCTAGGAGAAGATTTTATTATACTAAGGCTACTTAAATAAAACTTATCCACAAGAGCCGGTTGAAAAGTGGACTTGAACTACTAAACTCTTTTAATTAATTATAGTAAATTTTCAGTTTTTGTTTGATGCCACAATCAGCAAGTAGGTATTAATCAATCTATATAAGTATTTATACATAAAGTATAGATAATACTAATATTATAAAAAGGAAAGATGAGATTGTATGTATGTTTGTTTGAATTGATTAGGCTCCGAACTTTCTGGACCGATTTAGAAAATTCTTATAGGCTAGGTAATCTAGGTATAGGCTATATTTACCCCGGTATTCCCACGGGAACGGGTTCCACGCGGATAAAACCGCGAGGATCCGCTTATAAACGGATTTCTGTTCGTTGTCACGCTAAAGGATTAGGATTCCAGTTGTTTTAATAGTAGGTATAGTGTTATACTAACTATTAAAACAACTTGAATCCTACAACACAGCACCCAATTTAGAGTCTGTGGCAGGATTTAATGTTGATGGAAGGTGGCAGGTAACTCTGCGCGCGACTATAGGACGTTTTTGGCGGCTAGTAACTGCACATTTTTTTATTTTAAGGTTATGTGGTAAAAGATTACTACTTAATCGATTTCGATCGCGCATTTTCCTTACTAGGTATCTTCTGTATATTAGATCCCAATTCCCATCCCCATATTATAGGAAAAACATTATCGTGAAAATAATGAACACTCATGTTCAGTTCAGCCCACGCCGCCGGGATATATACCTAATAGCGATATTGCAACAAGACTTCGCTCACGATTACAAGATTCAGTCTGTGCTATTACCTATTGGATAGCACACATTTTGAACGTCAAATAGAGGAGGTTATAGTGTCCAATACATGTTAGCGTCTGGTAGGAAAAGGAATTAATTTTGTCACCCGGTTATAAAAGTCGTCTTCCATTTTAAGGCGACATGATTGGAAAACCAAGATACTTTTGGTATTGTAGGTCTCACGTTATGGGGTGATAAGTCCCCTGCTTCGCGAATCGTCGGAAATGGTATCGGATTCGAATTCAGTGCTTTGTCTTTATCTATTCTATAGTGAGTGACAGAGATAGGGGATACATTCCGCTGTCGGGATCGGGAGCGTTTCCGACGGTTCGTGAATCAGGGGGCTGTACCCGTGTGTACCTAACCTACCTAAGTTTGTCAATGTGCAAACGTACCTAACTAGTTATTTCAATCATTTCTTCATTATTATTTATTCATTATTTCTTTACTATAACAACTTAGATCAACAATACCTCTGGATAACCGGTTGGAGTATCAAAAGCGAATAAGAGCGCACTTCAAAGGTGTTCTTATCATCATCATCATCATCATCATTTCAACCGTACGACGCCCACTGCTGGGCATAGGCCTCCCCCAAGGATCTCCACAACGATCGGTCCTGCGCTGCCCGCATATTTCATAATCGATTCCTGTAATTTTTGACATAAGATCGTAACGTAACATTCGTATCCTTTTTATCCGCTTAAAAAATGGACATGTTAAGCCATATTTGCGTTGTGTTTTAGTTCGTTAGGCGGAAGGTTAGGAGTCATCTAGATCTGCCTGGATTTATCAAAATGTAATTCAAATACCTACTATAGTATGTACTTTCACGTCAAAATTTAGCTCAAACGCGCGATACCACTTCTGTATGGCTTGAGTATGGCAACGTTATTCGTTCTAGTATCTACAATAGCTGAATGTTATTAGAAATACTTACGAGTAAGTAGGTACTTATTGGACACTACTAAAAATTGCTGGACGTGTTAGTGCTACACTTATGAGAAGAAATTGTCTAGATAGGTACCTAAAGCACTTAAGTTCTATAGTTATTGGCCTTTGTGAAAAAGGTGAAAGCATGCTTCTTAACACTCAGTTAAGAAACTAAAAGTACCTATCTGTGTAAGATATAAAATTTGGACACGGTGCAATGTCTTGATTTTTCTGCTTTCCTAAGCAACTTTTTAGAGAGCTTTTAAACACTTTTATTTTTGTTTCTCCACATAATTTGCAGTTGCTTGTTGGAAATCTTGAGAAAGTCTCGTAATTTTTATTAACGTATCTTCATACAGGTACGGGTGGTGTCAGGGTGGTGTGAATATCGTCAGCTTACATTTAAATTAAATATTCACATTTTCTTAAAGTTACTTTTTATAAATGTAAATTATGATAAGTATTTATTACATTTACTTGCATAAAAATGAAGATGCAATTTTAGTCGGTAATTCCATAGAATACAATCATCAACTAACGTTACGTCTTCAGACCGATAGCGCTATTGTGCGTAAAATAAATTTAGATGTTAACCTTACATAAATAAGTTAATAAATCTTCACGTATGAATGTCACACAAAAATTTAAAAGGAGGCCGTTTAACCGTTAATGAGTTGGTAAAAGCTTTGTTAGTTACGAGTAGGTTATCTACCCAAATACCTACTTGTTTCAAAACAAAGCTAATCCAAGGTAACCAGAAAAAATAAAACTGGTTTGTGACACTATAATACTTGACGACAACAAAGAATTTACTACTTTAAAGCCTATTTACGCACGTGATTGCATGGTTAACCAACCAACTAACCGACGGTTAACCAACGGTTAACGTAACCAACTGTTAGTGAACTCGGGCCTTTATGTAGAAATAAGTGAATAGTAGCTTATAAACAAATGATCTAGTTAAAAAAACATGTAAAAGCTAACCTTCATGTTCCGAGAATAATAAACTAATTACTCATAGGTACCTACAGTATTTAAAAAAAGTGTTATTATTTTTAAAAAACATTTAAATGACTGGCTCTTCCGTCTATTAATACTTTGATGGAATGGAGGAATGGAATGGCAAGGATTTTCTCGGAATCATAATAAAACTGACCTTTTGCACGACGAGGGGTGTGCCGAAGTCCTTGCCACCTTGCAGACGGAAGCCGAGGGGCTCCTGATTGGACTTGTTAAGCCGCACAGTTATTAACTGTGCCATCTGCAACATAAAAGAACATAGGTTGAATACAATTTTTTTGATTCGAAAGACAATAAAGGAGACGCGTCTTAGCGTCGCCGCAGACGAGCCACACGCGACACTCACAAAACGCCGCCACTTGGTTCTCGGACCCATTGGACCTCCAAAATCACCCTGAAGCTAGAAGAAACAAGTGACGACTACTAGTGGCCGTCAACCCTGCACGGCGAGTTCATATAAAATGTATGAGAACTACAGGAAATAAGTAGGTCGGTGGCGGCGTTTTGTGATTGTGGTCGGTGGTCTGTGTGCGGCCAGGGCTAGGAAGTAGAATCCGAAATGCTAAGCGCGGTCTTACATTACGAAACATATAGACGACTGGCATCCTACGACAGTCGCGGAGATGCGTCTTTTGTTTTGTGTGACGTGTAGGACTGGTAGCGTACCTAGTGTGAGAATCATACATAATCCAATGCATTGGAGGCTATTGGACCGGTGAACTTCGTATCACCTCCATCCTTATTTATCGATTGAAACCCCCTTAATTTTTCCCTTGTTCCCAGTCGTCACCACTGGCTTCGTTGCCACTGGGGGGACTCGTGGGGACAAACGAGAAAAAAAACCATTTGTTGCCAGTGGTGACGAAAGGGAAAATGAAATATTAGTTGTCACCAGTGGTCACGATCGGGATAAAGGAAAATCCCAATAGTTTCCAGTGGTGACGCTTGAGATTATGAATTCCCGATTATTGTCAGTGGTAGATTAACATCTTTTAGTAAGTAGGTAAAATATTCCAAGTGTTTCAAGTGATTATGTGTCCATCAATACGACCAACTTTAACTACGGGGGCAACAAAAGACATGTACTTAGGTATACTATAGAATAGGTTTTTTTTACGATTTATTTGGCGGCTTAGCATGGAGTGGAAGTTGTTCGTATTAATAGGCACATTCATAATCCTAAAATATTTGTACCAATAAAACTTATATTCACCAAAGATAGATAGGTAGTGGATAGGTATGCCTAGAATAGCGACTTGTTTCCGCGACTAGCGTATGATATGATACCTAGGTACCATCGTCGTGTAAGGGACTAATTCTACAAATATTATTCTGTGCTAATTCGTTATCTTCACCTATAACTAGACTAGACTTTTCAAATATGAGCTAGGCGATTTCATTATTTTCTCTTTTGTTTCAGATTGCGACGTCCTGCCCAATGGGTCGACTCAACAATTTTGTACGTCTTTTACTACTTAATACCACCGTCTCTACTAGCAATAAACGTATTCAGTATTTGGAGCCATCATAACGCGCCACACAGAACGAAGCTGGACCTAATGGAAGCACGATTAAGTATTACGCTAAATTATAATGCTGGCATTTGATCGACCCAATTGAAGATTTATTTTCTCTCGGGCCGACTGCGAGCTCCGCTGACCGCACGGCGCACTCCACCCCGTAAGCACTCAGACATCGTGCGATCTATTTTATCTTAGATCAAGATAAAACCGAAAGACATTAGTGAAAGGAGGTTGAGAGTACCTAAAACTTTCGTTTATTTATGCAAGGAATAAACAATAACCAAATCATTTATCGTTTTTCTCCGGCCGCAGATCCCAATCACAGATAGGTTCACAACAAATTTGATTAGTCAAAGAATTTGCTGATACCATCAGTTAGACATCGACAATGCATTTTCATTAGTTCCTCGGCAGAGACGAATGCCTCTCTAAGATGCTTTGATTTTTTATTTGTATGTTAATAAAACGACAATGCATAATATAATTTAGAAGCCTATTCCTTAGTAGTTCACCTTAGGTATACACACACATTATTATTAGATGAATCTTCATTTCGTAATTATGTAAAGAATTATGTGTCATTAAATAAATATTGGTGCTAGTGCTAAGCGGCACAGTTTAGCTCACGTGCTCGTATTATTACCTATATGAAACAATAGTGGCTCGACGCGGTTTTACCCGCGTGGTACCACTTGGGTATATCAGGATAAAATATAGCCTATGTCACTCAGGAAGAAAGTTGCTTTCTTATAGTGTAAAATTTCAAAATAAGTCGAGTAGTTTTAGAGTTTACGCGTTCCAAAAAAGAAATACAAAAATATGTAGGTAATCGGCTCTTTTTATGGTATGGATAACCTATAAAGTAAACATTCTTAATAGTTGATTCCTATCCATTAAACTTTCATTAAGATAGTAGAATACCTACTTAATAATGCAGAACAGTAGTAAGTAACTAACCATAGTCTAAAGTAAAAATGCATTTAAGCTGTATTATTAAAAAACTGTAGAAACTGAAATTTTCTGCGATTTTAGAGATGATTCAAGCTGTGCTTACGCGCAGTGAAAAAACCTTTAAGTATTTAGTTATTTAAAGTGTTGATGTTTTTCAGTTAAAATCAGTTTACTGCAAAATTGTATTGGTGGATAAAACTTGATAGTGGTTGATAAAAGATAGAATGACGTTAAAAATAAAGGAGTTTAAAAGTGTCCAGCATCTAACACGTTTATATTGTTGATTATATCCATCTAAAGGCCATTTCAATGTGGCATTATTATAAATGAGGTTATTTTTAGATAAGAATAACATTGTTATTCTTGAGCCATTAACAGCTTAGCTTAGAACATTTGCTCGAGACAATGACGTAAAAAATATTTCCGAACAATGTTTAGGATAAATTTATTTAGAACTAGCCTTACGAGCGATGTTATCCCACGGGAATGTGATGTTTTTCCGGGTTAAAAAGTAGTCTCTGTCACTCTGCAGCTCTCAAACTATCCAAATATATAGGATACCAAAATCACGTAGATCCGTTGCACCCACAGACCTAGGTATATCGAGATCTGTGGTTGCTCCGTTTTGACGGGCAAGACGGACAAACAGATACACTTTCACATTTATAATATTAGTATGGATATGATTACTTACTACAGTACAGCGCACTTTTTTTTCAAATTTGTGATCACCACATAGTAAAAGAACAATTTGGGGAAATTGCAAAAAGCCTTCAAAACATAAACTCGTTTAAATCCGTTATATTTGGTTTATTTCAATAAACATACCGTTCTACGCACTAAAACGAAAAAATCACTAAATACGATTTTTTTAATTTTAATACTTTTGCGAGATACGGCAGGACATGATTTAAATAAGTTCAAAGAAAATATGTGCGGTTTATGTACGTGTTCTGATAGAGTTAAGGAGTGCGATGCAAATGCGAGACGAAGGTTTTTTTATTCATTGCTTCATTTCCATCGAGATCGTTTGGCTGGCATTCCGCGGCCTTCGTCGCGGCGCCAATCAAGAGGTCGGCTCTTCAACTGACAACCCTGCCACTCTTTACAACTTGATAAATTCTCTTCAATACATAATAAAAGTAACGCTAACGACTGCGATTTGAGTGGTGACGATGGAACTGGGTAGAGTCTGAATATGCAATGCAATTTATCACAGCTTTAAACGCTTTAATCTCTATATAAAAGGATTACGTCCGTATGGATTGAGGAGCCACGTCAGATTTTTAAGGATAGCTATCACCCTTATTTAGTAGCCATGCAGATAATTTTGTAGGTCAAATTCTGAAATTTGTAGTAAAATAGATCAAAAGTTATATCACTGCAAAGGTGGCTCCTCAATCCTGATGTTTAGATTGAGGAGCCACCTAGAACTCGTAATGTATTGAATGTAGGTTGCTGAAACTTATGTATCAATTTGTAGCCATCACGTAGGATATCTACTAGAAGTTTGAGCACTTTAGTTCTAAAATTCAAGAAACTACAATACTTTTGTTGTGGCTCCTCAATCCATACACAATAGAGTAAATTTCTATGAATATTTGCAGTCAATTCAGATATTCGACATAATGATAATTTAGAAGAAGGTAAATTCTATTGCCTACAATATGAATGAAATACTAAAACATAGTGATTTCCGTAAACAAACCTATATTATTTGGCTCCTCAATCCTGACGTTTAGCAGACCAATAATTTACTATATTTACCTGAGATCACAACGAAATCAAAAGCCAGAGACTCTAACGTTTAGTAGGCGTGCATACTAAACGGCTACATACAATTCATTGCTGTATTCGTTTTAATTGCTGAAAAATAAAGCTTTTTGGTATTGCTCAAGGATCCGTTTTGAGGGGTGACCATAATTATGTGAATGAAACTAGGATAAGTAATTTTTATCAACATTTAATAATTTGTTTTTACAAAATATAGGTTAGCGAATGGATGAGTACCTATTGGGTCTTCTGTGCTCTTACGAATTCTGGATTCATAGTCATCGTAACACAACACCTCATCCTTTGCTAGAATATGACATTTGTAGTGACCCATGCCAGTGATACTAACTCTGGGAAAGAATTCTATAGCGTCCATTAATGTGTATTTTATTTTATTTTTATTTTTATTTATTCGGGACAATAAACAGTTATACAAAATATGTTTTTTCTTAATATTAATGGTAGCTTATATAACTAAATGTATAACCAACAGCATTATCCACAAATTACTTGAATTACGTGAATTACAAACGAGCACACTGTTGCTAATATATTATATAAAAAAATAGGAGAAAAAAAAATATATTTAAAAAAAAAGCGAAAAGAAAGGATCTGGTTATTTGTAGTATACCTAATAATTAAACGTCTAGGAGGTCTATTACAGTTTGCTTGAATTGGTTTTTACTCAATAAGAATAGGTCAATGTCATTAATTCTATCGTTAAAGATGTGTGTATGAGCTGCCTAGAACTATTATAGATTCTGGTATCTCCTTCAAACATTTTTTTTGCAATCATTCAAATCGAACGAAACCGTATTTGAAAGTGTTTATTAACAGACTGTTACTGTTGTTTGGTTGTTGCAAGTCTTACATGCGTTTTTATCTTCTGCAATACAAATAGCATCTTCTTTCACCGTTGATGCCAAATACAGAAAACATATTAGTCTCGCGACAGTAAACACACAGTAAATAAATTTAAAAAACATGTTAAAAAGATGCTCTCAAGCAAAGGCTATTACAAAGTAGAAGATTATTTAAATGATCACAACGCATGGTTGTCATAATTATAGTAACACTAACAATGTATAAAAGGAAAATATTCCTATACATAAGTATGAGAAAACTTTCCTTCAGCATTAGCTTTTCGTATAAATTTTATTATTGTACCATTTTGTCTAGCAACGACATAATTATTTTGTAAATGCGTTGCTTCTGTTAAAGCGGATGAATTATTTTCGCCTGTTTTTCTTGTCAGTTAAAAGATGTCCATAACAGGTGGTAGGTACAAAAATGTTGGACGATTCTATATGAATAAAAATTTATTGACTTTGACAGCTGCGTAGATATTTTCCCAGCGGACTCGCTGTCACACCGTTTTGTCACACTGGTGTGACTACGAAGAATTTTTTTCCTATTTTTCACACTGGTGTGACTACGAAGAATATTTTTCTTATTAGTCACACCACTTTCAAAATATCATACTTGACGTAAATCACTTGATAATTTGATACCACTTTGATACAATATACTTACGTTATGATACTAAATTAAATATTATATTAAAATATTATTACCTGAAAGTATAATAACTCCTAACTAAAATAACTAAAATAACTCCTGGTCAGCTATGCAACCCTGGTAGGGTTGCATAGCTGACCAGGAGTTATTTTAGATGTTTCGAGTTTTATAGGCAGCAGCATTTTAAGTAGGTATACTCGTAATAACTCCTGGTTGCTTAGGCTGCCCTGATACTTTTGTTCAATATTTTTCCAATATGCCTAGTGCCTAGTACTTCATTGGGGAAAAAAAATCTCCCGTACTACTACAGCCGTTAGTATCAGTAGTAAGGTCTGGTAGTCAGGAGGGTAACGAAGGATATTGTATAGCTTGTATCTGACTGTACATAAATAAATGTGCTGATTGTACGTAAAATCGGAAGGTGCCAACTCGCGCGGGCTCAAGCATAGTTTCCATTAGTCGAGCAGCTCGGCCCAGTGAACTGGGCCGAGTAACTGAGGTACTACTCGACTCGGCTTCCACCGTTTACATTGGTCAAGTAATTGGGCCCAGCAGGGTTGCCAGATGTACATTTAAATCGTATTTGTACGATTATTTACAACATTGTTCGATCCCAAATTTTCAGAAAATTTTGGATTTTGTATTAAGTACGATTATTATACATATATTATATACTTAAACATATTTTTTTATGTTTAATGTACGATTCTCGATTTTTCGCACCTGGCAACCCTGGCCCAGGAAACAACTCGGCCGAGCAACTATGCTCCGCGCGAGACCACTCGACTCGCTCAGTACTCGGCCCAGTTTACTCGGCCCTACATTGGTCGAGTTAGCCTGCTTTTTGTTCATCGCTACTCGACTCGGCCGCCTACTCGACCAATGTAAACTATGCTTCACGAGTTTCACACTCGCGAGTTGACGAATAAGTCAGTTTGCAATCCATGTTATAAAATATGCACATACAGGGTATTTAATTTCCCCGCACTAGTAGTGTGACAACAAGTCTCATGTTTTGGTAGCTTTCTAATATTCACACCAAGCAGTGTGACTACGAAGAAAAAATGCTTCGTAGTCACACCAGTGTGACAAAACGGTGTGACAGCGAGTCCATTGGGGATATTTCAATTATATTTTTTGTGAAACAATCCATCAGTTTTTTTTTCACAAAAAAGTAACCACGAAAATTAAGGCCTTTTTCTAACCTATCATGTGTTCTACAGGACTTCCGAGGCAAATTCGCTTATCCTTACTTTATATTATAAATGCGTCTTTGTCTGTCTGTGTGTTACACAATCACACCTAAACTACTAAACCGATTTGAATGAATTTTGGTACAGAGATAGTCTAGAGCCTGAGAAAGGACATAGGCTACTTTTTATTTCTGGAAAATATCACCTTCCCGCGGGATAACGTCGTGTAGTACACGCGGGCGAAGCCGCAGGCGGAAGGCTAGTACTAAATAAATAACCTAAAATACGATATTTTGCAATCTCATTTCTCACAAACTAGTAATCTCCGCGCTCTGAAAGTGGTGTCATTGGAAAGGGGAGATCAAAATCTACATTTTTCATACAAATAATCTACAAATAGCCTGCGGTTGGATACTAATACCAACCCTTCCAATACGATGTATTGTTTTTGCAAATATTCTTGCGAGTATATTGATACCCAACCACAAAGTAAAATTAGGTAATTGTACCTTACCTTTTCTTGTTATAATTCCAGGTCTGTCATATTTTGTGATCAAATTAATATAGAAATAAAGTAGCTAATAATGTACTTATGAAATTTTGATGAATTATGTATGGCATTTGACAAGACCGCCTCTGTGGTCTAGTAGCTAGTGGTTTACATCACACCACCGATTTCAGACCAAGAGGTCCCGGGTTCGATTCCCAGTAGGGGAATATATTGTATTCGGTTTGGTTGGTGGTAGAAAGGTGGTAGGACTTGTTCTTAGTCCGCCTGGTTCAATTTATTGTACCAACTTGTATATACCGTATTTTAAGCAAATAAATAATTTTATTATTAAATTATTATTTATGAGACATGTATTATTATGTCAAATATAAATTATTTCAAATGATATTTACAATCACTTATAATTATAGTATTTGTTATTAAGGCATCTCATTTTATGGCAAATGAGAGTTATTGCTACTAAATAATTATATCATGCTTTATTAGTACCTAAGTACAAATAAGAATAGTGTTAACAAATATTATGACCAAGGATCATTATGGCAAATGAAATGATTAAAATGTTGTAAAAACAAATTATTAAATGTTGATAAAAATTACTTATCCTAGTTTCATTCACATAATTATGGTCACCCCTCAAAACGGATCCTTGAGCAATACCAAAAAGCTTTATTTTTCAGCAATTAAAACGAATACAGCAATGAATTGTATGTAGCCGTTTAGTATGCACGCCTACTAAACGTTAGAGTCTCTGGCTTTTGATTTCGTTGTGATCTCAGGTAAATAAACGTCAGGATTGAGGAGCCAAATAATATACGTTTGTTTACGGAAATCACTATGTTTTAGTATTTCATCAATTCAACAAAAGTGTTGTAGTTTCTTGAATTTTAGAACTAAAGTGCTCAAAATTCTAGTAGATATCCTACGTGATGGCTACAAATTGATACATAAGTTTCAGCAACCTACATTCAATACATTACGAGTTCTAGGTGGCTCCTCAATCTAAACATCAGGATTGAGGAGCCACCTTTGCAGTGATATAACTTTTGATGTGTTTTACTACAAATTTCAGAATTTGACCTACAAAATTATCTGCATGGCTACTAAATAAGGGTGATAGCTATCCTTAAAAATCTGACGTGGCTCCTCAATCCATACGGACGTAAAGGATTATATAGGAACAATACCTACCTCGTAACTCGTAACATACAAAAACAAGATTTGACAGAATAAAGAAAAAACATCTATTTAATTTGTTTTTTAGTTCACTGAGATTCCTAAAGTCCAACTTAATTATTTTTATGTATAAGTATTACTGATATATTAATGCTCTTTACTTTAGAGATTAATTAAGTCTGGAAGTGATACCCAAAAATGCTAGATTATTGCTAGATACATGGTATTTATTACTTCAAAAATTTTATGAAAATATTGCAGTTACGATTTATTGCTTCTAAAATACCTCGTATCTAATCAACTAAAATATGCGTTAGTAAGCAAACAATAAACAAATCACAGTCGGAAATACCTCGTAAGTTTTTTCTTTCAGCGATTTTTTGGCGGTTAGAGGTTTTCGATAGTTACAAGTTTTTGTCAGAGGAAAGATGATTTTTTTATAGGTACAACAGATGGCATCCAAATCTTTATCTACGTATAAAGTCGAGTTACGAGGTATTGTACCTTTACGATCGACATAGAAACGAAAGGTGACTGACTAATCTATCAACGCACAGCTCAAACTACTGGACGGATCCAGCTAGAATTTACCAAGCAGATCGATATTATGACGTTGGCTAAGAAAGGTTTTTGTAAAATTCAACCTCTAAGCAGTGGTATGACTAAGGTATGAGTTCCCGAAATCCCAAAAGCAAGTTTAGCAATAATCTTTTGACAAGAAACTGTAGATTTAAAGCTATTATACTTGTTTTCTAATTCTTCATTCCCCTATCTATCAATATCAATGCAATAACACGGTAAAATAGCTGATGATGTTGTTATTGAGATGGTGATGTGTTCTCTTTAAATTATGTCATGTAGCCCCAGTAGTGTAGGAAATGAAGCTAGTTGACCCCCACAGTAATTCGTCAGTCAGAAAAAACTTTACAACGTGATAAAGTATCAATAAATTAAAAGTATTGTATAAAATTCCAAAGAATAATAATAATAGAAGTTAGGTTTTTTTAATGAAAGTCATATTTCATAGATATCTTTTTGAGGAAAAATGCTCCGTTGAAACCTTCTTCACCAAACATATTCATGTAACGTATTAAAATGATTTATGAAACATCCAAAAAAATATCCCAGCAGAAACACGAAATTTTACTAAAATATGTGTTTTTGGTGTGACTCGAACCGTAAAATTTCTCCGTCGAACTTTTTTACAGAAATGCTATTTTATTGAAGTTTTATAACCACAAAATGAAAATCTAAAAAATAAACCATGTAATTAAACTATTATAAAAATTGCCGTTTTACTCGCAGTGGAAAATTTCTCTATCTGTTTTATTTATTGATTTAAGTACACAGTTCACTTTATTTTCAACTACAACAATATCCAAAAAAAATACCAAAACCTAAAAGCATTTTACATAGAAAAACTTAATTCAGCAATCGGGAGCTGTGAGTACGAAGCGAGGCGTAGGAGCGGGGCGCGGGAGCCGTACAGGACGGGTTCCCCGCCGCCCCGCCACCGCGCCGCCGTCCGCTCGCGCGATTTATTCTATTTTCACGTATCAATCGTCGAGGCAAAATAATTATGTTGACATTGTCTTTACCAAATAGTTGTATAAATGGTGGACCGAGAGGCGACCGTCGGTAATTCTACCTACTATAGAGTACCACAATTACATACTCATTGTTAGAAGGCAAAAAGTTACGTTAAAAAAGTTGAGTTGTTGGTGCTGGTTAGGTTGGCGGCTAGGCAAGCCGCAACCTGGCCCTCTTAGTATATTCATGAAAAAAGTGCGGCTAAAATGATGAGAAAATATGTCATCAGGTACCAGCATGATACGCTGTTCATACGATCAGGCTTGATAGATAGACTAGAAAATGTGGTCTGCCACTGCCACGCGCCGTCTTGGCCACTTTATCAGTTCGAGCGATTTTAGCGGCGGCTTGCGGGGTGGTTTTCATGTCATGGGGTACCAGTATCAAACTGACGTCTTACTGTAACTTAGGCCAACCTACTACAAAAAATACTGGTCTGCCGACCCGCAGCCTGGCCGTCTTTTGTGCCCGAGCAATTTTATGTTTGTATTGTTACTTACATCAATAATATGAATGTGTACAGGGTAACAGGGAAATTCGACCTTAATATTTAACGACACCACTATTTAGGTTATTAATAATGTACTATATCCAAAAGTTAACCATTTCAGAAATATTTACCTTTTTAGTTTTTTTATCGAAACACTACACTACCTTTTGAGTTTTGCTCTTATTTAATTTATTTTTATTTCTTTTTAGCTCCGTTAAGTAACAGTTTTTGCTATTTTTTGAGGAGGGGTGTACCAGTTAACAAAAATAAATTATGAAACTCGAAATAAGTGCTATCATACAATAACTATTTAAATTATGGTTTTTTACATAGCAATCGCAAATAAAAAAAAATCTTAGAAAGTTAATCTGCAGATTAATGAAAACACTTCAACATCTTTTTGGCACCACCGCCTTTTTTAACCGCCTCTGTGGTCAAGTGGTTCATACCACGGATTTCAGACCCAGAGGTCCCGGGTTCGATTCCCAGTGGGGGTACATATTGTATTCGGTTTGGTTGGTGGTAGGACTTGTTCTTAGTCCGCCTGGCTAGCTACCACCATCTTATCTAAGTCTGACGCCATAACAATGATGTTTTCAGCATTATTGTGTTCCGGCAGTTAAAGATAAGATAGCCAGTTCCTCAGTGATTGAGGATTCCGGGAGTAGTGCGCTTTCCACCTTCAGCCTTATCACCACTTATCATCAGGTGTGATGAAGGCTAAGTGCTACCCCGTTGTGGATAAAAAAATATACAAATAGGTATAACACTCTAGGTAAAGTAGCTAAACTAAAGACGTATTGACAGAGAAAGCAGTGACATAATATAGAAAATATAAATATGTAACGAAATAAGTTTGTAAAAAGAAGAGGATAAATTGTGTAAGACTGTTATTAAAACAAAGTTAAAAGATTACCCTTTTAGAGAAATTAGCCTCAGAATGTTAAATTTGCCTTTAATGGGCGATTTTCTGAAAACTCGGTCACTAGATGGCGCTGTCCTATGCAGTTAGAAGGAACGGAACGTTATAAATTTTACTTTGACGCGACTTTATTACGTAAAACGGAACGTCAGACAGATGTTATTTATTTACCTAAATCTTTAAATTTACCTATTTCGTTTCTGTTCCTCACAGTAGTACTTATTTAATATATTATTAGTTTCCTTTGGGTTGTTAAAAAGTAATTAATTTAATTATGTTTCATACCAAAATATACCATAGACATGTACATACTTATTCAACGCCATCTAGTAAAGCAATTGGAAGCTTTTTTTTTTTAAATGGCCTCTCAGAAAATCGCTCATTGTTTAATTTTAATTTTAATTTTTTAATTTTCAAGTTCACGTAGACACAGTTTCTTAAGAAATTAACTACGGGCTTAGGTAATTGGTGTGATTGTACGAAAATATTTATTTATTTATTTATTTATTGTTTTTATTGTATTAATATATTATTATGTCAGGTTATGTATATGTTATAATAAGTATTGTGATTCCTTTGTTGCTTCTACAATAATAAAATTGTTATACCCATAATGTAGACGTACGTGTAGCAAACACAATAATAATGGATATTAGTGCTTTTCTTCGCCAACAAACTGCCATGCAGTTTGGCGATTGAAATTGAAATTGAAAGACAATTAACGATTGTGTGTATAGTTTTCAGTTTTACTGTGTAAAATCTGAAGTTCAAATAAAATAAAAAAATATTGTTTGATGTAAAGGAAAAAATTATACATTACATTCAAAGAATAATAAAAATTACATTCATTCATTCATGATCATTAAATGGCTTAATTTTCGAAGCATGATAGAGGCACAAAATAAATAGGTACAGAAGACAATCTACATACAAAGTTCGCTAGAGCAACGCACACATAGATACCGCTCACGGACATGATATCTCGGTCTGTCTCGGTCGTGTACGAGCGCGAGTGCTATCCGCTTGAGACACGTGTCTGTGAACTTGTGCAAAAATGGAACAACAAAAAATAAGTTATAATAACTGTTCAGTGGACGGTTGTTTTAATTAAACATTGAACAGTGAATTCTCCCTGATCCATGAGTCAGAGCGTGTGGCTGGAGAGTTTCTTTGATTTGTTACGGCGAGTTTTATAATAACTGGACATTTCCGTGCGGGCAGTATCCACCACCATGTTGTATATAGATTGTCCACATCGATGCTTGGATGGAAGGGCTTAGAAGCGGTTTTGAATCTCGAGCGGAAAGCACTCGCGTTTTTTAATTTGAGCGGGTTTTGGTCGGAACGTAGATTTTTTAGTCGAGATCTTTCCAGCTTGACGTTGTTGCTCAACTCAATGTGCTCTAACTGTGCGGTGATCGCTTCCAGTCTTCACGAGGTTGAATACAATGACATCATTAAATATTTGCTTCCTCGTCGACATATAAAATCTATCTTGTTTTTAACTTTACCCTCCGGCTTAATGCAGGTCCATTTGCGGCTTACGGGCTTTTTAAAGGAGTTCATCAGTAGGAAGAGGTTTTCCCCGGCTCCATAAAGTCTGCCAGCATCAGGCCTCTTTCGTTGACAAAATCCAAATTGCCCCACTCTCAACTCATCACCGTAACGATGCCCCAATTTTGGATTGAAATCCCCTGTCACAAACGTGTAGTGGGTTTTGTATAGCTTTGAATGGCTTTAGAGATCTCCCCATACATAGCCTCCACTTCAACATCGTTGTGTTTCGAGGTCGGAGCGAAGACCTGTATGGTATGCACCATATACCGTTTCTATATTTTGAGTAGGTGGGTAGCGTATCTAACTACCTTGCTCGACACACTCCCTATGGTGACGACGTTGTTAACGAGGGATTTGTGGACGATGAACGCAACACCACCAATGGACTGCTGGTTACCCACCCGGTGGTATAGCAAGGTATAAGCTGAATAGTAGGATAATCAAGTCCTCTTCCTCTCTTCGGACCTCAGTTATGTCAATGACATCCCATTGTAACTTGCTAATCGCAAGAATAAAATGGAATATCTTTTTTGGAAATAAAGATATTCTATTCTATTCTATTCGCCTCTTCCAACTTGAAAGCTTCGCGTCGGCCCTTAATGTGCGCGTGCTTTAGGTTACCAGGTGAGCAATTTAACAGGATAGCTTATAAATTAAAAATAATATAAATTTTTTTCGACTTATTTTTTCATTATCTTGCCATAATCCCTATCCGCTAAAGCGCGCGGATGCACTCAGTTATTGTTCGCTTGATTCGATATCATCAGGGTATTTCGACTTTTTAATTCCAGCTATTATACATCTTTTGGACTTCACTTTTCTTCAATGTGGGTGATAATGCAGATTAAATTAGGTAAAGGTTATTCTAACTAGGCCTACTATCGAGTACTACAAATTAAAAGGATGTAATTTCTGTTAGTTGTACTACGTCAATTCACCATATAAAAAGGCCCATTATCCTTTGTGTTAGTTATAGGCTTATAGGTAGGGGTGAGCACGTAAAACATGTGTTGTGATTGATAAAAATACTGCAACATGTCATTTTTAACTGTGTTTAACGTAATGCTTATTTTTTCCTTTCATCAAACAATATTTTTTTTACTACTCGTCACCGCTCTCTGACCTTAAGTGACCTTAATTTTTATAAAATAAATAATAAAAAATATCTGTATTCAGCTTGACTTAATAAATAAGCTCTTTTGAATCGTCTATATTTTTCTACCTCCCGTTCAACACTTTTTTAACTGATAAGAAGAACAGGCGCAATAAACTTATCAGCTTTAATAACTTGGAGTAACTATATTTACAAAGATTTATATCGTTAACTTTTACAACTTTTTAATAATAATATAACACTAGTTCAGCTTAGGTTATGTGTTACATCAAATCCATGCATTACGGTCTTTCAAATAGTCTTCTACTTTATAATATGCTTCGCCCATGAGCGATTTTATGACATGACTTTTGAATTTGTTCAAAGGCAGTTCTAAATTCTGTGGAACTTTATTAAATATAGCTACACTTTTCCCCAAAAACGAACTTCTTTCTTATACCTTTTTGGATTGCCAAAAAGATGTTGAAGTGTTTGCATTAAATCTGCAGATTAACTTTCTACGATTTTATCCAACCAACGTGCTTGAAAGTTGCGGTTACTATGTAAAAACTGAGAGTAGTTATTTCGAGTTTCATTATTTATTTTTGTTAACTGATACAACCCTTCTCAAAAATAGCAAATACTCAATAGTGCGAAAAAGAAATAAAAATAAATTAACTAAGAGCAGTAAAGGTTTAGTTTTTGTTTTGCAAAAAACAAATTTAAAGTGATATATTTCTGAAATGGTTAATTATTATTAATATAAAATATAAGTCTCCTTTGTCGAATTTCCCTGCAAACTCTCTACATTAATATATGTGGTCGTCCAAATCAAAAGGGACCTTATTGCGGCCGGCACATACGTCTTTATTTTTGTTGTTTTGTATTCGAACAACAGCAATAAAGGCGTAAGTGCCGAGAGCCACAAGGTCCCTTTTGATTTGGACGACCACATAATAATATAATAGATGTCAGTAACATTACAAACATAAATTTGCTCGGACACAAAAGACAGCCAGGCTGCGGGTCGGCAGACCAGTATTTTTGGTAGTAGGTTGGCCTAAGTTACAGTAAGACGTTAGTTTGATACTGGTACCCCATGACATGAAAACCACCCCGCAAGCCGCCGCTAAAATCGCTCGAACTGACAAAGTGGCCAAGACGGAGCGTGGCAGACCACATTTTTCTAGTCTATCTATCAAGCAAGCCTGATCGTATGAACAGCGTTTCATGCTGGTACCTGATGATATATTTTCTCATCATTTTAGCCGCACTTTTTTCATGACTGTACTAAGAGGGCCAGGTTGCGACTAGACAACCTAGTCTATTTTTAACGTAACTTTTTGTCTTACTACTAACAATGAGCATGTCATGATTGATGATGACGACCGATTTGGCGCAGGGGTAGGCTACCCACCTTCTGCGCCAGTGGTCTCGGGTTCGATTCCCGAACAAGACAAATATTTGTGTGCATGAACATGTCTATTTGTATTGGTCTGGGTGTTAAATATGTATATTAAGTATGTATTTACAAACAAAAAAGTATTTAAGTATATATTTATCCGTTATCAAGTTTTCCATAATACAGTTTCTTAATGAAATTAACATGGGCTTAGATAATTGGTGTGAATGTAAGAAGTTATTTATTATTTTATTTATTATTATTTATGATGATACTCGAACAGGTAGGGTTACCGACGGTCGCCTCCCGGTCGATGGTTGTTTTGCGTTTATAATACACGTTACGGTTGTTGTTGCTCGCTATGGAACGTTGTATTTTTGTGTGCACGTACAACCAGTAAAACTGGGTATGAGTTTGGCAAACTGTATTCGTAATCGAAAACTATTGCTCTATCCCATTCATGTCGTTTAACTACTTTACCGACATGAGCAGTTCATCCAATAGTTTTCGTAAACGTAGACAGTTAAAATCAACTCGCCCAACTCTCCCTAATCGCTTATGTATTGTTCTAGGTGTCCTAGTTTAATAAATAACCAAATAGTAAAAAAAATATTTTATAAAAAAGGAAAAGCGCTTTAAAAAAATGCCACAATAAAATTAGAAATAATACTTCTAATAACTGTATTCACTCCAAATAATGTAAGTACGAGTAATTTGAAGTCGGGTGTGAAACATGTACACACGGCGGCACATCAGACTATACATGTTGACCTTGAGAACGCCTTTATGCCCTACGTAATAAAAGCTGTTATCGCAGTTCAACCTGATGTGCTGTCGAGTGTACCTACATGTTTTGGTGTTTTTGTTTAATCCCGCCCGACTTCAAAGTACTTACGTTATTTGGTGTGAATACAGTACCTATTAGAGCTATTATTTCTAACTTTTTCGTGGCATAATTTTAAATAGCTATGTTAGTAGGATGTACACATAAACCGCATCAATCAAAAATACTTGCCTGTTGAAAAAAGAAAATCAAAAACGGTTCAGAAAACATGACTTAATCGCGGAAAAACATACATACAAACAGATCAAACTGAAAACTTTTTTTTTAAGTCGGTTATAATACCAAAACCTTCTCCTAAATGTAAAGAAATAATTTTATGTAAACCGCATCTCAACTCAAAGACAAACATACATATATACGGGTCAAATTGAGCACCTCCTTTTTTAAAGTAAGTTAAAATGCCAAAACCTTCTAAATGTAATAAATACTTTTCTGAAAACCGCATCTCAAGGGCAAACATACGGGTCAAACTGAGAACCTCCTTTTTTGAAGTCGGCCAATATTCCAAAATATTCTCCTAAATGTAACAAATACTTTTCTGAAAACCGCATCTCAAAGTCAAACATCGATACATACGGGTCAAACTGAACACCTCCTTTTTTGAAGTCGGTTAAAATGCCAAAACCTTCTAAATGTAACAAATAGTTTTCTGAAAACTGCATCTCGGAGACAAACATACAAACATACGAGTCAAACTGAGAACCTTCTTCTTCGAAGGCGGTTAAAACTCCGAAACTTTCTCCTAAATGTAACAAATACTTTTCTGAAAACCGCATCTCAGAGACAAACATACAAACATATGAGTCAAACTGAGAACCTTCTTCTTCGAAGGCGGTTAAAATACCAAAACTTTCTCCTATATGTAAAAAATACTTTTCTTAAAACCGCATAAAAATCGGTTCAGCCAAACGCGAGATATTCGGCCAAACATACATACAAACATTGTCAAACCAAACCAAAGAATACTATAATATGGTCAAACTGAGGAGCTATTTTTTTTTGAAGTCACACTAGCTACACAAAAATAAGCAGGAAGTGGTTCACCAAATTTGTCCCTGAGTGTACAAAGAAAACAAAAAAGAAAGAATCACACAGCGACCGACGACACGAAAGCGGCCCCCCAGTTGTGCCCCCAGTCACAGGGTCACGCGTTCAAGGTCGTACTATTAGCACGAGGACGCTAATCTGCACCCAACTGGTAACGAAAGACGGTACATTATTGCGTAACAGGGGATAGATTTATCTTCGCTTACAAAATGTTGGTGTTCCGGATTATATTTCTTTTGGATATTTTAGATTTGTGTGTATATGTGACTTTTTAACATAATTTTAAAGATAAATAATGCTGAGCAATTTTCCATATTGAATTATTCATAGTTTAAAATAAATCAATATTGGTAATATTTTTTTTTTGGATGTTCTTACTCGTAACGTCAAATTACATTCTAAGGTCATATAAGTAAAAAAAAACGACGGAGCAATTTTTCAATGAAAATGAGAGTCAAAAAAGGAATTATCATTCAAAAGCAGTACTCATGTTTGAAAAAAGTTTTGGATTTTTATCAAGTATCACATACTAGTATAAATAACTCATTTGGTAAAATAAATTTGGGTTGAGAAATTACTCGGTTCAATATATAAACATATTTGTATATTTAGGTATAAATACCTAACTTCCGTTTGAGTTTTTTTTTGGATAAGCATTTAAAAGTTTATGGCTCATGCTATTTTATAACCCAGCAAAGTTTCATCGACTGAGGAATTAATGTATGGGTCTCCATACAAAGAATCTGTTCATTGCCTACACTACAGCTCAAAAAAGCCAAGGCAATAAGTACGTACTAAAAGTAATCTTTAAAATACTAAAAACCTACTTACATTACCTACATAACACTAGCTAGACGATATCGATCTTGAAGCTTACAACTTTAACACTCTTTGATACCTTAACATTGATCCCTTTGTTTATCTTCCCTTTCTAGTAGTAAAGATAGTATGTTATCGGTGTCTTTGCCAACGCATTCTTATTCTGTTCCAATGTCGCCGCACTAAACCCTTGTTCGTGACTGCACGTCATCACGTGGCGCAGGCTTATCTCGAAAATGCAACTCGGCATATACCTACATACCATGTCGGTAGATATCTTTAGGAGCGTTAATGCATTTCTAATTTAACCATTATCATGTAATGACTTTCATCGGTTGATTTAAAAACACGGCAAGGAAACAATCGAGGACGACTTGCGATTTTCCTACTACTTACGAGAAAATAATGTTATGTTCAGTAAATAATGTAAGTTTACATTATATATAACCCCTTAATGTAGGTTTGTCAACGTTTTACTATAGCCTGCTTTAATTGACGTGTTTGTTCGAGATCTTATTTATTTACTGTAAGGGTCAGTTCAGACAAAACAGAGAAATCCTCGCGCATGTTCGAGCCTCCTCTGGTCGCAATTCACTTTCGAGAATAAAAAAATACGCTACGAGACGGTGCGACATATGAAACAACTCATGAATTAACATTCTTGAGGACTCCCGAGCGGGCGCGAGGAAGCGCGCGGCGATTCTCGAGCATACAGACAGACCCTCGGAAAAAGGCTCGAGCAATTTACTCGCTCAATTGAAAATAGGACCGTATTACTATAGCCTAAAGTAGAAAATTGTATGGATATCGACACAGTCGGATCGCGTATGCTCGCAAACGCTCGGGAGTGCTCGAGGATGTTCTTTCATGAGTTTTTTCATATGTGGCCCCGTCTCGTAGCGCATTTTTGTTCTCAATGTGAATGAGGAGGCTCGCTCGAGCCTGCGCCTGTACGAGGATTTTACCCTTCTGTCTGAACTGTAAGGGTCAGTTCAGCCCTTTACGATCTATTTTGTCAAAGTTTAACTCGAACACGATAGTAGCATTAACTTTCTTAAACGCAGCACTCTATCACAAAGTTAGCGAACGTAACAACCTACAAACCAAAAACAAGGAATTATCAGATCTACATTTTAAAATTCTCATCTAAAGATGTTCAGATCAGAGTAGGTACTTATTCATTTAATCCTTTATTATTATCAATCACTCTTTATTCATTGCAAGCTCTAATAAGACCGGGGCTATCTATTCAAAGAGGCTTTACACAATAAACATCTATTATTTATCTTGTCAAAGCACTCTCAGAAAGCCCTCGAGACACTTTATTACCATCCAAACGCAAGGTTAAGGCTCTCGTTTCAATAGAAGACATGCTTCACACTTTCCATTACGAACTAATGCGTAACAACTTATGCGGCCCCGAGTTAAAGTTAAACGAAAGTAAAAATGGTTTGTAAACAACGTCAATTATGACGACGAATGGGGCTAACGCTATTCGGAACGCTAAATATTGAGCTTCAATAAACCAGATGATCATTGGACAACGTTTTTTAAAGATCATCCTGCAAGCCAGATTTGTCTGCCAGATAACACCTTACTCATTCCAGCATTATTTAGCTTATGTCATATGACCGTGTAAATGCTCATTAAAGCTCAGAATTTCCGATTTTTCACCGACAAGTACGGAAGTGTATAAGGTAGTCATCAATTAAAAACAAAGTGGAAGGATTCAAGGCTAATTATTGCTGTACGAAACTTCATCAATATTTACTTTTAGAATTGTGCGTAAGTAATTTGAATAAGGGTTACCCGAATCGGCCGTTGGGTTTTCTACGAAATATCACTGATATGTTTACTTACGACCGCACGTCTGATTTTTTACTTGGCTTAGTCATACAGTGATCGGTGAGTGACGTCATACACACCATGAGTAATATATAGAGACTGCGTCCGTTGCGCCTGAACTGAACCGATTAGGCAGGTTTTCGGCTGAGATGAAGATTCCTTTGTCATGTCCAATGGCCCCGAAATATTTGACCGACATAACTCGGTAGGTGTCAACCCAATCCAACGATCAACCTCAAATAACAAATGACTGCATTACCTATGCGTAATTAACGAAAGTTACCGTTGCTTTTTATTTATGTCTGTTAATTAAGCTCCGAGAGGACGTTAAAAGCAGAGCTCGCAACTAATTAATCATTTTTATACATAACTAAAGGAATAAATAAATGTTTGGAACCAGTTATATTTTTAAGTGTCAGCAAATGGCTTTTATTTCGTCTTAGTAGGTAGATAAGTACGACCTCGTTGCATCATTTATAATTAATCTGCGTTTTAAGTGCCTAATTACCTATTTACTGTCGATAGTACTTTATCAATTGATTCTTTGTTTTAACGAATTAAAACTATTAAACCCACGAAGGAACAGTGATGGGTAGCAATTTGTTGCTACATTGTTATTAGAAAGATTTTTTTCTTGCATATTTTTTCCTACTAAAACTAAAATCGCTACAATGTTTACATTTTCTGTCTGGATCATAATCCCAATCCTAAATAAAGTTCCGAAGAAACGCTCAATATGTTTCAAAGCTATATCTACACAGTTCGCGATAAACATCACAGCATCGGCTAACAACGTATTCACACAGCTAGTGTTACTAGGATAGCGGGAATTAATATTGGATGCGTGGGAGATTTCTTTCTTCAGTTCTTAAACAGCACTGGCTTCACCGTTAGCCAGATTCTCTGTTGACATTCTAGCTGTATTCTTGTGAGTAGGCAGATATATGACATTTGTTTAATCATGTAGAACACTATTTTTATCTCTGAGACTTTTTTAATTACCAAAGTTTTTCATTTCTGTCTGATGATTGCAGTGCAGAGAACTTTTTCTTTACGAGAAAATGTCAACCAAATGGAAGTTTAAGGTGATCTGCTGTCTGATGATTGCAGATAACTTTTTATTTACGAGAAAATGTCAACCAAATCGAAGTACCTAATAAGGTGATCTGCTGTATTGATGACACAAACTTCTATATTTTGGGACTGCTGTTAATGTCTTCTTTCTTAGAAATGTCTGACAAGACTTTGTTGTATGTACTGTTTGAGTAGTCAAAGAAGAAAATCACCAAATTAATGCGTTTTTTTTTCAATTTCATTACATTTACTTGAAAACTCTAAGTTCAATAGTGGGCTAAAATTATTCCTGTCTTGTTAACCAAAGGACTATAAACATTAACCTCAAAATTATCTTCGTAAGTTTGAATGTCTCGTGTGTCGTCTCGGACTCGGGGTATTTTGGTCGCATTTTGTTGGCAAACTAATCGGTGGGGTTGTTTTAAGAAATTATTTACGTGAAACATTAACGGCTGTGAGGTGATGTCATTGCCAGCGGTGTAATAACAAAATGTATACGTAGGTACATAAGTATAAGAAGGTGTTTGCCCAGCTGCGGCCTTTCTGAGGTCGTGTCGGCAGTCATGTTAATTGTCTTTAGTATTGGTTGTATTTTTTTTTTGTATTCAATACGATACGAATTCCTATGATCCAACGGCGAGCTTTCACTGTTGTGCGGACCGTTATGTTTAATGTCGCATAAGCATTTTCTTCGATACGTCAATTGGCAATCTTAAGATTAAGCTGAGGACTTGCAAATACTGTAGTGAGTCAGATTTATTTGAGTAAGTATGATTTATTCCTTTTGTATTTACTTATATGAAGTCTTCGTTCTTTCTTAGAAATTTCGAGATCGGGCTACGATAGACTTCTAGCAATTGACCGTGAGCAGTCGGACTGACTGCTCACGGCTCAGACGATTCAGTTGTACAATTTTTGCTTGTTATTTTCCTTCTTCCTTATAGCGCGTGAAATAACAATTTGAATAACATTTAACTTGCACAATCAGATAAATAAAGGACCACTAGGTATATTCTCTATCACACGAATCACTGCATTGATGCATTCGAGAAGCCTTATAATCGCAGTGACAAAGCAGTAAAACTTCCAATACGAAACAAATGAGTGCTGCGTGCCAGAATCCGGGTGGTTATGCGTCGAGTTGCGTATGTCGCAACGGCTGGCTGCTGCAGCGGCGGTCAACTTGACCGCGGTGGCGCCATCGTCGTCGTGACACACTGGGTATGCCACCTATCGGGCGACCGTCTTTTGTTCGAGTTATTAACGGCCATTCGTATGGATAAATGCGTCGGTACCTTTAGCTAAGTATTTAGCATTAGCATAATTAATGCATATTATTATAGTGGTTGCCAAGTGTTCGGCATCTTCTTGTATAGCTTAGGTACTATCTCTTTGTTTATCCAAAAGAATACCAACTATGTCAAATCTCATCTCACTCTTGTGTTACAAAGTGGTGCTAAGCTTGTATCAAGCATTATAATGTAGATATTCGTTAGCTAAGGATTTGGCACCAATTTACTTTCGCCCGGATATATTACGTATAAAATATGGGGGAAACACTAGCCATTTCCTTATTAATATGTAAGAATATATAAATAGAAAGAATGGTTTTACCTAATTTGTTTGCGTATATTTTCCATTATTCGGTAACAGTTTGGCCAAACATAGATATTAATTTAATGAATGGAAGTTTCTGAAATCCATAAGTTACCTAAGTATTTATAGGTGCTATGATTTTCTTTGCTTTAGGTACCACTATCACCCAGCCAAACTATTGATAAAAACATTATCACATTTACCAGAAGATAGATAGTAGAAAATAATTTTCTCCTACAAACGTATTGAAGTCCATTAAGATTAAGAAGGTACCTTTAATAGATTCAGAAAGTGTTGCTCATGTGTTGCTTGTGATTTACATTGCTGCCATAGATCATCGTAACATGCCGATTATAAAAATGAATACCGATAATCTACCAACAATGCCCTCGTTGAATAAATCATTACTCAAATGGCTTTTATTAACAACTTGAAATGTTTCGCAGACAATAGAATAACTTCATACAAGCTATGAATACAAAACTCAGGAAAGCAGCCACAGAGTGCAATTTTATATTTCTTAGTTTATTTACTGATGACGTAGGTACTTATGAAAGTATAACGCCAATGCAGCTTCGCAAACAAAGTCGACAGCCCACGAAGAGTTAACGCATATTTTGTACTTATCGTTCGTTATCTTGTCAGCATAACTTTTGCATTTAGCAGGGTACTCTGTAAATATTGACCATATTGGTCCTTCGAATCGACAGGTCGACAACCTCGCATTTTGTTAAATTATAACTGAAAACCGATGCCGTTTATCGTTCTGGGACATCAATTTTAGTTCTGACTGTAAGAAATTTAAAATTTTCAGCGAAATTACGTAACCCGTTTTATATTTAGGCAACCTCGAGTTATTTTCGTGGGCATGCCTACCCACTGCTTAGCGATGATGGCGTAAACTTGGCATCGGACACCAGTCAGGGCCCAGGAGTAGCGTCAGTGCCTATCAGCCGTTTCACCCTTCAGCTACGAAGAGATGTTACGTTAAATTATCGAATAATAAGTTGTGTAACGGTGTGTGTTAAAGTCAATAACCCCCAAAATGCAATGAAAGAACCTTGGTGTAAATTTAGAGCGGTTGCGAAACTTGGCGAGGAGCCCGGCCGGCCGTCGGTCCGCGTCGTCTCGGCGTCCGACGCGACGCGGTGCTCGCGACATCTTGCTGATATGATAACACTTTTCACGGGATCTCTGGACTAAATTGTCAAGGTAGAACGGTAATTTTTTAATGGTGTCTCATAAAAATCTTATTATTTATTAAGCGAATAAAAAAAACTATTATCAAAAAAAGTGAACACCATGCTGTCCGATAAACCTTATTCCCGATTGGAAGAAAAATAATGCTATGTCAGAATTCATTTAGATTAGAATGTCTGAACGCGGGCTACTGTCCCATATCACCTGAATTCAACTGACCAAACTATTGTACTTATAGTATTCTATTCTTCAATAAAATCATGAATTTATAAGGTAGTGTTTTATTATGATGATTAGCCAGCGACTGATACTTAAAGTTAATCAGATATAAACAACTCAAAATGTTCCAACATTTACATTTTCGGTTGTTGGTATTTTTCTAAAGGTATTATTTTTATGAATTATGTCTGCTATTAAGATTTTGAATTATTTTTATGCATTCACAATGCAATTTTGTAAGTAAGTATAGGAAAAATTTGATAAGTAGTAAAAAACCATGAGCCCTATAAGTAGCTTTCCCGCTAGTAGTTTTTACTATCACATTTTTCCTATACTTATGTCTGCTAATCAAATTATGAAATGTGTTTTCACAGACTATTCTGAGTCAAATCGGTAAAACGTTAGTCTATTATTTTATCACAGATTTAAACTACCACCACCACTAAAACTTACTTATGTTAGCTAATTCCTTGATATAACTCCCTAGGGACTTAAATGTTCACCTGTCGTTATTGTTTTCGAACCACTTATTAATCACAATGTTAATTGAAATACTGGTAGTATATGTAGTTACTACATTTCAATCATCCTTAGTTATCACTCTAATCAGTTCATATGTGACTTATCTATCGCTGTCCCGCGATTAGCCAATCAATGCAGTACCATCATCGTTGACTAATAGAATTATCTAAGAAGTAGAACCTTGAGTAATGTCACATTTCCAAACGAAAACAAATGTCGTCACGGGCAAGCCAAGTTCAATGTTAAGACTACTAGTAGGTACACCTACTTGTGCTTAAAATACTTCGTGCGTAAAATCTGCATTGATTCAAAGAGCCATTGAAAACTTGAGAGACGTAAGTAAGATTTTTCAGTAGTTGTGGATACGGATGATATGAATAGAATTTGCAGTAGCGCAGAAATTTGGCGATTTTCCAGATTTATATCAGTCTGTCACTAACCGAATACTTGTATGGAAAAAGTCTCCCGTTCTAATTATTTTGTGGGCTGTATAGCATGGTGTGTAATTCAGCTGCTTATATAGGTCAGATAAAAGCCGTAATATTTTCATCAATATGCTTATCTTATATAAATAAATACGCAACGTCTGGTTGGTGCGATGTGCTGCTGAAATCAACATGCCGCCAGCTAATAGTTGTATATCTAGGTATGTTGTATGTGTATTTATTTAGTTAGAGGCTAAGTCGTAATAAAACACGACATCTACTGAGGAGATGCTAATAAATAGTTCCATATTGGATGCAATGGGTGAGTGAAGATTGACAAAATCAAATAGGTAGATACTGGAAAGTTTTCATGGATTTTCGTAAGAAAATAGGTTTGCTTATACATTGATAAGTGCAATGAAATCTTCGAGCCGGGACGGAAGGCCCGCGTTGCTCGAAGAATGAAATCTTAAAAACATTGTCATACATAGATAAAGGGATGTGCCACTGATGTATGACAAAGCCCGAATAGCTACCTAGATAGAGACGCTAGCTAGATACTCAAGTTTAGGTTGGAGCGTCTCATCATCGTCCTGTCTCATTAAATGCCAAAGATATGAAAGATAGACTATAATATTTAAGACGCTCGCTCCCAAAGTTCAGTAGCGTTAGAGTATTCACGCGAATGTTTGCGAAACAAATGCTTGCAGTTTGCAAAAATGCTTACTATATAGTAGTAAAGCCTGACCAGAAAAATAAAAAACCTCGAATGTTGTGGAAATGTGACGAACAAAATTTGTCTAAAGAATTTGACATGAATAACAATGAAGAGGCGAAAGTGGCGCTTCAAGCCGGGTTTTTTATTTTTGCTTGTCAGGCTTTACATGGTACTGGTAATTTTTTTTTACTCCTGTGGTACTACTAAGCATTTTAAATAATAAAATATTGGATAAGTCAGAACAATAAATATCTATGTATTTAATGTTCTTAGGTACATATCTAATGCTTTTCTTATATCCCCTGCACGGGCTGCATTTCATATAATATACCTACATACCTAATCATGGACATGTTAAGTAGTTGCTCCTGCCCATTTGGTGCAATTTTCCGAGAATCTACATGCCGTGCGGCGACCAATAATGACGTCACCTTTTCTCGACATGACTAATATTACGGGCATAAGTGCGCGATTGTTCGGGACAAAGAGCGCGTATTTATTAGCAAAGTATAGCTATGCTATATAATATGCGACTGAACGGATGTGCCTGATTGATCCCGGTGGCTATTGCCATATTTATGAATGGTAGGCTGAATTTGTCATACATTACTTAGGTACTTACTTGAGTTGAGATTGAGACCAATCAGGGAATTACAACAAATTGAAAAACTCAAGACATCTGTCGAAAATATTTCACTTTATGTAGGTAGTACCTACTGTGTTCTTCCGACTAGTACGAGCTCTGCTGATGTTTTTACTTATCGCAATATTTTATGAAAATGCGAAAAAAGAACCTACCTGTTAATACAAATTACTGCTAAAATGTAGGTATTTGTACCTAATTGTTTCCCTAATCGATCTTGGCGGTACCACAGTCTAAATATTCATACTGTGGCGTTACAATCTCTTTAGAAATGTAGGCAAAAGTAACCATTTTGCACGACTGCCCAAAAACAGGAGTGTTTTGTGTTTGGTTATTAAATGAAGTTTTCCTATTAATTTTTACTTTTTTGCATAATATGAATTTAAATGAAGATATAAAACATAGTCAACAGTAACTCAGTTATTTAGTTTTCTTAATTCACCACGGGGTAGCACTTAGCCCTCATCACACCTGATGTTAAGTGATGATAAGGCTGAAGGTGGAAGCGCACTACTCCCGGGATCCTCAATTACTTCTTTTTCTTCTTCGTTTGAAGGCGTCTCAAATTTTATATTGCCAGTACTCCAACACAGCCACCCCTCGGGGAGTAGCCCTCCGCAAGTCGTCGAGAGTGCAGGTGGTGGGGCAAGGTGAGCACTGCCTCAGGTGTTGCATGGTATGTGGTTGTCCGCATAAGCAGGCGACACTAGCGCCCTCCGGCAGGATACCCCATTTCTGCATGTTCTTCCTAGAGCGACCGACGCCACATCGCAGCTGATTTCCAATTTGCCGATTTTTCGAAAGATTTCCAGTTAGACCACTTCAGCCGCGACCCAGCAGGCAGATTTTCGCCGGGCTCCACCACGGTGTCGTCCTCGGCAAGTTGCTCCTTCCACTTTCGTAAGCGCGCTTCACATATTGTAATGTTACGCCATTCTCTAAGGCGGTGGTTCTGCAGAAGCTTCTCCGGGACTTCAGGCGGTATCACGACTGCCTCGTCCATGTGCATTGTATGTCGGGGGTCGCCCTCCTGTTTCCGCTTTTCCATCGCCGTAGTCACCTCACGTCTCACGGCCGGGGGGGCGATGCCAGCTAGCTGGTATGGTAGGCGTCGGTTTGAGGCAGCCAGTAATGAGGTGACAGTCTCGTTCACCGCCACATCTACTTCGCGCGTGCGGGCCGAGGCACTCCACATGGGGCACGCGTACTCTGCCACTGATACACAGAGCGCGAGGCCGGTGATGTGGGGTGGCTCTCCATGTGGTTCCCGTCATGCGCCGCAGCAGGTTGTTTCTGGATGAAACTTTCTGCTTGGTTTTTTTGCAGTGTTCCTTATATGTAAGGGACCAGTCCAATGTCATGTCACCCCAAGGTATCATATAGTAGAGTGTGTGTCTCGTAGACGTATCTAGTCCTCAATTACTGACGAACTGGCTATCATATCATCGTTCGTAACATCATTGTTATGACGTCAGTCTTAGATAAGACATTGTTAGCTAGCCCGGCGGACTTTGAGCAAGCCCTACCACCAACCAAACCGTATACAATATGTACCACCACTGGGAATCGAACCCGCGAACTCGGGGTCTGAAATCGGTGGTATGAATGAACCACAAGACCACAGAGGCGGTTAAATTACCCACTTAATTAAGTAAGTTTTTTCGATGTTTTCGGCCGGCATTAAACAGTTCTGAATATATAGGTTAGGTATGGTAGTGTAGTAGGTAGGTAGGTAAGGTAGGTAAATATATAATATTCAAAGCAATCCATGTGTATTGTTGTAACCGCTTTGATGTTTTAGTATCAAGCTCACGATTCTAGATGTTCCTATTATACCTAAACTATACGACTGTTGTAAACATAAAACGAGTTTAGTGCTAGGTACCTACTTATATGGATAAGCAAAATTGTAGACTGCATCTATTTGCATTAATAAATAGAGGAAAAATATATTGCATCCGATGAATCACTGATACACTTATAAATTATGAGTCAAATCTTTTACTGAAATGTCCTACGTGTGGTAAAATGTGGGTCAGAATCAGAATAATGTGTATCACAGAATATTATGTAAACAAATACACGTTAGTACCTAAGTACTCTCTCTCTCTCTCTCTCTCTCTCTCTGTGTATCTTCTTAGCAATTTTATTATTATTCCTATCTATTTGGTAAAAATAAATAACTACAGACAACACTAAAATCACTAACGAGATTAACCTTTGCCTATTGATCAAAAGCAACAAAACTATTGCACCTAAGAACTCACAGAATTGAGAAAATTATGTTTACAAAGTCTCACTCAATTTGATCTATTTACCTGCTTATTTGTTAATTAGTTGACATTAATAAACATCAAATAAATAAATTCGTTTTCATAGGTTTAACTCAGAAATAATAATTAATACAAATGTTTATCTCGGACGGGGAAAAAACTACCCCGTTGATGTCTTTTGTTGCGAAATATTGAAGAAAAGCTTGGATAAGATAACTAAACTTATTAGGTAATCATAACTTCACAACGATCGAAGAATGAGAGTTGTTCGTTTTCGTGTTGTTGATTGTCATGAAGTCTGTCTATTTGATAGACTAAATTTACTTTAAGTAAGTACCTAGGTAGGTAGTATTTTGATAAAACATTTTTAATTATTTGAGTTTAAGTAGGTATTTATATTTTTGCTCTACAATGCAGACGAGATGTTTTCACTGTTAAATTAAGTAGGTACCTACCTAATGTTATTTACTTCATTCGTTTCAATAGACAATATTTTGTTTTCCTCAACTCTCTGATAGCGTCAGCGTAACGTTGAACAGTTAGATGTGACAGAAAATATTTATTTCAGGCGATGATTTCATGACATGCACGGTATTTACAGTTTCATACCTACGTAAAGTCTTTATTAAAATCAATATAGCTTGTAGTGTTTAGTGATAAAAGCAGACTCAAATATAATAGTTTAAACACTAATTAATTATTAACACTAATAATAATAAAGATCGTTCGAAGACATAGTATTGAAAACTCTTCATCATAAACTTAAGTAGGTACTTAAGTACTAAGTAATTTATTTTGCCAGATCAATTACAGTCTGATATTTTAATTTAATCTGTTTTAAATTATTACTGCGTAATCTGCGTATCAATTAATTAGTTGCAATACAAATTGCAAGTTCCATCCATTATACCTACTTACTTAAAAGATAGAACGACACCAAACCACCGACATTACCGACTAACACTAGTGTGTCGTTAGAAGAAAAAGTTAACATGTAAGTATAGGTACCTACCTAGGTATAACATTTAAATACCTACCGACGTTGTCTGTTTTATAAATTAGCAAGCTCATTAACTAACCACAACATGTAAACTAAGCAGGTACAGCAGTTAAACTATCTAGATACTAAGTAACAACGCAATAAGGAAGATAAAAGTAAACAAACAAAACTAATCAGCCAGCATAGAATCTATCTACCTATAATATAACTAACCCGGCAAAGCACGGCAGGAATCTTTATCGTATACACTGGTAATATTAATGGAAAAGCAGAATCCACTTTTACAGAATTTGCATATTGTTTTTCCTTATTCCTCTTATCCTTTGTTCGGCAAAGCGCAAAGTTGACGTGCGCGTTGTTAACGTGAAACTCAATCGTTCTACATTGTAAAAAACCAGCTATTGAAGATGTTACGAGTTACGAGAAAGTCGCCGGTAAAAGTTGTATTATGTATAAAATCAAAGGGCTCGCGAGTATGAAGCGTTTTAAGATTCCCTTTTGGGCCGTTGCACTCCAGTTGACTCGTAAAACCGGCCCGCTATCAGCGCGAGAGTCATCGCGTGGCCAATGCAATGTGCCGGGTGGGTATCACCAATCGCAACTGCAGGCCATATTCAACCCACTACCACGGAGATGCCATCTGCGATTCGCCCGCATTTTGTTACGCTCTCAATGGAATGTCTGGAAATGCAATCTTCTTTCTACTTTAGTACCTAGCTCCCTTTTTTTATTAGAAATTCCTAGATAAACATTAGATAGCAAAAGCTTTTTCACAACAACTTAATCCCATAAGTTATTAAAGTAATTTCTCCACTTTTTATCAAATGGATTCCCCAACGTTAGTATACTTAGGGCGTTTGTGCACTACCACTGAATTTTACCGATCCGGAAAAAATCGGATGCTTGTATTTTAGTAATTAATCATTTATAATAGTAATTAATAAAATACAAGCATCCGTTTTTTTCCGGATCGGTAAAATTCAGTGGTAGTGCACAAACGCCCTTACTTAGTATAGAGTTTCAATAAACATATTTTTCAACCGCGGAATTAATGTTGTCTGAACTTAGTTTTTAATAGGTCTTTACATATGAAATTGCCGTTTTTTTCTTTTGTACATATAACTTAACAACTTTTATAATATTAGAAATATATAATTTCTTTAATATTGCGTTACATTAAGACCGTATCGAGCAACTTTTGATAATTTAATAACCACGATATTTGATTATTTACATAAAAAAAACTTATTCCGAAAGTTACGACTATTTTTGTTTCCAGAATTTCGTACATTATTAGTTGTAACTTAGTGAAAAAAAAATTTTTTCTCTTAACGAATGTGTCATTTAGTAGTTAAAATGTCCATAAATACTTGTGTAAAATTTTGTAAATTTACATAATATTAGTCGTTAAATAATAACAAAAACGTTAGTATGGAAAAAAAAATAATTACAGAAATCTCCATACAAAACGGCAATTTCATAGGTAAAGACCTATTATTATTATATTATAGACGAAGCTGCAAAAAGGCTATACCCTTTTTGCAGCTTCGTCTCGGTCCAAGGTTCCTGTCCCAACAAAGGGTTTCCGAGGGATTTGGACAGTTCAGTTCATCAATGTTTCTATCCGTAAATACATCAATAATTCTGTACGTCCTGTTTGTCACCTAACTCGTCCTAAACGTCTGGACCGATTTGGTTCAAATTTTGTATTTATATAGCAATAGGTTCCGGATAGTTTGAAAACACTTTTGTTAATAATTAAATTCTAGAAATAATGTTCCCATGGGATCAGCTTTTGTTTTAACAGTTCGGCACAACAATGTTATGTGTGAACCGCTTAAATTATAGGTTCTAGAATAATTTTTGTTCTTGATATCAATTTACATTAGCGCATCTACCCTCCAATCCAATCTAGGACAACATCCAATGAATAAAATTAATAAATTAACCTTGAACTTGAGACGTCAGATGACAATGGCTATCATAAATTCAGTCGCGGTAAATATTCCGCCATTCTTCAATAATAAATAACTGACGGGGGCATTATCCGTGAAGAAAAGCGAGTGCCTATATCTACAAGGTTCATCACGATCCGCGGCCGGGCTGGCCGTCAGCTCTCCTGTATAATTGCCAATTAGTTCTGCGATCCTCGATGCCAAACGGCTGAATTTTACAAAACAACATTATTGAGTCACGGTGCCCGAACGCCCAGGAGGTTGGCTTGGCTCTTATGCAATTGACCAAATTCCAATACCAACAGGTCCACTTTGCACCGAGAGTTATCAACACACTAAGCTAACATATCATGCAGTAGTTAAATTAGGCACTGATTAAGTACCGACTATTAGTTGTCTCGAATTAGGGCGATACCTCAATCAGTTTGTCTTGGTCATTAGCGTTTGATCATTTTATTCTTTACGTAAGTAATCTTTCTGCGTATGTTTTTAGGTCCAGTTTCAGTGACAAGAATTTAGTTTACATTTAGCTAAGTACCAAAACTAAAATAAAATTAAGTCAACTTATTATTTACTTCGTAAAGTTTGACTTCAGCATGCATGTGTACATACGCAGTAGGTAGGTTTTCCGATAAGATTCTTATTAGAATTTTAAAGTGCGCTATCGCAGTTGAAGTTAAGAAATAAAATACTTATACCTTACATACCAACAAATAAAATACCTACCTATCTAAAGTTTCTTAAAACTTTAACTGTAAGCATAGTCCCAAATTAGCGCATTACATCGCTATCGGTTCCGAGAACAGCTGTTTATTTTAAAACCGCGAATCGGTAACATAATCCAAGCGGGCGCGAAGGCCCTACCGAAGGGATACTCACGTCTGCGGGTGTATAATTCGCGGAATCTGGTGTTTCTTCACTTGACACTGTCAATCACTGGTTCAAAACACGGCGCGCGACCGTTTCCAAATAGGCGATCGCGCTCGCGGTATATTTTTAGAGCGGTAATACGACACCTGGGCGCGGGCGTCGGTCGTTCGGTCGTGGGTCTGGTGCGAGCTGAAGCGCGCGAGTGTGCCGGCGGCGAGCGCGGCCGGGCGCGCGCCCCGCCAGCGCCAGCGCCCCGCCCGCGCCCCGCGCCGGCGCGGCGCCCAACCGCCCGCGCAGCCTCCCAGCGAGGAGGACGATACCCTCAACCACCCTTTGTGTGGACTGACACACTGCGCCGGCCCTTCTGGTGGGTTACTCTTGAAAGAAATTGCATATTGGACATTCCGCTATTGAAAAAAATCTTATGTACACTACCTACCTACCTAAGGACTTTATTGCAATGCGAGGTTCATAGATTTAGGGTCTGTTTCACAATGTCTAAGCAAGTTCCTTGTTGTTGTTAATTAGCTGTTACTTGACAGATAGACCATACAAACAACTGTCAAGTTGACAAAACTGTCAAGTAAACTGGAAAGTATCTCCTAATCAGACATTGTGAAACAGGCACTTAATATTAGAAAGTAGCGCAAGGATTAATTCATTCGTAATTTTGTCCTGGACTCAGACTTAGCAACTACAGTACTACACATATACCTACCTCAGGTATTTCTAAAAAGCATATTACTTATTATATATTTCATTGGAATCGTTAAATCCTAGCGCGCGTGTTGCAGAATTCGGTTTCAATTTCGGGAATAATTGTTGCGAATTTGGAACCGAATGTTTTTTTAACAACAGATGTTTCGAACATTCCAACACATCTTTTTTAAGCGTTTCTTTATGCTTTTTCAGACTTCCATCAGATACTTCTTTAGCTACTCAAGTTAATTGAATCTTATCCGGAACCAATGAAGCAAGCCCTGAATGTCTTAATCTCTTCCATACAAAGAATATCGACACCAACGATTTATAAACAATTGGATTTACCATCATGAATATTTCCGCATTTAACTTCCTACTAATCTGGAGACAGAATCATTAGAGTAATCTAATAATCGCTTGCTACGAATTCTTTTTGAAATCCTTTAATTTATTACTGACTTTTGGTCTGATTTGGAACAACATAATGTGGAACTAATTTATAATCTACTTGAGCCAGCATTGATACAGAAATAAGACAAATTATTTTAAAATGTTGAGAACCTAATTTATAACGGCAAAAGCATGCAATGCAACCAAAGCAAGCAACTTTTTTAATAACTTGAAAGCAATTCTACAGGTGCCTTACTAAGAGCTGTTAGAGCAATTGAGATTTTAAATTATTTTTATGCATTCATAATGCAATTTTGTAAGTAGAGAAAAATGTGTTAGTAAAAAACCACGAGCCCTATAAGTAGCTTTCAGGCGGGATGGCTTTCAGGCTTAGGGCTCGTGGTTTTTTTACTATCACATTTTTCTCTACTGTTAGAGCAATGTTAAAGTAAGATTGTAAAAGACATGGCGCTATACGCAGTGTATAGCTCCGTCTATAGCGGGCGGTGGTATAGGGCCAGGGGGCTATGGAGCTTACCTATATTATAATTTATAACTTCAACCATCGAGTTATGAACTCAACATCTATCGTCATTTGCCTTCAGTGTGACATCCAAAAAACATTGTTGAAGGTATTAATTTAAGATTTTAAATTATTTTTATGCATTCACAATGCAATTCTGTAAGTATACTTACAGGTCCTATATTGTTGAAGGCAGTTAAAAAAAATTGCATTATTGCAACCATAGTTGTACAATATATTTCAAACTGTAAACGATCCCGACAGTTAGGGTCAGCGCAGACAGAACGGAAAAATCCTTGCGGAAATTGTTGAGGACATTGAAAAATGAACCATGTCACCATAGCCTAAAATACAAAATTGTATGAATATCAACAGAGAAGTCAGCGTCGCCTCTAGCGCATTCTTTTCATACAAGTTTGTATTTTAGGCTATGGTGACATGGTTCATTTTTCAATGACCTCAAAAATTTCCGCGAGGATTTTTCCGTTCTGGCTGCGCCGATCCTTAGATAGATCCTGGATTCGAGTTACACAATAAAAAGGCAGCAGAGCAGCAGCAGCAGAATACCATCACTGGACAACTGCAGCCTGATATCACGTAGCTGTTTACTAATTGTTACTTCTTAGCAGCTTCAAGAAACACTAAGCATCGTCGCACACAGACTCGGGCCACTGAAAAACGCTGGCACCGACCTCTTTCCTGTACTTTTCATACATTTTATATGAACGTCGACGCCGACAGTCGTCGCTTGTTTCTTCTTCTAGCTTTAAGTGGCGGCGTTTGAGGCTCGTGTGCGGAAATGGTGAAAGGAATAATAAGAAAATATTTTTATGCATTTCCATCCCTTGGAGTACTTAGTTGAAAAATCAACAGCAACTTTTACTATCTACCTATATCGACGACCGATTTGGCGCAGGGGTAGGCTACCCACCTTCTGCGCCAGAGGTCTCGGGTTCGATTCCTGAACAAGACAAATATTTGTGTGCATGAGCATGTGTATTTGTCTTGTTCTGGGTGTTTACTATGTATATTAAGTATGTATTTACAAAAAAAAAGTAAGTATATATCTATCCGTTATCAAGTTTTCCATGATACAGTTTCATAATGAAATTAACATGGGCTTAGATAATTGGTGTGATTGTAAGAAGTTATTTATTATTTATTTATATCAAAACTTCTAATGAGTAATGAAATAATGAAGAAACCTTATAACTTACATAATTTGTTGCTTATTAAGTTTTTTTTTTTTTTTTTTTTTATTTATATGTATTATCATGCGATCAGCCCTTTCAGCTATGAGCAGATGTGATGTTGGTTGCGTTTATGTAAGGCTCTACCCCCATTGGGGTATATTCCTTTTAGTTATGTAGTCAGTCTTTACGCTGGCTGACTATCTTGGTCGAGGATATCTCGCTTCTTTTTTAGCCGACGAAAAGCTTCTGGTATAGACAGTTGCGCAGCTAGTTTGTTTGGGTGTTTAGCTAGTTTTGTTTTGTATTTGTCAGCATAGGAAGCGACCTCTTCTTTAACTGTTGGAATACCGAGATTCTCGTGGAGCTCTGATGTTTTTAGGAACCATGGTGCATTTGATATCTGTCTTAGTATGCTGTTCTGCATTCGCTGTATTTTCATTAAGGTAGTGCTACTGGCAGCTCCCCATAGCTGTATGCCATATAGCCAAATAGGCTTAATCATGGTTTTATAGATCAGAATTTTATTGTCTAGAGCTAGTTTTGAGTTTCTGCCCATCAACCATTGGAGTTTTCTGAAGTTTATATTGATTTCATCTCTCTTTGTTTTTATGTGTTTCTGCCAGGTGAGTCTGCGATCCAGGTGCATGCCAAGATACCTCACGGTGTCTTGGTGGGGAAGTTCTGTGCCATTTAGCGTGACTGGTGCACAGTCCTTCTTGCAAAGTGTGAATGTAACATGCACCGATTTACTTACGCTAGCAGCCATTCGCCACTTTGTTAGCCATTTCTCAATTTCATTCAGGCTGTTCTGTAAGATTCTAGATGCTTCAACAGGGCATTTATTTGAGGCAAGGAGAGCAGTGTCATCAGCGAAAGTGGCGGTTGTTACATTTGGATTTTGTGGTAAGTCAGCTGTAAATAAAGTGTATAGCACAGGTCCAAGCACTGATCCTTGAGGTACTCCAGCAAATATTTCGTAAAATCTGGATGTAGTGTTATTTTCTTTTACTTGAAATATTCTGTTGGAGATGTACGATTTTAGGATTCCAAAGAGTGTGTGAGGTAGTAAAATCTTTATTTTATACAGTAAACCTTTGTGCCATACCCTGTCGAAGGCTTGTTGTATGTCGAGGAATGCCGAAGAACAGTATTCTTTCATCTCGAATGACTTTCTGATTTTCCTGCATGCTCTATGAACCTGTTCAATAGTGGAGTGTTCTTTCCGAAAGCCAAATTGGTGCTCAGGTGTGATTGACTTTTCCCTTAAAATTTTATTTAGTCTATTGAGAAGACACTTTTCAAAGAGTTTGGACATGATTGGTAGTAAGCTAATCGGTCTGTATGATTTTACTTCATGGGGAGGTTTGCCAGGTTTATGTATCATAATAATCTGGGAAACTTTCCACAGATCGGGGAAATACCCTAGCCTCAGAATTGCGTTGAAGAGCATGGTTAGGTACACAATAGCCTTGCGCGGTAGTTCTTCAAGGATTTTTTTGTCGATGAGGTCGAAACCAGGTGCTTTCTTATTTTCCAGTAATTTAATATTTCTAGCTATCTCACTGGGCGTAACTAGTTTAAGGGGAAGATCTAGCTGAAGGTCTTGATTGAGGACTGCATCAATATCCGATTCGTCTGTGGAAGAGTCAGCGTTGTTCGGCTGGAAAACTTGGCTCAAATGTTTAGCAAATACCTCTACTTTAGTTTGTTCAGTCCTAGCCCAATCACCATCTTGCGTTCGTATTGGTGGCTTGTGATGTAGAGGTTTGTCGAAATTCTTGCATGCTCTCCATAGCGAATAATCAGTCGCTTTCGTTGCTGTGAGGTCTTCCAAGAATGTCTGTACTGCTGTTTCATTAGCTTCTGTTATTAACTCCTTTAACTCTTTGGTAGCTTTGTTTAGTGCGGTTTTGTCGCTTCGATGTCTACTTGTGTGCCATACACGCCGTAGTCTCCTTTTCTCTTGTATTTTTAATCGTATGCTTTCCGAGTACACTTTAGGATGCGGTTGGCGCTCAGCATTTACCGGCGAACTCATCCAGCAACTTTCTTGAATGGTTGTGGTTAATTTTTTAGTAGCTTCATCAATGTCAGATTCTGTTTTTAAGGGTATTTTCAAATCAAGTTTTTGTTCCACTAGTTCCCGAAAGGAATCCCAGTCTGTACGTTTGCTATACAGCTTCCTAGTTTTCTTGATGTTAACCACTGTTGTTCCAATTGTTAGTAGAACCGGAACATGGTTAGAGTTCACCTCCAGGCACGTTTGGATGTCATGGGACAGGTTTGATATGCCCTTCGCGATAAAAAAGTCTATAACGTCTGGCAACTTGTTTGGATCACTAGGCCAATTAGTGGGTTCTGCTGTGGAGATGGTGGTAAGTTTATTTTTTTCCAAACTTTTTTTAAGTTCTCTGCCTCTAGTGTTCGTTAATCTCGAGCCCCAATGGAGGTTCTTGGCGTTCCAATCGCCTCCTACAATGAAACGTTGGCCAAGTGTGTTGAATAGTTCGTCATAATGTTCCACTGTTAATTTGTGCTTCGGAGGACAGTATGCAGCAGAAACGTTGAGGGTTCCGTTCCTGTTTTCTATTGAGATTGTGGCTGCTTGTATGTGCGCCTTTTTAAATTGGGGTTGCTCGTTGTGTTTTATATTCGATCTCACTATTACTGCTGCTCCTGCATGACCAGTTCCATCTGGATGATTTGTGGTGTAGATTTCATAACCTCTTATTTTAACACTGCTGTTAGCTTTAAAGTGTGTTTCAGAAACTAGCAATATATCAATGTTATGGTGGATCAATAGGATTTCGACTTCATCTTTGTTAGGTGATAGCCCATCCGGGTTCCAGGTTGCTATTTTGAGGGAAGTCATTGTGTCATTTTAGAGACAAGGGTTGTTATGAGACTGATAAGAGTGCTCATTTGTTGTAGGATTTGGTCCATTTTTTCGGTTTGTTTAGCAAATATCTGTTCGATCGTTTTGTAGGTAGTTTGTTTGTCTTCGTTGTTGCTGTTTTGTTTATAGTTAGTTTTCATTGCATCTGCATAGCTTCGTGGATTGTTGCGATCGATAACGTTGTTCACGTCTGGTATAGAATTGTCGTTGTTCGTCTTGGTTAAGGATTGGGCTGTTGGTATAAAGACGGGCTTTGTGGTACCTCTTCTTTTAGGATCTATCTGCTTGTTAGTTTTTCTGGCTAGTATTTCCTTGTACACCTCACAGCCTTTGTAATTGGCTGGATGCGCTCCAAGACAAAGAGCACATTTAGCCGGGGTGTTCCGATCCGTTTTGGGACAATCTTTAGTTTTGTGAGATTGTGCGCATTTTACACAGCGATATGGTCTCATGCAGTAGTTTTTTGTGTGACCATATTGCTGACATCTTTGACATTGAACTACTGTGACGCGTTTCCGTGGATCTTCTATTATTACTAATTGGTGGTATATGTGCTTTAGATTTTTAACTGCTGCATTGTTCGGGCCCTGGGCTAGGTTAGCAAAGAATGTTGAGGTTGGTGTCTTTTCGGGGCCATACTTAACGTTAATAATTTCGCCAATAACAGTATTCCCGGTATTTTCAAGTGTTTCTTTTATTATGCTGGTTGGTGTTGTGAAGTGTAGATTTCTAATCACAATTCTGTAGGGTCGTTTGTCTTTTCTGTTGAAAGTGTGACCTATCAGGCCCTTTTCTCTAACAGCTTGTATAATATTTTTGTATGTATCTACAGTAGTACAAATGATCCTGAGTTGGTTTCGATTGACAACTTTATAGGTAAAATCCTTTTTACTCGCCACACTTACTAAGAACTCAGTGAGCTTGTTGACATCTTCTATGCCATATAGAATTATAGGTGGTGGTTTAGGGATCTTTTTGAGAAGTTCATTTTCCTCTTCTTCTTGGTCAGTCGGAAGTCCACTAAAGCTGTTTGAGACATTTATATGCTCAGGTGACGGGGAGGATGTTTTTTTTCTTTTGGCACCTCTTGAGGTCGGTGCTCTTTGCCATGGCGGAGGTGAGTTCAGGGTGTTATTGCCCAGACTTGGGCCTATGTTCAGATCGGAAACCGTTGTAGGAGCTGTAGGATGCTGAGAGTCATCTTTTGGTTCCAGTCTGTCCGAAGATATGTTGCTCAGAGAGGAGGACCGTGACCGATTAAAGACACCTGGGTGTAATATTTGTTGTGTTAGTTTTTTGTTTTGGGTATGGTTTTGTTCTTGCATTTCATTCATGTGGTTCCCACGAGTAGGGTCGATCTAAAAGGTCGCTCACAGGGTGACGCCCATTCCCATGAGAAGGCTGATACGCGCGACGTTTGCCAGGTCCGTCACGGTTGGCGCTCAAGACTAGTGTCCCACTAGCCATTCATCCTCTAGGCACGTCTCCCACCGTAGGATTGGGGTTATTCTTTTAAAGAGGTTTTCTTCCTCGTGGTCCAGGCGATTAAGCCAAGACCCCCGATCGCTTGTGCGGTTACGGGTTGAGTTAATCATTTCTTGAAAAACTCACGGCTAGGCTTGTTAGGTCTAGCATGTCGGGTTACTTAACCGCCGCCCGAGACTCGGCGTTGCAATTCTTTGGCACCACCCAGGGGGCACGTGTGGGGTGGTGGATAGGTATCTCCCACGGACGCGAATTGCAAGACCCCCCGCTTATTAAGTTTGAAACTATTTTTCTTGTAACCAAATTCCCTGTATTGTATATAGTTATATATTTCAAGTTAAAATGGTCTGTAACCTAGGTATGTTTTCAATCTAATGAAAAAATAAATTGTTGAAAATCTGTTGAAAAAATGTTGGTGCAGTTACTTCAACTGCACAAAAACAATATGTAAAAAACAATAACGAATTGATATTCGTCAACTGAACTGGCTTTGAGCGGAACTCTAATCTCCGGCCGTAAGTTGCGCAGTCTAATCGCTATTATCCATTTCACCCGCCAAATACATTTTACTTATTTTATCTACACTCATGTTATAATTTTCGAATTATGAACTCATGCCTGAACGTATACTGATATACTTTATGCCATAGTCAACTTTAAAAAATAAAGCTGCTGTATCCGGGTGTTTCATAATGACCATTATGCAACACCCGGATACAGCTGTCACTCATTATAAAACACTTATATTTCTTAAATTTACAGTCTCCATGGCAACCGTAGGATTTACCGGCCCTGACTTCCAACTTTTTCAAGCTCTTCTTTAGCCGGCAACAATCAGAAACGTTTTTAAAATTAGAATTTTGAATTTAGAAGGAATAGACCGTATAGACTCCTATGAGTGGGGTTTGGCACCAATTCACATTTCATAATTAATATTGATTTGCTTTATTTTTGAAATATATAATAAATGTAATGAGTGTAGATAAAGTAGTGAATGAGACTGCACATAACTCGGTATTAAAACACTCGTGGAATACTATTAAAAAACTCGCCAAGGCTCGTTTTTTAAACTCCCACTCGTGTTTTAATACCCCTCCATAAGCGACAGTCACATAAACTACTATTAGCAAATCGTCATAATATTTTTTTAACGAATTCATTATAATTTAATTAATGACAGTTGAATAAAAACTCAGACATTGGAATATAAAATATTATATTCATTCACTCTCTGACCACACAACAAATGATTTCTCATACACCTCACCGTAATAAACTCTATAAAAATAACTTAGGTAATTTTCTACTACTCCTCCTCGACTTCATCATCTGTTGTAAATTCACTTTCGTTGCCTCCCTGTGAACAAAAAAAACGTAAGTTATTTTAATTTTTAGTTTTTTGCATTCACAATGCAATTTTTATAATAGAAAAATGGAAAATGAAGAGTTGTGAGACGGGTCGATTTTTTCTAAATACTTCATTTTCCATTTTTCTAAAAAATACGTAATTTTAATATGTGCCTAACATAATGATAAATGCACAAAATTGTATTGGCACAATGTTTATTTTTGTCAGCAGCACTGACCTAAATAGAGGGCCTACTCTGAAATGCAAAACCCGAAACTTCGTTATACCCGTCCCTCTCACTCTCGAGTCGTGAAAGAACCGAGTAAAAGTGACGGGGCTAACCGAAGTTTCGGATTAGCGAGTACGGTCCCAGGCACGGTCAGATAATTTAAATTAAAAGATTTTATTCATATTTTTTTTTATTTCTTACATCCGAATTGTTCAGTCAACTTCTTCTTCAAAAGCCCGATACGGACGACGTACAGTCACTAGCAATACGTGCATGTAAGTAAACAATAAATATCTACATGATAAAAGTAATTTAAACGACAAGTAAAAATAACAAACTACAGGCATCACCCCTGATTTGCTAGAGAAAAATATTATAAAAGCTGTGAATGCTTCTATGAGAAAGAATAGGTTCGATATAATGATCGGCACCTTATTCCGAAATGCAAATCCGATTACCCGATAGCATAGTAAGAAAGAAGGACGGGTATAACGAAGTTTCGGATTTTGAATTTCGTAGTAGACTTAAGCCGGGTCTCCAGCGAAAGTTTTTTGAAAACATTCAACAAAAACACATTCACAAAACTTTGTTTCTGAAAAATGTTTCTTGACATGCGCCGTCTATACCTCTCTTGGCTTGTGTACACAAAACAATAGTTTCTCTAGCAAACAAAATGAGTTCGGACGAAGAAGACGTAGTTTCAGATCGTATCTTTATTCCAATCCATCTTTACTTGCATTGCTCTAAACCACCGTAGAATCAAACTTGGCGCGAAAACCAAACTTTTTTTTTGTCGTGGCTTCTCTTCCATTTTACACAGAAATTCGGCCATTGTCTAGCGAGTTATCAAAATTAAAAAAGTTAAAAATTGTCGAAATCATAGATTATTTACAGTACCCTGCCCCTCGACCCGCGCGGGGGAAGTTTTGTGTACGTGTTTTCCACCGGGCATGGAAAGCAAAAACATTGTTGATGCAAACAAAAATGTGTAGTGAAACAATGTTTTGTGTAGACAGTTTTGTTGAATGTTGAGATGTTTTTGTTGATTGTGTAGGGCAAAACACGCGCTGGAGACCCGGCTTTAGGCTCAACCCACACGAACCACAACCACACCACGTGGGCGGGGCGCATTTTGTATTGGAAATGAATAGTCAATTCACGCGTACCACATTTTGCAGCCATTATCGACCGCGTGGGTGATACCGGCCACACTGCAATCATCGGCGACGACGCAGCGAACTAGCGGCCGGCCACATCCACATCACAACTACTAGCGACAACGACATTTTGTCGCACTAGCACATCGCAACCACAACGCAACTGCAAAAAGTTGCATCGACACTATTCACACGTACATTTTGTCGCTGCGATGTGGTGTGGTTGTGGTACTTTGTCACTAAAGATCAATGTTTCATAGACAAAATTCATTTGTTAATTTTTACTACGCAAATAGTGCAATGTTCACAAGACGTGTTGAAAATAGCTATTACTTGTGATGTGAGTGACACTGGCGCGTCAGTTGTCCATCCACCAATGTCAGTGTCACAGCGTAAGTCTTCCCACTCATACGCACACGCTGTCCGTTTAAAATTATTAAGATTCACGTCTCGGAAATGAAAACTCAAGCTAGCGACAAATAACTAAGAATCAAAAAGACATCTTACTATCTAACTAATACATATAATGTGAAAGTTTGGCTCCTGATTCACGGTACCGTCGAAAACGGAATCGGATTCGAATTCTGTGCTTTGTCTTTGTCTATTTTATAGTGAGTGACAGAGACAGGGCATACATTTGACACAGAGATAGATCATGATTGAGAAAAGCATATACGATATTTTTAACAGCGGAAAATGTCCCATTCCCACGGGAAGACATCGAGTAGTTCATGTGGGCAAAGCCGCGGGCGGATAGCTAGTACTTACTGTATAATAAAACTACCTATCGCACGAATAATCAAACGTTACTTAACCATTATAGACTACTTAAATATTATTTTGTCGTTGTTATGTCACTATAATTGGTTCATTGTAGCAGGGGTACCATGACAGCTTATTTTCGTGTAAAGCAAACAAGAAATAGGGTCTAATTCTTTAGCATAAACTGCATAAAAAATGTCTATGGCTAATTTTCTTGAGTTTTATTTCAATAGCATAAATAAATTTTTGCTTTGCTCGAATGAGCTGTCATAGGACCCATGCTATATTGAACAAAGTATAGTATGAAGAGAAAGCGCCCTGTAAAAGATCAAATTATTTGTCTAACTTTACGTGTTTGTCAAATTATTTTATAGTCTGCAGCTGTGTTTGAAGCGTTTGTCAAACATTCTACGTGTTTGATGAAAATCTTGCCGTTTGACAAACAAGTTTGAAGGTGCGCGGCGGTGTTTGTCAAACAAGATCTTAGTTTTACTTTGACGTTATGACGGAAATACACGGTTCACTTTTGCCTTTCAATTTGGATGAAGCAACCAAATTGAATAATGTAAACGTAAAAGTAAATCATTCAATGTCAATCCGCGCCTGTATTTCTTCGCTTTTCAACCAAAGTGAATCGATTTGGTTGAACCCTGTAATATTAGCATAAACAGGATGATCAAACAAATTTGTCAAACTTGTTTGATAATTTGTTTGACCGTGTGCGTTAAATGTTTGATAAAAATGTGAAGTTTGACAAACACATTTGTCAAGCAAATCTGATTGTTTACAGGGCACTTAAATTGAATAGCGTTCGAATAGATCGGGCGTATTTCTTTAATAGCTTCATATAGGTACTTAGTAACAAAACTCTTAGATGTTGCGTGTTACAAAAATAAGTGTCCCCATTCCACCGAAATGTTAAGATAAAGCTTGAATAATTGACACAATTTATGTAACAATGTCGGGGTCGCGCGTCTAATAATGTAGTGCTCGTTCGATGAGACGTATTCGTTTAAGGAATTTACGCGTCTTTATGCACGTCATGTGACGTATACGAGTATTAAGTAGTCGTTGGATGTGACTAATCGTCTAGTACTCTAGTGTTGTATAATTTTATGTAGCAGTAGAAAAAAAACCTAGAATCTTGATTCCTATTATTTCTAATTTCGCGCGTACTATTCGTTGAAATTTTTTTACAGATTAAGACACGTTTCGTTTCACAGGTTTTGAAGACTAGCTACTTAAAAGTCTACTTACAGTAACATGAAGTGGTACTGCCTGATGTTTAGATAAGCTTATTACGAGGGATTTTATTAAAAAAAGCATATAACATTGCACAAACTGCATTCGGAACGAATAAAACTAAAATAAATAAAATAAAATAAATATCAGACACCGTACAAGTTGTCTGACAGAATCAGATAAGCAACTTAAAGTGCGACAACATTTTCTGTTCCGGTGGCCAAAAACTGAAACAAACGTGCTTCTTATGTCATTTTGCTGTCAAGTTGTTAACCAACCATAGTTCTGTAGCCGGCTGTACTTCAATGTAATATTTTTCAATGACACAATTAAATATAGACATATTATCAATAACAGTACGGTCCCCTATTTCAAAAAAGCATTGTTATTTTGGTTTCGCTCTATCAGAATCGAAAATATTTCTCATCAAAGATCACAACAAAACAGTTCCTGCTCGAAATACCGGTATATTTGGCTCGCTGATTTCGATCGCCCCGCCCACTGACTCTTTAAAACAAATAACGAACGAGGAGTTCGAACCAAATAGAAGTCACGTGATTCGCAAGGGGGTGGGTCTACTGACCGTAACTTAAAGTGGTACTGCCTACATATCGTAGGTCTTTAATGTACTTAACTAGGTTTATCCTAGCGGTAATAACCGCGAATCCGAGCGACCGTTTTAAAAATACCTGGTACGATTTTTATGAAGCGGTAATTTGCGAACCGTTCCCAAGCTCTGGTTTTATGGATCGAACTCGTCGCACAAAACCCTGACAGAAATATGTAAGTACTAGCGGCCGCCCGCGGGTTTACCCGCGTGATTTCCGTTCCTGTGGGAATATCGGAATAAAAAGTATCCTATGTTATATTATAATCCAGGCTATTACTATCTGCGTGCCAAATTTCAACCAAATCCGTTAGGTAGTTTTTGCATGAAACTTTCGCATTTACAATATTAGCAGGATCATAGCAAGTTGAAGCGAACTTGTATGTTTGTATGGATGTAAGGAAGTAAAGTATGTGTCGCAGTAAGATAGATAAAGCCGTGATATAGTTATATCCCTAGCGATATAATTATAAACCGTAAGATAGTAATGAATCGCTTTCATATAACTATCTTACTAGGAATATAATTATAATACGGTTCAAGTTAAGTGATATAGTTATACTACTAGATTTGTTTCATGAAATAATTGTAAGGGTGTAGTCCTGTAGAACACGTGATAGGTTAGAAATTACGTGGTTATTTTTTTGACACCACAGAACTCTTGTTGCTTTCGTATAACTATCTAACGGTACATAATTATATCCCTTGGGTTATAACTATATCACGGCTTTATGTATCTTACTGCGACATAATAACATGTATGTTAACAAACCTGGTCGTTGTTATCCGTGTCGGAGTCGCTGAGATCCCATTGCGGGTGTTCAGCGGGCACAGCACACGCTTCCTTCACGTCCAGCTTCATATCTTGCTGCTGGTCCATGCCAATGTACGAGTCTAGACAAAACAATAATATTATTATATTAATACAAAGGAGATCGGTCACGCTTCATACATGTTTGGAGCAAAAAAGTAAAAGTGTCGGCCAACGAAAATAAATTGCACATAAACAGTGTAACAATTTATTTTAATTTTTTGATTTTTGCATTCACAATGCAATTTTTAATATAGAAAAATGGAAAATGAAGTAACAATATTTTTTTGTTTTGATTTGTTTGACGTTAACAAAAAAAAACTGGAACGGGAACGGGAAAAGACGGGATTTTTACCATGTTTATTTCGTTTTTCGAGTTCCCGATATCCCGATCCGATCCCGACTGTGAGTGGTCCGATCCCGACGAACCACTCACAGTCAGCAATGTATGGGCCTGTCTAACACAGTGTATGGCTAGTATGGTGTGTCACCTAATCGCAGGCAGCAGGCGAGCGTATACACGCCGGGCCACCGCAGCTGCAGCTCATGTGTGTCCACTAGGGCACTCACAGTCAGCAATGTATGGGCCTTTCTTATGTATCAAGAGGAGAATGCGATCTTTAGGCATACCAAACGGCATGTTGGACTCGGTCACACCGAGGGCATATTCCTCGCCACACCCAGCCCTCCCGCCAAGCCTAATATAATAATAATAGGCTTCGCGTCAGGGCTGGGCGGTTCCAACCCCTGCCCCGCCCCCTAACGAGCTCGAAAGCTCGAGAGAGGGCCGGACAGGAGGAGGAAGCAATGTATGGGCCTGCCTAACACAGTGTATGGCTAGTATGGTGTGTCACCTGATCGCAGGCTGCAGGCGAGCGTATACACGCCGGGCCACCGCAGCTGCAGCTCATGAGTGTCCAATAGTTCACACACACAGTCAGCAATGTATGGGCCTGTCTAACACGGTGTGTATGTAGTATGGTGCGTCACCTGATCGCAGGCAGCAGGCGAGCGTATACACGCCGGGCCATCACAGCTGCAGCTCATGTGTGTCCAATAGTTCACACACAGTCAACAATGTATGGGCCTGCCTAACACAGTGTATGGCTAGTATGGTGTGTCACCTGATCGCAGGCAGCAGGCGAGCGTATACACGCCGGGCCACCGCAGCTGCAGCTCATGAGTGTCCAATAGTTCACACACAGTCAACAATGTATGGGCCTGTCTATCACGGGTGTGCAATGTGTATGCTAGTGTGGTGCGTCACCTGATCGCAGGCAGCAGGCGAGCGTATACACGCCGGGCCATCACAGCTACAGCTCATGTGTGTCCACTAGGGCACTCACAGTCAGCAATGTATGGGCCTGTCTAACACGGTGTGTATGTAGTATGGTGCGTCACCTGATCGCAGGCAGCAGGCGAGCGTATACACGCCGGGCCATCACAGCTACAGCTCATGTGTGTCCACTAGGGCACTCACAGTCAGCAATGTATGGGCCTGTCTAACACGGTGTGTATGTAGTATGGTGCGTCACCTGATCGCAGGCAGCAGGCGAGCGTATCCACGCCGGGCCATCACAGCTACAGCTCATGTGTGTCCACTAGGGCACTCACAGTCAGCAATGTATGGGCCTGTCTAACACGGTGTGTATGTAGTATGGTGCGTCACCTGATCGCAGGCAGCAGGCGAGCGTATACACGCCGGGCCATCACAGCTGCAGCTCATGTGTGTCCAATAGTTCACACACAGTCAACAATGTATGGGCCTGCCTAACACAGTGTATGGCTAGTATAGTGTGTCACCTGATCGCAGGCAGCAGGCGAGCGTATACACGCCGGGCCACCGCAGCTGCAGCTCATGAGTGTCCAATAGTTCACACACAGTCAACAATGTATGGGCCTGTCTATCACGGGTGTGCAATGTGTATGCTAGTGTGGTGCGTCACCTGATCGCAGGCAGCAGGCGAGCGTATACACGCCGGGCCGTCACAGCTACAGCTCATGTGTGTCCACTAGGGCACTCACAGTCAGCAATGTATGGGCCTGTCTAACACGGTGTGTATGGCTATACCCTATTCAAATTCCTCTGAGACAAAAGGTAAACAAACAAACCAATGTTTCTCAAACTTGAAACGAATGAAACAAACGAAAACGTCAATATAACAACAAAAAACTTAATTGTAATAGAAAACAACAAACTTAACAAATAGAATAAACAAATAACAAGAATTTAACGAAACTATCTGAAAACACGGCGCGTACGAGTCAACGAGTTGATCGAGAGTAAACATGGCCAGTGTAACCAGACTAATTTTATTACTTACAAAATTTCAAATTTCTACGTAAATTATTTGCTTTATCACTAATCCTCAATTTAGTAGTGTTATAATCAGTGATCGGATAATCTGATGCATATTTACCTAAAGTTGTGGTGTTAGCTGCTATGGAATGCACTTTTGTCTCGAAATTTTAAAAAAAAACAGCTTATGCTAAAGACTCCGCTTCCACACCATGTTACTGACTAATTTTGCATTCGCAAATTTTTTGGAATCCCGATATTTATATAAAATAAAACATGTTTTAAGAAGCCGCTTCCATAATTTCCTAACCAAATATTAACTTTAGGTAAATCTCCATCCGATTATCCGATCTCTAGTTATAATACGTTCAATGTTTGGGAACAGCTACAGTTTTAGGTGTTTTTAATGTCACTTTTATTCAATAGGATCTAGATGCATATAAAATTTGACCTATTAAAGAACCTTTTTCTGGTTTGTTTACCTTTTGTCTCAGAGGGAGTTGAATAGACAATAGTATGGTGCGTCACCTGATCGCAGGCAGCAGGCGAGCGTATACACGCCGGGCCACCGCGGCGCCGTGAACCGCAGCTGCAGCTCGTGTGTGTCCACTAGGGCGGTCACGTGTGCGGGTGCCGTTAGTAGAGTGTGGGACTTGCGATCGCAGATGTAGCACCACCAGAACTCTTGCTTCTCCTGGTGAGTATGAAGAAAAACATTAACTTTGAAATGTGTCAAGAGGATGAAACAGAACGCGGAGATTATAAGACTGGTGTTGAGATATCCAGCTTGTGATATCGAATAGCCAACTTTATGTTGGTTGGCGAGTCGCGTTCCGTCGCGTATGGTCAAATTCGCAATCAGCCAAGTGACTGAAAAACCGTCAAAATCGCTTTTGGTCATATTAGCGATTGGTCCTTATCTCGAACTGTCAAAATCGCAAATGGTCCATATCGCGAATGGTCATATTCGCATTATTTTCTAATCGCAAACGGCCTAATTCGCCAACAGTCAAGATCGTTCGAATATTTCTGTCGCTCGGTCGGCATATTTTTTGCTATTTTGACGCTTTGCTATAATGATGCTTTGCTATTTTGACTAACTGCTATTTTGACTAGCTGCGATTTTTATGAATTTGACCGATTGCGAATTTGACCATAGGCGACGGAACGGGCGAGTTGATTGTCATCGCGGGACTCGTCTTGGGATTGCTCCTCCGAACCGGATCTCACTATTATTTTATAAAACCTTTTTTATTATAAAGTACTACAGACAATGACCCCATTCATCATGTAATCATGTTACCTGAGGCAAGTACGGACAATGCACAGAATGGGAACTCTCAGATCTTCTCTCGACGCGTTCTCTCTTTTGCGTTTTTCTGGAACTTGTCCCATTGGTCGTTGTCACGGACTTCTCGTCTCGGGATTCATCTTCGATTTGGTCCTTCGCCCGGATTTCATTTATAACGTAAATATTAAGAAACTAAATCTTACCCGAGGGCAGTACGGACAATACACAGGATGGAACTCTTAGTCTCTTTTAATTTAACTTGTCTCATTGGTCCTTCGAACCGAATGTCACTAATTTTATAACAAACCTTGTTAAATATTTAGGTACTATAGACAATGACGTCATTTCACATTACCTGAGGGAAGTATGGGCAATGTACAGGATGTGAGCACTTCGATCTTCCCTCGAGGCGTTCCCTCTTTTGCAAGCGTTTCTGGAACTTGTCCCATTGGTCGTCGTCGTCGTCGGGCGCGGACTTGTCGTCCCGGGACTCGTCTTCGGAGCCGGACGCGTGGGACGCTGACTCGTCGGAACTGCCTTCGTCGGAGTCTACTTCTGGTTGTGAATAAAATAAAATAAATAACTTTTCAATAGGGTACTTGACTGTTTTTTTTTTATTGACTTAAAATGTTTATTTAATTACAGTCGTCACAAATTAAGATGCCCGTTTTGACACATGGTAATGACCCTAGAATGTAACTTGTTACGAAAACCAAAAGATCAAATATATGCTGATTACTTATCAAAGGTGTATGAAAATAATGTTACATTTTTTAACGCATCATAAATTAAGGCAAAGTGTATTCCGCGTATTATTTTTGCGTTTATTCTAAAGTAAACGCAGATTCGATTAACTACGAAACGTCTCGAAAAACAGTTACGTTCTCAGTCTTTATTTTTTTAAATACTAGTGTTGTAACCGTTGCGTGCAGGATTTCTCCAGCTTCATTCAATTTTATCGAAATAATCGTTATAACCACTTTAATAGATTAATTGTGTGAAAACTAGATTGGCGCTTAAAGCATTAGTGAAATTATAAATTGGCAACAATGATTTCGATAAAACGGTTTCTAGACAAACGCAAACTTATCCAAGGAGAACGTTTCGAATGAACCGAATGAAAAAAAAATATTTAAATAAAACCTAGACAACCTTGCACACCTAACCATGTCGAATCGTCACGGTCACCTTTCCAGAGATTTCTTAAAACACGTTTCGTTCGGCTTGTTCGAAGCGTTCGCATCGGACAAGCGTTCGTTCACCATAAGCGGCCTGTACACGTCTCGGTCCAACCACTGGCCAATACATCGTACATTGACACTTTTGAACGAACAAGACGTTTAAAAAGGTTCTTTCAAAAGTGTTAATATACGACGTATTGGCCAATGGTTGGGCCAACGTGTACAGGCCGCTAAGTAAGTAATATAGCTACTCTATGACCATGTCTATGCTGTAAGCTGTAGTTAAAATACTTGCACTTTTAGAGCCAACGCGACTTGTGATTTTTAGTCGACCGATAGTTTAGTTGGAATCGTAAGACGAACGTGATCAAACTGTCGGCCGATAGTTTGGTTTTGAGAACCTGCGAGCACTTTTGATTTTTAGTCGACCGATAGTTGGTCGATAGTTTCGTTGAATACGGGCGCGCGCTCACATAGTCCTTCACGCACAGGCCGATAGTTGTATAACTGTAACTATAACAATAGTTGTAGTAACTATTGGCCAGTCATTTTCGATAGTTCGATACTGAATGCGCAGTCTACCGATAGTTGGGCGATAGTTTAGTTGAATGCAGTGCGCGCGCTCACATAGTCCTTCATGCACATTACCGCCCGGCCGATAGTTGTGCGATAGTTTGATCGTACAACTATCGGCCAGTCATTTTCGATAGTTTGATCGGTCGATAGTTTAAGCGCACTGACGATTGCCTGCCACTGCCATATAATTCTATACTGAATCCGAGAACGACCAAACTATCGCCCGATTAAAAATCACAAGTGCGCGTTCGCTCTTATATAAATTATGCAATTTAAATGGATTCGATTCAAGTTTATATAACATAAAAGGTCAATTTATACTTTAATAATATGTTTATTAAAAGTATAAGTACCTATATAGTAAGTTTCACGTTTTATAATAATAACAACTTTAGTCTTAATCCACATAAGTTGCAAACCTACTATAATCGATTAGTTACTCAGAACCTTAATCGATTAATCGCGAGAATCGATCACAGACTCGTATGGTTACATGCCTAATCACGTCACTTTAGCATGTGTCAAAACGGGCATCTTATTTTGTGACGACTGTAGTAGCAACACAACATAAGTATTATTTTCAAATATCTTGCATATTTTCAGCGATATAGAGAATCAAGCTTTCTAATTAGACAAGGAGAGCGCTATAGAAATATGACGTCACATTTCTATAGCGCCATACACTTGCCATAAAAAAATCGTTTTAGAAAGAGATAGCTAAGGTCACAATTAAGTAGGTAGCTCATAATTAGCTTGTTACAATACAAATTGAATTTCTTTTTTCACATTTGTTATTCAATCCTACTAATATTATAAATGTGAAAGTTTAGATGTTTGGATATTTGTTACTCAATCACGCCGAAACGGCTGAACGGATTTGGCTGAAATTTGGGACACAGATACTTTATAGCCAGTAGGTCTAGCACAACTTAGCGCGACTCTTTGTCGCGCTCCTTTCAACCAATCAGCACGTCGTCTTAAGTCACGCCCGCTATCTACGAGCGATCTGATTGGTTGAACTTGCCCGCGACTCTATCTCACTCGGTCGCGCTCAAGTTGTGCTAGCCCTACTGGAGAGGAACATAGGCTACTTTTTATCCCGGAAAAATATTACATTCCCGCGGGATAACGTCGTGAAGTCCACGCGGGCGAAGCCGCGGGCGGCAAGCTAGTAATATTATATTTCTGAATGTTATTATTAAATATCTACATTTCAACAACAGTCAAATACCCAATTATCTAGCTCAAGTAGTTATCTTTAAGAAACTGTGTTAAGGAAACTAGAAAACGGTTAAATATATGTGCAATTTTTTTAACAATCCAAACTTCAGGGGTAGGTCATGTTACGTATTTAGAATAAATTTCAAAAAAAAAATTTAAAAATTTTTTTTTCTTTTTTTTATGTTTCCCTACTGTATTTTTATCTTACTGTCGATGTTTTGAATATTAAAATAAAACTTTTCTAACAATTTAGAAAATTAAAACAATAAAAACAAAGATAATAATTTATTATTAAATTCCAATTCTTCATGGGTTCAATTTAAATTCGCACAACACTAGCGAGCAATCAGCTGTTAAGGGTTATTGACCTTTGACCGCTCCTTTCGGAATAGTTACCACCCCTTTCTCTCCTAACTGTACTCCTGGTTATTGATCACATTATTGAAATGGGTTCCGGACATTTTCCGAAATTTTATTTTAAAATGTTAAGAGAGAAATCTGGTTTTTACTTATTATTCAAAACAATAATAATAAAAAAGCAGGACATTAGTTTTTAATCAACCATGCACGAAAGTCTGTTTAATTTTTTTAAACTACCTACATTACTTCTTAATTTTTAGTGTAGATGTACCATAGTAATAGCCCATATCTCAAAAACTACCTACTCAACCGATTTCAATAAAACTTAAAACTGTTGCCTAAGTTGGAATTGGAATACCCCTGATAAAAAAAACAACTCGATATGACTAAGTTTTTGATAAATTTGTAGACAATCATACAAACAAACACACACACACTTACGAAATTACATACATACCTACATACAGGTCAAACTTATAAACTCCACCGGTTTTGGTTAATAAAGTGTTTATTTAAATTTTTACTTTTTTGCATTCACAATGCAATTTATTATTGTTGAAAAATGGAAAATGAAGTATTTTGAAAAAATCGACCCGTCTCACAACCAGCTCCGATGGGACTCGAACCCACGACCTTTCGCTATCCGGGCGACTGCTCTGACGAGAGCTTGTCTGTAAAGTCAGTTTACGGACGAGAATTTTACGTGATAACAATATGCCGCTGTTTCTCTTCTACTCGATCGCTTAGGCTTTCGTAAACGGAACGTGATGATACTTTTTCGGGAGTGCAGTACTCAATCCCGTCCCGTCAAAATGGCTGAACGGATTTGGCTGAAATCAGTTGGACACACACACATTTTGGGACAAATTGCAATACTTTGTAGCCTGGAGAGGAACATAGGCTACTTTTAATCCCGGAAAAATATCACATTCCTGCGGGATAACGTCGTGAAGTCGGCGCGGGCGAAGCCGCGGGCGGAAAGCTAGTCAATTTATAAGACGTCATCACGTCAAAAACATATTATTTTGATGTCAGAACAAAATTGGACAGCTCTTCAAAAATTAAATCAATCGACATCAAATCGTAAACATTTTACATGTCTACCAGAAATAACTTTTGACCTTAAATACTCTAATTTTGAATTCGAATTTACGAATAAGAAAAAAATATCTAAGTTGAACCGGTAAAATAACCCAAATTAAAAGTAACAAAGTTCATGATTACCAGGAGCTCATAAGTGTTTGTGGCTTGTGCGTAATAAAACGGAACCCTAATTTTCTCTAACCAATAGACCTGCTGACAGTCTCAGCGCGACGCTACCGCGCGCGAGTGAAAGAAACGGCAAATAAATAATAACAATACTAATTCCTACTTGCGGCGTCGTCGCCGCGATTTTAGCTCGAGTGAGAGAGAGGGCAAATATTTAATAACAATTTAACAAAATCCTTGCGCCAACGGGAACACGACGAGCCTAGTGTGGGTATAAATGGGTGTTGGCCGCCCGGCCGGCACTGGGCCATTGGCGCAAGCATTTCGCTAAATGTCATTAGACGGTCCGCCCTATTAGGGTAATCGTAGTATAAGTTAGTATTTATTTTTTATGTACAATTACCGAATGGAAAGTAAAAATTTGGTTGTGTGTTTAAAAACTTCAATTATTCGAGGAACAGAAACAAAACCATGTTTGGTCTCGAAAACTTACATTATTATCTTATCATAATTTACAGTTTTTACTCTGTTTCATTTACACGTAGGTACAGTTAATAACCTTATGCTCGCATCTTAAAATCAAACAATTGAATTCTATTTTTATTTTCGCACAGACGTTATTATTATCATTATTTTTATGCTCAGCCCCGCACGTTTACTAAAGCGCCCCACAGATGGATCAGTTCGCCTGTCGGCAGCGGCCTGTCAGTACCCCATATTGTTTTACTATAGTACCCCTAATATCAGTTGATTTTTACCGTCAACGTTTACGAAAACTCGGATGAACTGCGCATGTCGGTAAAGCAGTCAAAGGACATGAAAGAGATAGAGCGATAGTTTTCGATTACGAATACAGTTTGCCAAACTCATACTAGGGTTACTGACAGGCTGTTGCCGACAGGCCGACTGATCATCTGTGGGCTCCTTAACTATTGTATTGATACGATGATAAGGAACCACAGAATTAGATACGAAACTCCGGGTCGTTGAGAGGCCGTGGGCCGGTAGTTGGATCTGTCACCCTAGTACCAGGAGCGAATGTGACTGGAAAAAAATATGCATGATGCGCATTCACACGCACACAAGGAAGTCACTCACACGTCCATCACCGTCAGTCGTTCACGGGAAGCAACGAAAAAGGTCGCACTTTCGGTACCTACTTGTTTAGCTTAAACGGTGAAAATTATTTACGATTAGAAGCAAGTTACTATGAATGATATTCTCAGTGTTCTGCTTGCCCGTGTTGAGTTACGTTTGTGATGGAAAACCAACTGATATTCCAGCACGATGATGGTGCAGTGCACCGGCAGCACTGGCCCATTTCGAATGTGATGTTGTACCTTCTTGCTTACGTTAGTAGTTAAACGACAACTTCTCTCAGTGGATTCTTATTGTGGAAATAAAAAAAACATTGTGTTGTGTATTTAAAATAGTGTGTGTGCAACAGAACTACAAAACGACATGAAAGTTTGCGTAGTCATATGTGGTCATATTGTGAATGTGAGTGAGTACCTAAGTACCTAGTAAGTACCTACATACAATTTTTGCATCGACTAAACTGTTTTGTCGAGTTGTGTGTGTGATTTCCACACAACTAAACCGTTTAATTAAGCTTTTTTACTTTTTTGTCGAGCAACTATCGAGTTGTGTGTGTGATATGCGCGCTTCAATGTACCTATTGCTATAAATAAAAAAACATAATATGATACACAACAAAATAGTTGTTCAACTTAAAGTTGTATGTATGCGCTAGCTCTAGTCTTGAAATTGTGTTTTTACGTAAAAAAAAAGAAAAAGAAACGACGCTCCGACCGAAATTTTGCTAGGTAGGTAGGTACTTAGTTCATAGTCAAAATTGAATTAGGGTAGACAGTAAAAAACTTTTTGCTATTTGCAATTTTATTCATCTTTCAAGAAAATAACTAAGTAAAATCCGATTTGTGATCGATCATCACATCATCAGTGATGTGAGCAAAATGACTTCAAATGATAAGGATTTATCAGAAAAAAACGAACCATCCTCCGCCGGGAATCTAACCCGGGACCTTTTACTTTCCGGGCGAATGCTCTGACCGCTGAGCTACGGATTCGTTAGCTGCTCAGCCGGCCATTTATTTAGTTCAACTTGCTGTCGTGAAACTCGTGATATTGTCGGCGCGGCGTCGCGCGCCGCCACCCGGCCATCGCTCGTCGGCAGTCTGCCGAGTACCAGGCTAACAGAAGGCCGGTAGAGATGGTATGCTATCAGCTGAATAGGGCATTTACCTCGATAGTGTGGACCAACAACAAATGTCGATAAAGAAATAATACTTGGATTAAAGAGTACTTACAAATTTCAATGTCTTAAAATTTTGCCCAACATAGATGTTCCCTACCTACACTTCACGCTCCTTTCGTATGTATACCCCCTTTCGATAACACGTTGTACTCATACATAATGTCATACTTACTACAGTAAAAAAAAAAAAAATTTTTTTGGTAAATTTATTCTAAACACGTAACTTGACCTACCCCTGAAGTTTGGATTGTAAAAAAAATTGCACGGTATATACTTTTAGAAAACACCCAGACCAAGACAAATAGACATGTTCATGCACACAAATATTTGTCTAGTTCGGGGATCGAACTTGAGACCTCTGGCGCAGAAGGCAGGTATCCTACCCTTGCGCCAAATCGGTCGTCATAAAATAAATGTTTCATGGTCAGTATCACTATGATTAGTTTTCAAGGAACCTTTATAGTTTCGCCATGTCCGTCTGTCCGTCTGTCCGTCTGTCCGTCTGTCCGTCTGTCCGTCCGTCCGTCCGTCCGTCCGTCTGACCCCAGTCTAGCTCATAGACTCTTAGTACTAGAAAGCTGTAATTTGGCATGAATATACATATTTATCACGCCAACAAAGTCGAAACTAAAATTTTGAAAAATATTTTTTTTTAGGTTACCTCCCCTACACGTGAAGTGGGTATGTATTTTTTTTTCTTGTCTACCCCATAGTGTGGGATGTCGTTGGATAGCAATTTCAAAAACGTTGTGGGTTCGTAAAGACAGTTTTTTGATTGAGGCATCTGTTTGTGAATTATTAAGCTTTAAAATGCAAAATTTTGTTAGAGTCAAGTGTCCCCCCCCCCCCTACCAGCCAAATGGTTGTTTCTGGATACGTGAAAAAAATCATGTTAGTAGTACATATGACGAAGTTAAAAGGAAAACTATCACAGCCAAGTAGGCTTTACAAGTTTTTGAAATATAACACATTTTCGAAAACCGCAAATATAACTTTGTCATTCATACGAATACTATGAAAAACAAAGTTATTTTTTTCTGGCAAAAAATGACAGTGGTATTTTTGCTAGGTGTACGTAATCGGTACGTTAAGTGGGTACGGAACCCTTCATGAGCGAGTCCGACTCGCACTTGGCCGAATTTAATTATTTATTAAGCCCATGCTGTGCTGTGCTAGGGGCTGCTAAAAAACCTAAGCCCGGCGCAAACGACATGTAACCTGAAGGTAAACAAAGTGTTTAAACACTCTAAATCGATGTATTGCTATTCAAATTTCTTCAGCGGACACATTAATCATTACATAAGTTTAAAAGAATCAACATTTACTTTACCATCATCATCCTTTTTCTTTGGTTCCTTTGCCTTCTTGGGTTCCTTTGTTTTCTCTTCCTTTCCTTCCTTCCCTTCCTTAGCATTCGCCTCCTTAACATCATTAGCAGGGGTTTGTCCCGGCGCTGGCTTAGCCGGTTGCTTAGCTGCGGGCTTCTTAGCTTTCTTTGACTGAGGCTTTTTACTCTGCTTCATCCACACTGGCCTTTTGAATGTCTCCTTTTTGTCATTTTCTCCCTTTTTGTCATTGTCACCTTTCTCTCCGTTTTCAGTGGCACCTTCATCTTCATCTCTGAAAGATATGTAAAATTTTATCGTTATTTCTTTCAAGAAACAGCAAAGTGAAAATTGATTGATAGGACTGGGGGAGTAAGATACTAATATGATACATTTTTCTTATAGTTCTTACGAACAAATTTTCAGTTCGATGGAAAAACATTATTCAACAATGAATTTATTGGTGTTAGTTAACTGACAAAAACAACACTCACTTGATAACTTTTTCTTTAATTGTGGTGTCACCAAAGAGCTCTTTCATATTAGTCCGCCGCAGAAACACAGTCACAGTCACTATGGCACCTGCAGTTACCATCGTGGAATTCTCGTCATCAACAACTGCAATCGAAATGATAATATTTAGTTGTCAAATAAAAACAAAGTTTAGTATAAAATGACAACGAATAATGTGAATTTTGGGTCATTAGTGCCATTATGATGGCAAAGCAAACGTTGCCAGACAAGGGAGGAACGAGGCGATCAAACTGTCACCTCTTTCCCCTCGACGACCGTCTGCAGCGGAGACGGACTGCATGACGGTCCAGTCTAGTCTCTCCAATACCAAACATTAGCCTCCTTTATACAGAAACTCTATCGCGCAGGATTGCGTGCGGGAAAGCCCGCACGCACAATCACGCGCTATTGTCTGTTCGATGTTGTTTAGGCTAACGTTCTTTCCTTTCCCCTTACATTAGCGGGCTTTACACAGCCACTCTATGTGGCAGTACAGTGTCTGTGCAATCTACACAATGACACAGAAAAATGTAGGTATTTAAAAAATAATATATTCGCAATGCTTGAGCTGCTTATCTTGGAATCTGATCAATATCTGTGATGTAGTCTGATATTTATATTTTTAGAATAATTTGTACATATAACTCACCTTCAGTATTAACTTGGAAATGAATATAAGGCATGTTCCCAAGTACTTTCATGAGGTCATCATATTGTTTATCATTCAAGAATTTCAGGACCTGTCTTCTTTCTTCTCCAGGCAGCTGAGCGAGTTGGAGCAACGACTTGATGTGCTTCTTGCGGTTCGTGAAGTATTTCAAATGGTCTTCTGTGATGTACGGTAGTTGTAAAAGTGGTGATTTGTACTCCCATAGACCTTGTACTATCATCGGAGACAACTTCATGCAGTTTTCAATTGTTTCGATGGTCGGCAGACGAGGTACTGTGAATAAAATTTATCTCTTATGTATTACTAGGCTTCGCCCACGTGGACTACACGACGTTATCGCGCGGGAATGTGATATCTTTCCGGGATAAAAAGTAGCCTATGTTCCTTTCCAGGCTACAAAGTATCTGTATCCCAAATTTCAGACAAATCCGTTCAGCCGTTTTGGCGCGATTGAGTAACAAACAACCAAACATCCAAACATCTAAACTTTCACATTTATTATATTTCATATTATTAATATTAGTAGGATTTGTGGAAGCATTTCAATTGCTCACACCTAGATAAACGAGTTTAATACCTAGAATTCTGGTCATAGTATCATTTTAAATGTCTCAAAAAGAACACAGGACAGGATTAAAGCCGACGACCAAACTTGCGAAGCGAGTAAAACCAAGGGGGGCCATTAGTTTTCTATTAATAAAGAACACTGATTTCCCACTCATAAAATTGGCCATTCTGGTTCCGGCACTAAACAATACATCTAATTGGTTATTTGGCACGCGCGCCGTATGCCGTGATGACTAATCGGAATTACGAATTATGTTTAGAACGCGATAAAAAGTTAGTAAAATTTAAAGTAAGTAATAAGTTTCTGTAATACCTCATCAAAAACCTTCAATAAAAATCTTCAACTCTTTGGCTTAAGTAATCAATTGCCTTATTTTTACTTTTTTGTATGAAAATCATTTTTTTCTAATACTTCATCTATACTTACAAATAAATAAAATTGGAGTGTCTGTTTGTAATATTAAAATAACCGCTTCTTACTACATGCATATGATTATCTATACAAATAAATAAATATAATATACGGTACATATGCCAAAATATCATTTTTTACAATTTTTGTCTGTCTGTCTGTTTGTTCCGGCTAATCTCTGAAACGGCTGGACCGATTTTGACGGGACTTTCACTGGCATGTAGCTGATGTAATAAGGAGTAACTTAGGATACTTTTTATCCCGATATTCCCACGGGAACGGGAACCACGCGGGTGAAACCGCGGGCGGCCGCTAGTTTTCAATCAATACATAAATACAAATAAATAAAATTGGAGTGTCTGTTTGTAATATTAAAATAACCGCTTTTTACTACATGCATATGATTATATATACGGTACATATACCAAAATGACATTTTTTTCAATTTTTGTCTGTCTGCCTGTCTGTCTGTCTGTCTGTTTGTTCCGGCTAATCTCTGAAACGGCTGGACCGATTTTGACGGGACTTTCACTGGCACGTAGCTGATGTCATAAGGAATAACTTAGAATACTTTTTATCCCGATATTCCCACGGGAACGGGAACTACGCGGGTGAAACCGCGGGCGGCCGCTAGTAATTAATTAAAGCGGGTGATAGACGTACCTACGAACTTAAAGTACTCGGTTTTTAAGACCGCGAACTTACGCGGCTCGACATCTACACACGTGAAGCTTGCTCACAATGTATTGTTGGATCGCCAACGAACTTACTCGGCGGTTTTAAAGTACGCGTACTTAGGGTGACACACGAGCGAAAAAGGTCGTCGAGTCACAAGTTCGCGTACTTACTCGCACGTCTATCAGCCACTTTACTTATTAAAATCGTTAAAATTGATGCACACCTACATATTATAATAATATACCTACCCTACAAATATTTTAAATGCAAAAGTTTGGTTGAATGGAATGTGCCTTACTCAATTACACCAGATTGGTTGAACTTAGGGCACTTGTTATCCAGGAATTACACGGTTTTTTCTCGTAGCAACCTCTTTTAAAATATACTTACTTCTTGCATAAGCGAGAGCGATGAGCTGGTTAACACAGTTGACCATCTCCACAATGAGGTCAGGGCACCTCGACACGACGTATCGGCGATCGCTCTCCAGCGTATCGGGCGGCAGCACATTTACTTATTATGCCAATTTACTAATAATAACGTGCATAGACTCGCCAGCCAAACTTTTTGCTCACTCTTATTTTAATTTAAGACTTCTTTCTACATAATACTTACTTCTCCGAGCATAAGCGAGGGCGATGAGCTGGTTAACACAGTTGACCATCTCCACAATGAGGTCAGGGCACCTCAACACGATGTACCGGCGATCGCTCTCCAGCGTATCGGGCGGCAGCACATTTACTTATTATGCCAATTTACTAATAATAACGTGCCTAGACTCGCCAGCCAAACTTTTTGCTCTCTCTTATTTTAATTTAAGACTTCTTTCTACATAATACTTACTTCTCCGAGCATAAGCGAGGGCGATGAGCTGGTTGACACAGTTGACCATTTCCACAATGAGGTCAGGGCACCTCGACACGATGTACCGGCGATCGCTCTCCAGCGTGTCGGGCGGCAGCACATTTACTTATTATGCCAATTTACTAATAATAACGTGCCTAGACTCGCCAGCCAAACTTTTTGCTCTCTCTTATTTTAATTTAAGACTTCTTTCTACATAATACTTACTTCTCCGAGCATAAGCGAGGGCGATGAGCTGGTTGACACAGTTGACCATCTCCACAATGAGGTCAGGGCACCTCGACACGATGTACCGGCGATCGCTCTCCAGCGTATCGGGCGGCAGCACATTTACTTATTATGCCAATTTACTAATAATAACGTGCCTAGACTCGCCAGCCAAACTTTTTCCTCTCTCTTATTTTAATTTAAGACTTCTTTCTACATAATACTTACTTCTCCGAGCATAAGCGAGGGCGATGAGCTGGTTGACACAGTTGACCATTTCCACAATGAGGTCAGGGCACCTCGACACGATGTACCGGCGATCGCTCTCCAGCGTGTCGGGCGGCAGGCGCATGCGCGCCAGGTGCGCGTGGAGGAGTGCACGCGCCTTTATACTGTAGGGCCGGCACAGAGGCTGCTCTTTGTTCTTCTCGCCTAAGTTGGGAAGCTCGCGGAGAAGCTGTAAAAAAGTATGGTTACAGTGGTGGTACTCTGTACAAAACTCAATTCATCAGGTCTAAAGCTCATTCCGAACCGATTCTCTGTGAATAAACAAACGAAGTGCGTCAGCTAACCAAAGACTAGAGTAAATAATTACACTATATTATATACCTACTAGCGGCCGCCCGCGGTTTCACCCGCGTGGTTCCCGTTCCCGTGGGAATATCGGGATAAAAAGTACATATAAACCTTCCTCTTGAATCACTCTATCTATTAAAAAAAAACGCATCAAAATCCGTTGCGTAGTTTCAAAGATTTAAGCATACAAAGGGACATAGGGACAGAGAAAGCGACTTTGTTTTATACTATGTAGTGATGAACCTACCAGAGATATACATTTAAGTGTTAGTCAACCATTATGTTTGGTCCCTGTCTAGGTGTTATATGAATAAATATATACTCGCGGCCGATTGCGGTTTCTCCCGCGTGGTTCCCGTTCCCGTCGGAATATCGGGATAAAAAGTATCCTGTGTTATTCCAGCCTATAATCTATCTCTCTTGCAAATTTCAAACATCCATACATCCATACTCACAAACTTTTGCATTTATAATATTAGTAGGATATATTAGTAACTCTGATATCCGTAACACAAGTGTTTAAGCTACAATTATTTCGGAATCAGATCAAAGTGTGATTTAAGCTCCTTTAATCATAAACCCTCAGAAATGTTCTCAAGGGTGTATTATACATTGCGTACATGCAATACATGCATTGACACTTCAGAATAGACAAAGACAAGTCACAGAATTCGAGTTTGATTCCATCTCTTAATGGTTGTGATTCAGTGGGCAGTTATTTATTATCAATTACACTTACTGAAGGCACCTCTTCGTTATCAGTTATTCTTTCAACAATCTCGGAGTTGTGCCTTTTGTCAAACTCGCATGAGGCAGCGAGAATCATAAGTGCCCTCTTCAAAGGCATAGATGGTGTTTTATGACAAAAGTAAAAGTACATTTGTGTTGTGTCCAGCAACACTTGCTCTCCAGAAAAGCGAATACTTCTGTACCACCATGTACCCACCTAAAACAAATCAAACATAAATTATACTTACATCTTCTAAGACTATTCTGTTGACATATAAGTATATCATGTTGTACAGAACTGACAGATATAAACATTAATAAGCCTGGGGGGTCATTGTCTAACTCAACATCAATCGCAATCGCATTCCGTTTGATACAAGATATTGCACGGCCATTGCTGCTTTTGTCAACTAAAATTTTGACAACTTTCTTTAACAACAAGTGATGGATGTCAAACTGAAAGTGATTGCGATTGATGTTGAGTTAGACAATAACCCCCCTGGTCATTAGCTTCAGAATCAGTGAGAAAAATGAACATGGTGTGTAACCCAAAGTGCAACTAAATATTTTGAGAGATAATACTATGATAAAACTGCTAACTGTCAATTTATTTTAAAACGAATTAATCCATTGATTTAGACATTTCTTACAAAAATATTTTTTGATTAAAACTCACAGCAGTAGGTAAGGCAACCATGAAAACAAGGGCATAGAGTCCAAGAACCCATACACTATTCTCCTTTTCTACGATCCAACTCGGCAGAGCAATGCCAAAACTCATGGCTCCCGGACCATCAGGATTGCCATATTTCTCCCAATTCCTTCTTGCTTCATCATCGGTGAGAGCCTGTAATTTGTCATTTTAAAGTTTTTTAAGAACATTTTCAAGATAACTTTTATCACAGTTAGGACAATGATATTTAAATTTTAAAGTGTACCAGTGTATATTGTGTTACCATACTACCTACATGATGTCAAAAATGATGTTGGTTTTGCAATTTTTTTTTTTTGTGTTTTATGTTCTTGAGGTGATACTTTATAATAGAAAAGAGTTAAATAAACAGAAACTGTATATTTTCCTTGTAGTAGGGGAAATCCTTTAGCCATATGAATTTTTCTTACCTGATAAGCCTTTGTGAGTCTCATGAAAGCCTTTTCATCACCAGTTTCTTTATCAGGGTGAAGAATCAAAGACTGTTTGCGGTATGACCTCTTAATCTCGGCCTGAGTGGCACCAGGTGGTAGGCCTAATATCTCATATGGATCGAAGTTTGACATTTCATAGTCAAATTGAGAAACTTTGTATGCCAGGAAACCCAGTAGTACCCATCCAGATATAATTGCTAGTTTGATAAAGAAATTCTTTACACCTTTGTAGGGTTGTGATTGTTCTATGATTATCTGCTTTTTTACACAGTTTGGACACTGACATAATTCTGCTCGTTTCGCCGGATCTTGAAAACAAATATTATTTAGATTAGCATCATTAGTCTAACAATTAGGCATAAGTAATTAATCCGATTTCAGAGGAATGCGTGTGACGGTTTGTATGGTTTATTTGTACAATCACATATTTCGTTGTTGACATAACGGTACTTTGTTGGTTGGGTCATATTAAAAAAAATGATAAAACCGACTTGTTTTATAGTTTGAAATCAATAAAATAAACTCAAAATAAGATAAAAAATGCAAAAACTTGCCTTCTTTCCGTTTCCTAGGCCAATAATAAAACGTCGCCGGCACTAATATGAGGGCGAGAAAGGAAAGAACAAAATAAAAGAATGTAGATCCACTCTCATCATATTCGAATTTTTGTCCACCCATTGTTAATAATTATTAGTTTCAAAATTCATTGAATAAAATCATTACACGACACACGAGCGCGACAGAAGACGTGTCATCATTATGTCATGTCACAGAGCAATGTTAGGTCACAGAAAGAATAAATAATAGTGAGGTTCCGTCATGTTTCATGACTTCGTGTTCGGATACATTAAAAAAATGCATTTTCATAGTGAAAATATCACAATTCACAGTTACAATTTTTATTTAATCTGTACTTAAGATCGACTGACAAAACTACTGATGGCTACTGTCACTGTCAGTGAACAACTGTCAGTCATGTTGTCAAAAAAAATTGAAAAAGGGTTAAAATTAATAAATAACTTCTATGTTTTAAATAAAATTCAACAAAATCAACACGGGGTATGTAATTTTGCCAATAAAGTTCTTTCTAACAAAACTATGATCCAAACACTTTTACCAAATGCACTTGGGTCAAGGCAATAGTACGATAAGTACGCAGTTCATATATTTTTTTGGCACGTCGAGTACTTTCTTTACCTATTATAACTTGTTTTGTGTGTTTAGATGGCGACCAAAACAATAGCAAGTGCCACTGTAAGAGCTGTTAAAAAGAGAGTGCTGCCTTCAAGAGCGGCACTCGTCCTAACACCTACTGCTGTAAACAAAATAAAAGAATTGATGTCGAAAGAGGAAGCCAAAGGTTTCATAGGCTTAAAAGTTGGTGTTCGACAAAGAGGCTGCAACGGATTATCATATACATTAGATTATGCTAAAGGCAAAGATAAATTAGATGAAGAAGTTAAGCAAGATGGTGTTACAATAATCATTGACAAGAAAGCACAATTAACATTATTGGGTAAGTTATGTAAGATTTGTAGTAACAATAATAAAATTAACACATTAACAAACTAATAAAGGAAATATAAATAAATAAACACATTTGTAAAGATTAAGTCACATGTAGGTATATTGAACACATATTTGTTAATCTTTAGTTGTGTTTTAAAAGGATTTTTAGTTTTTCCAATGTTTCGGCACCTTTCCAAGGGTCATGGAAAGTACCCACTATTTTAAATAAAGACAATAAGTGGGGGTATAGTCTTAAAAAAAAAATTGTGGATATAGTTTCCGTGAACCATTAGAAAAAACTAAAAATCCTATTAAAACACAACAAAAAACGCAAAAAAAATATGTGTTCAATATATTATTATGCATGATTGAATCCATAAAAAGTGGTTTTATTTCAATGAACAGTTCGCGCAGAAATCTAAGATGTGCTAAGACTACATAAATTCAGTAAATGGTTAAATCTTGCCTAGCTCTTACTCATACAATTTATTATAAAACAATAGTTGCTTACTTGTAATTTAACATTCATACTATTTAATATTTTTAAAATATTTTCAGGTACAGAAATGGATTTTGTGGAGAATACGTTATCAGCAGAATTTGTCTTCAATAACCCAAATATAAAAGGCACATGTGGCTGTGGAGAATCGTTTAGTATATAAATTTTTACTTAGACATTTTATAGTCATGCTAAAAGTAATTTTCTAGTATCCATATTTGCGCCTAAATTATGATATCCTGTCAACAGTCTGATTTTTTGTCACATTAAAAGCAATTGGGTCCTTTACCATAAGTTTTCAAATGAAAGTGTAGGTAATTATAATTACATTTGTAGTAACAAGAGATATAGCTAGAATGTTAAGGCTATGCTACTACTCAACTTAGTGGTGAGTTAAGGCTGTGCGGTCTGCACACTAGCGCCGCCGCCATTGAAAAAATAATCATAGTGCTTAAATAAAGACGAAATTGTAAATTATCTCTCTGCAGAGCACCCTGAAGAAGCTTTGTGATACTTTCTATTGCTTTATCTATATTTTCTAGCTTGTTTAATTTAATGGAGTTTTATTGCTAAAAGTGGCCACTTTTCGCAAAATAACTGAATTAAACTAAACGACAGGCTAACAAATATCCTTTAAGCGATAAAACGTCTCACAAAGCTTCTTCGGAGTGCACTGCAGAGAGATAATTTACAATTTCGTATTTATTGAGGCACTATGTTTTTTTTTCAATGGCGGTGCTAGTGTGCAGACTGCACAGCCTTAATAGTAAGAGCTTACGGTAAAGTTCCCTAAATTAATTAAGTACAGTTGGCAGATCAGATTAAACAATTTTAAAAAGCACTTTGTGACCAACTTGATGAAAGTGCACATCAAAATCTACATAAAAAGCTTGTAGAGATGTTTACTGAACTTCCAAATCCCTGGCTATATCTTAAAATAAAATTGTATTTTATAGGTCTGATAATATAATAGAAATAGAAATTCCTGATTGTTATTATTACCAATAAATTGGTAAAAGTATGTACATATTTTTGTTATAAGTATGTATATTTTTCTGTGTTGTATTTTTTGTAAATAGAAGCTTTAATAAATAGAACAGACTTAAAATTATGTACTTTTATTATATTGGTTCTGCTTCAATCCATTTATAGTTTAGTGTCTGAATAAGTGGATATTATTCTGAGAACTTTTGCCAGTAGGCCTAAGGTCCGGTTGCTCGAAGCTTGGTTACGTTAACTATAGGGTTAAATTATGGTTAAAGTAAAATTAACCGGCGGTCAAATTTAAAAAGCGTTGTTGAAGCAGCGGTTAGTTTAACGAGCTGTCAAATTACAGATTTAACGGCGGTCAAAATAACCGACAGGGTGGTTTAAATTTTGACATTAGTAATTAAGGGAAGGTTAATAAAATAGTACAGACAACACTTTTAACCCTGAGATAATTAACGTATTTTTCTTTTACCGATGTCAAAATTGACAACAGTTAAATTTTAACTTTTGTCAATTTTGACAAACGAAACTTCGTTAAAACCATGAAGTTTGACTTAATACTCTGAGGTAACTGGAGCTCTCACCCTGAATAAAAAAGTGTCGCCAGCAAATTTGACATTTATGTATGTAGTGGCTGTCAGCTGTCTCATATGACCATACGTATTTTTTTAAAGTGTAGGTGAGACGGAAGACAGCCACTGTGTTATTTGTGGTATTCAAAAAATTGTTCGTACTGCACTCTCCAGTTACCTCAGTATTAAGTCGAGCTTCATGGTTAAAACATACCTATATACTCCCTTTAGGCCCTCTGCCCCTCTCGCTCTCGGCTCTATTTAATTTGTGCTCTCGGCATGAGAGATTTTAAAGCCCCCAGCAGTACACGACCAATACATCGTACATTGACACTTTTGAAAGAACCTTTTTAAACTTGTTCGTTCAAAAGTGTCAATGTACGATGTATTGGTCATGGTCGGCCAACCTGTACTGGGGGCTTAATATATAACTCAGCCGGCCTAGCATGAGCGGCTTATAACGCGCGATATGATATGGTACGGCATGCCGTCTTACTTACACCTTAGTGGGGTAAGCAAGACAACTTGCCGTACCATATCATATCGCGCGTTATAAGCCGCTCATGCTAGGCCGGCTGGATTGAGTGAAAGTGGCGGGGCCTCGGCGGGGTTATCGATGTTTCGTCTTTGGTCACATCACAGCCTTCTCTATGACGATAGAGATGGCCATGAAGTTTGACTTAATACTCTGAGGTAACTGGAGCTCTCACCCTGAATAAAAAAGTGTCGCCAGCAAATTTGACATTTATGTATGTAGTGGCAGGTAGTGGCTGTCAGTTGTCTCATATGACCATACGTATTTTTTTAAAGTGTAGGTGAGACGGAAGACAGCCACTGTGTTATTTGTGGTATTCAAAAAATGGTTCGTACTGCACTCTCCAGTTACCTCAGTATTAAGTCGAGCTTCATGGAGATGGCTGTGCTTGTTTGAGTAGGCCTGCAGTTCTGTCTGATGTTTCAATGGGCGATTTTCTGAAAGCTCGTTATGATTAGCTCAGTAGATGGCGCTGTCCCACCTATGCATGCAGTTAGAAGGAACGAAATGTTATAAATTTTACTTTGACGCGACTTTTGTTTTGTTTCATAAAAACGGACCGTTTGTTTATGTCAGACAGATGTTATTTATTTTACCTATTTTTAAATTTACCTATTTCGTTTCTGTTCCTCACAGTTAGTACCTATCAGGTGGCCTACCACAAGCTCTAATAGCAGTTATTTTTAAGTAGAGAGAGTGAGACGCCGCTATACGGCGTGTAAAGCGGCGTCTCACTCTCTCAACTTAAAAATAACTGGTATTAGAGCTTGTGGTAGGCCACCAGTACTTCTTTAATTTATTATAAGTTTCCTTTGGGTTTTTAAAATATACCATAGACATGTACATAATCAAAGATGTACTAATAAACGTCTTTGTAGAGCGCTCGCCAGATAAGTCTGCGCGCGGTCGAATTTGGAACTTATTTCAAATTTGGCAGGTCGCCATGTTATTTGTTGTGACTTGGTTGTGACAGGCGTGACAGGCGAAGTGAGTGTGTCATTGGTGTCAAGTGTCATTGTGTTTTATTACTTTAGTTGGTAATCGTCATGCCAAAAGTAATCAAAAGTGCTGGAAGAGAGATTGTTTAAAGCCCCCAGTACACGTTGGCCGATCATGGTCGGCGACCATGACCAATACATCGTACATTGACACTTTTGAAAGAACCTTTTTAAACTTGTTAGTTCAAAAGTGTCAATGTACGATGTATTGGTCATGGTCGCCGACCATGGTCGGCCAACCTGTACTGGGGGCTTTACAGGTGAAATGTGCTTGCGAAATAGAACGGGACAATAACAGGCTACATAAACCATTTGCTAAAGTGCTGGCGCGGACTGCTATTTGACAGTCATTTTTAGGGTGACTGACCATTGTGTGATATTTTGCTCTCGCTTGGGGTATTTTGGTTTTATGAGCATGTATGCATGTTTCATGAATGACATTGGCTTGGCTATTATTATTTTATTTCTTTAGTCACTGTTAGTTAATAAAATATTTCGAAATATATTTATTTTGTTGTTATTTAATTCTTAAATTACTTAGAATTTGAATAAACAATATAAAATCTATCTGCTTAAAAAGTGTAATGTCTTACAGTTTTCTATTGCTATTATTGATCGAGGTATCTAGGTAAAATTTACCGTATTCTCAATTATAGCAACCGGCCATAAGCCAGTTAGATTTTTACCTCATCTACTCGTGATGGGAGAATTATTTACAACTACTGGCAACATTAAATACGCCACCAGTCGCGTGCAGACTTATCTGGCGTGCACATTATGCCCCCAGTACAGGTTGGCCGACCATGGTCGGCGACCATGACCAATACATCGTACATTGACACTTTTGAACGAACAAGTTTAAAAAGGTTCTTTCAAAAGTGTCAATGTACGATGTATTGGTCATGGTCGCCGACCATGATCGGCCATCGTGTACTGGGGGCTTAACAGTGCCACAACCTTTTCTGTGCCGGTGACAGCGGCGCTACGTACGTTTTTCTTTTTTTTGTAGTAATTTAACCGGCCCTGACTTCTAAGAACTTCAGCCGCCAGCAGCGCTATGGTTGGACATCAACTTGACAGCAAAATGACATTAAAAAAAATCACGTTAGTTTCACATTTTGGCCACCGGCACAGCAAAGTTTGTGGCACTGTACATACTTTGTTCAACGATGTTTTAGTCTCAGGTTTTAGTGAAGCTTTTGGAAGCTTCTTTTTTTTAAAATGGCCTGTCAGAAAATCGCTCATTATTTACATTATCTACCTCTACCTACATACCTACTCACAGCCGTCTCTAGAAAACGATAGAGAAGGCTGTGACCATAACACACTAGTTTCTTGGCTGTGACCTAGATACTGCATAATCCCTGATAACGATCATTGTGGCAGAAACAGGCACGATTTTTTTTAGATTTATGGCACAAATTATTTATAAGTATTAAAGTTTGATGTCATGACTGGATAATACTTAAACTATGCATGTGATTAATGCTCAGTGTGCATAACTATGTGGTTTAATGCCATCATGCCATCATGCCCCCGTACGGGCAAAAAAATATGGGTATGGACATGGGCTTCATTTGACATTTGAAGCCCACATATTTTGTCCTTTTATGGCTTATATACGTATTAAAGGATGGAGGGCCATAGCTAGAAACAGCTTGAGACCTATCAGAGGATTTAGTTAAAAAATAGTTGATTTCTAAGCAAAACTCCATGTAATTTCTAATAGTCGATTAAAACTGCTAGCTATGACCAAATGAGTCAGGCCCTCAGTTCATCAATTGTCAAACATTTGCTGTCACCTGTCAAAGTAATTAAACATTGATTGTTAATAATTTTTGAATCCGAATATAGTAAAGAATTCGTGAAATCTTTTCAGAAGTTTTCAATTGTCTAGAATATACCGTTACAGATTTATAAAGGTTTAGCTTGGGCTCTCAGTTCATCAATTTGTACAATAATGAATCTTCCAAATTTGCAAGTAAACTACAGAAATACATAAAAATACTTTGAATTTCTGATTCTTTAACACTTCTGGGAATTTCTAACGTAGAAACAATGGTGCAAACGTTAATAGTTTAGTAATAATTGGAATTTTTTTATTTTGACAATTGATGAACTGAGGGCCTGACGTTTTCGGTTCTACTGACTAGGCTTCGCCACATAGATTAATGAAAGTAAGCTTATGTTTTTTACGAAATCTTTACTAGAAGTTGACCCAGCATCCGTTTCTCTAAGTACCATACTTTCAGAGATTGAATTTTTAATTTTTGTGAGAACAAAATTGACAGATGGTGACCATCATTTTTTACTTTTTTTAAGGACGGTATTATTATAACATAGTGTAAAAATGCGCACTTGCGACGTTCACTGCGGTTATTTAGACTGTTTATTATTCTGGCATCTACTGTCGAAATAGTTAACGCCTTTTTTACACTTTGTTATAATAATACCGTCCTTAAAAAAAAGTAAAAATCGATGGTCACCATCTGTCACTTTTGTTCTCACAAAAATTAAAAATTCAATCTCTGAAAGTATGGTACTTAGAGAAACGGATGCTAGGTCAACTTCTAGTAAAGATTTCGTAAAAAACATAAGCTTACTTTCATTAATCTATGTGGCGAAGCCTAGTCAGTAGAACCGAAAACGTCAGGCCCTCAGTTCATCAATTGTCAAAATAAAAAAATTCCAATTATTACTAAACTATTAACGTTTGCACCATTGTTTCTACGTTAGAAATTCCTAGAAGTGTTAAAGAATCAGAAATTCAAAGTATTTTTATGTATTTCTTTAGTTTACTTGCAAATTTGGAAGATTCATTATTGTACAAATTGATGAACTGAGAGCCCAAGCTAAACCTTTATAAATCTGTAACGGTATATTCTAGACAATTGAAAACTTCTGAAAAGATTTCACGAATTCTTTACTATATTCGGATTCAAAAATTATAAACAATCAATGCTTAATTACTTTGACAGGTGACAGCAAATTTTTGACAATTGATGAACTGAGGGCCATCTGTCAAAGGAAGGAGGGCCATAGCTAGAAAGAGCTTGAGACCTATCAGAGGATTTAGTTAAAAAATAGTTGATTTCTAAGCAAAACTCCATGTAATTTCTAATGGTCAATTAAAACTGCTATGACCAAATGAGTCAGGCCCTCAGTTCATCAATTGTCAATAATTTGCTGTCACCTGTCAAAGTAATTAAGCATTGATTGTTAATAATTTTTAAATCCGAATATAGTAAAGAATTCGTGAAATCTTTTCAGAAGTTTTCAATTGTCTAGAATATACCGTTACAGATTTATAAAGGTTTAGCTTGGGCTCTCAGTTCATCAATTTGTACAATAATGAATCTTCCAAAGAACAATGGCCATTATATCCCTGATATTTTTTAGATTGTATAATAATATATGCTATTGGATAAAATAGCTAAAAAATCCACAAATCGAACCATGCTATTTATATTCCCATTCAAGGCCAACAACGAAAAATACATTATTGTGTTTTCCTCATAAAATAGTGACAAAGTTAAGGATTATGAACGCACTCTACCGGTCAAAGTGTTCCGATGGTGTTCCGTTACACTTTTGATCTTTATTCGATAATGTGATGCTTATAACTTCTGCTTCAAACAATGATTTCATATTAATTCTAGGAAGCATCACCATTACATGAAATACATTTAACATTTTTTGAAGACTTACTAACACAATATCTTATCATTTATTTTCTGAACGACTAAACTCAACAACTATGCTACCTAAAACGGAACGTATTGTGTTGATCTGACAGGTGTCATATTGCTTTGTATCGATACATCATCGTATCGTAATGTATCGCACGCAACTGATCGTAACGATATACAATATATAATAAGCCTCTTTATGCTGTCTTCAAGTGAACTAGCAAATACGTAGTATTGCCTTTAGTTTTTACATGCTATGACATGACAGCGTCACGTCAAAAGCCGTCTTAAACATAAATGAGATTTCTAACCTCAAAACTTTAAGTGTTCTTTTTAGACTTCCATGGCCTTTAATGAAAAATCTGACTTCAGACCCATAAACAGTTTTATATAGCGATTACATTTTGATATCAAGAGGAATTATACACGCCAAATCATTGACAGGATTTCAAATGTATGGACAGTGGCCATTGTTCTTTGCAAGTAAGCTAAAGAAATACATAAAAATACTTTGAATTTCTGATTCTTTAACACTTCTGGGAATTTCTAACGTAGAAACAATGGTGCAAACGTTAATAGTTTAGTAATAATTGGAATTTTTTTATTTTGACAATTGATGAACTGAGGGCCTGACGTTTTCGGTTCTACTGACTAGGCTTCGCCACATAGATTAATGAAAGTAAGCTTACGTTTTTTTAGGAAATCTTTACGAGAAGTTGACCTAGCATCCGTTTCTCTAAGTACCATACCTTCAGAGATTGAATTTTTAATTTTTGTGAGAACAAAAGTGACATATGGTGACCATCATTTTTTACTTTTTTTAAATCCTCTGATAGGTCTCAAGCTGTTTCTAGCTATGGCCCTCCTTCCTTTGACAGATCTGAGGGGCTGACTCATTTGGTCATAGCAGTTTTAATTGACTATTAGAAATTACATGGAGTTTTGCTTAGGAATCAACTATTTTTTAACTAAATTTGCTGGTGTTCACTTTTTTATTCAGGGTGAGAACTCAAGTTACCGCAGTATTAAGTCGAGCTTCATGGTTATACCCGATTTCACAGAACAAAGAACTGATAGTGGCTATTGATTTTATAGCATCTACACACGTTCCGATCCGACCGCCGATTTGGTCTGCTCCAGACCAAATCTGGACGTGTGTAGCGTAGTCGTCCGACCATAATTATTATTATTCGTGTTTGACGCGGTCGGCCGGATTTGGTTCGCACGAACTTCACTTCCTACCAAATCGGAACGTGTGTAGGCTTCCGACCCGACCAACTTGGCAGTGTTGACAGTTTTGGAGGTTTTCCCCTAGATTTAGGGAGAAAATATGTAAAAGCGGAAATATTTAAAGCAGGTAAATTACGTTTAAGGGATTTTCAGAGGATTCAATTTAATGCTCGTTCATGAGTTTTACGTAGGACTGAACGAACGAAAGGTTTAAATACTGGCCATTTATGAAAAAATTCTATTTATCTATTTGTTTTTTTAGAATATTTTGTTTAAAAACAAGCAATTTGTCGTAAAACTAAATATATATAAAAAAGGCATAACACCTTATCAATAAGTGCTGCTTTTAGTAAATATTTAGCATGTTTCGTATTTTAATGAAAATAACAGAAAATTAAAAAATAATTAAATTGTTTTTCTATAGTAATAAAACATTAAAAACCGGTAATATTTTTCTTTTTAATTTATTTATTGCAAGCAAATTGATGTTTTCAGTATTTATAAATAATAATAATATTGGGAGATTAGCAGTGGCTGGCAACACTGCAACAACGGCTAGAGGTCGGCCAGAGGCCAGACCAAATCGGAACGTGTGTAGGCGCGGATCAGATCTGCAGTGAAGTTCGCCCGCACCAAATCGGCGGTCGGATAGGAGCGTGTGTAGCGGCTATAAAGTTCCGAAAAACGTATGAACTTCATATCCATAAAGTTACGCGGTAGCCCCCCTGAACTCTTTCTCTTTGTTTCTCTTTCTTTCTCTTTCTTTAATTTTATTTAAAGAAATTTGACAGTTTTTAGTAGCCTGACGTGCTGGCGACTGTACCTATTTATCCATCATTTTATTCTTTGAGTATTCAAAACTACTCAAAGATTTTATTGCATTGGCCGCCCGGGATGGTAACATGACAGAGTACATGACATGACCTACCACGCGGGCCCAGTGGTGCCTGCCGAAGCACGGAGGAGCTCGAGATGAAAAAGTTTTTGGGCACCCATCCCGTGATCAACCATTATGAAAGTTGCTTAACCTCAACGATCGCAGACCGAGAGCAGTAACCACTGCTGTTTGGCACAGAGGTCAGAGATGTATGGGCATATTATGGTCTTCAAATGTCAAATAAAGCGTGTGCTCATTCATATCCATATTTTTCAGTCGGTATAGGTTTACCTTAGAACATAACCATAACAGACGTTTTTAGGGTTCCGTACCCAAAGGGTAAAAACGGGACCCTATAACTAAGACTAAGATTCGCTGGGGGCTACCGGCAACCGGCTAACAAATATGGATATGAATGAACACACGCTTAAAGTTACGCGGTAGCACCCCAGGGGGGCTACCGGCTAAGAAATCTGGATATGGGTATGGGTTTCAACTGCCATTTGAATTCCTTATTCTGATAGATTTTTGCTTTTTTGTTCTGTTAAACGTTGCTAGCTAGTTATCGTTATACCCATGAAGCTCGACTTAATACTGAGGTAACTGGAGTTCTCACCCTGAATAAAAAAGTGTACCCAGCAAATTTGACATTTATGTATGTAGTGGCTGTCAGTTGTCTCATATGACCATACGTATTTTTTTAAAGTGTAGGTGAGACCATAGATGTAGAATTTTTTCGGGTGAGACGGAAGACAGCCACTGTGTAATTTGTGGTCACAAAAAATTGTTCGTACTGCACACTCCAGTTACCTCAGTATTAAGTCGAGCTTCATGGTTATATATACCCGACGTCATGAAACAAAGAACTGATAGTGTAACATATCATTTTTTAATATGTTACATTCACAATAAACTATGATAGTACCAACCTTCATTTCTGTTTTTTATCCTATATTATGTACCTTTACACAACACAGTTTTTATACATCCCTTATTACAAAGTACATACATTCTCATTAACTCAATTCCAAGCAATAATTGCTAATTTTTACATCTTAGGTACACTTATATTTGTCAACAAACATCTATCACGTCTGACGTTTGACATTTAATTTTATCAGAGTAAACATCATAATTTTTGAACCATTGGCTCAATCTTGTGAGGAATAGAAGAACTATTTCCACGAGCAATTATCCAGAGATATAAGTCTTCTCATTCTTGCATGGATGTCCAGCTATTTCCATCTCTTTTTCTTATAAGGACACCTTGCGTTGAGAGTCCACACTTCATCAAACTTTAGCGCCACCTGGTGTCAAATAGTGGCAAAGTATATCGCACATATATTGTCATCTCTCTCACACCTAAATGCATAGCCATCCTGTCATCTCGTTCATGCAACAGCACCAAAACTGACATCTGGCGTAGAGTAGCTCTCTTGCTTTAATAATTGAACTTCTACATATTGAGTCCAGATTATCTATGGTACCTAAAAACTTTTATCAATAACATTATGAATATCTAATTTACAATGAAAGTAATTAGTTATTCATAATCTACAAATCTTCCTTTATTTGATTTTATATAATTCTTCATTTATCTTTAGCTAATTTTCTTAACCATAGACTATATTCGGATCATTCTAGAAATGTACAAGTGAGCATTGTCTATGCGACTGACTTTGGAAAATTCGAGATTGATGGTAAAGAAAAATTTAGAAAGAAAAACAAGATTCTAGAAAATTCGTGGCAGGACATATAAATAGGGCCCGTCTCGCACCAGTGTTTTTTTTCTTCTTGAACCTCTACTTAACTGACTGTGAGAAAGACTGTGAAGCAAAGTTACTGTGAACTGTTATTGCATAGACATTTTTTTTACCTACGTAGTTTATCCCTGATAAACCTAACCGTCCTAAGCTGCATCATTGTGTACACTGCAATTTTCTTGATTGGTCCTCGATCTTCAGCGTCCGGGTAAGTCGATCTGCTAAATGGCAAACAAATTACCAACATCTCTTTATGTCACTGCTTTGGCATAACGCTGTGTTTTCTTCTTCCTCGACAGTTCTTATTCTTGACTGGACTACCTGTCCGGAGCGAGCACCAGCGAAGCTGATATCATACCGGCGAGCCCTCGTTCGCTGACCTTAGGCCTTGAGAGACCGGCGTTCGCAACCCCTCCTCGGAATACAAATCTCAAGTGTAATCGTTCTTATATCTTTATCTCTTAACTACATCTCTCCATACTCTCTTCGTTTATGAGTTGTTCATAAACGTGGCGCCCATTAATTGTCTCTAATCTTCTCCTCTCTCATAAGTTTAACTTAACTACATACATATAAGTATTACCTACCTACCTTTCAATTTTGTAACACTCCCAACTTGATTTAAACTACACTTGTGAACTTATAAACGTTTAATATTGAATAACAACCATATTTTAATTTGTGTTTGTATTTGTATATCCAGTCTGACACGTTGTAAACCTATTTTAAGGATAGCGATAGCCTAGGTCTCCTATTCATATAAATTTCTTTTGAAACCTTATTTGTCTAGTTTAAACTTCATTACCTGTTTATGTAATTTCCAACTCAGTGAGAATATTGTAATTTAAGTCCCTCTGACAGTGCAACAAGTGAGCTGCAAAGTAGAATAATTATCCCCACGCCCTGTACTTCTTATAAGAACCTGATTTACATATGTTATAAATAAAACTTCATATTTCATTGTATTTTAATTTCTTTTATTTTACATCAAAACCCATAGTTAAAAATACTAGTTACATTTAGCGCCCAACGTAGTTTGCACTCAATTCTTTGTTGACAGTTTCTCACTGGGTTTCTACCTCTTTTATATTTATTTGTTGTATCTCTCTCTCAAATTGTACCTGTATCAATTTCAGTGATGGAGCATACTGCGTTCTACGGTCTCCTCAAGGACGAGGTCAGCTATGAGCTCAACCTGCGGGGAGTGGAACACGAGCGTGGTGCCACAGCGGAGACGTTGGCTGCCCTGCTGGAGAAGGCTGAACCGGCCGCTGCAGAGGTCGAGGACAAATTTATTGGTTCCCTTGATACGGGAATAGAAATAGAGGTATGTGCACGGAAGTTGGCCGAACTAAGCGCTCTTGTCCCCAAGTATTCTACCACTACACATTTCCAAAAATGCTGGGCAAGGTTGACTCACGTTATAGACCGACTAGACAGACTGACCGGGAAGACCAGGGAGCAAAGGCGTATAAAATTTTCGTCACTGGAGGAGTTATACAGACTCCACTTTTGGATGTCAAATAATCCACCGCGCAGTAGAGGTCATTCCCCGTCAAGACAACACCTACATCCGACTGCTTCCCGTGATGAAGAAAACCGCATCACAGACGTTCGGAAGAACGGTGTCGATGGGGATGTACACTCTGAGGGAGCATCTATCCCTGTCCCTCCTCCTCATCCCTCTCACTCCTCTCCTTTTCTCAGAAATTCTCCTATATTAAAGTGGGGTGTAACTTTTGACGGACACACCTGTGTCTTAGAATTTATTACTAAAATTAAAGAATTAGCTGCCTCCTGCTCTGCCCAAGACCATGAACTGCTCTCAAACTTCTCACATCTGCTTACTGGTGATGCATTGGTGTGGTTCCGCGGTTACAGGGACAATATAACTTCTATGTCTCAACTTTTTGATTATCTAAAAGAGGAATTTATACCTGTTGATTATGACAGACGACTTCTACTGCAAATAAAAGGCAGATTGCAAGATAAATCTGAAGCCATAAAAATTTATATCAATCTCATGCTTTATGAGATGTCTAAACTATCTAAACCACTCTCTGAAACTGAGAAGTTGGATATAATATTATCAAATATGAACACATTTTATATTGCAAAATTAGCTCTCCATGATTTCTCTTCGACTGCGGAACTCAAATCAGTGTGCTCCAGGCTAGACATAGCAAAGCACAGATGTGAGAATAGAGGTGCCTTAAATCCTGGCAATACTGCTATTGTTCCCGGTTTCACAGTGAAATATAATCTTACTAAATCGGTAAATCAACCGTTTATTAAACAAAAACCTTTATCGGGAAATGTTGCTACCATCTCCCATAATGCTTATAATTCCGCCATGCTACAAAAAGATAGTGTCACTTGTTTAAAGTGTAGTGGCAAACATCACTATTCAAAGTGTAATGTATACAATACACCTATATGTTTTAAATGTAAAAAACCTAATGTGCTTACTCGCGACTGTACTTGTTCAAAAAACTGAATGAGCGGTCAGTAGCATGTTCTCTCTCTCTTAAAACTAAACCTTCTAAACTAACTAAACATACTACTGACCGGGAATGGCAGGAATATCTAATTTTCTTAAAAAACTTTTTCTCCTCTCAGAAGATAGCTCCACTTTTTGAGTCAAACTTGCCTGACAACCGTGCGTTTATCAAAGTCAACATTTTGGGAACAGAGTGCTTGGCCTTGGCCGATTCTGGTGCATCAACTTCTATACTCAGCAATGATGCGCTAGGGACGCTTAGGGAATTAGGTCTACAGACTCATCTTCAGCCATCTTCTAAAACTCTTAAAGTTGGCAATAACGCTAAACTTAATATTTTGGGATCCATTACGATACCTATTACTTACAAGTCCAATCTAAGACTAATTACTCTCAATGTATGCACAGATATCAACAGTCCTCTTATTTTAGGTGTAAATTTTCTTAGGGCATTTAACCTATGTCAGGATATTCTGGAATATACGACCGACTCTCAGTGTACCTCTGCTTTCAACTCTTTAATTGACACAAACACACACTTACATGCTTATGAGGATCTGTCGGTTGTACAAAAATCTCAGATTGATAACATTATCACTGATTTTAAAAATATTTCTGCTGATTCTAACAACTTAGGTCTCACTGATCTTGAAGAACATGTCATTGACACTGGTGATCATCCCCCAGTGAAACAAAAATACTACCCTATACCAGTTCACTATAAACAGCGGGTCGAGGCTGAAATTAATGATATGTTAAGAATGGGTATTATTGAAAAAAGTAATTCACCTTGGAATTCCCCTCTCTTAGTAGTTCCCAAACCTAACGGAGACTTAAGGATCTGCCTAGACAGTAGAAAACTGAATAGTGTCACCAAAATAGATTCATATCCTATGCCACGTATCCAAGACATACTTGATTCTCTTAATAATGCTAAATTTCTAAGCTCTATTGACCTGAAAAGCTCATTTTTTTCAAATTAATTTACACCCAGACTCGCGGGAGAAGACTAGTTTCTCCATTCCTGGGGTTGGGGCTTTCCAATTTTGCCGCATGCCTTTCGGACTTGTCAATGCATCTGCTAGAATGATGAGACTTATGGATAAAGTCTTTGGACCAGAGTTTGCTGGCCGTCTGTTTACCTACGTTGATGACGTAATACTGGTCAGTAATTCATATGACGAACACGTCGAGCTATTGAAGCGTGTCTATCAACGTTTAAAAGAAGTAGGTCTCACCATCAATTTTGACAAATCAGTTTTCTGCAGATCTTCCCTTAAGTTTCTAGGGTTCATCGTCGACCGACACGGACTACGCACTGACAGTGACAAGGTTAAGGCCATTTTGGAATACCCTGTCCCTACTAACCAAAAAGAAGTCAGACGTTTTCTAGGCATGGCGTCATGGTATAGGCGTTTTATCCAAAACTTTTCTTTAGTAACTGCTCCTATAAACAACCTAATTAAAAAACAGCCCAAGGGCAAAGCTTTTAGTTTTCCGCAGGAAGCTCTCCTTGCCTTTAACGAGATTAAGCAACGTTTGGTATCTGCACCCATTCTTTCTATACCTAAATTTGATAAGCCTTTTATCATCTCTACCGATGCCTCTGATTTAGGTCTCGGTTGTGTCCTCTCTCAAAAGGACGACGAGGGTAAAGAACATCCTGTCGCCTTCGCTAGCCGTTCTCTTACTAAACCAGAAAGAAACCATGCCACTACTGAAAAGGAACTAAATGCTTTAATCTTTGCTCTAGAAAAATTTAGGGGTTATATTGAAGGCTCTCCCTTCCCCACTACGGTTTATACAGATCATAGTAGTCTGAAATGGCTTGTCAGTCTTAAATCTCCTACAGGAAGATTGGCGAGATGGGCAGTCCGGCTTTCTCAATTTAATCTAAAAATTGAGTATCGTAGGGGCTCTGATAATGCCTTGGCCGACGCTCTTTCTCGTTCATTTCCCGTAAATGTCACTTCTGATGACGATCCATCTCAAAACTCCCCTTCTTCTTCTTCTACTACCAAAGACTCTTGGTACCTCAAGAAAGTACAAGACGTCAAATCTTCTCCCCACAAGTTCTCTGATTGGAAACTAATTTCTGATCGTCTCTATAAAAGGATGAAAAATTCCAACCCTCTCTCTGCTGACTGTGAGTGGAAACTCGTGGTTCCTTTCGAATCGCGGCATGACGTCATAGCTAAATGTCATGACCACCCGAGTGCACCCCATTTAGGCATCTTTAAGACTTTGAAACGTCTTACTCAATCTTATTATTGGCCATCTCTACATAGAGATGTCAAGAAATACATCAAAAATTGTCAAGTTTGCTTGGCGTATAAGAGCACGAATGAAGGTCCCCCAGGCATCATGAAAAATCCCAAACAGGTCCAACGTCCCTTCCAAATGATATCTACAGACATAATGGGTCCTTTACCTCGATCTTATCAGGGCTACAAATTCATTCTAGTAGTTACTGACGTTTTCACTAAGTATACATGCATATTTCCTATGAGGAACTCACTTGCCAAGACAGTAGTTTCCATTATTGAAAACAATATATTTATGAAATATGGGATTCCTCAAACAATTGTCATGGACAACGGTCCCCAGTATATCTCTAATGCCATGAAGGATTTAGTTGCGAAGTATAAAGTTCCTAATTCTTTTTATAACTGTAGGTTCCTGCCACAAAACAACCCTTCTGAAAGGACTAATCGTGTCATTGTCACTGCCATATATTCTTATGTAGGTACAGACCACAGAAAATGGGCTGAAGAATTACCAAAAATTGAGTTTGCAATCAACACAGCCGTTAGTGAATCCACTGGTTTTAGCCCATATTTTCTAAATCATGGCCGCGAAGCTGTACTCTCTGGTGACTGGTACAATAACTCTCCACTTAAAGAAGAAGATATTTTGTTTACCGACAGGACTTCATACTCATCTACTCTACCTCATCTTAAAGACATTTTTATTAAAGTAAACTTGAACATGTCCAAAGCCTACTCCAAATATAAAATTCATTACAACAAAAATAGGCGTGATATTGAATATCAGGAGGGCCAGACTGTATGGAAGAAAGAATATCCACTTTCTGATGCTAGTAAATTTTTCACTGCAAAACTTGCTCCTAAATTCACTAAATGTATTGTGAAAAAGAAGATCTCTCCTCTTACATACATTCTGAAGGACTTTCACACATCCAAGGATTTAGGCACTTGGCACATTAAGGACATTTTAAAATCTGTACCTATATAACTACACGTATATTTTGCTTATTTCATTTTATTTATGTATGTGATTATCTATAAGTATTTTCCTCTTTTCTCTCTCTTGCTCTGCATCTAGGTACTATCTCCTACTAACCTTATCCGTATGGTTGCCGGAGAAAGAATAGTACCATCGCTCTCCCCTTGCGCGTCGTAAGAGCCGACCAAAAGTCCCATTTCCCATCCCATATTTTCCTTCATCACGACACCCATTCCCTTACCTTATCCGTATGGTTGCCGGAGAAAGAATAGTACCATCGCTCTCCCCTTGCGCGTCGTAAGAGCCGACCAAAAGTCCCATTTTCCCATCCCATATTTTCCTTTATCACCACACCCATTCCCTTACCTTATCCGTATGGTTGCCGGAGAAAGAATAGTACCATCGCTCTCCCCTTGCGCGTCGTAAGAGCCGACCAAAAGTCCCATTTTCCCATCCCATATTTTCCTTCATCATGACACCCATTCCCTTACCTTATCCGTATGGTTGCCGGAGAAAGAATAGTACCATCGCTCTCCCCTTGCGCGTCGTAAGAGCCGACCAAAAGTCCCATTTTCCCATCCCATATTTTCCTTCATCATGACACCCATTCCCTTACCTTATCCGTATGGTTGCCGGAGAAAGAATAGTACCATCGCTCTCCCCTTGCGCGTCGTAAGAGCCGACCAAAAGTCCCACTTTCCCATCCTACATTATTCCTCATCTTCATACCCATTCCCAAACCCCATTATATATTCTTTTATGTACTCTATTTTTTTTGTATGGTTTTTATTATATATATATTAATTTTATAGTATCTAGTTTATTCTATGGGACGGCTGGTAATCCCATAAATGAAAAATCAAAAGCCTTACTACTCAGAGCGGATTGTAACTCTGTATAAATATGCCTTAACGACAACAGATTATTCTTATCACACTAGTATATTATACTCATCTATATATCAGAGCGGCTGCGACTCTTAAAATAGGCCATCGGCACTCCATTTATTTATGTATATCCATATTTATCTAGTATACGCACACCTTAAATTTTCGGCAAGGGCGCATGGTACATAGGCCAGAAGTAAGACCCACCGTCGATATCAATTATCTGTATCGTTTATGTATTCCGTTTATTTATATAACTTATTTGTTTACAGCTGGCATGTAGTATACGTATATAGATTATTTTTTTGTTTTTGTTTTGTTTCCTTTTGCCCTTTCCTTTCCTTACTTGATTCCCAACCTACAACTTTCTTTACTTTCCCACTCTACTATACCGTGCTATCCATTCCTTCTTTCTCTACACAACCTTTTCTTTTTCTACACAACTTTCCTTTCTCTACAATTGTTTTCTCCTCTTGCTCTATTCTTGTTTTATCTATTCCCTTCATGCTTCCTCACGCTTTCGCTTTCTTTTCTTTACTGTGTGGGGATAGTGACCTGTCCTTCACTCACCTCATCCCAGTTCCTTTCTTTATTTTTTTTTCTTTTTTTTTCTCAACTAATGAGGTATTGTAACATATCATTTTTTAATATGTTACATTCACAATAAACTATGATAGTACCAACCTTCATTTCTGTTTTTTATCCTATATTATGTACCTTTACACAACACAGTTTTTATACATCCCTTATTACAAAGTACATACATTCTCATTAACTCAATTCCAAGCAATAATTGCTAATTTTTACATCTTAGGTACACTTATATTTGTCAACAAACATCTATCACGTCTGACGTTTGACATTTAATTTTATCAGAGTAAACATCATAATTTTTGAACCATTGGCTCAATCTTGTGAGGAATAGAAGAACTATTTCCACGAGCAATTATCCAGAGATATAAGTCTTCTCATTCTTGCATGGATGTCCAGCTATTTCCATCTCTTTTTCTTATAAGGACACCTTGCGTTGAGAGTCCACACTTCATCAAACTTTAGCGCCACCTGGTGTCAAATAGTGGCAAAGTATATCGCACATATATTGTCATCTCTCTCACACCTAAATGCATAGCCATCCTGTCATCTCGTTCATGCAACAGCACCAAAACTGACATCTGGCGTAGAGTAGCTCTCTTGCTTTAATAATTGAACTTCTACATATTGAGTCCAGATTATCTATGGTACCTAAAAACTTTTATCAATAACATTATGAATATCTAATTTACAATGAAAGTAATTAGTTATTCATAATCTACAAATCTTCCTTTATTTGATTTTATATAATTCTTCATTTATCTTTAGCTAATTTTCTTAACCATAGACTATATTCGGATCATTCTAGAAATGTACAAGTGAGCATTGTCTATGCGACTGACTTTGGAAAATTCGAGATTGATGGTAAAGAAAAATTTAGAAAGAAAAACAAGATTCTAGAAAATTCGTGGCAGGACATATAAATAGGGCCCGTCTCGCACCAGTGTTTTTTTTCTTCTTGAACCTCTACTTAACTGACTGTGAGAAAGACTGTGAAGCAAAGTTACTGTGAACTGTTATTGCATAGACTTTTTTTTACCTACGTAGTTTATCCCTGATAAACCTAACCGTCCTAAGCTGCATCATTGTGTACACTGCAATTTTCTTGATTGGTCCTCGATCTTCAGCGTCCGGGTAAGTCGATCTGCTAAATGGCAAACAAATTACCAACATCTCTTTATGTCACTGCTTTGGCATAACGCTGTGTTTTCTTCTTCCTCGACAGTTCTTATTCTTGACTGGACTACCTGTCCGGAGCGAGCACCAGCGAAGCTGATATCATACCGGCGAGCCCTCGTTCGCTGACCTTAGGCCTTGAGAGACCGGCGTTCGCAACCCCTCCTCGGAATACAAATCTCAGGTGTAATCGTTCTTATATCTTTATCTCTTAACTACATCTCTCCATACTCTCTTCGTTTATGAGTTGTTCATAAACGTGGCGCCCATTAATTGTCTCTAATCTTCTCCTCTCTCATAAGTTTAACTTAACTACATACATATAAGTATTACCTACCTACCTTTCAATTTTGTAACACTCCCAACTTGATTTAAACTACACTTGTGAACTTATAAAACGTTTAATATTGAATAACAACCATATTTTAATTTGTGTTTGTATTTGTATATCCAGTCTGACACGTTGTAAACCTATTTTAAGGATAGCGATAGCCTAGGTCTCCTATTCATATAAATTTCTTTTGAAACCTTATTTGTCTAGTTTAAACTTCATTACCTGTTTATGTAATTTCCAACTCAGTGAGAATATTGTAATTTAAGTCCCTCTGACAGTGCAACAAGTGAGCTGCAAAGTAGAATAATTATCCCCACGCCCTGTACTTCTTATAAGAACCTGATTTACATATGTTATAAATAAAACTTCATATTTCATTGTATTTTAATTTCTTTTATTTTACATCAAAACCCATAGTTAAAAATACTAGTTACAATAGTGCCTATTTTCTTTATTAAATTGACTTAAAAAAAACTGAACTTTTTACGTTTTTCCAAGGTCCATACCCATATTTTTTGTAGTTTGTATTTGTGTTGTGTTTGTATTGTAGCCCCTGTACCGACTAACAAATTTGGGTATGTACAGTCGGGGACAAATTCGGTGAACCACCTCTTACTTCTTTTCGTGTGGCTGGCGTCTCACCGTTCACTTGCAATCCCTAACCTTAATTACTAATGTATTGTACTACCCTAGTTTAATACATAACCAAATAGGAAACAGCGCGTCAATGGCGAGGCACCAGCCAGGCAAAAAGAAGCAAGAAGTGGTTCACCGAATTTGTCCCTGAGTGTACATGGGCTTTATTTGACATTTGAAGCACATATTATGCCAATATAGGGACAAAATATTGGCTTCAAGTGTCAAATGAAGCCGATGTCCATATCCATATTTTTTAGCCAGTAGTTCCCCAGGCTGTATCTCATGAACGGAGACAGCTAAACCGTTGAAATTTTCACAGGTGAATAGGTAATGTATTCCTGTTGCCGCTATAACAAAAAATACTAAAAACCGAATAAAATAAATATGAAACGAGGGCTCCCATACAACAAACGTGATTTTTTTTTGCCGTTTTTTGCTAGATATTGATAACGGCAACAGGTAGACGCTTATAATATTCACAGAATGTTTAGTTGTATATTCACTTTAAAACTAAATTATAAAATTAAAATAAAATAAATATTTAAGGGGGGCGGGCTCCCATACAACAAACGTGATTATTTTGCCGTTTTTTGTTCGATATTGTTAACGGCAACAGATAATACGCTTGAAATATTCACAGAATATTTTTTTTATCCACAATGGGGTAGCACTTAGCCTTCATCACACCATGTTAAGTGGTGATAAGGCTGAAGGTGAAAGCGCACTACTCCCGGAATCCTCAACCACTGAGAAACTGGCTATCTTATCTCTACCTGCCGGAACACAATAATGTTGAAAACATCATTGTTATGGCGTCAGACTTAGATAAGATGGTGGTAGCTAGGCAGCCGGACTAAGAACAAGTCCTACCACCAACCAAACTGAATACAATATGTACCTTATGTATCTTATATCTTATATCTTTCATACCAAAATATACCATAGACATGTACATACTTCGTTCAACGCCATCTAGTGAAGCAATTGGAAGCTTTTTTTTTTAAATGGCCTCTCAGGAAATCGCTCATTTTTGTTCTTATTTGAACATATTAAATCCAAAAAAAATATGTTGATGATTACGGTGATAAGATGATGATGAATGAATACGAGATGCAATTTATATCTATACTAATACTATAAAATTAAATACACTTTGTTTGTTTGTAATAGATAAACTCAAAAAATACTGAACCGATTTTAGAAATATTTAGTGTAATTTATTTTCAAATCAGAATTATACATTATTTTTGTTATAAAATTAAAAAGTATAGTGTACTAAAAACACTTTAATACTGTTTTAACAGTATAATTAACAACCCTACATGATAATGAATTGGTGACTCTTCTAAACAAAAAAAATATTTTTTAAATTGGCCCATTGTTGACGGAGAAATCGGAGAACATAAGTAGTAAAAAGCAAAATTCAGAGCTCCGCTGCGCAGTCCGCTACCGAGCCATCTGACGATACAATGCTATGCCCCCAGTACACGATGGCAGATCATGGTCGGCGACCATGACCAATACATCGTACATTGACACTTTTGAAAGAACCTTTTTAAACTTGTTCGTTCAAAAGTGTCAATGTACGATGTATTGGTCATGGTCGCCGACATGATCGGCCATCGTGTACTGGGGGCATGCTAGATAGTGGTGGGGGGTCTGGCGCAATCGGAGCCGAGCGATCGACGTCGCGCCAGATCGCTCTGATCGCTCTGCGCCACACCACACTCACTGCATAAATGTGTTTCTAACCATACTAAATGTATGAAACCGATCGCGCTGCGCCAGAGAAATGTGTTTCTATCTTTAGCCGGTAGCTAGCCCCCCTAGAACCTCTAGTTGAATATTCACTTTAAACATAAATAATAAAATTAAAATAAAATAAATATTTAAGTGGGTCTCCCATACAAAAAACGTGTCTTAAATGTAGTGTCTAATGTTGTATAGATAATGGTACGGAACCCTTCATGCTTGAGTCCGACTCGTACTTGGCCGATTTTTAAGTTTCGTTTTTCGGTTTTCTGGGGGGCTACCGCGTAACTTGATGGGTATGAACTTCATACGTTTTTTTGGACTATAAGTAAATTTAAAAAAAAAATAGCTTACCCAAATAACGACAAAATATGGGCTTCAAATGTCAAATGAAGCCCATTTCCATATCCATATTTTTTTGCCGGTAGCCTCCCTGGGGGGCTACCGCGTAACTTTATGGATATGAACTTCATACGTTTTTGGGAACTTTAAGTCAATTTTATAAAGAAAATAGCCGCTATCAGTTCCTTGTTTTGTGACTTCTGGTATAACGATAACTAGCTAGCAACGTTCAACAGAACAAAGCAGCAAAAATCTATCAGAATAAGGAATTCAAATGACAGTTGAAGCCCATACCCATATCCAGATTTCTTAGCCGGTAGCCCCCCTGTTTAGTGACGTCGGGTTTATCGAAAGCTAACTACAATGTGGGACTTTAGAAAGGAAAGAACAACGCAGCAAACATCTATCAAAATAAGGAATTCAATTGACAGTTGAAGCCCATGTCCATATCCATAAATTTTAGCTGGTAGAACATTAGTTGTTATTGCATATTGATTGCCTACATTACGGAGATCTTCGATTCCAAAGATTGGTCGATTTGAAGGAGTTATGCAACTCAAAAAACGTCCAAACCATTGTTTAGACTAGACTGCATAATTTGAATATTTTTACCACACTTTTATTAGCTTCACTTGTAACTAAGTCACAATGTAAGAAAATCTTGGAATTCCATTTTAACCTACTTCTAATTGCCGTATTGATTTGAAACTTTGCAAGTCTATATGAATCCGATGACAATACAATAATTTGCTACCATCGAGCTGATCTGATGATGAAGTCAAGAGGTGGGCAATAGAACTCTTCAATGGCTGCTAGGAAACCCCTCGAGTTTAGGCTCATTTGTTTTGTTCTGATGAGACCTATTCGCTACACTTGGTGGTGAGGGTCTGATGATGAAGCAGGGAGGAAGCCAGTGGCACTACTTAATGACCAATAGGAAACACCTCGAGTTTTGGCTCATTTGTTTCGTTCTGATGAGACCTATTCGCTACACTTGGTGGTGAGGGTCTGATGATGAAGCAGGGAGGAAGCCAGTGGCACTACTTAATGACCAATAGGAAACACCTCGAGTTCTGGCTCATTTGTTTCGTTCTGATGAGACCTATTCGCTGCACTTGGTGGTGAGGGTCTGATGATGGAGCAGGAAAGAAGCCAGTGACACTTCTTAATGACCAATAGAAAACACCTCGAGTTTGTGCTCATTTGTTTCGCTTCGATAAGACCTATTCGTTACACTTGGTGGTGAGGGTCTGATGATGGAGCTGGGAGGACCCAGTGAAACTCCTTAATGACGTCAAGAAAACTGCTCGAGTTTGGGCTCATTTGTTTCGTTCAGACGAGACCTATTCGCTACACTTGGTGGCGAGGGTCTGATGATGAAGCTGGGAGGAAGCCAGTGGCACTCCTTAATGGCCAATAGGAAACCCTTCGAGTTCTGGCTCATTTGTTTCGTTCTGATGTGACCTATTCGCTACACTTGGTGGTGTGGGTCTGATGATGGAGCAAGGCGGAGGTCAGTAGCACTCCTTAATGACCACTAGAAAACCCCTCCAGTTTAGGCCCCGTTGTTTCGTTCTGACGAGAAATATGAGCTGCACTTGGTGGTGAGGGTCTGATGATGAAGCAGGGAGGAAGCCAGTGGCACTACTTAATGACCAATAGGAAACACCTCGAGTTCTGGCTCATTTGTTTTGTTCTGATGAGACCTATTCGCTACACTTGGTGGTGAGGGTCTGATGATGGAGCAGGAAAGAAGCCAGTGACACTTCTTAATGACCAATAGAAAACACCTCGAGTTTGTACTCATTTGTTTCGCTTTGATAAGACCTATTCGTTACACTTAGTGGTGAGGGTCTGATGATGGAGCTGGGAGGACCCAGTGAAACTCCTTAATGACGTCAAGAAAACTCCTCGAGTTTGGGCTCATTTGTTTCCTTCAGACGAGACCTATTCGCTACACTTGGTGGCGAAGGTCTGATGATGAAGCTGGAAGGAAGCCAGTGGCACTCCTTAATGGCCAATAGGAAACCCTTCGAGTTCTGGCTAATTTGTTTCGTTCTGATGTGACCTATTCGCTACACTTGGTGGTGTGGGTCTGATGATTGTCGCGAAGGGTTCGCGAGTATCAAAATTAACCCAACAATAATTGTATATAGCAACACTCAATACAAACCATAGAGCTAATTTCCGATCGGTAAGTGTCAACATTTTTCGCTCCAACGTCGACTCGCTTTCAAGTTTTCAAAGTGTAAATCGTGGCATGTGTGATCTTCGCCTGCTGCTCGCCGCCAGCCTCAAATACCACCGAAGTTAAGTACTCAGCATTATACAAACCTTATTTAGAATTGAATGCATAATGTTCCTGTTAAGGATCGCGTTGATAAAGGACGATGGAATGGTACGCCCACGAAACTCGCTGAGCTGATGGGATGTGGTACAGTTTCATCGTACAGAGAGGTAATGTCCTTATAAATCACTGTTGTTTTATGTCATAAGGCGTGTGCAATTCTGTCCCTTGTCAGGGAACTAAGATTGGATGAGTATCCATAAAAGAATGAGCCCTTGAAGAGCTCGCCCGCACGGCCGCCTGCCTGATAGGATGGCGGCCTGCATGTTAAGTTTGCGCAATCTTATCACGAGGTATAAAGGTTGGTCTGAAAAGACCGTAGTTGAGACTAGGGCGTGTGCCGACCGTAGGGTCTGCACTAGTACACCTATTGAGACACGATAAGACCTGCCGATGCTTTCGGAAGGTAAACAAGCTATAAAGAGGACTGAGGTCCTTCACAAAGTATGTGAGATTGCACTCCTAATGACATAACAAACTCAAGTTGATATGCTAAATTTCATGTTGATTACATGTGTTACTTTAATGAGAATATATGTGCTGAGTGCTTAATGATTGTACATGACTGTATGATCATAAGAATTGTCTAACCGCAGGTGTGTCAACCTGACCAAGATGGCGAGGGGGCTAGAGTCTGGCTGAGGGACAAATCATCATCATCCAGGTGAGACAACTGACAGACCTACTTTGCATCATTACCTACCTTAACTGCATGAATACTCTTGGCCTCCTGTATCAGATTTCTATATAATAATATATTAAGATAAAGCGAAGCAGATAATTTATAACTAATAAAATCCATTAACTTTTAATAAGTACATAGGTACTTTATGAAAGAACTCTGGCAACAACCTGTATGATAGTTTGATTTGTGTAGGCTGTCATACAGATTACAGATGTAATTAAGTAATGAATGTAAGGTCACATATGATACCTACTATGTATACACAAATTTGGTGCAGATGTGCTGGGATTGAAATTTGATATAGATAAGTTGGAATTTATCTGGGGAAAATAAGGGGATAAAGAATTGGATATAGTTATACCTACTTACTGAAAAATAATTTAAGTAGTATAAATTCAAACAAAACAATGTTTAGTACAGATCTCAAACAAAGCTTATCTGATATATGGCCGAGGAGAGTTTAATGAGAATTCATTTGATGCAATAGGATGCATTTGTCAGCTGTCTCATCGAATGATAACAATACCTATAAAAAGATAAACAGATAAATACTCATGAAAAACAATGAACAAAGTGCAACAATTTACTTTATTAGTAAAAGTCATGCGGTCACACCTACACACTTACTTACTATAAGTTATTATTTCTGATGGTATGAGTGAAATTCAGTTTTACTAAGGTTGTGAACATTGATCTAACAAGTTACTACTGTTGAGTCAGTGTTAGCAACTTAACATCAAAACAATCAAAATTCCCGCCAAGTGTTAAGTTTAGGATCAGCGCCACGGAAGTGTCAGTGAATACACGCAGCGCTAGTGTGTTAAGATGTTGCAATTTTTCTCCGCAGGTCGCTACTATACTTACACGAAAGGGTCATTGTAATTGTCAACAAACAAATTGAATGTCATTCGAAACATTTTCAATAGTTTAAAGTGAAACAAAGAAAGTACGAATTAGATTTCAACAGGTAAGACAACAAAGCATCACAAGCATTGTTTGAAACTATAATTTCAAGTTTAAACCATATCTTTAAGTCAGAACAACCAATTGTCAGGAAAAATTTTGCGGCAACCTATAAGTCACATAATTATGTTGAAAACAATCTTCAAAGTTTTTTTTAGACAAAGAAAATGTGCTTAATGATGAAATAAAATATCAGTAAAAGGTGTTTCAATGAGGACTCTAGCTGTGAATCTTTATTTAAACCTAACTTTTTATCATTCTAATAGGGACACCGATACTCAGTACCTACAAACAATACATATAAAAGTGTACTATTACAAGAAGACATTGAGTAATAAATTGAAGTCAAGGTTCAGGTATGTAAAACTGTGATCACACACCATATTATTTCAAGCACATACAGGACTAGTCACTTGATAAAACTTCCAACATTAAAGTAGAAGCTGACTAGCAAAGATTGTTTCAGATAGCATGTCAAATTATCATAGAACATTGTCGTCGTGATTCTTATACCAAATCAAAACTAATCATAACCCAATGTTTACATACTTATGGTTTACATGACATTTTCACCAAGCGCACTTAAGTTTTCACATAGTGTCACATACCTACCAAGTTGAATATTGTCATTGCTTCAATTAAATACAACTCAAAACATTGACAACAAAGATAATATGAGCGTCTCATACTAACTTTTATTATTTGAGTGCTGACAGGTGTTATAATTATCACAACAAAATACTACTTAAGTTAGCTCACTAAGATTCTTAAAATTATAAGAACAGAGTAGCATCAAACTAGACAAATTCTGATCAAACTCAATAGCCTAACGGTAAATAGTTGGTTAATGCTGTGAAAAAATGATACACAAACAAATACATAAATAATGACCTACTTACCTATCTATTACAAACTAAGTGCATACATATTTGATGTTCAGATGTTACATACACTGTGAGAATGTAGTATCTGTGCTTATGGATACATAGTGAAGTGACAATCAGTGTTCATGTTCAGTGTTTACACACTGTGCTATAGTTTGATAACCTATAGTCAAAAGTGAAAAATTATTGGTGGTCAATATGGTATATTGAGTGTACAAAAAGCAATAAAATGATTGTGATTTCATGCGTTTGATAAAGTTAGTGCTAAAATACAATCTAAACACTGTGTGACCAATAAGAAGTGTGGCCTAGTGAACTTTCTTGTGTTCCCATATCACTGAGTCAAAGAGGCACTGTAGTGTCATAGCCAAGTAACTAAGGCAAACGGTCACTGTAGTGTCATAGCCAAGTAACTAAGTCAAAGGGGCACTGTAGTGTCATGGTCAAGTAACTAGGTCAAGGGGGCACTGTAGTGCCAGAGCCAAGTCTAGATAAGATCAAATGTTTTAAAGGTAACAACAACTAGCTCAACTAGTGCTATGATTATAGACTAGGTTGAGTAGTATAACTTACTAGAGATGTTTCACAAAATTGACTATGGGATCAAGAAGTCACTAAATAATTAAAACTTAATACTTGATTAATTATTTCAAAACAAGTTATGAAAGCACTATTATAGATGAATATTATGATTGTTACTGTAAGGTAATAAGAGTGCTAATCTACAAACACACTTTTCACACACAGTAAACGCATAACAAAGTTAAAATTAAACAAGGCTAACTATAATGAGTCTGACTAAAATCAATTATTACGGTGTCATGCATGAATGAGTTATAAATGGTATACAGTATTTATGATGATTTAGAACAAGCAAGGATCGTGTCATCAAAATTACAAGCAGTAATTCACCGATTTAACAGCGAATTGTATCAATATTTTAACACTTCAACAAATCCGGATGCGGATGAGATATCCAGTATGACGACAGAACAATTAAGAGGAGAGGAAGCATTAGCTGAACTGAATGTAAAAATACAAGTCAAAAAGGACAAGGCTGATTCTTCTTCCAGTTCTAGTCAGTCCATCAGCAGAGGAAAGCTACCTGAATTGAACTTGCCCACATTCTCCGGAGATGTTCTACAATGGACACAATTTTGGGATCAATTCTCTTCCAATATTGATCAAAGAGCATTAAGAGACGTCGATAAGTTATTGTACCTAAGGGCTTCCGTGAAGGGTGAGGCTAAGACAATTTTGGATGGTCTTGAGACTACAAACGAAAATTATAAAATTGCTGTAGCAACTTTAACAGACAGATATGGAAAGAAAACCCAAATAGTCGATGCTCATTATTCAACACTTTACAAACTTAAGAGAGCAGACAAACAAGAAGACTGTAGAAGAATATTAGATGAGATTGAAAGACACCTTCGTGTATTGAGCTCACTGGGCGAAAATACAGAACACAACCATCTGAGATTCTTAATCCTGGAAAAGTTTCCTGAGGATATAGTATACGAGTTGAAATTGAAACTAAGTAACGACACTATCGAAGAAATGAGAAAACAACTACATATTGTACTCTCAGCGAGAGAGGATGCTAAAAGAACATCTGAAAAATTCAATTTAGAAGATACCAGTTATACAACAGAAACGCTTCATATACTAGAACCTAGAAATGAGAAAGGATCAAAAGTCCGAAAACCAAATAATATAAGGAAGACAGATAAAGGAATTAAACGTAGTGTAACTGCTTTCAACAAAACCTTTAACACTAAGAGGAAATTTCAATTCAATGAAGAGAAGTATGGGCATGGATCTAATCAGAAAAGAAGGAAGCTCTACTGCATATTTTGTAAAGGAGATCATTTTAATGATGAGTGTACAGAAAGTAAAACTCTACAACAAAGAAGATTAAAATTAAGAAACCGTTGCTTTATTTGTTTCCGTGAAGGCCATCAAACAGGCTCCTGTAAGTCTAAGCACATAACCTGCAGACACTGCGGTAAGAAAGGCCTCCATAATAGAGCACTTTGTCCGAACAGAGAGTTCCCAAGGAAGGTGACAACAAAGAATGAGGTACCAAGGAAGGAATCTACCAGTACAATGCACATCTATGAAAAGGGAGCCACAATACTACAAACTGCTATTGTTAATGTCAAAGGACCTGAGAATACCTCAAAGAAGTGTCGTGTACTGTTAGATTCAGGCAGTATGAGAAGCTATGTTACGCAAGATGTCGCGCAGGACCTTAATTTAGAAACCGAAGAAGACAACCACCTCACAGTATTCACCTTTGGTTCGAACAAACCTCAAGAACTAGATAGCCCGTTGGTAAAACTTCATATTCAATCAAGAACTCATATGCGAAGGACAGTATATGCGAATGTCGTACCATCTATTACACGCAGTATCTCATCTTATGGCAAAGAATTGACCAAATGGAACCATCAAAAGGATTACTTATTGGCGGATGATGGATCTCTGTCAGATAAGGTAGATATTCTGATTGGAAATGATTATTATCATTCACTTATGTCAACCGAAAAGGTGAAATTACAAGAGAACTTGTACTTAGTGAATTCCGACTTAGGATGGATATTGTCAGGCAAAATAACGCATAAACATGAGGATGAGTTATCAATGCTCACATACTTCCAAGCACCCTATGAAACTAGATTAAACGAGCCTGATCTGCCATTAGATAACACATCAATGAAAACTTTGTGGGACTTAGAATCTCTTGGAATTACTGATTCTCCAAATGCTAACCGTGAAGAAGAAGCTATTAAGCATTTCAATGAAAACACCGAATTCATAGAAGGAAGATATCACGTTAGCTGGCCTTGGAAGGAATACCCACCTGAATTACCAACTAACTACGGTCTGGCATACGGACGCCTGATAGGACTAATGAAACGCCTAGACACAGAAACTTTGTCAGCCTACGACCAAACACTAAGTGATCAACTGCAAATGGGTATCATTGAACTAGTACCTAGAAAAGATACAAGTGATCATCCCATCCACTACCTTCCTCACCATGGAATATTAGCACCAGGTAAGGCTCTGAGAATAGTCTATGATGCTTCAGCTAAAACAAAGGATACAAAGAGTCTGAATGAATGTCTATACTGCGGTCCGATGATGTTGGAGGATTTGACTGGACTACTGTTGAAATTCCGAAGTCACGCCGTAGGCATGACGGCAGACGTAGAAAAAGCATTTTTACAGATTGGTCTAAAAGAAGAGGACAGAGACGTCACTAGGTTCTTATGGTTGAAAGACATCAATAAACCCGCTACTGAAGACAATCTACTACACTACAGATTTACCCGTGTTCCCTTTGGGATCATATCCAGTCCATTCCTTTTAAACGGTACGGTTAGACACCATCTTCAAAGGTCGAATGGAGACTACGCAAAACAGTTAGCTAAAGACATATATGTTGACAACATAGTCACTGGGGTAGAAACAGCAACAGATGCTTTAAACCTTTATAAAGAAAGCAAGAACATGTTTTTAGAAATCTCAATGAATCTTCGCGAATGGAGCTCCAACTCCAAAGATTTTATCGAACAAATACCTGATGCTGCCACACAAACAACTGTAAAATTACTGGGTCTAAACTGGGACTTGAAAGAGGACGTACTTTATCTTAGAGCTAGAGTCAACGAGAACAATGAAACCACAAAAAGAGGAGTCTTAAGAACTATTGCAGCTATTTATGACCCCTGTGGATTCTCTGTACCAGTCATGTTACCAGCTAAGTTACTACTTCAACAATTATGGAAGAAACAGATTAAATGGGACACACCATTACCAAATGATCTACTTCACAAGTGGACGAACATCTTGAAAGAAATGAAACAAGTAGAAAACATATGCCTACAGAGAAATATTACTGTACCCAACGAAAGAGAGGCACAAATACACTGTTTTACTGACTCATCTACAGCAGCTTACGCAGCAGTAATATACATAGTACAGAAAGGCACAGTCAACTTCATAATAGGTAAATCACGCTTAGTTCCTATTAAAGACCAAGAGAACTTAAAGATTCCACGCTTAGAGTTATTAGGCGTTCTAATTGGAAGTAGACTTATAAAATTCGTACTCAAATTCTTACCATTGAACATAACCCAGTTAACACTGTGGACAGATAGTCAAATAGTGATTGATTGGTATCACTCTGAAAAGTTACTTGAACCTTTTGTATCTAAAAGACTAGAAGAAATAAAGCGCAACAAAAATCTGATAGTAAGATACGTACCGTCTGGACTTAACCCGGCAGACGTAGCGACACGTCCAACCGCCTCAGAAGAGGAAAGGAACAAGTGGTTATCTGGACCCGAATTTTTAAAACAAAACCCTAGACACTGGCCTAGTGGTCCGATAAGGGATACTTCTCTTCTGATGGGGGAGGGTCTGTTGAACACAGAAAAACAACCAAAAATAACACCGTCAGAGAGAGAAGCAATATCAAACGAAATTTTAGATTCACAACTGCAAGAGATAAAAGAACTACAGAAAAGTACATTTCCAGAAGAGTATGGAGGAAAGAAAACAAACCTATCTAAGAACTTAGGATTATTTATTGATACTAATGGAATTCTAAGATGTGATGGAAGACTCACACATTCAGATTTATCCTACGATGCAAAACATCCCATACTACTACCAAAGAACAGTGAACTTACCGAAAGAATAATTAAGGAAACTCATGAGAAAAACCTTCATGTTGGAGTACCACATACATTAAGCCTTATAAGACAAAAATTTTGGATACCTCAAGGAAGAGCAAAAATTCAAAAAACGCTAAGCAAATGTACAAGGTGCGTAAAGCATGGAGGAGGTCCATATGAACTACCTAAAACTCCAGCGTTACCGGCTGAAAGAGTAACGTTTAATACACCATTTACATACGTCGGTGTAGACTACTTTGGGCCGATGGTCATAAGGTCAGAAAATGGTATAAAAAAGAGATGGATTTGTCTTTTCACATGCCTTGTGATACGGGCAATACATTTAGAGGTTGTCAAAGATCTAACCACAGACGAATGTCTTATGGCATTCAGACGCTTCATTGCTACTAGAGGAACTCCTTCACTTATATTAACTGATAACGCACCTCAGTTCAGACTGCTAGCTGAGGTAATATCAGAAAGAGAATCGACAGAAAAGATAAAATGGAAATTCATTCCTCAACTAGCACCCTGGCATGGGGGCGCGTACGAAAGACTGGTAGCAGTGGTAAAGCATTGCCTAAAACGAACTCTTCAAAAACATATGCTCGGAGAAAATCAACTCTCGACGATCATCAAAGAAGTTGAAGCCGTAGTCAATACCAGACCACTTACGTACGTGGGAGCCGATATGGACCACATTCTGAAACCAGCTGATTTCCTAACACCAGGAAAATGTTTGAACATTCAATTACTCATGGATTGTTTGCCACTCTCTGGTTCAACCATTAAACAACAACTCATCGAAGGATGGAAACGTGGAAACACGATAATGAATGAGTACAAAGAAATGTTCATCAGCCGATACCTTCTGAGCCTCAGAGAAAGGTACGGAAATTCTCCCAAACAAGCAAGAGTGAGGACTCGTGAAATTCCTCAAATCGGAGATGTGGTACAAATTAAAGGTGAAACGAGAAACCGCGAAAGTTGGAAAATAGGAAAAATAGTAGAAATATTAAAAGGAAAGGACGGTTTATGCCGTGTTGCTAGAATAAAAGTCGATAACAATGTTTTCACACGATCAATTGCTCATTTATATCCTCTTGAAGTGGAAGAGGAAGAGACACCACAAATTTCCATTGACAAAGCACTAAATCAAGTGGATCTCGAGAACATAAGCGTTGATGATAGAGACTCGATACAAACGCCGTCTATCGAGATTGAAGGTGTCGACACTAATCCAACCACAGAGATAAGTGATAAATCAAACGATGATGAGAGCACGAATACAAACGTAAGACACGACTCAACACAAGACGCGAGAAAAGAAATAGAGAACGTTAGTACGTTAAATGACACTGAGCTTGCACAAGACTATAATGAACGTGATCTAGAAAACGAAACAATAGATAACCATGAATGTAATAACCAAACAAGCGATGAGAGATCGCGTCGAGCCGCTGCAGTCCAAGCAATGGAGAAGATCCATAAATGGACTCGCGACTTGATGACTACTATAGTGTAAAACTCGCGAGGCGGGTGTGTCGCGAAGGGTTCGCGAGTATCAAAATTAACCCAACAATAATTGTATATAGCAACACTCAATACAAACCATAGAGCTAATTTCCGATCGGTAAGTGTCAACATTTTTCGCTCCAACGTCGACTCGCTTTCAAGTTTTCAAAGTGTAAATCGTGGCATGTGTGATCTTCGCCTGCTGCTCGCCGCCAGCCTCAAATACCACCGAAGTTAAGTACTCAGCATTATACAAACCTTATTTAGAATTGAATGCATAATGTTCCTGTTAAGGATCGCGTTGATAAAGGACGATGGAATGGTACGCCCACGAAACTCGCTGAGCTGATGGGATGTGGTACAGTTTCATCGTACAGAGAGGTAATGTCCTTACAAATCACTGTTGTTTTATGTCATAAGGCGTGTGCAATTCTGTCCCTTGTCAGGGAACTAAGATTGGATGAGTATCCATAAAAGAATGAGCCCTTGAAGAGCTCGCCCGCACGGCCGCCTGCCTGATAGGATGGCGGCCTGCATGTTAAGTTTGCGCAATCTTATCACGAGGTATAAAGGTTGGTCTGAAAAGACCGTAGTTGAGACTAGGGCGTGTGCCGACCGTAGGGTCTGCACTAGTACACCTATTGAGACACGATAAGACCTGCCGATGCTTTCGGAAGGTAAACAAGCTATAAAGAGGACTGAGGTCCTTCACAAAGTATGTGAGATTGCACTCCTAATGACATAACAAACTCAAGTTGATATGCTAAATTTCATGTTGATTACATGTGTTACTTTAATGAGAATATATGTGCTGAGTGCTTAATGATTGTACATGACTGTATGATCATAAGAATTGTCTAACCGCAGGTGTGTCAACCTGACCAAGATGGCGAGGGGGCTAGAGTCTGGCTGAGGGACAAATCATCATCATCCAGGTGAGACAACTGACAGACCTACTTTGCATCATTACCTACCTTAACTGCATGAATACTCTTGGCCTCCTGTATCAGATTTCTATATAATAATATATTAAGATAAAGCGAAGCAGATAATTTATAACTAATAAAATCCATTAACTTTTAATAAGTACATAGGTACTTTATGAAAGAACTCTGGCAACAACCTGTATGATAGTTTGATTTGTGTAGGCTGTCATACAGATTACAGATGTAATTAAGTAATGAATGTAAGGTCACATATGATACCTACTATGTATACACAATGATGGAGCAAGGAGGAGGTCAAGGGCACTCCTTAATGACCACTAGGAAACCCCTCGAGTTTAGGCTCCGTTGTTTCGTTCTAACGAGACCTATTCGCTACACTTAGTGGTGAGGGTCTGATGATGGAGCAGGGAGGAAGTAAGGGTTCGGCTCGCGCATCTGGTAACTAATAGACTCCACTTGAATTTGTAAAACTAAATACATACAATCACGCCTTTGAGTTACAATGTTTACGGGGTGGGCAGACACATGAATGGACTGTGAAATCGATTACCATCCCCATCCATAGCTTGCCATTTGTTAAACTAAAAAGTAAAAAATAAATATGTAGTTTAAAAAACTATAAAAACACACTTTTATAGGAACAGACTAAAAGTAAAAAATAACCGTCTATTCAGTAACTGAAATTATAAAAGCGTGGTGCGCCCTTTGCAAAGCATGCATTCAAGTATATTGACAACGCGCACCACGCTTTTTAATTTCAGTTACTGAATAGACGGTTATTTTTTACTTTTAGTCTGTTCCTATAAAAGTGTGTTTTTATAGTTTTTTAAACTACATATTTATTACAAAATATATTATATTTTATTACCTACAGAGTAACTATTTTTGTGATTTTCATTCTCAAACTTATTAAAAAAGTAATATATTTGGAAAATTTATGGTAACCCTTATTTTTTTGTCTCATTCTAACAAATAACATGGAGGTGCTCTGACTGAACGCAGATATTTTTCTTTGTTTACGTGTCGAATTCATTTCAAGTGTTCCATTTAGAATACGAAGGAAATAGAAATTAGTTTGGTTTATGGAATTACTTCGAGGTTGTCTTATTCAAAGCATTGTCAAGAACTGTATGAAATGAACAACGGAGATAACGGAGGGCCTAGAGGCAGAGGCCGCGGATGGCAGCAGCCTGAAAACCAACCAAGGGAGCTTCGCCGGCCGAGAATCGTAACTGAAGATGCCCGAGGTAAATAGTTGAAAACATATTCATTAACTTGCTCGTATTTCAGTTCAGTGCTATTTCGCGTCGTCATACTTGGCTAAACTGCGTTCTGCATAATTACAATACTTCAGGTGAAAGTAAGGATTTTCATTTCTAATGACGTCGTCGTCCAGTTTGACAGAGACAACCAATCGTGCCGAAAATTTTATTGTAGGTGATTTAAATTTCTTTTAGGGTCATCGCTTCCATTTTGTCGATCGTACTGTCTATCGTACCACCACGTCGCTTATTGAATAGGAATCATTAATAATGAGTTCACATTGTTTGTTATCAGTTGATCCACCTAAATCGAATTTGTCGGCGGAGGCGAAGGAATGGTATCCACCTAACTACAACCGCCAAGCCCCAGCATTTGTGCCTGACCCAGCACCGTACAGACCTCAACGATTTTCTGTACAAGACCGTCTCCGTCAAGCCCAAGACCAGCATCCATACAATTTTGATGATATGTCATTTTCCCTTGGAGAAGCGGAGAACATGGACATGCGGGTATGTACTGTTGCTTGAATAACTGAATATCTCAAGAATAATCTAAAGAATTTATATGAAACTCATAGGTGACAAAATAGAGATACTCTTTGAGGTAAAACAGAAATTTAGATTTTACAATTATTACACTTTTGAATAGCTGATACAGTTTAAAATTCTGATAGATAGATAGAAAACCCATATCAAAATGAAAACAATTATTTTTAAGCAATTATATTGTAGTCTGGAAACCTCATAAATTATCTATTTAACAATATTTTAAAACAGAATATTTTATATTTTTGTTCGTTAATATTTTACAAAATACCACTTATGTATGAGTTGTCCTAAACATTTCACAAAAGAGAGACTAGGAAACTTGACCATTATAGTATTTGTGTCACTACACTAATAAATTTGTTATAAATCTCAAAGTGAATTAATATTGATCTGTACTTTACAACAAGTAACATTTAAAATAAACCATCAGAATTTGTGGAATAAATCAGAATCTTATTTTATTCCTTGTAAATTGTCTGTTGTTATTATGACACATTGCTGATTTTTCCTCCTAAATAACAAGCATATAATTATGTCTGTGATTTGTGTTTAAATTCAATATTTATTTTTGTATTATATTCTAATATAACAAAGTGGTTCTCCAAAATTATGTAAGAAACTACTAGACTAGACCCTTTATAATCAAATCGTGCATAAATTATGTCAACCAGTTTGTTGTTTACTTAACATGTGTTATGTATTTGGCTGTTGGAGAAATGCCATGATGCTTTGATGAAAAATAATTTTGATAGAAATATTAACAATATGACACTTCTAAAAATGTTGCAAATATGTAGTTTATTTCTTTCCAGTTTTCTTTGAAAGTAAGCAAGTATGTAATGTATGTAAATTGATTTAATAGTTTCCATATGGGCCTATACTTACTTTAGTTTTTTTAAAGATAGCTTTAGATTTTAAATTGCAGTGCCCTAACGTGTTGTCACTGTCATGTATTGTGTCTAGCAATTAATAAATGAGTATGATTAGTTTTAAGTTTTGATTCTAATAAGATGTGAGATAAGAATATTGTATTGAAATGACTTGTTGATCCACAGGAGAACATTGCCAACCTGATTACTGTCATGTGTGAGATAACATTTGACCCCGGCAAGTTCGACACTCTCTGTGGTCCTCTTGTGGATTCGTTTGCCCAGACTCTGCATGATGCTAGCTACACCCGACCATTGGTTGAAGCTATCGTAAATCAGGTAAAGACTAATTCTTAGAATAATGATTTTTAATTAATTTTATGCATTCACAATATAATTCTGTAAGTATGTTTTAGGGAAATTGTAATAGAAAAACCACCATACCCAAAAATAGATTTTCAGACGGGATTTGCGTAATAGGCTGGATTTCCAAGGCTGCAGGTTAAAATGCAGGGAGCAGGGGCTGGTTTTAATGCAAAATAAATCTTAGATCTAATAAATCTAAAATGTGCTTTTGTTTTTTTTCTATTTAAATTTTTCCTACTTATAGGTACCCTTTAGAACTTGTAAAAATACTGTACAGGAAAATTGTGATACCAAAGAACACCAGCCCTTCAAGTAGATCTTCGGGCGGTATCTACTTGCAGGGCATACTTACAGATTTACATTTTGACTGCATAAAATTGATTAAAATCACAAAAATACTGTTCCTTTAATTTTGTTGACCGCCATACAAATCTAGAATTTTAGCACAAGTGCAATTTTAGCATGTTCGACACAGATATAGTTGTTTGCAAAAGTATATACTTACTGTTATCTTGCAAAATTTGAACATGTAATGTTTGATATTGCTAGTCAAACAAAAATTTATACATAATCAGGTCATTAGTAGCGTCACCTTGACTGCCTGAACTTCTGTTTTAAGTATTTTGTGACTTGCTTATGTCAACTTAATTGAAATGGATTTAAATTGGTATTGCAATTATGAATTGAGTCTTATTAAAAAACTAAAACATACACCAGGTAAAGATACAGCTACAATGCCTGTCTGTGTGGCCACACAAGTTATATAGAATAAATTAGATCCACTGGCACTTTTTATAATAATCTTTATATTTTCATTGATGAATAAAATAATACACTTATAGCAAAATTGGTGTACCAGGGGCTTTACAATGAGGTATCAAAGTAACCCAGTAAAAGACATCTTTTAATCAACAGAATATTAGTGCAGCAAGCCCACTTGCTGCTCCTACTGAGTTGGGCGCAATGTTGACATCACACATCACTGTTTTTTCTTTTTTGTATTTGTGTTAATTTTTAGTTTTTAGATGTATTTGTGGTCTGGTTTTATGAAAAGTTTGTTGTTTTTGTCGTGGGATTTCGAAATAAATGAGTTTTTTCCTATTATTGCACCTGATGGTATAACAGATAGGTTATAAGTATTTTTATAGGTAGGTTGTACAAAATCCAATGCATATATAAACTAAAATCCATCAATTTCCTTCAATGTCAAACAGTCGATAGGAGAATCTAACTTCCGCTACAACGGTGCTCGTCTGTGCTCGATGTACGACTCTGTGGCGCCCCCTGAGGAGTCTACGTTCCGCGCGTGCTTGCTGGAGCGCTGTTCTACTGAGGAGAACAAGATCATCAGCGGGGTGGAGACCTCGGAGGAGAACATGCGCGGGTTCGCCATGTTCCTCGCTGAGATATACACTCAGCTTGAAGATAGCCAGGTCAGTAGTATTTCTTGTCAGTTAAAAAAGTCTTGAATGGGTGGTAGGAAAATATTGACGATTCATAAGTACATATTTATTATGTCTAAGTGAATAAAGAATTTTTTCATTTTCATTTTCCAGGTAAAAAAAAAATATGTATCTATACTTACTCAAAAGCAATAAATTAGGTATGTAAAAAACATAGAACTTTGTCACATTGAAGCACTGCAATACAAAACAGTCTGTGTCCCAGAAGCCATTCAATATTGTAATACGACATAGTATTTTTGTTTACATATTATTCCTTCTGACAGTACACAGTCGGTATGGAACTTTGTCATATTGAAGCATTCCGAAACAAAACTATGTGCCCCAAGTCATTCAATATTGTAATGTGACATAGTCCTATGCTGTTACATATTACAGTGCCACAATCATTTCTGTTTCGGTGGCAGCGGCGCTATGTACTTTTTATAGCAATTTAACCGGCCCTGACTTCTAAGACCTTCAGCCACCAGCAGCGCTATGATTAGTCATCAACTTGATAGCAAAATGCAAAAAAAAAAAACATTAGTTTCACATTTTGGCCACCAGAACAGAAAAGATTGTGGCACTGTACTGACTACATACTAGAACTGATGCACATCTTAAGTTTCATTGCACTGTTCATTGAAACAAGGGTCAATCAACTATTTCTTGATAGTCAAGATAATCCTGTCTCTGCAACAAAAAATTTAAATCTCCGAAACCATCACATTGTTTATAAAATTAATTATTAATCCAGATCCTTATTTTTACAGATTCCTAGAATACATTACTTTTTATTCCGTCACTTAAATTTTACTGAAATGATACTGAGTTATATCGTTTTATTGGTAACTTAGGGGAGTCGTAATCAAAGAAAGAGGTGGTTATACTGTGTATAGACAGCAATGTCCATCATTTTGGACAGATTAGACGTTAATAAGACGTTAATATCACGGATTTACTTAATCAATGCTTAATTACTTGAAAAAGTCGAATGTCGAAAAATTTATGTGCGAAAAGCGCGCGGTAGTGTCGCGCGTCACTGACACTCGCTACGAAAGGTATTTCATACAAATACATAGTAACCAGCAGTGACGCGGCGTCATGTCGCTTTCAGTTGCGGTTTGCGGTCGAGTACGAATTCACACCTTTATTATGAACTAGCGGATCCTCGCGGTTTTACCCGCGTGGTACCCGTTCTCGTGGGAATATCGGGATAAAATATAGCCTATGTCACTCGGGAAGAAAGTAGCTATCTAATGGTCAATGAATTTTCTAAATCGGTCCAGTAGTTTCGGAGCCTATTCGATGCAAATAAACAATCAAATCTTTACTCTTTATAATATTAGTATAGATTAGTATAGAAGTATAGACTAGCGGATCCTCGCGGTTTTACCCGCGTGGTACCCGTTCCCGTGGGAATATCGGGATAAAATATTATAGCCTATGTCACTCGGGAAGAACGTAGCTATCTAATGGTCAAATAATTTTCTAAATCAGTCCAGTAGTTTCGGAGCCTATTCGATGCAAACAAACAAATAACCAACTCTTTCCTCTTTATAATATTAGTATAGACAAAATGTGTTTTGTTACAGGGAGGAAGAATCAAGTCCCTTGGAGAGAGTCTCTGTAAGGTACTACTTCACCTGTTGGATACGGACAAGGAAACTAACATTAAGGCTGTATGTCAACTCCTCAAGGTAAATAAATGATTTCTCAATTTATGTGGTGTTGTACTGTAATGTGTTTGTGTTGAGTTACTTCGCTTTAAATTCCGTGAAATTTGGTTATGTCGCGCTCCTTAAAGATTTCTTAGTTTTGCGAAAAATAGAGCCCATGTCCTTCAAGGTCAAATCTAACTATGCCATAACCCACCAGATAACCCAAAAAGATTGATTGAGTAAGAAAAGATAGAGTTACTTTACTACTTGGATTAATAAAATTTGTATGATTTTTTTTATTGTATATCATCTTAAAGACTTCATATAGGTTTGAAATCTGGAGAATTAACAACTCTACTCTCCACAATATTGGTATGACTCTATTTTAAGAAACTTGTTAGGGTGTTTTTATTGTCACGCTGTTGAATAGCGCGCTGCCCAACGGCGCGTCCAGCGGCGTGACAATAAAACCAGCCTTATTAAAAAAATGGTGTTGTTTGTGATGTTCAGCTGTCGGGCATAGCGCTGGACGATACGCCTGTTTCCCATGTGGGTAGACAGAGACTGGATCGCCACCTGCTACGATCTTTGCACACATGTTTCGCTTTCTTTGGAGTGATTTTAAGAAACTTGTTATTGGAAAAAAAGTATCGTCTTGTTTGTGATGTCCAGCTGTCGGGCATAGAATAGCGCTGGACGATACGCCTGTTTCCCATGGGGGTAGACAGAGACTGGATCGCCACCTGCTACGATCTTTGCACACATGTTTCGCTTTCTTTGGTGTGATTTTAAGAAACTTGTTATTAGAATAAAAATATCGTCTTGTTTGTGATGTCCAGCTGTCGGGCATAGAATAGCGCTGGACGATACGCCTGTTTCCCATGTGGGTAGACAGAGACTGGATCGCCACCTGCTACGATCTTTGCACACATGTTTTGCTTTCTTCCTATTGGTGTGATTTTAAGAAACTTGTTATTAGAAAAAAAATGTCGTCTTGTTTGTGATGTCCAGCTGTCGGGCATAGAATAGCGCTGGACGATACGCCTGTTTCCCACGTGGGTAGACAGAGACTGGATCGCCACCTGCTACCATCTTTGCACACATGTTTCGCTTTCTCTGGTGTGATTTTAAGAAACTTGTTATTAGAAAAAAAATGTCGTCTTGTTTGTGATGTCCAGCTGTCGGGCATAGAATAGCGCTGGACGATACGCCTGTTTCCCACGTGGGTAGACAGAGACTGGATCGCCACCTGCTACCATCTTTGCACACATGTTTCGCTTTCTTTGGTGTGATTTTAAGAAACTTGTTATTAGAATAAAAATATCGTCTTGTTTGTGATGTCCAGCTTTCGGGCATAGCGCTGGACGATACTCACGCCTGTTTTCCATGGGGGTAGACAGAGTCTGGATCGCCACCTGCTACGATCCTTGCACACATCTTTCACTTTCTTCCTATTGGTGTGATTTTAAGAAACTTGTTATTAGAATAAAAATATCGTCTTGTTTGTGATGTCCAGCTTTCGGGCATAGCGCTGGACGATACTCACGCCTGTTTTCCATGGGGGTAGACAGAGACTGGATCGCCACCTGCTACGATCCTTGCACACATCTTTCACTTTCTTCCTATTGGTGTGATTTTAAGAAACTTGAAATAAAACCACTTTTTTACGGATTCAAACACGCGTATATTTAACACGCAAAAGAGTGGTTTCATTTCAATGAACAGCCCGCAGAAATCTGAGATGCGCTTAGGGGCTCACGTTATGTTTTCTAGCAACTTTTTAGACTCGCCCTCCCCCCTTCTGATACATTTTAGGCTTTGTACTATGTGATTATGATGCTTTGTTATTTTTTACCGGACCTCCTCCCCCCTTTCGGCCTCACGTGATTAATGGTCAGCCCCTTATTTAAGAAACTTGTTATTAAATAAATATCGTGTTATTGTGAAAAACGAACTATAATGTAATGTATCATCCTCTGTACCCACATTATGGTTGCAAATAAAGTATTGAGTATTGAGTAATATGTAGCTTACTTCCCGCAAAAAACACAATATGCAAGATGCACCGCCCGCCCGCAAGAAATTGCACATGCACACCACGAAAATACCAGTGCACAATACCTGCATTTAGCAAGACAGCAATACACCTTGCACCTTCACCGATTAGACTACTCTACACGTGTTTCGCCTCAACCCGGGGCATCCTCAGGAGATAGTTCGTGCAAAATCCAACACAAAATGAGCTGATTGATGATTTGATGCATATGCAATTTTTTGCGGGCGGGCGGTGCATCTTGCATATTGTGTTTTTTGCGGAAGTAAGCTACATACATTTCGTTTTTCACAATGGTTAGGGACTTCCGCCAAGTGACGCCTTATTCAATCAAATAAATGTGGTGTTGTTTGTGATGTCCAGCTGTCGGGCATAGCGCTGGACGCGGACTGCCCGGCGGGCATGCACGCGGCGTTCGAGCGGCTCAAGCGGCGCGCGCAGATGCCCGCCGTGCGCAACGTGGTCGCTCTGCGCGCCGCGCGCTGGGGGCTCGCCGACTCGCAGCCGCCGCAGGACCACCGCCGCCGGCAAGGTATGGAGTTACAAGGTGTCCAGCTGGCGGGCATAGCGCCGGACGCGGACTGCCCGGCGGGCATGCACGCGGCGTTCGAGCGGCTCAAGCGGCGCGCGCAGATGCCCGCCGTGCGCAACGTGGTCGCTCTGCGCGCCGCGCGCTGGGGGCTCGCCGACTCGCAGCCGCCGCAGGACCACCGCCGCCGGCAAGGTATGGAGTTACAAGGTGTCCAGCTGGCGGGCATAGCGCCGGACGCGGACTGCCCGGCGGGCATGCACGCGGCGTTCGAGCGGCTCAAGCGGCGCGCGCAGATGCCCGCCGTGCGCCACCGCCGCCGGCAAAGTGTGTAGTTTACAAGCATTTTTTGCACACTCATGTTATAACATAATACTTTATTTCTTGTGGTACACCAACAAAATACATATATAGATATTTCATATTAATATTACACAGTAGGACGTGTATGTACTTTCATTACAGGTATACACATCATTGACAAAAATATAACACGGACTAAAATTACTTAAAACTATACAATTGAATCTTATGCTATCTAAAAGCAACATTTGAATACTTGAATTATGAACTTATAACCTGAACATAATATAATGACTAGACTTTATGCCATAGTCCACTTTAAAGAAAGGTAACTTTAAATAAACTTATACTTTATTTCTTGTGGTACACCAACAAAATACATATATAGATATTTCATATTAATATTACACAGTAGGACGTGTATGTACTTTCATTACAGGTATACACATCATTGACAAAAATATAACACGGACTAAAATTACTTAAAACTATACAATTGAATCTTATGCTATCTAAAAGCAACATTTGAATACTTGAATTATGAACTTATAACCTGAACATAGTATAATGACTAGACTTTATGCCATAGTCCACTTTAAAGAAAGGTAACTTTAAATAAACTTACTGGTAGCCTACGCGGCCAATTCAAAAAATTGAATTATTTCTTCGGTTTTTGTATTCTCTTTAAAAGTTTGTATGGACACAAAGTACTGTCATCCATAGTTTTTGAAATAGAGAGTGTAGAAAAGAAAGATCTTTATAAAAATAAATTCTTTAACCATTTATAACTCCAAACTGAAAATACAAAAAACTTTCCTTTCCTTTCCTACAAAGTCACTTACTCTCTTACGTAATAATTGAGCTTAAAATCTGTCAGAAAGTCACGGCGACTTAGGAGCACGAATATCTTGGAAGTTTCTTTAAGAAAAAGAATTTAATTTAATACAAAATAAATTAGTTGGAGTATATGAGCTTTCCGGTTATTGCATTAACACGTATATTCTGTGCCACAACAGTGAACGGTGAATCGGACGGCGCCCCAGGCGACGGCGGCTACCTGGCGGACGGGCACACGCTCACGGCGGAGGAGCGCGCCTTCCTGCAGAGCAACCTGCCGCCCGGCAAGAACGCCGCGCTCGAGGAGGACATACTGTGAGTACTCAACTCAGGACCGATCTCACGGGGAATCAGACGGGCACACGCTCACGGCGGAGGAGCGCGCCTTCCTGCAGAGCAACCTGCCGCCCGGCAAGAACGCCGCGCTCGAGGAGGACATACTGTGAGTACTCAACTCAGGACCGATTGTAACGGGGAATCGGACGGGCACACGCTCACGGCGGAGGAGCGCGCCTTCCTGCAGAGCAACCTGCCGCCCGGCAAGAACGCCGCGCTCGAGGAGGACATACTGTGAGTACTCAACTCAGGACCGATTGTAACGGGGAATCGGACGGGCACACGCTCACGGCGGAGGAGCGCGCCTTCCTGCAGAGCAACCTGCCGCCCGGCAAGAACGCCGCGCTCGAGGAGGACATACTGTGAGTACTCTAACTTAGGACCGATCTAACGGGGAATCGGACTGTTATTTTTAAGTAAATACTTAATAGTTTTTTTTTAATTCTCAACGGGGTAGCACTAGCCTTCATCACACCTGATGGTAAGTTGTGATAAAAGCATTGATCGATGATCAAATACTTTCGTAGATTTTGTCAGACGCGATTAAGACGTTTCATGTTCTAACAAGTTTTTTGATAACTGTTCATTCTCTAAGTTTTCGTAAGGTGCTTCACTCCGTAAAACGAAGTTTGAAAATGATATGTTGAATTTTAAATTTACTGCTTTTAACTATTTCAATTGCTGAAAATCGATGTCTTTATGTTGTAATAATATTTTAACTGAAAAATTGAAAATTATGTATACTTACTTATAGAAAAAATCGACCCGTCTCACAACCAGCTCCGATGGGACTCGAACCCATGACCTTTCGCTATCCGGGCGACTACCTACTCTCTTTTCAAGTTTTCAGTAAAAAATTAAGTACTTAACAATATTTTAAACTTTTCCCAGACATACGTTATACAAGTTACTATAATTACTAATAATTTCCGAAACAGGGAAGAGCTGGAGAACGACGCGTGGGACACGGGCATGGACGCCGAGATGCAGGCCGGCTTCCTGGAGTTCCTCAAGATGTCCAACCAGATAAAGCGATAACCCCCCTCGCCGCGGCCCGACAGGGCGACAGACCGAAACGAGTCTTCTCTAATTTAGAACAATAGCGTTAAACTATTTAAAAAAAAATACAAAATACTATAAAATTCTATAAAAAGACATGAATGGCGAGAGTGACCTACTACGTGGATTTGTCCGTGATTAATTATCTATAAGAATTCTATTTGGGTTGCATCTTGCATACACGCATGCATTTGTTTTTTCTGACTATCCCATTTCGTCATTATGAGGCGTCCTTTTTTAGAGTTGAGTTTTGTTTCTTGCAACTTCGGCTCGGACTATATGCGTCCGGAATCGGCCCGGTCAGACCGACCAGCCAGATCGAGTTTGGCATGCAGTCGACTACACTGTTTCAGGGTGAATCCGGAACGAAAATTTACACAGTCGGTTGATCTCAATCACTTGCGCTGAATAGTCGATACTTCTTGCTAAAATGGAAACTCTAACTACAGTTTAAATTTTTTGTTTAGTTATAAAAAAAAGAAATACAAAAAAAAGGAAAGTGAAAAGAAACTTGATCCATCCTTTTCACATTTTTAACAACAGGCACAGGCGTCCTTCCTCTGGTGTGTCTCTCGTCGCACTGGCATGGCGCTCAATTTGTCCGAAAGCGCCCGAAATGACAGCAACGTGTAGTCAGTTCCATAGAACTACATACGATATTGTTAAGCCCCTCCCCCTGTGCCGAAAAATAACTTATCGAATAGATGGAGAAAACCAGAGCATGATCCGAATGCTTCCTTCCGTGTAAATTTCTGTATTGGATGGTTCAGGATCTTATATAGTCATTGTAAGACAAATTTCAACGATTGCTTGAACGACGGATTGAACCCGGGCTTGTCCGGTGTCGTTTTTTTCTTGCCGTAATGATTCCGGATACATTTAGTCCGAGCATTATAGTGTCAAAACACACCTTCTGAAAATACGCGGCTGAATTTTACGTCCCGTGGAAATATGCAATAACACGACGAAATTTCGGCCATATAGGCGTAATCACGCCGAACTTCGGTCGTATATTTTCGGCGTGCTGTGTTTCGACACAGGTTTAACTAATGTCGTTTCTTTATGATAGAATGGGTTAGAGCTTTAAATAAATGCGTGCGTGTAGCTGAGATTATACTGAAAGTATCGTCACGAAGCCTGAAGGGGTAGCTGCTGGTATGGAGGACTATTCCTGATAGTTTGAAGTCCTAAAATTAACGTTTGCCATCAACTTATTTTTGTAATAAGCGAAATCGATCCTCTTTGTCTTCTCAGTCGTAATAAGATGAACACTTTGATTGCTTAGAATATCTGAAAGCGTTCGTTTGTATGATTGCATACTCGGTGATCTATCAGGAACATTATCAAGTACCAGATTTTAATTTCTTTAAGCATTTGGACATCATTAATAACTATATATTATATAGCTTTTAATTTAGATCCATGTTAGCCTTTGCTTCAAATAGAATAGATTTTTAAGTACATAATATTGTTTTATGAGATGGTCTTTCCTTCTGGGAGGATGCAATTGTGTTTACGTATAAAACATTGTAATAGCAATATGTTTGTGCGTTTAAATACTGCTTATAGAATCAGCTGAGCTATACGTAAACATAAATTTTGATATCCTTGGACTAAATGTAAACAAGCAGATGCTTTTGCCGAAGCATTCTATTTGTTTTGATATTTAGAAAAAGTTGCATTATTATTATTTATTAGTTTTCAAGGTCTATTGTTGATGCGTTGTATTGTTGTCTCCCACCATCCAAAGGCCATATTTGAGAGCCATGTTGATCTTGTTTACATTTTGTCTAATAATAAATGTAGTGATCTCATAAACTTTTCATTTCTTTTGTCTAAAAATAAATTCTTCCACGATAACCAAAAATTTTGTCTAAAAGTGCATCTATAAATTTCATTCCATTGAAGAAGGCTAGCCGAAGTTTTCTTCCGGTTGAACGCGGAGAAGACTGACGTTTACAATCAATTAATTTATAATAGAATTATACAGGAAAAATTTTTGACCAGTGCACAAACTTTTAGGATCAACTCAGTATCGGTAAGTGAACAACTTTGTCCTAGAAACATGGGTCGAAATACGACAAAAATTTTTGGACTCCCCATACTAAATCGATCACCTGATCAGTCCGATTTGTATGAAGAGTCAAAAAAATTTTGTCATATTTCGACATATGTTTCTAGGAGAAAGTTGTTCACTTACCGATTCTGAGTCGATCTTAAAAATTTGTGCACTGATTAAAAATTTACCCTGTATAATAATATGCGTTCGTTACCCGTGACACCCCTTTGATGACACCCCCAGGGGTGCTATGGGGAATCGCTTTGCCCCGTGACACCCTCGTAGAGATGTGAAACTCGAAGTGTAAATAAACGAGAGCTACTGTATGGAAATTTATTATGAATAACCTTTCAACCAAGCTTACAAGTGAAATATGAACTAAATAAACAACAAACAAAGTTTTACTGCGTAAGTATATTTATATTTTAAAATCAGAAAGATAAATAACAACAGTCCATCACTAATAGAACACGGTGTCACGGGAAAAGCGATTCCCCATATCACCCCTGGGGGTATCATCAAAGGTGTGTCACGGAAAAGGAACGATAATAATGTATGACGGTCCCATAATAATTAAATATAAATCTCATTGAATTTTGAACAATTTCATGGATAATTTTTTAATTGTGTGTGTTTCATAAGCACAAATTATTTTATAAACGTTTGCTACATCACTTGCAACACAATGTTATACTAATTTATTAATTTGAGCGGAATTCATGTCATCGAATGTACAGTCGAATCAATTGAATGGTGACTCACCATACGTTTATAACGTATTAAGAAATCTTTAAGGTTGAAATTCAATCTTTTTGACGTCGATATTGAACTTTAAAGTTTTGACGCTTTCGAACAAATTATTAGTAAAATGAGTCATACTTCAATTTGTTCAACGGTTCTCTACCGAATGCCAAACTTATTACATTACAGTTTTAATTTTAGACTCATGAATTTGCCTTTACTGTAAATGAATGAGAGTGATAGTTGCCTCAAATACGATATGAATTCAAATTATTGACCTAATTGCTGTGTAATTAATTAATTCGTAGTGTTCTTTAGTGCTACTAAACATTAACATAGCAGTGAAGTACCTACCTATATCAATAAAAATATAATTAAAACGCAATCCATTTTATTCATAATAAGAATTTATAGTGCTCCTATATATGTACGACTTTTTGAATATATGTATAATGCAATACCGGATTTATTTATTTGAAGCAATTAGGAAAATGTTTATAATATTCCATTGTATTTTTGTTGCAGTGATATTACGAATGTTATAAGAATAAATGGATATTTTAATAAAAGTCATTTAAATAATATTCTTGTTTTATTTTAATCCCCTAGCTAGCTGATGCTTATAATATAAATGTAACTTCGATACGTATACAAATTACAAATGAACTAAACTAAACGCGCCGAACTTGTATTTGTATTCCGCTCTGAACACGTAGTTAAGAACTCTTTTTTATCCCATATCTCATCCCTCGTCGGGTCGGGTCACAGAGGTCGGGTACTATTGTATGTTCCAATTCCAACATACCGCAGCGAGCGGAGTCCACTCCTGGGGTGGACTACTGGGAACACTCGTTTGTTCCCAAACAGACACCAGTATTTTAACACTGACTCATTGCGACAATAATAATTCCCATCCAGTCACTCACACTGACTTGTTGATACAAAATTTTACGAAATATAATCCCAACCCAAAATTAAAGTAAAGTAAAACAATTTGTGATCTTACTTATGTCATGTAAAGCGATATACATGCATACATAGCATAGATTTCACAATAAGTGTTTAGTGATTTTTTTAATAAATCTTAAATTCGCCTAAGTACCAAGTAATTATATACTTACATAATAAACATTGACATTGTAACCGTCTCATCTCATAATGCCAACTTCGCAAAATGACAACGTCTCAGAATGCCAACTTCTCAAAATGCCAACTTCTCACAATGCCAACTTCGCATAATGCCAACTTTTTAAGGTACAGACCGGCAGGCATAAAAAATACTATAATCTAAAAATAACGCACTTTATGTACCCCTAGAATTACCCCCCTATAATTACATTTTCTATTATTAACGTAACTAAAAATATAGCCGTTTTCTAGAAGAAAAAAAGGTACTGTAATCAATCACACGCTTGATGGCTGACTACTCACTAAAGTAGATTACTACTCTAAACTGTTTAAAGTAATAATCTACTTTAAACAGTAATTTATTTAAAATCTACGTAAAACTAGTAGGTAGGTACTTAGTATTATATTATCTGTAGTAAAACCTAGCGTCGACTAGGCGCGCCGAGCAGGGGGCTAACGCTAAAAATATTGATGTGGACATGGGCTTCAAAAATCTCTATCTAAAACTAGAGGCAAAATATTGATTGCTTTACGTGACGTTATTAAGATCACAAATTTATTTTCACTTCTCATGCTCGTAAAGTTCGTGTTTATGTTGGGTATAGGCTGCATAAAATCGCTTTTTATGCTCTAGTGCATAAAGTAAAATCTTCGTCTAAGTCTCAGACTTTAAGACAAAGGTCGTCAGGTAAACAGTCACATGTTAAATAAACTTGTTATTTCATTCTGTTTCTTCAATTTTGTACATACCATTTTTCCATTTGGTGCATGTTTAATTACCAAATTAATAAAACTAGGCTTAATTAATGAGTTTTCTATGAAATAAGTATTTCAAGAGCATTATGGACTACGATCTATGCTAAAGTCACTGTGCTGCCGGTGCTGCCACTGCCACTGCCACGTATAAAAAAAAGAAAAAGAAAGTCTTCCCGCCATTATGGCGAAGTCTTTATTTTTTCTTTTTTGCAATTGTTATTTATTTTCCTCCGGCTCGGGTTGATATATACGTCTCGGGTAAAATGGGACGTATTATGCACTTGTTGTACAATCTACTATTAGAGTACTGCTGGTTAGAAAGCTTTTCTTCCCAACTATAGTCAAACTGTTAATCGTTCGGAATTATATAAAATAGTAGATTGTATTACAAGGGAGCAAAATAATATATTTACGGCGAGGGCGCTATTTTGAATCCAGAGCGCAGTGAAGGATTCTAGAGTAGAATCTCGAGCGCAGCGAGGGATTCTAAAGTAGAATCCTGAACGCAGCGAGGGATTCAATATACGCCGTCCGAGGTGAAAATAATTTTGCGGCCGAGTAATACACTCTGCTTTTCATCCCCCTCTATAAGAAAAGCAGTAAAGACAACTCAAACTACCTACCTTTCTTTGTCGTTCGGATACAATATAGCGCTAGTCGGGCAAGAAAAAAAAATTGAGTTTTGAAATAAAAATAAATTAAATAAAAAAAAAATATGTCCATCAGATTCCTTATAAGTATCTCCGGGGATGCCGTAGGGGGGTTGAAAATTTTGTTAGATTTTAGCTACAACTCTCCGTTTACGAGATATTCTAAATTTTATAAAATTCCGTTTTTGAAAATTTCTCGGTCCCAAAAAAAGTCCCGGCCCCATACAAAATCAGTTGATTTTTTTTTAAAGTACTGCACACCCTTTGCTACACTCCAACCAATGCTTCTTTAATTATGTTCTAAATTCAAATCTCATCGTTTTGGACCCTGTTATGAAGCTGTTCAAAATTCAAATCTCATTTATACCCTCTTGTCATAACAGGTAAACAATGAATCGTTTTGGACCCTGTTATTAGATAAACAATCATCAAAAATATTGCCGCGGCGACGACGAGTTCCAGTGTTACGGGATGGGAATATTATTGCCCCAACGAGTCATAGTGTTTGTCCATTAAATACAAATCAACTAATAAAACACCAAATCTGTCCTCTATTTATGCAAGTTTACTCTGGAAAGACTTAAAATACTAGGATGTTTAAATTTGTTGAATCTCCGGCAAGATTTTGTAAGGGTTGAGTATTCCATTAGGGTCCATCAGTATCTTGAGGTCCCTCATTAGTGCCAGCGCGGAGGGGTCCTTGCTGTAGTGGATGAACTCCGGCTTGCGGAACCCCACGCCGTGCTCCGCGCTGATGGAACCCCTCAGCTTGCCAACTTCTCCGAATAGAAAACTCTCTAAGGCAGTCACGACTTCTTTGTTGTATTCGTTTAGTATCACGTTTACGTGGACGTTGCCGTCTCCTGTAAATGAAAAATAAATATATTTAGGTTTAAGAAAAAAATATAGGTACCTACCTAATTAAAAGTACCTACCTATTGATCCTAATAGAGCCACTTATTTCGTTCTGCACTAGGACTGTATATTATAAATAAATATTGGGCACATGCATGGTTAAGTAAAAATATAAGAAGCATAACTAGCTACATGTGTTATGGAAATCGGAAACAACGACATGAAGGTCTCTGTCGGAATCCACTCCACGCTAGTTTTACTCGCACTTGTCCAAATATTTAGAAAAAAGAAATACAGAAGTAGTAGGTAGGTATAACTAGTTCGTTATATGTGTATATTTCTAGTAGCAGCATCTAAAATAATTTTTTTGGCAAAAAATATGTCAATAACCAAAATTAACGGACTAAAGTTATAATAACGAAAGTTCAAATTAAAGGAAATTAAGAAGTCCATTATTGATTTTTTTATTTAATTTAAAAGTCAAAGTTCTTGTTTTCTCCCCTGCCCCCTGATTCACAAATCGTCGGAAACGCTCCCGACATCGACAGCGGAATTTACGCACCGTCTCTGTCACTCGATATAGAATAGACAAAGACAAAGCACAGAATTCGAATCCGATTCCGTTTCCGTCGATTCGTGAATCAGGGGGCAGGTCTGCCGATGCTCTAGATCTCTAGGAAATATCGAATAGTTTTTCGACACTATCGGACCGGGAATCAAACCCGGGACCTGCACCTTGAAAACCGGTGCGTACCTACATACTCGACCACGAAGGTCGTCCCATAATAAAAACAAAATAAGTTTAAAGAAGGAACTTTATGATAAGTCTTGCAAGTATTAGGTATATGCCCTGCTATTTAGGGTGTTCAGCAAAGCTCTCTTTCACTGTTTCCAAGTTTTTATGTGATCGTATTATATCGGCCGGTACTGTCTCTACTCTATAGTCTATAATTATTATAGAGCCGGCTAAGTTAAACAACACAGTTATATGGAAATACTAGAAAAAATATCGTTGTAGGTAATGTAAAAAAAGGAATTCATAAATAATTTGAGATGAGTATAATTTAATATTACTTTTTACCCGACTACGGCAAAGCAAAAAAAAGGAGGGTTATGAGTTTGACCGGTATGTATGTATGTATGTATGTTCATCTGTTTCCGCATAACTTCTAAATTGCTAATCATAAATTCACAATTGAGGTATCGTTGGAAGCGTCTCGATTGTCTGCTGGTTATAGGCTATGTCACGTCACATGAAATTGAATATGGCGCCCTCTAGACGACATAAAGTTGTGAAATAAAAAACTTTTTTTAAAATAGAATATCGTGTTTGGTATCAAATGAAAGCTCTTGATGGGCTCGTTTCAAAAATATATATTTTATTGGTTGTTGCTTGCGGCTTTGCTTACATAAATCGAATTTTGACATCTTCACTGGGACAGCGAACTAAGACTATTTCTCCTAGCAAATATTCTCCTACATGATTAGGCCCTTGTATAATAGATAGATAGATAGATTTCGTGGGTATAGTAAAAGAGCTGGATGATTGTGACTGGTCTCAGGTCTTACAAGAAACATGCGCCTCTACAGCTGCTCAAACCTTTGATAGACTATTGACACAAGTCGTTAGTAGAAATAGCAAAACCCGACGAATCAGCCGCTCTAAGTTAATACTGAAGCCATGGATGTCCCCAGGTTTGTTGAGGTGCTCAAAGCACCTAGATAAACTTCACATGGAAGCAAAAAAACATAAAGAAGATGCTCTTAAAACCCACATTTATAAAAGATATAGAAACTTTTACTATAATCTCACTCGAAAGCTTCGTATTGACTACGAGAGAAGGGAATTGGACAGGCACAAAAAACAGCCAGACAAACTCTGGTCGACCATTAAACGCATAACTCACTCCAATGTTGTAAAGAAGCCTGCCTATGACCTTTGTAAGTCTGAAAGAGAGGAAGTGAAAGCTCTAGACAAAACAAATTCCTACTTCACCTCGGTTGGACGTGAACTTGCTAACACGTTACTCAAGAATAAAAACACGACCGAAGACATGCTTGCCGGCAAAGTAAAGTGTCAATATTCTCCGCCCTTTTCCTTTTACATGTCCCCTGTAACGGAACTGGAAATAGACAGTCTTGTTCTTAATCTTAAGGACAAAAGTGCTCCGGGCTTGGATGATTTCTCTGGTGTTCTAATAAAGCACATTAGGAAGAACATTGTGGTACCCCTCACCCATATATTTAATCTCAGTCTCTCAACTGGGATTTTTCCAGAGGTGTGGAAAACAGCCGTAGTGACTCCTGTCCATAAAGGTGGAAGCACAAGTGATCCCAGCAATTACCGGCCGATTGCTCTGCTGAGTATTTTTTCTAAGCTCTTGGAGAAGGTAGTAAATACGCGCTTGATGAAATTCCTCGAGTCTAATAACATCCTATCTCCTGACCAATACGGTTTTCGGCAGGGCAGGTCCACTGAGCAAGCGGTAACTCGTTTGACAGAGACCGTGGCCTCATACCTCGATAATAACAAAAAATGTGTAGGAGTTTTTCTCGATTTGTCGAAGGCGTTCGACACGGTTTCCTTTCCCATTCTCCTGAGAAAGCTTGAGATGATCGGCATAAGAGGCATTTGCCTAAACTGGTTTAAGAGCTATCTCCACCATAGATATCAGCGTACCAGGGTTGGCTCTTTCGTCAGTAACCTCTCAGAATCCTCTTACGGTGTACCCCAGGGCAGTATCCTCGGGCCGACACTCTTCATCATATATCTAAATGATCTGTCTGCGCTGAAAATGGTAAATGCTCAAATAATAAACTACGCGGATGACACATGCGTATTATTTTATGATGAAACCTGGGATACTGTTTTTAAAACGGCTCAGTCTGGTCTCGAAGCAATCTCCTCATGGTTTAGTAGTAACTTATTAACACTCAATGCTAGTAAAACAAACTTCGTCTGTTTCCATAAGACCGCCTCCTCTTCTCCACCTGCCAATCTCTTTCTTACTGTCCACTCATGCTCTCTAAACTCCTCACGTCCGAACCATTCTTCCACAGGTGTGTGCAGTTGCATTAAATTGGAGAGGGTTAGTCGAACCAAATATTTGGGTGTTTCAATTGATGAAAAACTTTCATTTTCTGACCATATATCCGCTTTGTCGCGGAGAGTTAGAAAATTCATTTACATCATGCGTCTCCTTCGTGATGTTGCGACATGGAAACTTCTAAAGACAGTCTACACCACCTTATGTGAGTCTGTTTTGTCGTACTGTATACTGGCATGGGGAGGAGCAGCTGCAACCCACCTTATCGGATTGGAACGAGCACAACGCGCAATACTGAAAACAATGCTGAGAAAACCGAGACGTTTTCCTACCGATTCCTTATACCAGGAAACGCAAGTCCTCAGTGTCAGAAGGCTGTACCTACTGAACATTACACTCAGTGCACACCAGGAGTTACTGAACTCTGATCTCCACGGGACCCTGTTAAATAAGCGCACAGTTAGACTCCCTATTCCCAAAGTTAACACCACTTTTGCCTCGCGATTTAATTTCTATAGGAAACCTCATATTTATAACAGGATAAATCGTGTTTGCAACATTCTGAGACTGGGAACTCGTGCAGCCAAAATAAAAATCAAATCCGAACTGCTAAACTGGAACTGTCGGGCCTCGGAGGACATATTAGCAAGTACTGTATAACCGCATGGGTACTATTGTATTTTACTATGTAAGCTTTGCAGAAGTTCTTGAAACATTTGTCCGTTTTTTGTCAGATATGGGAAAAAAAAAAAAAAAAAAAAAAATATATATCTAGCTTGTAAGTATCATTTTAGTAAATAAAAAACAGTTTGTATAGGAATATAATCATTAGAATAAGCAATATTATTTTAGTTATAAGTATAAAACACTTATTGTCACCTAAATTTACAAAGTTATTGTAGGTACCGCTACATCCCATTTTTGAATAAAGTCAAAGTAAGATTCCCACGATCCAGGCTGAGCCTAGTGTGGAAATTTTTTGTATAAATAAACCTACCTGTAATGTACTTATTGAAAAAAAAAAAAAAAAAAAAAAAAAAAAATATATAATTTATGTTTATGGCTTTCCATAGTTCACCCCAGCATTGTTTGACGAAAATAGGAAGGTAGAATATTTACATTATTAGGTAATAATTTAGTTCATCATATCAGCCGAACGACGCCCACTGCTGGGCATAGGCATCCCCCAAGGAACTCCACAACAATGGATCCTGCTCTGCCCGCATCCAGCGGCTTCCCGCGACTTTGACCAGATCGTCGGTCCACCCTGTAGGGGATCGTTTCTGATTCGATCGAGCAGGGAAATACCAAGCATCGCTCTCTCCATTGCTCGCTGGGTAACTTTGAGCCTTCTTATGAGATACATAGTAAAAGACCACGTCTCACTTCTATAGGTCAGTCTCACGTCCATCACTGGCAACACACTGGTCAAAGACTTTCGTCTTGAGACATTGAGGTATTTCGGACGCGAATATATGCCGGAGCTTCCCGAACACTGCCCATCCGAGATGTATTCATCGAGAGATCCTTTCTCGAAGTTGGACTTAACTAACTGGACCGTTTGCCCTAGGTAAACAAAGTGATCAACAACTTCGAGTGTAATGTTCCCAACATTAACTGGAGCGGGTGCAACATGGCCATGGGACGTGATTTTCGTCTTATCCATGTTCATCTTAAGACCCACTCTTTGAGAAGCATTACTGAGATCTTCGGTCTCAGCCATAAGAACTACATGCGGATTGATTGATTTGATTTGCAGTGTGTTAGGTGCTCGCCATTGATGTTGATGCCGCATCCCTTCCAATCCAGAAGCTTAAAAATATCCTCCAACGCAGCTGTGAACAGTTTTGGAGAGATGACGTCTCACTGTCTCACACCTCGTTGTAGTTGGATAGGATTAGAGCTCTGGTTCTGTAATCGGACTGACATGGTGGCAGTTTGGTATAAGTACCTGAGTTTAGAGACTGCAGCACTGCCCACAGGTCTCGATCGAATCAAAGGCTTTCTCATAGTCCACGAACGCCTAGCAAAGTGGCAAGTTGTAACTTGCCGCAGCGTATGAATGTGGTCTTTGGTGCTATAGTCTTTTTGGAACCCAGCTTGTTCGGGAGGTTGGAAGTCGTCAAACCTGCGAGCGAGACGATTCGTAATGACTCTCGAAAACTACTTATAGATATTGAAGACCGATTTGGCGAAGGGGTAAACTACCTGCCTTCTGCGCCAAAGGTCTCGGGTTTGATTCCCGAACAAGACAAATATTTGTGTGCATGAACATGTCTATTTGTCTTGGTCTGGGTGTTTTTTATATTTATATGGCTCAGAAACAAGATGGGTCTGTAGTTCTTAAAGGGCGTCTTATCGGGTGATAAGACTCTCTAAAGGGTTTCTTGAAAAACGCTTCTGCCCCATGCCTTTGGCGTTTTGCCTTCGTGGATGACTGAATTGAAAAGCTTCTGGAGAACTTTAAGTATCGGCTTCCCGCCCGCTCTCAGAAGCTCTATTGTGATTCCGTCATCGCCCGCCGCCTTGTTGTTTTTAAGCTGCATAAGAGCCATTGTTTTGAATTTGAGCCGGTATTGGTGGGAGCGTGGATTTTATCAGCCGCGATCTTTCAAGCTTCACGTTGATTTTCAAATTTCAATGTGCCTCTGACCATGCGATGATCGCTTCACATCATTGAAAATGTGCTTCTTGGTCGACATGATAAAATCGATCTCGTTTTTTACTTTACCGTTCGGACTGATCCAGGTCCATTTGCGGCTTGCGGGCTTCCTGAAGAAGGAATTCACCATAAAGAGGTTCTTCCTCTCCATGAAGTCGGCCAGCATCTGGCCTCTATCGGTTCGTTGCCCAAATACAAATTGCCCCACTCTCAACTCATCACCGCAACGTTGCCCCAACTTAGCATTGAAATCTCCCATTCCCATCACAACCGTGTAGTGTGTTTTATAGCTATGCATGGGTTTCGAAACCTCCTCATGCATAGCCTCCAATTCGTCATCGTCATGTGTTTAGGTCGGAGCGCATACTTGTATGACATTTAGCGAATACCGTTTCGATATTCTGAGTATCAGGTACGCTGCCCTGGAGCGACACGCTTCCGATGGTGATCACATTGTTGATTAGGGACACAAGTCCCGTCCACAAGGACGATGAACCCGACACCACCTAGGGACTGTTGTTCGCCCTCCCGGTGGTATAGTAAGTTACCGGATTGCAGGATAATCGAGTCTTTTCCATCTCTTCAGACTTCAGATAATCCAATGATGTCCCAGTGTAACTTACTAACAGCCTCTTCCAACTCTATAAGCTTCGTGTCAGTCCGCAATATGCGCGTGTTGTAGGTTGCCAGGTCAAGTCGTCTATGTTGGTCTTACCCGGGGATTCTCAGCACCCCCTGCCCCGCCGTTACCATAGCTAGGAATAGCGGGGTCGCCGTGGAGTGGGGGCTGATTTTTTGGTGTAAAGCCATTTGGGGGGGGGGGGTTGCCATAATCGCCACGCTTGGCCCGCCAAGTGTTGGGCCAAGACGATCGCAGTATGGCCTGCTGTTACATGGAGACGCTGCTGCCCATCTCCTGATGCAGTTTTCCCTCTTTCGCATCATAAGACACCCACGAGAAGAGCTATTCTTTTTATGTGCTTCAAGCCAAGCTCCATAGTCTAACCCATCGACGTAAAGTGGCTTGCTTGTCGGTATTTTACAGGCTGTACTTCGGTGAGTGTGCTTCTGAGCTGCATAAGCTCATTCCACCATCCCCGATCTACCACCGAGAATCTAGACGCACAGCGGGCTATCATCCTTACTTGGTCAACATCCCGCGAATGCGTACCAAGCGCTTTTCTTCATCCTTTGTGATGCGCACCGCCAAGGAATGGAATACCCTGCCTGCGTCTATATTCCCGAATGACTACAACCCTAAAATTTTTAAAGCTAGAGTGAATAGGCTGCTTCTGGGTAAGCTCGCTCCATCTTAGGCTTCTTCTCAACCCTAAGGTTCAGTGTGAAGACAAGAGCAAGCCCGTTATACATAAAAAAATAATAAAAAAAAATGTGCCGGCACTACGCAGCGCAAAATTATGACCCCAAAATAATATAAATAAAAATTAAGTTCAAAAACTAAAACCCGACTACTGAAAAATCACGCTCTAAAAAGTATGAAACAAGAAAATATTCTCATCTGAAATTGCCGTGGTCGTATGCCACTTTTCCCTAGAATGAAAATATTGTTTTGTTATAGCAAGGGGCATACGACCACGGCAATTTCAGATGAGAATATTTTCAGCCCCCCTAGACAAGTGGCTTTCTACTATCGAATTCGCCAATCGAATAGAAAGAAAATGTATGGGATTGACATTAGCGGTCACGTGACATTTCGATCTCTAGTGTCAATCCCATACATTTTCTTTCTATTCGACTGGCGAATTCGATAATAGAAAGCCACTTGTCTACAGGGGCTTGTTTCATACTTTTTAGAGCGTGATTTTTCAGTAGTCGGGTTTTAGTTTTTGAACTTAATTTTTTATTTTATTATTAGAGGTAGGTGTGGTAATGTGGTTACCGTTGACTTAACATCTTACCGATATGTCCAAATCCGTACACCGCCGCAGCCTTGTCGCCTAGGCGCTCTCTCACCTTTGGGACGATTTCATAATAGTGTTTTTGTGGTAGAGACACGTCGTATGTTAAATAATATCCACGAGCAAGGCCTGAGGATGCTATACCCTCTCTTAAAGCCCAAATCGCCTGCAAGAAATCAATCAAATAAAACCAGTTTCTTTGTTTCTTCACAGAGTTATTAATTTAAGGTTTTTTCAAGGCTCGAGATCTTGCTTCCACCAAATTTTCATTAAACCGAAATCAAAAACTACATTTGTGGTCGTCCAAATCAAAAGGGACCTTGTGGCGCTCGGCACTTACGCCTTTATTGCTGTTGTTCGAATACAAAACAACGACAATAAAGACGTATGTGCCGGCCGCAATAAGGTCCCTTTTTATTTGGACGACCACATTTAGTGGTGTGCATAAAAGGTATACTAGACGAGTGACTTGCAAGGATATTTATGTACTTAGGACCTATTGGATCGTACGTTCCAGAATGGTTAAACTTTGAAGCTATAGGTACTTGCCTGCATTTTATTAGGTTCTGCGGTGATAGTGCCATCCAATATAAGTCCACTTTCCATGCCTTTGTTTAAAAAAATACTTAATTTTTCTTCATCGTGCGCGTCGTTACTGCCGTGAGTTTCTACTATCACGTAGAACGGGTAGTCTGCTATGGGGTTTCTATAAAATTTAAAGGAGTTTTAGAGTTCTCTTTAGAGATCTTATTGGGTCTTATTTGGGTCATCACTTCGGTCGGACCGGTCGGAGCGAACTTCGGAACGAATGTCTTATGGAGTAGTAAATGCTCCTAGATACTTTGAAATTGACGTTTACAGTAGACCTCCAGAGTATAGGCCCTCAGTATCGGATCAAAGTTCGGCTCCGCGGATCGCGAAATAGCTATCAAGTAGGTATAACTTACGGAATTTTTACGTTGTTTACAGTCTCTGTAATGGCTAAATTATCGGCCATTTCGAAAGCCGACATTATTTCGCCCAATGACGACTTTGCACTCTTATATAGTTCTAGGATGTTTTCGAAGCTCTCTGTGCCTGAAATCCCGCAAGCACATTAAGTTAAAAAACATGCTTTACATGAAATTTAGTAAGAGCACAAAACAGTGCATAAAAAAATGTATTTATAGTGTCACAGGTTTGGAAGTTTTTCCCCCAACCAGTCACAAAGTGACTCCTTGAGAATTATTTTTATAAAATTTTGTCCCAACGAGCACAGTGTGACTGTTTGAGATTTATTTTCATAAACGTTTGTTATTGGGCAAATCTTACCGAAGAATCCAAGAGTGACTGCTTTCGGCAGCACAGGGCAGTTAATTGCGACCTTGGTGACCACGCCCAGCGTGCCTTCGGAGCCGATGAACAGGTGCTTCAAGTGGTACCCTGTGTGATCTTTCTTCAGCGTTCGAAGACAGTCTATTACGGTACCGTCTGCTTTGACCTACAGTCAATAATATGAAGGACTACCTATAGTGTAGGTAAGTAGGTATAAACCGTAGAAAGCAAAACCAACCCCATACTTTTTGGATTAAATAAATTTAGTATAAGTACACACTACTTATACATAAAAACCATATTTTTTTTTAATGTATAATGGGCTTGCTCTTGGCTTTTCAAACCGCACAAAGAATACACTGGTTTTTAGCCATCACCTAGTTCCTAGTGTATCTGGATGCCTGACAACTGGCTTTCTATTAACGATATCGCCAGTACAATAGAAAGAAAATGTATACATATATGGGATTGATATTAGCGGTCACGTAACATTTCGATTGCCAATGGAAATCCCATACGTTTTTTTTTAATTCTACTGGCGATAGTAGAAATACACTTGTCTAGGGGGGCCGGTGTATTTGGGGTGTCAACTTATTAACTAACATTGGTATGGGACGTCCTAATTCTGAACGTTAATAATCTTCTTCAGTAAGTAGGCACTTACAGCTTCAAGACCGAGCACAGATCCATGAAGATTCCCATACCGCAGCAGTCGGAGGCCCCCCGCGTTGGTGCTAACGTTGCCGCCAATCTGACAGGATCCTTTGGCACCCAGGTCCAAGGGCATGATCAAGTTATGGTTGCGAGCATGGCCATTCAAATTTTCTAGTACACAACCTGCTTCACATACCAACGCACCTGTAACATTGAAAAAGATTGAATACATAACTGGTAAGTACGTTCCTAGATTATGAATACTACTAGTGCCACGACAGTTTCGTTGCATCGATGTCTTTGTGTTTAACAAGAAGTGAGTTTAGTAGAAACACGTTTTTTTTATCCACAACGGGGTAGCACTTAGCCTTCATCACACCTGATGTTAAGTGGTAATAAGGCTGAAGGTGGAAGCGCACTACTCCCGGAATCCTCTATCACTGAGGAACTGGCTATCTTATATCTAACTGCCGGAACACAATAATGCTGAAAACATCAATGTTTTGGACTTAAATAAGATGGTGGTAGCTAGCCAGGCGGACTAAGAACAAGTCCTACCACCAAACAAACCGAATACAATATGTACCCCCACTGGGAATCGAACCCGGGACCTCTTGGGCTGAAATCGGTGGGGTGAACCACTAGACCACAGAGGCGGTTAAAACACTTTACACTTTTTTGTCACTTGACAAAATAGACCTACCTAACACAAAATATTTCTGCTACGTAATTTTCTCTTTACCCGATATCTCATCCAGGCTGATGATTTTGTTCATCAGCATCAGGTTGACGATGATCTCGTCGTGCACGGGCACCGATCCCCCGACCAGCCCGGTGTTCCCGCCCTGGGGGCACACCGCCAGCCGCTTCTCATTGCAGTAACAGAGAATTTGGGACACTTCTTCGGTCGTTTTCGGCTTCAAAACTACTTGCGATTGACCTGAAAAAAAGTAAAAATTAAGTTCAAAAACTAAAACCCGACTACTGAAAAATCACGCTCTAAAAAGTATGAAACAAGAAAATATTCTCATCTGAAATTGCCGTGGTCGTATGCCCCTTACTATAACAAAACAATATTTTCATTCTAGGGAAAAGTGGCATACGACCACGGCAATTTCAGATGAGAATATTTTCTTGTTTCATACTTTTTAGAGCGTGATTTTTCAGTAGTCGGGTTTTAGTTTTTGAACTTAATTTTTATTTATATTATTTTGGGGTCATAATTTTGCGCTGCGTAGTGCCGGCACATTTTTTTTTTATTATTTTTTTATGTATAACGGGCTTGCTCTTGTCTTCACACTGAACCTTAGGGTTGAGAAGAAGCCTAAGATGGAGCGAGCTTACCCAGAAGCAGCCTATTCACTCTAGCTTTAAAAATTTTAGGGTTGTAGTCATTCGGGAATATAGACGCAGGCAGGGTATTCCATTCCTTGGCGGTGCGCATCACAAAGGATGAAGAAAAGCGCTTGGTACGCATTCGCGGGATGTTGACCAAGTAAGGATGATAGCCCGCTGTGCGTCTAGATTCTCGGTGGTAGATCGGGGATGGTGGAATGAGCTTATGCAGCTCAGAAGCACACTCACCGAAGTACAGCCTGTAAAATACCGACAAGCAAGCCACTTTACGTCGATGGGTTAGACTATGGAGCTTGGCTTGAAGCACATAAAAAGAATAGCTCTTCTCGTGGGTGTCTTATGATGCGAAAGAGGGAAAACTGCATCAGGAGATGGGCAGCAGCGTCTCCATGTAACAGCAGGCCATACTGCGATCGTCTTGGCCCAACACTTGGCGGGCCAAGCGTGGCGATTATGGCAACCCCCCCCCCCCAAATGGCTTTACACCAAAAAATCAGCCCCCACTCCACGGCGACCCCGCTATTCCTAGCTATGGTAACGGCGGGGCAGGGGGTGCTGAGAATCCCCGGGTAAGACCAACATAGACGACTTGACCTGGCAACCTACAACACGCGCATATTGCGGACTGACACGAAGCTTATAGAGTTGGAAGAGGCTGTTAGTAAGTTACACTGGGACATCATTGGATTATCTGAAGTCTGAAGAGATGGAAAAGACTCGATTATCCTGCAATCCGGTAACTTACTATACCACCGGGAGGGCGAACAACAGTCCCTAGGTGGTGTCGGGTTCATCGTCCTTGTGGACGGGACTTGTGTCCCTAATCAACAATGTGATCACCATCGGAAGCGTGTCGCTCCAGGGCAGCGTACCTGATACTCAGAATATCGAAACGGTATTCGCTAAATGTCATACAAGTATGCGCTCCGACCTAAACACATGACGATGACGAATTGGAGGCTATGCATGAGGAGGTTTCGAAACCCATGCATAGCTATAAAACACACTACACGGTTGTGATGGGAATGGGAGATTTCAATGCTAAGTTGGGGCAACGTTGCGGTGATGAGTTGAGAGTGGGGCAATTTGTATTTGGGCAACGAACCGATAGAGGCCAGATGCTGGCCGACTTCATGGAGAGGAAGAACCTCTTTATGGTGAATTCCTTCTTCAGGAAGCCCGCAAGCCGCAAATGGACCTGGATCAGTCCGAACGGTAAAGTAAAAAACGAGATCGATTTTATCATGTCGACCAAGAAGCACATTTTCAATGATGTGAAGCGATCATCGCATGGTCAGAGGCACATTGAAATTTGAAAATCAACGTGAAGCTTGAAAGATCGCGGCTGATAAAATCCACGCTCCCACCAATACCGGCTCAAATTCAAAACAATGGCTCTTATGCAGCTTAAAAACAACAAGGCGGCGGGCGATGACGGAATCACAATAGAGCTTCTGAGAGCGGGCGGGAAGCCGATACTTAAAGTTCTCCAGAAGCTTTTCAATTCAGTCATCCACGAAGGCAAAACGCCAAAGGCATGGGGCAGAAGCGTTTTTCAAGAAACCCTTTAGAGAGTCTTATCACCCGATAAGACGCCCTTTAAGAACTACAGACCCATCTTGTTTCTGAGCCATATAAATATAAAAAACACCCAGACCAAGACAAATAGACATGTTCATGCACACAAATATTTGTCTTGTTCGGGAATCAAACCCGAGACCTTTGGCGCAGAAGGCAGGTAGTTTACCCCTTCGCCAAATCGGTCTTCAATATCTATAAGTAGTTTTCGAGAGTCATTACGAATCGTCTCGCTCGCAGGTTTGACGACTTCCAACCTCCCGAACAAGCTGGGTTCCAAAAAGACTATAGCACCAAAGACCACATTCATACGCTGCGGCAAGTTACAACTTGCCACTTTGCTAGGCGTTCGTGGACTATGAGAAAGCCTTTGATTCGATCGAGACCTGTGGGCAGTGCTGCAGTCTCTAAACTCAGGTACTTATACCAAACTGCCACCATGTCAGTCCGATTACAGAACCAGAGCTCTAATCCTATCCAACTACAACGAGGTGTGAGACAGTGAGACGTCATCTCTCCAAAACTGTTCACAGCTGCGTTGGAGGATATTTTTAAGCTTCTGGATTGGAAGGGATGCGGCATCAACATCAATGGCGAGCACCTAATACACCTACGGTTTGCCGATGATGTAGTTCTTATGGCTGAGACCGAAGATCTCAGTAATGCTTCTCAAAGAGTGGGTCTTAAGATGAACATGGATAAGACGAAAATCACGTCCCATGGCCATGTTGCACCCGCTCCAGTTAATGTTGGGAACATTACACTCGAAGTTGTTGATCACTTTGTTTACCTAGGGCAAACGGTCCAGTTAGTTAAGTCCAACTTCGAGAAAGGATCTCTCGATGAATACATCTCGGATGGGCAGTGTTCGGGAAGCTCCGGCATATATTCGCGTCCGAAATACCTCAATGTCTCAAGACGAAAGTCTTTGACCAGTGTGTTGCCAGTGATGGACGTGAGACTGACCTATAGAAGTGAGACGTGGTCTTTTACTATGTATCTCATAAGAAGGCTCAAAGTTACCCAGCGAGCAATGGAGAGAGCGATGCTTGGTATTTCCCTGCTCGATCGAATCAGAAACGATCCCCTACAGGGTGGACCGACGATCTGGTCAAAGTCGCGGGAAGCCGCTGGATGCGGGCAGAGCAGGATCCATTGTTGTGGAGTTCCTTGGGGGATGCCTATGCCCAGCAGTGGGCGTCGTTCGGCTGATATGATGAACTAAATTATTACCTAATAATGTAAATATTCTACCTTCCTATTTTCGTCAAACAATGCTGGGGTGAACTATGGAAAGCCATAAACATACATTATATTATACAAGGGCCTAATCATGTAGGAGAATATTTGCTAGGAGAAATAGTCTTAGTTCGCTGTCCCAGTGAAGATGTCAAAATTCGATTTATGTAAGCAAAGCCGCAAGCAACAACCAATAAAATATATATTTTTGAAACGAGCCCATCAAGAGCTTTCATTTGATACCAAACACGATATTCTATTTAAAAAAAAGTTTTTTATTTCACAACTTTATGTCGTCTAGAGGGCGCCATATTCAATTTCATGTGACGTGACATAGCCTATAACCAGCAGACAATCGAGACGCTTCCAACGATACCTCAATTGTGAATTTATGATCAGCAATTTAGAAGTTATGCGGAAACAGATAAACATACATACATACATACATACATACATACATACCGGTCAAACTCATAACCCTCCTTTTTTTTGCTTTGCCGTAGTCGGGTAAAAAGTAATATTAAATTATACTCATCTCAAATTATTTCTATTTTTAAAGTGTAGGGACCCCCTACACTTTAAAAAAATAAAAGGAATTTGACAAAAAAAAGGAAAAATAGGGAATGGATTTGAACCGAGGTCTTCTGGGTTCAATGCCGCCCGTTTTCCTGTGACTAAATTTGCCTTCGTATTATAATGACATGGGTTAAAAATGTTAAACTCGCGTCAGGACACGTGACCGTCAGATCGAAAATTCTTAAGGCGGACACTTAAGAATTTTCGATCTGACGGTCACGTGTCCTGAGTGACCCGACGCGAGTTTAACATTTTTTATCCATCACAAAAAGTACACAACACCGCTAAAGTAGTTTTCACTTCTAAAGTTCTTTTATAATTTATGCTCCCAGATGAAAATTGAGAGCCTTTTGCGCTTGCTTATGCTTACGACATTGTCGGCATGGAAGTTCACATAAAAACTTCATCCTACTGTAGTCTTTTTTTGAAGCCCATCTTAATGTGGTTTAAACTAGGATTAACAGGTAAAGTATAATAACCTGATAGGTAGTAGGTAACTTTATGCAAATTTTACCTCTGCAATTTCTTATCCAATCGACGTTAAAGGGCAAAACTTCGTCTGCGTCAGTCAGCACCCTGTCAGCGCTAAGGATTGATTGGAAGTAACTCACGTCAGCTGATCGAACTTTGGCGAAATTTTTTCGCTTCACATTGTATTTTTCCTGTAAGAACAGAAAATAACTTAAGTAACATAGATATTTTGATATTTTTTTAAGGTTCCGTAGTCAACAAGGAACCCTTGCCACCTTATAACAAAACGTGGACTAAAATAGTCCTGGTTTAAAACTGGTACTAAACTGGTGCTGTCACTTTCATTTTCCAAATGAAAGACAGAATTAGCATCAATTTTAAACCAGGTCTAACTTTAGTCCATGTTTTGTAATAAGGGGGTTATAGTTTCGCCATGTCCGTCTGTCCGTCTGTCCGTCCCCAGCCTAGCTCATAGACTCTTAGTACCTCTTACTAGAAAGTTGTAATTTAGCATGAATATACTTACAAATTAATTACACCGAGAGTGGTGAAAAAAAAGTCTCGTTTTATTGTTTAAAGTAGTTAGGTATTTGTATCCGGTTGTTTCTAACGCATTATAACGTTGAAAAGACAAATGTTTACGTAATATCTTATCAGTAAGTATATATAAATGCTACGTTGCATAATATCTGCCTACGATTCATTTAAGATAATATTTATATGATGACTACAAGTTTTTAAACTTCCTTTCTTTAAATAAGATACTCGTAGTTTCCTGATTTTTTTGGATAACGATTTGTTTTTGGTCAACAGGTAGTAAAGTCTTGCTACGAGTTTTCTACGAAATTGCTACGAATTTTAGTTTACACTTTTTTAGAGATTTTATTATAACGAGTTATTTTTAGCCATCATCACCACTCTATTTTTCTTGAAGCCGAAACATTTGCACAAGTGGCGGCAAAATTACTACAGTACCCCGAGTGTAAGTTTTTATGTCAAGCAAACGCAAACTATTTCGAATGCGTATTAATGTCAATTTGTATGAAAACTATATAAGCGCGCTACTCGCCGCTAGAGGCGCTTATACAGTTTTCATACAAATTGACATTAATACGCATTCGAAATAGTTTGCGTTTTTTGACATAAAAACTTACACTACGGGCACGGATAGTACTTTATGTTTATTTATAAGTAAGTATAGTGAACTAATATTTTAAAAAGAAAACATTTGAATTTTTGTTTGTTATCTTTTGTTATGGATAAACGTAGGTACTAGACCGATTTAAAAAAAATCTTTCACTAGTGGAAAGCTACATTCTTCCTGAGTGACAAAGGCTAAATTTTATCTCCATATTCCTACGTAGGTAAACGGGTAACACGTGGGTAAAACCGCGAAGAGCCACTAGATAATTTAAATAAAGAGGAAAACAATTATTTTTGTTTCTTTGTAAGTAATGGATAAACGCAAAAACTATTAAACCGATTTTAAAAAACTCTTTCACCATGAGAAAGCTACATTCATCCCGAGTAACATAGGCAATCTTTTATCCCGATATTTACACGGGAACGGGCACCACGCGGGTAAAACCGCGAGGAAAACCTAGTATTTTATAAAACCCGTATCAACATTTTGTAAACAGCGCACGTTTTATCTGTACGTTTTCTTTGATCATACTCGTATTTATGTGATTGTGCATTTTGCTCTATATATTTAGTGATACTATTATCAGTTTACTGTTAGGTACTTACTGCCGACAGCTGAGGTATAACTCTTGATGCTCGCCTTACTGGTTCACGTTTGTGTAATTTTGTGCACCGTAACAATAATCTGTAAGGACTTAACATTTTCAACGTGTTTCGCTTGCAGCAAACGCAATTATACTACTTTTGATATGCTCTTAATGTTATGATGATGATAAGATACTTACGCCCGTTTGCACTAAACTTAAAAATCGCCTAACACCCGTTTGCACTAAACTTAAAAATCGCCTAAGTCTTTTCCTAGCTAACTTAAGACATTCTTAACAAAAAATTGCTTTGCACTATCCTTATGACCTTCTTAAATGCACTTTTGGCTATTCTTAACTTACGGGCCCAATCACGGCCCAATATCGAGCGCCTAAGGCTTAAGAAATACCTATATCAGTGATTATTGTCTGTGGCATTGTGAGCAAAGAGTAGTGCGACAAGCTTTTCTGTTCCGGTGATTATCTTTGGAACTAAAACAGTTTTCATACGACAGTCCATTTTGACAGCTAATTTCGTATTGCAAGTGACTCCTGTGTAACGGCTGTCACCGGAACAGAAAAGCTTGTGGCTTTTGTATTCTTGTTTGCTAGATAGAGACACAACACATGTGACATACGTCATTCCTCATTTATTTAAAAAAAACATTACAGATCGACAATCTTTTCTGTTCCCATGACAGAGGCGCTTATGTTTAGCAGCAAAACATGAAAGTATTAGCAAAATGACATTAAAAACAAAACTCGTTAGTTCTAGTTTTGGCCACCGGAACAGAAAAGGTTGCGCACTGTATTTATGTTTTTCCTGACAGTTGAGCTCAGTTGACTTTTTCTTTTCTCGGTGAATTACTCCTACCAAATAAAATAGACAACGCCTTAGCTTTTGTCTCCTTTTAACTTACGAAGGAATCAATGAGAAGTTTCAACCAAAAAAATATCCAGTGACCTACTTTACCTCGCCAGGTTTAAAATCCATAAACAATTAATATTTGAATTCATTCATTCATTCTTTTAGCAAGGTGATGACTTATTTACGACGTAGTCTGTCAGTGCAAACAAAAATTTTAGCTCGGCTGTTTTAGGCTGTTTCTAAGCTAAGATGTATCTTATCTATGACAAGCTCAACCCGAGTTTAGTGCAAACGGGCATAAGTCTTTTCCTAGCTAACTTAAGACATTCTTAACAAAAAATTGCTTTGCACTAACCTTAGGACATTCTTAAATGCACTTTTGGCTATTCTTAACTTACGGGCCCAATATCGAGCGCCTAAGGCTTAAGAAATACCTATATCAGTGATTATTATCTGTGGTATTGTGAGCAAAGAGTAGTGCGACAAGTTCCGGTGATTATCTTTGGAACTAAAACAGTTTTCATACGACAGTCCATTTTGACAGCTAATTTCGTATTGCAAGTGACTCCTGTGTCACGGCTGTCACCGGAACAGAAAAGCTTGTGGCTTTTGTATTCTTGTTTGCTAGATAGAGACACAACACATGTGACATACGTCATTCCTCATTTATTTAAAAAAAACATTACAGGTCGACAATCTTTTCTGTTCCCATGACAGCGGCGCTTATGTTTAGCCGCAAAACATGAAAGTATTAGCAAAATGACATTAAAAACAAAACTCGTTAGTTCTAGTTTTGGCCACCGGAACAGAAAAGGTTGCGCACTGTATTTATGTTTTTCCTGACAGTTGAGCTCAGTTGACTTTTTGTTTTCTCGGTGAATTACTCCTACCAAATAAAATAGACAACGCCTTAGCTTTTGTCTCCTTTTAACTTACGAAGGAATCAATGAGAAGTTTCAACCAAAAAAATATCCAGTGACCTACTTTACCTCGCCAGGTTTAAAATCCATAAACAATTAATATTTGAATTCATTCATTCATTCTTTTAGCAAGGTGATGACTAATTTACGACGTAGTCTGTCAGTGCAAACAAAAATTTTTCATGTCTCATATTCTGAAAGTAACTGCTAACTTGCCTAAAATGCGGGTTGAAAGTGGTATGTGGCGGCCCTAGGGCCGTTATGAAATTTAAAAATGGAATAGGAGGGGTCATGTCAAAATCTGTAATTGCATCTTCACACGTTCCGATCCGACAGCCGATTTGGTTTGGTCCCAGACCAAATCTGCGCTACACACGTTCCGATTTGGTCTGGGAGCAGACCGAATCAGAGGTCGGATAGGAACGTGTGTAGAGTCTTTAAGTATCTCTTTGGACATTTATTTACCAAAGGCACAGAAGCCTATACAGCCATGTTTTGCTATTATATTTAAATAATTAATATCGTAGAATTATTATTTTGATATATACCTGTAACATTGTTTTTTTTAAAGAATGCGTTTTTAGAAACAGATTAAACCAAATAAGGTATTTGTAACATAAAAAATCAGGCTATTTATTTCATGGAATTGCATAGAGTATGGGTCAAACACCAAACAAGACTGTATGGACTTAGTTTCCCTTGCCTTCCCTAAAATAGAGAAAATGAACAAAAAAGTTATAGTCTTTCAAATATTATTAAGATTATTTCTGAAAAATGGTAAATGAAGTATTTAGAAAAAATCGACCCGTCTCACAGTCAGCTCCGATGGGACTCGAACCCACGACCTTTCGCTTTCCGGGCGACTGCTCTAACCACTGAGCTACGGAGCTGATTTTTCTAAATACTTCATTTACCATTTTTCTGTAATAAAAATTGCATTGTGAATGCAAAAAACTAAAAATTAAAATAAGATTATTTCTGTTTATTTTTACAATCCTCATATTCGAAATGAAAAGTAGAGTGTTTACTTCGGGTGTATGGACCCATAACAGTCTCGAACTATCGGCGCCCTCACTTCGTTCGTGCGCCAAAACACTCGACTGTTATGGGTGCCATACAGCCCTTGCTAAACAATCTACTATTAGCTCGGCTGTTTTAGGCTGTTTCTAAGCTAAGATGTATCTTATCTATGACAAGCTCAACCCGAGTTTAGTGCAAACGGGCATTACTTTTGCCTTGTTTACATGTATAATAATATTAATTACTGAGCAATTTATGTCCCGTCGTCGGCAGCACATACATTGATCTCAAACATTAAGCGTGATCTATTATTTATTTATGTAGGTTGTGTTTTAACTAGTGGAGTGCAATAATAGATACCTACTACAGTAATAAGAAGAAGTTCGAGAGACAAGAATCTATAATCACTAGACTAGAGTTAATATCAACCAATTATGATTTTATTTGTTTTTAGCCGACTTCAAAAAAAGAGGAGGTTCTCAAGTCGTGTGATTTTTTTTATGTATGTTCCGAGATAGCTTTTGTTAATTTTTTTCTCTCTGATAGACCAAAGTTTCATTGGTCCCATGAAACATTTACAGTAAGTAGTCGGTTTAGAAGTTTCTTCAGAATCCTGGAAAAACGCATTGTTGTTGTCTGGTAGCTCTTGCTTTACGCTTATAGGTATATCTTCGGGAACTATTAACCAATTTCGATAAATCTTTTTTTATTCGAAAGAGTATACTCCTGAAGTGGTTCCATTGTAACCAAGTTAGGAGCTGATGGTGGAATCCAGTGGAAATTTAGGAAAACTCGCAATTTTTTTTAAGTAGGTATTTTATATATTTTTTTAAGTTTTTCAAGTATTTGCACCTGCTAATCATAATCTCATGATAATGAGCTGGTGATAAAAGGTACAACTCCTCAATGGTTAGAAGTTGGAGGGTAATTTTTTAAATATCGTTAATACATAAAGATTTGTAGTTGTAATATTTCAGGTTATTTAGGTGAGTTGGTGATGGAAGGTAAAACTCCTTAACGCTTAAGATGTATTTTAAGTAGGGACCTGACATACCACATGCACGAATAGACCTTTAGTTGTATTCTTTCAAGTAATTTAGGTAAGCTGATGGTGGAAACCAGTGGAAGGTTAAACTGCATAACAGTTAAGAGTTGAAAGGCGGAGCTTGTCTTGGTGTTCTAATTTAGATATGGACCACCCTTGGACAACAGTTTTATCGTTGCACTTTGCGGTACACTTGCTCATTATGAGGTTTCTAAAGGTAGGTAGATTTATCACACTAAAAATGGAAAAGTAAACAAATATTATCAAAAAAAATTAAGCGCCTTCAAAACAAAAAACTGCAAACAAAAACTCACTTCCCAAAACACGTAAAAATGAAATAGTACATTACAGCCGAGGACAGGTAAGTAAGAAATTACATTGTCGAGGATGGTTTGAAGCACGAGCCGCAGGCGAGGGCTTTAATCATTCGAGGCAAGGTAATTTCCTTACCGTACAAGGCTTGTATAGTGCTTTTCGCAAGAAATGCGAGGAAATAAAAAAACTGTTTAACTAAATAAAATTTATGAAAACTATGACAACACAATGTTCGGGCAATTATTAAATGTACCTAAATGTTATTGTTTTTCCGGGCACACTTATGTATAAATCGTCCATAATAATATCATTTTAATGATGTATCATTAAAATACGCCAACAACACAGATTCCGAAAACGTATGCGCCTTTTTTTCACTTTTCCAAATCAGATCGTAGGTTTTCATATATCTTTCTTTTGATTTTGCTGGCAGTAAGTTTTCTGTTATTAATTTTGCTTCTGCTCTCAAATTTGGTGGAGTAGGTACATACAATGTCTGTTTAAGTTTCATTGGCAGAACTCATTTTAATAATTTATTACACAATATAAACTGTATTGATATCAAATCAACCGCTGAAAATAATTCCCGCCGTTTTTTTAAATATTGGCTTGTGTGTGAGACCATGTGGAACGGTCATACAGCCTATTGATACTTACTTGCTACTAAAATGCGCAACTTCAATACCCGCTTCTGGGCGGTAGATGGCGCTGTATATATTTCCCATACAAAATTACTCGTAAAGGATATTTTGTCTATGATAAATCTCATTTTGTTTTTTCGATTGATGTTCGTGCTAAGGGTACATAGCGCTTGTGGTACAATACGAAGTAATATACTCTGTGCGCACCGTATTTAAAAAAAGTTAACTAATTGTGATATAATAATTACCTATATAATAATAATAATAATGTGGCTGTATGGTGCAAATGTCCCTTTGCTTTTTCTGTTTTTATACACAGGAATTACGAAAGAAAAAATAAAGAAAAAAAGTTGGTAGTACCTGTTCGCGCCGCGCTGCGAGCGGTGCGTTGTCATTGTCAAGGTCACGGGCGACACGCAATGCGCTCGGGCCGCGTGCAGACGAGTTGGCCGTAAGCAGCCGTGAGACAAGTTCGTGTGTTTCTGTAGCGACGTGCCGCGCCAGTTACCTACCCATATTGGGACCGAGATTTCGTTTTGCACCTACTAGGGCTCCGGTCGGGGTACGGACTTGTAACCCGTGTGTGTTCGCTTTGAAAAGCGCCGGGAAGTTTTAGCAGCCTATTAGGGCATTGTGTAGTATAAGAGTGTTAGCTGTAAGAGTATCCCATCGGGGGTTGTGTGGAGATCGTTTTGCCCGCGCGCGCGCCGGCGAGACAACGTTCAGCCCCCCTGGATTACGGACAGTATCCCTTACCATAAGGTAGGACTAGTTTTAATTTACTTAATTTTGCATGAGAAACCTTCGATTCAATAAACTGTGGAACACAGTAGATGTGGTCATCACAATTGTGCGTGATCATATTTTTGGTAGCAGAGCTTAGTTGATATAATTAATTTTAATATTAAAATTAACTACATAAAATTTCATAGTAAAAAGCGTACCTAAAAATTATTTTTTTTTTGTTGAAATCTCGAGGGTATTTGAAGATCCCGAGACGATTTGAAGTACTAAGAAATTGTTCTAGTAAATTCTCGAAGCGAATGTTTCTCACTTGGTGGATCCGATAATAGATAGACACTTATATAATTGTTGTCACATACTAGTGTTTTGATACGAGTTTACTCGCCTAGATGTGTATATTTTTTTTTTGTGTGTCCGGATTTATTTGACGAATAGTTCGTTCGAAAGTGTGTTTATTAGTACCACATACTAGTGATTTGATACGAGTTTACTCGCCTAGATGTGTATATTTTTTTTTTGTGTGTCCGGATTTATTTGACGAATAGTTTCGTTCGAAAGTGTTGTTTATTAGTACCACATACTAGTGTTTGTTCCGAGTCCGCTTGCCTAGTTAAAAAAGAGGAAAGTGGTTTTAATTATTAGTAGTATTAAATTACGAGTATTATTATTAAAAATAGTTTTGTTTTTGTTTGTTGATAACGGTTTAGTAGTTGATTTGCGAGGTTGACTTGGCCGTGCCGTGTATGCCATATCGTTAATCCTATACGTTTTGTTTATACCGTTATATTGTTAGCCCTTGAAATTGGTAAGTTGCTAATAATTTATGAAAATATTAGGGTCCGTGTATGTCGTCCGAATTTTAATTGTGTTTTATATTATCGTGACGCGACCTATTTCTATTGTTTTTTTTTTTTTGTTGATGTTTACCACCTTTATATTTCTTTGTTTGCTTGTTTATTAAACGGAATATAAATGGCTCCTACGAATCCGACCGCCGTATCCAGGGCTGGCATCCAAGGAGCTTTGCGTTGGCTTGCTTGTGCGGTCACATTAATAGACCGAGCCGACCGGGTAGGCGCGTTGCTAGCTCGGTATGGCGGGCTGGCAGCTCGGCTGCAAGACCTGGAGCGCCACGCCATGGAGTGTCGCGCGTATTATTTAGAGAACCCCCCAGCGGATGATGCCGTGTCGGAACAGCTGGAGCAGGATGTAGCCCAGGCCTATGAGCTGGCTGACCAGTTCACGGAGGCGGCTGAGAGGGCCCTGGCTGTTCGGAAGGGGGAGCCGGTTTTGAGCGGGGAGGTCAAACCTACCCCGACGGCGTTGCTAGGCCGATTGCCTACCTTGGAGATTCCCACTTTTAATGGGGATCTGTCAGCCTGGATGGGCTTCATTAATTTGTTTGACAGTTTGGTGGATTCACGACGGGACTTATCCCCTAGTGAGAAGTTGGCCTATTTGCGCTCCTCCCTGCGAGGAGAGGCCAGCTCGGTAATCCAGCACCTGCTCATCAGCGACGACAACTACCAGGTGGCTCGCCAGCTTCTGGTTAGCAGGTACCAGAATGTCCGGTTACTGGCGGACACCCACGTGGCCACGATTTTGGCCCTCCCGCGAATCACGCGGGTACACCTGTTACGGAGGGAGTTGCTGAACCCGCTACTGTCAGCGGTCAACTCCCTAAGGCGATTGGACCTGCCGGTGGATCAGTGGTCCTTTGTACTGCTGCACATAGTCCTCGCCAAATTGCCCGCTGAAATGAAGGGGCGTTTCGAGCAGAGGTACGGAGGCGACAGCGCCTCGTATCTCCCGCCCTTCGCGGACCTCCTTCGTTTTTTGGAGGACGAATGTAGGGTGACGGACCACCTGGAGCCCGCCCCGGTTCCAGGTGTTGGTCGTATGGTGGCGGCGAGGGAACAGCCCCGTCGCCCGACCAATCGCTATGCTGCCTTCCAGCAGTCCCCTCCCCCCGCACCGAGTGAGCGGTGCAGGTATTGCAGGGGAGATAGGCACGTGGTGCACGAATGTGCCAAATTTAGAGGCCTCCGCCCAGAGGGACGGAGGGCCGTTGCTAGACAGCGCCAATGGTGCTACAGGTGTTTGGGGGGACACATGCAGTCGGCGTGTCCCCAGACCGAGGATTGTCGTCTTTGCGGAGGGAGGCATCACCCCCTCCTTTGTTTGGACCGCAAGGACGCCGGGAGCGACCGGGGTTCGAATTCCTCGCGCACGGGCGGGGGCCCGGCAGCCCGGAACCGGTCCCCTAGAGATTCGGCGGGGCTTAGCCCCCCAGTTCAGTCCCCCCCGGAGAGGGGGAACTATAGGAGAGACGCCCCCGCCACGGGCGGGGGTAGGGGGGTACCACAAGAGTACGCCACGGTGGCGATGGGCACGGGCCCTATTTGCTACTCCCCCCCCCTAATGGAGAGGCCTCGATTGGGGTACTATGTACCGAGGCACGCCCCACACGGGTATTACCCTGCACCTAGGAGTGCTGTTGGTCGGGGCCAGTATGTACCCGATTGGGACCCGCTCGCCCGGTACGAGCGTCCCACATTTGGCGCGCCGACTCAGGCGCGAGGGGGACAAGTACCCCCCCAAAATTTTTAATGGCGCCCCTGTCGGACCCAACCACCCCTCCGGAGCTTGTGCTGTTGCCAACAGCCTCCGTGAATGTTTGGGGACCTAAGGGCAATGTTGTCACGGTGCGTGCCCTTTTGGACTCAGGTGCCCAGGGGTGCATAATGTCCAGGTGGCTTGTCCGACAGCTGGGTCTTTTGCTTGTGCCGCATCACGAAGCGGTACGGGGGGTGGGAGACTCGCGGATCCCTGATCCGATTGGTCGAGTTGAGTTCTCCTTCTCCCCCCACTTCACGCCAAGGCCGAAGATCGGTGCTTCGGCGATAGTTTTTGATAAGGTGGTTGGACCACTCCCGCAAGTGCGAGTGCCGCCATCCACGATTGAGCTGACGTCTGGACTGGCTTTGGCTGATCCTTCCTTCCACCGACCGGGCCCAATACACTTGTTGATTGGTGCGGATGTCCTCGGTCGTGTACTGTGTGGAAGCAAGCGAGTTTTGCAGACAGCCGATCTTGTCGCTTTGTCCTCGTCGCTGGGTCATGTGGTGATGGGAAAGGTACCACAGACACCAGAGACCCCGTCGGTAGACCGCCAGACCATTGTCGGTTCTACTTTGTCCGACGTTCTCCAAAAGTTTTGGGAGGTGGAGGAACCCCCCACTGCCAAGCGGTTGGATCCGTTAGCCGAGGAGTGCGAATTGTTCTACCAGAACAACACTGGGCGCCTCCTCTCGGGTCGCTTGATTACCCGCTTGCCCTTCTTGGCGGCTCGCCCTCCTTTAGGGAGCTCCCGACCGATGGCCGAGAAGAGATTGTTGTCCATGGAGCGTAGGATGGCCAGGGATCCCGCATTCAAGGAGAAGTATATAGACTTCATGCGGGAGTATTTGGACCTTGGGCACATGTCCATCTCGCAGTTGGACTGGCGTAATGTGGAACATTACTTCCTGCCACACCACGCTGTTTTGAAGACTTCCAATGGGAAGATCCGCGTGGTCTTTGATGGTTCAGCGCCCACGTCAACCGGAGTGTCGTTGAATCAGTGTCTGCATGCGGGGCCGAAGTTGCATCACGATGTCTGTGATGTTTTGACCAACTTCCGCCGGCACGCTGTCGTCTTTGTGGCCGATATCCGCATGATGTTCAGACAGACCGTGATTCACCCGGAGGATAGACGATACCAGCTCATCCTTTGGCGTGAGGATCCCCAGGATCCGATGTTGGCTTACGAGCTGAACACCAACACTTATGGTTTGCGGTCGAGCCCCTTTGTGGCGATCCGTTCGCTTTTGGAGCTCGCAGAGCGCGAACGGCTACGCTATCCCCGAGCATCTGCTCTTATTGAGGGGGGGGCCTTATTTGTCGACGATATCTGCACGGGGGCCTCGAGCTTAGATGAGGCTCTCGTCTTACGTGATGAGCTGATTGCGCTCTTGAGGGCTGGTGGCTATGAGTTGCGGAAGTGGCTGTCTAACTCACCGGACCTATTGGCAGATTTGCCTAAGGACCACCAGCAAGAGCCGCTCCTCTTTGAAAATCCGGAGACTCCAGACATGCTGTCTGTTTTGGGAGTCCAGTATCGACCAGTCCCGGATTTGTTCACATATAGATTGGAACTGCCAGACCCAAAGGTCTGGACTAAACGCACGGTGCTGTCTACTGTAGCCCGTACCTTTGATCCGAACGGTTGGCTCAGCCCTGTAGTGTTTTCGATGAAGTGCTTCCTACAGGAGCTCTGGGCTGCGGAATTGTCATGGGATGAGCCCCTCTCTGGTAGCCTCCTACGAGAGTGGGTGAGGTTCGTGTCATCCCTACCCGACGTCAATCGGGTTTGTATACCGAGGCAAATGCTGCCTTCGGGAAAGTTTAAAGCCTCCCTGCACGGCTTTTGTGACGCGTCCGAAAGCGGATACGCGGCAGCCGTTTACATCCGAACGGTGGATGCAGCAGGCGTTGTCGCCGTACACTTAGTTACGGCCAAGAGTAAGGTCGCCCCCCTTCGGACTAGGCTAACCATTCCGAAGTTGGAGTTGTCCGGCGCCACTCTCTTAGTACGGCTACTCAATCATGTTGCCGACACCTTGGGAAACGGTGTCGACTTGGAGTCGATATTTGCGTGGTCTGACAGCCAGGTCGTCCTTTGTTGGCTGAAGAGTTCAGTCCACACCCTTGAGGTTTTTGTGGCCAACCGGGTCTCACAAATTCAGACTTCAAAGGCCCCGTTGATTTGGCGCCACGTACCGGGCGAATTGAACCCCGCAGATTGTGCCTCCCGCGGCTGCGAGGCGCCTGAGTTAGTGGACCACCACCTATGGTGGAGTCCATCATGGTTGTTACGGCCTGAGCGCTCATGGCCTGCCACCCCGGCTGTGGCCAGAGTCCCAGACCTAGGCATGCGTGTTCACGCCGTGGAGACGGTGGCGGCTCCGCAGATGGAGTTTTTGTTAGACCGCTACAGTTCTCTTGATAAGTTGCTCGGCGTGACTGCTTGGATGAGGCGCTTTGTGCGAAATTGTCGCCAGCCTCAGGAGAAATCGTTGTCTCCGGTCCTCGCCCCACAAGAGCGGCAAGACGCTCTGTTGCATTGGTTGCGAGTGACGCAACAGCGAGAGTTTGAACCGGAGCTGAAAGCCCTGCGCTCAAGTAAGCCCAAGTTGAAGGGACCCTTGGTGCGGTTGAATCCCTTCTTGGACAGTACCGGATTGCTGCGTGTCGGAGGTAGGCTCAGACATGCCAACCTGCCGTACGGATCACGCCACCCTTTGTTGCTCCCCAAGGATGGACCGTTAGTTAGACTGTTGATTACAGACCGACATGTAAAGAATGCTCATGCCGGTTGTAATGCTTTGACCGCGCTCCTCCAACGAGAGTTCTGGATTTTGTCAGCGCGGAGAATAATCCGATCCGTTATTTTTCGTTGTCTCCCGTGTTATCGTTTGCGCGCCGATACGATGCAGCCCCAGATGGGTGATTTGCCTGCCGATCGAGTGAACGAATCGATGCCCTTCTCAGGAGTTGGAACGGATTTTGCGGGGCCATTTACCGTTAAGACATCGCGGCTTCGTAATGCTAGAACGGAAAAGGCTTACTTGTGTGTATTTGTTTGTTTGGCCACTAAAGCGGTCCACCTGGAGGTGGTTAGTGCCCTCACCACAGAAGCCTTTGTAGCCACGTTGAATCGTTTTGTGTCTCGCCGCGGAATGCCGTCGTTAATCAGGTCCGATTGTGGAACCAATTTCAAGGGCACCGATAGGTATTTAAAGGAAGTTTGTGAATTTTTGGATAGGAATAATTTTGAGATCGGATCCACACTCTCTCGCAGAGGGGTACGATGGCAGTACTCCCCGCCATCCTGCCCCCACTGGGGAGGGATTTTTGAAGCAACTGTAAAGGCCGCTAAAACTCACCTTCGTCGCGTTATTGGGGAGACGGTCCTCACGTTTGAGGAACTCGCGACCGTATTTTGTAAGGTTGAGGCGGTCCTCAACTCGCGTCCGTTGTGTCCGTTGTCTTCGGACGCGAATGATTTAGAGGCCCTTACGCCGGGCCATTTTTTGATTGGCAGACCGCTTAACGCCTTGCCGGAATATCCTTATTCCGAAGTGCCCTCCGGACGGCTCTCGCGATTTGAATTGCTCCAGCAGCTTACGCAGAGTTTTTGGCGCCGTTGGCATCTGGAGTATTTGCACATTTTGCAGCAACGCGTTAAGTGGTCGGATAGGACGACCCCACCCAAGACTGGAGACCTCGTGTTGGTAAAGGATCCAAACCTGCCGCCCCTCCGCTGGCGTTTAGGACGCATTGTTCAGCTTCATCCGGGGTCGGATGGTGTGCCCAGGTTTGCCGAGGTCCTGGTGGGGGACTCTGTTTTGAAGCGAGCGATCGCTACCCTCTCTCGCCTGCCCTTAGATTGAGTTGGCGGACAGTTTGCTACTGTCCGGGACGGGGGGATGTTCGCGCCGCGCTGCGAGCGGTGCGTTGTCATTGTCAAGGTCACGGGCGACACGCAATGCGCTCGGGCCGCGTGCAGACGAGTTGGCCGTAAGCAGCCGTGAGACAAGTTCGTGTGTTTCTGTAGCGACGTGCCGCGCAAGTTACCTACCCATATTGGGACCGAGATTTCGTTTTGCACCTACTAGGGCTCCGGTCGGGGTACGGACTTGTAACCCGTGTGTGTTCGCTTTGAAAAGCGCCGGGAAGTTTTAGCAGCCTATTAGGGCATTGTGTAGTATAAGAGTGTTAGCTGTAAGAGTATCCCATCGGGGGTTGTGTGGAGATCGTTTTGCCCGCGCGCGCGCCGGCGAGACAACGTTCAGCCCCCCTGGATTACGGACAGTATCCCTTACCATAAGGTAGGACTAGTTTTAATTTACTTAATTTTGCATGAGAAACCTTCGATTCAATAAACTGTGGAACACAGTAGATGTGGTCATCACAATTGTGCGTGATCAGTACCATTGCAGGGAGTTTTTGGCGCCATCTTGGCGGGTTGGGTTGAGTGGATATTTTAATTAATCGCAATTTGTTTCATAGTGGACTTTGTGACTCAAGATAGGTGTGGTTTTGTGCCCCAAGTGTTTACGCAACTGGACGATGTGTGGAATGATTGAAATATGCGCTGTCTCGGTAACGTGATGCCGAGTGTTTTATTGTAGTGGTGACTACCTCAGCAAGAATTACCGAGAAGACCGACTCGACATACTTGACGCCAAATACTCCAAGAAGCATTGGAATGTAGCACACCTGCATTCTAATGAAAACATAAGAAACTATAATAACATACATAATACTCAAGAATTGGCAGTATGGCTTGATGTCTTCGCCTGTCCAAAAAGGACGAACTTTTTTACAATACAGTACCATTGCAGATCACTGCAGTAATGAATTTCAGTACTTACTTACTGCACTAAAATCAGTGCAGTAAGTAAGTACTGAAATTCATTACTGCAGTGATTTTCAAATTTAGAATGTTTACCTCGGAAAAGTGCCACGTACTGCATTCTTTTCTCAAATATAATATTAACATTTCAGAGCATAAGTGTGAAAAATAAATTGAATCATTCAATTCATAGGACGAAAATGCGCGACTTTTTCTAACTAATCTTGGAACTTACTGATCTGTTTGAAGTCGGTTTCGTGTAAATTAGTTGAAGTTGGAACTTGGATGTGTCAAAACTCAAAAAATCTCAGGCTGCCTGGGAGCTTTCAGCGAAAACTGCCTAATCCCTTCGAGGTTACAAAGCGAATTTTTATTTTTACGTGTTTTTGGGAAGTGAGTTTTGTTGGCAGTTTTTATTAGAAGGTGGTTTTAGCACATTCGAGAGGTACAACTTTGTCGCTGTCGCGACGTTGTTGATGTTTTTTTCCGTGACAAAAATGATTTTATTTATTAGTATATGTTACTCATTTATTAGATAATGTGTACTTTCTATATATAAAAAAAAAACACAGAAAGTGCATTGATAATTTTTGTAAGATAATTAAGGAAGTTTATTACTCGACCTTTTTTTCGCAAATGATAATGATGTTTGGTACTTATGTCTTTATTGAAATTATAAAATAAAGGTGAAATACGATTTTAAACAGTGGCACCTTGCGCTTGAATCATGTTAGAGGTCTTGAAAAGTAATAAAAAAATGCAGCTGTGATATTTAATTAAATATTAAATTTGTTATTAGCATATAACTATTCGCTTATAATGGATTTCCGCGGATTGGCCCTGTAATCATCAAAAATATTAAGTGGAAACCAAGCAATGTTTTTAAAATTTAAGTGGCAATGAATGGGTTAATAGTTTGATCTGCGCTTCATTTTTAAGAAGTAGCCAGTGGGTGATTCCGCTGATATGTTGAACACTATTTGTAGATCCTCGTACGAATTCGTGGAAGTCAACTCGAAGTCACGGATCACTCTTGAGCATATGGTCTTGACGAATTTTACGGCGTAATGTCGCCCTGGAAGCAGAATTAATGAAACATATTACTGGCTTGGGTTAAGGCTGTGCAGTCTGCATACTAGCGCCGTCATTAAAAAAAACCATAGTGCTTAAATAAAGACGAAATTGTAATTATCTCTTGTAGTGCACTCCGAAGAAGCTTTGTGGTACTTTTTATCGCTTAACGGATATTTGTTAGCCTGTCGTTAAGATTAATTCAGGTTTTTTTTTTGCGAAAAGTGGCCACTTTTAGCAATAAAACTCCATTAAATTAAACGACATGCTAGAAAATATAGATAAAGCAATAGAAAGTACCACAAAGCTTCATCGGAGTCTTTATACTCAAAGTTCAGAGTCTTCGATCATATATGATCGAAGTTCGGCGTGCACTACAGAGAGATGATTCGCAATATGATCTTTATTTAAGCACTATTATTTTTTTCCAATGGCGGCGTTAGTGTGCAGACTGCATGCTCTTAAGACCATGAATACTATGAATGCTACAATACTGCAAAAATAGTATTAGTTACACACACCCAAGCAATCCATGGGCCCCAAGCTGAATGGGATGTAGGCGTTGAGATGCAGTCGCTCCATGTTCTCAGGGTTGAACCTCTCGGGGTCGAAGGCATCCGGGTTCTCCCAGAAGCGTGGGTCTCGGTGGAGGTGGTATATTGGGATTAACAACGAGCAGCCAGCCGGAAGGTATCCGTTTGCTGCATCAGAAACAAGCTCAATATCAAACTTAAATAAAATTATATATGTCGCAGGTATATGAGGAAATCAGAGATTTCACGAAATCCCTAGGGATATCACGAAATCACGGAAGATGTGGAATATTCTAATTTACGACGTCTTCTTCCTAAACAAGTTCAGTGATATGTCATTTCACTAAACTAAATCTAGTGTAATGTCAGAAAAGTGGATTTCAGAGGTGAGAGTTTGCCTCGGGAGTCCTGTAGAACACGTGATAGGTTAGAAATTTACGGCGATCGCGAAATTTTAAATTTCGTGGTTATTTTTTTTGTAAAAACAATCCATAAGTTGTTTCACAAAAAAAAAATAACCAGGACCTATCACGTGTTCTACAGGACTTCCGATACAAACTCGCTCATACCTGTCACCTGCAGCCGTGAGCTTACTGTCTTTCTTCAGTCATTCTTCATTTCACTAAATAAGTCTATTCCACATCTTCCGTGATTTCGTGATATCCCTAGGGATTTCGTGAAATCCCTGATTTCCTCATATCCCTGCGAGATATATAACGCTTCACTTAAGATTTTGTGTAGGTACTTAAGGGAAATACGCTGCGATTTACGCAAAAATTTAACCTAATCAATTGTACCTACTAACAATGCATGGAGTGGATGATCAGCGGTGTATAGACCGTGTTGAATAATACTGTGAGCGGACACCGGTCAAATGGTTGACCACCTATTTTTAAGCCAAACATTCGTTGAGCTGTGTTTTACCACACTTTTATTAGCTTCACTTGTAACTAAGTCACAATGTAAGAAAATCTTGGAATTTTATTTTAACCTACTTCTAATTGTCGTATTGATTTGAAACTTTGAAAGTCTATATGAATCCGATGACAATACAATAATTTGCTACTTGATGCTGATGTGATGATGGAGTGGCTCAATGGCTGCTAGGAAAACCCTCGAGTTTGGGCTCATTTGTTTTGTTCAGATGAGACCTATTCGCTACACTTGACGATGAGGGTCTGATTATGGAGCAGAGAGGAAGCCAGTGGCACTTCTTAATTACCACTAAGAAACCTTGGTTAAGTTTTAAGTTTGGGCTCCGTTGTTTCGTTCTGATGAGACTTATTCGCTACACTTGGTTTGGTGGTGAGGGTCTGATGATAAAGCAGGGAGGAAGCCAGTGGCACTCCTTAATGACCAATAGGAAACACCTCGAGTTCTGGCTCATTTGTTCGTTCTGATGAGACCTATTCGCTACACTTGGTGGTGAGGGTCTGATAATGGAGCAGGGAGGAAGCCAGTAGCACTTCTTAATGACCACTAGGAAACCTCTCGAGTTTGGGCTCATTTGTTTCATTCTCATGAGACCTATTCGCTGCACTTTGTGGTGAGGGTCTGATGATGGAGCAGGGAGGAAGCCAGTGGCACTTCTTAAAGACCACTAAGAAACCCCTTGAGTTTGGGCTCATTTGTTTTGTTCAGATGAGATCTATTTGCTACACTTGGTGGTGAGGGTCTGATGATGGAGCTGGGAGGAGCCAGTGGCACTCCTTAATAACCACTAGGAAACCTTTTGAGTTTGGGCTCATTTGTTTCGTTCTGATGAGACCTATTCGCTAGACTTGGTGGTAAGGATCTGATGATGGAGCAGGGAGGAAGCCAGTGGCACTTCATAATGACCACTAGGAAGTAAGGGTTCGGCTTGCGCATCCGGTAACTAATAGGCCACTTGAATTTGTAAAACTAAATACATACAATCACGCCTTTGAGTTATAATGTTTACGGGGTGAGACACGAATGGACTGCGAAATCCATTACCATCCATTATTAAACTAAAAAGTAAAAGTTAAATATGTAGTTTAAAAAACTTAAAAAAAACCACTTTTATAGGAACAGACTAAAAGTACAAAATAACCGCCTATTCAGTAACTGAAATTAAAAAGCGTGCTGCGCGTTGTCAATATTAAGTAGGTACTTACTTGAAATGCATGCTTTGCAAAGGGCGCACCACGCTTTTTAATTTCAGTTACTGAATAGGCGGTTATTTTGTACTTTTAGTCTGTTCCTATGAAAGTGGGTTTTTTTTAAGTTTTTTAAACTACATTTTATTATAGATTATAACGTCTTTTTGCCTCTTCTTAGCACCACATAAAATTTAGAATAATCAGAGACAAAAGAATGCCCTATAAACTTTATAATTTTAATTTCAAATCAACTTTCAAAATAAACTTGTACCAAAAAGCCATCAAAAAGCTTAGCTCTAGCTTTCCTGTTCCGGTGACAGCCGTGACAGAGGAGCCACTTGCAATACCAAATTAGCTGTCAAAATGGACTGTCGAATGAAAACTGTTTTAGTTCTAAAGATAATCACCGGAACAGAAAAGCTTGCTGCACTATAACTGGAGTTTTCACCCTGAATAAAAAAGTGTGCCCAGCAAATTTGACATTTAGTACGTAGTGGCTGTCAGTTGTCTCATATGACCATACGTATTTTTTCAAAGTGTAGGTGAGACGGAAGACAGCCACAGTGCCACAAAAAAGTGTTAGTACTGCACTCTCCAATCAAAAGAGTGAGTTGGACCTGGGCCCAAAATCACCCAGCGAGCAATGGAGAGAGCGATGCTTGGTATTTTCCTGCTCGATTGAATCTGAAATGATGAGATCCGCAGGAGAACTAAAATAACCGACATCGCTCGAAGGATTCCATCGCTGAAGTGGCAGTGTGCGGGACACATAGCGCTGAGAACCGATGGTCATTGGGGCGGAAAGGTTCTCGAATGGCGACCGCGTACCGGACGACGTTCCGTGGGCAGGCCCCTACAAGGTGGACCGACGATCTAGTCAAGGTCACGGGAAGCCGATGGATGCGGGCAGCGCAGGACCGACCGTTGTGGCGATCCTTGGGAAAGGCCTATGCCCAGCAGTGGGCGTCGTTCGGCTGACATGATGATGATGATGTTATAAATGAATTTTTAGAAATAAAAGCTTCTTGAAAATACAGTTACTAGGAGGATGGGTGATTTTTCTTAAATATATCTTGTTCAATAGTTACGTACCTACCTAATAATTGTGAGAAGTTAACTAATTTGCTTTCCCGCCAATAATGGGCTTACTTATAGCTGTGTCTTCTGTGACCGTCCTCTGCAGCATGGCTCCGATAGGGAACAGTCGCACCACCTCCTTGAATGCCATATCCAAGTACGGCATTCGCTTCAGGTCCTCCTCAGTGACGTCACGGTCCGCGTCTCCGATCACGCTTCTCACTTCCTTATACAGTTTCTCCTTTGAAAATAAATGTCTAAAGTTATTCATACAGCTTGAAAACACATGCATATCAGAATAATTTATGTAGGTATCTGCTTTCACTCGGTACCAAGCTAGGTACTAGCTCCGTCGCAATTCAGGTCCGTACGATCCCAATACCTAACAGTCAGTCAGGTAAGGTTAGGTTATGGCGGTACTACACAATTCACTTCTGCCTTTCAATTTGGTTGAAGCAACCAAATTGAACAATGTAAACGTAGAAGTTAATCATTCAATGGCAATGTTCAACCACATTCAATCGCGTTGAAAAAATTGAGCTTGCTCAATATTTTCACTTTTGCGTTCAACGTTCAACTTATTTGAGGACGCGATATGCCTTTATTATTTAAGTGTAAAAAACACTTACAATAATTAAATAATTATTTGAAAACGAAGTACCTATAAGAAAAAATGACCCTTATTAGATGAAGACTGAGTAACGACTCCGTAGCGCAGTGGTTAGAGCATCCGCCCGGACAGTGAAAGGTCGTGGGTTCGAGTCCCATCGGAGCTAGTTGTGAGACGGGTCGTTTTTTTTAAGTACAAAATATCCATCAAAACATCCGAAAATAATCATCTTTATCTATTTACGCACGTACGCGCACACCTTCGATCAAAACCCTAGATAAACAAGGCTCTTGAAAAAGTGATTCCAACAGCGCTGCCATTAGTAGTTATACTTATAGATATTTCGATTTCGAATACTGCCGTCACCACATTTGATATTCGACCCTAAGCAACAGTAATTGGATTTAAATTCGGTCGGCATGGTAGTACTTACGATCTTATTACATGGAAAGCTCAGTCGGCCGGCCGACGCTTGAACAGCGAATCGTATTTCGTCATGTTTGCATCTCTGTCTTACTAACGCAAATAGAAGAAACGGTTGCGCGGCAAGGAATATTGCAATATTTTACTATAAATACTGAAATTATGATAGTTTCAGTACATGATTGACTTTAAATTAATTGTGCAATTATAAGTACTTACGTTCAATACTGACTGAAAATATTATATTACATCTCTTTTTTTCCTTTATTCGAATTGTTTTTGCGCATCTTCTCAGCACATTCAGGCATCGTTTCGCCGGGCGGTCAAATGACTACTGAGGCGATCTAATGCCCAATATCGAATTGGGCATTCGTTGGCGACTTCGCTTTCTGTGCGTTTACGCTGTATCTAGGGTTTATATGATCGAAGGCGCACACAGAGAATTTCTTCTCATAAAGGAATCTTCCGTACCGGTTGCCAAACGCTGCGCATACACGACCATCCCGCTCAACATCGCTCGCACGGCTGAACTTTGAGCAAGTGTGGCAGGTGGCAAGTTACGCAAACATTTGAAGTTTGAGCCCTTTGATGTGCGCTCGAAAAACCGACACCGAATGGCAAAGTACAAATATGTCATCAAAGGTTTGAACAAATACTCAAATACCCGTGCTACACATGTGTTCAAACATTTGTTCAAATATTTGTGCAACTGTTTGTGCTATGTCTGGCGCCGGCTTTATAATTATGATAGTTCACTTTTAAGATACGTGTAATCTTTCACTTCTGCGCCTTTCAACCAAAGTAAATCAAATGCCGGTATTTGTTTAAAAGTAGTATTAGTTTAAAACTTTGATAAAAATCTACAGTACTTTGCCATGTCAGAAGGCAAAGTCTTCAAAGCCTTTGTTCAAATGTTTGGCTATGTCTGGCGCCCGCATAATATCGGCATTGGAACAGGGGGCCAAGTCTGCTAACGTTAAGTCATAATCATGTCTGAATCGTGTTTCAATTGTAGTTCAATAATAGTGCTTTTTTACCACACTTTTATTAGCTTCACTTGTAACTAAGTCACAATGTAAGAAAATCTTGGAAATCAATTTTAACCTACTTCTAATTGTCGTATTGATTTGAAACTTTGCAAGTCTATATGAATCCGATGACAATACAATAATTTGCTACCATCGAGCTGATCTGATGATGGAGTCAAGAGGTGGGCAATAGAACTCTTCAATGGCTGCTAGGAAACCCCTCGAGTTTAGGCTCATTTCTTTTGTTCTGATAAGACCTGTTCGTTACAATTGATGGTGAGGGTCTGATGATGGAGCAGGGAGGAAGCCAGTGGCACTTCTTTATGACCGCTAGGAAACCCCTCGAGTTTGGCCTCCGTTGTTTCGTTCTGATGAGACTTTTTAGTCGCACTTGGTTGTTAGGGTCTGATGATGGAGCAGGAAGGAAGCCAGTGACACTCCTTAATGACCAAGAGGAAACCACTCGAGTTTGGGCTCATTTGTTTTGTGTTGATAAGACCTATTCGTTACAGTTGGTGGCGAGGGTCTGATGATGGAGCTGGGAGAAAGCCAGTGAAACTCCTTAATGGCCTCAAGAAAACCCCTCGAGTTTGGGCTCATTTGTTTCGTTCTGATGAGACCTATTCGCTTCACTTGGTGGTGAGAGTCTGATGATGGAGCAGGGAGGAAGCCAGTGGCACTTCTTAATGACCACTACGAAACCTTTTGAATTTGGGCTCATTTGTTTCGTTCTGATGAGACCTATTTGCTACACTTGGTGGCAAGGGACTGATGATGGAACAGGGAGAAAGCCAGTGGCACTCCTTAATGGCAAATAGGAAACCCTTTGAGTTCTGCCTTATTTGTTTCGTTCTGATGTGACCTATCCGCTACACTTGGTGGTAAGGGTCTGATGATGGAGCAGGGAGGAAGTCAGTGGCACTCCTTAGTGACCACTAAGAAACCCCCTTGAGGTGGGCTCATTTGTTTCATTCTGATGAGACCTACTCGCTACACTTGGTGGTGAGAGTCTGATGATGGAGCAGGGAGGAAGCCAGTGGCACTTCTTAATGACCACTACGAAACCTTTTGAGTTTGGGCTCATTTGTTTCGTTCTGATGAGACCTATTTGCTACACTTGGTGGCAAGGGACTGATGATGGAACAGGGAGAAAGCCAGTGGCACTCCTTAATGGCAAATAGGAAACCCTTTGAGTTCTGCCTTATTTGTTTCGTTCTGATGTGACCTATCCGCTACACTTGGTGGTAAGGGTCTGATGATGGAGCAGGGAGGAAGTCAGTGGCACTCCTTAGTGACCACTAAGAAACCCCCTTGAGGTGGGCTCATTTGTTTCATTCTGATGAGACCTACTCGCTACACTTGGTGGTGAGAGTCTGATGATGGAGCAGGGAGGAAGTCAGTGGCACTCCTTAATGACCACTAGGAAATCCCTTGAGTTTGGGGTCATTTGTTTCGTTCCGATGAGACCTATTTGCTACACTTGGTGGTAAGGGCCTGATGATGGAGCAGGGAGGAAATCAGTGGCACTTCTTAATGACCCCTACGAAACCCCTCGAGTTTGGGCTCATTTGTTTCGTTCTGATGAGACCTATTCGCTACACTTGGTGGTGAGGGTCTGATGATGGAGTAAGGAGTAAGTAAGGGTTCGGCTCGCGCATCTGGTAACTAATAGACTATCCACTTGAATTTGTAAAACTAAATACATACAATCACGCCTTTGAGTTATAATGTTTACGGGGTGAGCAGACACATGAATGGACTGTCAAATCGATTATCAACCACCCATAGCTTGCCATTTATTAAACTAAAAAGTAAAAAATAAATATGTAGTTTAAAGAACTAAAAAAACACACTTTTATAGGAACAGACTAAAAAGTACAAAATAACCGTCTATTCAGTAACTGAAATTAAAAAGCGTGGTGCGCCCTTTGCAAAGCATGCATTTAAGTACTTAATATTGACAACGCGCACCACGCTTTTTAATTTCAGTTACTGAATAGACGGTTATTTTGTACTTTTTAGTCTGTTCCTATAAAAGTGTGTTTTTTTAGTTCTTTAAACTACATATTTTTACACACTAGTTACAAGAATTATGACAATATAATGTGATGTGAATGTTAGTGTGTGGTCTGACCATCAGTAGTATTGTGAAAAAAGTAAACATTTCTTGTAATTAGTGTGTAAAAAAGCTCTACCATTGAACTACAATTGAAACACGATTGAGACACGATTACGACTTAACGTTAGCAGACTTGGCCCCCAGATCTAATCGCCGCGCAAGCCGAGCGATTGAAGCAAGCCAAGAAGTGCCAATTTTTACCCCTAGTATGAGTTTGGCAAACTGTATTCGTAATCGAAAATTATCGCTCTATCTCTTTCATGTCCTTTGACTGTTTTACCGATATGAGCAGTTCATCCGATAGTTTTTGTAAACGTTGACAGTTAAAATCAACTCATACTAGGGGCACAGATCAGCGTCGGTACGTCGACTCGGCTACGGCTAGTCGACGCCGCGCTTACCGCTCGCTGGTCCCGAGGCGAGGCGATTACGTTACGATTCCGATTAGTGTGCTTTGCGAGTAGGGAGTTTCATACAAAGAATACTGAATCGCTCGAGTTGATACCATAAACTTATTTATACTAGGATGGTTGATACGTTTACGAGTTGATATACAGTGTGCCCCTCGATATGGTGCACAAACGAAAAGGGTGTTGAAGTCCTTTTGTCATAAATAGTTAATAGTTTTTGAACCAAAAGAGATATCGTCAAAAAATAAACGCTAAAATACTTGTGAAGTATTGGAAAATAAGTGGAAGAGTAAAATTAATTTCTAAAAGCTGACTAACATTACAAAAATGAGACAAAATCAAACATTTTCGAGATTTTTTTTACCCTTTTTTTCATTATTAGCGATTTTTGCAAAATAATCCCATTATACAATTTTTTTTGTCCATATTTTATTCTTCTTCATTGCATCTGCTTTGTAATAAAAAAAAAATCAACGCTCTATCCCGTCCCGTTTGCTTGCTATACACAGTTAACTGCGGACGTCAACAAAAAAATTCAATGTTGAATAGCGTTAATCGACCAAATAAAGTTGCATTTCATGCAATTCATAACGATATATCTTATGGTTCGAAAATGATTAATTTTGTATGTCAAAAGGACCTTAAAAATGATTTTTTTTAATATTTCGTCACATGTGAAATATTTTATTTTTATTTTTATTATATATTTTTTTTATTTTATCTGTCGATTAAATCGGGTACAGTCAACGCCCTTTTCGTTTGTGCACCATATCGAGAGGCACACTGTATAATGTAATAAATGCTGTGACCTTAATTCTGCATTACGTTATAGTAATAGTGAGGAGAAATAATGAGTAAGTAAGTGATCTGTAATACAGACAGAGCAGTGAGCATTTTTTAAGCAAGTGCCCGTTTTTTCTGCAAATAAGTACATACCTGACAATCTGGATGATAAGCCATCATTAGCAATAAGAAGCAAGCAGCTTTGGCTACTGTTTCTTGACTCTGAAAAATAAAATTGTTCAAAATTACGTATACAAATTGTTTAGACTAACTGTTGTGGATATTTTTTACACTATAAGTAGGGCAGAGGTACCCTTTGTGGCCACTTTAAGAATTTTTTGACTTTTAAGCACTAAGTACTAAATGGTCTTAGGTATTTAAGACACAAATTATATCTTAAATTATAGATAATTTATCTACCTTTAAAGGTACATTTTTCAAATTTATAAAAGTAAAATAGTTTTTTTTATATTACACACAATGTGTGAGAGCTGCCAAATGTACCGGTTTTGGCCACTTACTGATAGTTAAACTTTTGTTAGTATTGCGAAAAATCAAAACCAAACCCAGGTAAAATCAATATATTCTAATGCGCTAGATACCAGTCAATTGCAAAACAACAATTTAATTGTAAAAAACAAAGGTTTATAAAGTATTTCATCAAAAACAAATTTCTTAAAATTTTCATACCAAACATTTTTTCAAACAGAAAATGGAATTTATTGAAAAAAAAATCGTATGACATAAGGAATTCTCACGGTTGTTATTATTACCTTAAAATACCTTATTTTAATTGCCTTTATCAAAAATGGCTAAAAGTTGTTTAGAAAACTTTTAGAGCAAAAAGTGGCCAAAACCGGTACAGTGGCCAAAACTGGTACGCCTGCCCTACTTTACTTTATAATTTTTTATACTATAAGTAATATACTTACTATTATTTTATATACTATACTTTATTTACTATTGTATTGTAATGCTGAAAATTTGATAAATATGCAAAGAAATAAGTAAAGTTATATATTATTTAACTACTCGGTGGCGTGTCATGCATAAGCTGTAGCGTTTGCTTTAGGAAGTCTCGACATTTTTAAAGTCCCGGGACACGAGACAGCCTACGATCAAAGTCCCGCGACTTCCCGGAACTTTAAGACTTCTCAGAATAAATTTAGATTCGAGTTAATTTCTAGCGAAATATATTATTAAAAAGTTAATTTTTTGTAAAAATAATCAATATAAATAAACACTTGTGAACTTTGTATTACCTACATATAGTGGTTATAATATATTAAAATCGGAAAGAGCATCTAAATTCACCAAATAAGTTTTATACACTCCCTGCCACTATAGTGCCAAAGGGTAAAAAAAAAATAGTACTCATGTGATAGTGCGTTACGCCTAGGTATAAATAAGTTTATAAGTGCGACCAGCATTTCTGTTCCGGTGACAACCTTTGGAACTAAAACGTTTTTCATACGACAGTCCATTTTGACAGCTAATTTTATATTGTAAGTGGCTCCTCTGAGACGACTTTCCATACAAAATTACCATTTGTATTTAACAATTTTTTTTAGCTTAAATGGTTTCTGCCATTATTATTATATACATTTAGGTTTCCGCCATTATTTTTATACAGGGCGTTTCTTAGGTGTCAAGCCGGTGCGAGGTGAGTGAGGTATGCTGAGTACCATACCTATCAATTTAACCCCATGTATGTTCCGCGATTTTTCGTAGTTTTTGAATTAAAGTTTTTTCAATATTTTTGGTGAATTTCGATGGAACGGCTTTGAAAAATTACATCTTTTCTTTGGGTAGGCTTTTCTTGGTAATTTTCTTTTGTCAATACCTATTGATTGTTGTTTTATAAATAATCTCATTATTCACTGTGATACAAGCTTCGATCAACAATAACACGTAGGTCTAGATACAAGACGGAGTGACAAACACGGCTGAGAAAATATGCGCCCACTGAGCCACTTGAGCGTATATTTATAAGTAGTTCCTGTCATTTATGACATAAGATCGTACATTATTAACCTTTTATCTCAGCCATAAAAAGTTTGATTTAGTTTGTGAGCCCTTCTTCTAGTAGGTACTATTGTTAATCGAAGGATACAAGATACAAAAAAAAAAAATATCGATGGTAAAAAAATTTGAAACAAACAAAACAGAATTAAAGGACAACATCTATTTTGGTCAAAATTTGAAAGTAACAGCCAAAAAAAAAGAATTAAGTTATGATTCTGATAGATCTTGCGTCCCTTAACATTAATTGTTATAGCACAAAAGCTGCAACTTCATTTTTTAAAGTTAAAAAGTCTGACTTTTATCTATATATATAAAATTCAAAGTCCTGACTGACTGACTGACTGACTGAGATATCAACGCACAGCCCAAACCGCTGAACCTAGAGACTTCAAATTTTGCACATAGATACGTTATACAGTGTAGGCATCCACTAAGAAAGGATTTTTGGAAATTCCACCCCTAATGGGGTGAAATAGAGGATGAATGTTTGTAACTGAACACTGACATATAGGGCACACTGTAAGAACACCCAGCAAAAAGTCAACACGCGTAATAATTTGCTGCGGCGACTTACATCTACAAAATGGGGTGCTTCGCCCGAGGTGTTACGCTTAACGGGAATGGCTCTCTGCTTCTCGGCAGGTGAGTACGCCAGCCCGGTATGGAGCCGTTCAGCCCACGCCAAACTTGTGGATACAGCCCTTAACGAGACCTGCCGTATTATAACGGGCTGCCTCAAGCCTACCCCGGTAGATAAGCTGTACCCGCTGGCCGGCATTGCCCCTCCAGATATCCGCAGACACGTGGCGAGTTGTGCTGAATGCAGTAAAATGAAGTGTGACCCAAGGAATCCTCTGTTTGACCACGTTCCGGTGCCCCAGAGACTTAAAAGTCGGCACAGTTTTGTCAAGCATGCTACTCCTCTAACCGGCGATGCTTGCCTAGCTCGATGCATGCTCTGGGAAGAGAAACATCCGACAGCAACACCGACTGCTATAAGGGAAAGACTGCCCCCCGGTCATTGGTTACCGTGGCCAACCTGGAAGTCTCTAAATAGACTTAGAACCCAGGTAGGCCGATGCAAATTTAATCTTTGCCGGTGGGGTTATTCCTCAGATGAAGGATGTGAATGTGGTGCCTCTTCCCAAACTATGTCACACCTTTTGTCCTGCTCAGCGTGCCCTTCATCTTGCACACGCGAGGACCTCTATAACGCCACTGAAAACGCTATACGTGTGGCGCAATTTTGGTCTAACAAGATCTAAAGCCGAACGATCGACACGCTAAGAAGAAGAAGAAGAAGAAGAAGAAGAAGAATGTTTGTATGAAAGTCCGTCAGTTTTGAAGTTAGGATCTTCAAACTTTGTATTTAGGCTGGCAATTGAAAATTAATATTTACCTGTGTCAGCGTTTTTGACAATTCCACCCCCGAAGGGGTGAAAATGGGGATGAAATGTTGTACCTGGAAAGTCCTTCATTAAATTTATTATTTAGGCTTATGGTCGGAAAGTAAAACAATTTTCGAAAAAGTATTTTTTCGAAAATCAACACCTTAGAGGTTAAATGGGATAAATAAACCTAAAAATCGATATGGATGTCGTTATTGAGGTTTTATGGGATGATGATTGCAAAAATGGCATTTATTTTGATGTTTAACAAGCTGAACATGATTCAACCCCTAAAAGGTTGAAATAGGGGTGAAGTTTTGAATGAAAAATCAGGGGTAAAATAGAAAGTTCAATTTGAAACTTTTTAGGCTTACTTCTTAAAACAAAAAGGCAACCCATTTCATAATTTTCCCATAATCAAACCCAGGGGGTAAAATAGGGGATGAATATGTGTATGAAAGTCCGTCAGTTTTGAAGTTAGGAACTTCAAATTTTGCATTTAGGCTGGCAATTGAAAATTAATATTTTCCTGGGTCAGTGTTTTTGACAACTCCACCCCCGAAGGGGTGAAAAGGAGGATGAAATGTTGTATCTGGAAAGTCCTTTATTTAATTTATTATTTAGGCTTATGGTCGGAAAGTAAAACCAATAAGCAAACACATATTTCGTATTTTTTCGAAAATCAACCCCTTAGAGGTTAAATGGGATAAATAAACCTAAAAATCGATATGGATGTCGTTATTGAGGTTTTATGGGATGACGATTGCAAAAATGGCATTTATTTTGATGTTTAACACGCTGAACATGATTCAACCCCTAATAGGTTGAAATAGGTGTGAAATTTTGAATGAAAAATCAGGGGGTAAAATAGACACTTCAACTTGAAACTTTGTAGGCTTATTTCTGAAAACAAATAGGCAACCCATTTCGTAGTTTTCCGAAAATCAAACCCAGGGGGTAAATAGGGTATAGAAACCTAAATCATCTTAAGTACCCTAAAAGTTATTGGTACCTAAGCTACTCAGAACTAACTTTTTGATTGTGAAACAGACACTTATTATTTACTAGCTTCTGCCCGCGACTTCGTCGCGTCCCTCACTAAGTGAGCAGCCTCGTGCGAGGCCCGCCGCACGTGGCAAGGTTCTGCCTCGCGCGAGGCTGCTCGCTTGGTGACGGAGGACCCGCCTAATCACGTAAAAACGGCTGATCGGATTTTTATGCAATTAAAACATAGAATACTTTTTATCCTGGTTATTGGTCCCCTAAGTATTTTCTCGAATGTCCACGCGGACGAAGTCGCGGGCGGAAGCTAGTACATTATACAGGGCGCCCCAAAACTATGCCACATGAAGGGAAAGTACCTTAAATACTGAAGATATAAAAATTTGCTTAAAGGAAACTTCATTTTTATTTTAAAAAGAAAACGAACTGCATTCAAAGAATTTCAAATAATCGCACGTCTGAACTGGGAATCGAACCCGCGAATGAGAAATTTTTTATTTTTTTAATTTTATCATTACCGATCTAAAGGCCAAATTATAAGCATTTATTTATTCTGAGTAACATGGCATCTTAAATAAAAGGGAGACTACGAAATATAACATTTAATGTTGATTATAAAGTTTGTGCAGTGTTATGGATAGCCTTTTCTGTGACTGTCGTGCTTAAAACAACTGACTTTAATATTTCAATGTATTGTTAATAAAAATGAGTGAAGATTGGAGCAATATTAAACCTAATTTCCCTTTCATAAGTGTGTGATAAAGTTATACATATTGTGATAAGTAACACCACCTAGACTGATTCAAAAGGTTTAAATAATTTGGTGCGAGTTCGATTCTAGGTTTGGACAGGCAATTATTTAAAAATATTTGAATGCAGTTCGTATTGTTATTTAAATAAAAATTAAGTCTTATTGAAATTTTTAGTTTTTTGCATTCACAATGCAATTTTTATTACTGAAAAATGGAAAATGAAAAAAACCGTCTCCGTAGCTCAGTGGTTAGAGCAGTCGCCCGGAAAGCGAAAGGTCGTGGGTTCGAGTCCCATCGGAGCTAGTTGTGAGACGGGTCGATTTTTTCTAAATACTTCATTTTCCATTTTTCAGTAATAAAGTCTTATTTCCATAAAATTTTCAATCTACAGTATTTGGTGTGGTCTATGCCACCATGTGGCATACATAGTCATGGGACGCCCTGAGAGCGCCCTGAGGGCGTCCCACGACTATGCCACATGGTGGAATAGACTGCACCAAATTATGTAGATTTAAATCAATCCAGGTGGTGTTACTTATCACATTATGTATAACTTTATCACACACTTGTTATATGGAAATAAGGTATAATATTGCTCCAATCTTCACTCGTTAGTGGTAATACATTGAAATGTTAGTCACTTGTTTTGAGCACGACAGTCACAGAAAATACTATCTATAACGCTGCAAAAACTTGTTATTCAACATTAAATGTTAAATTTCGTTGTCCCCCTTTTATTTAAGACGCCATGTTACACATAATAAAAAAATGCTTATAATTGAGCCTTTCGATCGGTATGATAAAATTTAAAAAATAAAAATTTTCACCTTCATCGGGTTCGATTCCCAGTTCAGACATGCAATTACTTGAAATTCTTTGAATGCAGTTCGTTTTCTTTTTAAAATAAAAATGAAGTTTCCTTTCAGCAAATTTTTATACCTTCAGTATTTAAGGTACTTTCCCTTCATGTGGCATAGTTTTGGGACGCCCTGTATAGTCTCCAAAATTTCATGGAAATCGCCATTTAAATGAGGCCGGAAGTAAACCGGAAGTAATGCGGAAGTAGAGTGACAGATGCGCGTGCGCATGGCCAAGATGACCGCGTCAGATGAGCGGTACTGTAGGTACTTATGTATAAAATATAGCCATTTAGAATATGCCAGTCAGATTTGGAACCCTTTCTATGTTTTAGTTCAAATTCCTGCCATAGTGTATGAGGAGTGTTGTTTGCGTTTCCATCTTCTTCCGCTTGAGACACGTAGAAAAATCTCCGATATACGTTATTTGATGAAGATAGCTCAAAGTAAAGTAAAATTATGTTAATACTTATTTATTGCTATAGTTTGGGAAGAAACTGAGGTCCGTAGCACAGTTTTATACTACCACAGACTTCAGCGGCGCTTTGTAAAACTGAACAAACTGAAGTTTATGAATAAAGAATTTGGGATGAAACTGAGGTCTGTAGCACAGTTTTATACTACCACCTTCGATCATATATGATCGAAGACTACCACAAACTTCAGTGGCGCTGACCGTGAGCCAGATAGTATATTTTGTCAGCCATTTCCTCTCGAGCGAAAACTCGTGCAATGCTTGAGAGAGTTGTATTATGAAATATGGTGAACGTCAGCTGCCGCTCCGTGGGTGGGTGCAGCGGCAGCCCCTCAAACACGTAAATTTTTTTATTTTCAGTCATTTCCTCACGACTGAAAATTTGTTAGATGATAGTTAACGCAATTATTAGAAGATAAAAAAAAGTCAGCTGGCCGTACCGTGGTGGATTATACGTTAGCTGGCCATAGGAACATGCAAAAAAAATTTTTTCGTACAGTGATTTCCTCTCACTTGAAAATGTGTCAGATGATAGTTTACATGCTATTTTGAATAAATAAAAGCGTCAGCTGGCTCTATGTTGGTGGAAAGGTCGTCAGCTGATGCAATGAAATAGGGAGCATGAGAGTCAGTCTTATCAGTTACTTAGTCAGGAAATGACTGAAAATAAAAGAAAATTTTAAGTGTTTGAGTGGATGCCGCTGCACCACCCACCCACGGAGCGGCAGCTGACGTTCACCATATTTCATAATACAACTCTCTCAAGCATTTCACGAGTTTTCGCTTGAGAGGAAATTGGTCAGTAAAATCTGTTGCTGGCTCACGGACTAAAACTGAAGTTTATGAATAAAGTTTTTTTTTTAAAGTTGATCACCCTGAAATAATTTCCAAATTAAAATTAAATGTAGGTCATTGTCGTCCAAGAAATCTGCTCCACACTCCATTCGTCCGCACACAGACATACATTGTCTGTGCGTCCGCACTGTACACCCTAGCCATGTTTTCTATATTCGCTCCAGTTGTATTATTCAATATCTAATAATAAGCTGAACATTGATGTTCTTGACTTATATTGTGATGGTTTGGCGGCTGTAAGTAGAGTATTTAGTACTACTACTAAAGATCTTTTCCATTTTTCAATTATAAAAATTGCATTGTGTATGCAAAAAAGTAAAATTTTTAAGTACTAAAGACTTGTATTGTAACATCATGTCAGCCGAACGACGCCCACTGCTGGGCATAGGCAGGGCATAGGCAGACTTGTAACGCGGGTAATAAAAGTTGCCCCCTTTACTACCAGTAGTAAGGTCTGGTACTTAGTAAGGTGGGTATACGAAATGGTAACGAAGGCATATTATTTTTGTGTAATTATGCGAAATTTCAATTACTTAAGCTGATTGTTAGGTGAGTTGTTTGTTTTTAAATTTTTCGTCACTTTGTATGAGACAGATTGATTTTTGGTTTTAGTAACTGTCTGCGCCCAAGTAGCTTATTAAATCATAACACACGCACCGCAAACAAAAAAACATTTCGCTCACTTGTTGCACAAATAAATATAGTACTTACACCACAGAATATACAATAGTACTTACACTTGTAAATATAGTAAATGTTTCCATTTCCAATTGATATTGATTCAGTTCTCCTGACAACAAAAACCTATCTACAACGCTAAGTAAGGCGGTTCCTTTCTCATTTATGTGATCAAACTTGAACTCATCTCCTAAGTTCTTGAGATATTCATTCCTGTGCTTCAGGATTTCTTTGCAAAATAGAGAAATTTTGTAACACATATCTCGTTGTATTTTGTAATTTTGTGAGAACCAAAAAACTGGATCTATCTGGAGATACCACTTTGTCATTCGGCTGTAAATTATTTCGTACAAACTGAAATGTAAAATAAAAGATGATGCAGAGGTGACACAAACTTATTATTCCTTGATCGCTTATTAAAAAATTAAGAGTGAGATCAGTATGCAATTTGCACACGAGTCATTTGATCGGTTAAAAATGCACGTTTGTAATAAGTAGGTAGGTACTACAGACATGTCTGTGGTAGGTACGACCAAATTAATAAGGTACAAAAATCAATTATTATTAAAAAAAAATATTTTTTGCAAAATACTCGACTAGTCGATTGTTTTTTTACTAAAAATAATCAATTTTAATAAATCTATTTTCACATTCAAAGGTACAACTTTAAACAAGAGAAAAAATCTTTCCGTGTTCTGTGACATTAAATAAAAAAAAAAATGTGTACAATACAGACAGTGCAGAGGGTGTGAATTGCCCCCGGTTATGGCCACAAAAACACAATATTTATAATTCAGATAAAAAACAAAATCTAATGTGAAACAAACTTATAAATGAAATACATAGGTAATTTAATTGTTGTAACAGATGCTTTTCTTTATTTTCACGCATATCTCTTTTCTTAAAAAAATCATAGAAATACCTATAGGTACTTTAAGGTTTAAAATGGCGTTCACTGAAAAAATGTCGTTTGACAAGAGAAGAGGAATGTTAATTGCTTTTATTTTAACCCTGAGTCTATTTTTCAATCGCCATTTATAAAAATAATATAAAGTTATTTAAATAACTTTTAAGTAAAATGTGATATCAACGGGGGCAGTGGCCAAAAACCGGAGCCTACACTATATCGACTTGAACTTATTAGTTGACTACTTTGTAGACGTTCCGTATCCGTAGGCGTTGGAGTTAAATAACCACTACTACTTACAATTTAAAAAATAATATTATGAGAGCTTAGGTTCACTTACAGCGGTGTTTTGTCAATAATTTCTTGAAGATATGGCAGCTGCAAACTTTGTTCCCTAGTCAATCCCAACAATGCTTCTGCAAAAAATATATATTCCGGTTATCTAAATACTTGTAAAACTAAGAAAAAAAAAACAATTGCCCAAATGTGGCAAAGTATTTTTTAAATATGAATTTTAACTTTTTTTTTTTTAATATTGTGTGTGTGTGAATGTTTTCTTTTTATATTTCTCTACTCTTTTGTGTTTTGATGTTATAGCTGGCGGGTGGTGTGGAGATAAGTAAGTGTTACACCACACAACCTCACTTTATTTATTGTATTAGTACTTATTTTGTATCTCAGTTATTTATTTTATTTGCTTATATATTTATTTATTATGTCTATAGATGATAACTCATTTTTTTCTGCTAATGAATCTGCATCTAGTAATGATAGTTTTTGCCCCGCATCCGATACGGACACCCTTGGTGACTTTCTGAGTCGAACTTTTGCCCAATCTTCCAATTTTTTTAACGTATGCCACATCAACGCTCAAAGTGTGCCTAGTCACTTCAACGAACTGCTTGATGTGTTCACCGACCAAAACATACATGCTGTTCTTATTACTGAATCTTGGTTGAAACCACATCTTCAGTCCTCTGTCTACTCCCTTCCAGGCTGTACGCTCATTCGCAATGACCGGATCACTGGGCGTGGAGGTGGCGTTGCTATCTACCTCCGCAGTGCTTGCACATACAAAATAGTAGCTTCCTCTAGCCCTAACTCACTTGCTGAATATCTCTTTTTGGAGGTGGGAACAGGGTGCAGTAAGACAATCGTTGGTGTGGTATACTGTCCCCCCTCTCTTGACTATTTCACTGATTTTGAATCGGTTTTAGAATCTTTGTGTTCTGAGTATGCACATCACATCATCATGGGTGATTTTAATACCAATCTCCTAGTATCCAACTCCCCTCGGTCCCAAAAACTCCTGAATATAATTAAGTCGGCCAGCCTTCATGCCCTGCCTCTACAAGCCACTCACCACAACCTTGACGGTGATGATACATTGCTTGACTTAATCCTCACATCTAACCCTTCCCTCGTCCCATCACATGGTCAACATATCGCTCCTGGTTTTTCCCGTCACGACCTAATTTTCCTCTCCTATATTCTGAAACCCCCTAAACCTATCCCTAAGGTCTTGCATAGGCGTTGTTTTGCGCGAATTAACATCGAGAAGCTGCAGAATGATGCTTCTGAAATCAACTGGGATCCTTTAGTCAAGGCAGTTCTGTAGATGAAAAAGTTCAGGTTTTCAATGACACGGTAACAGCCATTTATAATGTTCATGCACCCATCAAAAAAATCAAAATGAAGCGGCCACCTGCGCCTTGGATGACTAGTGAAATTCAAATGGCGATGAGGCGTCGGGACAAAGCTTTTCGGAATTTCAGGAAGAATCGTCATGACGTAAATTGGAACCTTTTTAAAGCTGCCAGAAATAGGTGTAATCAGATGATACGTAACGTTAAACGCCGCCATATTCTCGATAACATCTCGTCCTCCTCTTCTGCCGATACCTGGAAATTCCTTGGAACTCTAGGTATAGGCAAATCGCGTCATTTAGACTTGCCTAACACAATTGGTCTTAATGATCTCAATCTCCATTTCACCACCAATTCATCAAAACTCGACAGTACGGCGACTATACGTACTGCTGCTTCCATAGCTAGTCTAACGCGTCCTAATATAACCCCGTTTCATTTTTCTCCAGTTACCGAAGATGAGATCAAAAAGATTATCCTCTCCATTAAATCAAATGCTGTGGGTTGCGATGGCGTAAGTCGCCGCATGATAGTCACTTTATTGGAACATCTCTTACCTGCTATCACCCACATTTCCCTCGATTCCGGCGTTTTCCCTAACCTTTGGCGGAAAGCCTATGTCCGTCCTCTCCCTAAAGTCACAAATCCTTCTCATCCCAACCAATTTCGTCCAATTTCCATCCTTCCCTTCATGTCCAAAGTGCTTGAGGCGTGTGTCCACAAGCAATTCTCTTAGTTTGTCCATCAGATTTCCCTTTTAAGTCCTTTGCAGTCCGGTTTCAGACCTGGACACAGTACCACAACCGCACTCCTTAAAGTGACTGGAGACATGAGGACAGCGGTTGAGGACGGTAAAGTAACTGGTTTGGTACTTATTGACTTCTCCAATGCCTTCAATACTGTCAGTCATGACATCCTTCTTTCCATGCTGTCCCATCTTATGGTCTCTGACGAGGTACTGGAATGGTTCTCATCTTATCTTCGGGAACGACTGCAAGCGGTACAGTTTGATGAGTCAACCTCATCCTGGCTTCATTTAGATACTGGCGTTCCCCAAGGCGGCATACTCTCTCCTCTTCTTTTCTCAATTTTTATTAATTTTATCACACACCAACTTCAGTGTTCGTATCATCTATATGCTGACGAACTACAAATATATGCCCAAGCACGTGTTGATGACCTTAATGATGCCATCTACGCGCTAAATATGGATCTTCATCATATTAAGTGCTGGTTGGACAGTTTTGGCGTTGCTGTCAATCCTGCCAAATGCCAAGCTGTTTTGGTGGGTAGTCCCCGCATGATTGCCAGAGTGGACTTAGCTAATCTGCGTTCGATTGTATTCGACGGCACTCCAATTCCTCTTAGCCCCAGTGTTAAGGATCTGGGATTGTGTGTGGACAGTGGGTTGAACTGGCAAGCTCAAGTCTCCAGCATCTGTCAGAAAGTCACAGAGTATTGCGATATCTTTACCGTCTTAAAAACTTTTTTCCTACCAATATCAAAGTAATGCTTGTGCAGACCTTAATTTTCCCCATTATCGACTATGGTGATGTGTGCTACCTCGACCTGAATGCAGATCTACTAAATAAGCTCGACCGTGTTCTGAATAACTGCATTCGATTCGTCTACAATCTCCGTAAGTATGATCACGTGTCCGCGCATCGATCACTTCTTAATTGGTTGCCCATTAGACAGCGCAGAAGTATGCGGGCCTTGACCACTCTTTTTTCTCTCTTATACTCTCCTAATGCTCCCCCTTATCTTCCTTCACATTTCCAGTACTTAGGTACTTCTCATGATAAAAACCTTCGTTCTTCTTCTAATCGTTTACTTAGCTGTCCCTCTCATCAATCTGATATCATTCATTCTTCGTTCTTCATTTATCCTATCCTTCTCTGGAACGCGCTTCCTCTAAACATCAGAATGTCCAATAGTCGGTATGCGTTTAAAACTAAGTTACGCAAGTTTCTTACTGAGCAAGCAACTCGCTCTTAAAACTAGATAATCAACGATAACTCTTATTTGTATATATCATCATATAAGTATATATTATATATATATTATTATTTATAATATGTATTATGTTTACAAGTATTTCTTTATGTTAGTATGTGTAGTATATTACATTATTTATATAATAGTAATTGTAGTTTTTAACGTATCTTTGATCAACAAAGTGAATTATTTCTTTTATACTGGTTGTGCACCCTACCACATCATTGTCTCCACATCACCCTAAGGTTGACTGGTAGAGCATGCCTGTGGCATTAAGTCCGCCTATGTACTGTAACTTGTGCATAAAGAATAAATAAATAAATAAATAAAATAACAGATAATCAGCGTCAATTAGGATCTAGTAAGTAAAATGATCCCATGTGGATCCCATCCATTGACGACTCTATAATAATAAGAAATACTAGCGCTCCGCCCGCGACTTCGTCCGCGTGAAATTTAGATTATTCACGCGACTTTGATTTTTGATTATTGTTATAAATGGCGATTAAATGAATAAGGTAAAAAGTCTCGGGAATTCGGTATACCTAGTAGTTTTTCAGTTTATTCGTCATAATATAGAGTTTCGTTCCGCGCAGTTTTGCCCGCATGACACCTGTTCCCATAGAAATATCGGGATAGGTAAAATGTAACTCAGGAATAATGTAGCTTTATACAGGTAAAATGATTTACAAAATTGGTCCCGTAGTTTTTGAGTGTATTCAATATAACGGCTACACGCGGTTTTAGCCGCACGGTAAAGTCCATTCGCTTAGATAGTATCGCCCTTTTATCGCGCCGCCTTGGCACGTGCCGCTTCCTGTCAAAGGATGCCGCCGCATAAACAAAAGAAGCCGCGTGCGGCGTACACCCGCAAATGGAACTGGATTTTGGGATTTGGCATTTATCCTACTAATATTATAAATGTGAAAGTTTAGATGTTTGGATGTTTAGATGTTTGGATGTTTGTATGTTTGTTACTCAATCACGCCAAAACGGCTGAACGGATTTGGCTGAAATTTGGGACACAGCTACTTTGTAGCCTGGAGAGGAACATAGGCTACTTTTTATCCCGGAAAAATGTCACATTCGCGCGGGAAAAGGTCGGGAAGTCCACGTCAATATAAAATACTTATCACGCTACACAACTTCCCTTAAGTATGTCTGTGTCTCTTATAGTTTAACCTGGCAGCTAAGGTTCCATATCAGGTGTACCAAACCTTCAAAAATTGTACGTCAATAGAAAATGCTCATAACGTTTAACAATTTTCTTTAAGACGGGTATTTTTATGATGTCTTATAGTTTGGCTGGACTGCTATGGTTCCACATCAGGTATTTCGATCTTCAAAATAAATTGTAGCCCATATATTGGCGAGGACCAATAGCTATATAACAAAAAAGTTTCATCAAAATTCATTCAGTAGTTTTGCGTGAAATGCGGACAACAGACAGACAGACAGTCAAAAAATTCAAAACCATAATATGTTTGGTATCTGTTTCGTTTAGGAAGACCTAGGAAGAAAAGCATTAGAATAATACCTCTAGTATTTTTTCCATTTCTTTTCAATATACAGAATTGGCTCGTTTACAGTTTTATTATTACGTACAGATATATAATGAGGAGAAACAAACTGACTTGTTCCTTGCCGGTTCTTTTGTTACAAGGTCTCCCGCTGTGCGTAGGCTTTGCCAACCGATAGCGTAGCTTCTTTTGCTGGGGCCACACTATGGGGATATGCCGATGTTCAACTTCGCTTGAATTGTCGCGAGAATTTTTGCGTTAAATTTATCGCCATAGTGTGGCCGCTCGATCGCAAAAATTCACGCGATAATCGCCACTCGTGCTATCGGCATAACGCATACGGTGTAGTGAATGCCGTAGTAAAATTATCGCTTTAATTATCGCGATAACGTGGCTACACTGTATTGGAAATTGGCATATCCCGATGTATATTGGAATATTCCCATAGTGTGGCCGCAGCATTTGACATTCACAAGTGTGCTTGTAAGATTACAGCTTCAGCGTAGCCGAATGGGACTACGGTGCTACAAACTAGGTACAAGCTCCATACAAGTGTCCATTGTCCTTTGCATTGTTTTTAAATAGGTAAAATAATCATACATACGGCACACCGCGTAGGACGCATATTTAATGATGTTCTTATTGATGTCAAATTGCTGCAAGGGATGCATTTCGTGAAACTCTTCCATCAGAAGTTTCACCTCTTCGTTGAAGATCTGAGAGTAGGATTCAATGTAGCGTTTCGCGTAGTTCGGGCTTGCAATTTTACGGTGTCTTTTCCATATTGGACCTAATAATAATTAATACATTTTTAGTTGCAATTAAAAGAAACGCAAAAATATAAATTAGAATAGATTAGTACAAAAATACAACAATTAAAACAAAAAATATTTCATATAGAGATACCTACTTAATGATCAACCATCTCTTACCTGAGCCGCCTAATATTCCATCGCCTAACAAATCTCTCATGTACTTATACTGCGGCCCTTTAACACTTAGGTTTGAGTTTGTTAGAAGACTCTGAAAATATACTTTTACAATTAGTTTTAATAGAAAATAAAAAAAAATAGTCCCTCGCCACTGCTAGCTACCATAAAGCGATGTGATTTCAAGAAGGGTGATAAGACTCTCTTGAAGAACTACATACCCATATCGCTTCTGAGCCATATCTATTTTTTTTTTTTTTTTTTTAATAGTTTATTGAATCATATGAAGAAGATAAGTACAAATTGCATACATACAAAAATCTTTTTAGAAAATGTGTAAAACGTGGGGTACATTTGTAAAAATACTAACCAAGTAATTTATTTTCGCTCACTACCGCAAACCCGTCACTATACCAACGCAAGGTTTTAACCAGCGCAGCGGCGACCGCGCATCAACAGGTAACGAAGGTTGATAGTGTGTGTGTGTGCAGTAGCGATACGAGGGAAACGAACCACAAAAACTATGAACTTAAAATACAATGAAATTTTTACATTGAGTTCATAACAATTTCGGATAGTTATTGTGTCATTATTATATATTAAATAAGTAGTATACAATGTACTAGTACCTAAACTAGGCCGAGCCTGTAGTACAGGTACTAGGTTCCTTCCTGGTGACAAGTAATATTATTTATTTTTAAATATATCTAGGTATATAAATTATTACAAGTGCATGTTTTTTTTTTTTTTATATATATATATTTTTTTTTTATTAGTTGTTTTCGAGAGTCATTACGAATCGTCTCGCTCGCAGGGTTGACGACTTCCAACCTCCCGAACAAGTTGGGTTCCGAAAAGGCTATAGACCATGTTATACCACATTCATACGCTTCGGAAAACTATACAGAACACCGGTGAGTAACTTGGCACTTTGCTTGGCGTTCGTGGACTATGAGAAAGCATTTGATTCGATTGAGACATGGGCAGTGCTGCAGTCTCTCCAAAGGTTTCAAATAGAAGGTACATCGAGGTGCTAAAATACTTCTACCAAAACGCCATCATGTCGGTCCGATTACAGAACCAGAGCTCTAATCCGATCCAACTACAGCGAGGTGTGAGACAGGGAGAAGTTATTTTTACAAGGTTTTTTTAACTTGCCATGTTAGTTAGTTTGTTAGTTAGTTAGTGGGGGACAAATCTTGCAAGCTTAATTTAGCCCACTTCCCAGTGCCCGATGGAGCTAAAATTTTGTATACAGGTTTGGTTTAGGTTACAGTGCAATATTTAAGTACAGTGAGCAAAAAAGCTTGTCATGAAATGAAATTTTTACTTAAAACTTATTCCGAAACAGTTTATAGCTGCGTTTGAGAATATTTTTAAGCTTCTGGGCTGGAAAGGATACGGCATCAACATTAATGGCGATTTGCTTTTCACTTCTTATGATTGAGACCTTGGAAAACCTGAACACAATGCTCGAAGATCTCAGTAATGCTTCCCAAAGAGTGGGTCTTAAGACGAACATGGAAATTATTAAAAAAAAATTGTCTAATGCCCATGTTGCATCCGCTCCAGTTAATGTTGGGAACATCACACTCAAATAAAAAATATGAATATGGACATGGGCTTCATGTGCATGGCATTTGAAGCCAATATTTTGTCCTTATATGGGCATAATATGGGCTTCAAATGTCAAATGAAGCCCATATCCATACCCATAATTTTTACCCGGGACAGGTAAGTCCAACTTCGAGTAGGAGATCTCTCGTCGGTTCGATCTCTCTCGTTCGGGAAGCTCCAGCTCCATATTTTCGCATCCAAAACTCCTCAATTTCTCAAGACTAAGGTCTTTGACCAGTACCTACCTATGTGTTGCCAGTAATGACATAATTATGGAAGCGAGACATGGGGTGACACATTGAAACGCATATAATTGATTGTCATAATTTCATTTGGCATACATCAGAAGGCATAATATTCTTTGGCATAAATTTCATGAAAGGCTTAATATTAAAAAGCATAATCTTTAAAATTCATATTTTAGTTTGTCATAATTTCGTAAAGCATAAATTAAAATGCATAATTTCATAAAGCATAATTAATTTTTGAAAACATAAATTTTATAAAAATATCAATACCTATCCGGAATTCCGGAATCAGTGCGTCTCGTAGCCAAAATCTAACGAAATTTTCGATACCCTTTTAACAACGCCCAAGATATTTAAGAGACATCCAATAACGGTAAAATAAAAAAAATTGGGAGCTGTTGGCTCAAAAAAATATTTTTTTTTCTTTACGAGTGAGCAAAGCCAGCATGCCGCGCTTATAATACTGTACTCTTTGGTGCCGCGGCAGCGGCCGGCGAAGCGGTAGGAAAGATTTTTTTTATTTTCACAGACCTTACTTCAGAATAAATAAACGTATTACCCCGTTATATTATGCCTAATCGATGATTATGCCTTGCAAATTTCGGGCAAACAAAGTAAGCGTTATGAAATTATGCTTTTAAGAATTATGCGTTTCGATGATTATGCCTTTCAACACGATGCGCTTCATTAAGCGTTTCATTAAGTAACCAGACATGGTCTTTTACTATGGGTTTCATAAGAAGGCTCAAAGTTACCCAGCGAGCAATGGAGAGAGCGATGCTTGCTATTTCCCTGCGTGATCGAATCAAACATTATTTGATCCGCAGGAGAACTAGACAACCGACATCGCTCGAACATGGCGCAGAGAACCGATGGCCGTTGGGGCGGAAAGGTTCTCGAATGGCGACCGCGTACCGGATGTCGACGTTCCGTGGGCAGGCCTTGCCAGGCTTGTGGGAGAAGGTCGACCGACGATCTGGTCGAGGTCACGGGAAGCCGCTGGATGCGGGCAGCGCACGACCAATCGCCGAGGAGATCCTTGGGGGAGACCTATGCTCGGCAGTGGGGGTCATATGGCTGATGATGATGATGAGTATAGAAACATTCATTGGGGTGCGAAACAAAAGGGTTGTGACACCCTGGAAGTATATGGCTAACTTATTATAGGAAAATGACAGTAATAAACATTACCTTGAGTTCCTCCGGGTTGCTGATGATAAAGTTAAGATCTGGACCCAGCCAAAACTTGACAATCTCTCCATACTCAGCAATCAAGTTTTTTATGTCAACTACCATTTCTAAAAAAATATCATATCTTAGTAAGTACCTACCTACCGTCACGAAGTTGACGACCCTTGGTCAACTGACTAAAAACATTTCATATAGTGTACAAAATGATCCCTCGAGGTTAAATGATTCCCTATAGTTTCAACGCAAATCCTAGTGCAATCCATGCGATTTATTGGCTAACGTCTTACCTGTACTCCACAAGTAGCCCAATAAAGTGTCATGGCAGTGTGAGTACAGTGCGATTTATTGCAAGAAATTGAAAATAGCTGTCTTCGATCTAAGATAAGCCTGCAATCAAAGTTAAATTGTTAAAATTCTTTTGTGGATATGTGAATGAAAGTTTTCCTGGTAGTTTTGATTGATACCTATTCAGTAACATTTGAAACTCGTTTTGATGTCACCAAGATAATGTTTTGAGGTCATACTTCGTCAACTTTTGTAAATTCAACATTCGGGGTAAAACGATCCCCTTTTTGTGGGTATAAAACGATCCCAGGAATAATTTCACCAAACTTGAAAAACAATTTAAACTTAGTCATGCTTTTTTTGCATTCCTATCTATTTATACTTTTTACAGATCATGCCACGTAGGGCAGGCGTACCGGTTTTGGCCACTTTAAGGATTTTTTAACTTTCAAACGCTTATTGCTTAATGATCTTAAGTCTTTAAGAAAAAAAATATATCTAGAATAATAGAGAATTTATCGACCTATAAGGGTACAATTTACAAAGTAAAAAAAAATCAATAGTTTTTTTTATATAAAACAAACTGCAGGGAGGGCCAAATGTACCGGTTTTGGCCATTTTGCATTGGTTTTGGCCACATCGTTTGCATTGGTTTTGGCCACTTTCATAAAATTACTATATTTAGAAGTTGAGTTTATGCTTAATTGATGTAGTGTTTTAGTCCAGAACTCTAATAAGTTCTGGACTAAAACACTACATGAAATAGTATTTCAATCCCAGCTAGCTCCTTACTACAATTTTATAAGTATACCTTTATCACTTGATTAGAATAAAATTAGCGGATTTAGGCTAGTGTTGTAGGCACTAGCTTCAATTCGCTAATTTAGGTAGATGGGGCAATAAAACAATAGTGCCTCTTACCTTTGACATCAGAAACACGTCGATGTCATGTTTGAGATAAGTGTCACTTAATTTTAAGGGGACACTTGAATTTGATGTTGTCTTCTACCTCCAAAATCAGTCAATGTCACGTTCAGTGAGGGGCACTTATCCATGACGGCGTCTTCTACCTTTTTTGACATCAGAAAAACGTCAACGTCACGTTTAGTTAAAATAAGAGTTATCTTCCTTTGAAGGACACTTAACTTTAAGAAGCACTTAACCACTATGGTGGTTTGTATCTTTGTCGTTAATATGAGTGTCACTTAACTTTATGGGACACTTAACTACTATGGTAGTTTCCATCTTTGACATCAAAACACGCCGATTTTACGTTAATATGAGTGTCACTTAACTTTAAGGGGCACTTAACTACGATTTATTTATTTATTTATTTATTTAACCTTTATTGCAAGAGTTACAAATGGCGGACTTAATGCTAGTGAGCATTCTCTAACAGTCAACCGGAAAGGATGTCAGTGAGAGAAAAATAGGAGGCAATAATAATAAGAAAAACAGCAAAATAAAGAAATACAATATGTATCAAACACAATATACTTACTTATATTAAATACATAAATATATAATAATAAATACATATTAACAATATATAAAAATATGATACTTATATACCTACTTATATACATGACACAGTAACGACCAATTAGACCGGTTAGATTACAAAACTCGGAGCCAAATTGCTCAAGTAATATTCTCGAGCCAATCTCTTGAAGACGCACTTACTAGGGGCATTACGAATTACGAATGTCCAAGGGCAAAGCATTCCAGAGTCGTACAGCCGAAAGGGAGAATGACTTTGAGACAAATCCGGAAGAATGAGCGGGAGTTTGCAACAGAGAGTTGTTGCTAGAGCGAAGGTCACGTACATGAGAGCTACCCAGAAACTGAAACCTGGATTTCAGGTATTCTGGTGCAACCGGATCGAACAAAATGTTGAAGAGCGCACAGACAACTCTAAGTTTCCTACGCTCGCGAATAGGAAGCCATTTGAGCTGCTGGCGATAGTGGGAGATATGGTCGTATTTACGTAAGCCATATATGAAGCGAATACAATTATTTAGAAGACGATCCAGCTTGTTGAGAAGATTTTCGTTGAGGTCTGTGCAGCAGATATCTGCGTAATCGATGATAGGTAATACAAGAGTTTGTATGAGCGTAATCTTGGTAGTAGATGGGAGAAAGTACTTAAATCTATACAGAGACCAAAGCGCATTGGTTGCTTTACGAGATATTTGTTCAATATAGTCGTTCCAGGAAAGGCAGGCGTCAATAGTTAAGCCCAAGTCCTTCACTTGTTGGGAGTATGGTATTAAAACGCCGTTGTATTCTAATTTGGAAATGGTGTTTAAGTTAAGTTGCGACAGCCGACGAGAACTACCCACAATTATGGCTTGACATTTTGCCGCGTTACGATGTTGGTTTCGATCTTTGACATCAAAACACGCCGATTTCACGTTAATATGAGTGTCACTTAACTTTAAGGGGCACTTAACTACGATAATGGTTTCCATCTTTGACATCAAAACACGCCGATTTCACGTTAATATGAGTGTCACTCAACTTTAAGGGGCACTTAACTTTAAGGGGCACTTAACTACGATGGTGGTTTCTATATTTGACATCAAAACACGCCGATTTCACGTTAACATGAGTGTCACTTAACTTTAAGGGGCACTTAACTTTAAGGGGCATTTAACTACTACGGTGGTTTCTATCTTTGACATCAATACACGCCGATTTCACGTTCAGTTGAGTGTTACTTAATTTTAAGGGATACCCAGCTTTAAGTGGCACTTGACCACGAGGTTTTTTCTACCTTTGATATCAGAAATACGTCGATGCAATCAACGTCAAGGTCAAGTGAGTGTCGCTTAACTTTAAGAGACACTTGAAGTTCCAAGGAGTCTGCTACGAACTTGTACCTTATTCTTAAACACTCATTCCGAAGTTCACTTGACAGCACATCAAGTTAAACAGTTAAACTGCGATAACAGCTTTTATTACGTAGTGCATAAAGGCGGTCTCAAATGTATAGTCTGATGTGCCGCCGTGTGTACCTACCTATAATGGTAAAATTTTGTAACTTTCCATATAATAAAGCGAACCGGAGCTGTGTTTTTATACATTTAGGTCCTACTTTTAATTAGTATGGAAACGCAAATCCCCTCCAATCCCTCTACTTCAGCGGACAGGCAGCCTTAAGGAGCTAAAAGGAGTTAGGTAGCCAAGAGGAGCGAGGTAGCAAAACAAGGGTTTTATGTAACACTAGCTTTCCGCCGCGGCTACTCTACTCTACTCTACTCTAGCTGTCACGGTTCATGAAATACAGCCTGGTGACAGACAGACAGCCAGACGGACAGCGAAGTTTTAGTAATAGGGTCCCGTTTTTACCCTTTGGGTACGGAACCCTAAAAAGAAGTGGAGTGAGGAAACCTAGCAGAGAAGCGGAGAGAGAGAGCCAAGCGGGGCAAGCATCCTGACTCCACTTCTCCACTCGACTCGCTCGCTCCTCTTCCTTTACCGTGTCACTATAAAACACGGAGATTTATATCACTTTTTAAGTAAAAAGTGGCCCTAACAAATACAAATGATTCCGAAGCAGAAACAGTGTGCGACTCCGCTCTGCATTGCTGACTTATTCCGCTCCACTACCGCGACAGCGGACAACCTAAACATTATTAATTTAAAAGTTTGAGTCTTTTATAATAAATGAGCTTGAAAAGTTGGATACTTCCTACTAATGCCAAAGTGGCCAAAGGTGGCACAATGCTAAAATTTCCAGCCCCACTTTTGGCCACTTATTGTTTTCCAACTTTTTGTGAGAACAGTGAGAAAACAACACAATCCACCTAGAAGAAACATATTCTAATGTGATATAAAATATTAAATAACTGAATCGCAGCCAATGGGCACATGTTTCAAGAAACCTTCAGAATTTATTGAGTTTGATTTATGGATAAGGGGTCCAGACTGGTTACATTTCGAGGACATTGACTATCAAAAAGGGAATTTTGAGACAAGGTTAGAGATTAGGCAAGTAGTGATGGTATGTCACACTACACAAGAAAATACTGAACTACTTTGGAACTGATATTCGTCATTAACAATCAACAATCAAATTCAGGACAACAAAAGTAGGGAGCAAAAATCATATATGTAAATAGGGTAAACAAAGTGTTACCGCGATGTAGAAAAGTACAGAGCCATCTTTGTACAAAAAACAAAACTAAATATAAACCGCGTCTGTACAATAACCATAAAATAATTTTATTGTAGAAAAAAAAATGATTTTTCAAAACCTTTACTCTTAACATTTTGCTTAAGAATTTTACAAAATGTTAACTTTGAAACATAACATGGTGTTTATTTCTAAAATATCGTAATACGTAAAAAAAGCTAAATGCTGTAATTATTAACTAAAAGTCCAATCTTTTATTCGCCATTAATAAATATAAGCAATAGTTTTTTAATTCCTATTTATATAACTTTAAAGTGAAAAGTGACCAAAACCGGTACAGTGGCCAATACCGGTACGGCTGCCCTACATATCAAAGAAAAACCTACCGACAAAACTGGGAGTGTTTTTTCTGTACGACAAGACAGTTTTCTGTACCTGTAATGGTGCTAAAAACAAAAACGCAGTTGGTGCAGTTAAGACTTTGGGCAGTAAACAAACGGTGTTTACACCTAAGCATGAGAGAGAACTCGATGAGCATATAAAATATATTGAACCAAAAATGTATGGGTTAACCAAACAATATACTAGGGGATCGTTTTAGACACCCAGGTGTACAAAATGATCCTTTAGTAGATGTTTGGAAAATCTTTAATAAATCTAAAGATATATATTGCACTGTCACGTATGACGTATGACCAATCCATTCATCGAGGGCATGGAGCTAGACTTAATACTGAGGTAACTGGAGTTTTCACCCTGAATAAAAAAGTGTGCCCAGCAAATTTGGCTATGTAGTGGCTGTCAGTTGTCTCATATGACCATACGTATTTTTTCAAAGTGTAGGTGAGACGGAAGACAGCCACAGTGTAATTTGTGGTCACAAAAAAGTGTTAGTACTGCACTCTCCAGTTACCTCAGTATGTAGTCTAGCTCCATGATCGAGGGGGTTAAGCCCAATACTTATAAATCGATTCCTTTTGAACGAAAATACGAAAAATTGGTGTTCTACCGTTAGATCAACAAGCGCTCCACGGGTTAAATGACTTACCCAAAACTCTTTCAATGTTTGCTCTTACTATAATATTTTTGATACAGTAACCGATTTCCCTTAGGGGGATCATTTTTCACACCTTTCCCCAACATAGGCTTGGACCACCCTGTGTTATATTTATGTTTGCTATTAATATCTCAATATCGTCGTTTAAATAATACCGCGTAAGTCGATTTTTGGTGGTTGTCATATTTTGATTTCATTGGATAAAGCTTTTTCGCGCGCTTCGATCTATACTTTTCCACAGATAAAAACGCGGTATTCAAAAAATTGTGACACCGCGCAAGTCCATTGGTTCGTCAACATGGTCAACACCGCGTAAATGACTTGTTGCTCCGCAAATAATAAACTAAACAATAATTTGCCTACTGGTTTTTTCTGATACTTTACTACAATCAGTTTTCGTACTTGAACACAATTAGTTTTTAGTTTCTCCTGAAAAATTAGCGAAATTGACTTGCGCGGTGTTATAAACGACGAAATGTAACTTTATCTTAATACTTGTATTGTAGAGCAAACCTTCTCTTGAGCCCATGAATATCATGGCATTTCCAACTAAAGGTAAAGCCTTCGGTCCCGGGAACTGGTTCGCCGCCTTCAGGAGCTTCCAGTGACGTTGCCGCCATAACAACCACATTAAGCCCGCCGCGCCCACCATCAACAAGATAATCAACAACATCTATAAGGAAAAAATAAGTGTTTATTGCGTCATGCTCATAGATTAACGATTGTACTCCGACTTCCGCTACAACTATATCGGTCATTCCCACGACAAGGTGTTCTTTGTATAATTTCCATCACAATTTTAATTTTTCAAAAAAATCTCTAAACCTTCTGTTAAATTTGGAAAAGACGTTAAACTGTAGAAAATTATGTATTTGGCACTTCAATGTCGTGTCTGGTTTTGGATTTATGTAGTAACAAAGTTTTGGGCGTGACGGAAATTAGGAAATTGCTCAATAACAATTATATATCTTATTGTTAAAAAACTAAAACAGAAAATGAATACTATACAACATAAAATAAAGCTTACAAGTAATTGTATAGTCTACAAAATAACTGAATGAACAGTTTTGGGAGTCAAGGAACATTTGTATGTTATTAGGTATTTTATAATTTCCTTCACGTTTAGCGTGACGGAACCGGGTGACATAAATTAGGAACACGACGGTATTTATGAGATAAAATTTGAATGGTAAAGAATACGGTCTATTTGTTCAAGCATGAGGTCAACATCGAATTTCTGCATATAATAGTCTAACAAGCTAAATTTGTATGCATTTCAAAACATTAATTAAAAAAGTGAACGGAAATTAGAATAGTAGTAAACTATGCAAACGGAAATTAGGTATTTACAGGCGTAGCTCGCCAGCGGAACAGCAGCCCCCTGATTCACAAACCGTCGGAAACGGAATCGGATTCGAATTCTGTGCTTTGTCTTTGACTATTCAATAGTGAGTGACATAGACAGTGCATACATTCTGCTGTCGGGAGCGTTTCCGACGATTTGAAAATCAGGGGACAGGTGACACAGGACCACTAGTGACGGAAATTATGTATAACTAGCTTTCCGCCCGCGGCTTCGCCCGCGTGGACTACACGACGTTATCCCGCGGGAATGTGATGTTTTTTCGGTATCCTATGTTCCTCTCCAGGCTACAAAGTATCTGTGTCCCAAATTTCAGCCAAATCCGTTCAGCCGTTTTGGCGTAATTGAGTAACAAACATACAAACATCCAAACATCTAAACATCCAAACATCTAAACTTTCACATTTATAATATTAGTAGGATGAAAGGACAAACATATTTTTCGTTCTATCTAAGAAAATATACTATTTAAACAGATTATTTTTTGTGAATTTTATTGACTGAAATGTTCCAATCGTAGCTTACTTTGCGACTGTTGAAGGTAGAAAGCTTGATTCTGGGTTCCGGACAGCGAACGGAACTTAGGAGAACAACTTAGAAAAAATATTTTGAGTGATCTTTTACCAAATTATGTGTATATAATACCAATTGCTAGACGAATCGTATTAAATGCGAGGATATTCCTCTGATTGATGAAACGACGCTTGCCTAGCGGTGTTAAAAGTAGCAAGAAAGAGAAAACCATCAAAAACGTAAAGGAGATCAGTCAAATTGGACCAAAAAAGTAAAAGTGCCGGCCAACGAAAATAAATAGCAAATTTGCCAAGCAGTTATTCAAGTTTGAAAATGAAGAAAAAATGACATTTTCAAACTTGAATAACTGCATGGCCACTAATCGTACACTGTTGACGTCATAACAAAAAATGATCGTTACACTGTTTACAATAGTAAAGTGCAATTTTTTTTTCGTTGGCCGCACTTTGGCCAAGCTGTATTTAAGTTTGAAAATAAAGAGAAAAAAAAATGTCATTTTCAAACTTGAGTAACTGCTTGGCCGCTAATCGTACACTGTTGACGTCATAACAAAAAATGATCGCTACACTGTTTATAATAGTAATAAGCAATTTTTTTTCGTTGGTCGATACTTTTACTTTTTTGGTCCAAACATGTATGAAGCGTGACTGATCTCCTTTGAAATGTGACCCAAGTTCAATATGATGATATATGCTTACTTCAACGACAAAAGAAATGAGATCTAAATGAGTGTCAAGTTCAATGGTCAGTCCTGAAATTTATTTATAACCAGCGGCCGCCCACGGTTTCACCCGCGCGGTTCCCGTTCCCGTTTGAATATCGGGATAAAAAGCAACTTCTGTGTTATTCCAGCCTATAATCTATCTTTCTTGCAAATTTCATACAGATCCGTTCAGTAGTTTTTGCGTGAAAGAGTAACAAACATCCATACTCACAAACTTTCGCATCTATAATATGATATAACTAGGAAAACATAAAATATTTTATGACAACTTAAAATCTCACCAAAATCATCCTATAAATAAAAATTAAGTTCAAAAACTAAAACCCGACTACTGAAAAATCACGCTCTAAAAAGTATGAAACAAGAAAATATTCTCATCTGAAATTGCCGTGGTCGTATGCCACTTTTCCCTAGAATGAAAATATTGTTTTGTTATAGTAGGGGCATACGACCACGGCAATTTCAGATGAGAATATTTTCTTGTTTCATACTTTTTAGAGCGTGATTTTTCAGTAGTCGGGTTTTAGTTTTTGAACTTAATTTTTATTTATATAATTTTGGGGTCATAATTTTGCGCTGTGTAGTGCCGGCACATAAAAAGAATAGCACTACCCTCTCTCTTCTTGTGGGTGTCTTAAGAGGCGAAAGAGGGAAAACTGCAACAGGAGATGGGCAGCAGCGTCTCCATGTAACAGCAGGCCATACTGCGATCGCCAGCACTGGCAACCCCTCCCCCCCAAAATGGCTTTACACCAAAATAATCAGCCCCACTCCACGGCGACCCCGCTATTCCTAGCTACGGTAGCGGCTATGGTAAAGGCGGGGGAGGGGATGCTGAGAATCCCCGGATAAGTTGACCCGGCGACCTACAACACGCGCATATTGCGGACTGACTCGAAGCTCATAGAGTTGGAAGAGGCTGTTAGTAAGTTGCACTGGGACATCATTGGATTATCTGAAGTCTGAAGAGAGGGGAAGGACTCGATTATCCTGCAATCCGGTAACTTACTATACTTACCTACATTACTTACTTACTTACTTACTACTTATTGCTAGGCGTTCGTAGACTATGAGAAAGCCTTTGATTCGATCGAGACCTGTGTGAGATGCCAAGTAGACTACAGGTACATGAATCGATGTGCTCAGGTACTTATACCAAAATGCCACCATGTCAGTCCGATTACAGAACCAGAGCTCTAATCCTATCCAACTACAGCGAGGTGTGAGACAGTGAGACGTCACCTCTCCAAAACTGTTCACAGCTGCGTTTGAGGATATTTTTAAGCTTCTGGATTGGAAAGGATGCGGCATCAACATCAATGGCGAGCACCTAACACACCTACGGTTTGCCAATGATGTAGTTCTTATGGCTGAGACCTTGTAAGACCTGAACACAATGCTCGAAGATCTCAGCAATGCTTCTCAAAGAGTGGGTCTTAAGTAGGGTTGCCAGGTATTTTTTTCAGAAATTCGGGACATGTACTTAAATTTAATAAAAAAATCGGGACAAAAATTTTTACCGCGGGACAACAAGAAATAAAAAGATAAAAAAAATTAAAGTATATTTTAATGAATTATTGCTTTTATTGATAACGTTCCTTTTTTAAATAATATTGTTTGTCATATTTCAATTCACTTTATGCTTTTTTCAGCAATTGTTCGGTTTTTTTTCTTTTCAGAATTTTACAAAATAGTTGAAAATTGAATGTTACAGCCTTCGAGCAACGCGGGTCTTCCGTCCCGGCGGAAGGCCCGCGTTGCTCGAAGGTTACAGCAACTCCAATCGGATAAGTTTTTGTAAACTACGATTTCGCACGTCTGTCCATATAATATTCATCTGAGACAATACTCTCTGCACAAAATAAAACTGAGAATAGGTACCTACCAAAAATGTTCAAAATTTTCAATTTCGTTAATTGTTTCTACCTATAACGTGGTCCACAGCTGCACACTGCTTATTATTATTATTGTATTTAATCTCTTGTATGGACTGTTGTGTCTGAAATAAATGTTTTGAATTGAATTGAATTGAAAACAAAACACTGCGAACTAAAATTAAAATATGTAAGTACTCAAAATAATTGAGTAAAATGTATATTCGGTTAAATATTACTCTGATTGTTTTGTTTCTTTGTCTAACTGAAAAATATCATAATGCGGGACACATACCTGTCCCGGCGGGACAGTGTAAAATTCGGCTGTTTCGCGGGACGTCCCGCTAAAATCGGGACACTTGGCAACGCTAGTCTTAAGATGAACATGGATAAGACAAAAATCACGTCCAATGCACATGTTGCACCAGTTAATGTTGGAAACATTACACTCGAAGTTGTTGAACACTTTGTTTACCTAGGGCAAACGGTCTAGTTAGTTAAGTCCAACTTCGAGAAAGGATCTTTCGATGAATCCAGCTCGGATGGGCAGTGTTCGGGAAGCTTCGGCTTAAATTCGCGTCCGAAATACCTCAATGTCTCAAGACGAAAGTCTTTGACCAGGTGTGTGTTGCCAGTAATGGACGTGAGACTGACCTATAGAAGTCCGACGTGGTCTTTTACTATGTATCTCATAAGAAGGCTCAAAGTCACCCAGCGAGCAATGGAGAGAGCGATGCTTGGTATTTCCCTGCTCGATCGAATCAAAAACGATGAGATCTGCAGGAGAACTAAAACAACCGACATTACTCGAAGGATTGCATCGTTGAAGTGGCAGTGGGCGGGACACATAGCGCGGAGAACCGATGGCCGTTGGTGCGGTAAGGTTCTCGAATGGCGATCGCGTACCGGACGACTTTCCGTGGGCAGGCCCCCTACAGGGTGGACCGACGATCTGGCCAAAGTCGCGGGAAGCCGCTGGATGCGAGCAGCGCAGGATCCATTGTTGTGGAGTTCCTTTGGGGAGGCCTATGCCCAGCAGTGGGCGTCGTTCGGCTGATATGATGAACTAAATTATTACCTAATAATGTAAATATTCTACCTACTTACCTATTTTCGTCAAACAATGCTGGGGTGAACTATGGAATGCCATAAACATATATTGTTATTATATAAGGGCCTAATCATGTAGGATAATATTTGCTAGGGGCAATAGTCTTAGTTCGCTGTCCCCGTAAAGATGTCAAAATTCGATTTATGCAAGCAAAGCCGCAAGCAAAAACCAATAAAATATATATTTTTGAAACGAGCGTACGTAAACGTATCATTTGATACTAAACACGATGTTCATTAAAAAAAAAAAGTTTTTTAGTTCACAACTTTATGTCGTCTAGAGGGCGCCATATTCAATTTCATGTGACTTGACATAGCCTATAACCAGCAGACAATCGAGACGTTTCCAATGATACCTCAATTGTGAATATATGATCAGCAGTTTAGAAGTTATGCGGGAACAGATGAACATACATACATACATACATACATACCGGTCAAACTCATAACCCTCCTTTTTTTGCTTTGCCGTAGTCGGGTAAAAACTGACCAACTCTCGCTGGAGCTGCGTATTTCTTTACAAAAAGCGTTGAAATCTCTCAGTAAAGTCAAAATAACTCTAATGTTCCTTTCTGCGATTTCTTTGTTGATAAAGGTAGTTACGTTTTAATTTTATGTGACTTTGCACGTTGAACATTCTACATGTTGACTTGTGCCCACCAAACTAACCAACATGTCTCGGTAGACTCTCGGTACTGTCAGGGACACGTGGTTATGTGGGACTCGCCCAGCCGCTTCCCGACCCTCATCCAGTCGCAAGGACTCGATGGGGGGTCAGGAGGGGGAATACCTACTAAACCCCTCACTACTTGCTCTCACCGCTATCTCTAGGAGTCGCAATGTGGAGGGCCCGGGTCCAACACACATCTGCGATCTCGTAGACTGGTCATGTTAAATTTAGCCAGACACTGGTAATAGGGTTGAGACGGTGTGAAAATCCACTGCTAATGAAGTTGTCTTGTGAAAGCCCTTTGGATGCTCTCAATTCCCTGTGAGCGAACAGAGTAATAAGGACTCCATACAGAGGAATTTTTACCCGATTTTTTCATTTCTACGCGATACACTTTCATTAAATTACTTACCATACTTTATTCTACAACTTTCATGGCAGTTCTAACGTGTGTCGGTAGTGTTTTAAATTTATGCATTCACAAGTTCATATTGCAATAATGCAAGTACCTATAGGAAAAAAATTTAAGTAGGTACACAGCTTCACAAACTAATTTACGTACCAGACCCGTCCGAATGTCTTTTTTTTCTATATAATTTTTCTGACGTGATAGGTAAAAGTATAGTTTATGTATAGTAGGTATTTCAATAAGTAACAATATTTAGTAAGTATTTGATTAAATGTACTCACTGGATCGGTTCCTGTTCCTACTATAGTCCCACAGTCCTGACTGTTCCTGAGTGTGTAAAGGAGGAAACCCTTGCTATACAAAATTAGCTGTGAATATGGACTGCCGCCATTAGAAAAAGCTTTTTATCACGGAAACAGATATGCTTGTCGCACTTATTAACTCACAATGTCTTGCCTCTAGCGGGACTTGATCAATAATAGCGCTAGGCTCGCCATTTAACGTTCATCACTACTACTAATACGGCGAACGACTAATATTATGTTTTAATAACCAAAAGGACAAGGGTAACAACTTATCAATTTACAGAATTTTAGCGACCTTCGTGTTCGAGTAGTGTGCGGACCAGTTTACAAAGTCTAGGTCAAACTTAGGTCAAAGTTTATTCGGATAAAATTTGTGCTGTACGATACTTATGATCGTCAAAGAAGCTTCGCCATCATCGGTCATACGCCGGGAGACCTTGCGAGAAGAACCGGAAGGAAAAAATTCAAGCATGACATTAAATAACGATTAAAATTGTTATACACTTTAGTATTTTTATTAATCACAACTTATATTTTACTTGTCCGCCTCTATAACTAACACAATTTTCATGAGTTTTCTTTTCGATCAGTACGCTTTTCACGACCCCAGTTGTAAAATTAAAAAAAAATTGTTCATCGGCCGCATCAATTATTTTCTTTCTCAAAATATTGACTTTTGTCCAGCTTACATCAAGAGGGTTCAAGACTGGCTTAACAAGAATTATCTAAAGTCTAAATAAATAGATTGAAAGGACCCATACCATGGCTGGCGAGAAGCCCCGATCTGGCGCCGATGGATTTTTTGTGTCTTATGAAGATTTTGGTCTGGTTTGGTGTACGAGCTTAGATCTAAAATGTCGATATTTTGAGACAAATTCTTGAAATTTTACAACTTGGATCGTGAGAAGCGGAATGTTCGAAAAGAAAATTCATGGAAATTAATGTTAGTAATAGGGGAGGGCCATGGCCCGCTATTATTTCTCGGCTGCTTGCAACGAGTGAGATAGAAGATGGCTTTGGGAGGGCACATAAAATATGAGTTGTGATTACAAAAATACTAATGACATGAATGACACTTTTAATCGTATTTAGGTTCGGTACTCCGTTCCGTACCTCAAAAATGGAACCCGGATCACTTTGTTGTCCGTCTGTCTGTCAAGAGCACTTATTTTTGTAACGCGTGGAGAGATCGAGTAGAAATTAAAACCTTAAAATAACCATGAAACCAAAAACAGCAAAAACTGTAACACTAAAATGCAAAAAAAAGACTGAGGATGATAAATACTAATGCGAGAGGAGTTTTAAATCATTTTATCATCCTCAGGTTTCTCAAAGCCGCTGGATGCGGGCAACGCAGGACCGAATAAATCGTTGTGGGGATCCTCGGGGGAGGCCTATGCCCAGCAGTGGGCGTCGTTCGGTTGATATGATGATGATGATGATCATCCTCGGTGTCTAAAATTGCTTTTTATACATGTTTGAACTAATAAAATTGTGATTTTATTACATTTAATATTATAAAAAAATACTAAATGGAAATATTTTCCAAATTGCTTTCTTGGGGTTGGATATGAGGCTATTACATATAATTTTAGGTATATTTTACAAATAATGATTCAACCGTATCATATCTGGAGGAGCCCAAACTTGGTATGTTTTGAAAATTATTTTAATTTTAATTTAAAACAAGTGACTGAAATATAATAATGTGTTATATTTTTATAATCGGCAGTACTTAAGCCCTTTCGTTAGATATCACACTCGATAGATTTTAGTTTTTTTTACCATAAAAATAAAATATGACGTCATAACTCCTCTTGTTTTTAGGGTTCCGTAGTCAACAAGAAACCCTTATAGTTTCGCCATGGTCGTCTGTCCGTCTGTCTGTCCCCAGCCTAGCTCATAGACCCTTAGTACTACAAAGCTGTAACTTGGCATGAATATACATAATATTAATCACGCCGACAAAATGGTGAAGTAAAATTTAAAAAAAAATAATTGTAGGTTACCTCCCCTACACGTGAAGTGGGGGATGTAATTTTTTACTTTTTTACCCCATAGTGTAAGATGTCATTGGATAGCAATTTAAAAAATATTATTGTTTGTTTGTAAAAACAGTTTTTTTATTGAGGCATCCGTTTGGGAATTATTAAGCTTTAAAATGCAAAATTTTGTTAGAGTCATGTGTCCCCCCCTGCCAGCCAAATGGTTGTTTTTGGATAACTGAAAAAATTCACAGTAGTTGTGACTGTTACGTATGACGAAGTTCAAGATTTAAAATGCAAAATTCAAAATTATTTGCAGCACAACAGCACTTGTGAAAACTTGTGACAGTTGAAAGCAAAACTATCACAGCTAAGTAGGCTTTACAAGTTTTTGACATATAACACATTTACAGAAACCGCAAACATAACTTTGTAATTCATACAAACACTATGAAAAACAAAGTTAGTTTTTTCTGACGAAAAATGATAGTGGTATTTTTACTAGGTGTATGTAACGTAGTACGGAACCCTTCACGGGCGAGTCTGACTCGCACTTGGCCGACTTTTGTTTTTTTTTTTCGTGCTACGGGTCATATTGATTCGTATGGCCTAAAGATCAATCGTTCCGATTTCACCATTTGCAGCTTTTTACAGAATTTCGGGGTGTACCGCTAGGACTAGAAAAGACAAAAACGCTACACAACCAACTAATTCAGATGTTGTAAGCTGGAGGATTTAATTTGAAATTTTAATTCTTGCCCCAACACCGCTGTCTCTCTTATGGAATCTAGTGTGAACAAGTGCCAGGAAACATTTAGTTTTAGCTATGTCACTACCGAAGATATTATTAAAGCATTCAAAGCAATAAATATTAAGAAAACAGAAGATCTCTGGGGCATATCTACAAGTATCATCAAATCAATAATTGATGTGATAGCTCCATCATTAGCAATAATTTTTAACCAATGTATAAGTGAAGGGGTCTTTCCTAATTTAATGAAGAATAGTAAAATTATTCCTCTGTTTAAAGCTGGTGACAAAAGTGACCCAGCAAATTTTAGACCTATATCCATACTACCAGCAATAAGTAAAATATTTGAGAAATTAATTTATGCTCAACTTTTAGAATATTTTAAATTAAATAGTATACTGCATAAGAAACAGTTTGGTTTTTCAAAAGGTAAAAGTACAACTGATGCTGGGGTTGCAAATCATGTACTTGATGCCTGGGAGGACAAGCAGGATGTAATCTCTATTTTTTGTGACCTATCCAAGGCATTCGATTGTGTTGATCACCAAACACTATTAAGGAAGTTAAAACATTATGGTGTTTCTGAAATGTCAGTAAGCCTTATGCATTCATATCTGTATGAAAGAACTCAGAAGGTAGTTATTAATAAAACTGAGTCTACCGGAGCTCCCATTACTATGGGCGTACCCCAAGGATCAATATTGGGCCCGCTGTTGTTTTTAATATACTGTAACTAGTATTTTTAACTATAGGTTTTGATGTAAAATAAAAGAAATTAAAAATATAATGAAATATGAAGTTTTATTTATAACACATGTAAATCAGGTTCTTATAAGAAATACAGGGCGTGGGGATAACAATTTTACTTTGCAGCTCACTTGTTGCACTGTCAGAGGGACTTAAATTACAGTATTCTCACTGAGTTGAAGATTACATAAACAGGTAATGAAGTTGAAACTAAACAATTAAGGTTTCAAAAGAAATTTATATGAATAAAAGTCCTAGGCTATCGCTATCCTTAAAGTAGGTTTACAACGTGTCAGACTGGATATACAAATACAAACACAAATTAAAATAAGGGTTGTTATTCAATATTAAACATTTAACAAATTCACAAGTGCAGTTTAAATCAAGTTGGGAGGGTTACAAAATTAAAAGGAAGGTAGGTAATACTTATATGTATGTAGTTAAGTTAAACTTATGAGAGAAGAGAAGATTAGAGATGATTAATGGGCGCCACGCTCATGGACAACTCATAAGCGAAAAGGGTGGAAAGAAATGAAATAAGAGATAAAGATATAAGAACGATTACACCTGAGATTTATATTCCGAGGAGGGCTTGCGAACGCCGGTCACTCAAGGCCTAAGGTCAGCGAACGAGGGCTCGCCGGTATGGTATCAGCTTCGCAGGTGCTCGCTCCGGACAGGTAGTCCAGTCAAGAATAAGAACTGTCGAGGAAGAAGAAAACACAGCGTTATGCCAAAGCAGTGACATAAAGAGATGTTGGTAATTTGTTTGCCATTTAGCAGATCGACTTACCCGGACGCTGAAGATCGAGGACCAATCAAGAAAATTGCAGTGTACACAATGATGCAGCTTAGGACGCAATTAGCGAGGTTTATCAGGGATAAACTACGTAGGTAAAAAAATGTCTATGCAATAACAGTTCACAGTGACTTTGCTTCACAGTCAGTTAAGTAGAGAGTAGTACGGTTCAGAGAGAGAAAAAAACACTGGGGCGAGATGGGCCCTATTTATATGTTCTGCCACGATTTTTCTAGAATCATGTTTTTAACTCATTTTGCTTTACCATCAATCTCGAATTTTCCAAAGTCAGTAGCATAGACAATGCTCACTTGTACATTTCTAGAATGATCCGAATATAGTCTATGGTTATGAAAATTAGCTAAAGATAAATGAAGAATTATATAAAATCAAATAAGGGAAGATTTGTAGATTATAAATAACTAATTACTTTCATTGTAGATTAGATATTCATAAAGTTATTGATAAAAGTTTTTAGGTACCATAGATAATCTGGACTCAATATGTAGAAGTTCAATTATTAAAGCAAGAGAGCTACTCTACGCCAGATGTCAGTTCTGGTGCTGTTGCATGAACGAGATGACAGGATGGCATTTAGGTGTGAGAGAGATGACAATATATGTGCGACATACTTTGCCACTATTTGACACCAGATGGCGCTAAAGTTTGATGAAGTGTGGACTCTCAACGCAAGGTGTCTTTATAAGAAAAAGAGATGGAAATAGCTGGACATCCATGCAAGAATGAGAAGACGTATATCTCTGGATAATTGCTCGTGGAAATAGTTCTTCTATTCCTCACAAGATTGAGCCAATGGTTCAAAAATTATGTTTACTCTGATAAAATTAAATGTCAAACGTCAGACGTGATAGATGTTTGTTGAAAAATTTAAGTGCACCTAAGATGTAAAAATTAGCAATTATTGTTTGGAGTTGAGTTAATGAGAATGTATGTACTTTGCAATAAGGGATGTATAAAAACTGTGTTGTGTAAAGGTACAAAATATAGGATAAAAACAGAAATGAAGGTTGGTACTATCATAGTTTATTGTGAATGTAACATATTAAAAAAATGATATGTTACAATACCTCATTAGTTGAGAAAAAAAAAAGAAAAAAAAAATAAAGAAAGGAACTGGGATGAGGTGAGTGAAGGACAGGTCACTATCCCCACACAGTAAAGAAAAGAAAGCGAAAGCGTGAGTAAGCATGAAGGGAATGGATAAAACAAGAATAGAGCAAGAGGAGAAAAAAATTGTAGAGAAAGAAAAGTTGTGTAGAAAAAGAAAAGGTTGTATAGAGAAAGAAGGAATGGATAGCACGGTTTAGTAGAGTGGGAAAGTAAAGAAAGTCGTAGGTTGGGAATCAAGTAAGGAAAGGAAAGGGCAAAAGGAAACAAAAAAAAAATCTATATACATATACTACATGCCAGCTGTAAACAAATAAGTTATATAAATAAACGGAATACATAAACGATACAGATAATTGATATCGACGGTGGGTCTTACTTCTGGCCTATGTACCATGCGCCCTTGCCGAAAATTTAAAGTGTGCGTATACTAGATAAATATGGATATACATAAATAAATGGAGTGCCGATGGCCTATTTTAAGAGTCGCAGCCGCTCTGATATATAGATGAGTATAATATACTAGTGTGATAAGAATAATCTGTTGTCGTTAAGGCATATTTATACAGAGTTACAATCCGCTCTGAGTAGTAAGGCTTTTGATTTTTCATTTATGGGATTACCAGCCGTCCCATAGAATAAACTAGATACTATAAAATTAATATATATATATAATAAAAACCATACAAAAAAATAGAGTACATAAAAGAATATATAATAGGGTTTGGGAATGGGTATGAAGATGAGGAAAAATGTGGGATGGGAAACTGGGACTTTTGGTCGGCTCTTACGACGCGCAAGGGGAGAGCGATGGTACTATTCTTTCTCCGGCAACCATACGGATAAGGTAAGGGAATGGGTGTCGTGATGAAGGAAAATATGGGCTGGGAAAATGGGACTTTTGGTCGGCTCTTACGACGCGCAAGGGGAGAGCGATGGTACTATTCTTTCTCCGGCAACCATACGCATAAGGTAAGTAGGAGATAGTACCTAGATGCAGAGCAAGAGAGAGAAAAGAGAAAAATACTTATAGATAATCACATACATAAATAAAATGAAATAAGCAAAATATAGGTGTAGTTATATAGGTACAGATTTTAAAATGTCCTTAATGTGCCAAGTGCCTAAATCCTTGGATGTGTGAAAGTCTTTCAGAATGTATGTAAGAGGAGAGATCTTCTTTTTCACAATACATTTAGTGAATTTAGGAGCAAGTTTTGCAGTGAAAAATTTACTAGCATCAGAAAGTGGATATTCTTTCTTCCATACAGTCTGGCCCTCCTGATATTCAATATCACGCCTATTTTTGTTGTAATGAATTTTATATTTGGAGTAGGCTTTGGACATGTTCAAGTTTACTTTAATAAAAATGTCTTTAAGATGAGGTAGAGTAGATGAGTATGAAGTCCTGTCGGTAAACAAAATATCTTCTTCTTTAAGTGGAGAGTTAGGGTACCAGTCACCAGAGAGTACAGCTTCGCGGCCATGATTTAGAAAATACGGGCTAAAACCAGTGGATTCACTAACGGCTGTGTTGATTGCAAACTCAATTTTTGGTAATTCTTCAGCACATTTTCTGTGGTCTGTACCTACATAGGAAGATATGGCAGTGACAATGACACGATTAGTCCTTTCAGAAGGGTTGTTTTGTGGCAGGAACCTACAGTTATAAAAAGAATTAGGAACTTATACTTCGCAACTAAATCCTTCATGGCATTAGAGATATACTGGGGACCGTTGTCCATGACAATTGTTTGAGGAATCCCATATTTCATAAATATATTGTTTTCAATAATGGAAACTACTGTCTTGGCAAGTGAGTTCCTCATAGGAAATATGCATGTATACTTAGTGAAAACGTCAGTAACTACTAGAATGAATTTGTAGCCCTGATAAGATCGAGGTAAGGGACCCATTATGTCTGTAGATATCATTTGGAAGGGACGTTGGACCTGTTTGGGATTTTTCATGATGCCTGGGGGACCTTCATTCGTGCTCTTATACGCCAAGCAAACTTGACAATTTTTGATGTATTTCTTGACATCTCTGTGTAGAGATGGCCAATAATAAGATTGAGTGAGACGTTTCAAAGTCTTAAAGATGCCTAAATGGGCTGCACTCGGGTGGTCATGACATTTAGCTATGACGTCATGCCGCGATTCGAAAGGAACCACGAGTTTCCACTCACAGTCAGCAGAGAGAGGGTTGGAATTTTTCATCCTTTTATAGAGACGATCAGAAATTAGTTTCCAATCAGAGAACTTGTGGGGAGAAGATTTGACGTCTTGTACTTTCTTGAGGTACCAAGAGTCTTTGGTAGTAGAAGAAGAAGAAGGGGAGTTTTGAGATGGATCGTCATCAGAAGTGACATTTACGGGAAATGAACGAGAAAGAGCGTCGGCCAAGGCATTATCAGAGCCCCTACGATACTCAATTTTAAGATTAAATTGAGAAAGCCGGACTGCCCATCTCGCCAATCTTCCTGTAGGAGATTTAAGGCTGACAAGCCATTTCAGACTACTATGCTCGGTACAGGCTAGAGAAGGTTCATGGATCTTTCCTGGGTCTTGGGATACGCTTTTACAACAAAATTCCAGATGGTCTATTGGACTTGCCTATTGAAAAGTTTAAGATGCACATAAAAAATGGCCTCGTTAAAAAAGGATATTATACTGTTAACGATTACTTAAAGGACAAAACGGCTTGGTCATAATTTAATTAATTTTTTTTTATTGTATTGTGTTACATTCTAGTATTTCGCATTTGTTTTTTTTTAATTCGGCATTTAACACGGGTAGCATAAGTATGTCATGCTCTCGTTAAACATTCCTGCGGTGGTGTCGTGTGAGTCGGGTCGTTACGTTCCCTAAAATATGGTTGAGCGAAGCGATGGCTGGCTCATGCGTCATGCTCGTGAACGGGTGCTGCCAGTGGAGTGGGTCTGCTCATGTCTACTTGTGTTAAAGGTGTTCGGGATATGGTTAATAATAGTATTATATTGATTTATGAGCGAGCTGGTGTGTCTCATAGTAATTTTGGTATCCGTGTTTTACAGTAACAGCAATTTTTCTAATAATTGTTTTATTTATTCAAAAATTCCTTTTATTTGTTAATACTTATAAATTTGAATATACAGCGCAGCTTGCAGTTTCCTTTTCATTAATCCTATAATACAATGTGAATAAGATTAAGATTAGTGTGTCCATTAAACTATTTGATTCCTTGTTTAGTTGAAAATTGTTTACTGTTTTAGGTAATAAGCAAAATTGTACTTAATTTAAGCGGCATTCTGTATTGTGATGGAAAGTAACCTTACTATTATGTGAAGGTCACTTTTCAAATTTGACGACTCTGTATAAGTTAAAACAGGGAGAAAAAAATAGCCCTTGGCGAGTTTCTTGCCGGTTCTTCTCGCTACAAGGTCTCCTGCCGTAGGATTTGCGAACCGATGGCGTAGCTTCATTGACGTTCATAAGTGTTGTTAAACAAACCTAAATTGAATAAACGATATTGAATTTTGAATTTTGAATTTTATGATCTGTATAAACCGTAGTGGGGAAGGGAGAGCCTTCAATATAACCCCTAAATTTTTCTAGAGCAAAGATTAAAGCATTTAGTTCCTTTTCAGTAGTGGCATGGTTTCTTTCTGGTTTAGTAAGAGAACGGCTAGCGAAGGCGACAGGATGTTCTTTACCCTCGTCGTCCTTTTGAGAGAGGACACAACCGAGACCTAAATCAGAGGCATCGGTAGAGATGATAAAAGGCTTATCAAATTTAGGTATAGAAAGAATGGGTGCAGATACCAAACGTTGCTTAATCTCGTTGAAGGCAAGGAGAGCTTCCTGCGGAAAACTAAAAGCTTTGCCCTTGGGCTGTTTTTTAATTAGGTTGTTTATAGGAGCAGTTACTAAAGAAAAGTTTTGGATAAAACGCCTATACCATGACGCCATGCCTAGAAAACGTCTGACTTCTTTTTGGTTAGTAGGGACAGGGTATTCCAAAATGGCCTTAACCTTGTCACTGTCAGTGCGTAGTCCGTGTCGGTCGACGATGAACCCTAGAAACTTAAGGGAAGATCTGAAGAAAACTGATTTGTCAAAATTGATGGTGAGACCTACTTCTTTTAAACGTTGATAGACACGCTTCAATAACTCGACGTGTTCGTCATATGAATTACTGACCAGTATTACGTCATCAACGTAGGTAAACAGACGGCCAGCAAACTCTGGTCCAAAGACTTTATCCATAAGTCTCATCATTCTAGCAGATGCATTGACAAGTCCGAAAGGCATGCGGCAAAATTGGAAAGCCCCAACCCCAGGAATGGAGAAACTAGTCTTCTCCCGCGAGTCTGGGTGTAAATTAATTTGAAAAAATGAGCTTTTCAGGTCAATAGAGCTTAGAAATTTAGCATTATTAAGAGAATCAAGTATGTCTTGGATACGTGGCATAGGATATGAATCTATTTTGGTGACACTATTCAGTTTTCTACTGTCTAGGCAGATCCTTAAGTCTCCGTTAGGTTTGGGAACTACTAAGAGAGGGGAATTCCAAGGTGAATTACTTTTTTCAATAATACCCATTCTTAACATATCATTAATTTCAGCCTCGACCCGCTGTTTATAGTGAACTGGTATAGGGTAGTATTTTTGTTTCACTGGGGGATGTTCACCAGTGTCAATGACATGTTCTTTAAGATCAGTGAGACCTAAGTTGTTAGAATCAGCAGAAATATTTTTAAAATCAGTGATAATGTTATCAATCTGAGATTTTGTACAACCGACAGATCCTCATAAGCATGTAAGTGTGTGTTTGTGTCAATTAAAGAGTTGAAAGCAGAAGTACACTGAGAGTCGGTCGTATATTCCAGAATATCCTGACATAGGTTAAATGCCTTAAGAAAATTTACACCTAAAATAAGAGGACTGTTGATATCTGTGCACACATTGAGAGTAATTAGTCTTAGATTCGACTTGTAAGTAATAGGTATCGTAATGGATCCCAAAATATTAAGTTTAGCGTTATTGCCAACTTTAAGAGTTTTAGAAGATGGCTGAAGATGAGTCTGTAGACCTAATTCCCTAAGCGTCCCTAGCGCATCATTGCTGAGTATAGAAGTTGATGCACCAGAATCGGCCAAGGCCAAGCACTCTGTTCCCAAAATGTTGACTTTGATAAACGCACGGTTGTCAGGCAAGTTTGACTCAAAAAGTGGAGCTATCTTCTGAGAGGAGAAAAAGTTTTTTAAGAAAATTAGATATTCCTGCCATTCCTGGTCAGTAGTATGTTTAGTTAGTTCAGAAAGTTTAGTTTTAAGAGAGAGAGAACATGCTACTGACCGCTCATTCAGTTTTTTGAACAAGTACAGTCGCGAGTAAGCACATTAGGTTTTTTACATTTAAAACATATAGGTGTATTGTATACATTACACTTTGAATAGTGATGTTTGCCACTACACTTTAAACAAGTGACACTATCTTTTTGTAGCATAGCGGAATTATTAGCATTATGGGAGATGGTAGCAACATTTCCCGAAAATGGTTTTTGTTTAATAAATTGTTGATTTACTGATTTAGTAAGATTAGATTTCACTGTGAAACCCGGAACAATAGCAGTATCGCCAGAATTTAAGGCACCTCTATTCTCACATCTGTACTTTGCTATGTCTAGCCTGGAGCACACTGATTTGAGTTCCGCAGTCGAAGAGAAATCATGGAGAGCTAATTTTGCAATATAAAAAGTGTTCATATTTGATAATATTATTTCCAACTTCTCAGTTTCAGAGAGTGGTTTAGATAGTTTAGACATCTCATAAAGCATGAGATTGATATAAATTTTTATGTCTTCAGATTTATCTTGCAATCTGCCTTTTATTTGCAGTAGAAGTCGTCTGTCATAATCAACAGGTATAAATTCCTCTTTTAGATAATCAAAAAGTTGAGACATAGAAGTTATATTGTCCCTGTAACCGCGGAACCACACCAATGCATCACCAGTAAGCAGATGCGAGAAGTTTGAGAGCAGTTCATGGTCTTGGGCAGAGCAGGAGGCAGCTAATTCTTTAATTTTAGTAATAAATTCTAAGACACAGGTGTGTCCGTCAAAAATTACACCCCACTTCAATATAGGAGAATTTCTGAGAAAAGGAGAGGAGTGAGAGGGATGAGGAGGAGGGACAGGGATAGATGCTCCCTCAGAGTGTACATTCCCATCGACACCGTTCTTCCGAACGTCTGTGATGCGGTTTTCTTCATCACGGGAAGCAGTCGGATGTAGGTGTTGTCTTGACGGGGAAGGACCTCTACTGCGCGGTGGATTATTAGACATCCAAAAGCGGAGTCTGTATAACTCCTCGAGTGTCGAAGATTTGATACGCCTTTGCTCCCTGGTCTGCCCGGTCAGTCTGTCTAGTCGGTCTATAATGTGAGTCAACCTTGCCCAGCATTTTTGGAAATGTGTAGTGGTAGAATACTTGGGGACAAGAGCGCTTAGTTCGGCCAACTTCCGTGCACATACCTCTATTTCTATTCCCGTATCAAGGGAACCAATAAATTTGTCCTCGACCTCTGCAGCGGCCGGTTCAGCCTTCTCCAGCAGGGCAGCCAACGTCTCCGCTGTGGCACCACGCTCGTGTTCCACTCCCCGCAGGTTGAGCTCGTAGCTGACCTCGTCCTTGAGGAGACCGTAGAACGCAGTATGCTCCATCACTGAAATTGATACAGGTACAATTTGAGAGAGAGATACGACAAATAAATATAAAAGAGGTAGAAACCCAGTGAGAAACTGTCAACAAAGAATTGAGTGCAAACTACGTTGGGCGCTAAATGTAACTAGTATTTTTAACTATAGGTTTTGATGTAAAATAAAAGAAATTAAAAATATAATGAAATATGAAGTTTTATTTATAACACATGTAAATCAGGTTCTTATAAGAAATACAGGGCGTGGGGATAACAATTTTACTTTGCAGCTCACTTGTTGCACTGTCAGAGGGACTTAAATTACAGTATTCTCACTGAGTTGAAGATTACATAGACAGGTAATGAAGTTGAAACTAAACAAATAAGGTTTCAAAAGAAATTTATATGAATAAAAGTCCTAGGCTATCGCTATCCTTAAAGTAGGTTTACAACGTGTCAGACTGGATATACAAATACAAACACAAATTAAAATATGGGTTGTTATTCAATATTAAACATTTAACAAATTCACAAGTGCAGTTTAAATCAAGTTGGGAGGGTTACAAAATTAAAAGGAAGGTAGGTAATACTTATATGTATGTAGTTAAGTTAAACTTATGAGAGAAGAGAAGATTAGAGATGATTAATGGGCGCCACGCTCATGGACAACTCATAAGCGAAAAGGCTGGAAAGAAATGAAATAAGAGATAAAGATAAAAGAACGATTACACCTGAGATTTATATTCCGAGGAGGGCTTGCGAACGCCGGTCACTCAAGGCCTAAGGTCAGCGAACGAGGGCTCTCCGGTATGGTATCAGCTTCGCAAGTGCTCGCTCCGGACAGGTAGTCCAGTCAAGAATAAGAACTGTCGAGGAAGAAGAAAACACAGCGTTATGCCAAAGCAGTGACATAAAGAGATGTTGGTAATTTGTTTGCCATTTAGCAGATCGACTTACCCGGACGCTGAAGATCGAGGACCAATCAAGAAAATTGCAGTGTACACAATGATGCAGCTTAGGACGCAATTAGCGAGGTTTATCAGGGATAAACTACGTAGGTAAAAAAATGTCTATGCAATAACAGTTCACAGTGACTTTGCTTCACAGTCAGTTAAGTAGAGAGTAGTACGGTTCAGAGAGAGAAAAAAACACTGGGGCGAGATGGGCCCTATTTATATGTTCTGCCACGATTTTTCTAGAATCATGTTTTTAACTCATTTTGCTTTACCATCAATCTCGAATTTTCCAAAGTCAGTAGCATAGACAATGCTCACTTGTACATTTCTAGAATGATCCGAATATAGTCTATGGTTATGAAAATTAGCTAAAGATAAATGAAGAATTATATAAAATCAAATAAGGGAAGATTTGTAGATTATAAATAACTAATTACTTTCATTGTAGATTAGATATTCATAAAGTTATTGATAAAAGTTTTTAGGTACCATAGATAATCTGGACTCAATATGTAGAAGTTCAATTATTAAAGCAAGAGAGCTACTCTACGCCAGATGTCAGTTCTGGTGCTGTTGCATGAACGAGATGACAGGATGGCATTTAGGTGTGAGAGAGATGACAATATATGTGCGACATACTTTGCCACTATTTGACACCAGATGGCGCTAAAGTTTGATGAAGTGTGGACTCTCAACGCAAGGTGTCTTTATAAGAAAAAGAGATGGAAATAGCTGGACATCCATGCAAGAATGAGAAGACGTATATCTCTGGATAATTGCTCGTGGAAATAGTTCTTCTATTCCTCACAAGATTGAGCCAATGGTTCAAAAATTATGATGTTTACTCTGATAAAATTAAATGTCAAACGTCAGACGTGATAGATGTTTGTTGACAAATTTAAGTGCACCTAAGATGTAAAAATTAGCAATTATTGTTTGGAGTTGAGTTAATGAGAATGTATGTACTTTGCAATAAGGGATGTATAAAAACTGTGTTGTGTAAAGGTACAAAATATAGGATAAAAATTTAGTTCAAAAACTAAAACCCGACTACTGAAAAATCACGCTCTAAAAAGTATGAAACAAGAAAATATTCTCATCTGAAATTGCCGTGGTCGTATGCCCCTTACCATAAAAAAACAATATTTTCATTCTAGGGAAAAGTGGCATACGACCACGGCAATTTCAGATGAGAATATTTTCTTGTTTCATACTTTTTACCCGTCTGCGGCGAAGCCAAAAAAGGGTTATGTATTTGACCTGTATGTATGTGTGTCCGTTTCTATGTTCCCTCGTAACTTCTAAACGGATGAACCGATTTTAATAAATGATACGTCGTCAGATTCGTCTTAACGGGCCGAGTGACAATGGGACATCAAAATTAACAAAAAAACAAAATGGCGGATTTTAGGCGATATATTCTGTGCATTGTAAAAAAAAATATTTTTTAATCCCATCGAGTGGGGTATCAAAATGAGGAGGTTACAAAGACGATGACGAAAATATAAATAAGTGATATGTTTTGAACTAATTTCGACTAATAAGTGCTAATTGTTTTTATGGGAAAAATAAAAAGTGTTGTTTTACTATTTTTCACGCAGTTTCTTCATAAAAAACCTTCCCGCGTGCTTTATAGAACATATGAAAAAAAAATTAGCCGAATTGGCCTAACCGTTCTCGAGTTTTGCGCTTATCAACATTCATTGTTGAATTTTATATAGATATTGTTTTCTTTGGTCACAGCTAGATGGCGCTGATAGTCGATTAAAACGCGCTAACGTTTGGCAAAAATAAAATACTGAAAGTTAGATACATTGGTACTACAGTACCCAAAAAAGTTGGTTAGAATTGAAAGTGATCCTTGGGACTGTAGTCCCATTTTTTAAAGTGAGTGTATTTAAAAATTGAAATAACTTGATTTGAATTGTTGAGGTACAATAATGTAATGATAGGTGATGATAGCGAATTGCGATGTTAAAATAAAATATGTTTTAGGTAGAATAATATGACGTGATTTTTAATTAATTTAAAAAAAAAATTTCGTCGAATTTTAACGAAATCGTTTTCTTTCATTGATTTGATAGTTAAGTTAGTCAAGAAGTTTTATTTTCTTTCTTTGGTTTATTATAATATAATAGTAATAGTAATATTATTATAATAGGATAGGAGTTGTTTAGTTAGATTTTTGGTTAAGAAGTTTTATTTTCTTTGGTTTATTTGTTAGAAGGCGATAATTATTATTATCTCCTAACTCCTATTGGAGTTGTTTAGAATTTTGGTTTTTCGTGAAGTTAACGACCAAAACTCCCTACAAGAATTGACACGTCTGCGAGGTCTTGCTCATGTACATAGAACATTTAACTAAAAAGCTTAAAATAAAAAAAAAAACTAATTTAAAAAACTAAAAAAACCCGTCTGCGGTGCAATAAACTAAAAAGAAAAAAACAAGCAAAAAAATATCGATTGTGGATTGAATATGTTCTTAGTTCTTACTAGTAAATTGTATGCAGCGTTATATATATTAGGTACTTAATACAAATTTTAAGTAAGAGAATTCTTGGAAGCAGACATCTGACATCTGCAGTTGCGTCGAGCGATAGTGACGAGTACTTCTCTCCGCCGTCGTCGCCACCACCTGTACGCCGGAGGAGGGGCCGGCCACCGAAGAGTTTGGGGCTTCTGGGGCAATCGGCTCCGGTCAGGGCCCCCGCTCCCGGTGGAGTGCAGCGCATGCGATGGACATTATCCATTAACGAAAATGTCATGCGCGCATATTTTGAGGCAACAGAGGCAGGAACTAATCTTACTGCGTATCGTGTTCGGATGCTTTCTCTGTTTCAGGCTCTTGAACCATCAATCAACGTTTCGGCTCAACGACTGTCGGATCAGGTGCGAGCCATTCAACGGGGTCACTTGTTGGATGACTCTGTACTTGATCGGCTCCGTACAGAGGTACAACGTAACCGTATCATTACTACTGCATCGCAGGCGGCAACTCAAGCTTCTGCCGCGGCCACATTGCAAGCTGGCGTTGTTGATAGTGATGGTGGAGATGATATGGTTACTACTGTAAGTCCCCAATACAATGATATATTGAGGAGTACTCTTGAAGATGTAGTTCGGGAATTTCGATCGACTTCGGTTCACCTTAGACCTCGGCTTCCGCGTTTTCCCATGCACAAAAAAAATAGGGCACTGATGTGTGCTTTAGATTTGCTACTACCAAATTACTTTGATAGTAGTGAAGACCTGGCTGATACTCATTCGATCCTGTACTGTGCGGCTATTACAGCTTGTCGTGTTGCTCATGTCAAATTTCCAAATACTGACACAGCAACACGCCCTCGCCTGGCTGTACCAGCCTGGCAGTGTAGGATTGAGCGTCGTATCAGTGAGGCTAGGGTACTCATCGGTAAACTCAGCTGCTTTAGGGAGGGCAACATGCGCCCTAGGGTCATGCGCTTTGTGAAACGTGCATTTTTGGGAACTGGTATTAGTCCTCAAAATTATATTTCATGCGTCACAGAGCGCATCGACTTCCTGAAGCAGAAAATTTGTGCATGGGCTAATCGTATTCGAAGGTATAGGGTGCGAGTCGATCGCTTTACTCAGAACCGCATGTTCGAGAGAGATCAACGACGTGTTTATGCATCCTGGGAGCGATCGGATCAGAGTGATACTGATATGCATCGGCCGGATGATGATGCCATGATTTCTTTTTGGCACAACATCTGGTCCGTGCCTGTCACTCACTCTGAAGGTGCGTGGATGGAGGATGTTGAGCGTTCGTGTGAGCTTATACCTGATATGAATGAAGTAACCATTGACTACCAAGACGTAGTTTGTGCAGTTCGTTCCTTACCCAACTGGAAATCTCCAGGCCCGGACGGACTGCACAATTTCTGGTATAAATGGTTACCTAGCTCGCACGTTTGCTTAGCATCTCAATTTCAATGTGCTTTATTATCTCAGTCGCTTCCAGAATTTATGACAACAGGCATAACCCATCTGCTCCATAAATCTGGTAGTACTGCGGACCCCAAAAACTATAGACCTATCACCTGTCTGCCAACAATTTATAAAATTCTTACGTCCATTTTGAGATCGAAGATTAATAAACACATTGATCAAAATTCTATTATGATTGCCTCTCAAAATGGATGTAGGAATGGGGCCCGTGGTACTAAGGAGCTACTCCTCATTGACATGGCTATTAACCAACAGGTTCGTCGAAACCGAAAGAACCTGTCGACTTCCTGGATAGATTATAAGAAGGCATATGATTCCGTGCCGCATTCGTGGCTCATGAGGGTGCTGGAGTTGTATAAAATAAATACATCTCTACGCACTTTCTTGATATCGTGCATGCGAAAATGGAGAACGGTCCTTTTCTATCCAGGATCTCGACGGGTTCTAGGTCAGGGCGACCCTATAAAAATAGAGCGAGGTATCTTCCAGGGTGACGGTCTGAGTCCATTGTGGTTCTGTCTGGCCTTGAACCCTCTGAGTACACTTCTCGAGAGTTCAGGATTAGGCTACCGTTTACGGAGAAATGGTCAAGTAATATCACACCTGCTATACATGGATGACCTGAAACTATTTGCCCATAGCAGTTCTCATTTAACAGCGTTACTGAAGGTTACTGAAGCTTTCAGTAATGCCATTAAAATGGAATTTGGTATGGACAAGTGTGCAGTCATGCATGTAAAGCGTGGTCAGATAATGGAATCCACGGGTATACAACTCTCGGATTCTATTAATCTTAGATCTCTCTCCGTTAACGAAACCTATAAATATTTAGGTATGTCACAGGCATTAGGCATCAACGATGCTGACATGAAACAGTCGTTGCGTGAGCGTTTCTTGGGGCGCCTCTCAAAAGTCCTTAAAAGTCTTTTGTCTGGCGGAAACAAGGTTCGCGCATACAATGGATGGGTCATGCCGGTACTGATGTATTCCTTTGGCATACTTAAATGGACTCAAACTGAACTGGATGCCCTGGATAGAAAAGTTCGTACATTGCTAACAGCACACCGCATGCATCACCCACGTTCATCGACCATGAGATTGTATATCCCGCGGAAGTGCGGTGGTCGTGGCTTCTTAAATGCTAAGACATTGCATAACCGCGAGATATGCAATCTTAGGGAGTATTTTCTCCAAGTCGATATGGGGTCTCATAGAGATGTAGTTGCTGTTGACAATGGACTGACTCCTCTATTTTTAGCAAAAGAAAACTGGCGCAAACCTGTAGTACTTAGTACGTCCGACCGCAGCACTGTGTGGCAAAGCAAGGAGTTACATGGCAGATTCTACCGGGCTCTCCATGGGCCCGACGTAGATTTATTAGCCTCAGTATCCTGGCTCCGTTTCGGTGATCTTTTTGGTGAAACCGAAGGTTTTGTCTGTGCAATTATGGATGAGGTTGTGATGACGAATAACTACCGAAAGTATATCCTAAAGGATGGCACAGTGGATATTTGCCGAGCGTGCCATCGTCCGGGTGAATCCCTTAGGCATATAATCTCCGGTTGTTCTCGTCTCGCAAACGGCGAATATTTGCATAGACATAACCAAGTGGCCAGGATAATACACCAACAACTTGCTCTGAAACATAATCTTGTGGCATCCGAGGTGCCGTACTACAGGTATGCACCAGAACAGGTCCTTGAAAATAGCCATGCCACATTATATTGGGATCGATCTATCATTACAGACAGGACTATTGTAGCTAATAAGCCTGATATTGTATTGATAGATCGACACGAACGCCGCGCAATAATTGTTGATGTCACTGTTCCCCATGATGACAACCTTGTGAAAGCTGAAAAAGATAAAGAAAACAAATATCTTGATTTAGCTCACGAGATTGTTGACATGTGGGACATTGATTCAGCAATTGTTGTTCCGATAGTCATATCTGCCCATGGGCTGATAGCCAAGAGCCTCGATAAACACCTTAAGAGGCTTGCGTTAGGTGGATGGATCGGGAGTCAGATGCAGAAGGCAGTACTTCTGGACACGGCCCGTATAGTGAGAAGGTTCCTGTCTCTGGATCCTTAACCATCGGTAGCCGGGACCCTGATCTTGCTGCCGTTGGGGAACTGCATTTTTGTATTTTTAAATGTTATATTTTTTAGTGTTATACATTGTAAAAATTTAATGTTTAGAAATATAATTTTGTAAGTATTTAAAATGTAATAAAGGGAATAATAATAATAAAAAAAAAAAAAAAGTAGCGTCAACGTGACAGGACATTCTTTCCCCATTTTATATCTAATATTTTATTCAGAGATCGAAATTCTCATATTTTCTGTAATACTTCGATCAACAATAGCATCCAGTTTGTAATACCACAATTATTTCATATTTATTAGACCTAAAATACCAAAAACAAAATATAGAAAATTTACTATGACATTTGAGAATGTCATCACCAGTCATCATCATATTGCCAAATTACGAAATCAACAAATGGGATAACGAATGAAGAAATAGATGTTGACGAGAAGCCGAGCAGCACGTCTTCCACCTCCGGGCTCGTCACCTCGCTCCGCCTCGCAGTTGTCGGCAACTACCTCAGTGCCGTGTGTTCAGCTGACATCTGCAGTTGCGTCGAGTGATAGTGACGAGTACTTCTCTCCGCCGACGTCGCCACCGCCTGTACGCCGGAGGAGGGGCCGGCCACCGAAGAGTTTGGGGCATCTGGGGCAAACGGCTCCGGTCAGGGCCCCCGCTCCCGGTGGAGTGCAGCGCATGCGATGGACAATTTCCATCAATGAAAATGTCATGCGCGCATATTTTGAGGCAACAGAGGCAGGAACTAATCTTACTGCGTATCGTGTTCGGATGCTTTCTCTGTTTCAGGCTCTCGAACCATCAATCAACGTTTCGGCTCAACGACTGTCGGATCAGGTGCGAACCATTCAACGGGGTCACTTGTTGGATGACTCGGTACTTGATCGGCTCCGTACAGAGGTGCAACGTAACCGTATCATTACTACTGCATCGCAGGCGGCAACTCAAGCTTCTGCCGCGGCCACATTGCAAGCTGGCGTTGCTGATAGTGATCGTGGAGATGATATGGTTACTACTGTAAGTCCCCAATACAATGATATATTGAGGAGTACTCTTGAAGATGTAGTTCGGGAATTTCGATCGACTTTGGTTCACCTTAGACCTCGGCTTCCACGTTTTCCCATGCACAAAAAAAATAGGGCGCTGATGTGTGCTTTAGATTTGCTACTACCAAATTACTTTGATAGTAGTGAAGACCTGACTGATACTCATTCGATCCTGTACTGTGCGGCTATTACAGCTTGTCGTGTTGCTCATGTCAAATTTCCAAATACTGACACAGCAACACGCCCTCGCCTGGCTGTACCAGCCTGGCAGTGTAGGATTGAGCGTCGTATCAGTGAGGCTAGGGTACTCATCGGTAAGCTCAGCTGCTTTAGGGAGGGCAACATGCGCCCTAGGGTCATGCGCTTTGTGAAACGTGCATTCTTGGGGACTGGTATTAGTCCTCAAAATTATATTTCATGTGTCACAGAGCGCATCGACTTCCTGAAGCAGAAAATTTGTGCATGGGCTAATCGTATTCGAAGGTATAGGGTGCGAGTCGATCGCTTTACTCAGAACCGCATGTTCGAGAGAGATCAACGACGTGTTTATGCATCCTGGGAGCGATCGTATCAGAGTGATACTGATATGCATCGGCCGGATGATGAAGCCATGATTTCTTTTTGGCACAACATCTGGTCCGTGCCTGTCACTCACTCTGAAGGCGCGTGGATGGAGGATGTTGAGCGTTCGTGTGAGCTTATACCTGATATGAATGAAGTAACCATTGACTACCAAGACGTAGTTTGTGCAGTTCGTTCCTTACCCAACTGGAAATCTCCAGGCCCGGATGGACTGCACAATTTCTGGTATAAATGGTTACCTAGCTCGCACGTTTGCTTAGCATCTCAATTTCAATGTGCTTTATTATCTCGATCGCTTCCAGAATTCATGACAACAGGCATAACCCATCTGCTCCATAAATCTGGTAGTACTGCGGACCCCAAAAACTATAGACCTATCACCTGTCTGCCAACAATTTATAAAATTCTTACGTCCATTTTGAGGTCGAAGATTAATGAACACATTAATCAAAATTCTATTATGGTCGCCTCTCAGAATGGATGTAGGAATGGGGCCCGTGGTACTAAGGAGCTACTCCTCATTGACATGGCTATTAACCAACAGGTTCGTCGAAACCGAAAGAACCTGTCGACTTCCTGGATAGATTATAAGAAGGCCTATGATTCCGTGCCGCATTCGTGGCTCATGAGGGTGCTGGAGTTGTATAAAATAAATACAACTCTACGCACTTTCTTGATATCGTGCATGCGAAAATGGAGAACGGTCCTTTTCTATCCAGGATCTCGACGGATTCTAGGTCATGGCGATCCTATAAAAATAGAGCGAGGTATCTTCCAGGGTGGCGGTTTGAGTCCATTGTGGTTCTGTCTCGCCTTGAACCCTCTGAGTACACTTCTCGAGAGTTCAGGGTTAGGCTATCGTTTACGGAGAAATGGTCAAGTAATATCACACCTGCTGTACATGGATGACCTGAAACTATTTGCCCATAGCAGTTCTCATTTGACAGCGTTACTGAAGGTTACTGAAGCTTTCAGTAATGCCATTAAAATGGAATTTGGTGTGGACAAATGTGCAGTCATGCATGTAAAGCGTGGTCAGATAATGGAATCTACGGGTATACAACTCTCGGATTCTATTCATCTTAGATCTCTCTCCGTAAACGAAACCTATAAATATTTAGGTATGTCACAGGCATTAGGCATCAACGATGCTGACATGAAACAGTCGTTGCGTGAGCGTTTCTTGGGGCGCCTTTCAAAAGTCCTTAAAAGTCTTTTGTCTGGCGGAAACAAGGTTCGCGCATACAATGGATGGGTCATGCCGGTACTAATGTATTCCTTCGGCATACTTAAATGGACTCAAACTGAACTGGATGCCCTGGATAGAAAAGTTCGTACATTGCTAACAGCACACCGCATACATCACTCACGTTCATCGACCATGAGATTGTATATGCCGCGGAAGTGCGGTGGTCGTGGCTTCTTAAATGCTAAGACATTGCATAACCGCGAGATATGCAATCTTAGGGAGTATTTTCTCCAAGTCGATATGGGGTCTCATAGAGATGTAGTTGCTGTTGATAATGGACTGACTCCTCTATTTTTAGCAAAAGAAAACTGGCGCAAACCTGTAGTACTTAGTACTTCCGACCGCAGCACTGTGTGGCAAAGCAAGGAGTTACATGGCAGATTCTACCGGGCTCTCCATGGGCCCGACGTAGATTTATTAGCCTCAGTATCCTGGCTCCGCTTCGGTGATCTTTTTGGTGAAACCGAAGGTTTTGTCTGTGCAATTATGGATGAGGTTGTGATGACGAATAACTACCGAAAGTATATCCTAAGGGATGGCACAGTGGATATTTGCCGAGCGTGTCATCGTCCGGGTGAATCCCTTAGGCATATAATCTCCGGTTGTTCTCGTCTCGCAAACGGCGAGTATTTGCATAGACATAACCAAGTGGCCAGGATAATACACCAACAACTTGCTCTGAAACATAGTCTTGTGGCATCCGAGGTGCCGTACTACAGGTATGCACCAGAACAGGTCCTTGAAAATAGCCATGCCACATTGTATTGGGATCGATCTATCATTACAGACAGGACTATTGTAGCTAATAAGCCTGATATTGTATTGATAGATCGACACGAACGCCGCGCGATAATTGTTGATGTCACTGTTCCCCATGACGACAACCTTGTGAAAGCTGAAAAAGATAAAGAAAACAAATATCTTGATTTAGCTCACGAGATTGTTGACATGTGGGACATTGATTCAGCAATTGTTGTTCCGATAGTCATAAATGCCCATGGTCTGATAGCCAAGAGCCTCGATAAACACCTTAAGAGGCTTGCGTTAGGTGGATGGATCGGGAGTCAGATGCAGAAGGCAGTACTTCTGGACACGGCCCGTATAGTGAGAAGGTTCCTGTCTCTGGATCCTTAACCATCGGTAGCCGGGACCTTGATCTTGCTGCCGTTGGGGAACTGCATTTTTGTATTTTTAAATGTTATATTTTTTAGATAAATGAAGAATTATATAAAATCAAATAAGGGAAGATTTGTAGATTATAAATAACTAATTACTTTCATTGTAGATTAGATATTCATAAAGTTATTGATAAAAGTTTTTAGGTACCATAGATAATCTGGACTCAATATGTAGAAGTTCAATTATTAAAGCAAGAGAGCTACTCTACGCCAGATGTCAGTTCTGGTGCTGTTGCATGAACGAGATGACAGGATGGCATTTAGGTGTGAGAGAGATGACAATATATGTGCGACATACTTTGCCACTATTTGACACCAGATGGCGCTAAAGTTTGATGAAGTGTGGACTCTCAACGCAAGGTGTCTTTATAAGAAAAAGAGATGGAAATAGCTGGACATCCATGCAAGAATGAGAAGACGTATATCTCTGGATAATTGCTCGTGGAAATAGTTCTTCTATTCCTCACAAGATTGAGCCAATGGTTCAAAAATTATGATGTTTACTCTGATAAAATTAAATGTCAAACGTCAGACGTGATAGATGTTTGTTGACAAATTTAAGTGCACCTAAGATGTAAAAATTAGCAATTATTGTTTGGAGTTGAGTTAATGAGAATGTATGTACTTTGCAATAAGGGATGTATAAAAACTGTGTTGTGTAAAGGTACAAAATATAGGATAAAAATTTAGTTCAAAAACTAAAACCCGACTACTGAAAAATCACGCTCTAAAAAGTATGAAACAAGAAAATATTCTCATCTGAAATTGCCGTGGTCGTATGCCCCTTACCATAAAAAAACAATATTTTCATTCTAGGGAAAAGTGGCATACGACCACGGCAATTTCAGATGAGAATATTTTCTTGTTTCATACTTTTTACCCGTCTGCGGCGAAGCCAAAAAAGGGTTATGTATTTGACCTGTATGTATGTGTGTCCGTTTCTATGTTCCCTCGTAACTTCTAAACGGATGAACCGATTTTAATAAATGATACGTCGTCAGATTCGTCTTAACGGGCCGAGTGACAATGGGACATCAAAATTAACAAAAAAACAAAATGGCGGATTTTAGGCGATATATTCTGTGCATTGTAAAAAAAAATATTTTTTAATCCCATCGAGTGGGGTATCAAAATGAGGAGGTTACAAAGACGATGACGAAAATATAAATAAGTGATATGTTTTGAACTAATTTCGACTAATAAGTGCTAATTGTTTTTATGGGAAAAATAAAAAGTGTTGTTTTACTATTTTTCACGCAGTTTCTTCATAAAAAACCTTCCCGCGTGCTTTATAGAACATATGAAAAAAAAATTAGCCGAATTGGCCTAACCGTTCTCGAGTTTTGCGCTTATCAACATTCATTGTTGAATTTTATATAGATATTGTTTTCTTTGGTCACAGCTAGATGGCGCTGATAGTCGATTAAAACGCGCTAACGTTTGGCAAAAATAAAATACTGAAAGTTAGATACATTGGTACTACAGTACCCAAAAAAGTTGGTTAGAATTGAAAGTGATCCTTGGGACTGTAGTCCCATTTTTTAAAGTGAGTGTATTTAAAAATTGAAATAACTTAGGGATGTGACTTCCATATAAAAAAATCGATTTTTTAAAAATCGATTATTTCTACTCAGAAAAAAATCGATTTTAAAAAAATCGATTATTTTGTATTGAAATAATCGATTTTTTATGGCACTTAAAAAAAACCGTTGAAAAGTTAAATTTAATCCGAAGAAAAACTTAAAATTAGGAACATATGAGGGTAAATCTTAACATGAAATATCAAGTTTTTTTTTTATTTAGTATGGGCTTGCTCTTGGCTTCATACTGAACCTTAGGGTTGAGAAGAAGCCTAAGATGGGGCGAGCTTACCCAGAAGCAGCCTATTCATTCTAGCTTTAAAAATAACAGGGTTGTAGTCATTCGGGAAAACAGAATATACTTGTTTCAAATTTTTATGTCACCGAAATGTGACAGTCAGCGGCCCTGTCAGTTATACCGCAACTGAGCCGGCGCGCAGACCAGTTCTTACCCCGGCGGCGCGGCGGTTAATCCGTGTTGGTGAGAGGTCACGCGCACACGTCGCGCTATGTGTGAGTGTACCAACAGCGGGCCGTAGCAGCTTGGATTCTGATTGTAGTATTTACTCACGTGCCTACGTCATTAAACAAAGAACTGATAGCGGCTATTTTTGTTATAAAATTGTAAAAAACGTATGAAGTTTATATCCTTAGAGTTACGCGGAAGCCCCCACAGGTTAGCAGACCAAGGGGGCTACCGGCTAAGAAATCTGGATATGGGTATGGGCTTTAACTGTCATTTGAATTCCTTATCTTGATAGATTTTTGCTGCTTTGTTCTTTTGAACTTTGCTAGCAAGTTATCGTTATACCCGACGTCAGAAAACAAGGAACTGATAGCGGCTATTTTCTTTATAAAATTGACTTAAAGTTCCCAAAAATGTATGAAGTTCATACCCATAAAGTTACGCGGTAGCCCCCCAAATCGGGGTGGTCGGATCGAAACGTGTGTACCGGCCATTAATGCCCACCTACGGGTGGTATTCAACTTATCAGAGATATCCGCCCAATATACATTTGATCAAAGAAATTGGACAACTTTGACGTCCAATTTCATATATTCGACGTCCAATTTCTTTGATCAAATGTATATTGGACAAAGATCCCTAAAAAGTGGAATACCACCTTACGCTACGCTACGGACGGCCCGAGATGGTACTTGTTAAACGTAATAGATGGCGGCGCGGCATGGCGCTTAAAAAAAATCGTTTTTTGTAGTTGGAAATAAGAAAATAAATAATCGATTTTTTAATAATCGATTATTCATATTATAAAAAAACGATTATTAAAAATCGATTTTTAAAGAATAATAATCGATTTTTTTAATAATCGATTATTTTTTCACAACCCTAAAATAACTTGATTTGAATTGTTGAGGTACAATAATGTAATGATAGGTGATGATAGCGAATTGCGATGTTAAAATAAAATATGTTTTAGGTAGAATAATATGACGTGATTTTTAATTAATTTAAAAAAAAAATTTCGTCGAATTTTAACGAAATCGTTTTCTTTCATTGATTTGATAGTTAAGTTAGTCAAGAAGTTTTATTTTCTTTCTTTGGTTTATTATAATATAATAGTAATAGTAATATTATTATAATAGGATAGGAGTTGTTTAGTTAGATTTTTGGTTAAGAAGTTTTATTTTCTTTGGTTTATTTGTTAGAAGGCGATAATTATTATTATCTCCTAACTCCTATTGGAGTTGTTTAGAATTTTGGTTTTTCGTGAAGTTAACGACCAAAACTCCCTACAAGAATTGACACGTCTGCGAGGTCTTGCTCATGTACATAGAACATTTAACTAAAAAGCTTAAAATAAAAAAAAAAACTAATTTAAAAAACTAAAAAAACCCGTCTGCGGTGCAATAAACTAAAAAGAAAAAAACAAGCAAAAAAATATCGATTGTGGATTGAATATGTTCTTAGTTCTTACTAGTAAATTGTATGCAGCGTTATATATATTAGGTACTAGCTTTCCGCCCGCGGCTTCGCCCGCGTGGACTACACGACGTTACCCCGCGGGAATGTGACGTTTTTTCGGGATAAAAAGTAGCCTATGTTCCTCTCCAGGCTACAAAGTATCTGTATCCCAAATTTCAGCCAAATCCGTTCAGCCTTTTTGGCGTGATTGAGTAACAAACATCCAAACATCTAAACATCCAAACATCCAAACATCTAAACTTTCACATTTATAATATTAGTAGGACTTAATACAAATTTTAAGTAAGAGAATTCTTGGAAGCAGGCGGGATCCATGATATTTTTATAGATTTTATAATAATAATAATAATAATAAGTATTTAAAATGTAATAAAGGGAATAATAATAATAATAAAAAAAAAAAAAAAAGTAGCGTCAACGTGACAGGACATTCTTTCCCCATTTTATATCTAATATTTTATTCAGAGATCGAAATTCTCATATTTTCTGTAATACTTCGATCAACAATAGCATCCAGTTTGTAATACCACAATTATTTCATATTTATTAGACCTAAAATACCAAAAACAAAATATAGAAAATTTACTATGACATTTGAGAATGTCATCACCAGTCATCATCATATTGCCAAATTACGAAATCAACAAATGGGATAACGAATGAAGAAATAGATGTTGACGAGAAGCCGAGCAGCACGTCTTCCACCTCCGGGCTCGTCACCTCGCTCCGCCTCGCAGTTGTCGGCAACTACCTCAGTGCCGTGTGTTCAGCTGACATCTGCAGTTGCGTCGAGTGATAGTGACGAGTACTTCTCTCCGCCGACGTCGCCACCGCCTGTACGCCGGAGGAGGGGCCGGCCACCGAAGAGTTTGGGGCATCTGGGGCAAACGGCTCCGGTCAGGGCCCCCGCTCCCGGTGGAGTGCAGCGCATGCGATGGACAATTTCCATCAATGAAAATGTCATGCGCGCATATTTTGAGGCAACAGAGGCAGGAACTAATCTTACTGCGTATCGTGTTCGGATGCTTTCTCTGTTTCAGGCTCTCGAACCATCAATCAACGTTTCGGCTCAACGACTGTCGGATCAGGTGCGAGCCATTCAACGGGGTCACTTGTTGGATGACTCGGTACTTGATCGGCTCCGTACAGAGGTGCAACGTAACCGTATCATTACTACTGCATCGCAGGCGGCAACTCAAGCTTCTGCCGCTGCCACATTGCAAGCTGGCGTTGCTGATAGTGATCGTGGAGATGATATGGTTACTACTGTAAGTCCCCAATACAATGATATATTGAGGAGTACTCTTGAAGATGTAGTTCGGGAATTTCGATCGACTTTGGTTCACCTTAGACCTCGGCTTCCACGTTTTCCCATGCACAAAAAAAATAGGGCGCTGATGTGTGCTTTAGATTTGCTACTACCAAATTACTTTGATAGTAGTGAAGACCTGACTGATACTCATTCGATCCTGTACTGTGCGGCTATTACAGCTTGTCGTGTTGCTCATGTCAAATTTCCAAATACTGACACAGCAACACGCCCTCGCCTGGCTGTACCAGCCTGGCAGTGTAGGATTGAGCGTCGTATCAGTGAGGCTAGGGTACTCATCGGTAAGCTCAGCTGCTTTAGGGAGGGCAACATGCGCCCTAGGGTCATGCGCTTTGTGAAACGTGCATTCTTGGGGACTGGTATTAGTCCTCAAAATTATATTTCATGTGTCACAGAGCGCATCGACTTCCTGAAGCAGAAAATTTGTGCATGGGCTAATCGTATTCGAAGGTATAGGGTGCGAGTCGATCGCTTTACTCAGAACCGCATGTTCGAGAGAGATCAACGACGTGTTTATGCATCCTGGGAGCGATCGTATCAGAGTGATACTGATATGCATCGGCCGGATGATGAAGCCATGATTTCTTTTTGGCACAACATCTGGTCCGTGCCTGTCACTCACTCTGAAGGCGCGTGGATGGAGGATGTTGAGCGTTCGTGTGAGCTTATACCTGATATGAATGAAGTAACCATTGACTACCAAGACGTAGTTTGTGCAGTTCGTTCCTTACCCAACTGGAAATCTCCAGGCCCGGATGGACTGCACAATTTCTGGTATAAATGGTTACCTAGCTCGCACGTTTGCTTAGCATCTCAATTTCAATGTGCTTTATTATCTCGATCGCTTCCAGAATTCATGACAACAGGCATAACCCATCTGCTCCATAAATCTGGTAGTACTGCGGACCCCAAAAACTATAGACCTATCACCTGTCTGCCAACAATTTATAAAATTCTTACGTCCATTTTGAGGTCGAAGATTAATGAACACATTAATCAAAATTCTATTATGGTCGCCTCTCAGAATGGATGTAGGAATGGGGCCCGTGGTACTAAGGAGCTACTCCTCATTGACATGGCTATTAACCAACAGGTTCGTCGAAACCGAAAGAACCTGTCGACTTCCTGGATAGATTATAAGAAGGCCTATGATTCCGTGCCGCATTCGTGGCTCATGAGGGTGCTGGAGTTGTATAAAATAAATACAACTCTACGCACTTTCTTGATATCGTGCATGCGAAAATGGAGAACGGTCCTTTTCTATCCAGGATCTCGACGGATTCTAGGTCATGGCGATCCTATAAAAATAGAGCGAGGTATCTTCCAGGGTGACGGTTTGAGTCCATTGTGGTTCTGTCTCGCCTTGAACCCTCTGAGTACACTTCTCGAGAGTTCAGGGTTAGGCTATCGTTTACGGAGAAATGGTCAAGTAATATCACACCTGCTGTACATGGATGACCTGAAACTATTTGCCCATAGCAGTTCTCATTTGACAGCGTTACTGAAGGTTACTGAAGCTTTCAGTAATGCCATTAAAATGGAATTTGGTGTGGACAAATGTGCAGTCATGCATGTAAAGCGTGGTCAGATAATGGAATCTACGGGTATACAACTCTCGGATTCTATTCATCTTAGATCTCTCTCCGTAAACGAAACCTATAAATATTTAGGTATGTCACAGGCATTAGGCATCAACGATGCTGACATGAAACAGTCGTTGCGTGAGCGTTTCTTGGGGCGCCTTTCAAAAGTCCTTAAAAGTCTTTTGTCTTTCGCATACAACAATACAAAGGTTCGCGCATACAATGGATGGGTCATGCCGGTACTAATGTATTCCTTCGGCATACTTAAATGGACTCAAACTGAACTGGATGCCCTGGATAGAAAAGTTCGTACATTGCTAACAGCACACCGCATACATCACCCACGTTCATCGACCATGAGATTGTATATGCCGCGGAAGTGCGGTGGTCGTGGCTTCTTAAATGCTAAGACATTGCATAACCGCGAGATATGCAATCTTAGGGAGTATTTTCTCCAAGTCGATATGGGGTCTCATAGAGATGTAGTTGCTGTTGATAATGGACTGACTCCTCTATTTTTAGCAAAAGAAAACTGGCGCAAACCTGTAGTACTTAGTACTTCCGACCGCAGCACTGTGTGGCAAAGCAAGGAGTTACATGGCAGATTCTACCGGGCTCTCCATGGGCCCGACGTAGATTTATTAGCCTCAGTATCCTGGCTCCGCTTCGGTGATCTTTTTGGTGAAACCGAAGGTTTTGTCTGTGCAATTATGGATGAGGTTGTGATGACGAATAACTACCGAAAGTATATCCTAAGGGATGGCACAGTGGATATTTGCCGAGCGTGTCATCGTCCGGGTGAATCCCTTAGGCATATAATCTCCGGTTGTTCTCGTCTCGCAAACGGCGAGTATTTGCATAGACATAACCAAGTGGCCAGGATAATACACCAACAACTTGCTCTGAAACATAGTCTTGTGGCATCCGAGGTGCCGTACTACAGGTATGCACCAGAACAGGTCCTTGAAAATAGCCATGCCACATTGTACTGGGATCGATCTATCATTACAGACAGGACTATTGTAGCTAATAAGCCTGATATTGTATTGATAGATCGACACGAACGCCGCGCGATAATTGTTGATGTCACTGTTCCCCATGACGACAACCTTGTGAAAGCTGAAAAAGATAAAGAAAACAAATATCTTGATTTAGCTCACGAGATTGTTGACATGTGGGACATTGATTCAGCAATTGTTGTTCCGATAGTCATAAATGCCCATGGTCTGATAGCCAAGAGCCTCGATAAACACCTTAAGAGGCTTGCGTTAGGTGGATGGATCGGGAGTCAGATGCAGAAGGCAGTACTTCTGGACACGGCCCGTATAGTGAGAAGGTTCTCTGGATCCTTAACCATCGGTAGCCGGGACCTTGATCTTGCTGCCGTTGGGGAACTGCATTTTTGTATTTTTAAATGTTATATTTTTTAGTGTTATACATTGTAAAAATTTAATGTTTAGAAATATAATTTTGTAAGTATTTAAAATGTAATAAAGGGAATAATAATAAAACACTTTATTGCAAAAAGAAAACACATAACAAAAAGAAGACACTACAAAAGAAGTACACAAAAGGCGGCCTTATTGCTAGGTAGCAATTTCTTCCAGGCAACCTTGAGTGGAAAAATAATAATCGTCTGAGGACATAAAGGGGAAGGGGGAGTGGGTGCAATTTGAAGAACATTATAATATATTATATAGATATAATTAAAAAGAAATAGGAATAAAGTAAAGAAAATTTAATGATAGTAGGAGTAAGAGAGGAAATAAGATAGGTATTAAGAATAAGATAGGAAATGCGTTCGGACTTGATCACTAAAAGATTTAAGAGATGGAGCCTTCCTGATACCTTCTGGAAGAGCATTCCATAGTCGAACAGCATGCAAAGAGAAAGAATAGGAGAGGAAATCTGTGGAATGGGGTGGAAAAACAAGAGTAAGATTTGAGGAGGAGCGTAAGGTACATTGGGTGGAGGAGGTGTGATATCGGAAACACTCTTTAAGGTAGTGAGGAGTGGTTGGGTGGAAGAGGATGGAATAGAGAAGCGTAAGTGCATGTAAGTCCCTGCGCCGGCGAATTGGAAGCCAATTTAGGTTTGAGCGGAAATGCGACACGTGGTCAAATTTACGAAGATTAAAGATGAAACGGATACACATATTCTGAAGACGCTCCAGTTTGTTGAGCAAAACCTCCGAAAGATCCGTGTAACAGACATCAGCGTAGTCTATGACAGAAAGGAGAAGAGACTGGGCAAGAGTAATTTTGGTTTTAGTGGGCAGAAAGTTTCGTAAACGGTTTTAGGAGGTAACTGCCCAAAATCAATCCTCGAGACGTAATATGGACTACTAATAATGATTGCCTGAGTCTTAGAAGGGTTTACAGTAAGCCCTAAAGACTTACTCCAATTGGTAATAGCAGCGAGATCGATATTGGTAGCCAATATTACACTAGGGAGTTCAGAGAGAGGTGCCTGAGTATAAATTTGTAAATCGTCTGCATAAAGGTGGTGGGAGCTTGAAAGTGAATGTGTGATGGAGTTGATAAATACAGAGAAAAGCAAAGGAGATAAGACACCTCCCTGGGGAACTCCTGCATCGATGTTACACCATGCAGATAAAGAATCACCAACGCAGATGCGCTGCTGTCGTCCGATCAGGTGACTTCTAAACCAATCAGTTGCAGCTGGAGAAATGTTAAGAGATTGCAACACGCCAAGGAGTAGGTCAAAATCAACAGAATTGAAGGCATTACTGAAGTCTAGTAACGTCAACAATGTAAGTTGACGCTTTTCCATTCCCCGGCGTATGTCCTCCGTTATCTTAACCAATGCCGTGGATGTGCTATGGCCCTTGCGGAAACCAGATTGAAAAGGATTGAGGAGGTTATTTCTATGGAGATAGGCAGTCAGCTGGCCGAAAACTAGTTTTTCTAGGACTTTGGATAGGAAAGGGAGGACGGAAATAGGGCGATATTCGGAATAAATGGTGGGATTTCGTTTTTTGGGTACTGGAACGACATTCGCGTTTTTCCAAGAAGCAGGAAAAACACCAGTAGATATAGAAGTGTTGAGTATTTTGGTGACAACGGGAGTAAGGATATCAATAATAGGAAGGATCATTTTGCGACTAATAGAATCAGCACCCACAGCATTGGATTTGATAGAGAGTACAGATCTCTTAACATCACATTCCACAAAATGATTGAAAGTAAAGGAAAAATCAGGAGTTGGTAGAGTTGAAAGATATGCTAGTGTACTGTTTTTGCTATTACTATCGATAGGCACAGATGAGGAGAAGTGGCTATTAAGCCGATTCAAATCAATGTTTTCAGTACTGGTGCCATCGCGAGATTTACCAACACCCAGAGTTTTTAGAAACTTCCACACCTTTGCTGGATCATCTTCATTTTCTAGGGAATTATGTGTGTGGCGTCTTTGAGCATCCCTTACCGCAGTATTACAACGATTTCTGGCACGGTTATACTTCAATTCATTACTCTCCGAGGGATTATGCTTAAACTTGGCTTTAGCCCTGTTCCTCCTATTCATCAACCTTCGAATGTCGTCTGTAAGCCAAGGCGCAGGTAGGTGCTTGATTTTAACTGGTCGAATAGGAGCATGCACGTCATATAACTCGGTAAGATGCTGGTTTAACATTGCCACTTGCTCCTCAACATTTTCCGAAATAAAAAGCGAATCCCAGTCAATATTTGCAGCATCTTCGAGAAGACGCTCATTATCAATTTTAGCATAACTACGCTGAAGCTTGACGGTGGGTTTTAATTTCGGAGGACGAATGCGGTACGACACATAGAGTAAATCATGGTAGGAGAATGCATCTGCAGAATATTGACCATGCTTAGCAGTCAAGGTCGAAGAGGAGACAATAATGAGGTCAAGTAGTGATGGAGTGCAGTTGGGAAAGTGATGTGTTTCCTGAAGTGGAAGGATGTGTAAGTTGGAGGAGTTAACAACAGTTTTTTACTGTACTGTAGTTTTTTTGCTCGGAAGTCGTTTTTTACGAGACAAGTATTAAAGTCACCCATTATAATAGTGTGGGGATAAGACGGAGAATAGTTTTCCAGGATGTGTTCGAGTGACTCAAAATAGTCAACACGAAGTGAAGGGCTATAAAAGACACCTAGTAGAAGTTTAGTATGAGACAGGGATACTTCAAGAAGAAGATGCTCGGCGCTGTTTGGAGGTGGCGGTTGAGGAGACCTACTGAGGATAGAGAAAGAGATGTGAGAACGAAGATAAATTGCCACACCTCCATGTGAGGAACTCACACGGTCATTACGAATCAATTGGAAACCAGGCAGGGAATATGAAGTCGAAGAAAGACAGGGATTAAGGAAGGTTTTGGACACTAGGATAGCATGTATGTTCTTGTTATCGAACGTGGCTAGCATATCCGGAAAGTGTGCTGGGATACTCTGTGCATTGATATGTATGACATTAAAGTTTTTGGAGACATCCGAGAAGGTATCACTGAGTAATTCATTTAAAGGGCGATCTAAACTGTGAAAGCTGGAGTCAGAAGAGTTAGAAGAAGAGCAGGATAGAAAAAGATCAGTGACACTATCTAGCGATAAATTCATAGACTAAATAAATTAAGTATATCTATATAATAAGGGAGTGGTAAAATTAAACTAAATAAACTACATACAAAAGTACCTACAGGTTGACTGAAAGAAACAGCTGTTTTTAACAGCTGTTTCATTCATAAGCAAAAAGAAAAAAAAAACACATTTACACACAAGATACAAATAGAAACAAATATTAAGACACAAATTTCACAAAAGCAGGAAAAAACAATCACAAAGCGTAATAGAGAAAGATGGGAAAAAAAAAAAAAAAACAAAGAAAGTTATGCTAAACCAGAGACTAAAGAGCGGCAGTCGATTATGTCTGACTAAAATAATAAAAAGTTTGTCGGCCCGTGCGTGACCAACTACCCCGCCTTAATCTGTGGTATGAATTGCACTACAGCACTACTGACCTCTATGACTTACACACTGGACAGGCTCTTTCTATACAAATGACAGCTAATTTTGTGTGGCAGTTTGAAGCGCCACTCCACTACGAGTGTCCCGAGTTGGTCCCGAGAACTAATTTTGAAATAATCATAACCAAAGTCAACTTATGAACATCACTAATTTTAGGTACATAGGACACTCGTTCTGCCTATAGCGCCAAAATGGCGATACTCAAATAGGCACAAAAATATTTCATGACAGTCAGTCCAGTGTGCAATAACAGAGTGAAGAACTGGCAGTATGGCATTAGACCTTCGCCGGTCCCGAAAAAAAAAAAACCTGTCGTTGTCATGTCAGTCAGTTTGATTTGATTGATGTTTGTCACAAATTATTTTAAATATACCGCAAACCAAAGAAAATAATGAATTCATACGTTTTTTCCTAACAGAGTACAATTTACAAACTAGCAAGCAGATAAACAATGAAAGGCACAGTGGACATTATGAACATAGATGGAGCTGACATTATACGCAAATGGATCCCGCTTGCTTCCGAGAATTCTCTTACTTAAAATTTGTATTAAGTACCTAATATATATAACGCTGCATACAATTTACTAGTAAGAACTAAGAACATATTCAATCCACAATCGATCTTTTTTTGCTTGTTTTTTTCTTTTTAGTTTATTGCACCGCAGACGGGTTTTTTTAGTTTTTTTAATTAGTTTTTAGAGCGTGATTTTTCAGTAGTTTTGAACTTAATTTTTATTTATATTATTTGGGGTCATAATTTTGCGCTGTGTAGTGCCGGCACATAAAAAGAATAGCACTACCCCCTCTCTCACTCCCTTGAAGAACGACAGACCCACCTTGCCTCTGAGCCATATAAATATAAAAAACACCTAGACCAAGACAAATAGACATGTTCATGCACACAAATATTTGTCTTGTTCGGGAATCGAACCCGAGACCTCTGGCGCAGAAGGCAGGTAGTTTACCCCTGCGCCAAATCGGTCGTCAATATCTATAAGTTGTTTTCGAGACTCATTACGAATCGTCTCGCTCGCAGGTTTGAGTGTGCGTTACCGCCGCAAAAACTTGTGCTTTAGAGAGATGAGACCTTTTCAGATAATTAGTGTGTCGTGAGGAGAAATTTGTTTACTAATAGCAAAATTTGTGTGAATTGTAGTTTTTGAGATATTTGACAAAAACAGTTTTTGCCAGGGTTACGTTTTAAACGTTACCCTGGCAAAAAAAGTTGTTTTAGCTCGGAACTAAATACATGAATAGATAGCTTTTGTTGCGTTGTAAATGTTAGCAAACAGCAAAAATTGTGTGTGTTATGGTTCTTGAGTTATTTGAGTTTTTGCTGGGGTAACGTTTTGAGATTTCCCATATCTCAGAAACGGTTCAACGCAGAAGTTTGAAAAAAATACCAGTAAGAGACCTGAATTTGTTTAAATTTGTTTAAACATTAGTTTTTGATTTGGTTGTCGTAAACCAACGTAATTAAATGTTTTCGAAAATCAGAAAAAACTGATTTGTAAGTAACATTTACAACCAAACAAACAGCGGCAAAAAATACCCGTGGTAGACACTTATTATGTCTAGAATTTTAGATCTTGTAACTTTACATGATTTAAAGATAAAGATAAATTTGATAAATTTTAGACTGGTCGTACTTTAGAGATCGAATACACAGTTTCCATAACATTATGGCACATGGCATATATTAAACAAATTTAAGTAATTCATGAACATTCGTTCCTGTTAATTTTAGCTTTCAATTACAGCTATCATGAAAGATATATCAAAAACAAGAACACGACAACAATTCTCTAGTAACCCGCCCATATTGTAGAGGTCACGTAAAAGCGACCGCGCCATACATAAGCGTAACCATCTTAAATGAACGGGATGTTATGGATATTTTGTTAGTACAGTTGCGTAAAAAAGTTCGCTGGTCAGATTATCTTTAAATATAAAATGTACGTTAGTCTCGCAAAAACTAAAGAATGGCTGGGCCGATTTTAGTTTTAAAATGTCTGTCGTATTCCAGGGGGAAGTTTAATTTAACGGTAAGAAATATATGGAAAAATTGCGTGGAAAATTGTTAAAAAACATTTTCCCGTAAAAACTGTTCCTAGAGTGCTCGTCAGATAAGTGGAATGGACACTAGGTGACAGTTTTAGAGTGCGGCTGCGCGCGGTCGAAATCGAATACTAATCATTTACCATAACCTTAGAACGAAGAAAATGTACTGTAACTAGCGCCAAAAACGCACCAGTTGCGCGAAAATTGCGCACGGACGGACTCTATGTAGGTACAGTTGGACGGAAATCACCCGCAGCAGCCGCAATCGGAGATGTCACTGCGACATGACGTCATCGCAATAGCGCGCAAGGAAAGCAAATTTACAAAAGCTGGTGAAACTTTACAACGCTGCAACTTTGGAAATCCTGGACAGATTTCAATGAAACCAAAACTGTTATTACTTGCACGAGTACGCGCATTAAACGCAGTAGTTTTTATAGTCATATTTTGATGTGTTGGTGTGACTCATTGTTTACGACACAGACTAATTCGTTGGCTGGGTCGGAAGAGCGAGCGTTCCCATCTTGTCTCGCATCAAGACAATATTACGCACGGCTGCGTTGACATTTCAGAGAGCGAGTTTACTTCGGAAGTCCTGTAGAACACGTGATAGGTTACAAATTGGTGACTAGTCTATATAATTTGTGATTTGGTGCCACTTCCACGACAAGGTTGGTTAAGCAATAGTCACCTTCCAGTCCACGTGTCAAAATATGACTTTGGCTTGGCTTGACATGTTGTGTAAAGTTAGCACGGCATTGTGGCTCTTGCTATAAAATGCAGATATAAAATAATACACTCAAGTTGGGTACCAAAGTCAATCTTAATGAAAATTTGTATATCCTACTTCCTACTATTATTAATATTATAAATGTGAAAGTTTAGATGTTTAGATGTTTGTATGTTTGTTACTGAATCACGCAAAAACGGCTCAATGGATTTGGCTGAAATTTGGGACACAGATACGTTGTGGCCTGGAGAGAAACTAAGGCTACTTTTTATCCCGGAAAAATATCACATTCCCGCGGGATGACGTCGGGTATACCACGCGGGCGACGCCGCGGGCGGAAAGCTAGTTTTTATATAAAAGAAAGTTAAATAAGTGATTTACAAATAATAATAATAATAATCATTTTTATATGATTATTATGATTACTCATCATCGCCTGAATTGTCCCAAGTCACAACCGTCGTTACCACCTGTATTTATAATAAACATAGATTATTTAAGAAAATATAATTTAATAAATGCCGAATCCCAAAATCCAATTCAATTGCGGGTGTACGCCGCACGCGGCTTCTTTTGTTTATGCGGCGGCAACCTTTGACAAAAAGCGGCACGTGCCAATGCGGTGCAATAAAAGGGCAACATTATCTAAGCGAATGGGCGTTTTCACATTGGACGATAACGACACCGACACGATACTACACCGATATCGGCACGACAGAAAATATCGTTGACGGTAACGAACGACACAGTGTGAAAGCATTTAGTAGTGATTGCATCAAACTGTCAGTCTGACGATATCGTACCGATATCGTTTCGTTACCGTTATCGTCCAATCCAATGTGAAAACGCTCAATGGACTTTAAAACGGTAAATATTTGCGAAAGGCGAACGAGACGAGAACCGACTTGCATCGCGAAAATAAAAAAAGTTTAGCGTGGCGTTTTCGTTGCGTTGTGGTATAAAAATAAAACAATTGGTTTGACTAAAGAGAAACAACAAATTACTATAAATGTATTTATTGGTACATGATTGGTAATGACAAATAAATCACACTATAAATTGCTTACTGAGATTATTACCTACTTCGGTAGATATAGATTACTACTGACCAACCTTTATTTAATTGCCTTTAAACTAATAACTATCGTAAATCATTAAATTATTTAAAACTACTATTAATAAACATGATTTTTACTTATAAAATAGAAAACTAGTAGAATCAATACTTTACCAATAACGTTTTTCTGCGTAACTGTACAAAACATCGGATACTAAACTGCTAATTTACGAAGATAGCCCGTACGTATGGTGCGATCGCTTATAAGTGACCTTTACAATTTGGTCGGCTTATTAAAGAATTGTTGTCGTGTTCTTGTTTTTGATATATCTTTCATGATAGCTGTAATTGAAAGCTAAAATTAACAGGAACGAATGTTCATGAATTACTTAAATTTGTTTAATGTATGCCATGTGCCATAATGTTATGGAAACTGTGTATTCGATCTCTAAAGTACGACCAGTCTAAAATTTATCAAATTTATCTTTATCTTTAAATCGTGTAAAGTTACAAGATCTAAAATTCTAGACATAATAAGTGTCTACCACGGGTATTTTTTGCCGCTGTTTGTTTGGTTGTAAATGTAATAGTTTACTTACAAATCAGTTTTTTCTGATTTTCGAAAACATTTAATTACGTTGGTTTACGACAACCAAATCAAAAACTAATGTTTAAACAAATTTAAACAAATTCAGGTCTCTTACTGGTATTTTTTTCAAACTTCTAAGTTGAACCGTTGCTGAGATATGGGAAATCTCAAAACGTTACCCCAGCAAAAACTCAAATAACTCAAGAACCATAACACACACAATTTTTGCTGTTTGCTAACATTTACAACGCAACAAAAGCTATCTATTCATGTATTTAGTTCCGAGCTAAAACAACTTTTTTTGCCAGGGTAACGTTTAAAACGTGACCCTGGCAAAAACTGTTTTTGTCAAATATCTCAAAAACTACAATTCACACAAATTTTGCTATTAGTAAACAAATTTCTCCTCACGACACACTAATTATCTGATAAGGTCTCATCTCTCTAAAGCACAAGTTTTTGCGGCGGTAACGCACACCAGGTTTGACGACTTCCAACCTCCCGAACAAGCTGGGTTCCAAAAAGACTGTAACGATGTCGATTCGTACCAGTCATTATGGATGGTTAAAAACTCTATGATGACTGGAAACTCCATCTAGTTCTACATACTGGCCATTAATTTTATCGAATCCTATCCTGTTCTTTCAATTCAAATTCAAAATCTTTGTTTCACGTGTCCTGTTCATCATTTTTGATTCAGTTCTACTAAAATCACCAAGCCGTACAGAGCTCTCGGAGCATTACCAGTTTTTTTATACCAGTTTCAATTGTTTGTCATAGTATTAAATAAGTGAACCCTTGACCCTTGGAAAGGGGTAAGTTTTCATCATCATATCCATTACTACCTACTTACCTACCTACTTTTTGTTATTCATGTATTTTTTATCATTTTGTTACAGTTCCTAATCTTCCTATTCTTCCTATACGTTTCTTTATTACTACCTATAAATAAAAGTCAAGTCCCTATAAACATCATCTCTTTATTTATTCATATCTTCTACTACTAAATACTGCACGGCGTCACACTGGGAGGCCACGTCACACTGGCTCTCCGGCAAAGAAGAATCGAAGAGGGATCTCTCTCCGAGGCTAGGACTCCGGAGTGCAGATAACCATATCCCTTTCCCATTTTAACTTTCCCATTCTCCATTATCTGTAAAAAAGAAAATTATTAGGACTTTTTTGTTATGTACTAAATTGCCCCCACTTTCCTTTTTCTATGTTTTAATTTTAATATATTGTATTATATCAACCATCTCCATTTCGACACACTATACCTTACGATTTCACTACTTAATACACTTCAATCACTCTAACACACATTTTACAGACAATAAAACGATCGGCGCTACTACTGCTGGTTACAAATGTAATCGGTTCCCGATGCTTTAGTAGCGAAGGCATTACATTCATAAACTAATTACCCATTTCTACTTATTATCACAAAAATACTTTCAGTACCCTATACTAATTTACACTACAGCCCTACAGACATCACCTACTCTACGGCTTGTTTAACCGACAGCTACATAAACACTCGAGGTTTTGGGATTTAAACCATTGGTTATTCCAAAACTCGTTTGTTAATACATCCTCGGCTTTGGAGAATATCCAGACCCGGGTTACTACACTCTTAGCTTGTAATTCTATAAGCTAAGTATACTCACAATCACTACATACACCAAACAATCAAAATTTTTACACAAACTACACGACTGCACAGTTATTTTTTCGTACTTACCATCAAATTACTATTTTTGTATTTGTTTCTTATTATTGTTGTGAATTTCGGATTCACGTACCTTACTTTTACGTTTTATGTCAATAATTTTTCCAAGTTGACATTATCGGACGTTGTCACCATATTATTTTCAAAAAGAACAAATTTCCTTTTTAAATCAAGAAAAAGATACCATACGATTTTTTAAAACTTATTGATTAAATACTCCTTGCTTACTTTTTTCGTATTGAAATATTGTACCATAGTTCCACAAATTATTTACTATGGATATTTTACAACTAAACAAACCTGAAATTATTTACGAACTTAAATTACGTAACGCAAATTTCCAACCGACTCAAACTGCCGTTGAATTGCGTGAACTTCTAGCAAATATTTTATTAGAACCAAATTTATATCCACCATCCACATCAAGCCCGTATACATTTACCCTTGATATGGATGAAATAAAAAAATGTTTAGACGTTATAGACGTAACGCTTTCTTCTTACCCCGCTAGAAAATCAAAAATTATACCTTATATCACTCACATTCGGAACAGATTATCGTTAATAGAAATAAACACAGAAAGTACACCCCAAGAAATTCAAATTTATAAATCTCTTTGGGATCAACTTAAAATACATGAAGAGCATTTTAAAACTCTCGAACCATCTCCATCTACATCTACTTACCATTCAACGGTTCAGGAGACTACTATTCCAAATTCATTTTTTGAAACTTTAACTCAAACTTTATCAAATATAGCAAATACACGACCAAACACAGAGGTTAAAAAATTTTCTTTTTCTGGCGATGGTTGTCCAAGGGAATTCATTCTAAAAGTAGAAGAATTTGCTACTGCGAGAAACATGAGCCATAACACATTATTTAACCACATTTACGACATACTTTCAGGAATAGCTTTAGATTGGTTTAGAGCCAACAAAGATTTTATTAGAGATTGGGAAACCTTTAAAACATCCTTATTTAAATATTTCGAAATTACAGACTATGATTACAAACTTAAAAAAATTATAGATTCACATAAACAAAAAATTAATGAACGAGTTATTATTTATTTTGCCACAATGGAGTCTTTATTCCGTAAACTTCATGAACCACTCACAGAAAAACAAAAAATTGAAATTTTACGACGAAATTTAAGACCAGAGTTCGGTCAAAGATTATTACCTAACGATTTATCTTCATTAAATACATTATTAGAATCTTGCAAATGGTTTGAAAACTGTTTAGAAGTTTCAAATACTAACTCTGAATTATCTAATATTTTACCTACCTCATCGAAACAAAAAAGTTTTTCTATATCTAACAGCTCCGAAAATATACATTCACATACCTACACACCCTCAACACCCATTCATGCAGTTTCGACCACTCAACAACGGAAAATATTTTCTTGTGCTCGTTGCCGAACAGATGACCACAACTTAAATGCTTGTACTAATACTAATAAAGTTTGTTTTCGATGCGGAAAACAAAACGTTATCTTTACTAATTGTCCAAAATGTAACATTACTCCAAAAAACTAATAAGTGAGGATCGTAGAAAATCGAATTTCGACAAGTCATATTGGGACAACTGGCTAAATACTATTAAAATATTTTTTAAATCTTATAAAATTTCTACGCTCCTCTTTACAAATACTACTGATACTGAACGTCCCTACATTAATATTAACGTCAACGGTTTATTATTAGCCGGACTATTAGATAGTGGTAGCGCAATCACTATTTTGGGCAATAACTCGCATAAATTATTACTCCAACATGGTTTTAAGATAGAACACGACACCATTATACACGGTACGGTTGCAAATGGTCAACCTATACGTTCCATTGGGTATATTAACTTACCTACTATATATAATAATCAATTTTGTAATACTATTGCTCACATTATACCTAGTATCTCAGAATCATTTATACTAGGCATTGACTTTTGGAAGAATTTTAACTTAGCTCCCCAGATTCTTTCCAAAATTACTATTCATAAATCCTCAAACGCTCCAACTTTCTTAATCAATACTACTAATATTAAATTGAATAATTATAACAATCTTTCGGAAACCGAGCGCGTTATAACCGATACTATCATTCAAAATTTTAAAAACATTTCTACTGAAACTTTACCTCTTGGGAAAACTCATTTAGCTGAACATCACATTGACACCGGTGATCATCCTCCTATACGTCAACGGTGCTATCGTTTATCTCCTGTGAAACAAAAAGCTCTTCGCGAAGAAGTAGATAATATGCTTAAACTAGATGTGATTGAGTCTTGTGAGAGCCCTTGGCTTAACCCCGTTATTATTACCCCTAAAAAAGATGGTACTTGGCGTTTCTGTGTGGACAGCCGTAAACTAAATGATATTACCAAAAAAGACGCATATAAATTACCTTTTATTTCCGATATTATTGATAATCTTAAAGATGCTAAATACTTGTCATCTATTGACATTGCTAAAGCTTTTTGGGAGATTCCCCTTCGTGTCGAAGATCGTCCCAAGACTTCTTTTCACGTTCCGGGTCGCGGAACATATCAATTTAAAGTTATGCCTTTTGGTCTCACTAATGCACCCGCCACTCAGCAAAGATTTATAGATAATCTTCTTTGTAACATCGACACTAATGACGTTGACAGCTCTGTTTTCTGTTACTTAGATGACATAATAATCGTAAGTAAAACATTTGACGATCATATTACCCAATTAAATAAAGTTTTCAATAAACTAAAATCGGCTAACATCACTATCAATTTTCCAAAATGCGCGTTCTTTCGGAGCGAACTTAAATATTTAGGCTATGTAGTTAACGACAAAGGTTTACATACCGACCCCGACAAAACAAAAGCAATTCTGGAAATACAACCACCTAAATCTAGTAAAGAAGTAAAAAAGTTTCTTGGTACAGCGAGCTGGTACCGTCGCTTTTTACCAAATCTCAGCACTTTGGCTGCCCCTCTCACAAAGTTAACTTCAACCAGCAAAAAAGCACCTCCTTTTAAATGGACTTCTGAAGCAAATGATGCATTCAATTCAATTAAACGAGCTTTAGTTTCTACTCCAATTTTAACTTGTCCTGACTTTTCAAAACCTTTTGCTGTTCATTGTGATGCATCAGCATACGGGTTGGGAGCAATGCTTACACAAGAATTTGATAAATCCATGAGTAAATCCCTTACTCAAACTCAAAGGAATTATTCAATTACTGAACGTGAATTATTAAGTGTCATAACTGCTCTAGAACATTGGCGTTGTTATGTGGATAACGGCCAGAAATTTACTATCTACACAGATCATTCTGCCCTTCAATGGTTTTTACATCTCGATAATCCCACAGGTCGATTAGCCAGATGGAGTATTCGTTTATCCATGTTTAATTTTGATATAAAACATAAAAAAGATAAAGAACATCTTGTACCCGATACCCTATCTCGTATTAAACCCATTAACGCCATTAATATTAATATGTCCAATTCCAATGATGATTGGTATAATACCATCTTATCAAAATGCAAAACTAATCCATCTTCTACCCCTGATTATTCTATTAAAAATAATAACTTATATAAATATACACGATCTAATACTCCATATCATTCTGAATTTTCTTGGAAATTAGTTGTTCCTTTGGAACTACGGGATTCCGTCATTACGGAAAACCATTCTACACTTACAACAGCTCATTTCGGTACTTTTAAAACATATCACCGCATTAAAAATAGCTACTTTTGGCCTGGCATGTATAAAGACATAGCAACATATACAGGATAATTTTTTTATCAGTGCACAAATTTTTAGGATCGACTCAGAATCGGTAAGTGAACAACTTTCTCCTAGAAACATGGGTCGAAATACGACAAAAATTTTTGGACTTCCCATACTAAATCAATCATGTGATCAGTCCGATTTGTATGAAGAGTCAAAAAATTTTTGTCATTTTTCGACCTATGTTTCTAGGTGAAAGTTGTTCACTTACCGATTCTGAGTCGATCCTAAAAATTTGTGCACTGATAAAAAAATTATCCTGTATATCCAAATGTGAAACTCGCCTTGCGTACAAACATCAAAACCAGCATACAATTGGTTTGATGGGTAAACCTAAACATTGTTCACGTCCTTTTCAATGTTTATCAATTGATTTAATTGGACCATTACCATTATCTCGCAAACTTAATAGATTTATTTTAGTAGCAACTTGTTGTTTTTCCAAATATTGTTTATTATATCCGATTAAACGTGCTACATCTTCAGTCATAAAACATATTCTTGAAAATCTAGTTTTTATGACATATGGTATTCCTGAAACAATTATTTTAGACAATGGCCCACAAATGATAAGCAATGAACTTACAGACTTATTTAAATTTTACAATATACCCAAGGTACACTATACTCCACGTTATTGCCCACAAGTAAATACAGTAGAACGCTACAATAAAACCATAATTACCGCAATCGCTTCATTTGTCGATGACGATCATAGAACATGGGATATTCACCTCAATAAAATTCAGTTTGCAATTAATTTTGCCGTAAATGAAACGACCCAATTCACGCCATCCTATCTAGTGTTTGGTCGTGAACTTGCCACATGTGGTTCCATTTACAACGCCGACACAACTGAAGATTGTATTCTAGCACCTAAAGATAAATATTCTGAGAACATTGGTTTACTTAGCCCAATATTTGCAGAAGTTCAAGCTCGTCTTTATAAATGTCACCAAACTAATGCTCATTATTATAATAAGCAACACCAACAGTTAGAATTTAACCAAGGTGATATTATCTGGAAACGGAACTACCCCATTAGTTCATCAGATAAATATTTTTCGGCGAAATTAGCACCTAAATTTATTAAATGTAAAATATCAAACAAAGTTTCACCTCTTATTTATGATTTATCGGACATGTCCAATAAACCTTTAAGTCGTTGGCATGTCAAAGATATTAAACCCATTCCTAAGTTAAGGTAATTACCCTACTCTTTAATTAGAAATTTTATTTGTTTAACTACTTTAATTTGTTATTTATTATTACTTTAAGTGACGTGCACACTTAGTCTAATGATTTATATAGGTACTGTTTTTATATACACCTCCATCCCTTCGGCTGATCCATCAACTACTTTATCAATACATAATTTTGTACATACATATAAGATAATTACATTTTTTTAATTTAATTACAATATTACGTCGTATTTACGATTATTATAATAAGTTGCCTACTGCAACATATTTAATTTTAAACTATAATATTACTTATTTATCTAAATACTTACGCGTAAGTTAGTAATACTTACTTAATATAGTACTTTAACAAGTACCTACTTACTTATTAGTCTCTAACGAGATTAAAGTCTTATTTTCTAGCCATTTGTTAAGGCTACTAAACTTGTAAATTTTGAAGACACTTTACACAAACATTTACACATGACATTCATCACACACATAAACACTAAACATGATCACCAAAAGCCAGCGGGTTGTGACTGGCATATTTAAATAAGCCTGCACTAATCTGGGTTGGTTTCATGAGAAACATCTTCTATTATAAAAGATTTCTCTACGTAACTGATGCCTTAATTCTAAAACTTATGGAATTAAGACTTTGTTAGATACGACGGATGTTAGTATTTGTATGGAACCGAAACCAACCTAGTGTAAATTTCTCACTGTAAAAACCATTCATACACTCAAAATTCTATCATGCACTTCCATTAAATTAATTAATATGTTGTTACTTGATCTGTATTTACTTTTATAAGGGACTTGTTTGTAAATACCTACCTATCTTCTAACTAAAAAAAATCCTTAGAGATTTTTTTGCCCCGGCCGCCCCGGTATTGTAACGATGTCGATTCGTACCAGTCATTATGGATGGTTAAAAACTCTATGATGACTGGAAACTCCATCTAGTTCTACATACTGGCCATTAATTTTATCGAATCCTATCCTGTTCTTTCAATTCAAATTCAAAATCTTTGTTTCACGTGTCCTGTTCATCATTTTTGATTCAGTTCTACTAAAATCACCAAGCCGTACAGAGCTCTCGGAGCATTACCAGTTTTTTTATACCAGTTTCAATTGTTTGTCATAGTATTAAATAAGTGGAACCCTTGACCCTTGGAAAGGGGTAAGTTTTCATCATCATATCCATTACTACCTACTTACCTACCTACTTTTTGTTATTCATGTATTTTTTATCATTTTGTTACAGTTCCTAATCTTCCTATTCTTCCTATACGTTTCTTTATTACTACCTATAAATAAAAGTCAAGTCCCTATAAACATCATCTTTTATTCATCTATTATCTACAAATTAAATACTGGGCGGTGACTTCCGACGTTCCGGCTAGTGTACCGCTGGCCGACGAGGACGTCCCGTCGCAAGACTATAGCAGTAAACACCACATTCATACGCTGCGGCAAGTTACAACTTGCCACTTTGCTAGGCTGGACTATGAAAGCCTTTGATTCGATCGAGACCTGTGGGCGGTGCTGCAGCCTCTACAGAGGTGCCAAATAGACTACAGGTACATGAATCGATGTGCTCAGGTACTTATACCAAAATGCCACCATGTCCGTCCGATTACAGAACCAGAGCTCTATAATCCTATCCAACTACAGCGAGGTGTGAGACAGTAAGACGTCATCTCTCCAAAACTGTTCACAGCTACGTTGGAGGGTATTTTTAAGCTTCTGGATTGGAAGGGATGCATCAACATCAATGGCGAGCACCTAACACACCTACGGTTTGCCGATGATGTAGTTCTTATGGCTGAGACCTTGGAAGACGTGAACACAATGCTCGAAGATCTCAGTAATGCTTCTCAAAGAGTGGGTCTTAAGATGAACATGGATAAGGCGAAAATCATGTCCAATGCCCATGTTGCACCCGCTCCAGTTAATGTTGGGAACATTACACTTGAAGTTGTTGACCACTTTGTTTACCTAGGGCAAACGGTCCAGTTAGTTAAGTCCAACTTCGAGAAAAGATCTCTCGATGAATCCAGCTCGGATGGGCAGTGTTCAGGAAGCTCCGGCATATTTTCGCGTCCGAAATACCTCAATGTCTCAAGACGAAAGTCTTTGACCAGTGTGTGTTGCCAGTGATAGACGTGAGACTGACCTATAGAAGTGAGACGTGGTCTTTTACTATGTATCTCATATAAGAAGGCTCAAAGTCACCCAGCGAGCAATGGAGAGAGCGATGCTTGGTATTTCCCTGCCCGATCGAATCAGAAACGATGAGATCCGCAGGAGAACTAAAACAACCGACATCGCTCGAAGGATCACATCGTTGAAGTGGCAGTGGGCGGGACACATAGCGCGGAGAACCGATGGCCGTTGGTGCGGAAAGGTTCTCGAATAGCGATCGCGTACCAGACGACTTTCCGTAGGCAGGCCCCCTACAGGGTGGACCGACGATCTGGTCAAAGTCGCGGGAAGCCGCTGGATGCGGGCAGAGCAGGATCCATTGTTGTGGAGTTCCTTGGGGGAGGCCTATGCCCAGCAGTGGGCGTCGTTCGGCTAATATGATGAACTAAATTATTACCTAATAATGTTGTTAAACGGGCTACCTTCCTATTTTCGTCAAACAATGCTGGGGTGAACTATGGAATGCCATAAACATACATTTATACAAGGGCCTAATCATGTAGGATAATATTTGCTAGGGGAAATAGTCTTAGTTCGCTGTCCCTGTGAAGATGTCAAAATTCGATTTATGCGAGCAAAGCCACAAGCAACAACCAATAAAATATATATTTTTGAAACGAGCTTACCAAGAGCTTTCATTTGACACCAAACACGATATTCTATTAAAAAAAAAGTTTTTTAGTTCACGAATTTATGTCGTCTAGAGGGCGCCATATTCAATTTCATGTGACGTGACATGGCCTATAACCAGCAGACAATCGAGACGCTTCCAACGATACCTCAATTGTGAATATATGATCAGTAGTTTAGAAGTTATGCGGGAACAGATGAACATACATACATACATACATACATACATACATACCGGTCAAACTCATAACCCTCCTTTTTTTGCTTTGCCGTAGTCGGGTAAAAACAGAAATGAAGGTTGGTACTATCATAGTTTATTGTGAATGTAACATATTAAAAAAATGATATGTTACAATACATAAATGACCTTCCTTACTACGCGAAGAATTTATGTGAGACGGTGCTATTTGCCGATGATACATCTCTAGTCTTTAAAGTAGATAGAGGTGATGACTGTTCTGACGAAGTAAATAGTGCTCTTTCAAAAGTGTCACATTGGTTTAATAGTAATAATTTATCATTAAACTCAAAGAAAACTAAGTGTTTAAAATTTTCGTTACCTAATGTAAGACAAGTTGATTTTCATATTAGACTAGACGGCGATACGGTCGAATTCATTAACAATACAAAATTTCTAGGTATTATATTAGACTCGCGACTACAATGGGATCCTCATATCGAAGCCTTGGCGAGTAGACTCAGTTCGGCTGCATTCGCAGTTAAGAAAATAAGGCTCTTAACCGATATTGAAACGGCTAGAATATTCTATTTTAGTTATTTTCATAGTGTTATGTCCTACGGCCTTTTGTTGTGGGGCTCAGCCGCTAACATCCAAAGTATATTCGTGCTCCAAAAAAGGGCTATTCGCGCCATTTACAACCTCCGATCGAGAGATTCTTTAAGAGATCTATTTAAAGAAATAAACATTTTAACTGTTGCAGGACATTACATCTATGAAAATATAATTTATGTGAAAAAGTATTATAATACATTTGTAAAGCAGAGCGATATTCATCGCTTTAACACAAGAAATAAAGATAAACTTGTCGTTCCCAAGTTTAGGCTAGAAAAATCCAGAGCCTCATTTCTGGGGAAAAGCATAGCCTTTTTTAATAAAGTTCCACAGCATATAATTGAACTACGAGTACCATTGCATAAATTTAAATGTTACATTAAAGAGTCGCTGATGAGCAAAGGATACTATAAAGTAGACGATTATTTGAATGACCGCAATGCATGGTCATGATGTAACACATAACATAATCACTGTTTATATGATGTATTTTTATACTAAGCAATTGTTGTATTAGTAACGATATGTTTTTTTTTTGTAAATGTCGTTACCTAACTAAGAAACGCTGGCAAGTTTCTTGCGCCCATTCTTCTTGTCAGTTAAAAAAGTCTTGAATGGGTGGTAGGAAAATATTGACGATTCATAAGTACATATTTATTATGTCTAAGTGAATAAAGAATATTTTTATCTTTTATCTTTTTATCTTTTAAATGAAACAATTAAAACCCTTCAAAAAAATCACATCAAAAAAGTAAGAAATAATTCCTCACCAAATAAAAACGTAAGTACTTTGAAGTCGGGCGTGAAACATGTACGACTTTTTGTTGTTTTTGTTAAAACCCGCCCGACTTCAAAGTACTTACGTTATTTATTTGGTGAGGAATTATTTCTTACTTTTTTATGTGATTTTTTTGAAGGCGGTTTTAATTTTTTTATAAAACTAATTTTTATTTCACTCTTTTTAGTGCATCGTGCAGGCAATTTACTTGTATTCTGGTAAATAGGTATGTGATCAAACTGAAAACCTCCTTTTTTGAAGTCGGTTAAAATACCTTGAGGTATCCCCTTTTTAACAAAATAAGAATCATCTAAATCGGTTTATAAACAAAGGAGATATGCCTAAAGATACGTATTAAATTCACATAAAGTGGTAAAGAAAACGACAGTATTTTCAAGATTTCCTGAAAACTACTGAACCGATTTCAAAATTTCAAAAAATGGGACCAACTTGGGATCCAACCTGATGTAATAATGTTTCAATCATTTCAATCGGTCCATCCGTCTTCGAGTAATCGGTGGACATACACAAAAAAAAAGAAAAAACATACATACAGACGAATAGAGAACCTCCTCCTTTTTGATTTAGAAATCGGTTAAAAATGGTCATGTAATAGTGCCGAGTTGTTAGAAAGTATTCTCGAGGGAAACAGAGGTGACAAAATGATAAAATTACCGTTAGACGAGACAAGAAAGTCATCGGGTGTAGTTTGGTTACCAAATCAAGATACATTTAAAGGTTTATTATTTCAGATATTGCAAAAAAGTGTCCATTAATCCAAGGGGGGAGGGAAAAAATCACCAAGAATCACAATCACATACCTAGTACAAAGCCTCAAAACGTATCACCAGTCTAAAAAACTGCTAAAAAACATCACGTGATTTATGGACAGCCCCAAAAATATTTGAACCCCCTTGGATGGCCTGTTATAATAACACTCAATTACGAATTAGGAAGACCTGAACACAATGCTCGAAGATCTCGGAAATGCTTCGCAAAGAGTGGGTCTTAAGATGAACATGGACAAGACGAAAATCATGTTCAATGCCCATGTTGCACCCGCTCCAGTTAATGTTGGGAACATTACACTCGAAGTTGTTGACCACTATGTTTACCTAGGACAGACGGTCCAGTTAGGTAAGTCCAACTTTGAGAAAGAGATCTCTCGACGAATCCAGCTCGGATGGGCAGCGTTTGGGAAGCTCCGACATATATTCGCGTCCGAAATACCTCAATGTCTCAAGACGAAAGTCTTTGACCAGTGTGTATTGCCAGTAATGACTTATGGAAGTGAGACGTGGTCTTTTACTATGGGTCTCATAAGAAGGCTCAAAGTCACCCAGCGAGCAATGGAGAGAGCGATGCTTGGTATTTCCCTGCTCGATCGAATCAGAAATGATGAGATCAGCAAGAGAACTAAAACGACCGACATCGCTCGAAGTATTGCTCAGTTGAAGTGGCAGTGGGCGGGACACATAGCGCGGAGAACCGATGGCCGTTGGGGCGGAAAGGCTCTCGAATGGCGACCGCGAACCGGACGACGTTCCGTGGGCAGGCCCCTACAAGGTGGACCGACGATCTGGTCAAGGTCGCGGGAAGCCGCTGGATGCGGGCAGCGCAGGACCGATCGTTGTGGAGATCCTTGGGGGAAGCCTATGCCCAGCTGTGGGCGTCGTTCGGCTGACATGATGATGACGAATTAGACTGGAACGAAAAAACCCCGGAAAAAAATTACAGAAAATGGGTCACAGTGCAACAACAATAAATTAAAATTAAAATGCCTTGAAAGCATTACGATACCTACCTAGATGGATTCATTATACGAAAGAAAGTTTAGAGCTATATAATAATATATGTCGCAGGAATTTCGTCAAAGTCGTGATATTATAATTCCACTAGTGAAATAATAATTTATCGTTAAATTATGAATAGACAGTACGAGACAGTATGCACACCCGTCCCGGCCTATCGACACCGGCCTCTGCAAACATTGCGGATGCACTACAGAAGCGGGGCAGCCGAAGCAGGATCCTGAACGCATCGTTATACTGAACACGAAGGGAGCCTACCGCTCGCTTCGTTCGTATGATTAACCCACAGGCTGCACGTGTAAAAAGAAGCACAGTAGGCTCTAAAGAGTGTTATAGAACCCAGCAATCGACTAAACTACAGTCTATGGTAGAACGGCCCAGATTGGTTACAGGCAGACAAAATAAGTGAATCTATGTTAATACCAGACCCAAGCATCGAGGTCAAAACATGCTGTAGCACTGTTGTGGAGATAAAAAATAAAAATGAAGTGTTAGAAAGATTTTTGAGCTTCGAAAAAAAATGTTTTGAATTTTATCGTACTGTTTGAGGTTTGTACAAGGAAATAGAAAAACAGGTTTATCGACTTGTGAAGAATTAGACAAAACAAGGACACGACACGGACATCCAACATTATTATTACAACAACATTATAGACCGTGAGCCGATAATATATTTTGTCAGTCATTTCCTTTCGAGCGAAACGTGCAATGCTTGAGAGAGTTGTATTATGAATTATGGTGAACGTCAGCTGCCGCTCCGTGGATGGGTGGTGCAGCGGCCGCCCCTCAGACACGTAAAAAATTTTTTATTTTCAGTCATTTCCTCCCGACTGAAAATTTGTTAAATGATAGTTAACGCAATTATTACAAGATAAAAAAAAGTCAGCTGGCCGTACCGTGGTGGTTACATACCCACTTTACGTGTAGGGGAGGTAACATAAAAAAAATAGTTTTCAAAATTTTGCTTTACCACTTTGTTGGCGTGATAAATATGTATATTCATGCCAAATTACAGCTTTCTAGGAGTAAGAGTCTATGAGCTAGACTGGGGTCAGACGGACGGACAGATGGACATGGCGAAACTATAAGGGTTCCTTGTTGACTACGGAACCCTAAAAACGTCAGCTGGCTCTATGTTGGTGGAAAACCCGTCAGCTGACGTATTTAAATAAGCGATCGGCGCTCACGCCTGACTCTCATGCTCCCTATTTCACTGCATTAGCTGACGACATTTCCACCAACATAGAGCCAGCTGACGCTTTTATTTATTCAAAATAGCATGTAAATTATCATCTGACACATTTTCAAGTGAGAGGAAATATCTTAACGATATTTTTTTTGCATGTTCCTATGGCCAGCTGACGTATAAACCACCACGGTACGGCCAGCTGACTTTTTTTATCTTCTAATAATTGCGTTAACTATCATTTAACTAATTTTCAGTCGAGAGGAAATGACTGAAAAAAAAAAAAAACGTGTTTGAGGGGCTGCCGTTGCACCACCCACCCACGGAGCGGCAGCTGACGTTCACCATAATTCATAATACAACTCTCTCAAGCATTTCACGAGTTTTCGCTTGAGAGGAAATTGGTCAGTAAAATCTGTTGCTGGCTCACGGACTATTATTACTGCATCTTTCAAACAAGACTAAGTATGAACATATAAAAACGGACTAATAGTTAAGAAAACAAGCAAACTATCGAGTTTGGACCCGATTATAGAAAAAGACGGAATCATCAGAGTTGGGGTAAGATTACAACATCGAATATTATATCTTTCTGTCTCTTTAGGGTTCCGTAGTCAACAAGGAACCCTTAAGGCTTCCACATACCGGATGCGTAAGCAGCACGATGCGTTGCATCTGCAGCACGCTGCGACATAAAGCAATTCACACCGGCATCGGCGTCGCACACGCATCGCAGTGCATCTGCGACGCCGTGCGTCGGCGACGCCGTGTGTTGCTTTCGGATCGCGATTGACATTTTCTTTCAATTCGCAATTCCCTTCCTATTTTATCCCACAAAAGAGAGTTTTTATCTTGTGGATCTTACATACATTTGTATCTGCGTAATATATTAATTAATTTTTCGCGTATTTCAAAATCCATGATGACAATATTTTGTAAATATTGACAACTGACGTGCCGCAGTCAGCGTCGCAGCTGCACGCAGACGCATACGTCACCGCGGTGTGTCCTCAATTGAGAAATCCTGTAGAATACAACGTCACAATGCCGGAGCTCGTGTGCTACATCACGGCGCGGCCCACTCTGAAAACCGCAATTCTGACTACATGGTCATTTTGTCCTATTTCGTCCTATTTCTGTCCCAAATTTTCAGAATTCGTCGTAAAGGGGACGAAAAGATATAAGCGATTTAAATGGTCCATGCCAAAGCAAACCTTCATTATGGCACGGACAGGCTATATTTATTGAACCATAACACCTAGCCAGGATCTGATTAGTATAACATTTTGTCCCTTTTTTATAGAACCCGCAATGCCTGGAATCAAAACGAAATGAAGCGCCGTTCAAAAGATATAAAGGAATGATTTGGTCCATGCCATAATTAACCTACATTATGGCGCGGACTTTTTAACCAGGTCACCTAGAGAAAATCTGCTTATTGGAAACGATTCGTGTACATTCGTCCCAATTCGTCGTAAAAGCCACAGAATTCGTCGTCCTTTGGTTTAGGAGATAATCGGAATTAAAATTTTGTTTTTATAGTACAGGAGCTGACTTCCTATTTAGTGACGATGTTTGTAACTTGTTCTTGTTTTGCGTGTTTGTGTTAGAATAATTAAGTGTATTAGTAACACAAAAGTATAACGTAAAGTAATACGTAACTTTTATGCATTTTCGAAACTCAAAACCTTAATTTTTAAGTCATAAACAAAAATATTTTCTTAAGAGATATTTTGATCCTGGGCTCCTAGACTATATCAAAAACATGTACAGTCGCGTACAAAATAATTTCGATAGAGGTCATGTATGAAGTTGCATTTCAATGTTATATTGCTCTTCTTTCGAAATTATTAATATTTGGAGGTGGGGCTCCCACCGTGGGAGTGAAGTGAATAGTGGAGTGGGGATTGGGGGGAAAAAGGGTTTGTTTGTATGAAACTTTTCTTCCTTCAATGGAATAGCAAGGTACTTGAAACATTGTACACTCGACAGCACATCAGGTTAAACAGTTGAACTGCTATAACAGCTTTTATTACGTAGGGCATAAAGGCGGTCTCAAGTTCAACATGTATAGTCTGATGTCCCGCCGTGTGTACATATACAGGGTTATTTGTTATTCATTTAAAACATCTCGTGGGGTTAATCAGACCATCAAACTGAACAACTTTCATTATGAGACAGATATTAGATTGGAACAGCTGATTTTTTTTCACCGTAGAGTTAGTCCCATAGTGAAAGTTGTTCAGAATGATGGGTAGAACACCAAGGTTTCGGCTTTAAAACCAATAAAAATTCAGCCCGTATAAGTTTTATCATTATAATTAGAAAAATATTATTAGGTAGGTTACATGACACTTTTTTTTATAAGATAACGTTTTTTTTATAATAATTCTACATTCATAGATACCTCCTTGTCACCAAATCACATTTATTTATTGCAAAATCACAGTAAAATCACTTTGAAAAATTGATTTATTTTGGGAAATATAGTTGATGAATTGCGGCACACAATATATTGTGGCACACCTCACCAGTGTTGCCAGTATGATTTCCCAAAAAAGGACGGTTGGCTTCTGAAAAGGTACGGTTTTTGACTTCAAGGTACGGTTTTATTTTACCAAAACCGAATTTTAATGTACAAACAATTAAATATTTCAAAGTCACTGGGTGGCGAGAAGCGAAGCGCAAGCGAGAGTTATTAGAAAGAAAAACAGGGTAAATAAATTTATGGTAAACCACGGAACGGATAACTTTAACAGTAATAATAAATAATAATAATAAAATAAATCTTTATTTTTTCTCTCACATAATAGGTAGTTACATAGATATATAAACAAACTAGAAATAATTAATGTTGACAACAATATTATGTGAGAGACTGGTCTCTGTGCAAGGAAGCCCTGTGTGACAGATAACCAGTCTCTCCTCGTCCGGACCAGGCGGAGCCAGGTTAGAAGTGTTTTCTTATTCTAAATTTGTACAAAATCATATCAATCTGATACTGCTAAACGCTGGAAGTAATAAAGATAAAAAAAATACAAAACAAGGAACTGTTACAAGATACTTACAACAAAATCAACTAAGGTATATGTTTGTGTATGCATGTGTGTGTGTATGTGTGTATATATTATATATATGTTTGCGCAAGGATGAGGCATATTATGAGGAAATATTTAATAGATTTTCCGTTTGATCGTAGTCCAGTGATTTTAGCCACGTCGTCGTGATTTTTTTACATCGGTATTTAGTGAATGAGTAAATATTATTTAGTTCAAGTTATTTAAATTTTTACTTTTTTGCATTCACAATGCAATTTTTATCATAGAAAAATGGAAAATAAAGTATTTAGAAAAAATCGACCCGTCTCACAACCAGCTCCGATGGGACTCGAACCCACGACCTTTCGCTATCCGGAAGCAGAAACCAGAGCAGTCGCCCGGATAGCGAAAGGTCGTGGGTTCGAGTCCCATCGGAGCTGGTTGTGAGACGGGTCGATTTTTTCTAAATACTTTATTTTCCATTTTTCTATTATTTAGTTCATTTACTTTATTATATAAATAGCTTCCAAGAAAACCGAAATATTTATTTGAGTATGCTGTAACCCACTGTGTGATTGGGCGGCATACTTTATGCTTTAATCTCTTATTTGCATTTAAAGTGGGATCAAATTCCGTGAGGGAGTGCTGTTTTAGAACCAGGTTGCGAATGTACAGTTGGCGCACCGTTAGGACATCACATAGAGCGTAGAGATCTTTTGTAGGGAAAGTAAAAGGTAAGCCATGAATCACTTTTAACACTGCACGTTGAGCTCTTTCCAATTTTAACAACTTGGTTTTATTAGTACCTCCCCACACTGTTATACAATAACTCAAGATTGATTGGCATAGAGCCTGGTAAACCATTTTCTTGACACTTTGACCTGCTACATGTTGCAATTTCTTAAATATATACATGAGTTTGCGGGTTCTTGAGGAAAGGAGGTCTAAGTGGTAGTTAAAACTTAGATTATTATCAATCACTACACCTAAATACTTTATGTTAACGGCTGGTAAAATTTTCATACAGTGACATGATAAGTCAGTTAAGCAAGTGTGAGCTGTTAAGGAGAGATTTTCGTGAGTGGATAAAGCAACATTATTTATGGAGAAGGGGATAAATTTAGTCTTGTCAACATTAAGTGTTAGTCCATGAGTTTTTAACCATGACGTTACTTGGGTGAAGCCAATCTGAGCATGTTTATAGATGTACAGTACAGGATGGCCGATTATGTTGGCCGACCATGATGGTCCATCGTGTACAGGGCGAGTTTGCGTTGCTCGCAGACGGCAATCACACACAAACCGGCCCTGTACCAGGGGGGTGTCACTGCGCAGTTTAGGTACGTTCGGCCGGCGCGCCTGCTGGGCAGGCGTATGGCAGAAGGATGCCGCTCGGCTCGTAGGTACGCTCCACGTTCGCGCGTAGAACGATCGATCATTTCTGTGATTTTTGTGCACCGAACAATGACTTATAAATGTTTCTATAATCCGTATATAAGATACTGTTGTGTTTACGGGTGTCTAAATAAAAGAAATAACAAAAGAAACAACAAAACCGAACCCGCAAGTCGCTCGCAACCCTAACCAGCGAGCGAGCTGTTTGAGACATTCATAGAAATAAAAACGCTCGCGCGTAGATATTGGGTACAGTTTTGCTTGCATGCGCGAACTCTAGGTTATTATAACAATAGGTAAGCGATGACAAAGCAACCGGAATTGGACTTTATTTCCAAGCAGAAAGATTTATTTTTATTTGAATGAGCTTGCAGAGTGAGTCTTCTGTGCCTTAGCACTATTATTTATTCTGTGCCTGTACACGTTGCCCGATCATGGTCGGCAAGAAAAGCTCCCAGTACAGGATGGCCGATCCCATTGGCCGACCATGATGGGCGATCGTGTACAAGTACAGAGCCAGTTTGCTTGTGATTGCCGTTGCAAATTTACACAAACTGCTCCTTAACCCCTGAGGGCCTGACGGAATCGAGTTGAGATGAAAATCGAACCGTTTTATAGATTTTAGTTATTTCGTACTGTTTTATAGATTTAAGGTCAAAAATCCCACCTTCGATCACAACAACAATTTTAAAGCTGTGGTTGACGGTGTTGGTCTCACAATAATTTAATATATTTTGTAAAATTAGTTTAATATTTCCTATTGTGAAACTGTTTGTTGACCCCAATAAATAAAATAAAAAAAAAAAAAAAACAAAACAAAGCTGGTTGTGATCGAAGGTGTGATTTTAGACCTTAAATCTATAAAACAGTAGACCTATAACGATTTCATTTAGTTCGGTATTCAATCACTACTTACTCCATTGGCGCTATACAGTCGTTACTAGAATGGTGTTTTTTTTTTATCTTGATTCAATTTTGATCTCAACTCGATTCTGTCAGGGGTTAAGTAAGGGGTACCCTGTACATTTTGAGTGAATTTTACATTTGTTTACTACACAGTTTTCAATATCAGATTAATAGGAGATGTCATATATAAAATATGTAATTTTTATAGTGGCAGTAAGTACCTACTTTTACGCTACCCAGTATATTACTATAATAATATTCTTTTTAGCGAATAGACTACAAAAAGTTGCAAATTATTTAAAAATCCGCTAGAACGGCAACACTGCACGTATGACAAGAACACTCTTTTTTTGGTTGGGTGTTTATGGCTTAGTTAAGACTGGTCTAAACGGCTCTTAACTTAAGAGCCGTTTAGACCAGACAACATGTTTCAAACACATGTTTCACAACATCTACCTGTCTTGTCCATTTTGCTTCATGTTTTGTGTCGGTTTAATCGCGGCTTTAGGGTTTTTCCCGCGAACAACGACACGACACGATTAACAAATTGCGCGACAGTGTTGTCAGCACTATTTTCCACTAAAAGACGGTTCAGTTCACAGCATTGACCATACATAAAGACAGTACGACCAACTTAACAGCGAATTGCTGACAGATACGGCAAACTGTAAACTGCAGTTGCCATGCAACAAAATAGCACCTACAGTTTACGGTTTGATGGTAAATGGTACAGAAAACTGTACTTTTTGGTACGTTCTGGCAACACTGTTAGTAAATCGTCTCGTGTCGTTGTTCGTGTGTAAACGCCCTTACAAGCCCTCAACTTTATTCCGTTCCGTAATGCGCATTCTGTTCATGTTCCGATTGTAAAACTTAATGTTCACAGAGACTGTTCGTGCATTCCTCAATCTACGAAAAGTTCGTGCAAAAGGATGTAGCTTTCGCAAAGAGCCGCAAGATAGGACGCTTAATGTTTGAAAAATTAAAAGGAAGTATTTAGAAAAAAATCTACCCGTCTCACAACCAGCTCCGATGGTTCGGGTCGATTTTTTCTAAATAGGTACTTCATTTTCAATTTTTCAATAATAAAAATTGCATTGTGAATGCAAAACAATAAAAATTTAAATAACTCGCTTACTGTTTTACAATCGGAACACTGCGTATTAAGGGTTTATTACACTTGGCTAAATTTAGCATCTAATTAAGCATACATTGCTTGTTTTGATTGCATCACTTGCTACAAATGAGCTCAAAGAAAGCAAAGTATGCTTAATTAGATGCTGAATTTAGCCAAGTGTAATAAGCCCTTTACGGAACGGAATAGTTTTAACTAATTTTTACTGTACGCTTTTGTACGTGACTGTACTTATATAAAAAAACTGAATATCTCCTAAACCAAAGGACGACGAATTCTGTGGCTTTTACGACGAATTGGGACGAATGTACACGAATCTTTTCCAATAAGCAGATTTTCCCTAGGTGACCTGGTTAAAAAGTCCGCGCCATAATGTAGGTTAATTATGGCATGGACCAAATCATTCCTTTATATCTTTTGAACGGCGCTTCATTTCGTTTTGATTCCAGGCATTGCGGGTTCTATAAAAAAGGGACAAAATGTTATACTAATCAGATCCTGGCTAGGTGTTATGGTTCAATAAATATAGCCTGTCCGTGCCATAATGAAGGTTTGCTTTGGCATGGACCATTTAAATCGCTTATATCTTTTCGTCCCCTTTACGACGAATTCTGAAAATTTGGGACAGAAATAGGACGAAATAGGACAAAATGACCATGTAGTCAGAATTGCGGTTTTCAGAGTGGGCCGCGCCGTGATGTAGCACACCCGGAGCTCGTGTGCGGCGTTGCCGTTCCGCTGTTGCGCGACCGCGCCGCGGCCGTTTCGGTTTGTATCTCGCGGACGGCCGTGCAGCTCTCGCACGCAATCGCAACGCAATGCAGCTGCGATACTGTTGGTGTGAACCTACGCGTACCAATTCACATATTACAACTCATGACGCACGCACACGCAATGCAGCACGTCTGCGTGCGTTTTTGGTGTGTGGCAGCCTTTATAGTTTCGCCATGTCCGTCTGTCCGTCTGTCTGTCCCCAGTCTAGCTCATAGGCTCTAAGTACTAGAAAGCTGTAATTTGGCATGAATATACATTTTTATCACGCATCACGCCAAGAAAGTGGTAAAGTAAAATTTTGAAAAAAAATGTGGGGGTTTGAAGATCTCATTTTTTGGTTTTTGGATTATATCTTAGACACTACGCGTCACAGCGACATGTTTACTACGAGCAAAATAAAAGCTGATTAAATTTGCTACAAGTTCTATTCAATCAAATTTTACAATATCTTGAATAGTGTTCGAGATATTCCCTCTTGAAAGTCTGTAGTTTGGTATAAATATTTTTGCACCATTTGACGGGATAACTTTTCAACGATTCACCGAAAGATTTTTGGAAATTCTCCATCCAAGGGGGTAAAAAGGGGGTCAAAGTTTGTATGAAACTTTGTGAACTCAATTCCACGGAGACGAAGTGGCAGGGGTAGCGCTTTTTTTATCTACAACGTGGTAGCACTTAGCCTTCATCACACCTGATGATGTGGTGATAAGGCTGAAGGTGGAAGCGTACTACTCCCGAAATCCTCAATCACTGAGGAACTGGCTATCTTTATCTTAACTGCCGGAACATAATAATGCTGAAAACATAATTGTTATGGCGTCAGACTTAGATAAGATAGTGGTAGCTAGCAAGGCGGACTAAGAACAAGTCCTACCACCAACCAAACCGAATACAATTTGTACCCCCACTGGGAATCGAACCCGGGACCTTTTGATCTGAAATCGGTAGTATGAACTACTAGACCACAGAGGCGGTAAAAAGCTAGTAGTAGAGTAATATATTATTGAAGAAAATTTAATGCTTTACGATTTTAGGGCTAGTATTTAGTTTTTCGGTGCATCATCGTTGGAAAGTTATCCGGTCAAAAGGTGAAAAGTGGAGCAAAAATATTTTTTCCATAATTACAGACTTTCAAGAGCAGACATCTCGGAAACTATACAAGACTAGCTTCCGCCCGCGACTTCGTCCGCGTGGACATTCGAGAAAATACTTAGGGGACCAATTACCAGGATAAACAGTATTCTTTGTTTTAATTTCATAAAAATCCGATCAGCCGTTTTTACGTGATTAGGCGGGTCCTCCCTCACCAAGCGAGCAGCCTTGTGCGAGGCTGCTGTACTGCTGTTTATCCTGGTAATTGGTCCTCTAAGTATTTTCTCGAATGTCCACGCGGACGAAGTCGCGGGCGGAAGCTAGTTAAAAATATAATAAGGTAATTCCAGATATTTAAGAGCTCAAATGAACAAAGTCCTTTAAAGTAGGCCAGATTAATGCAATTATAAATATTTAGATATAGGTACTTAAGTCGAATAAAAGTCGTCTTTTTAAAGATTGTATGCATGGCAAAATGCATTTACCATTTAAATTATTGTTAAACAACAATGAGGACAATTTTCAATGATCGTATCACTTTACATGACACAGGGATAACTTCTTCAAGACTTTACATTTATATTCTTTATTCCCAGCATACCATACTTCAAGCAGTTACTTTTACTGCAACAATTTAAAGATCAATGTAACGCAAAATCGCTGTACAGTTATTTTGCATTTTCGTGCCGAGCCATTCGCAATGCAATGTAACTGGACTGTCTCGGAGATAGTTGAACGATGCCAGTGAAAAACATATATTATTTGCTTAGCACAGGTGCAATTTACTTGTAAATAATGGTAGTATTCTGACAACAGCAAAAGCAAAACATTCAAACTGAATCTTATATCATTTATATCAATCACCCTTATTTATGTCTTATGTTTCCGACATTTCTATATAATTTTCCAAAAATGTTTTTGAAATAAATAGGACGACGACACATAGTCACATGTAGAAATTTACTGGATTTATAGTTTTGGGAACTGCCAGTTTGCGCAAGATATATTAATCTGCTTTACGGCCAGTGAAGTAAGGGGTGCTAAGTGCATTAGGGAAAGGAGTGAACTAAATTCGTGCAGACTCATTTCTACCAATATGTCCATCAACAGTGACGGATATGAGAGCCCTCAATGGGTATTTATGACAATAATAATCAGCCGGTTGTGATTTTTTCATATGACTTATACTTACTTAGTTTTAATTTTAAATTTTCTTAGTTTGTAAGTTGTTGCTGTTGAATAGTTTATGGTAAACAATAATTAACCAAGTGAAGTTAAAAATATATTTTTATCGAAATAAAGGTCTATCATTTATATTATGACTCTCATAACAATTTTGTAGACGACTGTACAGATAAACCTACGATTTTAGCATTTCTATTGTCATCTTAAAAGCGGGCCCAATTGACTAAAGAAAAATAATAAAAATAATGGATTAGTAAATGTGGCCCGCGGGCCACATTTGAAGCGGGGCCAATAGACTAAAGACCCATTAAATATCATCACCAGGGGCCCTATCGCCCTATTTTGCAATAAGAGCGATTTCATTACAATTCCATTTCAATCAGTTTACGATCGTGACATAAAAAGGTATCGCCTTAACGTTCACAAACGGATGGAAGACGGATTGCGATGGCATTGCGATCGTTTGGATCGGTGAATGAATGATACCAGTGATGTTACTTTTATGAATGAATCTTTTCAAAAATAGAGTGTCAAGTTGTCAATGTCATTGTCATCCAACTGTCAAATACAAGGGATTTTTGGCGGTTGATTTTAGTGGTGCGTTTTTCTCAAACATGTATTGGTTTTTCTGTTGAGGTGCAGGCTAGTTTTGAAATTCCAACTTTTACAATATTTTTTATTGGCGTTTACTTTGAATTATTTCGTAGTACTTTTCAAGTTTTAGCGCGCTTGGCTTGCGATCGTTGAGGTTAAGCAACTTTCGCAATGATCGGTCACGGGATGGGTGACCAAAAAACTTTTCATCTCGAGCTCCTCCGTGCTTCGGAAGGCACGTTAAGCCGTTGGTCCCGGCTGCACTTGCAGTCGTTAATACCCACCAATCCGCACTGGGCCCGCGTGGTGGGTCATGGCCCATTCCCCTTATCCATCCATAAGGAAGGCCAGTGCCCCAGCAGTGGGGACATTAAATGGCTGATGATGATGATGATGATGACTTTTCAAGTCTAGTCCTGCCGGCCTAGCATGAGCGGCTTATAGCGCGCGATATGATATGGTACGGCAAGTTGTCTTGCTTACCCCACTAAGGTGTAAGCAAGACGGCATGCCGTACCATATCATATCGCGCGCTATAAGCCGCTCATGCTAGGCCGGCAGATTTTTCAGGCGAGCAGCTCTTAAGTCGGCCTGGTGGGCTATTTCCAGTTTCCACGGCCGCAAATGAGAATAAACTCATCACTGGGGAAGACGGCTTTGTCTTGGTAGGTAGCCTCCTTCATACGGGCTCTTTTCGGGACCTCCTCCCTCTCCGCTCTTGGGGGATGTTGGAAGGCAGTGCCGAGTGTCTTTCTTGAGCCGTTTAGAGTCAAGTAGCACCCGTCACTTTACTTCATCTGATTTTCACTTTTTTGTGTATTTTCGACACGGTACCTATTATTGTTTTCCGGAATTAACAACCACTGAGCAAGAGAATAAATACGTTTTAACAACTTGAAACACACAGAATCTTACTAAAATCCGCTAATAATTTCTGAATAATGTAGTATTATATTATCTGTGATAATGTTGAAAAAACTGCCTCCGACTAGCTGTTTATTTTGACATAAGCAAACGGTCAGTTATCGGCTGCAATGTAATCATTTTACGTTTAAAAACCTAGCGCGATTCGAAAAAAGGAATGGTAATTGAATGGTAATGGTATTGTTGTCGTTGAGAAAATAGCGCGATACCAAATTGCAAAATAAGAGCAATGTAAGTGTAATATAAGCGCATTTAGCATAGGGCGATAGGGCCCCAGAATATGACAATACACTCCTTTGGCAGTCGTGTAAAAAAAGGTGAGCCCTGAGAATGAAACGCAGTCAACTTCATATAGGCAACACCTTCAGGAAGCTCGAGATTCAATAAAATTGCTATATAGGTACCTAATCATTTTACAATATTTTATTGCTTTCGTTTAATTCATCTTAAAGTTTTTTCGGGTCATGAAAATTGTCACAACAATTGACAACCGCTTTTAGAGCAGCTGTCAGCGCTGTGGCATACACAATTTTATTACACACTAGCTTTCCGCTCGCGGCTTCGCCCGCGTGTACTACACGACATTATCCTCAGGGAATGTGATATTTTCCGGGATAAACTACATCACTGTGCTCCCAATCTACCCCCGTACCAAAAATCGCATTGATCCGTCGCTCCGTTTTGACTTGAAAGACGGACAAACAAATAATACCTACTACGGGTTTTCCCGTGGGAATATGATACTTTCCTGTGGTAAAAAGTAAAAGTAGCCTATTATTATCCTTCCAAGGGTCTCAAATAATTTACTTAAATAGGTACCAATTTCTGGCCGCAAATTAGCTCGCGCTTAAAATGATTTTCGTATGGGAATGAGATTCTTCCCGCAGTAAAAAGTGTTAAGTATATCTTTCCCAGGGCCTTAAACTGTCTCTATTCTAAATATAATCATTTCCAGTAACTTAAACTATCACCTTAAATACCAATTCCATTCCACAGATATGCCCGTGCTAAAACTTATTTTACCATGGGAATGATCCTTATTCCCGCGGTAAAAAGTCCTTCCTAAGGTCACAAAATATCTCCAATCCAAATTTCATCTGAATCGGTTCAGCTGTTTTGACGTAAAAACAGAACTTACAGACAGACAGACAAACAAACATAAATTTGCGCATTTATAATAATATTAGGGATAGTAGACATATGAATATGATTGGCCGGCCGCGACTACGTCCGTCCGTGAGTAATTTGTGGTCGTCCAAATCAAAAGGGACCTTGTGGCGCTCGGCACTTACCTACGCCCTTATTGCTGTTGTTCGAATACAAAACAAACGACAATAAAGACGTATGTGCCGGCCGCAATAAGGTCCCTTTTGATTTGGATGACCACATTTAATTGGGTACATAGCAAAATTTCATATCAAAAAGTAGATAGATAGGCGTTCTCTAAAGTCTCATCAGTACCATCATCAATCCATTTTAATGTCCCCGCTGCTGGGGTACAGGCCTTCATATTGATGGATAAGGAGAATGGACCATGACATTCCACACGGTCCAATTGCAGTTATGGGGTATTTACCAATCCAAATGCAGCCAGAACCATCGGCTTATCGTGTCTTCCGAAGCACCATAATTGAACAGCCATCCCGTGAAAGACCACTGCGAAAGTTACATAACCTATACTTTATACCAAACATGAAAGTCAGATCAGTGGTTTCTTCTTATGCCTATAAGAAGGTTACGATACCTAGACAAACAGTAGCTACTTTCGTATGAATAATATTCGGACATTCTCCTACTCTTGAACTACCAAAATGCAAAAAATCAAGTCAATACTTTGATATGGTACTTTTTAATGTGGCATAGGTTCTATGCCACATTAAAAAGTATTTTAAAGTGGCAATACGCTAGTTGATACATAACTACTCTTTGGTGGCAATGAGGTAAGTCAAATTCGGTGAACCACATCTTACTTTTTTTCGTGTGGCTGGTGTCTCACCGTTCAGTTGCAGTCCCTATCCGTAATTGCTTATGCATGTACTACCCTAATTTAATACATAAAAAAATTGTAAAATGCTCTGCGCGTGAATGGCGAGGCACTAGCCACGTGAAAAGAAGTAAGAGGTGGTTCACCGAACTTGTCCTCGAGTGTACGTCATGGGTACGTCGCACTGTACAGTGCCACAACCTTTTCTATTCCGGTGACAGCGGCGCTACGTACGGTTTTCTTTTTTTTGTAACAATTTAACCGGCCCTGACTTCTAAGAACTTCAGCCGCTAGCAGCGCTATGGTTGGACATCAACTTGACAGCAAAATGACATTAAAAAAACACGCTAGTTTCACATTTTGGCCACCGGCACAGCAAAGTTTGTGGCACTGTAAAAACCATAGATGTAAAAACGGATTGAGTTTTCAAACATGTGTCAAAACAAAATGAAATTAAAAATCAAAAGCACTAAGGAGTATCGATATCGACTTCGATGCAAATCACCCCCAAAATAATTTTCTATCCCTTTTTAACCCTGTTAGGCAATGAGTTTCAATGAAATATGAAACACATCTTCGATTATTTCTGTTAAAGAATGGCAAAATTATTAGGCAAAATTTGAAGAAGATTGGACAAAGGAATCACGTTGTCCCATACAAACTTTACCCCCATTTTTCACCCCATTAGGGGTAGAATTTCGAAAAATCTTTTCTTATCGGATGCCTACATCATACGAGGAACACACCCTCCAAGTTTCAGGTCTCTACGATCAGCGGCTTAGGCTGTGCGTTTATCCGTCAGTGATTCAGGACAAAGGATTTTATATGTATAGATGATTCAGGACAAAGGATTTTATATGTATAGATAGAAGATATCGAAAAACCTGACAAATTAAACTTGTAGCTAGTTAGCTTCATTTTGGCTTTCATGTTGGCTCGCAGGTTCGCACGCTGCACACATGATGTTAAGATTACTCTCTTTAGAGCTTACTGTACTACTTTCTACACGTGCAGCTTGTGGGCCAACTATACTCGTCGAGCCTACAACGCCCTACGGGTTCAGTTCAACAATGCATTTAGGGTGCTGTTGCGGTTGCCGCGCTTCTGCAGCGCATCAGGGATGTTTGCAGAAGCGCGAGTAGACTGCTTTTATGCGTCTATGCGGAAGCAGTGCGCCTCCCTGGTGCGCAGGGTGCGGGGCAGCACCAACGGCATCCTAAGCATGATTGCAAGCAGGCTGGACTGTCGGTACGTGACTCATTGCTGCACAACATCTGCCGGGGTGGTGCGGGTATGAGTCATGTGCATACAGTCAATAATTGTAATAATAATAAATTATAATTGTAATAACTTATTTAATATTATTTAATTATGGTTACTAACATAGGCTTAGTGCAAATTGTTACTAACAAATATGAGTCAATGTTACTTGAATAATAAATGAATTGAATTGAATTGAATTGAAAAGTATTTCATTTTGCAAATCTATTTGAATAAAGAGTTTTTGAGTTTGAGTATGAGTTTATATATCACTCGAGGAGAATGTAACTTTCTCATTAGAATTGACCATTGTCAAAGAAATTTCTAAGTCGGTCCAGTAGTTTCAGAGCCTATTCAATTCAAACAAACAAACAATCAAATCTTTCCTCTTATAATATTATTATTATTATAACAAGCTCGGGCAGCTTCCGTTCTGTCAAAAAGTTAATAGAAAATCTATTTACGTCAAATGTTTAACAGCTGGTTTGTATGGGAAAAGAAATGAATTAGTTGTTTTTGCTGTTTTCAACGCAATTTTAATGTTTTTTTCTCCATAAAAACCTTTTCTGTGCCTTATGGAATATGAAAAAAAAAATTGCCGAATTGGTCAAGCCGTTTTTGAGTTTTTTTGTTTTATTTAAATAGATACTAGGTAGTATAGATATAGACTAATGAAGAATTAAGACTTCTTAAAATGTTGAAGATTTTTTAATTACTTACACATTTATTTTGTTTGTAAACTAGTAAATTAATTCGATTATTTATTTTCATAGAACCCAAATAAACGTTTTAAAAGATACCTTTTATTTTATAGAAATAAAGAGTGACAACCCTAACGCTCAATTGACGCGTAAATATTTATGTCAACAAAAAGGTCTAGCTTCCATACTGCTATGAAGTAGCATATATATTTACTGTGCCGTTACGGCACCAATGGTTTAAAGTAGAGGTGTTTACTAAAAACATCGATAAATCAGTTCGTTCTTTATTATTTTTGAAGACATTATTTGAAGTAGTTATTCAAGTAACAACAGAATACATTATTAAGTATAAAGTACAATGTAGCTGTCCAAATTATTGTTTCGATTCTTAAGTACCAGGATAACATAGCTATAGAGGAGGTAGTTATAGTACATTGGATTTTTTTCTAACCAGTCGTAACAATAAATTAATATTTTAGAAAAACATTGAAAAAAACTCGTAAGTTTAGTAAATACAAGGATTAAATTTCCGATTAAATTAGGATATAATTTTTCGGTAAAAATAAAAAATAAGATTTTAACTAGGTATTTATGCAGACATAAATAGTTAAAATCTTGTTTTTGATAGTATATGTTTGGCTGACTGTTTGAAATCAGTCTTTAGCAGCCTAGTTAAGACACAGTTACTAAACATACGACCAGTTTGATAGTTACCTACTTTTAATTTGATTTATATCACCACACAGCGATTGGGTTTATGAACACAATAATTAACGCTTAAAGATAAATATTCAAAATATATTAACTTTTTATGCAGACATAAAAAGTTAAAATCTTGTTTTCGATCATAAATATGTTTGGCTATACTATCTCTGAAATCAGTCTTTAGCAGCCCAGTTAAGGGCCAGTTTTTTGATTCGTAGTTAAGTTACAGTAACTGTACTTCACAGGACAACAAGATAAGATAAGATAAAAAATTAAATTAAAAAAACTGGCTCAAAGTCACAGTTACTAAACATACGACCAGTTTGATAGTTACTGATTTTTTTCACAACACATCGATTGGGGTCATGGACACAGCACATTAAAAAAAACCGCAATGAAATCGCCTGATCCGTTTAGGCACTACGAATATACGTACAGACAGACAGACAGACAGACATAGGCCTCAAACTTATAACACCCCTCTTTGCGCTGCGTCAGGGGTTATAAAAAACCCATACACTATAACTACCTCCTCCATAGCTATGTTATCCTGGTACTTTAGAATTCAAACGATAATTTGCAAAGCTACATTGTCCTTGTACTTTAAACCGTTACTAATACCTACTTCAAATAAAGTCTTTAAAAATAATAAAAAGCTAAACGGAGTTATCGATATTTTTTAGTTAGGTAATAGTGTCTATACACGTTCCGATCCGACAGCCGATTTGGTCTGCTCCCAAACCAAATCTGCGCTACGCACGTTCCGATTTGGTCTGTTCCGACCAAATCTGCGCTACACACGTTCCGATTTGGTCTGTGAGCAGACCGAATCGGAGGTCGGATAGGAACGTGTGTAGATGCTATAACAGCTCTACTACGCCTCTAACCACTGGTGCCGTAACAGGAATGCTATTCATTTTTCGGACGGCACCAGATGGTGCCGTAATGGGAATGCTTTTGGTGCCATTGAAAGGGTGCGGTTCAAAGTGGTGCCGTAACTGGAATACCTCAAAAATTAAATGATGATTATGATTATGATTATTGTGTTCCAAGGATTTCCCTCTATATCTCTTCGTTGACTGGGCTAAGAGTGAATGAAAATCTTTAGTATATTATAAACTTAGACCAAAAAATGTAATGTAACTAGCAATTAACTCCGTCTTTGTCTATACTAATATTATAAAGAGGAAAGATTTGGTTGTTTGTTTGTTTGCATCGAATAGGCTCCGAAACTACTGGACCGATTTGGAAAATTCTTTCACCATTAGAAAGCTACATTCTTCCCGAGTGACATAGGCTATATTTTATCCCGATATTCCCACGGGTACGGGTACCACGCGGGTGAAACCGCGAGGATCCGCTAGTATTATACAAAATAATGGTAATTCAGTGATAATAATTCAAATGTTTTCATATTATGACGTTATCACGTACAAATTATCGTCCGTAAACCGACTTTACTGACAACCAATTTTTCTTTTATAGTTTTTATACCTATATTGTTTCGGTCCACAGATAAAACAAAAACTACAAAATCTGGTGACAACACGACAGAAATTGAACTAATAGTTTTTGCTAATGACACAAATGCGGTGGTAATTGGGTATTATATATAGATTCTTTGTTAAACTGGAAGGAAGAATTTAACTACATTGAAAACAAAATCTCCTCTTCATACTACGCCCTAGTAGAATTTCGTTTAAGATATAGCATAAAATTTTGGGGTAACAGTTATGACTGTAATCTTAGGAAAGCGTACATTTTTCAAAAAAACTAGTCAAGTGCGAGTCGGACTCGCGCACCGAGGATTCCGTACCATAGTAAATTTAAATAAATATAACGTGAAAATGTTTTTATCGGTGGCGAGGCTAGATTTGTCAGAGCATTTGCGTTGTAGAATATGGCAGTTTTAGGTCAACGCCAGCTATTGACCGAGAGTGGAACTAATATAATTTTTGTTGATGATTTCTGAAAAAGTTTACTACTATATAGAGACATCGTTTTATTTTTCCTGTAATCTTTACATAAACTTCTATCACATAAAATATTTTCAAATTTTTCTCTATGCAAACTTTGGAGATAAGGGGGGGGGGGGGAATGCTATTTTTTAACATTTTCATCAAAAGTCACGCGCGCCGCGTCGTAGCGAGCGTACGTTTGTAATTGCTGTATCGTGAAACCATGACTTCCGACATGTTAAAGTGCGCGAGTTGTAATGTAGTGATAAATGAACTACTGTCATTTATCCAGAACAAGGAAGACGTTATGGATGAGGATTCCATGATCAGATTGTGTGTGACAGCTTTTAAGCCGGAAGAAATCAGTGTGGCAAAAAGGCTTTTATCTACATCAGTGAAATTGAAAAAGATGATCAACCGTAAAAAGGATGGGAAATCCCAGCGTGAGTTGGAAGATATTATCTCCCTCATTAAAGAGACGCCCCCTGAAGAGCTACCGATTTTTGTCGCCCGTGACCTTCAAAAATTACCCCCGGTCACCTTTGATCATCTCGATGCGACCAGACTTCTGAGGGACTTAATTACACTTAAGCACGAGATTGAGACTATTAAGGAAACTTATGTGCCTATGGATAATTTTTTGCGGTTAGAAAACGATCTGAACAATCTACAACAATCGTCGGTACATAAATATTCCCAAGGTGATAATTTTGTTAACAAAAATCGAGGTGCTAGATACAAATTAGACAGCTTTGAGTACAACTGCGATAGCGGACCTATTGGGTTGTTACATATTTCACAGAAAGCTACAAATATCAGCGGTCAACAAGACTTATTAAATTCTACATTTGTTGATGAGACTGCGGCGGTATCGCAACGTGCGCAAGCGCAGGTCGCACAATCCATCTCCCTCTCACAGCCGACGCTACCTGTCGTACAGAGCGTGACAGCTGATGTGCGCGTGGATGCCGTTACTACGGTTCCGACAAGTACCGAAACCGCGGTGCCCGTACTAGGCGCCTCAACTGATAAGGTAACTAATGCGTTCCATATAACTGCACCGAACGATCAGCTGTTGCGCGGACGTTCGCCTACTATTAATGCGCAGAATAAACAGCTTAGTAAGGACGAAGAATGGAAAACAATACAAAGAAAAAGGTACAGGATCAATTTGAGGGTGAAAAAGGTACCTGTACGCATACTGGTGGGAGATTTAAGGCTGCAATTTCGAGTAAAATCGCTCTATTTATAAATAACGTGCACAAAGAGACTGACGGAAAGGACATAGTATCATATGTTAGGAATAAAACAGGCGTTGAAGTAACATTGCACTTAATGAAATCTAAACAACACAGAGAGTTCAATTCCTACAAAATGTTTGTACCCAAAGATAAATTAGGTTTGTTTTTAGATTGTAATTTATGGCCTGATGGTATAACCTTCCGTCGTTTTATTGACTTCCGGACCCGCAACCGAGAAATAGAAAACAACAATGTAATAAACACAAATGGCTAATACACCCAATGAAGTGAGTTTTATTAGTTTTAATTGCAAGTCCTATATAAGTCCTATATAAGAGATCCATAGACTGTATACGAAGTCTCAGTGACAATGCTGATATTATTGCTTTGCAAGAAACCTGGCTACTTCCACATGAGATATCAGAACTGAGTAAAGTCAGTAGCGACTTTGGATTTTGCGGGAAATCGGCAGTTGACATGTCGAGTGGAATACTGCGTGGGCGGCCGTATGGCGGGGTTGCGCTTTTATGGAGGAACAATAAGTTTGATAGTCTTTCTGTGGTGCCGTGTGTGAGTGACCGAATCGCTGCGATCCAGGTATGTGAGTTGGGCCGTACATTTCTTGTGTTCTCTATCTACATGCCTACTGACTCCTCTGACAATCTAGTACAATTTACTCAGTGTTTAAGTGAAGTTGACGCAATAGTTGAAAATAGTAATATAGAATCTGGTTTTTTTAATAGGGGATTTTAATGCTCATCCTGGGGAATTGTTTGGGAAAGAATTAAATAATCATTGTAAAGATCAAAATTGGACTTGTGTTGACATTGAAATGTTAGGTTTAGATTCTAATACTTATACCTTTGTTAGTGACGCGCACGGCAGCCGCAGGTGGCTGGACCACTGTCTGGTTACTGAAGCGGCGTTAAAGTCGGTTTTGTCGGTAAAGGTAAATTATGATGTTTACTGGTCAGATCATTTTCCGCTGGAGATTCGTTGTAATATACAGTCGGTCTGCCCAGCTGTTAAGCTGCCGCATGCTAAAATTAATATGGTTATGTGGGGTGACAGGGATTTAAATCAAAATCAAGCCTATTGTAAATTATGTAATGAAAACTCAAAAATGTTGACTTTCCTTTTGAATTTTCTGAGTGTTGTGATAGTATGAATAATAATAGTCCTGTTCACTTGGCTTCTATAGACGCTCTTTACACCACCATCATAACGACATTGCAGGAGGCCGCTGTCTCTAGCTATGCAGGGCCTGCGGGGGGAGGGGGCAAACCTAAGCGTGGTCGCACTGTTGCGGGATGGAACAAGTATGTCCGGGACTCTCACCGTGACGCTAGGCAAAAGTTTTTAACCTGGGTATGGTACGGTCGGCCCAGTAGTGGTAACATATACGTTGAAATGGTCGAATCCAAGAAAACATTTAAATCTAAATTAAAATTTTGTCAAACTAATCAAGAATTAATTAAAATGAATATTCTGGCTACAAAACATAAAAACAAGGACTTTCGCGGATTTTGGAAGCATACACAAAAACTAAGTTCTAAACCTAGCGTTCCAGTGAGTGTCAATGGCTTGAATGACCCGAAGGACATATCAAATATGTTTAAGTGCCACTTTCAGGTGGAGTCCCCATTGAAAGGTACAGAGTCTAGGGATGCGGAGGCCGTGGTGTCGGTGGTGCCGGACCTAGTCACAGCGAAACAAGTCGCTCTTATTATAAAAGGTATGACTCGAGGCAAGTCCCCCGGACATGACGGTCTCAGCATCGAACACTTTCAATATGCAGGGCCACACCTCCCGAGGCTGCTGGGATTGCTCTTCACTCTTTGCATCAGGCACTGTTATTTACCAAACGAGCTGATGAAAACGGTGGTAGTGCCTATAGTCAAAAACAAAACTGGAGATACCTCTGAAAAGAGCAACTACCGCCCGATTTCATTAGCCACCATCACATCCAAGGTGCTTGATGGTCTGCTTGAGAGACAGCTTAAAAAACATCTTTACCTCAACGACGCTCAGTTCGGCTTCATTCCGGGATTATCAACTGAAAGCGCTATTATGTCTCTGAAGCAGACCGTCAGATACTACACGGATAGGCACACGCCCGTTTATGCCGCCTTCCTTGACCTCTCTAGGGCATTTGACTTGGTTAGATATGACTTTCTTTGGCGGAAACTGGCTGATACTGGTATGCCCGGCGAGTATATCAATATCTTTAAATATTGGTACAGTCAGCAAACTAACCGGGTCAAGTGGCTTGGTGAGCTATCTGAAGAGTATGGGTTGGAATGTGGGGTGAGGCAAGGGGGGTTGACGTCTCCTTCACTCTTCAATCTATACGTGAACCAGCTGATTGACGAGCTGAGCAACACAGGTGTCGGCTGTTCTGTTGATGGTAAAATTATCAACAGTATTAGTTATGCTGACGATATGGTGCTGCTCAGCCCGTCAATCGCTGGTCTCAGGAGGCTAGTAAGAGTATGTGAAGGTTATGCGGCTGCACACGGCCTCCTGTACAATGTCAAAAAGAGTTTCCTTCTGATTTTCCAAGCCAAGGGGCGTAAGCCTGAAAATGTGCCTCCAGTGCTGCTGAATGGGGTTGCTCTCAGTAGGGTGCAGGAGTTTAAATACCTCGGCCATGTTGTCACCGAGGATTTGAAAGATGATAGCGATATAAAGAGGGAAAGGAGAGCGATGACGGTCCGCTGTAATATGGTCGCCCGCAGATTCGCACGATGTAGCCCAGAGGTAAAAATCACCCTTTTTAAAGCTTTTTGTCAGACCTTATACACGTGCAATTTGTGGGTAAACTATACTCAGCGGGCCATCGATGCTCTCCGAGTACAGTATAATAACGCATTCAGGGTGGTGTTGGGCCTTCCGCGTTACTGCAGCGCGTCTGCGATGTTTGCGTACGCGCACATGGACGGATTCCATGCAATACTACGGCGTCGCATCGCGTCTCTCCAGCGCAGGGTGCGCGGGAGCTCCAACTCCATCCTGAGGGCGTTTGTGCACTACACTGAATTTTACCGATCCGGTGGTCCGTTTTTTTCCGGACCGATATGGCAGCTATGAAAAACATATGGGCGCTTGTGCACCACACTGAATTTTACCGTCCGTCATTTTACTTTTCCCCATTCCGGACCGGTTTTTTCCGTTCCGAGATGACGGCAATGAAAAACATATGTACGCTTGTGCACTACACTGAATTTTACCGTCCGGAAAAAAACGGATGGTTGTATTTTAATCATAAATCACTACATAGTATAAAACAAAGTCGCTTCCCGTCTGTCTGTCCCTTTATTATATGCTTAAATCTTTAAAACTACGAAACAGATTTTCATGCGGTTTTCACTGATAGGTAGCGTGGTTCTTCAGCAAGGTTTTAATATATAATTTATGAAAGTTTTGTGTAAATTGGTTGAAATATAACGATAATTGTCGAAAGTGCCGGCAAACGGCAAGCCGCCCGGGAGCTTTCAGCAAAAACGCTGCCTAATCCTTTCGAGGTTTAAAAAAATAATGCATGTTGGGATATTCCTCTTCTGTAGATCTACAAAAAAGTCCGCGATAGCATATGTCTATCTTTTAAGTATAGCATATTATAGCCATTATTATCTCTTAAAAAATGGTTACGAACAATGCGGTAATTTGGAAAGCTATTTAAACGGATACAGTATTAACCCTTATCAATCTAAATACCTTAGTTGCTTTAAGCATTTCATGCACATTATTTTACTCTTTTACACCATATAATTTAAATGAATATCTTAGGAGTTATCGCAAATAAATTAACGCAAGCTGTTCCGGTTACGAACATAATAATAAATGCTTGATAAAATGCTAAATCTATTTATTGTCCAAATCTTAAACTTTAGATGATAATGATATTTTTGATGATGAATGCACCCGATCGCGACGGTAATTTATAATGCACTAACACTATAAAATGCTTGCGATCGGCGGCGCGTCAAAGTGACGTCAATGCCTACGGTGTTCGGTAACAGTGCAATGCACCGAACATATTCCGGGCCGGCTTAAGATGCTGTGATAAGGATGATGCTGTTAGTAATAATGGTTACAGGTGATAAAACAAAGTCAACTTATATCTAAAGTTAGTATAAGTACTTCTTTGAAAAATACATTGACAAAACATTTAAATGGGATATAAGATTAAAAACGTAAAGTATTTTTGAGTTACTCCGCTTGAGATAACCCAGTTTTGATAATCGTTCTTTTGTTGTGAGGCGACGTTGCCTTGTCCTTTTTTCGCGCACTCATATTTGGTAGACGATCAAACACTCGCGCACTAACACTCGCGTAAGTATGATTTAATTCGCTTCTAGCGCTTTGCCGCACTTCACTAGCCCTTGGCTGATAAGCTACATTTGGCACATCACACACACTACCACTCGACACGACACTGATGGTGGGCGGCAGCGGGCGGTCCCCGCCCAAGCGCACTGCGCCCGGGCCGGCCGCGCCGCCGACGACGTCCTGCTCCCGAGGCCGCGCGTCCCGCACCCAGCAACGCCTTCCTCTTCGTTTATACAGCCAGAACAAGATGATACCTACTGCTATGGCTATAGCTACGTAACTGATGACGTATTGGTGAACGTCGTGGTAAGATAGGTCATCTAAGTCTAACTTCTCGCTTGACTTCAGATTTTTTATTTGCTCTCCAACAGCGGCGATAGTTAAATTTAAGGAGCCGTCTGAGGCGTTCTCTTCTTCCGCTGTCGAAACTCTCAAACGAATAAATGAATTGATTTGATCAAGCTTTGGAGTGTCAATTTTAGGCGATACCATAAGTTTATTTGTATGATGCTGAAGTGGATGCAAAGTGAACTGTTTTCCCTTTACAATACAGCTCTCTTTGAAATAAATTATGCCAGCGCCGCTCAGCTGTTGCATTGTAACATGATCCTCGCATACAACCTTTACTGAGTAGGTATCACAACAAAAGTAAAAATACTGTGATGGCGAATTTAATGATAGCCATTGATTGTTGCATGTTTTCTTTACAGTAGCACATTTTGATGATAAACTGTCATTAGATCTCACACACAAATTTTCGTCACTTTCTAGGTGTTGTATTGGTTGTTGCAGCCGGCATACGTAAAAATCTTCCATGTAGGCACATTTTTGTAGATCATTGATATCCATGATTAAATACGAGTCTCGTTGTAAGTTAAATGCTACGTATTTTGATATGGGAGTTATGCTAATCATATTATTGTTTTGTTGGCGGGGAACTGGGATCAATGAATACATCTGATAGTTGTCTCGACTTACGAGGGGAATTGATATTTCAAATAGTATGTATTCCTTAGATACTCTCGTCTTAACGTGAAGTAATCTGTATAATTCTTGTATATTAAGTAGTATATTATTAATAGGTAAGGTGAGGTCTTTAGACATCTGACTACTTATTATTTGTAATTCGGTTTTTAGTTGCTAACTTTTGCAGAGTCATCATAGCTAGGAAGGGGGCCGCTTTAACTCCATATGGGACCGTGCTCAATTGGTAAATTTTAATAGGTTGATCTGTGCTCTCTCGCCATATAATTTTTTGGTACTCTTGATCTTGTTCGTGGACCAGTATTTGCCGATACATTTTTTCTATATCGGCTGTCCATGCATATTTAAAGATACGCCATTTAAGGATAAGTGACTGCAAGTCTTGCTGCAGGTTTGGTCCTGTGTACATACAGTCGTTTAAACTCACCCCAGACGATGATTTCGCGGATGCGTTAAACACAACGCGAAGCTTGGTGGTTACAGCCTCCGAGCGGTGAACAACGTGATGAGGAAGATAATATTCTAAGATCGAATTACGTTTGCTGGGTTTCATGTGATTTAATGCTACATATTCGTCAATGAATCCTTTATAATCGCTCGCCAGCTTTGGGTTTTTGTTAAATTTGCTCTCTAGGTTGTGAAATTGAGCTAAGGCCATAGGTTTTGATTGACCTAATTGCTGAATGACGTCCGACTTAAGCGGCAAGCGTACTTCATACCTGCCGTCAGCCTTTCTTGTGGTTGTGTCATGATAGAACTGGACACACTTTTGATCTTCTATTGATAGTGACTCATCAGCACAAATATCCTCGATCTCCCAAAATTTGCGAATTTCATCCACGTTATTCAAAATGACGTTGCATTGGTAGGATTTTGTCATGTTGCCGCACAGAACCCACCCTAACTGGGTCTGTTGAGCGATAGGCTCGTTGTTGTTTCCTTTCAAAATTCCACCCATCATTATTATTGAATAAATATCTGCTCCCAGGAGCATGTCCACGGGCCGACTAATATTAAAGTCGGGGTCTGCTAATTTAAGATTTTCAATATAGCTCCATGATGGTTTTGAGAAAGAACAATTAGGTAAATTTTTAATCAGTGAATTCATAATAATAACGTTGGCGGTGAAAGTAAATTCGTTGTAAATGGATGTACAACTGATGATTAATTTTCCTTTGCTGTTATTTTGCTGTTCTCCTACACCGAAGACTACACCTTTACAATACTGCCTTTTCAAACCAAGTTGTTGTGCTGCGCTTTCTTTTATGATAGAAATTTGCGACCCTTGGTCTATGAGGGCTCGCAATACATGCTGGGAACCATCTGCTCCGGTCACCTTTACGAGGGCGGTTGATAAAAGTATTTCCGAAATATCCTCCGATGACACGTGCGAGGTCGTTGTCATATTTTCACTGCTCGTTTTTGGATATTGGATCATATTTCTTCCGGTCGGCGGATGTTTACGATTAATAAATGCATCGTGTAACAAAGTATTATGATTACCGGAACAATTGCGACATCGCTTGGGTGAATAACATGCCTTGCCCTTATGGTCGAATAAGCAATTTACGCAATAACGATATTTATTAACTGTATTTAATTTTTCTTCACCTTGCATTTCTTTGAACTTTGAACAATAAAATATAGCATGATCCATATTGCATAATGGGCAACGATATTTCGTGCTTGAAGTTGATGTATGAAATGATTTTAAATAATTTGGATGCTTATTATTTTGTCCCGGATAGCTTGAATGATTGAATTTCTTGGGTTGATTAACTTGATTAAATTGTTGATTGCTTGGTTTTTGTATGTTTTGATCAGTTCTTTTCCGAGATGATTCGAGAATAGTGAATTTACTCTCTAGGAAATCAATAAATTCTTGCAAAATCGGCAAATCCCTTGGATTCTTAATGGATTCAATATATTCTCCATAAGAATCGCTATCAAGCTTTTGCGATAAGATGTGGACCAGCATCGGACCCCAAGTGCTGATATCTATGCCCAGGTTCTGAATAGCGTGCAGACTCTCTTTTGTGACGTCATGCAATCGCTTGATTTGACTCAATGATTGTTGTTGCATAATGGGAAGGTTTAACAGCGTATTTAAATAAGATGTAAATATTAATCTTTTATTATTAAAGCGATGATTTAATATTTCCCAGCACACAGTATAATTATCGGAACTTATTTGCAAATGATGTATAATCCGTTCCGCATCCCCCGTGACCTTGCTCTTCAAAAACTGCATTTTTTGCGCATTTGATAATGATGGATTGTTGTGTATTGCTTCATTAAATAGGTCCTTAAAGGACACCCACTGTTGATAACTTCCACTAAAGGTAGGTATATCTATTTGAGGCGTAGACTTCTCCCTATGAGAAACAGACCATAATTTAGTATTGATCTCTTTTTTGATAAAATTGAACTGATTTTCACGATCGCTATACTCCCTTTCGTACTCTATTTCTTCGCCTTCAATCTCTCCTGCTATTTCCCAATGTAGGTTGTCTATCGCTTTCCACCTGCTTTCCAAGGTCTTCAAAGCGTCCTCGAATTCCCATTTATTTTGAAAGGAATCGACATTAATATTACTTACGCACCTTTGAAAGGCCTTGAAGTTGATATTTTGCTTCTTTAACATGTCATCTAATTTGCTGTTTGTACCCCTTGAAGTTCTATGAAAGTAACTGAAGTCTCTGCTTTCTTCTTCAGGTCTCGTTTGCTGAATACCTCTTACCTTCTTACTTGATTCTCCTGCCTGCTTACTTGTATCGACCTTTAACTGTTCTGATTCTGCTCTCCTGCTTGCCCCTTGCTCGGCCTGCTGTTCCTCCCGCAACTGCTGTTCCTTTCTTACCAGTTCCCCATAAGTTCGTTGCATTAAATCTTTCGCCGTGTTGTATAACTCCCTCATCTGTTCATATTCATTCTGAACAAAATAAGGATCGCTCGACACTCCAAACCGTTCTAACTTTTGATGATTCGACTTGAAAGAAATCCACAAGGTTTCCAGCCGCTCTAGTCGCTGCTGACAATATTCCACGGTTTTCCGCTCTGCTCCATCTTTTTTAAAGTTACTAAAAAGTTTTGATACAGACTCATATATCTCTGCCTGTTTGTCAGACAAACCTTCCATCTTGCTGTAGAAGGATGATGATCAGTACGTAAGAAAATGGAAAGATCTTACTTGTGTTCGGCGCTGGAGAGTACCTCCGGCTTTGCTGCTATGATGCTGTGATAACCTTCCTACTTTGCTTAGCTATAGCAAAGTAAAATCTCCAAAAGCACTGCAATCCCAGTGTACTGCTACTATAAGTCACTGATTTCAACCTCACTGTATTTAAAGACACTAAAAACGTCTCTACACACGCGAGGTCCTTTTTTAATCTCGAAGGACCAAATTATGTTCCGGTTACGAACATAATAATAAATGCTTGATAAAATGCTAAATCTATTTATTGTCCAAATCTTAAACTTTAGATGATAATGATATTTTTGATGATGAATGCACCCGATCGCGACGGTAATTGATAATGCACTAACACTATAAAATGCTTGCGATCGGCGGCGCGTCAAAGTGACGTCAATGCCTACGGTGTTCGGTAACAGTGCAATGCACCGAATACAAGCAATTGCCGACGTTCCAAGGAACTCATTATTCCTCTCGTTTAAAACGCGTCCGTAGAGTGTAGTTTCAAAGAGATCACTGCGCTGCCCCGGCCAGTAAAAAACCGGACAAGTGCACAAGCCAATCATCCGTGTTTTTCATGCCACGCCGGTCCGTAAAAACACGGACCGCCGGATCGGTAAAATTCAGTTGTAGTGCACAAACGCCCTGAGGGTGCTGGGCGATAAAACTGATTGCCCATTGTGGAGACATTGGGTGCGAGCTCATGTTTTAATCCCCGGCGTGGCCGTGGGGGGTCGTTTTTTGGGTTAAATTTCACGATTATTATTTATTTTTTGTCTTAATGTAATTTTTAATTTGAATGAATTGTTAGAAACCTGATTTTCATAAGTATTTATTACCACACTTTTATTAGCTTCACTTGTAACTAAGTCACAATGTAAGAAAATCTTGAAATTCAATTTTAACCTACTTCTAATTGTCGTATTGATTTAAAACTTTGCAAGTCTATATGAATCCGATGACAATACAATAATTTGCTACCATCGAGCTGATCTGATGATGGAGTCAAGAGGTGGGCAATAGAACTCTTCAATGGCTGCTCGGAAACCCCTCGAGTTTAGGCTCATTTATTTTGTTCTGATGAGACCTATTCACTACACTTAATGGTGAGGGTCTGATGATGGAGCAGGGAGAAAGCCAGTGGCACTTCTTAATGAGCACTAGGAAAGCCCTCGAGTTTGGGCTCCGTTGTTTCGTTCTGACGAGACTTATGAGCTGCACTTGGTGGTGAGGGTCTGATGATGGAGCAGGGAGGAAGCCAGTGGCACTCCTTAATGACCAATAGGAAACACCTCGAGTTCTGGCTCATTTGTTTCGTTCTGATGAGACCTATTCGCTACACTTGGTGTTGAGGGTCTGATGATGGAGCAGGAAAGAAGCCAGAGACACTTCTTAATGACCAATAGGAAACACCTCGAGTTTGTGCTCATTTGTTTCGTTTTGATAAGACCTATTCGTTACACTTGGTAGTGAGGGTCTGATTATGGAGCTGGGAGGACCCGGTGAAACTCCTTAATGACGTCAAGAAAACACCTCGAGTTTGGGCTCATTTGTTTCGTATAGACGAGACCTATTCGCTACACTCGGTGGCGAGGGTCTGATGATGAAGCTGGGAGGAAGCCAGTGGCACTCCTTAATGGCCAATAGGAAACCCTTCGAGTTCTGGCTCATTTGTTTCGTTCTGATGTGACCTATTCGCTACACTTGGTGGTGTGGGTCTGATGATGGAGCAAGGAGGAGGTCAGTGGCACTCCTTAATGACCACTAGGAAACCCCTCGAGATGGGCTCATTTGTTTCGTTCTGATGAGACCTATTCGCTACACTTGGTGGTGAGGGTCGGATGATGGAGCAAGGAGGAAGTCAGTCGCACTCCTTAAGACCACTAGGAAACCCCTCGAGTTCGGGCTCATTTGTTTCGTTCTGATGAGACCTATTCGCTACACTTAATGGCGAGGGTCTGATGATGGAGCAGGGAGGAAGTCAGTGGCACTCCTTAATTACCACTAGGAAACCCCTCGAGTTTGGGCTCATTTGTTTCGTTCTAATGAGACCTATTCGCTTCACTTGGTGATGAGGGTCGGATGATGGAGCAGGAAGGAAGCCAGTGGCACTCCTTAATGACCACTAGGAAACCCCTCGAGTTTGGGCTCATTTGTTTCGTTCTGATGAGACCTATTCGCTACACTTGGTGGTGAGGGTCTGATGATGGAGCAGGGAGGAAGTAAGGGTTCGGCTCGCGCATCTGGTAACTAATAGACTCCACTTGAATTTGTAAAACTAAATACATACAATCACGCCTTTGAGTTATAATGTTTACGGGGTGGGCAGACACATGAATGGACTGTGAAATCGATTACCATCCCCATCCATAGCTTGCCATTTGTTAAACTAAAAAGTAAAAAATAAATATGTAGTTTTAAAAACTATAAAAACACACTTTTATAGGAACAGACTAAAAGTACAAAATAACCGTCTATTCAGTAACTGAAATTAAAAAGCGTGGTGCGCCCTAAGTACTTAATATTGACAAAGCACACCACGCTTTTTAATTTCAGTTACTGAATAGACGGTTATTTTGTACTTTTAGTCTGTTCCTATAAAAGTGTGTTTTTATAGTTTTTAAAACTACATATTTTTTATTTTACTATTATTCATATTAATTACTATTTAAGATCAACTTGTATGGACATAGTCTGAAATAAAATGTTTTTTTTATTTTTTATTTAAAAGTCAAAAACTATGCGGCTTAGGAAAAAAAATCTTGTGATGCCCCATACACCTTAGTAGCCCCACTTCGAATTTTGAATTTTTAAGACCCCCTTTCAGCCTCTGTTGCAAACTCTCTTATTTGCAAAATAGTTGGGCAAACGTCGTCTAAAACTAATAAGTTAAGTTATAGAATACCTACTAGAACTCATTCTCGCGTCCCATCCATGTCGACTGTTTGCAACGCCTCGATGCCGGACATACGCTGGTAAACGATCTCCCATACGTAGGCTCGTGCACACATACAATGACTTGTTTCACACTGTCGACATGGCTGCAATCCAATTGAATAGATTAAGTAAAATGTAGTAAGTAATAGATATCTCATCAAAAACATAAAATATGTGAAGTGAGAGCCAACTTCAATATTAGGAAATATGCCTTGGTTGTTGACTTCAACGCCAAAAGATGTGAGATCTAAATGGGTGCCAAGTTTAACGGTCAGTCCTGAAAATGTAGTACTTACATAAAATGTTTTATAACAACTTAAAATATAATTTCTTCTTATAACTTAGGATAATATATTGAAGCCTAAGGTCTGACTTGGCTAGTTCTTGTATACGAATTATTATTAGGTACTTACTGAAACAGTCATGGAAGAGCCCTATGTTCATCTCTAGTTTCTAGTCTACCAGCAAGCCAAATTTTTGGAAGAATACAATAAGAACTTCGGCTTTAGAGCTTGCGAAGGCTATAATATATATATAATTCGTATATGAAAACTAGCCAAGTCAGACCTTAGGCTTCAATATATTATCCTAAGTTATAAGAAGAAATTATATTTTAAGTTGTTATAAATTAATTAATTAATTAATCTGGGGTTCGAACTTGGTTCTCTCGAGTCCTCAATATTGAATGGCCACTACGCCGTCGGCGCTAGCTGAACTTTAAGAGGTATGACGAAATATTGGTATATAACAGAATAAAAACTATTACAAACTTATATTTGTACTTCATCTTATACAAGATCTTATACAGGATAAGTGCATAGGGAACGCAAATATAAGTTTGTCAACGTTTTATTTAAAAAAATACTAGTTTTGGATTTTTTCCTTTGTATTCACAAGATTACCTGTCTACATGCCAAATTTCAGCTTTCTAGGTCATCTGGAATTGGGTTAGAGTTTTGATTATAGGTGAGTCAGTGATAAAAATAACGATTTTTGGACGTAAATATCTAAATAACCGTTTGAGGTGTGTATATAAAATTTAAAGCACATATTTATCTCGCTAGTCTCAATACATAAGCCAAATTTGACATGTTTCTGTGTAATAGTTTTTGAGTTATGAGGGGGTCAAAAGTGGCTCCAAATGGTTCGTGTTAAGATACACACGGTGCTGCTCGCCAGTTCTGATTGCTTTTGAACTTGGCTGATACGCTGCCGCGTATCCAGATCTATCTATATATAAAAACGAATCCCTATTTCCCTTGGTCACGACATCACGCGTGAACGGCTGGACCGATTTGGCTAATTTTGGTCTTGAAATGTTCGTGGAAGTCCAAGGAAGGATATAGGGGTAGGGTAGGGGTAGGGTAGCGTAGGGGTAGGGTTAGGGTAGGGGTAGGGTAGGGGTAGGGTAGGGGTAGGGTAGGGGTAGGGTAGGGGTAGGGTAGGGGTAGGGTAGGGGTAGGGTAGGGGTAGGGTAGGGGTAGGGTAGGGGTAGGGTAGGGGTAGGGTAGGGGTAGGGTAGGGGTAGGGTAGGGGTAGGGTAGGGGTAGGGTAGGGGTAGGGTAGGGGTAGGGTAGGGGTAGGGTAGGGGTAGGGTAGGGGTAGGGTAGGGGTAGGGTAGGGGTAGGGTAGGGGTAGGGTAGGGGTAGGGTAGGGGTAGGGTAGGGGTAGGGTAGGGATAGGGTAGGGGTAGGGTAGGGGTAGGGTAGGGGTAGGGTAGGGGTAGGGTAGGGGTAGGGTAGGGGTAGGGTAGGGGTAGGGTAGGGGTAGGGTAGGGGTAGGGTAGGGGTAGGGTAGGGGTAGGGTAGGGGTAGGGTAGGGGTAGGGTAGGGGTAGGGTAGGGGTAGGGTAGGGGTAGGGTAGGGGTAGGGTAGGGGTAGGGTAGGGGTAGGGTAGGGGTAGGGTAGGGGTAGGGTAGGGGTAGGGTAGGGGTAGGGTAGGGGTAGGGTAGGGGTAGGGTAGGGGTAGGGTAGGGGTAGGGTAGGGGTAGGGTAGGGGTAGGGTAGGGGTAGGGTAGGGGTAGGGTAGGGGTAGGGTAGGGGTAGGGTAGGGGTAGGGTAGGGGTAGGGTAGGGGTAGGGTAGGGGTAGGGTAGGGGTAGGGTAGGGGTAGGGTAGGGGTAGGGTAGGGGTAGGGTAGGGGTAGGGTAGGGGTAGGGTAGGGGTAGGGTAGGGGTAGGGTAGGGGTAGGGTAGGGGTAGGGTAGGGGTAGGGTAGGGGTAGGGTAGGGGTAGGGTAGGGGTAGGGTAGGGGTAGGGTAGGGGTAGGGTAGGGGTAGGGTAGGGGTAGGGTAGGGGTAGGGTAGGGGTAGGGTAGGGGTAGGGTAGGGGTAGGGTAGGGGTAGGGTAGGGGTAGGGTAGGGGTAGGGTAGGGGTAGGGTAGGGGTAGGGTAGGGGTAGGGTAGGGGTAGGGTAGGGGTAGGGTAGGGGTAGGGTAGGGGTAGGGTAGGGGTAGGGTAGGGGTAGGGTAGGGGTAGGGTAGGGGTAGGGTAGGGGTAGGGTAGGGGTAGGGTAGGGGTAGGGTAGGGGTAGGGTAGGGGTAGGGTAGGGGTAGGGTAGGGGTAGGGTAGGGGTAGGGTAGGGGTAGGGTAGGGGTAGGGTAGGGGTAGGGTAGGGGTAGGTTAGGGGTAGGGTAGGGGTAGGGTAGGGTAGGGGGTAATAAATTAACTAGCTTTAACTTTGAACAAAACATATTATTTTATTAAGGAGTTTTATGTGGAACTTTAACCTGCTTACATAATGTTATGCCGCTCTTATTGCATTTGTCAAAATTAACATTAAGTACTTTTGATTACAATGTGGTAAATGTTGCTGGTGGCAAAGTAATTTATGTTATATCAATATATATAAAATTCAAAGTCCTGACTGACTGACTGAGATATCAACGCACAGCCCAAACCGCTGAACCTAGAGAGTTCAAAATTTGCACATAGATGCATCATACAGTGTAGGCATCCACTAAGAAAGGATTTTTGGAAATGAAATAGGGGATAAATGTTTATATGAAAGTCCGTCAGTTTTGAACTTAGGATCTTCAAATTTTGTATTTAGGCTGGCAATTGAAAATTAATATTATTAACCTGCCTTAGCGTTTTTGACAATTCCACCCCCGAAGGGGGATGAAATGTTGTATCTGCAAAGTCCTTGATTTAATTTATTATTTAGGCTTATGGTCGGAAAGTAAAACAAATAAGCAAACACATATTTCTTATCTTTTCGAAAATCAACCCCTTAGAGGTTAAATGGGATAAATAAACCTAAAAATCGATATGGATATCGTTATTCAGGTTTTATGGGATGACGATTGCAAAAATGGCATTTATTTTGATGTTTAACACGCTGAACATGATTCAACCCCTAAAAGGTTGAAATAGGGGTGAAATTTTGAATGAATAATCAGGGGGTAAAATAGACATTTCAACTTAAAACTTAGTAGGCTTACTTCTTAGGCAACCCATTTCGTAGTTTTCCGAAAATCAAACCCAGGGGGTAAATAGGGTATAGAAACCTAAATCATCTTAAGTGAAGAGGTATGACGCTTTACCGAGGCTAAGGTAATAAAAGAGATGTGAATTGTTCGGTGTCAAGATGTATATTGAGATAATAATATTGAGTACAATTAAAGATACATTATCTTAGTAAGCGATCTTATTCTAGATTGCTGAGAATGCTACGCGTGTGTTCCAATTTTCTGTAAATGCGCGATAATGCAAACATCTTGTTTGTGTAATATGTTGCAATCATACTTCATCTCCCCTGAAAAAGTGGAAGGATCATCCCCTCCCTGCAAAAAGGAACAGACTCGTAACATTGACTTTAACGAACTTAACCAAAATTTAATTACTTAAGTAAAATAAGTAAACAAAATTTAAACATTATCAACATAGCAAAGTTAAAACTATTTCATTTATTAAATCGTACTAATACAAAAACGTTTTACAATATAAACAATATACCTAATTAAAATTGTATCTAATTAAAATGGTATCGAATTGAAATGGTATTGAATTAAAACGGAAGCTTCACATTTTACACTTAATCATAACAATAACAAAGTGTTAAGTAACATGGTATGTAATTAAGTACCTATACTTATAATTACGTATCAAATAAAATAGTTATTTATTGAATGGTTTGGTATTATTCTTATGCACAATTATAGCTTTATTTTCTTTTAAAATTTCTACATTAGACGTCATATCTCTTAAAACTTTATAAGGGCCATTGTAAATACTATCTAATTTATTTCCTACTTGGTTCTTTAATAATAACAAATCGCCTAACTGATAGGTAACATTATTGCTAGTTTTATCATACAATAATTTTCTTTTCTCTTTAGATTGTATCAAGTTACGTCGTGCGTCGGATTGCGCTTGTTGTAAACGATACTTAAGTTCTCGGGGATAACTGTCATAGTTATATAAGGGGTCGATTTCTGATTGTAAATTATTTGGAAGGTTACAAATTTTTCCAAAAACTAATTCGAAAGGCGTATATTTAGTTTCACTATGCACTGTGGTATTAAAAGAAAAACACCAATATGGAATCCAGGTGCTCCAGTTATGTTTATAATTATTACACTGGATTCTCAGAAAAGCTCCTAGGGTTTTATGAGTATTTTCTAAAGCGCCTACAGTTTCGTGATGGTACGCCGTAGAATTTAATTTTTTAATATGTAATAGAGAACATGTTTCGGACATCACTGATGACATGAATTCGGTTCCCTGGTCAGTCAATATTTCTCTAGGAATACCATAACGTAAAATGAAATTATTGGTAAAAGATTGAGCAACTGTGACCGAGTCTTTACTAGGTAATGGATACGCTTCAACGAATTTGGTTAAATCGCATTGTAATGTCAATACATATTTATTATTATAGTCATCAACATCGAGTGGACCCATTATATCCAAACTAATTCTTTCGAATGATGAGTGGGCTGTTGATGTTATGGTTAAGGGCTGCTTAATATGTTTATTACTATGCTTATGATATTGACATTGATGGCAATTTTTAACAAAAAGTTTTACATCATTACTCAAACCTGGCCAAAAATAATATTGCTTAATGTTGTTCATCATTCTATTAACTCCTGCGTGTCCGCTGGTAGGTAATAGATGGAAATCATTTAGTATTACTCTTTTTTGTTCACTATCATATATTCTTAATATATTTTTTGTTATGAGAAAGCGCGGGGTAACAGAGTTAATTCTTTTTGTTGCTTGTACAAGACTTTTGATTTTACTCTCGTTACATTTTTCTTTAATAATAAGTACCTCATGTATGCCTATTTTTTGACATAATGACTCTAAGTCCCTCGCTAACACCTCTGGGGTAGATGACGATCGGGTACTCAGATATATCGCTGATTGCGAAGGTACGTAAACGTAACAACTTGCATTAGAAATAATGCTATCTTTAGACTTTGAATAATTGTCAAACTTTAATTGATTAAAACTTAATTCAGTTACGTCATCGGGTTTCTTGAGAAGTTCTACCGCAATAGGTTGATCAGGCCTAGTGCTGGTGGAGCTCTCTGAAGAAGAATCAGTGGGGGTTTTTAATTTTTTACTTTGTGCTCTAGTTAAAACTGATACTGTGTTTTGATGTAATGATTTTAAAGTAGAAGATGTAATAGGTATGCGACTCAATGCGTCTGCAGCTGCATTGTTTCGTCCTGGAACATACTCTATTTCAAAATCATACTCCTCTAGGAATAATCGGAATTTAGTAAGTCTGCTTGTTGGGTCTTTCAAGTTAAATAAATAAATTAACGGTTTGTGGTCTGTTATAATTTTAAATTTACGTCCATATAAATAAGGGCGAAAATGTCTCACAGACCAAACAATTGCTAAAAGTTCTAATTCTATGATGGGATATCTCGTCTCGGCGGGTTTCAGGTTTCTACTCGCATACGCGACTACTTGACCGTTCATGTTAGATAAAACAGATCCTAAACCTGTCTTACAAGCATCTGTTTGTAGCCGAAAAATGTTACTTTCTGAAAAATCTGGATAAGATAAAATAGGGGGTTGAATTAATGCTGATTTTAATTTTTCAAATGCCGTTTGACACTCTGATGACCATAGAAACTGTACATTCTTTTTTCTTAATTGATTTAAAGGATAAACAATGTTTGCAAAGTTCGGTATGAATCGTCTGTAGTAATTTGCAAACGCGACAAAACGATTGACATCGTCGCAGTTCATCGGCACTGGATAGTTTTGCATGGTTGTAATTTTACTTTCATCTGGTAAAATTCCATCAGAAGTTATTTTGTGTCCTAGATATATTATTTCGTTTCGCAAAAATTCACACTTCATAGGATTTAATTTTAAGTTAACTTTTCTAAATCTCTCTAGTATACTAATTAAGTTTTTATTGTGGTTTTCTATAGATTTCCCGAAAATTACGCAATCATCTAAATAAATAAAAGCCTTTTTATAATTTAAGCCTGACATTGCAATAGTCATAAGACGTGAAAATACACTCGCAGATGTCCGGAGACCCATGGGACAGCGTTTCATCTGAAAAATTTTATCACCAGCAGTGAAAGCTGTGTACTTTCGTGAATCTTCGCTTAAAGATAACTGATAATAGCTTTGCGAAAGGTCTAATTTTGAAAAATAAATGTTATTTGCAAGCGAATCTAAGATATCAGTTATATTAGGCAAAGGGAATTTGTCGTCCTCAATACGATTATTTAACTGCCTGTAATCTATAACTAATCGCCATTGTTTCTCGTTTGACCTATCTGTTTTTTTTGGTACAAGCAAGACGGGACTAGACCACTCTGACGTAGCCTCTTCTATAATATCGTTTTCGAGCATAATATCTATCTGTTTCTGAACTTCCTTCCTTAGTGCGAACGGTAATCTATGTGGCTTGACATAAACTGGCGAGACATTAGGTTTTAAAGTTATATTATGGGTCATTAGGTTTGTACAAGAGAGTTTGTCGCCTGGCAGATGAAAAACATCTGCGTACTTAGCGCAAATACTTTCAATACTTCGTTTTTCTTCTAAATTCAGTTCAGGTAAATTTAATAATCCTAATAATGTTTTTACACGATCGACAGAAACCTCCTCTTTTTCAAAATTACAGACTTCAAAATCATTCAATGAAAAAGTCTCTAAATCGGTAAGATCTAGATCAACTTCTTTCTCAGTGGTGTTTAATATCCTTACTGGCATGCGACCATTACAAGGTTTCGCTATTATACTTCCTATAAAAACTCCTTTCTGTATCTCTTTAGATAAACAAACACAATCGTCGCCTAACGATGTAGGTATATATTTTATTACCTCACATCGTGGCGGTATCAAATGTCTATAGTGACTCAATATAGGTATAGACACATAATTACTATCTTTAGTTAAAAGCAAAGTATTTTCTTTATAGTTAATTATAGCTTGATAGCGTTTCAAAAAATTATCACCTAAAATACCATTTGCAGAACAAGACATATTTTTAAACACATACATTTTTCCTCTAAAAACTAACCCATTATAAGACAAATCTAAGTAAATATATCCTTCAGATACTAGTTTACCGCTAACACCTTTTATAACTAACTTCTCAAATGTAATTAAATTCAATAACTTCGGATAATCGCATAACCATTCGTATTTTAAAACACAAAGGCTTGCTCCGCTATCGACTAAAAGATCGATATTGCTATTACTTACGTTAAAAGTTACGGTACTACTATTATTGTAGTTTAAAACATAATTTTCAGTAGGAACGAAAAAAATCTAAATTATTATCGTTCTGGGGCTCAGAACGCGCTTGTGACTCACTATTGGTCGATTGCTCGTGGCTAGCGTACTGCACACGTTGAAAAGGCACAGCTGAGCGCGGCGGGCGCGGGCTCGGCCGACCGCGGTCACGTGAACGTGATTGTGTTCCTTGCGCGGCGCGGGAGTCTCGCGACATGTACTTACCTTGTTGTGGTCTCGTGTTTCCGGCAGCGTACCTATTGTTTGCGCTAAATCTATTATAGTAACTATATTTATTAGAATAATTACTTGGCTGACGCGGATAATTAGTAGGTGTGCGTGAGAAATTACGAGTATGAAACTTTTTAATGTTCATAACTTCCTCGTGTCTGGTAGACATTGACTGCTCGTCTAGGGCAGTTCTTATAGCCTCTGGTAAAGAATCAAAGTGACGTGATGCTATGATAGTACTAAGCTTTTGATTCACTAATCCATCTGAAAAGCGCTTGATTGCAACCTTTTCATTAATGGGACGCAATACTTCAAACTTAGTAGCGTCGTCATCCGCTTGTGCTATGGTTAAATTCACAAAAAGTTGTTCTAGTTCCGAGCCGAATGACTCGATCGACCTATGGCCTTGACGACAGTTTTGTAATTTGTGTTGGATAGCAACAGCAGATTTTTTCTGAATCAAATGCGTATTCATATCTCTAATTAAATCTTTAATAGTTGGATAACTACTTTTTAAACGTAATTTTGCGCTAGGAGAGAGCCTAGTTTTAATCACAAAATCAATAAGTAACCCATGAGTAGCATCGCTGATCATTGAACTATATAATTGTATACCATCAATTAGAGATTTAGTGACGTGTTCTTGACCTGTCATCGTTGGTAAAAGTGCAATGGCTGTCTTCAAGTCAAATTTATCTTTTTCTGCCATTTTTGAAATACTACTAACACTTAAAGTCTCTAAAGAAATAATTTTGTCATAAATGATCTGAATGTCATTTGCTATTTTATTAATTAAAGTTATATCTTTAGTTGATACCTCCGATTTTTCAACTAAATTATGTACTTGAGCTAAAATATACTCTAATTTCGCGTATTCAAGTTTCGCTTCATTAAATTTCGTAAAACCTAACTCTTTTTGACGTCTATCTGGTCCTAGTTTTACTAAATTATCTTTAATATACAATAGTTTCTTATGCAATTCATTTAAATCGGAAATAATAAATGACATTATCTAATAAGAAAAAAAATGTAATCCTACATATTATTTAAAACGTTTAGGTATAAAATAACTTACGACTTACGGTGGCATTATAGCGCGCGAATAAAATAATTACGTCTCTGCACGATGAGTAGGTATGTGGTGACCGGCGTGGCGTGTGGGGGCTGGGGCTGCGGGCTGGGGGTTTTCTCATGCTCCTTGAGTGTGTAGGATCTTCAGACTTCTAACATGGGTTCCTGGACCGCTTGAAACAGCTAACTGAAGATCGGGCTGGGATTTCCCTTGCCCCTCGTACAATGGGCCGGGTTTCTACCCTGGACACCTCCTGGTCTACGTTGATGGTTGAGTCGACGTCGTTGCCAGTTCCACGGAAGATATTGTGTTTCTTAGAACTGCGCTGTTGAATTCTCTACGGAGTCGGTTGACAATTCGGTCCCAAATTTTCCGGATGCAGGCGTAAATGATGAGTATAACGATGAGAAGCAGTATGACGGATAGTAAAATTTCTGTTGTAGTGAGCTGGCTTGAAGTTTTCTGCGTTGCTTGGGCGTCGCCGCTGGCGGTTTGTGCGATGATAACTTCTTCTTTACTTTGTGGTGCTCCCATATTATTGTTTTGTCTTCCCAAGTAATGCGATGAACAGAAGTGTAGAGCCAAATAGCACCGCAACGAAGACTGCTGCTAGTATGGTGTTGAAAATTTTGCTTTGCTGCTCCATGTAGTAATGATTTTCCCGCAAAAATTTATAAGTTCGGTTGGCAAAGGGTCGCCATGAAGAGGTATGACGCTTTACCGAGGCTAAGGTAATAAAAGAGATGTGAATTGTTCGGTGTCAAGATGTATATTGAGATAATAATATTGAGTACAATTAAAGATACATTATCTTAGTAAGCGATCTTATTCTAGATTGCTGAGAATGCTACGCGTGTGTTCCAATTTTCTGTAAATGCGCGATAATGCAAACATCTTGTTTGTGTAATATGTTGCAATCATACTTCATAAGTACTCTAAAAGTTCTTGGTACCTAACAAGTTCTTGGTAACCTAAGCTACTCAGAACTAACTTTTTGATTGTGAAACAGACACTTATTATTTACTAGATTCCGCCCGCGACTTCGTCCGCGTGGACATTCGAGAAAATACTTAGGGGACCAATAACCAGGATAAAAAGTATTCTATGTTTTAATTTCATAAAAATCTGATAAGCCGTTTTTACGTGATTAGGCGGGTCCTCCCTCACCAAGTGAGCAGCCTCGTGCGAGGCTGCTTGCGCATTAGTCATAGTCATAGTCATAATTTTTTTATTCATATAGATTAAATAAAATTAATGCTTATGAATCGTCCAATATTTTTTTACCTACCACCTGTTATGGACATCTTTTAACTGACAAGAAAAACAGGCGAAAAAAACTCATCAGCTTTAACAGAAGCAACGCATTTACAAAAAAAAATTATGTCGTTGCTGGACAAAATGATACAATAATTTATTATAATAATAATAATAATTTATACAAAAAGCTAATGCAGAAGGAAAGTATTCTCATGCTTATGAATAGGAATATTTTCCTTTTATACATTGTTAGTGTTACTATAATTATGACAACCAAGCGTTGTGATCATTTAAATAATCTTCTAAAATAATCGGCCGGAAGCACTAGATAAATAACTGTAAAATAACATATATTTTTTCCAAATTTGGATTACTTGTGGTGTGCGAGTAATCCATAATTTAAAATACCCTATTTTCGGGGATCGGCGCCTTAAATGAGAATTGCCGATAACACGTTTCGTGTGGTATTTAGCGGAGTTAACCCCGGCTTCCCAAATACTGCCAAAATGAGGAGCGTAATGTCATAATATGTCAGTGAGAAAATAAATTTAACGCCTTCTTGAGTTGCAATTTTAGATAGAGGTTCAGAATTGTTTTTTATAAAGTTACATATATCGTTAGAGCCTACCTCTTTGGCGGCTGCCACAAAATTGCGTCCGTTGTCGCAAAAAATTTCGACTGGCTTTCCTCTCCGCGCTATAAACCGTTCTAAAGTCATAATGAAACCTTCCTTTGATAGGTCATTGAAACATTCCAAATGAATGCATTTGTAGCGCAAACATACGAATTAACATAGGTAGTTAATGAGGTGCCTTCCTCGCCCTTTACGATTCAAGATATAGAATGGGCCAGCAAAGTCCAAACCAACCGACAAAAATGGAAAATTGGGAGTTACACGTTGAGCCTGTAATTCAATTCGATTGACTCACAGTAATCATTTTTATCTTTAAGTAATTAATTTAAAATATTACTTTATTTGCAAAGCTAATTTCTTTTAATCAGTATTAATCCGTATCTAAATAAATAAGTATATTAGTTACCGTGGCCATTTAATGTAGATCAAAGTTGTCCCTTACCTTATTTAATTTTAATAAACACTTTAGAAGTTATGAAAGTTTTAAAATTTCATGCAACCAAAAAAAAAATCCCTTGCAGCGAAACGGTTACAAAATCGCAAGTATTTTACAGAGTGACTGAAAATCTTTATTGTTCGTGATACGTTCACATGCCCCTGATTCACGAACCGTTTGAAACGGAATCGGATTCGAATTCTGTGGTTTGTCTTTGTTTATTCTACAGTGAGTGACAGAGACAGGGCATACATTCCGCTGTTGGGAGCGTTTCCGATGGTTTGTGAATCAAGGGGCGGGTCCAATAGTATTTAAATTACCTACCAATTTTGCGTGTACCTACTAATTTCTTCCTGGGTACCTATTCGAGTGCACGCCAGATAAGTCTGCGAGCGGTCGAAATCGAAAACTAATCTTTGCCATATAAACTTTGACCAAAAATGTAATGTAACTAGCAATTAACTCCTTTGTATTATACAAAACTAGCGGCCGCCCGCGGTTTCACCCGCGTGGTTCCCGTTCCCGTGGGAATATCGGGATAAAAAGTACATATAAACTTTCCTCTTGAATCACTCTATCTATTAAAAAAAACGCATCAAAATCCGTTGCGTAGTTTCAAAGATTTAAGCATACAAAGGGACATAGGGACAGAGAAAGCGACTTTGTTTTATACTATGTAGTGATAGTGATAATTGAAGATCAAACGAACTTACCAAGTGAAGTTCGATACAAATTATGTGAACAGCTCCATTCGACGCGATTTCGACGCGCCCCCACGCATCAGCCCTGCACACGGTTTTTACTCCTCCTCACAAGCCAACATAAAAAAAAATGGCGGGAATCATTTTTTCAGCGGTTGATTTGATAACTATCGTTATCAGTTTAAATTGTATAATAATTATCAAAATGAGTTCTGACAATGAAACAGATACAGACATTGAATGGTACTCCACCAAATTTGAGAGCAGAAGCAAAATCAATAACAGAAAACTTACTGCCAGCAAAATCAAAAGAAAGTTATTATATATCAAAACCTAATTTGGAAAAGTGAAAAAAGGCGCATACGTTTTTGGAATCTGTATTGTTGGCGTATTTTAATGATCTAGCTAAATCCAAGCGACCGTCTACATTATGGACGATTTATTTGATGCTTAAATGTACCTACCATTCAAATACGATACCGACATCGAGGAATACAAAGCATAAATTTTAATATTAATTAGATTTTATAGAATTTTATTTCGGTAATTAGTTTTTTATTTCCTCGCATTTCTTGAGAAAAGCACTATACAAGCCTTTTACGGTAGGTAATTACATTGTCTCAAATGATTAAAGCCCTCACCTGCGGCTCGTGCTTCAAACCATCATCGACAATGTAATTTCTTACTTACCGTCCTCGGCTGTAATGTACTATTACCACAGAATAATATTTGTAGCAGAAGGCTCACTTCCGAAACAGTTCCAATAAATTATCAATCTTGTCCACGCGACAATTAGGTCTAAAATAATTTGCACCCGCACGCCTGCCTAAGAAATTTACCGTTCATTACAAGCGAAATTGAACCGTAGCTGTACGTAATACGCTTCTATTACTCGGAAACGCTTAAGCCAAATTGGTTTTGGGTGGTCTTGGTTGCCGCGTAGGGTCGCCGGTCGACTCGACTGCAATGTAACGACGAAGTAAGCAGGTAAGTGGTAAAAGGAACAACAAATAGCGCAAATGATTTTTAAATACAGACATTTTAGATTTTTTATTTTTACTTCTTTGCAATCACAATTCAATTTTAATTACTGAAAAAATTGAGAATGAAGTAGGTATTAGAAAAAGTCGTCCCGTCTCACATCACAACTAGCTCCGATGGGGCTCGAACCCACGACCTGTCACTGTCCGGGCGAATGCTCTAACCACTCAGCTACGGAGTCGCTAAAAAGTCGACCCGTCTCACAACTAGCTCCGATGGGACTCGAACCCACGACCTTTCACTGTCCGGGCGAATACTATAACGGCCTGGCCACGAATATGCGCGGCGGCGACGGCGACGAGTGAATTGCGCATCCGTTGGTGCGTCTCATTGACTTATTTGATTAGATGTCTGTTGCGAGCGCGCAATGATTGCGCAATTCGCTCGTCGCCGTGTCGCCGCCGCCCCGCCGCCGCGCATTTTCGTGGCCCGGCCGTAACGACTCCGTAGCTCAGCAGTGATTATTAGAGCATTCACAGTTATTATATTATTCTAAGACAGAAAGTAGGTAGATATTTTGTTATTTGGTAGGTAGGTACCTATTTTAAAAGTGCTACAGATATTTCCAATTGATTCTTTTTCCCTAATAATAATTATTCGTAGGTACTAAGAGTGTGCGTTACCGCCGCAAAAACTTGTGCTTTAGAGAGATGAGACCTTATCAGATAATTAGTGTGTCGTGAGGAGAAATTTGTTTACTAATAGCAAAATTTGTGTGAATTGTAGTTTTTGAGATATTTGACAAAAACAGTTTTTGCCAGGGTCACGTTTTAAACGTTACCCTGGCAAAAAAAGTTGTTTTAGCTCGGAACTAAATACATGAATAGATAGCTTTTGTTGCGTTGTAAATGTTAGCAAACAGCAAAAATTGTGTGTGTTATGGTTCTTGAGTTATTTGAGTTTTTGCTGGGGTAACGTTTTGAGATTTCCCATATCTCAGAAACGGTTCAACGCAGAAGTTTGAAAATAATACCAGTAAGAGACCTGAATTTGTTCAAATTTGTTTAAACATTAGTTTTTGATTTGGTTGTCGTAAAGCAACGTAATTAAATGTTTTCGAAAATCAGAAAAAACTGATTTGTAAGTAAACTATTACATTTACAACCAAACAAACAGCTGCAAAAAATACCCGTGGTAGACACTTATTATGTCTAGAATTTTAGATCTTGTAACTTTACACGATTTAAAGATAAAGATAAATTTGATTAATTTTAGACTGGTCGTACTTTAGAGATTGAATACACAGTTTCCATAACATTAAGGTCAAACGATTAAGTCACAAAAAGCTGAATGATCGTTAGATGGCGCTACTTTCGCTTTTTAGTAGTTTTTATTTTTTTGTTAATTATTCTTTGTATCTTTGTAACTCAAAATACTTTTTGCGCCTTCTATAAATAAATATTGAATTTTCGAAACCAACACTTAACTATTTGTAGTACAAAAATCATCCAAATATGTTGAATATGTTTTTCTGTCATCCAATTTTACTAATCACTCACACATGCATACCATAAATCCGAGTTTCTAGTAACAAAACATTTCAATCCATCTAAAAACGACAATGTGGCCCAGCGGTCTATATGCTTGACTCAGGCATCAGAGAGTTAAAGGTTCAAACCTCAGGAAGCTAATTGTTTTTTTATATTTATTATTATTGTTTTAAAAAAAATCATTAAAAAATTAATTTAGATGTATAAATTGCAACAAATGCAATTGCATTATTTTTTAAATTACACAAGTAGTCTATCAACTAATGCTCCAAAAAACGTATACAGGGAAAATAATGCTTGGAACACCATTTTTAGTGTTCCTTAGCCGAATGGCCAAAACCGGAACCCCTATATATTCGTCATGTCTGTCTATCCGTCTGTCCGTATGTTACAGCCACTTTGATCCAAAACTATTAAGACTACACATTTGAAACTTGGTAGGTAGATGTATCCTGTAAACCGCTTTACAATTTTTATACGAAAATAAAAATAATAACCCCATACATAAAACTGAAACTAAATTTTTTTTATATATTCGTGTGGGGTGCCTATAGATAGGTCTTCAAAAATAATATAAAAGTTTCTTAAACCATTTTTAGGGTTCCGTAGCCGAATGGCAAAAAACGGAACCCTTATAGATTCGTCATGTCTGTCTGTCTGTCTGTCTGTCCGTCTGTCCGTCTGTCCGTCTGTCCGTCTGTCCGTCTGTCCGTCTGTCCGTCTGTCCGTCTGTCCGTCTGTCCGTCTGTCCGTCTGTCCGTCTGTCCGTCCGTCCGTCCGCATGTCACAGCCACTTTTATCCAAAACTATAAAAACTACTCAGTTGAAATTTGATAAGAAGATGTATTTTATAAACCGCTTTACGATTTTAATACAAAAATCCGGGGGCTTCCGATCCGAATGATCCGATACATGAAACTGAAACCGAAAAATACTTTTTTTATCAACCATATTCGTGTGGGGTGTCTATAGATAGGTCTTTAAAAATGGCATAAAGGTTTCTCGATCCATTTTTTCTCAAAGACAATCTTTTGAAAGATAGAGCCTTCCAAAGCGACCAAAATGTGTCCCCCCCCCCCCCCACCAGCACTCTAACTTTTGAAATAAATTAGTGAAAAATCTAGAAAAAATATATACTGTACATCTTTATAATAACTTTCAACGAAAATTAGTTTGAACGAGATGTAGTAAGCACTTTTTGAGATATAACACATTTTCGAAAACCGCAAATGTAAATGAAAAACAATGTTATATTTTGCTGACGAAAAATGATAAGTACCTAATAGAATTTTGGCTTGGTATAGGCAATCGGTACGTTAAGTTGGTACGGAACCCTTCATGGGCGAGTCCAACTCGCACTTGGCCGATTTTTCCTTATCTATACTTAATATTATAAAGGAAAGATTTCCTGTATTCCCGTTTTGTATGTATTCAGGTATGTATGTAGGTATGTATGTATCAGGTATGTAACGAATAAACTCAAAAACTACTGGACTGATTTCTAAAATTCTTTCTGCTACATTATCCCTGATTAACATAGGCTATAGAATATTTTGAAAAAGTTAGGGATTCGTATGAAAACTTCGATAATGTAACTCAAGGTATGAAAAAAGATACCAAAAAAAACCTATATACCTCGCGGACCGAAGTATGATAAGGGGCGTGTGCACATCTATGAGATAGATAACTGCAGCACTTTCTTTCAATTGTAGACATATGTTTCCATAGTAAAATGTATTTCTAACAATCTACACAATCAACTTTAGTAATAAAATAGCATAATATTTTAGTTTTGAAAACTGACAAGGTTCGTTTTCCCACTACCGAGTACCGACCCATTTCCGAGTCGTATATGAGTTTTTTTGAAAATCATTGAATGCAGTTTTCTAAACTCTAATATCGACGACATGGTTCCATTAAACAAATATATCTCTATCTCTTATAGTTTCAAACTTTCCCATACTGACCCGTTGTCCGGTCCGGTCTAATGTTGTCTATCTATACATATATAAAGAGGAAAGATTTGATTGTTTGTTTGTTTATTTGCATCGAATAGGCTCCTAAACTACTGGACCGATTTAGAAGATTCTTTCACCATTAGAAAGCTACATTCTTCCCGAATAGGCTAAATTTTATCCCGATATTCCCACGGGTACCGGGTACCACGCGGGTGAAACCGCGAGGATCCGCTAGTATAGAATAATATTGTATGTTATAATTAGTGTATAATGTTGTATAGACAATGGTACGGAACCCTTCGTGCGCGAGCCCGACTCGCACTTGGCCGTTTTTTTTTTAAATACTAGCGGCAACATTTTGATAGGCAACCCTATAGATATATATTCTCCTAATCATTAATAGAAGTACGTAAAAATTAGGTTATTAGCAAAAACTCGATGAGCGCAAAAATTTGCAGTGGGATCTAGTACTAACTCAAAAGAGAAATATGTAAATTATAATTGACACAAACCACATGACACAAACGGAAGAGCGGCATCGCGCGTTGCGCATCTTAGCCGCATGGAACGGCAACGTCGCAAATTTGCTCGAAATGTTTGTATACGTACACGACTAATGTCACACACACATGCGTAAGTTTCATGAGAATTTGGAGTTGATTTGTGCTATAATTCTGAATGAAAGTATGTAAAATATTCATTTCGCGCCTACTTAAACATGAGAAAAGACTATAGAACACATAATTTACCATAAATGGTGAATCCTAACATAGTTAAAGGTGAACGTTTTTTGTATGGTAATCGTTTGACCTTAAGGCACATGGCATACATTAAACAAATTTAAGTAATTCATGAACATTCGTTCCTGTTAATTTTAGCTTTCAATTACAGCTATCATGAAAGATATATCCAAAACAAGATTGAGACAGCAATTCTTTAATAAGCCGACCAAATTGTAAAGGTCACTTATAAGCGACCGCACCATACGTACGGGCTATCTTCGTAAATTAGCAGCTTAGTATCCGATGTTTTGTACAGTTACGCAGAAAAACGTTATTGGTAAAGTATTGATTCTACTAGTATTCTATTTTATAAGTAAAAATCATGTTTATTAATAGTAGTTTTAAATAATTTAATGATTTACGATAGTTATTAGTTTAAAGGCAAATAAATATAGGTTAGTCAGTAGTAATCTATATCTACCTAAGTAGGTAATAATCTCAGTAAGCAATTTATAGTGTGATTTATTTGTCAGTACCAATCATGTACAAATAAATACATTTATAGTAATTTGTTGTTTCTCTTTAGTCAAACCAGTTGTTTTATTTTTATACCACAACGCAACGAAAACGCCACGCTAAACTTTTTTTACTTTCGCGATGCATGTCGGTTCTCGCCTCGTTCGCCTATCGCAAATATTTACCGTTTTAAAGTCCATTGAGCGTTTTCACATTGGATTGGACGATAACGGTAACGAAACGATATCGGCACGATATCGTCGGACTGTCAGTTTGATACAATCACTACTAAATGCTTTCACACTGTGTCGTTCGTTACCGTCAACGATATTGTCTGTCGTGCCGATATCGGTGTAGTATCGTGTCGGTGTCGTTATCGTCCAATGTGAAAACGCCCATTCGCTTAGATAATGTCGCCCTTTTATCGCACCGCATTGGCACGTGCCGCTTTTTGTCAAAGGTTGCCACCGCATAAACAAAAGAAGCCGCGTGCGGCGTACACCCGCAATTGAATTGGATTTTGGGATTCGGCATTTATTAAATTATATTTTCTTAAATAATCTATGTTGATTATAAATACAGGTCGTAACGACGGTTGTGACTTGTGACAATTCAGGCGATGATGAGTAATCATAATAATCATATAAAAATTATTATTATTATTATTATTTGTAAATCACTTATTTAACTTCTTTTTATATAAAAACTAGCTTTCCGCCCGCGGCGTCGCCCGCGTGGTATACCCGACGTTATCCCGCGGGAATGTGATATTTTTCCGGGATAAAAAGTAGCCTTAGTTTCTCTCCAGGCCACAACGTATCTGTGTCCCAAATTTCAGCCAAATCCATTGAGCTGTTTTTGCGTGATTCAGTAACAAACATACAAACATCTAAACATCTAAACTTTCACATTTATAATATTAGTAGGAAGTAGGATATACAAATTTTCATTAAGATTGACTTTGGTACCCAACTTGAGTGTATTATTTTATATCTGCATTTTATAGCAAGAGCCACAATGCCGTGCTAACTTTACACAACATAGCAAGCCAAGCCATAGTCATATTTTGACACGTGGACTGGAAGGTGACTATTGCTTAACCAACCTTGTCGTGGAAGTGGCACCAAATCACAAATTATATAGACTAGTCACCAATTTGTAACCTATCACGTGTTCGACAGGACTTCCGAAGTAAACTCGCTCCCTGAAATGTCAACGCAGCCGTGCGTAATATTGTCTTGACGCGAGACGAGATGGGAACGCTCGCTCTTCCGACCCAGCCAACGAATTAGTCTGTGTCGTAAACAATGAGTCACACCAACACATCAAAATATGACTATAAAAATTACTGCGTTTAATGCGCGTACTCGTGCAAGTAATAACAGTTTTGGTTTCATCGAAATCTGTCCAGGATTTCCAAAGCTACAGCGTTGTAAAGTTTCACCAGCTTTTGTAAATTTGCTTTCCTTGCGCGCTATTGCGATGACGTCATGTCGCAGTGACATCTCCGATTGCGGCTGCTGCGGGTGGTTTCCGTCCAATTGTACCTACATAGAGTCCGTCCGTGCGCAATTTTCGTGCAACTGGTGCGTTTTTGGCGCTAGTTACAGTACATTTTCTTCGTTCTAAGGTTATGGTAAATGATTAGTATTCGATTTCGACCGCGCGCAGCCGCACTCTAAAACTGTCACCTACTGTCCATTCCACTTATCTGACGAGCACTCTAGGAACAGTTTTTTACGGGAAAATGTTTTTTAACAATTTTCCACGCAATTTTTCCATATATATTTCTTACCGTTAAATTAAACTTTCCCCTGGAATACGACAGACATTTTAAAACTAAAATCGGCCCAGCCATTGTTTAGTTTTTGCGAGACTAACGTACATTTTATATTTAAAGATAATCTGACCAGCGAACTTTTGTACGCAACTGTACTAACAAAATATCCATAACATCCCGTTCATTTAAGATGGTTACGCTTATGTATGGCGCGGTCGCTTTTACGTGACCTCTACAATTTGGGCGGGTTACTAGAGAATTGTTGTCATGTTCTTGTTTTTGATATATCTTTCATGATAGCTGTAATTGAAAGCTAAAATTAACAGGAACGAATGTTCATGAATTACTTAAATTTGTTTAATGTATGCCATGTGCCTTAATATTATGGAAACTGTGTATTCGATCTCTAAAGTACGACCAGTCTAAAATTAATCAAATTTATCTTTATCTTTAAATCGTGTAAAGTTACAAGATCTAAAATTCTAGACATAATAAGTGTCTACCACGGGTATTTTTTGCAGCTGTTTGTTTGGTTGTAAATGTAATAGTTTACTTACAAATCAGTTTTTTCTGATTTTCGAAAACATTTAATTACGTTGGTTTACGACAACCAAATCAAAAACTAATGTTGAAACAAATTTAAACAAATTCAGGTCTCTTACTGGTATTTTTTTCAAACTTCTGCGTTGAACCGTTTCTGAGATATGGGAAATCTCAAAACGTTACCCCAGCAAAAACTCAAATAACTCAAGAACCATAACACACACAATTTTTGCTGTTTGCTAACATTTACAACGCAACAAAAGCTATCTATTCATGTATTTAGTTCCGAGCTAAAACAACTTTTTTTGCCAGGGTAACGTTTAAAACGTGACCCTGGCAAAAACTGTTTTTGTCAAATATCTCAAAAACTACAATTCACACAAATTTTGCTATTAGTAAACAAATTTCTCCTCACGACACACTAATTATCTGATAAGGTCTCATCTCTTTAAAGCACAAGTTTTTGCGGCGGTAACGCACACGTACTAAGAAGCCCTACACTGGGATTCTATTAAATAATAAATGTAATTTCGATATAAATCTTTACTGCGGCACCATGGCCGATATATTCTATATCTACTACAACACGCGACCGCGGAATCGTCTGGACTAAAACAAACTACTCGCGTAGGTAATGACAATCCATTCGATATTTTGAATACTGATTTAAACATAAATCAACCATAGACAATGCAAGGAGGTATCATATCCTAACAATATGATACCACAGTACCTAACCTAGCTATGTATGTATAAAAGCGAGAATCATTTTGACAATTTATTTTAGGAAGATGATGAAATTTTAAATCCGGTCTCTTTCTGTCGTTGTTAAGAAAACCGAAGGCCGCACAATAATATTTAATATTACGGATTTTGCTATGGGTAAAACCCTATGGTAACACACGTGTGTTTTGGCGCGAAAGTGTGGCGAAAGTAAAATAAGTAACTTCTTTCTCGCGTGGCGTCGCATGTATAAATAACTGAGCGGTGAGCGCGCGTGACACCCGCCTATTCTCTACCTCGCGGTAGACAGCGCGTAGTCGATTGAATTGCGGAGTGAGCCCCCCCTGCTATTACATCATCCTGCTCGGTAACTAGGATTTACTAGTATGGTAAGAGGCTGTGTAAGTTGGCATTTGCAACACAGTGTATTGTTTAGGTAGAACGTTCCATTTTCAAATTACTTTGCAATTCAAGCAGGTGAATGTTTTAATTGTAAAGTAACTTTACCATTCAAGCTATGCAAAACTCCTTGGTCAAACGATATTTTTTTCATAAAATGATAAGCAAACTATTTACTGTAGAAAACAATGAAAATGGCGGCATTTCATCGAATTAAATGTTTGTTCACTTGCGACGACTGTATTAAAATCCATACTAATATTATAAATGTGAAAGTGTGTTTGTTTGTTTGTTTATTTGTTTGTTTGTTTGTTTGTTTGTCCTTCTTTCACGTCAAAACGGAGCAACGGATCGACGTGATATTTGGTAAGGGGGTAGTTTGGGAGCTGGAGAATAACATAGGCTACTTATTATTCCGGAAAATTGAGTAAAAATTGTAATTTTCTATGAAAAATCGTTTAACTGTCGTACCTTCGATACAAAACTGTCATTTCTTCCATTACCGTTTCCAAAGAGTATGTAATCACTGACGTCTGCGTGGTCAAAATCGAATACTAATCTTTTCTATAAGCTTAGAATAAAAAAATGTACTGTAACTAGCGCCTAAAATGCCCCAGTCGCGCATGCGCGCAGAGTTATCTGACACTCACTCTACTTCACAGAGTAATTTTTTATATGTAGGAAATAGAGACCAATCTTGGGCCCCTTTATTGGTAGTGTATAAGTAGCGCTATCTGTTGTCTGGTCTAGGCAACTTTTGGTGTAGGTAAAAAACTATAATTTATATGGCAAAACAACGTTTGCCGGGTCAGCTAGTAAGTACATATACAAGTTTTTGCAAATAAATTTGACTAAATATTTTCTCTCTTATAAAAAATCATTTTGTCATATCAATATAATTTATTTACCTTGTATGAATGATGTAAAGTAGAATGCTTACCTCGGTTGCAAGTAGCAATTATACCCTCGAACTGCGCTCGCACTGGGCCAAATTGGATCTTGTTTTGTAATAGCTCGCTTACGTTCCTTGTGTAACAAACTACTATTAATGTTACCGTCCGTCGCTCAGCAGCACATTGATCTCAAACAAAGCGTGATGTTATTACCTATTTAACTTATGTAGGTAATGTTGTCTTTGTTTTATAAAAGGAACTTAAACAGGTTGCTAGATATCTTGATAAAATTAGAACACAAACATCATTTTTACCACACTTTTATTAGCTTCACTTGTAACTAAGTCACAATGTAAGAAAATCTTGGAATTCAATTTTAACCTACTTCTAATTGTTGTATTGATTTGAAACTTTGCAAGTCTATATGAATCCGATGACAATACAATAATTTGCTACCTTAGAGCTGATCTGATGATGGAGTCAAGAGGTGGGCAATAGAACTCTTCAATGGCTGCTAGGAAACCCTTCGAGTTTAGGCTCATTTGTTTTGTTCTGATGAGATCTATTCGCTACACTTAATGGTGAGGGTCTGATGATGGAGCAGGGAGGAAGCCAGTGGCAGTTCTTAATGACCACTAGGAAACCCCTCGAGTTTGGGCTCCGTTGTTTCGTTCTGACGAGACTTATTAGCTGCACTAGGTGGTGAGGCTCTGATGATGGAGCAGGGAGGAAGCCAGTGGCACTCCTTAATGACCAATCGGAAACACCTCGAGTTTTGGCTCATTTGTTTCGTTCTGATGAGACCTATTCGCTACACTTGGTGGTGAGGGTCTGATGATGGAGCAGGAATGAAGCCAGTGACACTTCTTAATGACCAATAGGAAACCCCTCGAGTTTGGGCTCATTTGTTCGTTTTTATAAGACCTATCCGTTACACTTGGTGGTGAGGGTCTGATGATGGAGCTGGGAGGACCCAGTGAAACTCCTCAATGACCTCAAGAAAACCCCTCGAGTTTGGGCTCATTTGTTTCGTTCAGACGAGACCTATTCGCTACACTTGGTGGCGAGGGTCTGATGATAAAGCTGGGAGGAAGCCAGTGGCACTCCTTAATGGCCAGTAGGAAACCCTTCGAGTTCTGGCTCATTTGTTTCGTTCTGATGTGACCTATTCGCTACACTTGGTGGTGTGGGTCTGATGATGGAGCAAGGAGGAAGACAGTGGCACTCCTTAATGACCACTAGGAAACCTCTCGAGATGGGTTCATTTGCTTCGTTCTGATGAGACCTATTCGCTACAGTTGGTGGTGAGGGTCTGATGATGGAGCAGGGAGGAAGTCAATGGCACTCCTTAATTACCACTAGGAAACCCCTCGAGTTTGGGCTCATTTGTTTCGTTCTGATGAGACCTATTCGCTACACTTGGTGGTGAGGGTCTGATGATGGAGCAGGGAGGTTGTAAGGGTTCGGCTCGCGCATCTGGTAACTAATAGATTCCACTTGAATTTGTAAAACTAAATACATGCAATCACGCCTTTGAGTTATAATATTTACGGGGTGGGCAGACACATGAGTGGACTGTGAAATCGATTACCATCCCCATCCATAGCTTGCCATTAGTTAAACTAAAAGTAAATAATAAATATGTAGTTTAAAAAACTATAAAAACACACTTTTATAGGAACAGACTAAAGAGTACAAAATAACCGTCTATTCAGTAACTGAAATTAAAAAGCGTGGTGCGCCCTTTGCGAAGCATGCTTTCATGTAGGTACTTACTTAATATTGACAACACGCACCACGCTTTTTAATTTCAGTTACTGAATAGACGGTTATTTTGTACTCTTTAGTCTGTTCCTATAAAAGTGTGTTTTTATAGTTTTATAAACTACATATTTTACATTTAAAACTGGTTTTTGCCAAAGAAATTTTAGTACCTAAGTACATTATGTTTTTGGAATAAAAGTCAGTGAAGCAATTTAAAAATATATTTTTTTTAACGTTTTTGGAAGATACTTAGTAGGTAACACAAATTCGATAGTCAATTTATGAGACTTGATATTTGATCAACAATAATTCCCATTTGGCATGTCTCAAGCAAGTCCCAACTGCCAGTCCGGTAAATAAAGTGGTCGAGAGTGGAGATATTAAAGCGAGAAAGTTTGTATGAAGGTTGTGCGTCCGGTCAGCCAAGCCAACAATGACAAAAGTCACAGAATAGCAGGGGGACAAAGGGATGAGGACCAATACCACATGAGTAAATAAAAATCGGCCAAGTGCGAGTTGGACTCGCCCATGAAGGGTTCCGTACACACTTAACGTACCGATTGCCTATACCTTGCCAAAATTCCACCATAAATTTATTGTCAGCAAAATATAACTTTGTTTTTCATAGTGTTTGTATGAATGACAAAGTTACATTTGCGGTTTTTGAAAATGTGTTATACCTTTAAAAAGTACTTACTATATATCGTTCAAACCAATTTTCGTTGAAAGTTTTTAGTAAGATCTATAGCATATATTTTTTCTAGATTTTTCACTCTTTTATTTCACAAGTTAGAGGGGGGGGGGGGGACACATTTTACCACTTTAGAAGGCTCTATCTTTCAAAATATTGAGATTGAGAAAAAATTGTTATTTTCAAAGACCTATCTATAGACTTCCCACACGAGTATGTTTGATTAAAAAAAATATTTTTAAGTTTCAGTTCCATATATGGGGAGCCCCCCTTAATTTGTTATTATTTTTTATTTTTGTATTAAAGTCGTAAAGCGGTTCACGGAATACATCTACCTACCAAGTATCAACTGTGTAGTTTTTATAGTTTTGGAATAAAGTGGCTGTGACATACGGACGGACGGACGGACGGACGGACAGACAGACAGACAGACAGACAGACAGACAGACAGACAGACAGACAGACAGACAGACAGACATGACGAATCTATAAGGGTTCCGTTTTTTGCCATTCGGCTACGGAACCCTAAAAATACGTATAAAATACAGTAGTTTTATCTTACGAGCGCGGGTAAGCCACGCTTGTGTGTGTAAATGTACATGCACACCATAGAGTAACTTTTTATTTCGAGGAAAAAATAGAGACTAATCTTGGGCCCCTTCATTCATTGGAAGTACAACAAGCGCTTTCTGTTGTATGGTGCAAGCAGCTTTTGGTGTATAAACACACACATAAACACATTACAATATAGTGATAAAAAAGTGACACCTAAGACCTGATCAAACAACTTTCGAATTTTTTGGCTTAGTAGTTAGTACTATTTATATATTCTGTGTTAGTAGTTCCAATTTGAATGTATGAAGATTGCGCCTCCTGGTTTTGACCGAG